>JASDDO010000014.1:645722605-647060713 GCA_030015575.1 Agapanthus africanus | reverse complement strand
AAGTGGGATTCCCTTTCCTGAGAATTGTTTGGGGTGTAAAGCTCTGAATTGCTTCACCGCAGGTGCTTTAGTCTCGGGACGGTTCAAGAGCTGTTGTTGTCCCTCAAGGAGGCCGCGGATCGCCTCAAGCAGAACCGTTTGCTCGTTGAGTGGAGCAGGAACGGCAGGTGTGAGTAGTAGTGGTGGAGGAGTGTTGTTGAAGTTGGTGCTGGTGTTGTTTGGGGAATCCATAACCTTTGAAAGAAGATTTAGGTTAGGACAGATTCAAAGTATATGATTCAAAGAATATGAAATTGATAAGATTCAAGGAACATGATTGTAAAGAATGTTTTAGTTGCTGGTTCTTGTGTTATATTGCTTAGGTTGTTCAAGCAGAACAGAATTGCATAATAGTGTTCCATACAACTCTGACCTGCATGGGCCACCAACAAAACCTATCACGCCCCGCTTCCCGGTATACGGAGAAGGGGACGCGACGAGACCGCTACGTATTTACTATGAAGTAAATACGCTAAGCGTATCTAAGCAATATAAATGTAAATACACAAGAGACAAGAGATATAAACTGAACAGCAACTTTATTTATTAACATTCTTTGGTACAATGCATGAAAAGTAAATACAACTGAAATAAAAGCGATGCCTAAACAATGGCATAACAGGAAATGAAAAGTACTGAATGGAAAATGTACAATGTCTAGAGCTCGGGGTCTTCACTGAACTGGTCCAAGTCTTCAACAGTAGGCTCTATCTCTGACGTGTCCAGATCACCTGACGACATTCAAAGAAGAAAGAAAGAGAATGTCGTCAGCGAACAGATCGCTCGGAAAGTCCCAAAGAGAAGGGAGAAATAGAATAAACAGAATAAGAAAATAGCCTTTAAAGTTGTATTATATTTTTATGATGTTGTGTTAACGCTATTGTTTGTAGCTTGGTACAGAAGATGCCAGTGTATACGAGAGGAGTCCCACTTACACCGGAGACTTTGGTAACCCGTAGTACAAGGCTCCATCGATAATACCACGGAATAACGGCATGGATGTAATTACGTCTTAAGTGACCATCTCGTGCCACCTTTAACATATTCCGTACCAGTCTACCCCTTAAACCCCGTAGTGTTATCTTGATTGTATTGTTGTATTGTATTGTCTTGTATTGTAAACTATATAGATTGTATAATTGGATGACTGACCGAAACTATGATATTAGTAAACGGATGTAACTGGAGAATCATGTATGTAACTGTAGAGTCATGGATGTAACTGTATAATCATGTAAATGGAATGTATATCCATGGTTCGGTTCTGTCAAGTTGATAGATTGAATATCTGGAATAATGGATTCATGTTGAATTGTAATTTTGTAAATTATAGCTTGTACTTGAATCATATTCAAGTCAGATTATAATGAGACTCAAACCGAGTCAGACAATTAGAAAAGTAAATTGAAGTCCTGATTGTTTTGATGTTATCGGTAATCGCTGCACATGGGCGGCAGGATTTGTGTCTTTTTCAAAGACGATTACCGTATTGATAACATCGTTGTTAAGTTGTCTACCTTAGATAGGCAAGCACCCACTTCTCTGGCTCCTTGAGGCTCAAGAGATTGGTCCCGCTTAAACCTATATTTACTAGGGTCCTTATGGTAAATTATAGAACTTGAGGGTTTTTTATGTAAAAATACTTTGTAAAGTTTTCAAAATACACCCCAGGTATTTATTAATCGTCTTTAGAGTTGTAATGAATGTAGATTTTATATTGTGATATTTATAGTGAAAATATCCTATTTTCATAATAAGTGGTATTTATTTGTAATATTGGTTTTGTATGGAATCATGGTATTTTAAGGTAAATTGATTCTTGTGATTTTTAGAAAAAGATGGAATATTTATATCATAACAAAATATGTATTTTAATGATAAATATACATATATTTATACAAAAATAATTTTAATATATATTTTATATTCTAAAAATCTCATTTTCTTAAGATGTCGACCGAATGCTCCTTGCCGAGATCTGAATCTCGCACTACTAAGCCCGAGGATGTACGATAATCCGCACCATCCCGAACGGGTTCCTCAAATGGGTTGTAGCGACGCTTTGCAAAGATTTGTATAAATACTAAATCCTTTAGAAAACGGTTTTGTTAAGTAAATGGTATTAAAATGAAATTGTGTCATTTTCCAGTATTCTATGTTCCCAAGGGTATTGTGCTATGTTTTATATGAGTGTGTGAGGAGGTAGGTCATTACCATGTGATCTACTTAAAGGTATAACAAGTTTTGTGATGTTATATGTAGAATTGAAACTATGTGGTATTTAAATGAAAAATGCGGTAAAATGAAATAGCAATTGTTTTGTGATATGAAACTTGATCAATTTGGTTGATTAGTGTTTAATAGTCAACATGAGAGAGTTTAAGCATAATTGTATTAACGAGAAGTGGAGTTTTATAAAGAAACCGAATCGGGAATCGGATTGGTTCCGATTCCATCGGGTTTAGTAATTCCGTATTTTAAGAAAAGAATAAGGAAGATAGAATTGGGACTTACGGGTTTAGGATAACCAGGAGAGGGAGAAGGATCGGGAGGAGTCGTCGGTGCATCGTTTCGTCGCCGGGAGCTCCTAGAGTCGTCGTCGGAATTTCCGCCGGAGAATTCGTCGCAATTTCTGCCTGAGAATTCACCGGAGCTTCGCCTTTCGCTCACTTCGATTGCACAAAAGGGTTTCTAGTGATTTCTTGAGAGTTGGCTCAGAGTTTTGGGGTGAGGGGGTAGTGTGTAGGGTTGGTATTTATAGGGTTAGGTTAGGGGTAGGGTAGATGAAGGGTTTTAAATAAAAAAATGTAAAAATGTATTAAAAATAGAGTAAATGGTGGTTAATGGGCTCTCTGGAAACGATCCAATTAAATAGAGTGTGCAGGGGAGTTGGGAATGTGAAAAGGCACAGTTTCCCTTCAGGCGACTCGGCCGTCCGGCCGACTCGGCCGAGTCGGGCCGAGTCGAGGCATGGGTAGGTGGGGGGTCTCCTGGGGTGCTCACTGGTGCATTTACTTTTTCAGGTGTAGTGGGAAATTATGGAGTTATCACGTGTTGACTGTTGGACTTCTATAAAATTTAACACAAAATAATATTAAAAATAATGTGGGGTATGGGATTTGAACTCTGGTGGCTTGGTTCAGCAGTGCAAGGTATTACCAATGAGCTACAAGCTCCTTCTTTTAATTATGGAGCTAATTAATTACTTAAAGTAGTTACAGAAAATGTAAATACCCCAAGTATACATTAATTTTAAGCAAATTTTTGTACACTAAAAATGGAGTTGTTACATTCTTTTAACTTGAAATTAAAAAGTAAAATAATTACTTATATCTTGTGCTTAGGCTAAAATACCCCTTTATGGATTTTTGAAAAAATAATTTAAAAATTTGTATAGGAAAATTAGGGTTGTTACACGCGTGAGGAGCACGTGAGGCGCCACGATACGATTAATTCCTATCAGATCGGTCTTGGCGCTGGCGCCCTTGTGGGAAGCATGTGAGGCGCTGCCTCATTTTTTTTAACAGAGCTTTGCTCTTTTATTGGGGAAACAAATGCCCCCCCACCGTTGCTGTCATGCCCCGCTTTCCGGTGTGCGAGCAAAAGGCGCGACTGGCCGCTATGTATTTACTCAGTAGTAAATACGCTAAGCGTAACTAAGCAATATAAAAGAAATATACACAAGAGACAAATGTAATGAAACAGTAGGTATAACTGAACAACAACTTTATTTATTAATATTTTTTTGTACAATGCATGGAAAAGTAAATACATCTGAATGAAAGCAATGCCTAAACAATGACATAATAGAAATGGAAAGTACTGAAATGAAATGTGTACAAGTGTAACTACAGCTCGGGATCTTCAATAAACTGGTCCAAGTCTTCAGTGCTAGGCTCGATCTTTGGAAGGTCCGAAACACCTGACGACATTCAAAGAAGAAAGAAAGAGAATGTCGTCAGCGAACAAATCGCTCGGTAAGTCCCAAAGTTAAGGAAGAAGTAGAAAAGACAGAAAGATAGAGAGAGTGTAACTTTTAAAGTTGTATTATATTATTAAAATGTTGTATTTAGTGTTAATACTGTTGTTTGTAGCTTGGTACAGAAGGATGCCAGTGTATACGAGAGGAGTCTCACTTGCCCCGGAGACTAGGAACTCAAGGAACCGTTCATGCCACGGTACAACAGCAAAGGAATACAGGTTAGGTGTCTTATGGTTGCAGTCTCGTGCCACTTCTAACACCTTCCGTACCAATCTACCCCTTAAACCCCGCGATATTTTGGTTGTATTGTTTGTATTGTATTGCAACTTGTATTGTTTTGTAATATAGATTGTATAATTGGATGACTTGCCGAAACCATGATATCAGTAAATGGATGTAACTGAAGAATCATGGATGTAACTGGAGAATCATGTAAATGGAAGTACATCCATGGTTCGGTTCAGTCAATACAGATTGAATAGATTGAATATATGTATTCATGGATTCATGTTGGTTTGTAGATTGTACTTGAATCATATTCAATTCAGATTATTATAATAAGACTCGGTCTGAGTCAGAACAATTAGAAAAGAAATTGAAGTCCTGATTGTTTTGATGTTATCGGTAACCGCTGCACATGGGCGGCAGGATTTGTGTCTTTTTCAAAGACGATTACCGTGTTGATAATACCGTTGTTAAGTTGTTTACCTTAAATAGGCAAGCACCCACTTCTCCGGCTTTCTGAGGCTCAAGAAATTGGTCCCGCTTAAACCTATATTTACTAGGGTCCTTACGGTAATTTATAAAACTTGAGGGGGTTTTATGTAAAAATACTTTTGTATAATTTTCAAAATACACCCCAAGTATTTAATTACCGTATTTAGAGTTTTCATAGTTGTAGGTTTTATATTTTTGACATTTCTAGTGAATAAACCTATTTTTCATAATATAGGGTATTTAATTGTAATACCGAACTTGTATGAATTTCATGGTATTTTAATGTAAAGTGATCCTTGTGATTTTTAGAAAAAGTTGGAATATTTATATTATTACAAAATAGATATTTTAATGATACACACACACACACATATATATATATATATATATATTTATATAAAAATAAATTTTAATATATATTATATTTCTAGAAATCTCATTTTCTTAAGATATTTGTATTTTAAATCTCTCGAGATCGAATGCTCCTTGCGGAGGTCTGAATCTCGCACTACTAAGCCCAGGTATGTGCGATAATCCGCACCATTCCAGTCGGGTTCCCCAAAATGGGTTGTAGCGGCGCTTTGCAAAGACTTGTTTAAAATACATAATCTTGTGAAAATGGTTTTTATAAGTTAGAGCTAGTTTTGTGTAAAACGGTATTTTCCGAATCTATATTTCCCAAAAGGTATTGTGCTATGTTTCATATGAGTGTTATGAAGAGGTAGGTCATTACCTCGTGATCTAACTAAAGGTATAGCAAGATTTATGATATTTTAAAGTCTAAACTATACTACATGGTATTTTACTGAAAAAGAGCGGTAAAAGTTACAAAATGCAATATTTTGCTATGAAATTTGTTCAACATGTTTTGTTAATGATTAATAGTCAAGATATAAGAGTTTTGTATGGTTTTGTTAAGGAAAATTGAACTTTACAAAGAAAACCGAATCGGAAGTCGGATTTAACTCCACTTCAATCGAGTTTTAGAAATACGTGTTTTAAGAATAGAAAAGAGGAGAGGGAGGAGGGACTTACTGGCTTAGAGGTTATAGAAGAGGGAGAGGAAGACGTAGGATTTGTCGGTGCGTCGTTTCGTCGCCGGAAGCTCCTATGGTCGTCGTCGGAAAATCGCCGAAGTTTCGCCCCTTTGCTAACTTCAATTGCACACTAAAATTTCTAGAGGGATTTCTTGAGAGTTTGGACAGAATGGTGAGTGAGGGGGGTGTCTAGGGGTGGTATTTATAGGGTAAGGCTGGGGTTAGGGTTAGGTGAAAGGGTGAATTGAAAATGTATCAAAAATGGAGTAAATAGGGTTTTAAAGGGGCTCTGTTACTGATCCCAGGAATTAAAGTGTTCAGGAGTGATGGGGAGGTGAAGAGACGCAACTTTGGTGTACTCAGCGGTCCGGCTCAACTCGGCCGGCTGAGGCGGGCCGAGTCGACCGAGTCGCCGGCCCGAGTCGTGCCGGGGCTCGCTGCTACGTGTCCTATGTCGTATGGTGTAGATCCTGGGACAGTTTGTTTTATATGTATGTGGGGGTTTTACGAGTTATGCACGTGTAGACCTTTGGACTTCTAAAAATTCAAAACAAAAAAATATTAAAAATAATGTGGGGAATAGGATTTGAACTCTGGTAGCTTAGTTCAGCAGTGTAAGGTCTTACCAATGAGCTACAAGCTCTTGCTTGCTATTAAAAAGTAAAACACATTTATAACTTGTGCTCAGGCAAAAGTACCCCTTTCTGTACTTTTGAAAAAATTGTACAGAAAGTTAGTATAGAAAGTTAGGGTTGTTACAGTTGCGCTCATGTGGCTCGCACATGAGTGCAGCGGTGGCATCTTTTCCACCGTTCGATCTCATGGGGAGTTGAACCGTCTCCTTGTGTTTATAAGTAGGGCCTTTGGCTTTTGAGATGACTGTTGTTCATCTTCTTTAGTCTTCTTCCTTCTCTGAGAATTTAATTCTCTTTCCAGAGCTCAGATCTCTGTCCAAAGAAACTTCCCCAGAGTTAAGACTCTGTCAAAAATTGGTAAGAATCATGCTCATTATTTAACTCCTGAAAAAATCTTTGGAGGAATCTCTTCGTGTTCTAGGGTTTTTAACCCATTAACAGAGCTTTGCTCTTCTTTTGTAATGATCTCTTAGAGATCTAAAACTTTTACTTGAGTAGATCGTAGATCTTAAAGATCTTTAGGGTTTTACCATGTTATTAACTGTGATTTTATTTGGAATTTAATTCTGTTTCTCGAGTGGAGTTCTGGGATGTTATCCCATTGTTCTACAGAGCTTGACTCTGAAAAATTTCTTTTAAAGAAATTCTTTTGGGATTTTTATTCCCTTTCTTGTTTTCCTTGCAGATTCGAAATCTATTTGCAGGACATATTTCTTGAGGGAGTTTGACTCCATAATATTTTCTCATTAAATGAGAATCCTTTTGGATTCTTTCAATGAGTGATTGTCCCATCATCGATGGGGTGTGACCTTGATTTTGTGGGGTCCCCTGTCCCTTTCTCTTTGAATTGCGGTGCAGTACAATTTTAGGTGTAAAAGAATATTAAAGTCTTGAATATCGTGTCGATACTTAACCCCTCCTTTTTGTGCAGGTACTATGGCTTTCGATTTCTCCTTTCCCTTCATTCGCTTGGAGAGTGCTTTCGCCGAAGCACCTACAGATCAGGAGGTCTTCGCACTTATTCGGGACCATGATTCAGAGCAAAAGTCTCTTCATTTGTGGGGGCCATAATATAATCAAATTATTCGGGGTCGACATAGTTTTACTTGCGTAGGGCCTTCGGAACCGATCCCAGCGATCCATTATGTCGATCCGGCGCCGGTGACCTACGTAGTAGAAGAGGTCAATTGGACCTCAGAAGGTCGTCTTCAGCATTCCATGGCCTCAATACCAGTGCAGCCGCCGATGGCCTTAGACATTTTAGGACGACGCATATGCCAAGAAGAGTCGCGTTCTTGGGGGAAAGTTTACATGATAGAAATTACTCCCTGTCATTCGGCTTGCTATCTACAGTGGGCCCGATATATCTTGTCGGCCAAGAAATCTCTGTTATTAAAGACCAAATTGTATCCCGCGACCTACGCGTCCCTCTTTCACTACCACGCTCCTCATGTGTGGTGGATCAAAGCTTTTTTGGAACAATAGAACATCCCGACCCATACCTTTCTCTTACCAGATCGGGAGATTTCGATTTCATTGGAGGAGTTTGCGGAGATCTCCGGCTTACCTGTCAGAGGGGAGCACTATGAGGAGCTACTTCCCCCCGACGAGTATATCTTTGCCACCAAGTCAGTGGTAATGGGCCTTACTCCGGAGAATGCCGTTCAACATCAGTTCCCGATCTTGATCAAGGCGTTGAACATGTATGAGAGTTTATTCCTGGAGTCTGTTGGGCACGAAGTTAGCTTCGCATATTTCATCGCCCGCTTTCTTCGTCCAGAGGCTCTGTCTAAATAAGCTGCGAAGTTTGCCAAACTCGACGACCCGTTCGGATTTGGTTCGGACAACCTGCCGACTGCGGAGGTGGATTTAAAGAGATTCTTTATTCCAGATACTCTAGTAGTCCCCTTCGCAGAGATTGCCGCCACGGACGTTGACGAAGAGACATTCTTTATAGGGTTTGTCGGCTTGTTGTTGAGCTAGTTTGCGCTTCCGACACACCCCCTCTACATGAGACCATCCGTTTTTTATCCGGCTCATCGTATCGCCGCGGGAACGCGCGTGGCCGTTGGGGTCGTGGGATTAGCTCACTTATATCAAGGCCTGAGCTTAGTAGCCGACACTACTCAGCCGGGTCTGAAGCCCGTCAATCTCCCACTGCATTACTTCACCTCATGGATTGAGATGCATGTACTAGGTGCCTTTGGTATACATAAACGACCCAAATTTTACGAAGGATACAATTTTTCTCGGGTCATGCACTTAGTTGATGCTTCTTCACCCGACCCGACACAACGGGGGGCTCGGCTTCTGCTCCTTCGCCCGCGCATGGTCCGGGATAGCATAACCTTCGTCGACAAAGTCCTGACCATTGGCAAAGAACCTTTAACAGTGGTCTAGCCATTGCACGATGTTTTAAAGGACGGGGCTTCTATGTTGAGTGCTCGAGAGGTTATGCACCTGTATTCTATCAGGCCGGGTTTTTAGTATTTAGACAGAA
Source organism: Agapanthus africanus (assembly GCA_030015575.1). NCBI lineage: Eukaryota > Viridiplantae > Streptophyta > Magnoliopsida > Asparagales > Amaryllidaceae > Agapanthus > Agapanthus africanus. Next base: position 647,051,803 of record JASDDO010000014.1, on the reverse strand, counting down.
TGCTTCGGTGTTGTTTATGAGGTATAACCCGCATCGCTTCGCTCAGCAATTGGGTTACAACCAAGTCGTTCCTCTCGAGGCGTTCATCGTGGACCCCGTTACTACCGAGGAAGGTATTCGTAACGCGACGCATCACTTCATGCGTATAAATACGGGGTCCCACTTCCTTGTCAGTAAGCCGAGTTATACTCTAAGGGCATCGAATGCTTACGTTGCTTGGTATCAACATGCAACGGGTGCTATCATTAAGGAGGAGAGGCGGCTGCTGCTTGACTATAAAGGTGCCGCTCCTGCCAGTAATCTAGCGGTCCCGCTGAAGCAACGAACAATCGTTCGTCCTTCCTTAAAGGAGACTGCTACGGCTGTAGTCTCACGAGCTTTTCCTGATAAGCTTCGACCGGATGTTCCTGCGACTGCGGTATCCGTAGCGTCCTCGGAGTCGGGCATTGGTTCGGAGATTGGGACTCGCCGTCCAAAGAGACCCGTCAAGCGAAAACTCTTATAAGTGGGTGTTGGCGCCAGTTCGCAGAAGAAAAAGAAATCCTTATTTTCTACTGACATCGTATTCGGCCAGGATCCCTATGCTCCCTATAGTGAGGGCTTGTGCGTGTATGGAACTAATGTCGGTCTCTTTGATGCGCCTGTGACTGATACCGATCTTCAGGTCGCCATTGAAGCGCCGAAACGACTGGCCCGTGAACAGGCGGCGTTAACCTTTATTGCGAAGTTCGGTATACTTGATTTATACTCTCCTGTATATATATCCCCTCCCTTTTTTTTGAATTTATTATGTTTTACTAATGCTCTGTTCCTTAATAGGTATTTCTGCTGAAGAGGCTCTCTCGGCTTCCCTCAAGATGTTTGAGGAGTAGGAGAGGCTCCGTGCCTCCTTGGGCCTTGGTATGCTTCGCTTCACTACATCTTTATATTTTTAGTTTCTTTTATTTATAATCTGACCCTTTTCTTTATCCTATTACAGGAATAACTACAACCCTGGTTGTTCTGAATGTAATGCCAGCCCTGGGTGGTGATGTAGAAAAGCCTTCGGAGATATCGGTTACGGCTGAGGCCTTCCCAAGGCCATCGCAGGAGGTGTTGTTGAAGCTGCCTATAATGGATGCCACAACGGATCCGGAGGCCGAGCTCGGTTTGGATGACGACGTCCCCCTATCAGAAGTTTTAAGTAGGTTGGTTCATACAGCCCAGGCTGAAAGGAATCATAGAAAGCATGCTGCGAGGGAACGTCAGGCTGTCTTGGCCGTAGGCGCAGGTTCAAGTGAAGTTCGACCTTCTGTCGTTCCCATGGCAGATGTCCCTTCTGACTTGTCTATTGCTCATAGGCGAGTTGCGCGTGCTGCTCGGGAAGAGGCCGGGCAGTTGCTTCAAGGTATAACAACGTGCAATTCCTTATTAGAAGTTAGTAACTGCTTTTCCTCGAATCATGGCACCTTTTTTTTTGTTTTAAAGCAGGGCTAAGTTCTGGTGGTGGCCTGGCAGGTGAAATGCCAACGACTAAAGAGCCTGAAGTGGACAACCTTTCTCTGGAATCTGAGACCGCTCCGACTTTCTCCTCTTCTCCCTGTTGGTCCTGGATATCGGCGGGGCAAGAATTACAACTGCCCTTATCGAATCAGGCGATGAAGGTGGGGGTGCTGAATCCACTTTCCCGGTGGCAACTGAGGAAGCCGTCACAACTTGTGACGTTTCGAGCACTGTCTCGGTTTTTGCTCTGTCAGGTACTCCTTAAATTATTATCTTTGAGTTTTTAATCCCACTAAGCATCTAATGATATCTCCTTTATCCTGAGTATAGGTGCAGTAGACCCTAATGCTGTATTGACTGTAGAATTGCCGCCGGTTATTGCTCTGACTGTCACGGTTCCACCCCTTTCTTCCGCGTCTCTCCGAACTCTGGAAGGTGAAGATTTCTCATTTCTTTGCTTCAGTATACATACCATTTTCCTGTATTGACCATATACTGTTGCAATTCTGCAGGAGTTCTTTTGGATCGCTTACACCAGGTGTTAAGCCCGCATTTTGCCTTCCAGTCGGAATTCGTTCCTCCTTCCGATATTGGTTAGTATACTCCTTGCTTGGTGTTTCTTCTTTTCATTATGTTGCTAAGCTTTCTATATATTGACCACAGTACCACGGCTTGAGGGAGGAAGTGAAGGGATAGCCGAGTCTCCTGTGCTCCCTGTCATGCCGCCTTCAACAGATGGTATAGTAGATCTCGTCCATCAGCCGTCTTCTTTATTTTTTTTCAAATCGAAATCTGACCCTCATTCGTACATGATTTATTTTGCAGCGAATACACCGGCTTCGGTTCCTTTTGAGTCTCACATTCCCATGCCTATGGGGCCTTTTGCTAAGCGTCAATCTTCCACGGGTGCGGCAACTAGTAAGCGGATGTTACACGAATTTATCGAAGATCTTGATGCTGAGGCTCTTACCTTTGCTGCGGATTTCACTGACAAAGTCAATCCTATGTTGGTGACGCTTGTGAACTTCCACGGTGAAGATTTCGTCGGCTTTTGGGTCAACTATTGTAAGAGGATCGAGGCCTGTCTGCATGAGATCGAGCTCAAGCATCTCGCTCTTGAGGTATTGACCTTGAAGGCTCAGCGGGTCGCATAGATCAAGCAAAGTGCCAATTTCATTCAATATTTTGAACAAAAGTTGACCATGAATCGAATGGAACATGCGACGGCTTCTGGCGAATCCATCAAATTGCACGCCCAGATTGAAGTGAATGCCGTGCAGCTGCAAGTTATTTTCGAAAACCTCCAACAATGTTTTTCTGATGGGCTGGCGCTGAGGCAGAAACTAGATTTTACCGAGCGGGGCATGTAAGATTGCGAAGTTGCCAAGCAGGAAATCGCTGAGAAGCTTTCATCATGCTTGCAACAACGGGCTCAAATTGAAGCGGGGTTGGCCGTAGTAGAAGCATGCGAGGAGGAGCTGTGGGGAGCGCATGAACGGTTTATTCGTTTCGGAGTTTGTAGTTTATTCACTCGTTTCGGAGTTTGTAGTTTATTCACTCATTTCGGAGTTTCTAGTTTACGTACTCATTTCGGAGTCTGTAGTTTATCCACTCGTTTCGGAGTTTCTAGTTTACGTACTCATTTCGGAGTCTGTAGTTTATTCACTCGTTTCGGAGTTTCTAGTTTATTGACTCATTTCGGAGTCTGTAGTTTATTCACCCGTTTCGGAGTTTCTAGTTTATGGACTCATTTCGGAATTTGTAGTTTATTCACTCGTTACGGAGTTTATTTAGTTTACCTCCCTTGGGTTTATAGGAAACCTTATCCTAACGTTATATATAGATAACCCCTGCTCTTTGCGACATGGGTCTGTTAGGTTTTGTAGTACTAGGGCTTTGGTCCATGTTACCGTCGCGTTGGCTGATGTATTTCTCGATATGCAGTCTTTAAGCTGTTGTTCGAGTAGCCCCATGACTGTCGTGTCTCTGATCCCTTCAGGGGCTGGACAAAACATTTTCAAGTAATCTCCTTAGGCTATATGACCGTTGGAATAGCACGCGTTAGGAATTTTCCATATCGCTTTTTACTTGAGGTTAGGCTCAGTTTGGAGCCCCGATGAATCATAACCACTCCGCACTGGTGTGGGATGATCTCCGATAGTCTCTTAGGCTTTATATGAGTTGCCGTCGAGATCCTGAAGCTAGGAATATGTCGTTGCTTCGATTTGATTTGGCTATTTGGAGCCTTTGTTGACATTGCGTCTGCTGTAACAAGAAGAATGTCAGGCTGAAGCTGGGATTTTATCGCCACTCCTATTTGTTTTGGCTATTTGGAGCCTTTGTTGATGTTACGTCTGCATCCTGCTGGAATGAGAAGGTACGTCAGGATTTTCTCTAGGTTGTATATGAACTGTCAAGAATTGGAGCTAGGAATTTACCATGGGTCCGCTTTGTTTCGACCCTTGGGCCGTTTGTTGACGTCGCGTCTGCATCCTGCTGGAATGAGAAGGTACGCCGAATTGATCTCTAGACTGTGGATGTTGCCGTCGAGATCTGGCTCTCCCTATGACGGAGCCTGGTGGGAAAATATGGTTCCCTTTTTTCATTTGTGCCCATGGATTGTATACAGGATTCAATATAGACTCACCTGCAGGGCAGAGGAAATTTTATTTTATTTTATATTTTTATTTCCGCGATACTCTATCTTTTCAGATTTTCATATCGCGAAAGTCGCGATTGCCCAATCATTTCGGCTATTTATAGCGGTGCCCAATCATTTCGGCTATATTTATATTTTTACTCGTTGCTTTTTATTGCGAGTTGCCCAAATATTTCTGCTGTTTCATATGCATATTTTTTGATCGCTGATTTTTATTGCAAATTACCCCATCATTTCAGCTATTTTATATGCATTTTTTGCTCGCTAATTTTTTGTTGCGAGTATGGAACTTAAGATCTGATTCCAATCTTGGCATCAGCATCGTTGTGACTAGAATATTGCCAGGAGTGAATCATCATTTTCCTTGAAAGGACTTAAAGTTTGACACTTGTTCAGGCATCAGCATCACTGCGACTGGAATATCGCTAGGAGTGAATCATCATTTGCCTTGAAAGGACTTGAAGTTTGACACCTGTTTAGGCATCAATATCGCCACGACTGGAATATCGCCAGGAGCGAATCATCATGTGCATTTGTCGATTTGAACAAAGATGGCTTAGTAAACAGGGTTAGGATCCTGTCAACTAAGGCTTTTTGACTTTATGAGCCATAAGGGTCTCACAAAGTTATTTCTCCCTACGAGTCGTGAGGATCTCGTAGGTGTAGGTTCTCCCTAGAAGTCGTGAGGACTCCTAAGTGGTATTTTCTCTTACAAGTCGTAAGGATCTTACAAGAGTGTTTTCTCTTTATAAGTCGAGAGGACTTATAAGTGTCGTTCACCATATGGGAACATTTCTCGCCATTGGAGGAACTTGGCGGGGGAGTATTTATTCGTGCCCGTGGATTGTATACAAGAGTAAATATTGGACCGCTTGTAGGACAACTTGGGGATATGATGGCTTAAGAACAGGTTTAAGTGCTCGTAACTTAAGGCTTTTGAATCCTATGAGTCGTGAGGGTCTCATAGAGGGAGTTCTCCTTACGAGTCGAGAGGATCTCATAAGTGAAAATTTTACGAGATTGCGCCCTTCCCTCGCCGGTAGCCCTGCTGTTTTTACTCACGGCGCCCTTTCGGGTTTTCATCCGTGCCCATTTTACTTGTGGACATACCGTTTTTTTTAATGACCCTTCTGTTTACCAATGGGACTTGTGGGTGACTTCACCGCTGAAGTAGCTGTGTAGCCAGTGGGACTTGAGTTGCAGTCTTCGCCGTTGGGGCTTCGATTGCAATATAGATCTCAAGAGAGCACATCACCATTTTGGAAACGATGTGCTAGTTTAGGAACATCTCAGTCTGTTATCACCGTTTTTGAGACGAAGTTTTAGTTAAAGGACGTCTCGGTCCATTGTTAGTTTAGGGACATCTCGATCCATGGCCAGTTTAAAGATGTAGTGGTCCACTGTTACCATTTTCGAGGCAACGGATCTTCTGGATACTACTTTCAGGGTTTTGACTCAAGAAGATAGCAAGCGGACACAGGCGTCGTCATCTATCATTGACCTGAATCGTAACCCGTTAGGCGTAGCATCTTTTGAGGAATCGGCCATTTATTGGCCAGAAGGGTCTTTCGCCATGCATATCCATAAGCAGGTAGGCCCCACCTTGGTAGACCTTGTCTATGATGTATGGGCCTTCATAGTTCAGCTTGAATTTCCCCTGTTTCGCACAATTGGGGATTGTAGGTCTTTTGACGACTAGCATGAGTTCGCCTTGGCGGAATGTTCTTGGCCCGGTCATTTTTTCAAATGACCGTGTCATTCTTGCCTTATAAGCCTCCAGCTTTTGTTGTGGTATAAGGCAAGTCTCATCGAGGGCTTCGAGCTCCTCAAGCCGGAGATGAGCGTTTTCTTCATCTATCAGTTCATATCGAACCGCCACTCACAGAGAAGGGAGTTCTATTTCCAACGGAAGTACTGCTTCCGTGCCGAATACTAACGCGTATGGGGTCGTACTCGTGGCTGTTTTGAACGTCGTCCGGTACGCCCAGAGAGCTTCGTGCAGCCTTTTGTGCCAGTCTTTTTTATTTCTGGACATCGTTTTCTTTATAATCTTCGTCAAGGTCTTGTTGAAAGCTTCAGCTAGACCGTTAGCTCGGGAATTATAAATGGAAGAATATCTCCAGTCTATTTTATGTCGTTCTGCGAAGTGGCTGATCTTATGGCTCCTGTAGGCTGGTCCATTATCCGAGATTATCCGTCGCGGAGTGCCGAAACGGTAGATGACATGTGTCTTGAAGAAATGGAGAATATTCTCCGTCTTCACCTCCCTCAGTAGTACTTCTTCTTCCCACTTAGAAACGTAGTTGGTCGTTGCCAGTATGAACCGATGTCATTTGGATGATGCTGGCTCAATGGGACCGATTATATCGGTTCCCCTAATTTCGAACGGCTAGCTAGCTACCGTTGGATGTAGCGGATTTGGATGTTAGTGGATGAAGTCCCCATGAATCTGGACGAGTGAAACTACTTCGCATATTTGAGGCAGTCCTGAATCATTGTGGGCCAATAATATCCCATCCTTTTGATCTTCAGCTTCATCTTTGGCCCGGCTTGATGAGAACTGCAGAGTCCGTCATGAGTTTCTTGAATGACTCTCCTTACTTCTCTGGCCCCAAACACCTTAGCCATAAACCGTCAAGCGATCTCTTGTTTAGAGTATCATTGACAAAAGCGAAAGACATAGCCCGTTTCATGAGCTGATGTCTTGACGACGCATTTTCGGGCGTTCGATGGGATTTGAAGTAGTCTATGAAAACTTCCCTCCAATCCTTGACCTTTTCTTCATCTTCTATTTGGAGGACCGCTTGTTTGGTCGTTTCTTTTCCTTCAGATGACTCCGTTAAATCCTCTGAAGATATCTTTACTGGCGTAAGAACTCGGCGGCTTTGCACGATGATCTTTACGTCATTGAGGTCTTCGTCGGCCAATTCTTTAACCAATCTAGCCAATGCATCCGCTTTACTGTTTTCCGCGCGTGGTATACTCTCCAAGACATAGGAGGGGATTTGTGTCAGCAGTTACTACACTCTTTCACCATACCTGATCAGTTCTGGCGTGCATGTCTGATAGTCGCCATTTACTTCGCTGACAATGAGCTGGGAGTCTCCATATATGAGGAGGTCTTTGATTCCCATATCAACAGCGATCTTGAGCCCTGTTATCAAAGCTTCATATTCAGCTTCGTTGTTAGTTCTTGGCTCCGTCAGGGAGAAAGCATAACGCAATATCCCTCTTTGCGGGGTCACGAAGATAAGGCCTACCCCAACTTTGATTATGGCGGTGTTATGCTTCCGCTTCTTCATGGAAGATGCTCCATCGAAGTAGAGTTCCCATCGGGCATCAGTTTCTTCCTTTGCGTCGAACGCATGTTTATCCGATAACTCACAATTTAAGGGGGAGTCGGCGAGTATCGGATGCTCGGCGAGAAAATCGGCGATGGCCTGGCCCTTCACTGCTTTGAGAGGTCGATACATTATCGAGAATTACATCAGGAGGAGGGCCCATTTGGCAAGCCTTTCTGTTAGTATGGCCCTTGACATCAAATATTTGAGAAGATCCACTTTTGATATGAAATGGACCTCATGTGCCAAGCCGTAGTGTCTGAGCTTCGTTATCGCGAAGATCAGCGCCTGACAATGCTTTTCGATGGGGGAGTAGTTGTTTTCTGCCCCCAGGAGAACTCGACTCAAATAGTACAGAGCTCTCTCCTTTCGTTGATCATTCTCCTGTGCCCATAGCGCATCTAGAGAACCTTCAAGGGCCGTTGTGTACAGGATAAGCGGTTTTCCCTTAACCGGAGCGGTCAACACTGGCGAATTTTGTAGGTCTTGCTTAATTTCTTCCAGTACATTTTGGCACTTATGATCCCAGACGAATGGGTTCCCCTTCTTCATTAGATGACTGTAGGGACGGCATTTTCCGGAGAGGTTAGCTATGAACCGCCGGATATACGCGAGCTTTCCTTGGAGAGACCGCAGTTGTTTGAGAGTTCTTGGCGTAGGAATTTTCGTAATCGCCTTGATCTTCGATGGGTCTATTTCGATGCCTCGGTGTCGTATGCTGAATCCTTGGAATTTTCCCGAAGAGACTCCAAACGCGCATTTTAGAGAATTCATCTTCAGATTATACTTCCAAAGACATTGGAATACTATGTCTAGATGTTCCCAATGCTCCTCATGAAATTTGCTCTTTACCACAAGGTCGTCAATATAGCATTCAAAAATCTCATGTATGAGGTCATCGAAGATCTTCATCATGCCCTATGATAGGTAGCGCCAGCGTTCTTCAGTCCGAAAGGCATCACCTTGTAACAGAATATGCCCAGCGGAGTCCGGAAGGTGGTTTGCTTTTGGTCTTCAGGATGCATTTTTATTTGGTTATACCCTGAAGATCCATCCAACAAGGAGAAGACCTCATGGGTAGACGTGTTATCTATCATCATCTCGGTAAATGGTACTGGGAAGCCATCCTTTGGGCAATCTTTGTTGAGGTCCCGAAAGTCTACGCAGATACTCACCGTCCCATTTTTCTTCATTACTGGAACAATGTTGGCAATCCAGTCGGGATATTGAACTTCTTGGATGAACCCGGAGTCAATTAGTTTCTTGATTTCGGCGTTGATACTCATCTCGAGTTCGAGTTGCATTCTTCTTGGCACCTGTTTGACTGGCTTGACGTCCGGCGATATAGCTAGTTTATACACCGCTATTTTTGGATTTAGTCCCGGCATCTTGGAATATTTCCATGCGAAGCAGTCTTTATATTGCATAAGCATGTCCTTTAGTGTGGCCACTGTTTTTTAGACAACAACTCACTGACGAACGTGGGCCTCGGCTCGTTTTCTGTCCCTAGGTCAATTCTTCATAGGTTGTCTGCCGTGGTATGTATCCCATCTTACAGCTCTTTTGGTGCTGGTGGAAACTCTGAGATCACCTCCTCACCATCCTCATTTGTGAAGCACTTGAAGAAGTCATCCATATTCTCATGCTCTCCCTCCTTTGAGAGTGTTCTCATGTGGCAAGTACGAGTTCGCTTCCAATCTTGGTGTTTGAGCTGGTCCCACCTTCATGATATAGGTTCTCTTTGGCTCATGCCTTTGCAGTGGGGTCACCCTCCAGCTGTTGGATAAAGCGAACCTGCCCTGTTGATATTGGTCTTCGACCCGGTCTTTAAAGGTGAAGCAGTCCTCGAGGGGATGTCCTATTGCTCGATGATAGGAGCAATAATCCGGGTGATAGTCCTCATTTATCTATTCAGGGTACCGAGGCTCCGGGAGTGTCATCATTTGATGCTTCATGACAAGGCTGAATATTTTTCTTGTCTTGTCTTGAGGGAAAGAGTACTCCCGACCCATCTTCTTTATAAAAGACGGATTCCAGCTGACTTTTTCTTGATTGCGTGACCTCTTAGATCCGCTTCACTGTTTCCGAACGTCCTTCTCGTTCTTCACCTTATTTTTCCCCCTGTTTTGGGCTTTTCTCTTATCGCGAGAATGTATAGCGGGCTGAAGCTGAAGGGCATCGTAATCTTATCTTTCCGCAGACTGCTGATTGAGACGCTGCTTCCAGGCCTTTTCGTAAATAGCCATTTCGCGGTTGTGATCATCCCGAACCTTTTGACCAGCTTCTCTTATTAGCTTGTCAACTTTCTCTTCGAACGACGGACTTGACATTCTTATAGCGGGATCTTGCTCTAATTTGATATTATGTCCATTCGGAAAATCGTTCCCTTCTTCCCTAAAGCCATTTATGACGTGGCAGTTGTGGAATCGCTCCCGTTTATTTGACCAAACGTATCCGAGCCCAATCGTCTCCATCTTCCCGTTGGGCATCTTTTAATGAGTTCCGGGAATGTCCCAAATCTTGTTGTAGAACTGGGATTGTCGAGCGGTTTGTTTGAAGGGTATGCCTTGGCATCTTAATAGCCTTTTCAATCTCTATGCATAATATTGTTAGTGATATATGCCCTGGAGGCCATTATTGTATCATACTGGATTGTATATTACATATTGGATGCTTGGGATATTTCACAGTTATAATAACAGTCTTGCTTGATATGGTAGTATGCTACCTGGTTTGATTCTACCTCAATATGTGCATGTGTATCTTTTAACATATCGCTTATACATATTGGTAGATCCCTTAGGATCTTTGCTTAACTACCAGCGTTGTGATGGCAGTCACACTCATGGGGGCTGGGTAGTCTATAAGTACATCCTTATACAGGTCCCCAGTCGTTGGATTATCGAGACGGGGCATCGATACTCCGGAGTAGACTAGTGTGTACGCTTCTCATCCCAGCAGGGGATATGGTCTGTCCCACAGCCATTAGTACGACGTACTGGAGAAGGTATGCATGTGCTCACTGGGTTGTGAGTTACACTGGACGGGACTCGACGGGAACTGCTTGTTGGTATTATACCTATCGTCAGGTAGCAGTTCCCAAGTGGCATGAGTGCTGCTTAGTCCGTTGAATTGCCATCGCTACTTCATCTCAAGTGTGTTCCCACTGCACTTAGATTACTACCCTACCATGGCTCAAAAGAGTCATACAAACAGGTAGTAGTTGGGTGTAGTCCTGAAGCACTTGGAGACAGTAACGATCAGATAGGATTCGTCTCTTCCAGTATTGGGGATTGATATCGCGCAGTGTTCGGAAAGCTATTACACAAAGTCCTTGGCCTAGGTAGTCGAGAAATACTGGTAAGGTACTCCAGTAGTTTCTCATGGTGTATTGGGCTCTCCTCCGACACGGCTTATCGCGTTGTTAGGGGTCTGACGTTTACCATTCCCCTAGGCGGATATGCGAGTATCTCAGACGAACAGACCGGACTGTACGGAGATTGTCACCAATAGGATCGGTAGGAGTACGGGTGAATTTGCTCATCGGTCTTCTTATCGATAGATGCCTGGGTAGCCGTTACGTGCAGCTAGTACCGCTGATGGCTTGTGGTTAAACCCACTGCCAGCGTACTGCCGAGTCTTCAGAGTCCCACACAGAGGGTTTCCCTGCTTCAGGCCATTGATGTAGACGTCATATGGTTTTACGACTGGGTTTCGATTACATACGTGTACTTGTACACGGATGCTGATCGAGCAGACAATACTAGTGGGATTTGGTTTAAGCCGGATCTTAGTATTGTATTATTGGATTGTTATCGTCTCAGTGTATCCGTATTTTTCAGAATACGGATACGGGTATGTATATACGGTGAGAGGGGTATTCTTGTAATTTGTCAAGGCATGCTTCTAAAAGGTGCCACCTCATTATTTGTATTATCCATTTTCCAAATGGATTAATGAGGTGGATATTGGAGGAGACTTTGTGTGGCATGGTGAGGTATGGCTATTTTGATTTGTTTATTAGTCCTGACTTACTATTGAGGCATGTGTGCTTTTTTATATGGTCTTTTATTCCATGGCTTAGTAAGTGAGAAGAGGAAATATATTAGTCATTCTCCACACTTGCCATTCTTGATGTTCACTTGATTTTTCTTGAGTTGCTCTCCTCTCTTTAGCTCTCTAGGTTTCTTCCATCTCCTTCTTCCTCTAAACTAAACCCTAAACCTTCACATGTGTTGTGAGCCATAAGGTTTAGTGAGACTACACAATCCTTTAGCATTCTCTACATCTTCTAGGCTAGTTTGTTTAGTAAACCATCTACCTTAGTTACCTCATTTAGAGGTTGAAGCTTGGAGCACATTCTCTCGCAGCGGATCATCTTTGACAAGAGAATGCCGATGGAGCAAATCCGATCCGATCACCAAGGAGCTTTGGAGAGAAACACTAGAAGACCCGAAGGACCGTATCTTGGAGGTATAACGTTCTACCATAGTAGATAAACCTCTAGATAGATTATCTAGTTAAGGGTTTAGTAAAGATCTTGGGGTTATAGCCGGTGTTGCGTGGTCAAAATTATCTTTTTTTGTAAATTCCGCCTCCCCGCGAACCGCAGGGTGCGCGACATCGGCATACAGTGGTATCAGAGCCTACAAAACCTTAACTAGCTAGTTAGCAAAGTCTTTAGAAATTCGATCGCAAAAAATCCCAAAATTACATCCGAAATTTGCACTTTCTGTCGATTTTAAAATATGGTCCAAAAATCTTTTCAGGGGCCTTAAAAATACGTGCAAGATTTTTTGAGAACACTTAAGAAAAACAAGTTCGTAACTCGCTGAGACCTCCGCGGAAGGGCGGCAAAACCATGCGTTTCGCCGCGGTTCCGCGGCAGAGTCAACGCCGAGTCGACTCGGTTTTCTTCAGTATGTCTATATTGTGGTGTTGTGATTTGTGGGATATTTTGTTTCTGCCCAGGATCTTTTGTTTACTGTGTTGTACTTGGGGTAGATTCAAATTTGGTTATTGATCGAAATTCTAAGACATTGGCTAATCGGGTTCTTCTGTGATTGATATATGGTTCGTAAACTTCAGCTAATTGTTGTATGCCGATTAGTTTGGGATTGCAAATATCTGTGATGTTTGGTTTGTGTATATGAATTTTATTGGATCATCATGGATGAATAGCCGGGGGATGTGAGAAGAGTGTTTTCTTTTCTTTCATTCATGTAATTTGTAAAACTGATGTAATATTATTTTGCGGGGCACATCCGGGTTGAGGTTGTAGCCACTGTTGTATATTATTTCTTTTTACTTTTTCTGCTCCTTGGATAGACCTAAGGTGGTGTGTGCAAACTACCGAGTTCTTTGAAGTGCCGAGTGGCCTACTCATTTTACTAAGGGAGACTTCTTCACTTCGGGAATTCGGCGGGTAGTTTGCCGCACCCGTAGGGGTCTAGGGTGGGGTTTGGCTATTCTTCAGATTTAAAAGAAAAAGCTGGCTATATCTCCGTTTTCACTAAGTGCTAAAATTCAAACTAAAATGAGTCTTTTGTTTTGTGGCCTTGGTAACTTGGGTAATTAAGTCCTTGGGGTGTCTCCACACCTAATGCCCTAAAACCATCTGGTTTGGGATTCATTGGTCCAAAACTCGCTAAGTTTCCAATCGCCAGATAAAACAAGTTAAGTAAGTGTTCTCTCCGAGTTAAAAGTCCTAACGGTTTTTTGTGGGAGAATAATCTTGGCGGTGACGAATTTTCTATTTAAAAACAGTTTTTTCGCGGAGATATGAAGATTTGTATTTATTAAGACGTTTTGCACGATAATAAAAGGTGTGTATGAACAAAAACAGGTGAAAGGTAGGAGTGAAAAATAAGACTTAGGTTCTCTGTTAAAATTGATATATATTTCTGACTTGAAACCTAACTGGAGAATAAAACTTGAGAAAATCTTAGCTCCTTGCAAACTTGTATGATCCTTCAGAAGTTTATCCTGGTGCGTAATTTTTTGACATGATGACCCTAATCAAGTTCTTAAAAACCTGTCGACACTGCCGCACAATCACGAAAAGACACGTATTAGCTTATGTTAAACAAATTGCGAGGAGTGAAAAATAGGGTTTAATGTTTCTAACTTAGGTGATAGAACTTCTAACTTTGATATCCAACCGTAAGATTTGAATCAACAGTTCCTCCGTTTTACTAACTTGACTGGATTGTTTGGGTGTAATCCGCTGAAAACCCTCAGGAGACAACACTCCTCCTACTAGGGACACCTAGAGATTTAACGGCTTGTTGCACATGCTCAGTGCAATCGCGTTACCTGTGAAAGTGAGGTTAGGATTTTTTGTTGCTCGGGACGAGCAAAAGATTAGTTTGGGGGTATTTGTTCATCTCATAAAACTGCATTTTATTACCTCTCATTCGTTATTGTTTTGCTATATATCGGTACTTTTAATCAGTGTTTCCTCAGTTATTACAGTTTACAGGTATTTGTGATACAATACTGGAAAACACATTCAAAATCACAGATATCACGTTTGGGAGCCGACACTGCAAACAGAACAGGAAACCGACCGATGTCCCAGGAGCTCTTTTGGAAATAATACAAGTGTACACATTTTTTGTGTAAAATTGGTCCAACACACATGTGGACACATGCAATGGACCAGGTAGGGGGCTGCCATAGACCATGTAGGCTGCCTTGGCATCATGATGAAAGCAAGTGGGCACACAACTTGTGCAAGTGGGTGTGAATGCATTTATTGCATAAAGTGTGGATGTGATGTAAAGACCAAGTTTCCCTCCAATTCTCTGCATACAAAGCAGGTTAAATCAGACTAAGCAAACTGTGCCAGTGTGATTAAAGAGAGCACACAAGTTTACACTACAAGCCCGAGCCTCTCTGTTCGGTTTTTGGCCGGCGAGTCCCCTTGCAAATCCGGCGAGCTCGATTCCCGAGGCTCCAGTGGGCCCCATCTTTTCACAGTGCCTCCCTTGATGCCACATCAGATTATTTTTATTGTTTGCTTAATTTTCTTTTGGGCCTATAAATAGAAGATCGGTGGCAAGGGAGAAGGGGACCATGCATATACCATTTCATAGTTTTTCCTAGTTTGTTTTCTTTTGGGTTTAGCTTGAGGGTGAGTGATCTTCACTTGGTTTCTTCTTCTTCTTCCCTCTTGAAGCTCTCTTTGGAGAGCTTCATTAAGGAGGTTGAACAAGTCACCAAATCTTGTATCTTGTTCTCAAGTGTTTATATAATTGTTGCTTTCTTTTATTTACTTGCCTTCTTTACTTGCTTTCTTTAATCATGCTTAGCTAATTCTTTTATTTGGTTATGGTGTGTGTGAGGAAGTGAAATGAAAGGCTTTGCCTCATCCACCTCTTGTTTATGTTTCATGCGCTAAATTTACGATTCTAACTTGAATATTGTTTATGTATTGATATGATATGGTATCTTGAATCATGGTTGCTTGTAACCTCCTTATATACCGTATTCATTCCCTTTCCCCATTTTCAATATTTAAGTTAAGATCCATTTGGTGTTAAGTTTGCTAAGCTAGGATATGGTATGTTGTGATAAGGGCTTGACACGCTCTTTGTTTCATATACTATATACCTTCACATACCCTTAGCAAATTCAACACCAAAATCACTTGCTCTCACTAACCTCTTTGTGTTTTTGTTGTTGCGGTATGCATGCAAAACCTTGTGTTTAGTATTGATACCCCAAGCGCGGACATACAAATGGTAAGTGATCAAAACGGACTCGTTTCGTGCTTTGCGACGAATATCAGACTTTGACGGTTTGTGCTCCGCAACCACGTTGACAAGTCGTGCTTCATGCCGGGATCAAGGTAAGGTCGGACAACTCATGACCAAGGGAGTGTATAGGTAAATGTCACGATTCAAGATTCCGAACCAAGCCACAACCATTCTTTCCTTAAACTTATTTTCCTTGTTTCTTGTTTTCGTATTCTTTTATATTTTTGTGAAACAACCCCAATTCATTAATTTGTTAACCTTAAACAACGATACCTAATACACAATTCCCTGCGGATCGACCCATGCTTGCCAGCTCGTGCGCCGTGCACTTGCGGTTATAAATATTTAAAACGAGAACGATCTAGCGTGCACAATCCGTTATTTCTAAAACCGTATCCACATTTCCAAAACATACGCGTTTGCGTGCGCGGGTGAATTCCCAACAAGTTTTTGGCGCCGTTGCCGGGGATTTGTAGTTATTAGGTGTTGTTATTTCTGGTTTTACTAACAAAACAAACTTTCAACACAAATTCTTTCAAATCTAACACTAATTGAATTCTTTGACTTTTGTTCTCTGTTCTGGAAACCTGCAATCACCCTGAAATTCAACTTAAAAATCTAGTAAGACCATTAGAACAATAATATAGCCTAGAGATTCCACCAAAAATCCCTGCACCAAACCCTTTGCAAAATCCGGCGACAATAAGGAAATTTCCGGCGTCGCCGGCCGTATTGTGAGGGTTTTGATTTTTTCTTTTTTGGTGATCTGCAGTTCTGTGTTTTGGTTCTTTTGATCTTGTTTGATTTTTATAATTTTGTTTGTGCAGGAATTGGGGCACACGTATCGCTTTTGACACTAAATATCGTATTTTTCCGACATTTCAGTTTTTCGCGGAATTACGACCAGCGATCGTGCGGAGCGAGGTTCAAATTCAATTTCAAGACGTTAGGAAAGAATAGTGCCAAAGATCCGGATAGT
This sequence comes from Agapanthus africanus, assembly GCA_030015575.1. Taxonomy (NCBI): domain Eukaryota; kingdom Viridiplantae; phylum Streptophyta; class Magnoliopsida; order Asparagales; family Amaryllidaceae; genus Agapanthus; species Agapanthus africanus. The sequence goes on along the minus strand of JASDDO010000014.1, from coordinate 647,035,582 downwards.
TTGACCCGCGCAAGCGAACATTCAACAATTCGGATCACTTTCAAAGTGGTTTTCTTAAACCAAATCATATCGGTACGTATTTCCTAACACCTTCGCTCGAATCCGATGTAATCCAATTTTCTATCTTTTGCAGGATTCTTTGCACAATTTTGCCACCAATAGAACTAGAGAACTAACCATATTTTTTGCAGCGCTTAACAAAAATTGAAAAAGAATTGCTTTAAACTGATTGATTTCTTAAATTCTTTTATTTGATTGCGCATTGCATTTTAAATACGAAATTAAGGGCACAAAGACCAAAACAAGATACGATAAAGGATTTCATCACCTTTCCTCCGTAGCCCACAAATCACAAAAACTGCATTCTTGCATACCCTTAGTAAATTAAAATCATTTAGACTTTGACTTAAGGACATCACACTCATTAGGAGAAGTTAACTGTGTTTAGAACACCGCTTAACGGTATATCGTTCACGTGGTGTCTAGGCAAGCGTTCAAGAGAAAGGGTTATTTAATTAAGGAACTTCGTGAAAGCGTTGTAAAACCTCCCCTTCTCTCTTGCACTTACCTGGCTTTGTGATCCGTATATCTTGAGTCTGTTTCTCGACATAGTTTTATTTCAACAATCAGGTTCTTGAGCAGATCTAGTTGACGTAGAATACCGTAGACTGCTAGGGGTGTGATATTCTTTGTGTTTGTGATATTTGTGCATTCTTGTTAATATGGGTGATATACGATTCAATTCTATTTTTCACGACTCTTATTCTTTTATTTATACTCAGTCCCAATTGATTTGTACAAATTGTCAAAATTCTTCCCACATTCATGATAATTGTCCTTTTCTAGGGGGTGACCAACCGTTCCAAATTCTTGATAACGGTCACCCACCTAACACTCCTGAACCCAGTACCACTTCAAACATTGACCAATTAATTGCATATTTAGAGAAGGAGGTCGATAGAATGACTGCTTTAGCATCACCACCATCACAACCCCTCCAACCTGAAACCGTTGAACCATCTGTAGGGTATGACAGAGAGATGGATGCTAGGTTGACCGCTCTAGAAAAAGGTATTGAATTGATGATTGCGGTCGAGAATCAGTCAGCTTCTACGTTAACCCTATTCATACAGCAGTCTGAGCAATTATTTCTTGCTCAGGCCCAATCTTTGCTAGCATAGAGGGACAAGTGAAACATTTAGCTGAAAAAATTCTAGGGAGTGAGCACAGCCAATCGGAACCTAATAGTGTATGCATCTGTCAGCTAGGAAGTCACTCGAGTGAAATAACTGAACCGATCAATTTGGATGATTTCATAGATGATGACACAACTGGATTGACTGAGTGCTACCAGGACACACAAGAAAGTCCTCCGACTGATTTTTGTTTTCCAATTTTAGAGGAGGAACCTTGTGAATTTGACGGGTATGGTTGGGATAGATTAGAAAAGATTAATGATCAGGAACCCACAATTTTTGTATCACCTAGTGATATTGTTTCGGAAGAAACATTAGGGTAGGAACCTATCTTTTTGGATGATATGAACCTACCCAACTATGAATGTGAAAAGGAAAAATCATTTTGGGAATGAGTGTAAATAATGAGTGTAGGATAGTGAAAAATAGTAGGGAGGAAGACGATACCGAACGCTATTCTTTCTTGTCAAGTTTTGAGGAAATTTTTGCTGATGAACTTGATATTCTTGGTGAGTTTGGGTCGGGAACAATTAGGAAACATCCAAGAAACCTTTCTTTTGCTGAACTTTTTGCGGATGAACTCCAGTTTTTAAACGGACCTGACTTTGAAACTCCACACAAAATTCTTGAAAATTCAATTCATTCAGAAAATAATTCTTTGACTGCCTCAAAATTTCGTCTCCACCTTCAACGTCTTCTGACCCCTATTTTTGCACACCCATGCCCTTCACTAACCATTAAAAAATTCTTTTTTATTTTTATTTTTTATACAAAATTTTCCACCAGCCGTTGTATTATATTGACAAAATTTTCTTATGGCTGGTATTAACTTCTGCTTTAACCATATCGTTAGACTATGAATATTGTGAATTTTTTTTGTTATTTCCTAATAAGATCTCATCCACTAGGGGTGAGTGCTGATCTTTTGGGCGGGACGAGACTGTTTTCAAATTTTTCTGTTTAAAGAGAAGTGTAATTATGATAGATTTGCATTGTGGGGGGGGGGGGGGAGGGGTTTGTAAACATTCCTTTATAAGCCCACTGCCCACAGCCCGAGCCTTCACTTCCACTCTCTCAAAACAGATCTAAAATCCTCCTTTCCTCATCCCATAGCCCCCACCCAAAACCTAGATTCCTCTCTCGGAAATCGGCCGGCGACGAGAGCCCCAATTCCGGCGAGATCGGCCGCACATCCTCCTTTGGTCGATCATCTTCCTTCCAGCTGTAAGATACACTCTCTTCTCCCCTCCTATACTGTTTATTTCCTGCAATTCCCACAGACCTGAACAAATGGCCCCTTTTGAGTGGGAAAGAAATTTTGTCGCAATTTTTTCACATGAGGTCTTCGGACACTATTTTTACGACGCAATCCGACAACTTGGTTGGGAATTCTTGCTGTACGGGGCAGAGGGGTTGTGTGCCTGTGAGCGCCTGGTTGATGAATTTTATGATGCAATTCGTTATGGGGAAATTCTCCAGGATAGGTTGCGTTTTCTGGGTCGACGTAGGGTATTTTCAGCGGAAACCATTTCCCACGTCACGAATATCCCAATGCGATCTGGTTCTCAGAAACCCCTAGAATTGGTGCAGTATAGGACGGTTCTGGGGAACCGATGTGAGCTACGAGATGCTGGGTTGAATGCCCAGCAGATCTATAGGAACGCCTATACGGCATGCCGGTGGGTGTATCGAAATGTCAAGGGGATTGAGCGCGTATCATCATTTCCAGCGATTGTAGGGCACGTGGTCCAATGTTTGATGACCAAGGACTACCAATTCTGCATGGAGAGCATGCTATTTTCCACGATCAAGGAAAGTGCTGCTGCGCACAAATCTCTGCTTCCCGTCCTCATCACTCAAATTTGCCGCAATTATATGGCTGAGGACGAGTTCACTGCCTATCTCTCAATGTATCTTGCTGTACCAGTGGAGATAGAGAAGATCTCTCCAGGGTACTCTGATCCAAGGAGTGAACAGAACATTTGGACCCCGACTGACCCCAGCGAGCATGCGTCCCCGCAGACTTCGTCAGAAATATACTTGGGAGATGACATTCCAGCAGATCCCTACGAGCTTCAGAGGATGCAGGTTCGCGGCCTCAAGACTATTATCCGGAAAAACAAGAAACTGAAAGATCAACTCAGCCAGGTATTAGCCAACCAGGATGACTCAAGCAGCGGCAGCAAAGGAGAACGAAAATCAAAGCGACGATGAGGACTGTTCCCCGCCGAAAGACGCGGCGAAGACGCGATAGACGTCTTGCCTGAAATTCGGGGAAGATGCTAATTGGAGCTATCCTTACACCTCTCCGAAGATGCCAAGTTGATTTATGGTACCATATATCGAAGGTTTAAACGGATGCGGCCGATGTAGCAGACTTCGTCAGATTCCACCTCGTTTGAGGGGTTTTTGATTATGGGGACGCTCTTCCCTGCAGGCGCAAGCCCCTGCAGTTAATTACGCTACCGTATCGCGGTAACAACTTTCTCCTTCTCCAGATGGTCACTTCGTGTCGTGGGTGTTTGTTTTGTGTTCGGTTTCCCGTGGATTGTATACGGAAACTAATTTGTGTTGTCACCCGTAGGACGTGGATTAGTCCAAATCCGTATTTTCTTAGATTTGTGTTTGGGGTTTTGGTTGAAGGATACGTTAGTCTCATTTTTGGACTAAGATCAACTTAAACGTTTGTTAAGGACACGTTAGTCTAATTTCCAGACTAAGATCAACTTAACAGGATCATTTAGATCCAACAAAAGAGCATTTGGACTCTATTGTTTAGTTTAGAGACATTGCGGTCGATTACCAGTTTAAGGACATGGTGGTCCAATGTAGTCCGTAGAATGTATGGATGTCGGGACCCGTCACCTCTCTGAAAACGTTGAAGGATTACAACGACAAATATCAGAGGAGTTCAGAGATGTACCCTTGAACCAATGTTGGTTGGGAGATCTATAGTCCAATTTAGGACTAAAGTCTGTTTAAAAGTTTATGAGCATATGGGCTCTGTTGATATGAGTTGAACATTTTATTGTTCTTGCTGTTGAGCATTGGGCTCTGCATAGCATTTACATTTGGCCTGTTAGACCTTTACTTGGGCTCTGCCCTTTTTAAATAATTCATAGCATTTATATTTGGCCTGTTAGACCTTTACTTGGGCTCTGCCCTTTTTAAATAATGCATAGCATTTATATTTGGCCTGTTAGTGCGCCACATGGCTTGTCAGGCGCTTTGCGCCAATTAAAGAGAACAATGCGCTAGCGCATGCGACAGTGACACGTGTCACGCTCTGCGCTAAGCGCACGTCTGTTAGCGCAATGCGCTGCGCCAGTGCGCTGCGCCAGTGAATGACACGTGGCGCGTTCTGGCGCAGTGCGCCAATCCAAGGAGCGCAAGGGCGCAATTCAAAAGTGCAAGGCACTGTCCAATAGCGCAGAGCGCATCTTGATCCAATTAAGATCAAAGAACAAATTGTTTGTTCTCTCTAAAGAGGTTCTACCTCAAGATTCAAGAACCAATGGTTCTTATTCTCAACAAAAGGCTGTAGCTTTATAGATCAAATGATCTAAGAATGAAGTAAATTACTTCTTTAAATCTTTTATGATTGGATCTTTCTGATCTTTTTCTTTTTATTGAAGATCTTGATCTTGTTCTTAGATCTTTGATCTTTTTAGAAGAGATTCTTCTTTTAGTGAGATGTTTTCATCTCTGTTCTTCCAAGAATTTTAATTCTTTACCTTTAAAGATGAAGAAGATCTTCTTCTTTCTTCAAAGGCTTGCCTTTCTTCTTTTTGAGATTTTTCTCAAAGTTTTTAGAGGGCTCTCTCTCTTCTGTATCTGTATGTATGAGACTTGGAGTCTAGGGGCCTTTATATTGGTCCAAATGATCTGTTAGGTTAGTTACATAGATCTTTCTCTGATTGATCTGGGGATATTTCCCCAACGTTGGATCTTTGATCCTAAGGCCTCTGTTTTACAGAAGAAAATCCTCTTATTTTAATAAGATTGGAAAGATCTTTCTAGAATTTTAATTCTAATTAATTAATAATTTATTATTTAAATTCCAGTGCTGGCACAATTGGCGCTAGCGCACCTGCGCTTGACACGTGTCGCGCAGCGCAGAGCGCAGCGCACCACTGCTTGACACGTGGCGCGCAGTGCATAGCGCAAGTGATCTGAAACGTTGCTTCATTTTAAAATTTGAATTTTGAAACAGATCTTTGCTCTGATTGGGGGTGCGCTGCCTTGATCGCAACGCTCTTGGCGCTGGCGTGTCTGTTTTAGACACGTGGCGCTCTGCGCGCAGCGCAAGGAATCTGAAGCGTTGCTTCAATTTTTGAATTTTGAAATTCAAACAGAGCTTTACTCTGATTGGGGGAAATAAATACCCCCCCACCGTTGCGCTTATGTGGCCCAAGCGTGAGCGCAGCGGTGACAACATCTCAATCGTTGGATCAACTTTTGGAAGTTGAAACGACTCTTAATGCCTATAAATAGGACCTTTGGTCCCTTAGATGATTTTCATCCCCTCTTTGAGAATTATCTCTTCGTCAGAGCATTGCTTTCTTGTTAAAAAAAACTTTTACGAGTCAGAAATCTGCTAAAATTTAGGTCAAGTTCTTTAAAACTTTCACTAGATTAGGGTTTTACCCATTAAAAGAGCTCTGCTCTTCATAGATCTTTGATCTAAGGAGAACCCCCCTTTTAGGGTTCGATCAATAGAGCTTTTCTCTCTAAAAGGATTTTACTTATGATTTCTTAGTTCATTAATGGAGCTTTGCTCCTTTTAGATCATATAGAAGAACTCTTAAGAGTTTGTTCATAGATCATGAAGATCAAACACGGAATTTTATTTTTGATGAATTACACCATCTTCTCAGAGCAAGGCTCTGAGCATTCTCGGGGAATTTCTTTTAAATTCACCTAATAATTGATTTTTTTGGATGTCACTCCTTTCTGTAGAGCATTGCTCTTGAGGAGTTTAATTTCCTGTGCCTGTTTTGAATCAGAAATTGCTTAACCAGTCTGTCTGCTAATTTTGTTGATTTTCTTTTGCAGGAGTAATGGACGCTCACTTGTATGATCTCGACGAGATTATCTCTTACGGAGACATCCGCCTACTCGGCTGTTCTCAGAATCGAGAATTTACAAACGCCGAGTGTGCCGAAATTATGAGCCGCTTTGACGCATATAATGGTCAACTGCTTTCTCGGCGTTCCCCTCTTCTAAAGCTTATCGTGGGAGCAATCTGGGAAGCGCTCCTCTTATTCTGTACCGGTGTGCCGCTTAGGGCATTGGATGCCGCCGAGGATAAGGTGCACTCGGTGTATCTGATGAACCTAATCTCAAAGAGACGGCGAGACAATTTTGTCGATCTCCTGCACCAGTCTTTTCAACAGTCTGCTATACTTGCTGCCTATCGGAGGGTGGAGGACATCCGTAGGGATCCTGACGCTCGTGCTCGTGAGAGAAAGCACACCAGGATGGTTTGAAAGGCCTGGAAGATTCTGGACAAGGTCACACTTGAATTCCTCAACCCATGCCCTGGGTCTGAGGTTTTGCCATTGTAACCGTCTAGATAATGTTTTTGTTTACTGCTTTTATAATTGTAAGAACTTTTTCGCAGTATGAATGGAAATTTTTTCATTTCAGCGTGTTTTATTTTATGTATTAAATCTTTCACACATGCCTGAATGAATATGCCTCGGACGCTTAATTAAGTGCAAATCAGATATTCTTTCTGTCGCTTTCTTCTTCTTGCTGTGTTGTTGCCATGTGATTTTAGCAAGTGCGGTCTGTAGATAGTATATAACTGTCAATCTCGTGCTCTTTGTAAGGTAGTGATGGCTTAGAAAACAGGGTTAGGATCTGTCACCTAAGACTTTTCAACTTTATGAGCCGTGAGGGTCTCATAAAGAATTTTCTCCCTACCGGTAGAGAAGATCCTGTAGGTGTAATTTTCTCCTTAAGAATCGTAAGGATTCCTAAGTGTGTTTTCTCTTGAGAGTCGTAAGGATCTCACAAGAGAATTATCCCTCTTACAAGTCGAGAGGACCCGTAAGCGGTTGTTTCCCTCCTTGTCGAGATTCGACTTTGGAGAGTGTGGCCCATGAATAGTATGCAGGAGTCCATTTTGAACTGACTTGCAGGGCCCCAGTGCTTAGAAAACCGGTTCTTATCCCGATTGCCTAAGGCTTTTCCCTACGAGTCGAGACGAATCGAGCATTTCTCGCAAGGATATCCTAACGTCACAGTTAACCTCTGCTCTTTACGACAAAGGTCCGTTATGGTTTGTGGTACTAGGGTTTTTTCCATCGTATCGTCGCGTTGGCTGATGTATTCCTCGATAGGCAATCTTGCTTGTTCGAGTAGCCTTGCGATTGTCTTGTCTCTGATCCTTTCGGGGGCTGGACAAGACGTCTTCAAGCAATCCTCCTAGGCAGTTTGACTGTCGGAAGAGCAAGCGTTAGGAATTTTTCCATGCCGCTTTTTTACTTGAGGTTAGGCCCATTTTGGAGAGCCCCGATGAGTCATAACCACTCCGCGCTGGTGTGGGATGATCTCCGATAGTCTTTCAGGTTTTATATGAGTTGCCGTCAAGACCCTGAAGCTAAGAATTTGGCCTTCGCTTCGCTCGCTGGCATCGCGTCTGCTGTAACGATACGAATGTCGCGGTCGTCTCTAGGTTGTTTGATGAACCATCGAGGCTTGGAACTAGGGATTTTACCGTGGCTCCATTGTTTAATTGTCGCGTCTGAATCCTGCTGGAGGAGGAATGCTGTGGTGGCGTCTCGTCTGCTGTATCGAGACGAACGTCGAGGTGGTGACCACTTCGCGCTGGTGTGGGGTGAGCTCTGGTGGTCTTTCGGGTTTTATATGAGTTGCCGTCAAGACCCTGAAGGTAGGAATTTGGCCTTTGCTTCGTTTGCTTTGGCGTGTCCGAATCCTGTTGGAGGAAGGACGCTGTAGTAACATATCGTCTGTTGTATCGAGGCAAACATCGAGGTGGTGACCACTCTACGCTGGTGTGAGCTAATCTCCGATGGTCTTTCAGGTTTTATATAAGTTGTCGTCAAGACCCTGAAGCTAGGAATTTGGCCTTCGCTTCGTTTTCTTTGGCGTGTCCGAATCCTGTTGGAGGAAGGACGCTGTAGTGACATATCGTCTGCTGTATCGAGACGAATGTCGCAGTTGTCTCTAGGTTACCGGTGAACCGTCGAGGTTTGGAACTAGGGATTTTGCCGTGGCTCCTTTTGGTGATGTTGCGTCTGCTGTATCGAGACGAATGCTGAGGTGGAGTTAGGATTTTGCTATCACTCCGCTTTGCTATGACCGTGAGGTCTTTTGTTGACGTTGCATCTGTATCATGCTGGACTGCGAAGGAACGTCGTTGTTGACATTGCGTCTGTTGTAACGAGACGAATGCTGAGGTGGAGTTTGGATTTTGTCATCACTCCGCTTTGTTTTGACGTTGCGTCTGCATCCTACTGGATTGCGAAGGAACGCCGTTGTTGACATTGCGCCTGTTGTAACGAGACGAATGCTGAGGTGGAGTTGGAATCCTGCCATCACTTCGCTTTGTTTTGACGTTGCGTCTGCATCCTGCTGGATTGCGAAGGAACACCGTTGTTGACATTGCATCTGTTATAACGAGACGAATGCTGGGATGGAGTTGGGATTTCGCCATCACTCCGCCTTGCTGACGTTGCGTCTGCTGTAACGAGAAGAATGTCGAGGTGGTCTCTAGGTTGTCTGGGAACCATCGATATTTGGAGTAGGGGTTTTGCCGTAGCTCCAGGGTTGATTACAGCGTCTGAATCCTGCTGGAATGGGGAGGAACGCTGTTGATGATCTTTAGGCTATCCCTGAACCGTCGAGATTTGGCTTCGTTTTCTAATGAAGCCTAGGGAGGGAAGGTGTGATTCCTTCTTTGTTTGTGCCCCTGGATTGTATACAGGGATTGATGTGATATCACCTGTAGGGCATAAAGTTTTACTTTTTTCATTTTCTTTTTATTTCTTTCCGCGATGCTCCATCATTTCAGCTTTTATGTCGCGAAAGTCGCGATTGCCCAATCATTTCGGCTATTTTTCGCGGTGCCCAATCATTTCGGCTATTTATTTTATTTTTACTCGCTGTTTTTTATTGCGAGTTGCCCAATCATTTCGGCTATTTTGCATACATTTTCTTTACTTGCTGTTTTTGTTGCAAGTTGCCCCATCGTTTCGGCTATTTCGTATGCATGTGTGGTTCGCTAGCTTCTTACTGCAAGCTTGGAATTAGACATCGATTCCGGCATCAGCACCGCTACAACTGGGATATTGCCAGGAGCGAATCATCATTTGCTTCTGTTGATGTCGAACAAAGGTGGCTTAGTAAAAAGGGTTAGGATTCTGTCGACTAAGGCTTTTGACTTCATGAGCCGTAAGGGTCTCACAAAGGTATTTCTCCCTACAAGTTGTGAGGATCTCGTAGGTGTGTTTTCTCCTTAGGAGTCGTGAGGATTCCTAAGTGTATGTTCTCTTATAAGTCGTAAGGATCTTACAAGACTATTTTCTCCTTACAAGTTGAGAGGACTTATAAGGGTTGTTCACCGTGCGAACATATCCCTAGTCACGGGTGGGACTTTGTTAGGGAAATGTTTATTCGCGCCCGTGGATTGTATACAAGGGTCAGTATTGAGCCACTTGTAGGGCAGTATCGGAGGTTGTGGGGTTTGCTTAAGAACAGGTTCAGGTCTCTGTAACTTAAGACTTTCAAATCTTATGAGCCGTGAGGGTCCCATAAGAAAGTTCTCCTTACGAGTCGTGAGGATCTCGCAAGTGTATTTCTCCTTAGGAATCGTGGGGATCCCTAAGTGTGTTGCTCCCTTGTGAGTCGTAAGGATCTCACGCGGGTGATTTCTCCCCACAAGGTCGAGAGGACCCTGTAAGTGTTTTTTAACGAGGTTGCGCCCTTTCGGGTTTTCACAAACACTCGCCTGTAGCCCTGCTGTTTTTACTTACGGAGCCCTTTCGGGTTTTCATCCGTGCCCATTTTACTTATGAATATACCGTTTTTTTATCTAACAAGGTTGCGCCCTTTCGGGTTTTCACAAGACTCGCCGGTAGCCCTGCTTTTTTTACTCACGGAGCCCTTTCGGGTTTTCATCCGTGCCCATTTTGCTTATGGACATACCGTTTTTTTATTCTTTTTTTGTTATCAGCTTTGGGATGCTACAATCTACCGTAGTTTCTCGACATCTCGGTCAACAGCTAGTTTTACGACATAGTGGTCCGTTGCTAGTTTAAGAACATTTCGGTCCACTGTTAGTTTAAGGACGTTTCGGTCCGTCGTTAGTTTAAGGACGTTTCGGTCCGCAGCCAGTTTTAAGACATAGTGGTCCATCGTTGCCGTATTTGAGGTGAATCTCTAGTTTACTGACTTTTCGGCCTATGGGGCTTTCCCTATGAATGAGCAAGATGCCCCCGGCATATCCATCTTTCTCGGAGCATGTGGTTGTGGCGGGCTCACCTTCCAGTTTTCGGATAGCGCGAACTTGCCCTGTTGGTATTGGTCTTCAACCCAGTTTTTGAAGACATAGCAGTTTTCGATCGGATGGCCCAATACTTGGTGGCAAGGGCAGTAATTAGGATTATTGACATCATTCAGTTGTAACTGGTGTTTCGGCTTCGGTAGAGTAATAAGCCTGTTGCGCACTGCTAGTTCGAACAACCTCCTTGTTTCAACTTTTCATAGAGGGGTTGCCGCTTGTTGCTTTGGCGAACAACTGGTCTAGGGTCACTCGATTGTTGTTGAGCGTTGGCGACGAAGGCCTTTTTTTCCTTCCCATTATTCTTTTTGTTCGATCCCTTGTTTGCGGGTCCGTGATTCTTTCCGGGAAGCATGCGATTGCACGTCTGAATGTTCTCGCAACTTCTCAATTCTTTCATTTTAGAGATGGATTCCTTGAAGAGAGGGCCGAGGGCTACTTTTTCGTCGGAGTCGCTCCCGAAGGTGAGAACTCGCGATCCCCCGGGCCTATGACAATTGCCGACAATTCTTTTACGCTTTGTCCTCTTGAAGTGTTGCCTGTGAGCGACATAACCTTGCCACCAACACTTAAAGGAGTTGCAGTCTTCAGTAGGGTGTGTGATCTTCTGATGATACACGCAGAAGTTAGGATGTACGTCCGCTTCATCAAGATATATACCACCAGGAGAATTTTCTCTGAAAGAGGGAAGCTTCATCCCCATCGATATGGTTTTGGCGAATCGCTTCCTTGTCTTGATCCTGCTTGTATTTGCGGCGGATGTACTATGATCTGGTGGGAGTGTTTTGACCCTTTTTTCCAGTTGCCGGCGTTTGGCCTTTTCAAATATGGCCATCTCACGCTCCCGATCAGCTTTGCTTTTTAGATGGGCTTCGTTCAGGAATGCATCAATTGTTTCGTCTGATGGCCCTAGAAGTTCTGGCTCGGGATCTGCCCCCGGATTCTCTGCGTCAGGAGCTTCTTTCATCGTCCGTAAACGAGCAAGAGATCACATGAAAACTTGCTATGTATCCCTCAGACTCATCCGACGAGCTTTCTCCATCATCTTCCTCTTGAAAGACGTGGCTGAGGAACTCTTGGAGCATGATGGGAGTTCGTGCCTTCTGATTATACTCCTCCAGCGCATCGATCCGTTTCTGCAGGTCCGTCCGCTTGTCCCCAGGCTTTACGGGTTTTTTTTGGATCTCTTCTTCTTTTTCGAAGATTTCGACGGCTGAGTGTGAATGCTTGGGCCAGCACCACCAATCTTTGGAGCTGGGCGCGGCTTCAGCATCCCTTCGATGATCTGGGGTTCCAGCGGGTTCTTCCACTTGATCGCCGGACATGTCTGGATATCATTTAGCATCTTTTTGGTTTTGGCTGAAAGCACGACCTCCCATGGAGCTTCTTCAACAAAAGAACAAGTTGCCCCCGGTGTGTCCGTCTTCTTAGGAGTATGCGGTTGTGGCGGGTTTACCTTCCACTTCTCAGACAATGCAAACTTGCCTTGTAGGTATTGGTCCTCGATCCATCCCTTGAAGAAGAAGCAATTCTCGATCGGGTGACTTACCGTTTGGTGGTAAGGGCAGTAATTGGGATTATTCACTTCGCTGGGTTGCGGCGGTAGCCTGGGATTCGGCAAACTGATAAGCCTTTTGCGCGTAGCCAGCTCGAACAGTCTCTTCGTCTTGTTCCGCGGGAATGAGAAAGGACGCTTCATTTTCTCATTGTAATAGCGTCGTCTCTCTTCCAGTTGATCTGCTAACTTTGGGGCACTGGGCTGCTGTTGGGTGTTTGCGACGAAGGTCGCCTTCCCTTTACCCTTGTCGTTTCGAGGTTCCGGCTTCGGGGGAGACGGTCTGTGGCCCATTTGATCCATCTGGGCTTGCTTATCGATTAAAGCCTGGAACATGGTCGGTTTAAAGAACATCATGAACTGTGAAATAGTTGCATGAGGGTCTAGGGTGCCCACGAACATGCCCACCGCTGGTGCTTCTTCGATGCGCTGTTCGCACTTCGACCACAAGTTCCGCCATCGGATTGCATATTGAACCCAAGTTTCGCCTGGCTTCACTCTTTCATTGATCAGGGTTGTTATCGGGGTGTGTTCACTGGCGCTCGCGAATCTCTGAGTGAATAGAAGCGCCATCTCTGCGAAAGTTTTGACGGAGTCATTTGGAAGCTCGGAGTACCACTCAAACGCCGTCTCCGATAAGCTGCCGACGAATTGGCGAAGCAGGAGCTTATCATCGCCGCCGGTGTTGCCACAAAGAGCCCTGAACTGGGCCACATGTTGATGGGGATTGCCTGTCCCCTTGTAGATATGGAATTTCGGGATCGTGTAGCCCGGCGGGTAACTGATTTGGTCATACCAGCCCGGATAGGGTCGTCCGGTTCTAACAATTTGCCCAGCCGCTTCATTTTCCTAGTGAACTTGTATTTGCTGAGCTGTATAGTCGTTTAGTGCATCTTTGGAAATGGTTTCCTCCTTGGCTGCTGAATGAGCTGGAAGTGGATTTGATGTTTCTCCTATTTCGTTTTCGAAGATAATCGGAGGATCTTCAGCTGGAGGATCCGGCTGTAACATCATTCCTACCATGTCTCGGAAGAGAAGCGCCATTTGTTTTATGTTGGCAGCTTGTTCTGCTGCTTCTCTGTCCTTATTTTCGAGGACTCTGCGTAGGAAGTCAGCGTCAGTTTCTTGTTCGTGACGCTGTTCTGATGGTGCCTCCGAGCTTTCTTTTGGCCCGGTAAGTTCGGCCATTGCAGTCATCATTTCCTGAATCTTCCGTTGTTTCTCCTGGGCTTTGGTCACGGATCGAGTAAGCGTTCGGTGACCCGTCGAAGCACGGATTTCCTCCTTTCCGGAAGCCATATAAACAGTATGGACCGTTATGCCCCCAGACTTGGGGCGTTTGGTCTCGGCGTCTTTACGCTCTGCCGTATTCATAAGGGCTTTCTCTGGCCTCCTTCTCTTTTGAGTGGTTAACGTTGAGGGGGCCGCGCTGATGGAATAGGCTCGGTGACGGGGATGGGCTCGTCTTGCCCCTGTTCAGGTGAGGGGCTGTTTCCGGTGTCAGCCGATTAAAGACCGATGTCTTTTGAGTAGCAGGAGCGGGAGTGGGAGTTGGGACGGTCAGCCTTGTAAAGACTGACCCCTTGGCAGGAGAAGCCGCCTTGTCGATTTCAGGAGCAGGTTTGGTTACTCTCTTCGGAATAACCTTCTCTGGGACTGCAAGCTTCATCGTGGGCTCGCAGGGATTTTGGCCCAGCCTGGAGAAAACCGAGGCACCAGTGTTGGACGACCCGTTGAGAGGGGCCGCAGCAGCTGTAAGACGATCGAAGACCGACTTCTTAGGGGCTTCTGGTATGGGCACGGGAGCAGTGAAGCTCATTGGCGGGAGCATGGTCCCGAAAAACAATCCAGTAGTAGCCTGGGTGACCTGTTCTATCGTCATCGTGAACAGTGATGCCGCTTGAGGTCCATAAGCTACACCTTCAGGTGAGGCGGAGCGTGGGTTGCAGCTGCAGTTGGAGCACTTCGAGCAGGTGAATGCCATTGCTGTTTTGCTTTCTGGGTCAAGCAAGAGACCAAATCTTAGTAACTTGAAAGCTAAGGGCAACCATTAACAAACCGTGATTCGTTCGCGAATACGACACACGAAGTGTGGAGTGGAAAGAGGAAAAGGTCCCACCGGGCGTGCCAGAATCTGTTCCCCGTCGAAAGATGCGGCGAAGACGCGATAGACGTCTTGCCTGAAATTCGGGGCAGATTCTAATTGGAGCTATCCGTCCACCTCTCCGAAGATGCCAAGTTGATTTATGGCACCATATATCGAAGGTTTAAATGGATGCGGCCGATATAGCAGACTTCGTCAGATTCCCCCTCGTTTGAGGGGTTTTTGATTATGGGGACGCTCTTACCTGCAGGCGCAAGCCCCTGCACTTAATTACTCTACCGCATCGCGGTAACAACTTTCTCCTTCTCCAGATGGTCACTTCGTGTCGTGGGTGTTTGTTTTGTGTTCGGTTGCCCGTGGATTGTATACGGAGACTAATTTGTGTTGTCGCCCGTAGGACGTGGATTAGTCCAAATCCGTATTTTCTTAGATTTGGGTTTGGGGTTTTGGTTTAAGGATACGTTAGTCTCATTTTTGGACTAAGATCAACTTACACGTTTGTTAAGGACACGTTAGTCTAATTTCCATACTAAGATCAACTTAACAGGATCATTTAGATCCAACAAAAGAGCATTTGGACTCTATTGTTTAGTTTAGAGATATTGCTGTCGATTACCAGTTTAAGGACATGGTGGTCCAATGTAGTCCGTGGAATGTATGGCTGTCGGGACCCGTCACGTCTCTGAAGACGTTGAAGGATTACAACGACAAATATCAGAGGAGTTCAGAGATGTACCCTTGAACCAATGTTGGTTGGGAGATCTATAGTCCAATTTGGGACTAAAGTCTGTTTGAAGGTTTATGAGCATATGGGCTCAGTTGATATGAGTTGAACATTTTATTGTTCTTGCTGTTGAGCATGGGCTCTGCATATCATTTACATTTTATTGCTCCACCTCGGAAACAAGTCAAATCCCCAAACCGCAAAAAGCAGAGCAAGTCAAATCAGAACATTCGACCGTCCAAGTCGCTAAAAGGGAAGCATCGACCTTCCAAGTTGCTAAAAGGGAAGCATCGACCGTCCACATCGCAAAAATGGCAGAACCGACCGTCCACGTCGCTAAAGGGCAGCACCGACCGTCCAAGTCGCTAAAAGGGCAGCACCGACCGTCCAAGTCGCAAAAAGGGCAGAACCGACAGTCCTAGTCGCTAAAAGGGCAGCATCGACCGTCCAAGTCGCAAAAAGGGCAACACCGACCGTCCACGTTGCTAAAAGGGCAGCACCCACCGTCCAAGTAGCAAAAGGGCAGCACCGACCGTCCAAGTCGCTAAAAGGGCAGCACCGACCGTCCACGTCGTAAAATGGGCAGAACCGACTGTCCAAGTCGCTAAAAGGGCAGCACCGACCATCCACGTCGCTAAAATGGCAGCAACGACCGTCCAAGTCGCTAAAAGGGCAGCACTGACCGTCCAAGTCGCTAAAATGCCAGAACCGACCGTCCAAGTTGCAAAAAAGGCAGAACCGACCGTCCAAGTCGCAAAAAGGGCAGAACCGACCGTCCACGTCGCTAAAAGGGCAGCATCGACCGTCCACGTCGCTAAAAGGGCAGCAACGACCTCCTCGTCGGAATTATGCTCCGCCTTGGAATCAAGTCAACCAGACATTCCATCTCGGAGACACGTCAAGCATCGGCAGACCATGTCGTAAAAAGGGCAGTGCCAGCTTCCCAAAAAGCGGGAACCAAATCAAGTCGCCTCCACATGAAAGAAGATTCATCAATTTCATGCGCACGACCCACATATGCTGTGTGCATTTATTGATGGGGGGCACTTTGTTGGGGTCGAAATTTACACCCCGGTTGACCAAGTCAAAATCAAAGTCAACCCCAAGCCAAGTGGGCCCAAGCCTAGGTCAAGTGGGCCAATGCCCGGGTCGAGCCCGAACACGAAGCGTCCGGCCTTCCCCCATGCCAAGATAAATTTTTTTTGTAATAAATAATTTTTGGTGTATTTCCTTTTTTTATTTTCTATGAATAAATGTAAGGAAAATGGGCATAAAGCCAAATTTTTGTAAAGCACATTGCTTATGTGCAAAAAGAAATAGCACATGAGGCATGGGATGGGCAAAATGCCATTTTGTGAAGCCTAAGGGGTTATGTGTAAAGTGTATTACCTATAAAGGCAAAGATAATGAAAATATCTCAACAACCTTTTCTCTCTCTAAAAAAATCAAGATATGTGATCTTCTCCTTCCTCAAGGTTCTAAAAAACCATCTTCTTTCTTGTGAATTAAATCAAGAGTTTTACTCTCCCTTTTCCAATACTAAATAGTTTTTCACCATAAAACCCACAAAGGGGAGCTTGGATCTTCCATCAGATCTTAAAAAGGAGAGATTTTTAAAATCTCACCACTCTTGTTATTCAAGAGCCGACCGACCAAGGGAGGAAGAAGGAGACACATCTCCAAAGACCCCACTTTGGGGAAGATCCAGGGCTCAAGGGGAGAAGCCCCTTCATTAGCTTCAAAATATCCTAGGATTTTAACTCCTCATATATATATATGTGTGTGCGTGTGTGTGTGTACAAAATAATAAGTATTTCTTGCTGGGAGTACAACTCCCATTGCAGGGACCAAGTCCCTTTTGTCGCCCGAGCGCCCGCGTGCCTAGCATGTGTGGCGCTAGCACCCAAGCACCCAATGCGCGAGCGCCCAGAGTGCTAGCGCCCGAGCGCCCACGTGCCTAGCACGTGAGGTGCTAGCGCCCGAGCTCCTAAAGCGCCGGCGCCCGAGCGCCTACGTGGCGGTGCCCGAGCGCCCACGTGCCTAGCACGTGAGGCGCTAGCGCCCATAGCGCCGGCGCCCGAGCGCCCACTTGCCTGGCACGTGAGGCGCTAGCGCCCAAAGCGCTAGCTCCCCAGGGTCATAGCGCCCGCGTTCCGCGCACGTGAGGTGCTGGCGCTTTTTCCCACGTATCCTTTAGATTCTCTTTCCCTCTTTCACACACACACACACACACACTCTACAACACTGTCCCCCGTTAGAAAAATTTCTAACGGGGCGCTGCCCTGCACCCCGCTAGGTGGCTGCTAGCCCCCTTGACCCCCAGCCCGCTATCCGGGTAGCGGGACCCCCGTAAAAACTCTGCGGGCCCCCCGATATATCCAAAACACCCATTCAAAACACAACACTCGTACACTGCACATTGAGTTCACATGACCTGTTTGACACGTTAATCGGAGGTTCTCTCGCTCCAAAGGCGAGGGGTAATTAACGGCAGCTTAGTCCGCGGCTGCCGGAGATTTGGATCCCCGCAATCAATAAACCCAGCCTACCCTAGGCAGGGGGAATCTGTAATGCGCCTGACAAGCGCGCGCGCATTCCCATCTCAATAGGGTGACGAAAAACACCCTACAGTTGGCTGTCGGGTCATCTATAGGGGACCATGTCCTTACAATGATTAGCTGCTTTGAAGAGCTCACGGACCATGGGACCATATTGGAGAACGAGTTGCATATCGACTTGATTCTACAGTCCTTACCATTTACTTACGCCCAGTTTATTGTGGATTGCAAAATTCAAAGGAAGTAAGTTACACTTCCAAGTCTCCTCAATTTATTAAGGAACTCAGAGGGTACCCTGAAAGAATTCAGGGAGACACCCGCTTTGCTTATTGGGGAATCTTCCTCTTCTAGATCCAAGGCAAAAGCCAAGGGAGAGAAGAAGAAGAAAACCTCCACCAAGCCGATAAGTGGTGTCAATAAGGTGAAGGCAAAAGGTCAGGGCAAAAGTTTCGGGGCTAGTAGTAGGGAAGGAGGCATGTCTTTGTAGTCACGGGAAAGCGCATTGTCAGAAGGACTGCAGGGCTTGGAAAGCCATAGGCCAGGATTCGAAGCACGCCGTGGCTTTGGCTTCGAGTGTGTTTGTAATTGAAAACTGTTTATCTATTAACTCTACTTTCTAGGTACTAGATACCGGATCAGGATCTCATATCTGTAATTCATTACAGGCTTTTAGAAACCGTAGAGTTATCAAAGCAGGTGATATAACTCTCAGAGTTGCTAATGGAATGAGCGTGGACGCTGAATCCATAGGGGAATATCACGTAGGATTGACAAGTGAGCAGATATTGATTCTACGTAACTGTTTGTATGTACCTAGTCTAGCTTGTAATATCATATCTGTATCTTTACTTTCTAAAGAAGGATATGATTTTACATTTGTAAGAGATGTAGTACACATCCACCTAAATCAAAATTTGATTGGGTCAGGTACATTAGTTAACGGAATATACGTACTGAATCAAGCTCAGGTTTTCAGTGTCCAGATTACACTTAAAAGAAAGTCTCCGGAATTAAATCAGGTTTTCTTGTGGCATTGTAGACTTGGTTACATCAATGAAACACGATTAACAAAGTTACATAAGGAGGGATATTTGGATCTATTCGAATATCAGTCCTATGCAACTTGTCAATTATGTCTCAAAGGAAAGATGACAAAGACCCCGTTCACTGGACACGGAGAAAGAGCGAGCGGGCTCTTAGGACTCATACACAGCGATGCGTGTGGTCCAATGTCTACACATGCGAGAAGTGGTTATTTATACTTCATTACTTTTACGGATGATTTCTCTAGGTACGGACATGTATTCTTGATAAAACATAAATCCGAGGCCTTTGAGAAATTCTGGGAATACAAGAATGAAGTGGAAAAACAAACCGGCAAAAGTATCAAGGCACTGAGATCTGATCGAGGTGGTGACTACTTAAGTGTCGAGTTCCTGGGCTACTTAAAAGAGAATGGAATTCTCTCTCAGCTTACTCCTCCATATACACCTCAGCACAACGGTGTATCAGAAAGGCGGAACAGAACCCTATTGGATATGGTTCATTCCATGATGAATAATGCTGAGTTACCGCGATCCTTCTGGGGCTATGCACTAGAATCAGCTGCATATCTTTTAAACAAGGTTCCTACTAAGTTAGTGCCTACCACACCATATCAGATGTGGAGTGGGAAGAAACCATATCTTAAGTACTTTAAGACATGAGGATGTCCAGCTTTTGTAAAAAAGCAGCATGCGGACAAACTCGAGGCACGCTCAATATTGTGTAAGTTTGTGGGATACCCAAAGAACTCCAGGGGGTATCTTTTCTATTACGCAGAGGAACAAAAATTCTTTGTTTCTCGGCATGCCCACTTCTTGGAAACTCGATTTTTAGAAAATGAGGTAAGTGGGAGCGCAATAGAACTCGAAGAAATTCCAGAACCATAGACTATTACTGAAAGCATGGTAAAACCAAACATTTCGAAAGAACCGGACACTCCTGCGCCACTTCGCAGAACTAGTAGGCTATCTCATCCGCTCGAGAGATACTACGGTTTTCTCATAGACGGGGATCGAGAGGATTGCATCATCGAAGATAATGAGCCAATAGCTTCCAGCAAGCCATTCAGAGCCGAGACTCGGTAAAATGGCTAAATGAAATGCGGACCGAAATGGAGTCCATGTACACTAACAAAGTATGGACTTTGGACTTTTCTCCAGAAGGGGTAAAACCCGTAGGCTGCAAATGGATCTTCAGAAAGAAGATTTGTGTAGATGGACAGGTGGAAACCTATAAATCTAGACTTGTTGCAAAAGGTTTTCGTCAAAAACCTAGTTTGGACTATGATGAAACCTTTTCTCCAGTGGCTATGCTCAAATCCATTCGGATCCTTCTTGCCATTGCTGCCTTCCACGACTATAAAATCTGGCAGATGGACGTAAAGACCGTTTTTCTAAATGAAAATTTGGAAGAGTGCGTCTATATGGATCAACCGGAGGGTTTTATTCAGAGTGGGAGCAGCGGGAAAGTGTGCAAGTTGCTTAAGTCCATTTATGGACTAAAATAGGCATCGCAGAGTTGGAATATCTGTTTTGATGAGACGGTCAAGGAATTCGACTTTATCAAAAATCCAGATGAACCATGCATATATAGTAAAATTGTAGCGAGAAGTGTGGTGTTCCTCGTCCTGTACCTGGATGACATTCTCTTGATAGGAAATGACATTCCTATGCTACAATCAGTCAAGGGATTCTTATCATAGAGGTTCTCCATGAAGGACCTGGGTGATGCTTCCTACATTCTGGGGACCAGATCTATCGTGACAGATCTAAATGGATGTTGGCACTCTCACAGTTAAGGTACATCAACACCATACTGAAATGATTCAGTATGGAAGATTCTAAGCGCGGTAATCTACCGGCTTGTCATGGAATCACCCTCTCCAAAGAGATGTCTCCTAAGTCTGATTTGGAAAAGGATCGCATGTCGATTATACCATACGCATCTGCGGTAGGCTCTATAATGTATGCGATGTTGTGTACCAGACCAGATGTAGCATACGCCCTGAGCGTTGTAAGACAGTATCAGTCAAACCCTTGGGAGAAGCACTGGATAGCAGTGAAGAACATTCTCAAGTACCTAAGAAGAACTAAGGAGATGTTCTTGATGTACGGCAGGAAAGACCTCCAGATCGAGATCTTTGCCGACTCAAGCTTCCAGAGTGACAAGGATGACTCCAAGTCCATGTCGGGTCATGTCTTTACCCTCAATGGAGGGGCGGTTGTTTGGATGAGCTCCAAACAGGAAACCGTTACTGACTCAACGATAGAAGCGGAGTACATAGCTGCTTGTGATGCCGTGAAGGAAGCAGTCTGGATCAGGAAGTTCGTGATAGAGCTTCAGGTGATTCCATCCATTGTTGATCCAATACCGCTGTATTATAACAACAACGGCGCTATAGCTTTGGCGAAGGAACCAAGGTCCCATCAGAAATCCAGACACATCCTGAGGCGGTTCCACCTGATCAGGGAGACCATTGATCGACGGGAGATCAAGGTGTAGAGAGTAGAGATAGAGAACAACACTGCAGATCCACTCACAAAGGCTATTCCTCAGACTCAGTTCGAGCGGCTAATCGAGATGATAGGTCTGCGATATGCCAATACATGGCCTTAGTGCAAGTGGGAGATTGTTAGTGATATATGCCCTAGAGGCCATTATTATATCATACTAGATTGTATATTACATATTGGATGCTTAGGATATTTCACAGTTATAATAGCAGTCTTGCTCGATATGGTAGTATGCTACCTGGTTTAATTCTACCTTGATGTGTTTCTTTTAGCATATCGCTTATACATATTGGTAGAGCCCTTAGAATCTTTGCTTGACTACCAGCGTTGTGATGGTAGTTACACTCATGGAGGCTGGGTAGTCTATAAGCACATCCTTATACAGGTCCTCAGTCGTTGGATTATCGAGACGGGGCATCGATACTCCGCAGTAGACTAGTGTGTACGCTTCTCATCCCAACAGGGGATATGGTCTGTTCCACAGCCATTAGTACGACGTACTGGAGAAGGTATGAAGGTGCTCACTGGGTTGTGAGTTACACTGGACATGACTCGACGGGAACTTCTTGTTGGTATTATACCTATTGTCAGGTAGCAGTTTCCAGGTGGCATGAGTACAGCTTAGTCCGTTGACTTGCCATCGCTACTTCATCTCGAGTGTGTTCCCACTGCACTTAGATTACTACCCTACCACGGCTTAAAGGAGTCGTGCAAACAGGTAGTAGTTGGGTGTAGTCCCGAAGCACTTGGAGACAATAGCGATCAGATAGGATTCGTCTCTCCCGGTATTGGGGGTTGATATCACGTAGTGTTCGGAAATCCATTACACAGTTTCTGGCCAGGGCAGTCGAGAAATACTAGTAAGGTACTCCAATAGTTTCCCATGGTGTATTGGGCTCTCCTCCGACGCGACTTATCACGTTGTTAGGGGTCTGACGTTTACCATTCCCCTAGGCGGATATGCGAATATCTCAAACGAACAGACCGGATTGTACGGAGATTGTCACCGATAGGCTCGGTAGGAGTCCGGGTGAGTTTGCTCATCGGTCTTCTTATCGACAGATATCTGGGTAGCCGTTACGTGCAGCTAGTACCGCTGACGGCTTGTGGTTAAACCCACTTCCAGAGGTAGAAAGGCTATACCGATCGATCCGTGTCATTCGGTCTTTAGCCATCATCCCACGCTCCTCGCTGTAACTCGGATCTTCTCGTCGAGGTGGCACCACGTCAATGAGTATTAATATGGGCTCCCGCCTCTATACCGAGGCAACTCAAACATGAAGTATATCAACCGACATGTCCAAGAAGAAGTAGAGAATGAGTGGAATACTTTGTCTCAAACACCCTAGGGTTCTCATCACATGAGAGGGTTAGGGTGGAGGTTGAAGAAGATGCTTAGGTTTGGAGAGTGTGAGCTCAAGAAACTTTCAAGAGAGCAAAGACCCAAGCATAAAACTTGTGATCATCTCCTTTTCTCTTTCTTTTGTGAGTAGATATATAAGGTTGTGTAAATAAAATATTTCATAAAAATATCTCCACAAACCCTAAAATAACTACACCCAAAACAAAACATCATTAATTTTATCATGACTCACTTAGTGACTCATCAGCATGAGGCACTAATGAACATGCTAGAAGAAATGTGTCACCATGAATGAGTCACACTTTCCAAATCCAATAATCATTTAAACAAAAATGATTAACCCAAAAAGAAATGCATCTTCTAAAATATTCTTGTGACGGATTACGAGAATACCCCTCACCTGTAAATACATACCTGTATCCGTATTCCGACCGAATACGAATACGATGAGACTAAAATATTCCGACTCAATATAATACTTGGATCCGGCTTAAACCAAAGCCCACCAGTATTATCTGTCCGAAATATGACACGGCACAAATGCACGTGCATGTTCGAACCCTGCCATAAAACCATACGGCCTCTACAACGTTTCGCCCGAACTTGGGAAACTATCTATGGGGAACTCTAAAGACTCGTCAGTACCCTGGCAGTGGGTTTAACCACAAGAACGCCAGCGGCACTAGCTGTGCGTAACGACTGCCCATGTACTGACCGAAAGGGAAACCGATGAGTGAACTCATCCTGGAACCCTACTGAGCCTATCAGTGACAATATTCGTACAGTCCGGTCCGTTCGTCTATGAGTATCGCATATCGGGCCTAGGGGCTGGTAACGTCAGACCCTAAAAGCAGTATAAGTCGTGTCGGAGGGTAGCCCTAAACACCCTGAGAAACTACTGGAATACCTACCAGTAATTCTCACCTGCCTTGGCCAAGTACTTGGTGTAATGGCTATCTTAGACACAGCGCGATCTCACTTCCAATACCGGGAGAGACGAATCCCCTGCCGATCCGCTCACTGCCTCTATATGGCTCGGGACTATACCCAACTAAAACCTGTTTGCACGACTCCTTTGAGCCGTGGTAAGGTAGTAATCTAAGCACAGTGGGAACTCACATGAGACAAATGATGACCTCAGGTCGATGAACTAATCTGTACACATGTCACCAGGGAACTGCTATCTGATGCTAGGTATAAATACCAACTAGCAGGTTCCCGGCGAGTCCTGTCCGGTGCACTCATAACCCAATGAGCATCTGTATACATCTTAGGTGATCGAACTGACACCAATGGCTTGTGAGACCGGCCACCGCCCCTCGTCAGGGTCTCGACTGTATACACTAGTCTACTCCGGAGTATCGATGCTCTGTCTCGAAACTCCCACGACTAGGGACCACTTTTAAGGATGTGCTTATGGGCTACCCAACTCTCACGTATATGATCGCCATCCTACTGCTGGTAGTCAGGCAAGAATCCTAAGGGTTCTATCAACGTATAATAGTGATCATGTCACCTAAAACTGTACACGATGATAAAGACAAACCAGATAGCATACTATCATCTCGAGTAAGACTGTCCTACCGGTATAGGTCCTCCTCAATCATTGCAATCACGTGCCTGCGATCCAATAATTGACTTTGAGGGCACTACATCCAACAATATCCCACTTGCACTTAAGGCTAATAATTGTGATGTCGCATACTCACAGCCCGTGTGATACCGAACACCCAACTCCTCTACTAACCAGTTTCACAAAGCTCGTTTGTAAAGCCCTTGTGTTCGAGAGATAGCCTCAGTGAGTGGATCCGCCCTAATGTTTCTTTCTATGTCTCTCTTAATCTTAAGTTCGTGGAGAAAGCCATCTCCCGAATTGAGTAATACCTGTCTTAGAATATGTCTGGATATCTGATGGGACCTAGTTCATAAATGAACTCCAAATCCAAACTTCTTAGACTGTATCATCTGTTAGGTTTACCTAGCACCCTATGTAGAGTTTGGAAGCATCACATGTCACAAAGTTCAAGTTTTTATGGTGCTAAGCAAGCATACAAAGGATCTTATCCTAGAAAATTAGGGTTTCAAAATGTTAAAGGCAATAAAGACTAGGGTTTCGAGACTACAACCTTTGTAGCTCCCTTCGCTAGACTCTTTGGCCTCTTGGGTGTTGGAGGAAGGTTCTCTTGAAGTCTTCTTTTGTCCACGATGATCCACCCGAAGCTCTTAGTCCAAGCTTGCAACTTCACTTTTCAAGAGGAGAAATGAAGATAACACTCTACACAAGTGGGCTAAACTTGTGTAGAATGATGTTGTGGTTCTAATTCTCACTTCAAAAACCTTTCTTGATGTGTGCTTTACTCACTATAAGAAACTAGAGAGCAAAGGAAAAAGGAGGAGGAAGATGATGGCTTTTCTTTTTCAAGAAGAGAAAGGATTAACCTTAGAAAAGAAATGAAAATATATCTATATATATTTATTTCTTCTCATCTCAAACCATGGTTAGGATATGAAGATATTATTGTATCATAGTTTAAAACACCTAAGGAAAAATAACCAAGGGTTAAAGAGTGGGTGAGCATGGTAAGATGAAGAAGAGTGTAGAAACAATCCAATAATTAACCCCTTTTCTTCCCTTTTTGTTTTAGTATAAATACAATAATAATCCATATTAAAAACCATGGTGTGAGTCTTATATTGCCATCATATTCCATGTATAAGCAACCATGAAGGATGATGCATGTATGTATGTGTGTATGCACATCCATATGTGCATGAAACTAGAAAGAAAGAAAAACATACATGCATGCATAAATCCATCATATACAAGAAAAGGTTTTAAGTGAGAAAACTAATGGTTAAATGATAAATCAACACTTGATTTATCAATCCGGCCATATCACATATGACCCCACCAAAATGAAGCTGCCCGATCAATATACGGTATCATATACGCGCATTTTAATCGGGTCCATGCGCATATCGCATACGCGCACCACAACGTTTCGCCTGGACTAGGTAACTCCTTTGTGGGACTCTAAGACTCGTCAATACGCCGGCAGTGGGTGATGATCATATCAAGCACCCCCAAGCCGCAAGCGGTCAGCTAAACGTAACGGCCACCCGGGTATTGAGCGATCAGAAGAAAACAAGCGAACCTGCTACAACTCCCGTCGAGCCAACCGGCAACACCACCATACAGTCCGGTCTCTTCGTCAGATATGCTGCATATCGAGTCTAGGGATGGCAACGTCGACCCCAATAACTCAATAAGTCGTGCCAGTGAATGGTCTATAACAGATCGAGAAACTACTGATAACACTTATCAGTAAATCTCAGCAGCCCTGGCCAGGGACTTACTGATATAACCAGTCGAGTACAGCATGGCATCAACTCCCAATACCGGGAGAGACGAAATCCCTCCTATCGTTCATCGCCTTCGTGTGTCTCGGGACTGTACCCAACGGCCACCTGTGTAAGTCCATGCTACCTCTCCCGGTACTTTCGGGCATGCGGAATTTGGTGAAAAACAATTTTTCTAGAGGTGGTAACATGGACTCAAAACCGGATCTTTGTTAAACATCTAACTAACAACCTAACTAGGAGTTGTTAACTACTCGGTTAGGGGGTTATACCTTTCTTTCTTGATCTCCTTTGTCTTCAAGCCTCGATGGTTGTCCGGATCGGCTTCACTCCGTCGTCTCCTTGCGCCGAAGATAGATCCACCTCGAAAGCTTCTATCTTTGGCTTCTTCTTCGATCTTTGAAGAAACTAGTTCACTTGGTTTGCCAAACCTTGTGAACTAGAGTGAGTAGAGAAGAGTGTGTTGGGATTTTCTCTATGGTTCTTGGTTCTCAACACATGAGACAAGTGAACCATAGACTAAGTGAGGGGGAGCAAGAGGAAGAAGATGAGAGCTCAAGAACTCAAGAGAGAGAATGGAAATGATAGAATGAGAAAGACTTTTCTCTCTTGGCTCTCATAATCCAAAGCCATCATCACAAAAATAGTAATCAAGTATTGTGTAAAATGGTTTAAGCTACAATAGCCATATCATTTCATGCACTCATTTCTCACAAGAGAAACAAGCAAGTAAAAAGTCTTTGCCATGAAATGACAGCCATTGTCATCATGATGGTCAACTAGTCAAACCTAGTCAACCGGTCAACAAAGTCAACAAGTCAACAAAGTCAACCCCTCAACAACCATGTCACCATAATACTTAATTAATATTAT
Organism: Agapanthus africanus; assembly: GCA_030015575.1. Lineage (NCBI taxonomy): Eukaryota > Viridiplantae > Streptophyta > Magnoliopsida > Asparagales > Amaryllidaceae > Agapanthus > Agapanthus africanus. The sequence goes on along the minus strand of JASDDO010000014.1, from coordinate 647,008,763 downwards.
TGTTAATCATATATCATATTCTCATTAGGGTTGAGCAAAAGGTCAATAGTCAACAGTCAACGGTCAACAACCCTAATGAGAATCCTCTGCCTCTGTCTCTCCGTCAACTCTGCATACACACCCGCATCCGCGTTCCGATGAACACGAATACATACTGGATAAATCCAATCCCAAAACGTACACTAGGATCTGGCTTAAACCAAAGCCCGCTAGTGTTAACTGTCCGGACACTGTACGTGCATAAGTGCACGGATGTGACCGAACCCTGTCGCAAAACCATGCGACCTGTCGCAAAACCATGCGACCTCTACTCTTTTGCCTAAAGGCGAATATCTTTCTGTGTGGGACTCTAAAGACTCGACACTACGCTGGCAGTGGGTTTAACCACAGACCGCAAGCGGTACTAGCTGTGCGTAACGGTCCCCAGGTAGAAGTCGACAAGAAGACTGACGAGGTGAAACCCATCTGAACTCCTACTGAGCCTGAATGTGACAATCTCCGTACAGTCCGGTCTGTTCGTCTGATACATCGCATGGCGGGCCTAGGGGGGCGATAAACGTCAGTCCCCTAATAGCGGTACAAGTCGTGTCGGAGTGAAGCCCAAAACACCCTGAGATAACACTGGAAGCCTACCAGTATATCTCGATTGCCCTGGCCAGGGACTACTCGTGTAATGGCTCTTCTAGACACAGCGCGATGTCAACCCCCAATACCGGGAGAGACGAATCCTGTCTAACCGTCACTGCCTCCAAGTGCTTCGGGACTGCACCCAACTACCACCTGTTTGCACGACTCCTTTGAGCCGTGGTAGGGTAGTAATCAAAGTACAGTAGGAACACACTCGAGGCAAAGTGACAGTGTCAAGTCAGCGGACTAAGCTGTACTTATGTCACCTGGGAACTGATAACTGACGATAGGTATAGTACCAACCGGTCAGTTCTCGACGAGTCCTGTCCAGTGTACTCGTAACCTAATGAGCACCCGTATACTATCTCCAGTACGACGTACTGATGGCTATGGGACAGACCATCTCCCACACTGGGATGAGAAGCGCATACGCTAGTCTACTCCGGAGTATCGATGCCCTGTCTCGATAGTCCTGCGACTAGGGACCTGTATAAGGATGTGCTTATAGATTACCCAGCCCCCACTAGTGTGACTGCCATCACAACGCTGGTAATCAAGCAAAGATCCTAAGGGCTCCACTAATGTGTATAGGTGATATACTAAAATAAACACATGTACACATTGAAGTAGAAACAAACCAAGTAGCATACTACTATATTGAGCAAGATTGTTTATACAAGGTGAATATCCCAAGCTTCCATTAAGTAATATACAAACTAGTATGATACAGTAATGGCCTCTAGGGCATATACACTAACAACCTGTTTGCACGACTCAGTAGAGCCATGGTAGGGTGGTAATCAAAGTACAGTGGGAGAGCACACAAGACTCTATGACGATCTCGGGTCTACAGACTAACCTGTACCAGTGTCACATGAGAACTGCTATCCGACGATAGATATAATTCCATATAGGAGTTCTCGGTGAGTCCGTCCAGTGTACCCAGTCACCACTGAGCACCCGTATATGATCTTGATGTCAAACATCGATGAATGTGGGAACATCCATCGCCCATCACATGGGTCTAGTATCATATACGCTAGTCTACTCTGGTATATCGATGCCCCATCTCGATACACCTCCGACTAGGGACATTTCAGGATATGGTTATAAACTACAGATGTCCCACTAGTATGATCTCTATCATAATCACTGTAGTCAAGCTGATATCCTCAGGGCTTTATCAGCATGTATGAATGAATAAAAGCATGATCAAATCAACATGTTAGATAAAGTAGAACCAGATAGCATACTATCATGTCGAGCAAGAATGTACACTTTATATATATATATATATATATATATATATACATGTATAAATACATCCACTATCACATAATGGCCTCTAGGGCATACATATATCCAACATCATCAACTGAATCTAATCAGTATCATGCACCATGCCTCCCACAGTATCCTGTTGGACCACCTGTCCAAACTACTGCCCCTTGTCAAAGGGAAAATTATAACTCTGACAATCACTCTGTCATCCATGTCACCTTGGAAGCCTGCAATGATAACCGTCTCCGAAGAAGGCTGCCGTCATCAAATCCGTAGAACATCTACTTATGTTCTAAAGCTGCTTCCGTATGTTTCTCCAGGATTGGATTAATATAAACTTATTGCATCTAGTGCAAAAACAATATCTGGTGTGGTACTTGACATCTCACGATTGACTCAATTGCCTAAGCAAGTGATATGTCAATCGTGCACATCCCTCTCCCCTTTAGTCTGTAAGACACCTTTAAAGAGGGAGACTCCATCACCTGCAGATACACCACAATGCCAGGAGTCTTCTATTCTAAATACCTTTAAAATACTGTCTAAGTATCCAGATTGGGAAACTACCCAAATCTAGATCTAAAACCATAGATCTAGTAACTAGAATGTTTGATATTATATCCATATCCTATGTGGAGAAACAACTGTGTGACAACCAAAGTATAACCGATCGTAGTATAGGAATTTTACTTCCTACTCTGTGTATGTCATGCAAATACCAGGACATCACACTCAACTACCTTCTTAACAGATCCATCCCCTATTCTGATGAAGTCAAACCCATGACTGTCACATCAGAAATAGATGATCTATCTCCGCTATATCTGCTTTAGTCTATAAATAGACATAAGCTATTTGCCCACCATGCTTCCGCTTCTCCCACTGACCACAACAACCCTCTGGCAGAATAATATATACGTTCACTTCTAAAGCTAGTTTAGAACGACGCTATACTTATCCTCCTGCCGGGTCTCATAGCCTGGAACAACAGTATTGTCAAGTCTGGGTAAACAAGAACCTCCCTGTCACCGTCCTTGAGGCTACTAAAGTACCTCTCGGGTGCCTGAGGTTACCCATCATATCTGCGGAGTGGCTTAATGTAATGTCAAACTTGATTGAATCTTTAGGTCCTATTAAATTTTCCGTAATCGTTTGCGGTTCTGGAATCACTTCTAGTTCTACCATACCCCCACTACTGTTTTCTGAAAAAATCCATTTTACTAAAACTGTGGCGAGTTAAGAACAATATCACTATTGATCTTCCAGATGGTAGAAAGTCAACCCTCGACATAGCCCGGGTAAACCCACAAACTGCCATTACAGAAACGTGCCTTGAGTTATCCAGAGTCTGGTTTTAAGCATAAGCCGGACAACTCCCCGTACCTTAACATCGTTAAGATATGAACCATTCTATATCCAATATAGAAACTTTGGCACTTATTTAATTGGAACCAGATTCAAATCATGCAGCTGTTTCCAGTGCATATCAACTTTTTAATGGAAAAAGGCTAATCAGTATTACTCAAGTTAGGAATGCATCCAATTATGAGTAACCTGAAAGAGAAACAAGTTTCTCAAAACCATTACCATCAACTGAATACCAATCACAAGTATCTACATCTTCGATCTCTTTGAAGAATCCCGATACTTGCGATACTTGGTTCTCTACTTTATTCTTGTACCTATAACTTCTCAAAACTTAGACATTGTATTTCAACGAAACACTTGTCTAATAACTAGAGAAGTCACGAGTAAACAGAACATAGTACGAGGACCAACCCCTTTATCCTGATGGACACTGGACAACATACAATACTATGTATATGTCCGCTGAGTTGAATAACTCAAAACCTGTGCATCGTAGGTTGAAAATTGTACTTATGGTTAAGAACTACTCCGCTGTTCAATGCTCCTTACCCAATCGTCAACTGATATAGGTAAATGTCACGGACATAATTTCAAAAAGTTATATCTCACTTTATAAAAATAAACGTACAGATATATCATTTTGAAATTGGTGCACAACAACGGATACTCAAAACCAAATACTTGCCGTCTGGCAAAAACCCAGGCGATTTCCTCAAATATCACCAATTAAAACGAATTCCGATAATGAGGATGATCACCTAATTCCCAATAACTTACTCCCACTCATCATCTGTAAAACCATACAGATGTGAGAATCATACATGGTAAATACATACCCTGGAGTAAGTATCTAATCGGGAAAACAGTTTTCCTTTAACAACGCATAGTGAAACTGAAACATGAAAATGTTTCGAAGGGGTATCCTGGTACCCATAGTAATGCCTCTTCCATTATCCAATCCATGACTGTAACCGTATATTTCTTTTCCATCTCGCCAAATCCCTTTATTCGTCTTTATTCATTACCTTCTGTATACCATCATTAGGCTAAATGGTTTTCTTCCTTTCCTACCGTTCGACACCAGCCTATGGTTCGGAAGAAGACTATCCAGTAAGCATAATATGTGTACTCTCCTAATCCTAGGAGTACTCGCAACCTGAGAGAAGGTGATGATAAAAGACAACTGAATAAAACCTTATTCTATTTCTCCTGAACTGGAGGAAAAACAAAGGTGAAGTAGGAGTGGCGATGAGCTACGCGGTTTGGTCGTGAATGAAAGCAGTCACAATTTGCTTTGCCCTCTTTCTAATCCCTTTATTTTGTCTTTACTTATTACCTTCTGTACACCCTACTTAGGCTAATTGGTTTTCTTCTTTTCCTACCTTTCGGCACCTGCCTATGGTTTGGAAGAAGACTATCCAATAAGCATAATAGGTGTACTCTCCTAAACCAAGGCGCCCTCGCAACCTGAGAGAAGGTGATGATAAAAGACAACTGAATAAACCAATTCAATTTCTCCTGAACCTGAATCCATCCTCGAAGAAGTCCCTTCGAGTTCGTATATAACCATACGATGGATTTATCCAATGGATGTAGATGTTCGTAGTAATACGAGGTGTTCTGGAGAAATGCAAAGGGTAAAAGAAGGAGCGGCAATGACTTATGCAACTCAGACAATCCAAAAGCCAGTATGTTTATAAGAAGGTTCGGTCAACTTGGTCACTGAGTCATAGTCTAAGGTCGGTCAATTGTCGCTGCCAAAGAGAGAGAGAGAGAAGAAACACTCTGCGTGCACTCTAACCTAGATCACAATGTTTATCACTTTATCTAATCAGGAAACCTCCCACTGTATCGTCAAATTCTCCTCCAAACCTGAAATAAGAATTAGTCGGGATCACCCGAAGAGTAAACCAACTCACCAGTGGGAATCGGGATCCAACTATCATCGAATGATAACGTGAAGGAATCCACTCACGTTATCACACTCCAGAAGGTATGCGTATGCCTGGCAAGTTTCAGTTTCTTTAGAAACTTCCGATGTGGATTTTTGCCCCTTGCTCTTATGACCTTGACTAAGGGCCAACAAATCATAAGTCACATGTCAAGTTCTTCCCGTCATTATCCAGGTTGATTTGAACCCACCTGTACATACTCTTGACTAAAGGCCAACAAAGTAATACGACTGTCCCAAACCAACGCATCTATCTATGCAACATGTGAACACCCCAGCAGCTACCAATCATTATGTCTTGACTAAGGGCCAAACAAACATAGCTTGAATACTACTGACCATTCATATGAAATGACGGAGGACTGCAGCTGGTTTTTGGCGAAAAACCTTTAACGTAATGAACTTGATCTCGCTGAAGGAACCTGATAGCTTTTTACAAATATAGCGGCGAAAACCTTTGCTAAAGAGGTCACTCCCGGTGAAGGGATCTCGGTTCTTTCCTCGTGGAATGAGGTGCAGGATATTCCAACTGAATACCGCAATGCAAAGTAATAAGTAATCGACTATAGTGAAGTTATTACCCTGACGCAAACTTCTGCCCAAGGGGTCACTCCCGGTGAAGGGATCTCGGCCCTTGCCTCGTCGAATGAGGTGCAGGATATTCCAACTGAATACCACTGTGCAAAACAAAAGAAAACGTCCTTGTAATAACAATTTTTGAAAACTGTTCCAACAACGTCAAACAAGTTTGTTTTCCTTTGCATTGATCAGAATCAACGCAGTCCCATCAATTAATCACACCAGAAAAGAACAAAAATAAAATGTACGTATATGCCATCCGCATTCGTCACTGGGTCCCGTCATCACCCGTTAGGTTACTTAACTAACGACAGAGCGGGGACTGGACTAGCACGGGTGCAAAACATATACAACGTCTACTAGTATATATACCAATATACAATAATCGCTCCAGGCGTGATAAATGCAACATCACAGAAAAGTAATAAGCATCACAGAACAATACAGATAATCTGGGATCCCCGGGTTTCAAAGAGCCGCAACTGAAACCCGACGTTCCCCTGGTCGTATGGATAGCCTGTGCAATGAAACCTAGACCCCTACAGGAGCGGCAAGTTACCCGCCAAAACCTGAAGCAAGGCAGCCCTCTACAGCAAAATGAATGGACCACCATGCACTTCACGGAATCCGATAACTTGAGCACCCCTCCTTGGGTCAACCTGTACCCCCTAGGAGTGCGGCGAATAGTCTGCCAATTCTAGAGTGAGGCCCCCCTTGCCTCTCAAAGCCATGAGATGCGGACCCGTTGCCCTCCAGAACCCGGCTATCCATGCACTCCGTCGCGGGGTAAACCTAGTACAGAAATGAAAATATGTACAACGGGTATATCGACCTCAACTCGGTCGTGCCCCAAAAGAATAATATACAAACAGGCAGTGACGGCAGTCCACATGTTGGACACTCGTCCCGCAATATCAAATGTACAAATAAATCCAAACTGCACTACCATTGCACATAGCTATCCACCACGACAAATCCGCAACATCACAACACAATACAGAACATCAACGCGAATGTCACGTTCGCAAATCCGTCCAAAAGGACTATAGCAATTAGACACGATTTACCGCTCGAATGACATTCACGGTCGGAGATATAATGTAAGTACTGTAAACTAACATATTTAAAATCTCAATCGACAAAACTTCCCAAAGTGGGCCCCAAGTACAACTCCAGTACCCAAACAAAATCTGGGCCCAAACAAAATATTCCAGAAACCACAATTCCACATGAAAGACACCCAGAAGAAAAATGGTGCACTGAAGCCTCAAAACGGCGGCGGAACCGCGGCCAATACAAGGCTTGTGCGGCGGTTCCGCGGCGGTCTTGAAGGTTCAGTCGACCAAATTTCTTCCAGAGTCTTAAAAAAGCCTGCACGATTTTCTAACATACTCAAAATAATTTTTAGACGACAAAAAAAATTCGACAGAAACTTTAATTCTGGAATCGCGGTTTTGGAAATTTCGTTCGATCTATGTTTTAAACATGTTAGAACAAGCTAGTAAAGGTTAATGGCGTGGCTCTGATACCATGTAAGTCTACGGTAGAGCCTCGGCCAATAATCTGAGGCCAAACGTGGAACAAAAACTTTTACAACTGGCGCTATCGCATACTATAGCCCGGATCTTGCCATTAACGCTAAACTAACAAACTGTAAAGAGGTAGAAAGGCTATACCGATCGATCCGTGTCCTTCGGTCTTTAGCCATCATCCCACGCTCCTCGCTGCGACTCGGATCTTCTCGTCGAGGTGGCACCACGTCAACGAGTCTTTATACGGGCTCCCGTCTCTATACCGAGGCAACTTGAACATGAAGTATATCAACCGACATGTCCAAGATGAAGTAGAGAATCAGTGGAATACTTTGTCTCAAACACCCTAGGGTTCACATCACATGAAAGGGTTAGGGTGGAGGTTGAAGAAGATGCTTAGGTTTGGAGAGTGTGAGCTCAAGAAACTATCAAGAGTGCAAAGACCCGAGCATAAAACTTGTGATCATCTCCTTTTCTCTTTCTTTTGTAAGTAGATATATAAGGTTGTGTAAAGAAAATATCTCATAAAAATATCTCCACAAACCCTAAAATATCTACACCCAAAACAAAACATCATTAATTCTATCATGACTCACTTAGTGACTCATTTGCATGAGTCACTAATGAACATGCTAGAAGAAATGTATCACCATGAATGAGTCACACTTTCCAAATCCAATAATCATTTAAACCAAAATGATTAACCCAAAAAGAAATGCATCTTCTAAAATATTCTCGTAACGGATTACGAGAATACCCCTCACCTGTAAATATATACCTGTATCCGTATTCCGACCGAATACGAATACGATGAGACTAAAATATTCCGACTCAATATAATACTTGGATCCGGCTTAAACCAAAGCCCACCAGTATTATCTGTTCGAAATATGACACGCGCACAAATGCACGTGCATGTTCGAACCCTGCCATAAAACCATACGGCCTCTACAACGTTTCTCCTAAACTTGGGAAACTATCTGTAGGGGACTCTAAAGACTCGTCAGTACCCTGGCAGTGGGTTTAACCACAAGCACGCCAGCGGCACTAGCTGTGCGTAACGGCTGCCCATGTACTGACCGAAAGGGAAACCGATGAGCGAACTCATCCTGGAACCCTACTGAGCCTATCAGTGACAATATCCGTACAGTTCGGTCCGTTCGTCTATAAGCATCGCATATCGGGCCTAGGGGCTGGTAACGTCAGACCCCCAAAAGCTGTATAAGTCGTGTCGAAGGGTAGCCCTGAACACCCTGAGAAACTACTGGAATACTTACCAGTAATTCTCACCTGCCTTGGCTAAGGACTTGGTGTAATGACTCTCCTAGACACAGCGCGGTCTCATTCCCAATACCGGGAGAGACGAATCCTCTGCCGATCCGCTCACTGCCTCTATGTGGCTCGGGACTGTACCCAACTAAAACCTGTTTGCACGTCTTCTTTGAGCCGTGGTAGGGTAGTAATCTAAGCATAGTGGAGACTCATATGAGACAAATGACGACCTCAGTTCGATGAACTAATCTGTACACATGTCACCAGGGAACTGCTATCTGACGCTAGGTATAAATACCAACTAGCAGGTTCCCGGCGAGTCCTGTCCGGTGCACTCATAATCCAATGAGCACCTGTATACATCTTAGGTGATCAAACTGACACCAATGTCTTGTGAGACCGGCCACCGCCTCTCGTCGGGGTCTCGACTGTATACACTAGTCTACTCCGGAGTATCGATGCCCTGTTTCGAAACTCCCATGACTAGGGACCACTTTTAAGGATGTACTTATGGACTACCCAACTCTCACGTATATGATCGCCATCATACTGCTGGTAGTCAGGCAAGAATCCTAAGGGCTCTATCAACGTGTAATAGTGATCATGTCACCTAAACCTATACACGATGATAAAAACAAACTAGATAGCATACTATCATCTCGAGTAAGACTGTCCTACCGGTATAGGTCCTCCTCAATCATTGCAATCGCGTGCCTGCGATCCAATAATTGACTTTGAGGGCACTACATCCAACAATGACATCTTTCCGTGTCTATAAAATCTGGTAGGAAGTAATTGGCGTCTTCATATTTTCGGACTTTGTTTACGGAGAATGGATTTAGCTCCTCCGTAACGGTGTACTCGAGGTCGTCTTTGAAATACTTCATACACTGGTGTTGTGTAGAAAAGATGGCGTTGTACTCGTGTAGCCAAGGCCTGTCGACCAGAGCATTGTAGCAAGTCTTGGCATCAATGAAAAGAAATTTGATGTCAATGACGAGAAATTCGAAGCGTAATGTCAGTATTACGGACCCCAACGTCCGTGATGACTGTGAGTCGAACCCAGAGATGGTAATTTTGTCTCGGGCTAAGTGCTGAACGTTCATGCAGATCTCCTTCAGCACTTTCACGTTGAGAAGGTTGACGGAGGATCCGTTGTCGATAAAGATTTTGCCTATCTTGATGTCGTGGCAATACCCGGTGGCGTATAGAGGACGGTTGTGCTCGCACCTTCCGACGAGGAGATCCTCATCGCTGAATGTGATGTGAGATGTGTGAACCTTTGCCAGCTCATCCTTCATCTTTTCTTCAGGTAAGAAAGCTTGGAATTGATCAGGCTCTTGCAATGCCTTGATCAGGGAATCCCGTGCCTCTTTGGACAGGAGGAGAGCATCCGGTATGCTCAATTGCGAGGGCATTTTCCTCATATGTGCTAAGACATTGTAATCCACCTTATTTTTCTTAGGCGGGTCCTTGGCTGCGAGCTCTTTGACAACTCGATCATCAAGGGAAATTTACTCATGGATTTTCTCTTTCTCTTTGTCTCTTTTGCTCGAACCTTTGTTTATAGGTCCGAGCTTCTTTTCAGGCAGCGCGCGGCTACGCAGCTGAATGTTCTCACAGTTCTTCTCCCCCTCTTCTTTTTCGGAGGTGGAGTTTTTGAAGAGAGGGCTGAGGGTTATTTCTTCCTCAGAATCTCTCCCGAAGGTAAGAACTTGGAGTTTTTCGCTTTCCCGACTGGTATCAACCATATGTCAGTGGCCAGTCGTTTTCTCACGTGCATTTGTCGAACTTCTTCGCTGTCGATGAGCTTCGCGTTTCATCCTCTTGAAGTGCTATTGATGGGCAATGTATCCTTGCCACCACTTCTTAAAGGCACTGCATTTTTCGGTGGGATGAGTAACCCTCCGATGATATAGGCAGTAGTTCGGATATGAGTCCTCTCCGTTGAGGCTTATGACCCCAGGCGTGTTTCCTTTGAGAGGTGGCAGCTTCATTCCCACTGAAAGAGCTTTGGCGAACCGCTTCTCTGTCTTGATTCTACTCTTGTTTGCCGCAGGTATGCTTTGGTCTGGTCGGAGTACTTTACGACTCCTCCTTGCCGCAGCTTGTTCATCCTTACGCTGACGCTTACCCTTTTCGTAAATGGCTGTTTCGCATTCTCGTTCAGATTTATTCTTTCGAAAGGCTTCGTTTAACAGCCTATCGATTGGGTCTTCTGACCGTTCTGGGGATTTTGGCGCTTATCCTACCCCCAGTTCCTCTATGTTGTTTTCTAATGCCGAGGGAGTTTCTTCGTCATTTAACGATGAATGAGAAGCCATGTGGCAACTTACTACATAGTCTTCGGTTTTTTCTGATGAGTCATTTTCCTCATCATCGTCACTATCTCCGTTCTCAAGGATATGGTTGAGAAACTCTTCGAGAGTAACTGGGGTTCGCACCTTCTGGTTGTACTCCTCCAGCGCGTCGATGTATTTTTGCAGGTCCGTGTGCTTGTCGTCATACTCGGCAGGCTGCACAGACTTCTTGGTCTTCTTTTTTTTTTCTTTGAAGACTTTGAAGGCTCAACTTGGGGATTTTGCCCTTTGTCGACTGTTTTCGGTACGGGACGCGATTTCAGCATCCCTTCGATGATTTCCGGTTCAAGCGGGCTCTTCCACCTGATTTCCGGACATGCCTGGAGATCTTTCAGCATTCTTTTAGTTTTAGCCGAAAGGAAGGCTTTCCATGGAGCTTCTTCCACGAGCGAGCATGATGCCCCCGGCGTATCCACCTTTTGAGGAGCGTGCTTCAGTGACGGGTTCACCCTCCAGTTCTCAGAAAGCGTGAATTTCCCCCATTGATACTGGTCCTTGACCCAATTTTTGAAGACGTAGCAATCTTCAATTGGGTGGCTCACCATTCTGTGATAAGAGCAGTAGTTGGGGTTGTTGATATCGCCTGGTTGCGGTGGACGTCGTGGGTCCGACAATGTGATAAGTTTGTTGCGCACCGCCAGCTCGAACAGTCTCCTTGTCTTTTCACGAGGAAACGAGTAGGCACGTACTAGCCTTTCTTCCAGGGATAGGCATGGACATGCATTGTTTTGGCGAGCAACCAGTTTCGGGTCACTAGGTTGCCGTTGAGTGCTGGTAACGAAGGCCACTTTCCCTTTATCCTTGGGATTTCAAGGGTCCATTTTTGAGGACGAAGGCCCGTGTCCCATCTGGTCCATTTGGGCCAGTTTGTCGATCAGAGCCTGGAAGGTGGTCGGCTTGAAGAACGTCATGAACTGGGACACCGTAGTTTGAGGATCTAGTGTCCTAATAAACATACCCACAGCAGGAGATTCTTTGATGCGTTTTCGCATTTCGACCATAGGTTCCGCCACCGGATCTCATATCGGACCCAGGTTTCTCCCTGCTTTACCCTGGCATTGATTAATGTCGTGATCAGGATGCACTCTCTTGCGCTGGAGAACCGCTGTGTGAACAGCAGCTCCATCTCTGTGAATGTCTTTACGAAGTCATTTGGGAGCTCCGAGTACCATTCAAAGGTTGTCTCTGACAGGCTACCAACGAACTGGCGAAGCAACAGTTTTTCTTGCCTCCAGTGTTGCCGTATAAAGCTCTGAACTACACGACGTGTTGGTGTGGGTTGCCTATACTCTTGTACACATAGAACTTGGGGATCGTATATCCCGGCGGGTACTTGGTTTGATCATACCAGCCCGGATACGGTCATCCAGTTTTGATAGTTTGGCTAGCCATTTCACTAGCTTGATGAGCTCGTATTTGTTGAGCTATATAGTCATCGAGAGCGGCCCTGGAGATTGTTTCCTCTTTAGCCGTTGATAGCACCGGAAGAGAGTTTGATGTTTCCCCTCTGTCATCCTCGATGATTATCGGTGGATCTTCAGTTGGAGGTTCTGGCTGGATCATCATTCCAACCATGTCTTGGAACAAAAACGCCATCTGCTTTATATTAGCATCTTGTTCCGCGACCTCCTTGTCTTTTCTTTCTAGCACCCTTCGCAGGAACTCTGTATCGGTCTCCTGCTCCTAGCGCTGTTCAGATGCTGATTCCGGACTTTCTTTCTGTCTGGTGAGTGCTGCCATTTTCGTCAGCATCTCCTGGAGCTTTTATTATTGCTCCTGAGCTTTTGTCAACGACCGAGTTTGCGGTCGATAATCCACGGAAGCACGGCTTTTCTCCTTTCCGGAAGCCATGTAAACCGTGTGTACGATCATGCTCCCAGACTTGGGGCGTTTGGGTCCAGCACCTTTGGAATTCGCCGCTGGCGGTGGGATTTTCTCCGGCCTCATCCTTTTGTGGGAGGTTGAAGTTGAAGGAGCCATTGTATCAGGCGCCTGTGTTGAAGACATCCCTCGCTGTATGGTAGAGGGATAGTTTTCCTCTTGTCGAACCTTCAAATTCTTCAGTTGACGAGAGTAGTTCTTGTTGATCACAGAATCTTAGACTTTCTGCCAGACCCTATGGATTTGGGAAGAGAGACGCTGAGGGGGCTGCTCCGGCTTTTCCTGCGTCCTGTTTTTAGCAAGTAAGAGAGATTTCTTCAACACTGTGGTTGGATAGTTCTTGCGCACTGTCACGCCCCGCTTCCTAGTAGATGGAAACGATAACGTGGCAAGCCTTCAACGTATTTATTATGAGAATGTCGTTTCTCGAAATAAATACGCTAAGCGTCTATAAGCAACATAAAGTAACAAGAACAAACAAAAAAAATGAAATCCAACTCTGATTTATTACATTCATGATTCATAGTAGACAAAATAACTGAATACAAGAAATTTAACATGATAAGCCTTAATAAGGAGCCATACATAAATAAGGTGAAATGAAATGAAAAGCTGAATGAAACTATACGTCTGTTTGTAATGCGAACTGGTTGTACTCCTTTTCGACCAATTCTATCTTCTCTGTCTCAATGTCACCAGACGAACATTCCAAGAAAGAAAGAAAGATGAGTGGAATGCCCGTCAGTGAACTAACGCTCGGTAAGTCCCAATAGAGACGTGTAATATATAAATTGAGTGCAAGATTACATGTAATTTAGTATAAATGGAAATTGTAATATGTGAACAAGTATAGTAATGTATATGGCAACTATATCAGCATGGAAATGTAACATGACTATAGCAAACAAGTATAGCATGGCCGTGGAGTGTAGGTATAGTGAATATGAAATGAATGTAAGTGTCCTAAAAGGTCTCTAAAAGGGCACAAGTAACTAGCGTGTGTTCAAGCGTGAATGTCAACCAATCTCAAGAGTATTCTCGAACCCAAGGCTATCGTCCAGGGGAAAGGAATCATGGGCCCAAAATAGCGGGACTTCAATTTTTATTGAAGTATTCCAAACCCAATAGGCTATCATCCAGGGGCTTGGAAACACGGGCCCTCATTCGTGAATTCATGATTTGTACCGTTTCAGCCCGGTAGCACAGCAACATGATTTGTATTAATGGGACTCATGAGATTCCGTTGGATTCATACTCAAACTACCCCAACACCCCGTGTATATAAGTTTATGACTAATGTTATGAGTCTTGATCGAATTCATGAATACAAAAGGTGATGTATGCTATCAAGTTTTCAAGACTTAGTTCATTGTTTCCCCCAATCAGAGCAAAGCTCTGTTCAAAATTCAAATTTTAAAATGAAGCAACGTTTCAGATCCAGCGCCCAGAGCGTTGAGCAGCGCACTATGTGCAAAGCAGACATGCGCTAGCGCCAAGTGCGCTGCGCTCTGAGCATGCGCACCACTTGCAAAGCACGCGTGCGCTAGCGCCAAGTGCGCTGCGCTCCGAGCAGCGCACCACGTGCAAAGCACGTGTGCGCTAGCGCCATATGCGCTGCGCTTTAAGCAGCGCACCATGTGCAAAGCACGGGTGCGCTAGCGCTGGAATTAAAAAAACTCCCCACCGTTAGATCAAAAGATCTAATAATAATGATAAATCATTAATTAATCAGAATTAAATTCTGTTATGGAAAGATTTTTCAATATTGTTAAAAACAAGAAGATTGTCTTCTGTAAAACAGAAGCCCTAGAATCAAAGATCCAATGGTGGGGAAATATTTCCAAATCAATCAGAGAAAGATCTCTTTAACTGATTCAACAAATCAGCTTGCCCTATATAAAGGCCCCAAAACTTCAAGTCTTATTTAGAGGAACCCCCCTATAAACTTTGAGAAAATCTCAAGAAGAAGAGCCAAGCTCTCGAGAAAGAAGATTTTTTCTTCAAGGTAAAAAAAAGGATGATGAACAAAGAGATGAAATCATCTCATAGTTAAAAAGAAGAATTCTCTTCTTAAAAGATCATAGATCTACAAAGACTAAAGTCTTTTATAAAGAGATCAAAAAGATCTCATCATAAAACAAAGAAGTACTTACTTCGCAGATCATAGATCTATAAGAAAAATTGTCTTTCTGAGATCATGAAAATCTCATTATAAAAGGGGGGAGAATTATTCAATTCTCTTAGGATCACAGATCCATAAAGGCAAAACCTTTCATCAAAAAGAGATTGAAATATCTCCTATAAATTAAGAACTTTGTTTTTAGGATCTTGAGACAAAGTCTTTTTAAAAAGAACATAAATTTGTTCCCAGATCATAAAATTGATCAGATGTGCTTTGCACTTTTAAAGTGCGCCTTGCGCTCTTGAACTGCGCTTCTGCGCTCCCTGGACCGGCGCTCAGCGCCAAAATACGCCACGTGTCAACCACGTATGCGCCAATTAAAAACTTGCGCTTTGCGCTTCTGAAATAGCGCATTACGCTCATGGGCTAGCGCTCAGCGCCAAGCGTACCATGTGTCACTCACGTGTGCGCCACTAAACTGAAAGCGCAATGCGCTCATGGACTAGCGCTCAGCGCTCATAAACTGGCACAATACGCCCATCATCTGCCGCTTAGCGCCAAGCGCGACACGTGTACCTTACATGTGCGCCACGTGGTAGAAGCGCACTGCGCTTTTTGACTGGCGCAAAACGCCTAGCGCGTCACATGTTGCGCAAAACATAAATTGTTCTTTAATAAGCCCAGAGCTCTGGTGAATGCTCAGCATTCAATAAAGGCTCAACAGCCCAAAACAAAAATGTTAAACATTTATTAGACTTAGCCCAAGACTGGCCATAAGTCCTCAACCCATATTAATTGATCCTATTTGCTCATAAATATTTTAACAGATCTTAACCCTAAATTGGACTACAGACCTTTCAACCAACTCACACCGGTTCGATGGTACATCTCTTTACTCCTCTGATATTTGTCGTTGTAATCTTTCAACGTCTTCAGAGAGGTGACGGGTCCCGACAACCACACATTTCACGGACTGTGGGGTCCTTAAACTCACGGACTATGATGTCCTTAACCTTGAATGTGAGGTCCTTAAACTCACGGACTATGATGTCCTTAACCCTGACTGTGAGGTCTTTAAACTCACGGACTATGATGTCCTTAACATTGGACCACTATGTCCTTAAACTGGTATTGGACCACCATGTCCTTAAACTGGTAATCGACCGCAATGTCCCTAAACTAAAAAATAGAGCCCAAATGCTCTTTTGTCGGATCTAAACGATCCCGTTAAGTTGATCTTAGTCTAAAATTAGACTAACGTATCCTTAACAAACGTTTAAGTTAATCTTAGCCTCAAATGAGACTAACGTATCCTTAAACCCAACCCCCAAAAACCAAATCTAAGAAGATACGGATTTGGACTAATCCACGCCCTACGGACGACAACATAAATTAGTCTTCGTATACAATCCACGGGCAACCAAAAACAAAACAAACACACACGACACGAAGTGACCATCTGGAGAAGGAGAAAGTGGTTACCGCGATGCGGTAGCGTAATTAACTGCAGGGGCTTGCGCCTGTAGGGAAGAGCGTCCCCCACAATCAAAAACCCCTTAAACGAGGGGGAATCTGACGAAGTCTGCTACAATGGCCGCATCCGTCTAAACCTCCAATATACGGTGCCATAAATCAACTTGGCATCTTCGGAGAGGTGGAAGGATAAAACCAAATAGCATCTGCCCCCAAATTCAGGCAAGACGTTTGTCTTCCCGGTCTTTTGGCGGAGAACAGATTCTGGCACGCCCGGTAGGACCTTTTCCTCTTTCCACTCCACACTTCGTGTGTCGTGTTCGCGAACGAATCACGGTTTGCTATGGTTGCCTGTGGATTCGAGGTACTAAGATTTAGTGTCTTGCTCCGTGTAGAAAACAGAAGATCAATGGCTTCAAACTGCACTAACTGCAACTGCAACTCTCGCTTCGTCCCGTCCGGAGGAGTGACTTACGGGCCCCAAGCTGCCTCCATCTTCGCTATGCTGGTGGAACAGGTGACTCAGGACACCACTTGATTGTTCTTCGGGACCATGATCCCCCCCATGAACTTCAATGCCCCGCTGCCGTTGCAGGAAACCACAAAGAAGTCGGTCTTTGATCGGCTTACCACTACTGCGGCCCCTCTTAACGGGTCGCCCAAACCAAGCGTCTCAGTTTTCAGCAGACTGGGCCAAAGCTCCAACGGACCCATGAAAAAGCCCGCAATACCAGAAGGGGTTATCCCGAAACGGATAGCCATTCCTGCTCTCGAGGTCACCAAAGTAGCTTCTCCTGACAAAAAGTCAGTCTTCACAAGGCTGACCACTCCGTCTCCCACTCCAGGCGAAGTCACCTCTGCCCAGAGGTCTGTATTCGATAGGTTGAACATTACTTCTCAGCGAACGTCAGTCTTCAAAAGGCTGACACCGGCGACAACCCTCCGTCAAGAAAGGGGGCATGAGGAGGTCACCTCTACAGCTGAACCAACTCCAATCGCACGACATGCTCGCCGTCGTTACTGGCGCCGAGTAAGGAAGGCTGGGGGCAACTCCCCTTCTGGACTACTCCACCAGCTCCCATGGTGGAAATCAATGATGCTGTTCCAACTGGGAACAGCTTTGAACCGCTTAGGAGGGTTCGCAAGAACGCTCCGACTGCTGTGCTGAAGAGATCTCCTCCACCTATGGAGATTACTACAGAAAAGAAGCCGGAGCAGCCCCCTTAGCGGCTGTCCTCCAAAATTTATAAAGTTTGGCGACAAGTCCAGGAATCGGTGATTAACCAGGACTACTCTCGCCGGCCAAAGAAGCTCAAACCTCAGCAAGAAAAGAGCCATCTCGTGGTACCACAGAAGATGTTATCCGTCTGGGTGCCCGTTGCAACGACCCCCTCAACTTCAAATGCTCACAAAAGAAGGAGGCCATAGAAAGCCCCTATGAACATGGCAAACCGTAAAAGCGTTGAATCTAAACGCCCCAAGCCCGGGGGCATGATGGTACATACCGTTTATATGGCTTCCGGAAAAGAGGAAAGCCGTGCTTCTATGGGTCATCGACCGCTTACCCGGTCAATAACGAAGGCTCAGAAACAACAACAGCAGAAGCTTCAAGAGATGCTGACTGCAATGGCCACACTCACTGGGCCAAAAGAAAATCCAGAGACCTCGGAGCAGCGTCGGGAACAAGAAACTAACACTGAGTTCCTCCGAAGAATGCTCGAGAGGAAAGAAAAAGAGGTCGCGGAACATGCAACCAATATAAAATGAATGGCTCTCTTGTTCCAAGACATGGCTGGGATGATGTTACAGCCGGAACCTCCAGCTGAATACCCTCCTATCATCATTGAAGACGACAGAGGGGAGACATCGAACCCTCCTCCGGCTCTTTCAACAGCCAAAGAGGAAACCATCTCAAAGGCCGCTCTGGATGACTACATTGCCCAGCAAATACGAGCTCATCAGGCGAATGAAGCGGCCGACCAAGTTGTTAAAACTGGGCGACCATATCCAGGCTGGTATGACCAAATAAAGTACCCGCCGGGATATACGATCCCTAAATTTTATGTATACAAGGGACGGGTAATCCCCACCAGCATGTCGCTCAGTTCAGGGCTCTTTGCGGCAATACTGGAGGTGTTGATAAACTTTACTTCGCCAGTTTGTCGGTAGCTTAGCAGAGACAACTTTTGAATGGTACTCGGAGCTTCCCGACGACTCCGTCAAAACGTTTACAGAAATGGAGTTTCTATTCACTCAGCGGCTTGCAAGCGCCAGCGAACGCACCCCGATCACGGCATTGATCAACGCCAGAGTAAAGCCGGGAGAGACGTGGGTGCAGTATGCAATCCGGTGGCGGAACCTATGGTCGAGATGCGAACAACGCATAGAAGAAGCTCCTGCCGTGGGCATGTTCATGTGGACCCTTGACCCTCAGTCGACTATCTCCCAATTCATGATGTTCTTCAAGCCGACCACCTTCCAGGCCTTGATCGACAAGCTGGCCCAAATGGACCAGATGTGCCATAGGCCTTTCCTTTCAAAAGTAGGTTTTAGGAATGAAAAAGGCAACGGGAAAGCGACCTTTGTCGCCAATGCTCAGCAACAGACGAGTAACCCGAGACCGTCTGTTCTTCAAAGCAACAAGCCGCGATCCCTCGATGAGAAGTTGAAACGTCCTTACTCATTTCCCAGGGATAAAACAAGGAGACTGTTCGAACTGGCAGTGCGCAACGCGCTCATCACTCTGCCAGATCCAAAACATTCGTCGCAACCGGGTGACGTTAACCATCCTAACTATTGTCCCTACCACAGAGTAATGGGTCACCCACTTGAAGATTGCTACATCTTCAAAGGCTGGATTGAGGATGAATACCAACAGGGCAAATTCGCGTTTTCTGACAACTAGAAGGTGAAACCGCCACAACCACATGCTCAGAAAAAGATGGACACGCCGGAGGCATCATGCTCTTTTATAGGGGAAGCTCCATGAGAAATTGTTCTTTCGGCAAAAACTAAAAGAATGCTGAAAGATCTTCAAACATGTCCGACCTATGAACAAGTGACCGAAACGTCGTTAAACTAACGATGGACCGCAATGTCCTAAAACTTGCAGAGGACCGAAACGTCCTTAAACTAACGATGGACCACTATGTCCTAAAACTGGCTAGTGACCGAAACGTCGTTAAACTAACGATGGACCGCAATGTCCTAAAACTTGCAGAGGACTGAAACGTCCTTAAACTAATGATGGACCACAATGTCCTAAAACTGGCTGATGACTGAAACGTCTTTAAACTACTACAAACCTGCGGCATCCCCAGGCTGACGTGGTAAAAAAAAGGGTACGTCCATAAGCGAAATGGGCACGGATAAAACCCCGAAAGGGCTCCATGAGTAAAAAACAGCGGGACTACTTGCGAGTTTTGTGAAAACCCGAAAGGGCGCAATCTCGTCAAAAGACACTTGCAAGGTCCTCTCGACCCTGTAAGGAGAAATCACCTGCCTTGCAATATTCCAGTTGTAGCGATGTTGATTCTGAGATTGGCACCAGATTCCAAGTTCCACACTCTCGATAAAAAAATCAGCGAACCAAAAATGCATATGAAATAGCCGAAATGATGGGGCAACTTGCAACAAAATCAGCAAGTAAAATATATGCATACAAAATAGCCGAAATGATTGGGCAACTCGCAATAAAAAGCAGCGAGTAAATAAAACAAATAGCCGAAATGATTGGGCACCGCGAAAAATAGCCGAAATGATTGGGCAATCGCGACTTTCGCGATATAAAAGCTGAAATGATAGAGCACCGCGGAAAGAAAAATATATAAAATGAAACTTTTTTCCCTACAGGTGAGATCACATCGATCCCTGTATAGAATCCAGGGGCGCAAACAAAGAGGGAACCATATCATCCCACCAGGCTCCATCAGAAAGAGAGCCAAGTCTCGACGGTCACATCTGCATCCCAGAAGGCCAACAACAGCGTTCCTCCTTATGCCAGCAAGGCACAGCAGCGACACAACGAAACGGAGCCACGGCATAGTCCCTACTTTCAAATCTTAACGGCAATATCTACAGCCTAAGAATCAGCAACGGTGATCCTCCTCATTCCAACAGGACTCGGCCGCAACATCACCAAACGAAGCCATGACATAGTCCCTAGAGCCAAATCTCGATGGTTCATAGACAACCTAGAGACAATCTCGACATCGTCGCAATATTACAGACACAATGTCGACAAACGAAGTGAAGGAAGATCCCTAGCTTCAGGGTCTCGACGTCAACATCGACAACTTAGAGATCAACAACGACGTTTCTCCTTACTCCAGTAGGATGCAGACGTGATGTCAACGAAAGACCCCATGGTCGAAACAAAGCAGAGTGACGGCAAAATTCTAGCTCCACCTCAGCATTCGTCTCGTTACAACAGGCACAATGTCAACAACGCGTTCCTTAGCAGTCCAGCAGGATTCAGATGCAGCGTCAACGAAAGACCTCATGGTCGAAACAAAGCGGAGTGACGGCAAAATCCCAGCTCCACCTCAGCATTCGTCTCGATACAGCAGACGCGATGTCACCCCAGCGTTCTTCCCCCAACAGGATTCGAACGCGACATCACCAAAGCGGAGCCACGGCAAAGTCCTAGTTCCCAAAACTCTAAGGTCCACAGACGACCTAGAGTCAACCAATGACTTCCCCGCCAGATCAACGCTCCGTCTCGAAAACAAGTCAACCAACCCTAAGGAAATCAGTGTCCTTGGCAAAAAAACTCGATTCAGGGAAATCAGCGTCCTTGACGAAAGCATCTCGATTCGCGTCGACCCGCAGAGAAATCAGGGTCTTTGCAGGAATACCTCGATTCACGTCGACCCGCAAGGAAATCAGTGTCTTTGCAGGAATCTCTCGATTCGTCTCAACTCCGAGGAAATCAGTGTCCTTGGCAAAAACCTCGATTCAGGGAAATCAGTGTCCTTGACGAGAGCATCTCAGTTCGCGTTGACCCGCAGAGAAATCAGTGTCTCTGCAGGAATATACCACGTCAGCAAAACGGAGCCATGGCAAAGTCCCTAGTTCCAGGTTCCGACGGTTCACCAACAACCTAGAGACAAACCGCAACATTCGTCTCGATACAGCAGACGCAATGCCAGCAAACGAAGCGAAGGCAATATTCCTAGCTTCAGGGTCTTGACGGCAACTCATATAAAACCTGAAAGACTATCGGAGATCATCCCACACCAGCGCGGAGTGGTTATGACTCATCGGGGCTCCCAAACTGAGACTAACCTCAAGTAAAGAGCGACATGGAATATCCCTAACGCTTGCTCTTTCGACGGTAATATCACCTCGAACATTGCTTGAAGTCGCCTTGTCCATCCCCCGAAGGGATCAGAGACACGACAGTCGCGGGGCTACTCGAACAGCAAGATTATGCGTCGAGGAATACACCGACCAACGCGACGATGCGACGGGTAAAAAATCCCTAGTACCACAGGCCCTAACGAACTTCTATTAGAAGGAGTTAACTGTGACGTTAGGAAATCCTTGCGAGAACTTCTCGATTCGTCTCGACTCGTGGGGAAAATAATGTTCCTGCGAGAACTTCTCGACCCGTCTCGACTCGTAGGGAAAGGCCTTAGGCAATGGGGATAAGGACCTGTTTCCTAAGCACTGGGGCCCTGCAGACCAGTCCAAGATGGACTCTTGCATACTATTCACGGGCCGCACTCTCTGAAGTCGAATCTCGATAAGGAGGGAAACAACCACTTACGGGCCCTCACGACTTGTAAGGGAGAAAACTCTTTCGTGAGATCCTTACGACTCTCAAGAGAAAACACACTTAGGAATCCTCTTGATTCTTAATAAGGAATTACACCTACGGGATCCTCTCGACCCGTAAGGAGAAATATCTTTATGAGACCCTCACGGCTCATAAAGTTGAAAAGCCTTAGGAGGCGGATCTTAACCTGACTCCTAAGCCATCATTGTCCTACAAGGAGATCAAAATAGATTATCCACAAAATTCATTTACTAAAAAAGGACACACCATCATGAAGCAAAAATATGTCTTTTATTCATGAATCAAAATGAATACAAAGTAAAATTTATGAAAGAATAAAAAATACTCTCATTCAGGAGTATGTACAAAAGAAGAATAAAAAAAATATACAATTCTTCAAGCTGGTGGATGATTCAAGAGGTTCATCAGTTCATCCTTCCTTTCTTGGGTCTCTACTTCAAAATTGACTATGGCTGCGAGACGGGCCTCTGCTTCCGACCGTTAGGCCTGATGCGAGGCAAGCCGACCTTCAAGCTCCTGCTCAGTTGCTCTATGAGCATCAACCATCGTCCGGGTAAAGATAACAGCTTTATCAACAGCCACCACGTCCTTGATTACGGCTTGAAGCTCCTGCCAAAGTTCATATGCGTGGGTGGTCTTAGCTGTAAATTCAGCTTGAAACTCCCCGAGCGTGGTTGAAGCTAGCTTCCTCTCTGAGAACTTTCGGCGGAGCCTCTTTTCACAGGAAAGCGTGTTAGCGGCATATCGTTTAATCAGCCCCTGCAAGCTTGTCTTCGCAGCCACCACCTCTGAAGGAAGGCGCGCGCATTCAAGACTATACAAGGAAGCCTCCACTCGACGACAGAATCCGACCCAGGCTTGCACCAATGTTTCACTGTAAGTGGCAGGAAAGGGGAGAGAGCTGTTGGCTTCAACAGCAAATTCTTCGGCCGTAAGCGAACTACCAACACGGAGGTCTTCGATCGATGCTAGCAAAGAGTGAAGGCTTGACTTGGCCATACGTTCGGAGGCACGCAGAGCATAAGGGCCAGACGGCATGAGAATGCGAGTCTCCAACGGGGTAAAAGTAGGCAGAGCTGTTAAAGATTGATAAATGATCAGCGAAGGTTGCAAACAGAGGACAGATGCTAAGGCATCGAAACTTACCTACCCATGTTTATACAAGAAGAGTCTGGAAGATCCCCAGGCCCATCGAGGACCTCAACCTCATCATCGGCTTCCAGAACTACAGAAGACATGAACATTGTTACATGACGAAGTAACGATATTGAGAAAGGAGCGAACAATACTAACCTTGTCCGGAGGATAGAATGATGCGCTGAGGGGATATCGCCTGTGGAGCAGCCAGTTCCAGCAGACGCTGGAAAGACTTCCTGGGAGACAGGCCAGCGATGGACGCCGCCAATTCCCATAGCTCTGAAAAGACAGGAAAGTTCAGATAATGAAGAGATCATTGAAGTAAAAGAAATAATAATACCTTCGATGCTCCTCCCACTCTGGGTTGGAGGGATGGCAGCTTCGGCCTCCTCCTCTGTGCCCCCAAGCACGTCATCAGGAATGTGGGCCGGTATCATAACTTCCGGTGGAGGAGCAGTGATCATCGCTACAGGCTCCAATGAAGGGACGGTGGCCTCGACTACCTGTCCTGCAGTCTTCGGGCCGACCCCAGAGAGATCCATTGAATGCACGGCCGATGAAGATGCCTCTTCTGGAGAAGCAAGCACCCGGGGAGCAGGAATCAACGAGGCAAGCTCCATTGCAGGAACGACAATTGCATCGACCCCCTCCGCACCGATTAGCGCCTCATCAGGGATATTTGCAGAGTCCATAGTCAGGGCGTGACTTAGACTCGGATTCTCCGCCATCAGCGAAGTCCCTGCAAAGTTTGCACGAGGATAAGGATATGTATATATATATAAGCAGTGCAAAATACTATAAAAGACTATATAAGTATACCAATGGGTAAAAGAGTTTCTCGTATGGCTTGTTCAAGCCGACGCTCCTTCCTGAGGAGGTATGCCCGCCGGGGTTCAAGGGTAGACTCGTGGCCACCGGTCCACAACGAAAGTGCATCTTCAGCGTCAGCTGAAATGGCCTGCTTAAGGGCCCTCTCACCCCATTCTTCCAAAGGGCCTATGAATAGCCGCCGTATCGATGGAGGGTCTTCGTAAAAAATAACGGCAGGATAAGGCCTTTTCGGGATCCTTACGTTTTAGGATTCATCTTGTGAACGTCTTATAGCCTCAGCCAATTGTGCGGCTTCCTCGGCAGATGAACCAGGAAAAAGAAGACTGTCTTCCGGCGGATTAGTAGCGGTCTTCTTCCCCCGCTTTGGTCCAGAGCCAGTGACTGTAGAAGCTCGCTTCTTTCCCCTCGCCGCCCGCTTTCTAAGCCGCTGCTCGGTTTTGACAGAGAGGGAAGACTTCTTCAGGACCTCCGCCAAGGGGACATTATCATCAGAGCCAGGTTTTACCTCCGGAACCGTTACGGTATCCATCATCGGTCGTTCAAGTGAAGCCTTTGTTGGCAATGAGGCGTGAAGACTTTCCTCCTCTTCAAAGGTTTTAAGCGAAGCAGCAATGGATTCTTCTGTAGAGGCACCTGTTGAAACAACAAGCGTCAGTCAAAGCATGATAAAAAGAAGAGTGAAATAAACAGCGGAGAGATAAGGGTAATGTATACCTGACTGCGCAAGGGCGGACAGTTCTTTTTCAAGGGTGGCTGACTGTTTGGAAGCTTCAATGGCAACCTCCAAATATGTATCATCAAGCATCCCGAATAAACCCTCGTTGGTCCTATATTCGCTCAAGCCGTCGCTAGACGGAGCAGGGGGCGTCGAGCCTAATATGGTGTCCAAAGAAAGTACTTGTTTCTTTTTCTTCTGAGGACGGGCACCGGTGGCCGATAACACGAGTTTGTGTTTGGCAGGCGCCCTTGGACGACGAGTCCCAATTTCTTTTCCTACGTCCGACTCGGGGGACGCGGCAGCTACCTCTTTTTCAGGGACGCTTGATGGAGGCAGCCCGTGCGTAGGGCTTAGCACGTGTGGGGGCTCAACTGCAGTGACCTCTCTCAAGGGAGGATGAACAATATTCCGTCGCTTCAGGGGAACATTTCGATCACCAGCCGGCACTGCGCCCTTGCGATCAAGAAGCAATCACTTTTCCTCCCTAATGACGACACCCATCGAATGCTGGTACCATGCCACATACATATTCAAGGCCTGCGGAACACAACTCGGTTCGCTGATGAAGAAGTTAGACCCTGTGTTCAAGCGCATAAAATGATGTAGTGCGCTCCGAGTACCCTCTTCAGTGGAAGCCAGTTCTGCCAAGAAATCCTTGAGTGGGACGCCCTGATTGTAGCTTAACTGTTGGGCGAAGCGATGCGGGTTATACCTCATAAATAAAGTCGAGTCATTCATCTTGAATACGAGGAAGCACGGCCGGATAGAGTACAGATGAAGAATCTCCCGAGCTTTCAAGATGGAGATCCCATCCTTAAAGATGTCCTGCAAGGGCAGCACTTTCTTCCCCGATTCCTGGCCGACGGTCAAGATTTTATCAGTAAAGGACATGCCAGCTCCAACCGTGCGTGGGCGAAGAAGCAAGCCTCTAGCTTCCCATTGCGTTGGAGTTACAATAGAGGTGCCGACCAGTCGCATGACCTGAGGGAACCTGCACCTTTCATAAAAACTCGGCCTCTTGTGGATGCCGAAGACGCCTAGCACATGCAACTCGAGCCATGATGTGAAATAATGCATCAGGAAATTTACCGACTGCACCCCTGGCTTAGTGGTATCCGCTGCCAAGCTAAGGCCGTGATCCACATGGGCTAACCCAGCGATCCCTACAGCCACTTGTATCCCAGCAACCATCCGATGCGCAGGATAGAAGACGGACGGCCTCATATGGCGAGGGTGCATGCGCAAACCAACTCAGCCAAAACCCAAGAAATCCTAAAAAGAACGTTTCTTCGTCAATTCCAGTAGCCGCCAGCTCTGCAAAAGGGATGACCGGGGTATTGGGTAGAAAGAAGCTCTTCTGATCCGCCTCCGCCGCCGGCAGGTTGCCCAAACCTAAGCCAAAGGGGTCGTCAAGGCTGGCGAATTTCTCGACTTCTTCCTTCAATACTTCTGGGCGAAGAAAATCAGCGATAAAAGCCGTAAAATTAACTCCACGACCTTCGGATGCAAGAAAGAGGTTCTCATAGATATTCAACACCTTTATCAAACTCGGAAATCGGTGTTTAATAGCGTTCTCGGGAGTAAGATCCATTACCACTGATTTGGTGGCGAAAATATACTCATCCGAGGGAAGCAACTCCTCATAATGTTCTCCCCTAAGGGGTAAACCCGAGACCTCTGCAAATTCCTCCAAAGAAATAGAAACTTCTCGATCTGATAGGAGGAAGGTGTGGGTCAGAATGTTCCACTGCTCCAGAAACGCCCTGACACGCCATGTAGGAAGTGTGGAATATTGAAACAAAGAAGCATAGACGGCGGGATACAATCCGAGCTTCATCAACTGTGATTTCTTCGCCAATTAAATATACCGAGCCCACTGCAAATACCTGGCTGGATGGCGGGGAGTTAGTCCTACATTGTATGGTTGTCCCCAAAGGCGCGACTCGCCTTGACATATGCGCCGCCCTAGGATGTCCAAAGCCACCGGCGGCTGCACGGGTACTGCGGTAATGGAAGGCTGAAGGAGACCTTCTGAAGTCCAGTTGACCTCCTCCACAGTGTAATTTATTGGAGGTGCATCTGCATAAGCAATCGCCGAAGTATGTTCTGAAGGTGTCGCACAGGAAAAGCTCCGTCGGCCCATGATAATTTGATCGTACCATTTACCCCATAGATGAAGATTCTTATCCTCCGGGTCATGGTCTTTGATCAGTGCGAAAACCTCTCGGTCTACGGGCGCTTCAGGGAATCTGCCTTCTGAGCGAATGAATGGGAAGGAGGTGTCAAAAGACATAGTACTTGCATAAAAAAAGAACAAGTTGTCAGCCGCCAGTGCTATAATTTAAAAATTCCGACACTTGGTACTTTAAAATCCGTACCGCACTGTAATGCAGTCAAAAAGGGACCAAAGGGGACTCACAAAATCTAGATGACAGATCATCATTAATAAAACAACCTCATCATTGGATGAGGCTTGTTCCCCTCCGAAAGACGGCGCGACGCAGGGACGTCTTGCCTGAAATTCGGGGCAGATGCTAATTGGTGCTATCCGTTTACCACTCCGAAGATGCCAAGTTGATTTATGGCACAATGTATCGAAGGTCTAAACGGATGCGTCCGATGTAGCAGACTTCGTCAGATTCCCCTCGCTTGAGGGGTTTTTTGATTGTGGGGACGCTCTTCCCTGCAGGCGCAAGCCCCTGCAGTTAATTACGCTACCGAATTGCGGTAACAACTTTCTCCTTCTCCAGATGATCACTTCGTGTCATGTGTGTTTATTTTGTGTTTGGTTGCCCGTGGATTGTATATGGAGACCGGGTTATGTCGTCGCCTGTAGGGCATGGACTAGTCCAAATCCGTATTATCTTAGATTTGGGTTTGGGGTTGTGTTTAAGGATACGTTAGCCTCATTTGAGACTAAGATCGACTTAAACGTTTGTTAAGGACGCGTTAGTCTAGTTTTAGACCAAGATCAACTTAACGGGATCGTTTAAATCCGACAAGAGGGCAATTAAGGGAGCCCTGTTGTTTAGTTTAGTGACATTGCGGCCAATAGGTAGTTTAAGGACATTGCGGTCTATTGTTAGTTTTAAGACATTGCGGTCAAGATTAAGGACGTAATAGTCCCTGGATTTAAGGACTCCACAGTCCGGCATTAGTTTTAAGACATCACGGTCAAGGTTAAGGACCTCATAGTCCATGAGTTTAATGACCTCACAGTCCGGCGTTAGTTTTAAGACATCCCGGTCAAGGTTAAGGACCTCATAGTCCATGAGTTTAAGGACCCCACAGTCCGGCGTTAGTTTTAAGACATCCCGGTCAAGGTTAAGGACCTCATAGTCCATGAGTTTAAGGACCCCACAGTCCGTGAAATGTATGTGGTTATCGGGACCCGTCACCTCTTTGAAGACGTTGAGGAATTACAACGACAAGAATCAAAGGAGTGAAGAGATGTACCCTTGAACCAAGATAGATTAAGTGATCTGTAGTCTAATTTGGAATCCAGACCAATTAATTATATTATGAGCCCATTGGCCCAGTTAAGTTTGAATTGAAGACTTATGGCCTTCTTGGGCTAAGTCCAATCATGTTTGAAACATTGGCCCTCTGTTGGTCCATTGAAGGAGAGGCTTTGCTTCTGAAACTTAGCCAGTTGGGCTAAAGCTAGTGTTAAACACTAGAGACCAACAGTGTTGAACACTGGGAATAAGATTAGAAGTTAGTGTTAAACACTAAAAGATAATCAGTGTTAAACACTGGGAGCAGAGTTTTCAAATTAGTGTTAAACACTAAGAAAATCAGTGTTAAACACTGGGGAAAAAATCTTCAGACTAGTATTAAACACTAAGGGGAGAGGGGTCACGTGCGGACACGTGAGAGCGCCCTGACTCCCCTTATTTTATTTAGTTAAAAGTCTTGAATACTTTGAAGTATCACGTGCTATCACGTGATGGGAATTTTGGTGCTTGTCTGTTAAAGCTTCAGCCAAGGGGTCACGTGAGAGCACGTGAGGCGCCCTAGAGCTATTTATTTTGTTCTATAGATGAGTGTTTAACACTTAATTCTGAAAGCCATCACGTGTGGGCACGTGATGGGGGCTCACGCTTTGATCTGTTAGAATGTTCATTAGGGGTCACGTGTTGTCACGTGAGGGCGCCCTAGAGCTCTTTCCTGTTTCCTTTTGTGTGCTTTAGAGATCACGTGGGTCACGTGAAGCATTGCCTCAAAGTTCTTTTTTATAGATCTTCGCAGGAGTCACGTGGTAACACGTAAGGTGTTTGCTTCAAAGTTCTTTTCTGTGGATCTTTGCAGGGATCACGAGATAGCACGTGACTCTGGTTCTTTGCATGTTTTAAAGATCTGTTCATCTTTTAAGAATTAAATTCTTCGTAGGGTTAAACCCTAGCGACAAACTTTAGAGGAATTAAATTCCTGTTTTCTTCTGAAGAGTTATATTCTTAATAGGGTTAAACCCTAATTTCTTTTCTTAAGGGAATTAAATTCCTGTGAGTTTGAGAGAATTATGTCCTCAATTAGGGTTAAACCCTAGTTCTGTTCATTTTGAAGGAATTAAATTCCCATAACATAGGGTTAAACCCTAATTTTATCTCAAAGGAATTGAATTCTTATCATTTTGTGAGAATTAAATTGTCAAAACTCAGTTCCTCCTCTGTGTTTTAGATCTGCATGGCAGGATCTCAACCCAATGAGAATTAAATTCTCAATTCATGGGGAGATGTGCACTTTAAAGATCCTCCACCAGAGAAAGAACTAAGTTCTTTTTTTTAATATAAGAGTTAAACTCTTTTGAGAATTAAATTCTCTTTTGAAGCCTCCTTTTTCCTTTCTTACCTAAGGTTTTCCTTTTGCAGAGAATCAAAGGCGCTCTCTCTCTCTCTCTGTGTATCAAAAGAAAAGATCCAAAGGTCCCTTCTCTTCTTTTCTTGGCTCCTATTTATAGGAGAAGGAAGAGAATCAATCTGCTTAGTAAATCTCTCATTTGTATATTGATAGATCTGATTTATCTTCATTATTAATCTAGGCCTTTAGATTGTTAAGTGAATTTTATTCACCATTGGATTTTAAATCCAAAGATATCTCTTTGTTATCTCGGTTAGATTTAGGGGGGAAATCTTTCCAAGTCCAAGATTTTTCCATAAATTGGTGATATTTAATCACCTTTAGATTTTTAATCCAACGGTTTCAAATAATCCTTCTCCATTTTGGAAAGATTTGAATCATTTATCCTCAGAATTTAATTTTGTTAAAGAATAAGGCTTTTAAAGTCGGTCACGTGTGGCCACGTGACCCCTGGTCACGTGTGGCCACGTGACCCCTGGTCACGTGTGGGCACGTGACCCCTGGAATGGCTTCTCTTCTTCTGCGCTCTGTTCTCTGGCCGCTGCTTAACCATCATGTGCCAACACGTGACCATTGGTCACATGTGAGCACGTGATGCTTCTTCTGGAGCTTTTTCTTGATTTTTAATCAGGGGATGAATGTGCTTTTTGCCGCTGCTTTAAGCGTCACGTGCCAACACGTGACAACTGGTCACGTGTGCGCACGTGATCCCTCTTTCGAAGCTTTTCCTGATTTTAAATCAGGGAACAAGGCTGTCATTAAATGAGGAAATCCTCAAGAGATTCTCATTAAATGAGAAATCCCTCGGGCAGAGGAGTAAAACTCCCATTGAGAGCAGCGCTCTTCACTAGATAGACATCTGTCAAAGTCTAATGATGAAGGAATAAAATTCCTTAAGAAGATCCTTGCTCTGAGAAGATGATGGAATAATCCATCAAAAATAAAATTTTATTTTTGATCTTCAAGATCCATGAATAAACTCTTAAGAGTTCTTCTATATGATCTGAAAGGAGCAAAGCTCCATTAATGGATTAAGAAATCATAAGCAAGATCCTTTTAGAGAGCAAAGCTCTGTTAATAAAACCCTAAAAAGGATTTTCTTTAGATTAAAGATCTATGAAGAGCAAAGCTCTGTTAATGGGTGAAACCCTAAAAGATGTTTTAAAAAGGTTTAATCTTTTACCTAGTCTGACAGAATTCTGTTCTTAAAAATTCTTAAGAAGAAGAGCTGCGCTTTGAAGAAGAAAATAATTTCTCAAGAAGGATTGAAAATGAACAGAAGTCATCTCAAGGGCCAAGGGTCCTATTTATAGGCAATAAGCGCCGTTTCAATTCCTCGGTTGATCCAAGAGTCGAGATGTTGCCACCGCTGCACCCATGTGTGGGCCCCGTGAGCGCAACGGTGGGGGGCATTTGTTTCCCCCAATCAGAGCAAAGCTCTGTTCAAATTTTAAAATGAAGCAACGCTTCAGATCCAGCGCCCAGTGCGTTGAGTAGCGCACCACGTGCAAAGCACGCGTGTGCTAGCGCCAAGTGCGCTGTGCTCCGAGCATGCGCATCACGTGCAAAGCACGCGTGCGCTAGCGCCAAGTGCGCTGCGCTCCGAGCAACGCACCATGTGCAAAGCACGTGTACGCTAGCGCCATGTGCGCCGCGCTTTAAGCAGTGCACCATGTGCAAAGCACGGGTGCGCTAGCGCTGGAATTAAAAAAACTCCCCACCGTTAGATCAAAATATCAAATAATAATGATAAATCATTAATTAATCAGAATTAAATTCTGTTATGGAAAGATTTTTCAATCTTGTTAAAAACAAGAAGATTGCCTTCTGTAAAACAGAAGCCCTAGGATCAAAGATCCAATGGTGGGGAAACATCTCCAAATCAACCAGAGAAAGATCTCTTTAACTGATTCAACAAATCAACTTGCCCTATATAAAGGCCCCAAGATTTCAAGTCTTATATAGAGGACCCCCCTATAAACTTTGAGAAAATCTCAAGAAGAAGAGCCAAGCTCTCGAGAAAGAAGATTTTTTTTTCAAGGTAAAAAAAAAAGGATGATGAACAAAGAGATGAAATCATCTCATAGTTAAAAAGAAGAATTCTCTTCTTAAAAGATCATTGATCTACAAAGACTAAAGTCTTTTATAAAGAGATCAAAAAGATCTCATCATAAAACAAAGTACATACTTCGCAGATCATAGATATATAAGACAAATTGTCTTTCTGAAATCATGAACATCTCATTATAAAAGGGGGGAGAATTATTCAATTCTATTAGGATCACAGATCCATAAAGGCAAAACCTTTCATCAAAAAGAGATTGAAATATCTCCTATAAATTAAGATTTTTGTTCTTAGGATTTTGAGACAAAGTCTCTTTAAAAAGAACATAAATTTGTTCCCAGATCATAAAATTGATCAGATGAGCTTTTGAAATGCGCCTTGCGCTCTTAAACTGCGCTTTTGCACTCCCTGGAACGGCGCTCGGCGCCAAAATGCGCCATGTGTCAAACACGTATGCGCCAATTAACAACTTGCGATTTGCACTTCTGAAATAGCGCACTGTGCTCATGGGCTGGCGCTCAGCGCCAAGCGCACCACGTGTCATTCACGTGTGCGGCACTAAACTGAAAGCGCAATGCGCTTATGGACTAGCGCTCAGCGCTCATAAACTGGCGCAATGCGCCCATCATCTGGCGCAATGCGCCAAGCGTGACACATGTACCTTACATGTGCGCCACGTGGCAGAAGCGCATTGCACTTTTTGACTGGCGCAAATCTCCTAGCGCGCCACATGTTGCGCTAACAGAACATAAATTGTTCTTTAATAAGCCCAGAGCTCTGGTGAATGCTCAGCATTCAATAAAGTCTCAACAGCCCAAAACAAAAATGTTAAACATTTGTTGTACTTAGCCCAAGATTGGCCATAAGTCCTCAACCCATATTAATTGAGCCCATCTGCTTATAAATATTTTAACAGATCTTAGCCCCAAATTGGACTACAGACCTTTCAACCAAGTCACACCGGTTCGAGGGTACATCTCTTTACTCCTCTGATATTTCTCGTTTTAATCCTTCAACGTCTTCAGAGAGGTGATGGGTCCCGACAACCACACATTTTACGCACTGTGGGGTCCTTAAACTCACAGACTATGATGTCCTTAACCTTGACTGTGAGGTCCTTAAACTCACAGACTATGATGTCCTTAACCTTGACTGTGAGGTCTTTAAACTCATGGACTATGATGTCCTTAACCTTGGACCACTATGTCCTTAAACTGGTATTGGACCACCATGTCCTTAAACTGGTAATCGACTGCAATGTCCCTAAACTAAACAATAGAGCCCAAATGCTCTTTTGTCAGATCTAAACGATCCCGTTAAGTTGATCTTAGTCTAAAATTAGACTAACGTATCCTTAACAAACGTTTAAGTTGATCTTAGTCTCAAATGAGACTAACGTATCTTTAAACCCAACCTCCGAAACCCAAATCAAAGAAGATACGGATTTGGACTAATCCACGCCCTATGGGCGACAACATAAATTAGTCTCCGTATACTATCCACGGGCAAACAAAAACAAAACAAACACACACGACACGAAGTGACCATTTGGAGAAGGACAAAGTGGTTACCGCGATGCGGTAGCGTAATTAACTGCAGGGGCTTGCGCCTGCAGAGAAGAGCGTCCCCACAATCAAAAACCCCTTAAACGAGGGGGAATCTGACGAAGTCTGCTACAACGGCCGCATCCGTCTAAACCTCCGATATACGGTGTCATAAATCAACTTGGTGTCTTCGGAGAGGTGGACGGATAAAACCAAATAGTATCTACCCCCAAATTCAGGCAAGACGTTTGTTTTCCCGGACTTTTGGCGGAGAACATTTATGTAGTCATGTCAAGTGCAAGTCATGCCAATTGTATTCATGGTTCGATATCAAGTTGGTGCAAGTGTACATACTGGGTTTAAGTATTCATGATTGAGTCGTGTCAAGATCAAGCCAATTCTAATATGTAATGATTTAATCACAAGTCATATAAATAAAAATAAATAAGTAATTACAAAACATGATATGAGATAAGTAAACAAGTAACGTCCAAAACAATGTTTTGAATATATGATATGTTAGACTAGTTAATCAAGTCATTTGAAATAAGAATATAAACGAAAACATAGCCTTAAGTGTTATGCAAACCTGAGTTCCAATCTCGCCTAAATACGACTATCGGTTTAGGAGATATACATGTTTTCGTATCGTCGCGCAAAACAGTTCAGAATCTGTTCAGCACCGTCACACATTTTTAAAACGCGATTTGAGTTAATTTCTATCGTGTTTCAGGTTACAAAAAAATTAGAAAATTGTAGGTATTTTGATATAATTATTCAAAACACCAAGATTCGCGCGATTTAGATTTCTGAAGCTCTAGTTATAATCGTTTTAACATCAGCGTTTAAAACAGAAATTCAAATTTCTGCACAGCAACTATATGTTATATTGTAAAGCCTATATTGAGTTGTTTCATGTGTTTTAAGTAATCTAATATATATAAAATTATAGATATATCAATTATGCATCTACACATCTAAATTTTGTCGCGAACGGACATCGGGTGTTTGAGTTATGTCCAATTTAAAAACAGTGTGCGAATCAGGACAGATTCTGTCCAGATTTGTCGCTTAATATTGTAGCGCGGTTTTCTATATTTTACATCAATTTTCAGTAAAAACTTAAAACTAATAAAATCTATATTATTTGATGTAGATATTCAAAACACCTGAGTTTCCTCAATTTGGACATCTTTATACCAAGTTATGTGTCCTAAAAGTTGACCGATAACTGCAGTTTTCTGTTTTACGAACAGTGAATAAAAATGATATAGTTCCTAAACCGTTATACTGTTCGATCTAAAATTTTTACAGCGTGTACAGAAAATATATTCTATCATATTTAAATTTCCTGAAATTTCCAGAAGTAAAAATTAATTTCAAAAAATTATTTTAAAAGTAAAGGTATTGATATGTCATATGTGAGAAATGAGAAAACCATGGTATTTATTCGTAACTTCATTTTTTTTTTACAAAATTTAAATAAAGTAATTTAAAATACAATAACAAATGATGCAATCTTAATTGGTCACTATGAAATCTTAACATATGGATTGAGAGTAATGACAAAAGACTTTACAAACTATATATCTGTGTATGTTTGTGTGTGTTCATTATTTATATATGTATCCATTTAATTAATTATTTAGGGATTATGATATGATAAGGGAAGTTTTTCATGGCAATATGACAAGAGAAAGATAGAGAGAAGGATATGGAGAGATAGAAAGAGAGAAGGGACTTACATATACAAGCCGGTATTGTCACCGGGCATATCTATCCGCCGATAGCCTCGCGTTTCTAGAGAGTCTTCCTTGAGAATTTTTCATGTTCTTCTTCGGGGAATTTAGATGAAGAGAGATATGTGAAATGATAAAAATGTGTGATGATGAAAAGAAAGAGGAGTGGGATATTAAAAAGCTTATGGCCACCATAATTCTAATAAATCATGGCTCATAACGATTCTAATTATTTTGGGAGTTAAAAAGAAGATGAAATGAAAGGTCTCATTTGTAAATTATGAGAAAAATAAAAATTGATAAAAAAAAATAATAGCAAGAATGGAGATTTGAATATGTCACTTATGGAATAACAATGCAAGGACTTAACCAATGTGCTACAAGTTTGTTCATGCAGATATTTAATTAGAATTAAATATATGCTGTTGCTTGAAAAGAAAGTGGGCTTTTGGGCTCATAGTTTTATAAAAGAAAATGAAAATGAGATTGGATTTGGGTTATGGGTTGGGTTAGGTATTGTGTTTAAATTGAAATAGGTTAAGATTTAGTTTAAAGAAATAGGTTTAGGAAAAATAGATAGAATAATAAAATAATATATTTAATAGAAAACAAAATTTACGGAAAAATACTGCGAATAAATAAATACAATATTTTACTAAAGAAAGAAAACACTAAGGTATAGTAATACTAGGGTCGTTACACGCACCCTCCTAAGCAGACCAAAACTGTTCCCGGTTGGAACAACAGCATCAACTTCTACCATTGGAGCTGGCCGCGTAAGTCTAGAGGGGGAGTTGCCCCCAGCTTTTCCCACTCGACGCCATTAGCGACGTCGAGCGTGTCTTGCAGACGGGACCAGCTCAGTTGGGGAAGCGGCTCTGTCATGCCCCCAGCTTTGATGAGGGACTACTGTTGGTGCCAGCCTGTCGAAAACTGACGTCCGTTGAGAGGAAACGGTCAATCTTTCGAAGGCCGATTTTCTGGCAGGGAAAGCACTTTTGACGGCTTCACCCGCAACAGGAGTTGAAACGGCCAATCTGTCAAAGACTGATCTTTTGGAAGGCGAAGCACATTTGACGACTTCACCCGCCGGAGGAGTTGGGAGGACTATCCGTTTTGGGATATCCCCTTCACGTATCGCGAGCCTCTTTCCGGGCCCACTTGAGCTTCGGCTCAGCCTGTTTAAGACTGAGGTGGTAGACTTGGATGATCCATTGAGAGGGGCCGTGGTAGTTGCAAGTCGATCGAAGACCGACTTCTTGGGAGCTTCCTGTGGTGGCACTAGGGCGCTGAAACTTGCTGGCGGGAGCATGGTCCCGAAAAAAAATCCAGTGGTGGCTTGAGTCACCTACCTTACCGGCATTGAAAAGATAGAGACCGCATTGGGCCCATAAGTCACTCCTCCAGTTGAGGCGGAGCGGGGGTTGCTATTGCAATTTGTGTAGCTGTAAGCCATTGACCTTTTTCCTAGACAGGAGCAAGACACCAAATCTTAGTATCTCGAATCCTAGAGTAACCATATCAAACCGCGATTTTGTTCGTGAAACACGACACATGAAGTGTGGAGTGGAAAGAAGAAAAGGTCCCACTGGGCGTGCCAGAATCTGTTCACCGCCGAAAAAAGAGACGAACTGGGATGGATCGTCTTACCTGAGTTTGGAGGCAGATGCTATTTGGATTTATCCGTCCACCTCTCCGAAGATGCCAAGTTGATTTATGGCACCGTATATTGGAGGTTTGGACGGATGCGGCCATTGTAGCAGACTTCGTCAGATTCCCCATCGTTTGAGAGAGGTTTTTTTGATTGTGGGGACGCTCTTCCCTGCAGGCACAAGCCCCTGTAGTTAATTAAGTTATCGCATCGCGATAACCACTTTCTCCTGCTCCGGAAGTTTACTTCGTGTCGTGTGTGTTTTTATTTGTTTGGGTTGCCCGTGGATTGTATACGGAGACTAATTTATGTCATCGCCCGTAGGGCGTGGATTAGTCCAAATCCGTATATTTTAGATTTGGGTTTTTTATTTAAGGATCGTTAATTTGATTTGAGATTAAGATCGACTTAAATGCATGTGAGCATTTGGGGCTCGATTTGTTATTGTTAAGAATACATTAGTCCAATTTGAGACTAAGATCCACTTAACAATTTTTAGAATCATTTTTATTCAGATCCAACAAAAGAGCATTTGGGCTCTATTGTTTTAGTTTAAGAACGTTCGGTCCATTATCGCCATTTTGGAAGCGAATATTAGTTTAAGGATATTTCGGTCCATTATCGCCATTTTGGAGGCGAATATTAGTTTAGGGACATTTCAGTCCATTATTCATCTCGCACGCACGTATATTTGTTACGTGACAAAGTGAACAATGCATCAATATAGGATGAAAGGAATTGTTGGTTGTCAGGATCCGCCACCTCTCTGAAGACGTTGAGGAATTACAATGACATATATCAGAGGTGTGAAGAGATGTACCTTTGAACCGAATCCCGTATTTGAGGGAGAAAGGTTATGGCGGCCTTAAGAATTTTTGTTAAGGATATGTTAGTCCAATTTGAGACTAAGATCCACTTAACAATATTTTAGGATCTTCCTTATTTAAGACCCAGCAACAAAGCATTTGGACTCAGTTGCAAGACTTTAGCAACTTAGCCAATTTGGGCTTTAGTCTGCTTAGTATCCCCTCTTTTTTGAAAAAAGTGTTGAGCAGTGGTTTGGGCTCTATTTAATCAGCCCCCCTTTTTTATGCAAAAGTGTTGAGCAATTATATGAGTTCTGATGCCTACATATGATCATGTGGAACTGTCAGTCATGGGGGTTGCCCAATAAGTGTTGAACATTTTACTCCTTTTATCTTTATATGGAGTGTTAGGCACTCTTTATGGCGTCCACGTGGGGAGCGCGTGAGGTGCTAGGCGGGCGCTGCCCAATGAGTGCTAAGCATTCCTTCTTCTGTGGCGCCCACATGAGGAACACGTGCGGCGCTGTGAGCTACCCAGTGAGTGCTAAGCACTCTTTTCTTCTGTGGCGCCCACGTGAGGGATACGTGAGGCGTTGGGCACTGCCTAGTGAGTTCTAAGCACTCTTTTCTTCTGTGGCGCCTACATGAGGGACACGTGAGGCGCTGCCCAGTGAGTTCTAAGCACTCTTTTTTTCTGTAGCGCCTACGTGAGGGACACGTGAGGCGCTGGGCGCTTCCCAGTGGGTTCTAAGCACTCTTTTCTTACATGAGGGACAAGTGAGGCGCTGGGCGCTGCCTAGTGAGTGATAAGCACTCTTTTCTTCTGTGCCGCACACTTGAGGAACACACTTTCATTTTTTAAGAACCAAATTCTTTTATGAGAACCGGGTTTCTCTTATATGCTTCGTGTAACAACTCCAATTTCAATGTACAGAAAATTGTTTAAAAGTTAATGTAAAATTGAGGTATTTGCAATCATGTGTACACTATAAGTATTTGTTTTACTTTTGAACAGCAAGAAAGTACTTGTTGCTCATTGGTAAAGCCTTGCACTGCTGTGACGTAGCCCCCGTGATCGAATCCCCCCAGCCACATTATCTTTTTATTAAATTTTGTTTTAATCTTTTAGAAGCCCAAGAGTTTGTACGTGCACTACACGTAGAATAATAAGTTACAGATTAAATAAACATGTGCACGAGGGTATGTTAAGCGTGAGGGACACATGGCACAAATCCAAGGGCATTCCACCGGTTTTGAGTCGGCGACGCAAGCCTGGGGGATCGGTACCGCCGGGCCGCTCGTAGGGAAAGGCTTCCATCTTTTCACCCGAACACCCCTTCAGCTACCCTAATTCTCTCACATTGTTAATTTTCTCTGCATTCATCCAGAGCACAATAAAAAACCATTTAATCCCATTTTTAATGCAAATTTCAATGCAATCTTTAAACCTCTAAACCCTAATTTTCCCTATAAATACCACACTCCATTTCACTCATCCTCACTCAGAAATTCCCTACCAAAACTCTTAAGAATTCTCAAGTTCTCTTAGTGTGCAAGTGGAGTTAGCGAAGGGTGAAGTTCCGGCGACATTCCAAAGAGTTTCCGGCGACGAAACGACACTCCAAAGCCTTCCTTAGTTTCCTCTCTCCCTTCTCTTGTCCAAAATCCAGTAAGTCCCCTCTCCCCCTCTCATCTTCTATTCTAAAAACTTTCAAATCTAAAACCCGACGGAAACGGAATTAATCCGACTTTCGATTCGGTTTTTCTTTAAAAAGCTTATTTTTTCTTAAACAATCAATACCATACTCTCATATAATGTTTAACAAACATTAACAAACACTTTAAAACAAGTTTTATCTCAAAATAATCTTTTATACAATTTTTATTGTATTTTTACAGTAAATTACCACATACTTTAGTTTCGATATAAAACAACATAAAAATTGTATTACCTTTAGATAACTCACGAGGTAATGACCTATCTCATCACAACACACATCTTTGACATAGCACGATGAGGTTTTGGGAATATATTCATGGGATAATACGACATTACAAATAAATATCATTAACTTGCAAAACCATTTTTTTTAAAAGTGTATTAAACAATTTCTTGCAATTGAGCCTCTACAACCCACTTTTGCGGACCTCGTTCGGGATGGCGTGGGTTATCGCACATCCTCGGGCTTAGTAGAGCGAGATGCAGACCTCCGAAAGGAGCATTCAATCTCGATGGAATTTTAATGCATTTTTCTTTAGAAAATGAGATTTCTACAAGAAAATAAATAAAATTTAACTATTATCAAAATATCTAATTTAATTATATTATATAAATATTCCAAGTTTTCTAAATCAAAGGAATCACCATTACATGAAAATACCATCCAAATACAAAACAAAACCAATATTTCAATAAAATACCCTGTACTATGAAAACTAGGTTTTACTCACTAGAATTTTCACATTTATAAAATATACATCTATGAAAACCCTAAAGATGATAATTAAATACTTGAGGTGTATTTTGGAAATTATATCAAACTATTTTTACATAAAACCCCCTCAAGTTATGTTAAATTACAATAAGGACCCTAGTAAACATAGGTTTAAGCGAGACCAGTTCTCTTGAGCCTCAGGAAGCCGTAGAATATAGGTGCTTGCCTATCTAAGGTAGACAATCTAACAAACGGTGTTATCAACACGGTAATTGTTTTGGAAAAAGACACAAATCCTGCCGTCCATGTACAACAGTTACCGATAATATCAAAACTAATTCAGGATTTCAAGTTCTTTTCAAAGTATCTGACTCAGACTGAGTCTCAATTTAATCAATCTGACTTGAATGTGATTCAAGTATAAACTACAATACAACATGAATCCATGAATCCGTCTATTCAATCTATATCAATCTATATTGACTGAACCGAACCATGGATATACTCCGTCTACATGACTCTCTATTTATATCCATTCCATCTACTGATATCATGGTTTCGGCAAGTCATCCATCTATATAACAAAACAATACAATCAATACAAAAGACATCGCGGGGTTTATAAAGGGTGGATTGGTACGGAAGGTGTTAGAAGTGGCATGGGACTGTAACAATAATACTCCTAACCTAAATATCCATTGCCATTGCACCGTGGCTGAACGGTTCCTTGTGCTCCGTATACCTTAGTCTCCGGAATAGTGGGACTCCTCTCATATACACTGGCATTTTATATACCAAGCTACAAACAACAGCGTTAACAATATAATCAAATATTATAAGATATATTCATTTTCTGTCTATTCTATCTCTACTCACCTTTGGGAGCGACTGTTCGCTGACGACATTCCTTTTCTTCTTTCTTTGGAATGTTGTCAGGTGTTTCGGACGCTTTAGAGATCGAGCCCAGCACTGAAAATTTGGAGCAGATACCATTTGACCCAGAGCTGTAGGCACTTGTATATATTTATTTCATTTTTAGACAACGCTTTCTACTCATGTATTTACATTTCAGTTGTACCTGTAAAAGATTATTTAATAAATAAAGTTAATGTTCATTTACATTCCTGTCTCTTGTGTACTTTACTTTATATTGCTTAGTTACGCTTAGCGTATTTACTTTTGAGTAAATACGTTGCGGGCCTCGCCGTGTCCTCTTGCCGTACACCGGAAGTGGGGTATGACACTTCGTTTCAAGGAATTCAATTCCTAGTCCTTTTCTGAATCTTCGATTCTCAAGAACAAATTATTCCCGATGAGAATTAAATTCTCAACTTATGGAAGATTTGCCTTGTGGATCTCAGATCCAGAGAAAGAACTAAGTTCTTTTTTTAAAAAGGTTAAACCCTTAGATATGTAAACGAGATGTTTTGATCTTTGTTCTTTTTATTTACCTAGAGTTTTTGAGGAGGGAGATCTTCTTCTCTGTTCCCTTTTACAGCTTTCTGCTTCAGTTTTTAGATGCTTATAGGGGAGTTCCTCTCTCTCAGACTTTAAGTCTTGGGTCCTTTATATAGTAGAGGCAATTTGTTAATTAACTCTGAAGAAATCTCTCATTAAGAGATCCCAATTGATTTGAGGATATTTACCCATCATTGGATCTTTGATCCAAGGGTTTCTGTTTTACAGAACACATTTTCTTGTTTCTAACAAGATTGGAAAAATATTTTCCCTTACACAGAATTTATTCTGTAAAACGGTGATTTTTTAATCACCGTTGGATTTTTAATATACCGGTTCTCTGTTTTACAGAGGGCAATTTTTCTTGTTTTAGAAAGATTGAGGGAATATATCCCAAAATAGAATTTTATTCTATAATCCAATTTGGGGGATGTTTTCTCCCGACAGAATTTAATTCTGTATTTTTGATGATTTATCATCTCTGTTGGATCTTTGATCCAATGACTCTATTTAACAGATAATAGAATTTAATTCTACTTGGGCGCCGGCGCTCACGTGTTGTGCACGTGGGCGCTACTTAAGGTTTTAATTCTTATAATGGGTATTTATGTACTTTGCACATTGACTCCCGCGTTGCACATTGGCGCCCGCGTGAGGAGCACGTGAGGCTCCACCATAGGATTAATTCCTATCAGATTGATCTTGGCGCTGGCGCCCTCGTGGGAAGCACTTGAGGCCCTGCCTCATTTTTTTAACAGAGCTTTGCTCTTTTATTGGGGAAATAAGCTCACTCTTGTCAGAGGAAATGAAAGAGCAGACGATCACCTTGCTGCGTAAGTTCGTCGACTGTTTCGCGTGGACGTACAAAGAAATGCCTGGCCTCTCCCCCGAAGTGGCCATGCATAAGCTGGCTATTTCTCCTGATGCCAAGTCAGTCAAACAAGCTCCTCGAAGAATGAAAAGGGAGTTAGAGGAAAAGTTCATTGATGAAACCAAGAAACTCATCGATACCGGCTTCATCAGAGAAGAGAAATATGCAGACTGGATCACATGCATCGTCCCAGTAAAGAAGAAAAATGGGCAGATCCGGATTTGTGTCGATTTCATGGACCTTAACAAAGCGTGCCCTAAAGATGATTTCCCGATTCCGGTCATGGAAATGATGGTCGATGACACCTCAAATTACGAGCTGTTCACTTTCATGGATAGTTCTTCTGGATACAATCAGATAAAAATGTCGCCTGAGAGCATTTCGAACCCCGATAGGCATATATTGTTACAAAGTGATGCCGTTTGGACTGAAGAACGCAGGTGCCACATATCAAAGGGCGATGACCAAGATCTTTGACGACTTAATCCATAAATTCGTCGAATATTATGTTGATGATTTGGTCGTCAAGACTAAAGCCAAGATCAATCACATCCAAGATCTCCGAACTGTATTTACCAGACTGAGAGAGTACAATCTGAAGATGAATACTCTAAAGTGCGCCTTCGGCGTACCATCGGGGAAATTCTTAGTCTTCTAAGTCTGGCACCGAGGCATCGAGATCGAACCGTCGAAGATAAAAGCGATCATAAAGATGCCTCCTCCAAAGAATCTGACGCAACTAAGATCTTTCCAAGATAGACTCGCATACATAAGAAGGTTCATCTCAAACCTATCAGGAAGATGTCGACCTTTTTCAAAGCTCATGAAGAAGGGAGCCCCTTTTGTCTGGGATGCCGAATATCAAGAAGCATTCGACAGCATCAAGCAGTACCTGTTGCACCCTTCAGTGCTCACTGCCTCCATTTCAAATAAACCGCTGATCTTCTACACCGCCGCACTGTACGAATCGCTCGGCGCCCTCCTCGCTCAAAACAACGAGGAGGGAAAGGAAAATGCCCTCTACTATCTCATCCGGATATTAGTCGGGGCAGAGCATAAATACTCCTCGATTGAAAAGCAATGTTTAGCCTTGATATTTGCCGTAAAGAAGTTGAGGAATTATCTGCTTGCTCACCGGGTTATGTTGATCTCCAAGATTAACACGCTAATGTATTTGATGACCAAGGCGGGTCTAACTGGTATAATAGCCAGATAGGCTGTCATGCTGCTTGAATTTGACATAGTATACACTCTTCAGAAAGCAGTAAAAGGGCAAGCCCTCACCGACTTTCTAGCTGCTCATCCCATACCTGAAGGGTCACCACTAAATTGCGAGTTGCCCGATGAACAAGTGCTACACTTCGAAGATGATGAGCCATGCTGGGAGCTCTATTTCGATGGAACCCCATCAATAAGGACCTCCACCAAATTAAGCATCCCGTAAATAAAATCAGTACTAGGATTGGTGTTCATCACACCATTGGGAGGAACCCTGCGACGTTCTTTCGCTTGTACCAAGCCTCGCATAATCAACGAGGTTGAGTATGAGCTCTGATAGCTGGTACGGAGCTCGCCATAAAAATGCAGATCTCTCAGTTGCGTGTCTACGGCGATTCCCAGCTAATCGTCAACCAAGTAAGCGGCAAATACAAGATATATAAGTCCTAATTAGCTCGATATAGAGACCGAGTGGTGGAGCTCATGAAGCGTTTCACCCATATTAAACTGACGAGAGTTCCCAAAGCGCTGAACGGAAAAACCGACGTACTTGCTCGCTTAGTCAAGGAGCTGGCTGATCCTGACATG
Organism: Agapanthus africanus; assembly: GCA_030015575.1. NCBI lineage: Eukaryota > Viridiplantae > Streptophyta > Magnoliopsida > Asparagales > Amaryllidaceae > Agapanthus > Agapanthus africanus. The sequence goes on along the minus strand of JASDDO010000014.1, from coordinate 646,964,596 downwards.
GATGAAATTCTGATCACAGTCAAGAGCCAGCAAATCTTGCTTCCCGTCTTTCTACGAGAAGAAGAAATCGTAGAACAAAAGAACAGTTTTGCTGAAGAAGCTCAGGTCGTCAGGGATGAGCCAGATTGGAAAGAACCCTTCGTAGAATATCTCCGATATAACAAGCTGCCTGAGGAAAAATTCGTGAGGGTTCAGTTGAAGAAGAGAGCTCTCCGTTATGTGTTTTTGAATGGCACACTATACTGCAGGTCGTACGACCATCTTTGACTCAGGTGTCTGTCCCCTGCCGAAGCTCGAGAAATTATGAAAGAAATTCACTCGGGCATCTGTGGAGCTCACCAATTCGGTCCAAAAATGCGGTTTCAAATCAAACGGCTTGGATATTACTGGCCTACTATGATAAAGGATTGCGAAGAGCATGCAAAAAAATGTCATCTATGCTAAATTCACGGTGATTTCATTCACAAGCACCCCTATCTGCTGCACCCTACCGTGGTGTCCTGGCCCTTCGAAATTTGGGGCACCGGAATAGTTGGCCCGATTGAACCTCCGTCATACAAAGGACACCGGTTCATATTAGCCGCAACAGACTACTTCTCCAAGTGGGCTTAAGTTGTCTCGCTAAAAGAGATTAAGACAGAAGACGTTTTGAAATTCTTCCGGCATAATGTCTTATATCGCTTTGGTATGCCGAGAAGAATCATATCTGACAACGGGCCTTCTTTTAAGAGCTTCAAAGTCTTAAGATTTGCTACTCAACATAAGATAGACTGGAGATATTCTTCTATCTATAATCCAATGGCGAATGGGTTAGCCGAAGCGTTCAACAAAACCCTGTGCAAGCTCCTGAGAAAAAATGCCTCAACCAATAAACGAGACTGGGATCTGAAGCTCCATGAGGCGTTGTGGGCATATCGTACCACGCACCGCACTCCGATGCAGTCCACTCCATACTTGCTGATCTTCAGAGTGGAGGCAATCCTCCCCCTCGAAATAGAAGTTCCAAGCCTTAGGATGGCTGTCCAGCACAATCTGACGAAAGAGGAAAACGCTCTCCTTCGGCTTGAGGAGATCGATGCGCTCGAGGAAAAGAGGCTTGCAGTACAGCAAAATCTGGAGCTGTACCGAGCCCAAATGTTACGTGCCTATGAAAAGATGACCCGTCTCCGTACTTTCAAGAAAGGAGAATTGGTGCTGGTCCTCAGAAGACCGATCATCCCCAATCGACATGCCAAGAGAAAATTCGAACCAAAATGGGAAGGGCCATACGTCATCGAGAAAGTGTTCGATGGAGGATCCTACCAACTAATAAGTGCCGAGGGAGAAAGGCCCATGCCACCCATCAACGGCCGATCCTCAAGAAATACTACGCGTGAATGCTCCAGGTCGCAGAAGGATCAAGCATGTCGGCCCTATAGTCTGGATCATACATCCTATAAAACCGTATACAATCCACGGATGCAAACGCCCCTATCTCTCCCAAGTCCTACCGGTGATACTATATCAGAAGTCCTACAGATGATGAAGTTAAAAAAAGCGGTATGTCCATAAGAAAAATGGGCACGGATGAAAACCCGAAATCGCCCCGTGAGTAAAAATAGCAGGACTGCCGGCGAGTCCGTGAAAACCCGAAAGGGCACAAACTCATGAAAAGAGATGAAATACACTCGCGAAGTCCTCTCGACTTTGTGAGGAGAAAATCCCCACGTGAGATCCTTACGACTCACAAAGGAGCAACACACTTAGGAATCCCCACGATTTCTAGGGAGAAAATACACCTGCGTGATCCTTTCAACTCGTCGGGAGAAAATGCTTTTATGAGACCCTTACGGCTCATAAGATTGAAAAGCCTTAGGTGATAGGTATCTAAACCTGTCTCCTGAGCCATCGCTCTCCAACGGGCAACGGCAAATGATGAGTCGCTTCGGGTATTGCTTCAGTGTTAGCGGTGTTGATGCCGACCCAAAAACTCAAACCCTAAGTTTTCCTAAAGGCAAATGATGTGTTGCTCCTGGCACTACGCTTCAGTGTTAGTGGTGCTGATGCCAACCCAAAAACCAAATCCTAAGTCCCCCCGGGGCAAATGATGAGTTGCACTTGACATTATTTCAGTGCAGCAATGCTGAAGCCAAACAAAATCCAAATTCCAAATTCCTCTCAAATTCAAAAGTCCTGCCAAACAAAGCAGAAATCAAACAGATCAAATCAGTATCCCACCCGGCAGCGCTTCCAAGCTCAAAAGCCCCACTGGATGGGTAAGGGACTCCCAAAGCAAATCAAATCCCGACACCGCAGAAAGCAGAGCAGGTCAAATCAAATTCCGACACCGCAAGAAGCGGAGCAATTCATCGACCGTCCACGTCGCAAAAATGGCAGTAACGACCGTCTACATTGCTAAAATGGCAGCAACGACAACCCACATCGTAAAAATGGCAGCAAAGACAGCCTACGTTGCAAAAATGGCAGTACCGACCGTCCACGTCGAAAAAATGGAAGCAACGACCGTCCACGTCGCAAAAATGGGAGCACCGACCGCCCACGTCGCTAAAATGGCAGATCGACCTTCCACGTCGCTAAAATGGCAGCGTCGACCCTTCGCAGGGAACCAAACCAAATCAATCCCCACATAGAACAAGATCTATCAATTTCATGCACACAACAACCCATACACGCAGTGTGCATTTATTGATGGGGGACGCTTTGTTGGGGTCAAAAATTACACCCTGGTTGACCAAGTCAAAATCGAAGTTAACCCCAGGCCAAGTGGGTCCAAGCCCGAACCCAAGTCCAAGCAAGTAGACCCATGCCTAGGTCGAGCCCAAGCATGAAGAGGCCTCCCCATACCAAAGGAATAATTGTTAAAACATAAATAGGCTTAATGTAATTTTTTTTTATGAATAAATATAGTAAAATGGGCAACAAACCCAAATTATGTAAAAACTCATGGCTTATGTGCAAAAAAAAGTACATGGTAGAGAAAGGCACATGTACCATTTTGAAAAGCCCAAGAGGCCATATGTAAAATGTAAAGCCTATATAAAGTATCATGATGAATGATAACAAATAAGATTCTTCCCATATCAACTTAGGATTTTGTGCCTCCTTCTTCAAGGTTCACAACCTCCTTCTTTTCTTCTTTTCTTTTTTTGAATTAAATAAAGAGTTTAACTCTTATTTTCTAAGGGAAAAAAAGAAATATTTTTTCACCATAAAACCTTTGGAGAGGAGTTCAAATCTCCTGTCAAGTCTTTAAAAAGGCGAGATTTTAAATCCCATCACCCTTCCCCCCAAGATCCAAAAAAAGAGGAGAAAAGAGAGAGAAGGAGACCCATCCTTAAAAAAAACACCAGTTTGAGGGGATTCAAGGCTCAAAAAAGGAGAAAGGGGTCCCCTTTCATCATCGAAGACATAAATCTTGGAGTTTCAAAAGATCTCTTTTGGATTTTCTAAAAATAAAAATCTTTTAGGAGTTTTGTAATACTCGGTATCTTGTGGGTAAAAATCTTGTATATTTCCGAATTTATTTCCTGTATTTTCCAAACGTTTGCCCTATATTCCTCCTATTGCATTTTCCGATTAAATCCTATTTTTCCAAGTTATTTTCCCACTCCTATTTTAATGTCTAAATAAATTTTCATGTAATTTTCAACCTCACTACTAAACCCAAACCCTATTGCTTATTTCCCTTTTATTATTCCATTTCCTTTTTCCCAGCCCAGCCCACTGTTCATATCATAATATTGCATTATTATATTCCCTATTCTCATTCTTTTTACAAATAAACATGTGCTTTTGACCCATGTCACCTACATAGTTGCAGGTTACAGATTCTCGAGACAAAAACAGTGAAAAAGACATAAGACGATACAAAAATAAGACTACGACCAATAAATGGAAGAATCTTGATCAAGCTTACAGTTTGGAAACTAAACGAAGATCAATGGACGATTTCACAAGGAACAAAGGCAGTGCAAGGTTCAAGACTTCGACACGAAGTAAGCGGTAAAAGTCCACGACTCCATTCACTGTGGAAATCTGGAAGAACTCTAGAAGACAAACTGAGAAAAAAAGTAAAGAAACAAGAAGAATAATGTAACCAGAAGCAGCCAAGAAAAGTACAGGAACCAAGCCCGCTATACGCCCGTGGACCCGCGGCCATCAAGCACCCGTGTCGATGGGAAATTGTAACAGGGAGTCGGTGCGTTGACTAGGTCTTTTTCTTAGGGGGTAAATTTGTAAAAACAGATATGACGCGATTGTAACCTAGGGTTTCTATGAATCTATAAATAGAACCCTAAAGACCTGTTTTAGGTTATGCCTCTTCTTGTGCCTCATTTTATATCTAAAATTCAGATCTGTAAATTTCTGCAATGAATGAAGAAAGCATCAAATTAGAGTAAGTTTTCAATTCTTGCCCTAGTTAATTTTATTATCTGCCCTAGTATAATTTTCTATTCTTGCCCTAGTTTAGATTTAATTCTCTGCCCTAGTTAATTAATTTAGAAATGTTTTTAAATTCCCTAATGAGTGAGTAGTCTCCTCGCTTGTTAGGGTTAGATTTGGGGAAGGCTTGAGAGATGAAGATCTCTCACCCCTTTCTTGCCCATCACACGTTTTTATAGGACTCCATGCATACATGCACACACCGCTCCCTACGGCATACTATCCCACGAGGTAGCAGTGATACCGTAGTATAAAGGACCGGTTGAGCGTGTCTTCCATAGAGGTTAGGGTAAGGATTAAGAAAGGAAGGATAAGAACCTAGAGGAAGAAACACTGTTTCTTCCCGATAGTACTAATCCACTTTATTAATAATTACCATAACACCTAATAGATCTTAATATTGGCATAGAAAGCGGTGAGGAATATTGACTTTCCAAACTTAACCTAAACCTAACCCTAGCAAGATTTAGATAAACTTTAGTTTTTAGATTTAATCAATCCATTCACACCGTTTGGAATTAACTCGTTAGAACGATTAGAGAATACACAAAATCCCTGTGGACCGACCCGTACTCACCGACTAACTACCAAGCGACGCCGTTCTTGATTGCGGTTATAAATATTTTTGATTCATCTTTCGAAAGCGCATAAGCACGCTAAATCTCTAACAATCAAATGGCGCCGTTGCCCGGGATGGTGTGTTATTTTCTTTTTGCAATTTCGGGTTAATATAAAATTGAAAAATCATAAAAACTGAAAAATATAAAAATATAAAAAAAATTATCATCTTTTATTTTGTGAAGGGTATTTTCGTGTGAATTTTGCAGGGTCGACGAACGAGTTCGGATCTGGAAAAATCCAGAGAGCGAAACAGAAAACTGAAGATCTGAACAACAGAAGATTTGCACAACAGAACAACAGAAGAAAGTTGGAGGGCCAAGTCAACATGGAGACCGCGGAACCGCCGCAATAGCTCTCTCCCGCCGCGGAAGCGCGGCGCATAGGTGACGTCAGTGTATGGAAATTGCGCTGTAAGCTCCCTTTCTCTCTCCTATGAACCCCCTGATATATCTTCTGTAAAAATCTCCTGCAGGATTCTTTGCGCTAAAAAATCTCCCCCTTCCAATAATTGATCTTGTGCAGGATTCTTTGCGCCGCGCTAAAAAAAAAATTTTTTTGCAAGTGTTTGATTGTGTTTACTGCTTTGCATATTTTAATTGGACTTTAAGGGACTTGAAACCAATCCAGATTGGGTGGGGATTTCATCACCCTTCCCAGGACCCCAGAAATCACATAAGGCATATGCATTGACCATCATTTAATTAAAAAAGATTAGACTCAACCCTAAGAACATCGCGCTCAATAGGACAGAGGACTAGTTGTAGGCATCGACCGTTTATCCTAACCTGACTTTGTGGTGTCTAGGCAAGTGTTTCTAAGGCGAGTGGTTACTTAATTAGGGCCACTACTTGTAGTGGAGAGCCTCCCACTCACCTGGCACTTACCTGGCCGCAATTGGCGGTGAAGAGGCGGTTTGAGGTCCAATTTCTAGCCCTTTAGAACAGTTAGGAGCTGTCTAGCTGACCTAGGTGACCCTAGATCTAGGCCTGATTGTGCATTTGTGGTTGATTTAACATGTGTCTAAGCCTTTTATTGAAAATCTTTTTGCAAAGAGCTCCACATAAAAAAAACACAAAAAGAAAAAAAAAGGGATTTTTTTATACAAAAACTTGCAACTTGTCGCTAAGAAATCCGTGCACCCCACATTCTTTTTCTTCTCCTTTCTTACATCATGGGTACCCCACCTCCCAAAACTCTTGCCAAACTTTGGTACCCTCATCCAAACATTGCTTCATACGCGAATTGTTTTGGTCGAATTACGGACGGCCCCTCCATGCCCAAAATTTCTTTGAAAGATCAAATAGAAGCGTCTAGGAGAAACAGTTCGACTCCACAATCCACTTTGTATCAACCATTTCAACCTTCGCCACCTTCTTACGTTGATGCCCCTTTTTCGAGTTCTGTTGTAACTCTGAAACCCATGTCTATCGCTGAACACATTGAACAATCTCGTAACCGATTTTTCACTCCTTTCAACACTTCCAGTTCTTGGGATCAACAAGTCCATTCATCTTTTTATCCAAATGTTGATCCTACTCCTGTCCAACCATTCAATTCCTACCAGTCCTACCCAACTTTCACACCTTCCATAGACATTGCTTCTACACAACCATTTGGGAGTTTCCAAAATCCAAACAATTTTGAATCTTTTACTGAAACCCCTTCACAACCCATGTCTAGTCTAGAACAGTCATTGGAAGCTTATATGGTAGCGACAAACCAAATGATGAGGAATGTGGATGCGTCCATGGCCGCCCTTATACAACCTAGTGACTCGGTAGTTAGTTTCCAACTAGCTCCAAAAATTCTAATGTATGATGAGGCGGTTGGACAGAATGAGAATTTGAGTGGTGAGAGTGAGTTCTACACACTTCCAAATCAAACCTACCCATCTTCAATCGAATCCCACAACTCCGGTTTTCAAACAAGTATCCCAAATGATTCACCAGTTGAAAATAAAATGTTTAATGAGTTGTGTGACTTTGTAGTGCTTGATATGCCAGATTGTGAAGAGCCCCTTTTAAGTGAAACCGTCACCAATCCTTTTGATCTCTACACCTCCAATCTAGAATTTGAATTGATAAATATCCATGCTTTTGATGAGGTGTCAGAAAAAATTGATTTTCACTTGATTGAGGATATAGACGTCGGGAATATTTTGGATGATGAACCCGTAAATTTAATTGAAATTTTATCTCCAATTCATCATCCCGAGTCATTAAATGTTTCTCCCGAACTTCATATGCGTCTTGATTTTGATGATAATTGCATGGATGAGATAACTTTTGAGGAGAGTATTGAGTATAGTATTGAGGATGAACCATTTTTGTTTGACGAGTCGGATTTTCCAATTCATCCTCCTGAACCTTTAACCGTTATACTTCCTAAATCACCCCTCATCCTTCCAATCATTCCGACCACGCAAAAGATCACGCTTGAGGACTGTGAGCTTGAAAAATTTCTGTTTGATCACAATGGTTTTGACGCCACTAGTGCGTACCTCTTTGAATCTAACACAGTTCTCACAGACGATAATGATTACGAGTGTTTCACTTTTTCGGACGATTTTGAAAACTCACCTCCCGAGTTTGAGTCCTTTAAATTTTCAGATGAGTTAGTTTAACCATCAGACTCGGTTGCTTACAGTCATTTCGAACCATTGATGAAATCTTTCAAGTTCGAGACAGATTACTTAGGTGAGAATAAGACTATCTCTGAATCACTCCCTTTCGTCCTTCCTATCGTGTCGGCCGAGCAAGAATTCGTCACGCTTCCACTTTCAATGTTTGGTTTACCAAGTTCAACGTACCCATGTTTTCTTGCGAATCTTGAAGGATTTGACCCCATTTCTCGACGGGTTGATAGATTAGCACAATCGCTTTTAACACATCGGTCATCACAAATTGTGCTAATTTATTCACTCAATTTGCACCCTCAAATTCGTACTACACTTCTTTCTCTTTTCCGCCATTCTCCTCCACCGAGACCATATTCCACCCTTCTTCCCATACGGTCTCGTGTGTTTCTCAACTCCTTTCTCTACACTCCATTCTTTCACCAACCCTACCATTATCATGATAGAATTTTTGAATAGTTGGTCCTAACCTTTGGTCTGTGTAAGGCCTTTTATAGTTTGATTTTTCTCCTCCCTAACTCTGAACTTTAACGTTTAAGACAGTGGAAACACTGTTTCACTTAAGTTTGAGGGGAACCTTGTTGTATATTATTTTGTTTTTCTTTTAACAATAAAAAAAAGTTATAAATAAATAAACAGGGGAGTGCCGACATTTTGAACCTCTTGGTATAGCATGAAAGTGAGGACACTGTCAAGTTTAAGTTTGGGGGTATGCTCGGTAAGCCTTCTTCCTTCGCATTCATGTGTATATTTTTGCATTTGCATACTTATTTTAAAACCCATAAAAACTGAAAATTTTAAAATTATAAAAATTAAAGTATTCAATTTTGGCCCTAATCGACTTGAGTTTAACAAAAAGGTTAACTAGCTAGGAACAACTAGATCCTAAACTTAGTAAATTAAAAACCCTAAAAATAACCTTTCTTAAAATTTAACGGTAGAAAGTATATGTCTTTGTAATTTATTTAGAAATAGGCAAATTTCGAGTTGACTTCGTGGGCTAAGTTAAAATAAGGGAAGAGTATTGAAATTTTTATTAAAGTATAAGTTTGAAAAATAATTCCTAGCTTAAGTCTAAATTCTGAAAATATATACCCTACAAATTGCACAAACACGAACCTTGAAACTTGGAATAGTAGAAGAGACCTTGAAATGCTCTTGTATGAAATCCTCAGTACGAAGGAAAATAAAATAAAAATACAAGTGTGAATAAAGAGATAAAAAAAAATGAACACTGGTTTTTGTAATTACTTAAGGCTGCATAAATAGAAAAAATATTTAGCGAGGGTGCTTTATCACCTAGTGCCTTAGACCAACTGGTTTGGGAGTCACTGCTAAAAGCCTTAGGGATTACAAGACTAGGAATTACGCTTTAATGTGCAAACACATTTTGTCATCGGTCGTTGGTACCTCAAGAAGTATTAACGTTCGCATGAAGAATGTGTGAGCAATTTCATCTAAAAATCACCAATTGAAAAGTACTTTGGACGATGGACAAGAATATGATAGCTTGATTTGAATTTCCAAGTGTAGGGATGATATATACACACACGTAGGGGTATGTGATTGGGGTTTAGATAAGAGATAGGAATGAAAAATAAGACTTGTATCTTTAATAGAGATGATAAAAATTCCTAAGTTGATAAAGAACCCTAAAAGGAAAACTTGAGAGATGCCAAAAGCTAAGTGGGTCTACAGAACATATATAATCTTAAGTTAAATAATAAGGAAGCGTGAAAAATACGGGTGGATAATTTATGAGTCGAAGATAATAGAATTTCTTGTTAGAAAACCTAATTGGAGAATAAAAGTCAATGGGCCTAATTGATAGGATTTTGTGGGTAGTATCCGCTGAAAACCCTCAGGAGACAACACTCCTCCTACTAGGGACACCTAGAGGTTTAACGGCTTGTTGCACGAGCTCAGTGCAATCGCGTTTTCCCTGCGAAAGTGAGGTTATGATTTTGTCAAGAATAAAACTAGGTTTGCTCGAGGACGAGCAAAAGGTAAGTTTGGGGGTATTTGTTCATATCATAATATTGCATTATTATATTCCCTATTCTTATTCTTTTTACAAATAAACAGGTGCTTTTGACCCATGTCTGCTACATAGTTGCAGGTTACAGATTCTCGGGACAAAAACAGTGAAAAAGACATAAGACGATACAAAAGTGAGACTACGACCAATAAATAGAAGAATCTTGATCAAGCCTATAGTTTGGAAACTAAACGAAGATCAATGGACGATTTCACAAGGAACAAAGGCAGTGCAAGGTTCAAGACTTCGACACGAAGTAAGCGGTAAAAGTCCACGACTCTATTCACTATGGAAATCTGGAAGAACTCTAGAAAAAAAACTGAGAAAAAAAGTAAAGAAGCAAGAAGAATAATGTAACCAGAAGCAACCAAGAAAAGCACAGGAACCAAGCCCGCTATACGGCCGCGGATCCGCGGCCAAACGTGGGCTTTGGCCGCGGAACCGCGGCCATCAAGCATCCGTGTCGGTGGAAAATTGTAACAGGGAGTCGGTGCGTTGACTAGGTCTTTTTCTTAGGCGGTAAATTTGTAAAAACAGATATGATGCGATTGTAACCTAGGGTTTCTATGAATCTATAAATAGAACCCTAAAAACCTGTTTTAGGTTATGCCTCTTCTTGTGCCTCATTTTATATCTAAAATTCAGATCTGTAAATTTCTGCAATGAATGAAGAGAGCATCAAATTAGAGCAAGTTTTCAATTCTTGCCCTAGTTAATTTTATTATCTGCCCTAGTATAATTTTCTATTCTTGCCCTAGTTTAGATTTAATTCTCTGCCCTAGTTAATTAATTTAGAAATGTTTTTCAATTCCCTAATGCGTGCGTAGTCTCCTCGCTTGTTAGGGTTAGATTTGGGGAAGGCTTGAGAGATGAAGCTCTCTCACCCCTTTCTTGCCCATCACACATTTTTATAGGACTCCATGCATACATGCACACACCGCTCCCTACGGCACCATATCCCACGAGGTAGTTGTGTTACCGTAGTATAAAGGACCGGTTGAGCGTGTCTTCCATGGAGGTTAGGATAAGGATTAAGAAAGGAAGGACAAGAACCTAGAGGAAGAAACACCGTTTCTTCCCGATGGTACTAATCCACTTTATTAATAATTACCATAACACCTAATAGATCTTAATATGTGCATAGAAAGCGGTGAGGAATATTGACTTTCCAAACTTAACCTAAACCTAACCCTAGCAAGATTTAGATAAACTTTAGTTTTTAGATTTAATCAATCCATTCACACCGTTTGGAATTAACTCGTTAGAACAATTAGAGAATACACAAAATCCCTGTGGACTGACCCGTACTCACCGGCTAGCTACCAAGCGACGCCGTTCTTGATTGCGGTTATAAATATTTTTGATTCATCTTTCGAAAGTGCATAAGTACGCTAAATCTCTAACAATCACCCACTTCCTCCTCTATCTCTCATTTTATTTAATTTCTGAGCCCAGCCCAAGAACCCCGGCCCAGCCGTAACGACCCGACCCGACCTGTTTCTTCCTCCCCATTTCCCTTTTCCCGCTTCTTCCTTCTCTCCCACGTCGTCGCGCTCATTCCCATGCCCCCTCGTCGCGACCTCGTCCCCCACTCCTCGGCCCATGACCTCACGCGCTCGCTCACCTACTCCCTCGACCTCACCCCCTCTGCATCACCTGAGCCTCGATGTTGCAGCCACTCGCCTCCTCACCACCATCACCTCCAACCGCCGAACCCATTTCCTACACCACCGGGCCCTCGACCTTACCACCTCCGAGCCCAGTTACCTCCTCCAGAATCTCAGCCCTCACCGAGCTCACCTCACCGGAGCCACCTCCGACCATCGAGCAGCCGCCATTGACGCCGACGATCCCCTCTTATCCATGCCTTCACGATGACAGTGCTACCGGCAACTCTTTCCATCGCAGGAGACACTAACCCAGCACCATCTCCGGCTCACCTCTCAACCACCGCTGCGCATCTCCTCCAGCAACTCGACACGCCACCTCGACCACACCTCCGCCTTCGACCTTCGGCGCCTCCACGAAGCGCTATCTCCCTCTCGCCAAGACCTCCTTCGCCTGTACCATCCTCAACCCGAGACCATCACCACTGGCGCCTCCTCGTCTTCTCTACCAACGTCGACGAATCTCCTCCAAGCCGAGTATACAACACCGACTACCACTGCTACCGCCATAGTCCTAAGACACCTCGTCACCGCTTTGTGCCTACCTATATGCCCACCCCCCGCACCCGAGCTACTCACTTACCGCCGGTGACCTTGTCAACGACACCGTGCCCGCTCCCCGCCGGCAACCGACGCCTACACCAAGTGCGATACCGCCTCCCTCTCTTCGCAAACTCAAGACCCGAGCTCCATCGCCACCACCTCCAGCCGAGTCCAAGCCTTGAGGCTAGCCCAAGCTTCAAATCAATCACTAGTAATTTCATCGAACACTTGCATCTATCGTCAATCGCCGCTATTTCAGCCGTCGTCGTCGCCGTAAAAGCCATGGCTTCAGTCCCTGTGTTTGTTGTCGTAGTCAAGGTTGTAATCGTCGCAACGCCAGCGTGCGTCCGTCGCACCACCGAGCCGTCGAGTCCAAAAATCAAGCTCTGACAAAGCTAAACCTCTGCCGTGTTCGTGAAGCGATTGTGCCGTTGCCGCTGCCGTACCGTCGTCGACGCATTGTCAGGAAAGTATATTACTTGCTTCATGCTATTAGTTCGTATTTAATCCAGTTTAGAGTTAATATCATATACATACGTTTCGTGCGCGCTGATGAATATAAGTGTTTGGTATGAAACATTAAATGAAAACTTATCTTTAAATGGCGGAACTTGTGATCATTAAACCCGACTATTGTTTACCGATATGCTGTAGAAATTTAGTTGAAAACTGTTCCCCTCCGAATGACGGCGCGACGAGAGACGTCTTGCCTGAGATTCGGGGCAGATGCTATTTGGAGCTATCCGTCCACCTCTCCGAAGATGCCAAGTTGATTTATGGCACCGTGTATCAAAGGTTTAGACGGATGCGGCCGATGTAGCAGACTTCGTCATATTCCCCCTCGTTTGAGGGGTTTTTGATTGTGGGGACGCTCTTCCCTGCAGGCGCAAGCCCCTACAGTTAATTACGCTACCGCATCGCGGTAACAACTTTTTCCTTCTCCAGATGTTCACTTCGTATCGTGGGTGTTTGTTTTGTTTGTGGTTGTCCGTGGATTGTATACGGAGACTAATTTATGTCGTCGCCCGTAGGACATGGATTAGTCCAAATCCGTATTTTCTTAGATTTGGGTTTGGGGTTTTGGTTTAAGGATACGTTAGCCATATTTGAGGCTAATATCAACTTAAACGTTTATTAAGGATACGTTAGTCCAATTTGAGACTAAGGTCAACTTAACGGGATCATTTAGATCCAACAAGAGAGCATTTGGGCTCTATTATTGTAGTTTAGGGACGTAGTGGTCCATTGCCAGTTTAGGGACATGGTGGTCCATTAATCGTATGGCCGTCGGGTCCCATCACCTCTCTGATGACGTTGAAGAATTATAATGACAGATATCAGAGGAGTTCAGAGATGTACCCTTGATCCAAAGTTGGTTGGGAGATCTATAGTCCGATTTTGGACTAAAGTCTGTTTGAAGGTTTTGGTTTAAGGATACGTTAGCCATATTTGAGGCTAAGATCAACTTAAACGTTTGTTAAGGATACGTTAGTCTAATTTGAGACTAAGATCAGCTTAACAGGATCATTTAGACCCGACAAAAGAGCATTTGGGGGCTCGATTGTTCTAGTTTAGGGACATAGTGGTCCATTGCCAGTTTAGGGACATGGTGGTCCTTTGCCAGTTTAGGGACATGGTGGTCCAGCATTCCCATTTTGGGGACGAATATTGGTTTAAGGACATCATAGTCCATGAGTTTAAGGACCCCACAGTCCGTATCAATGTATGGTTGTCGGGACCCGTCACCTCTCTGACGACGTTGAAGGATTACAACGACAGATATCAGAGGAGTTCAGAGATGTACCCTTGAACCAAAGTTGGTTGGGAGATCTATAGTCCAATTTGGGACTAAAGTCTGTTTGAAGGTTTTGGTTTAAGGATACGTTAGCCATATTTGAGGCTAAGATCAACTTAAACGTTTGTTAAGGATACGTTAGTCTAATTTGAGACTAAGATCAGCTTAACAGGATCGTTTAGATCCGAAAAAAGAGCATTTGGGCTCTATTGTTCTAGTTTAGGGACATAGTGGTCCATTGCCAGTTTAGGGGACATGGTGGTCCATTGCCAGTTTAGGGACATGGTGGTCCAGCATTCCCATTTTGGGGACGAATATTGGTTTAAGGACGCATTAGTCCACGAGTTTAAGGACCCCGCAGTCCGTATCAATGTATGGTTGTCGGGACCCGTCATCTCTCTGACGACGTTGAGGAATTACAACGACGAATATCAGAGGAGTTCAGAGATGTACCCTTGAACTGGGTGTAAATTGATTTGAAAGAGCAGTCGTGCTCAGTTCAATTTAATTTGAGGACTTACGGCCAGAATTGGGTTAAGTCCATTTGAAAATATTTAACATTTTGTTCATGATTGGCCTGTTTAGGCCTTTGCTTAGGCTCTGCCCCCTTTTTAAAATAATACACAGCATTGGGCTTTTTAATTAAATGCATAGCATTTATTTTGTCCTGTTAGGCCTTTTTAATTGGGCTCTGTCCCTTTTCTTTAATAATGCAGAGTATTCAATGGTCTGACAGCGCGCCACGTGGCCTGTCAGGCGCTTTGCGCCGATTGAGGAGCGCAAGGCGCAAACTGATGTGGAGTTGACATGTGTCACACTCTGGTGAGCGCAAGTCTGTTAGCGCAGTGCGCTGCGCCAGTGCGCTGCTAACACGTGGCGCGCTTTGCTGAGCGCAAGTCTGTTAGCGCAATGCGCTGCGCTAGTGCGCTGCTGACACGTGGCGCGCTCTTGTGGCTTGCGCCAATCCAAGAGCGCAACAGCGCAAATTAGGAGTGCAGGGCACTGTACAGTAGCGCAGAGCGCATCTTGATCAAATTTAGATCAAAGAAAATAAGTTTTTCTTGTTCCAAAGATTTCAAGAACCAATGGTTCTGATTCTTATCAAAAGGCAATGCCTTTATATAGATCAAAAGATCTAATCATGAAGTAGATTGCTTTTTTATTATTTTTTTTTATCCAAGATCTTGATCTTGTTCTTAGATCATTGATCTTTTTAGAAGAACCTCTTCTTTTATTCAAAGGTTTACCTTTTTCTCTTCGAGTTCTTCTCAAAGTTTTTAGAGTTTTGTATCTCTCCCTCTGTGTATCTATTAGACTTGGAGTCTAGGGGCCTTTATATAGTGCCAATTTATTTGTTAAATCGGTTAAAGAGATCTTTCTCTGATTGATTTAGGGATGTTTCCCTACCGCTGGATCTTTGATCCTAGGGCTTCTATTTTACAGAAGATAATCTTCTTGTTTTAACAAAATTAGAAAGATCTTTCCAAAATTTTATTGTTTAAATTCTGGCACAGTTAGCGCAAGCGCACCTGTGTTTGACACGTGTCGCGCAGCGCGGAGCGCAGCGCGACTGCGCTGACACGTGTCGCACAGCGTGGAGCGCAGCACGACTGCGCTGACACGTGTCGCGCAGCGCAGAGCGCAAGTCATCTGAAGTGTTGCTTCCTTTATTTTATTTTTAAAACAGAGCCTTGCTCTGATTGGGTGCGTTGTCTTGGGTGCAGCGCTGGCGTGTCTGTTTTTGACACGTGGCGCGTTGCGTGCAGCGCGAGGAATCTGAAGCATTGCTTCAATTTTGAATTTTTGAAATTCAAACAGAGCTTTGCTCTGATTGGGGGAAACAAATGCCCCCCACCATTGCGCTCACGTGGCGCACACGTGAGTGCAGCGGTGGCAAGATCCCAACCGTCAGATCAACTCAGGAGTTGAAGGGGCGCTTAAGCGCCTATAAATAGGACCCTTGGTCCTCCTCATATGTTTATCATCTTCCAGAATTCTTATTTTCAGAACCTTAGAGCCTTGCTCTTGCTTTCAAGAATCTTAAGAGTTAATCTCTAGAAAACTTTTTAGGTAAAATTAACTTAAATTAATTTTAATTGACAGAGCCTTTCTCTCATAGATCTTTGATCTAAAGAAAACCCTTTGGGGTTTCACCAACATAGCCTTGCTCTCAAGAATCCATAGATCTAAAGAGATCTTGTTTCAGGGTTTTTAACCCATGAACAAAGCTTTGCTCATGGACAAAATATAGATCTTTTTGATCTGTTGATGATGAACTCTTAAGAGTTTTCATGGATCTTTAAGATCCCAGATTTTTAATTTTTAGGAATTAATTTTCCTTTGATGGATTTTTCCATCATTATTACAGAGCTAGGCTCTTTAAGGAATTTTATTCCCTTGAGACCAGAGTTTGACAAGTGTCACTCTGTGACAGAGCTTTGCTCTGAAAGGGGAGATTTTCTCCTTGTCTCTAGGGACTTCTCATTTAATGAGAGTATTCTTTTGGGGATCTCCTCATTAATTGACAGTCCCATGCAATGATGGGGCTGTCTTATTAACTGATGCATTATCATCTGGATTTTGTGGGTCCCTCTTTAGTCCCCTCTACACTGCATTGCAGTGTAGTATCAAGCGTCAGGATTTTAAAATTAAATTATGATATTGACGGCTGAACTTCATTTTTCTTTGCAGGCAATCATGTCTGCTGATCTGTAATTCCCGTTCTTCCGCTCAGAGGGAGGTTTCCCTGAGGCGCCAGTGGACCGGGAGGTTCTCGCTCTGATTAAGGATCACGACCCGGAGAATAAGAACCTTCATCTATAGGGCAGATGGTATAGTGAAATCATCAAAGGTCGCCGAAGCTTCTCTTGTGCGACGCCGTCAGAGCCGATTTCGTCGATCCCATATGCAGATGCACCCCCGATGAACTATGCCGTGGAGGTCGTAAATTGGAATTCGGAGGATCTTCTTCAGCCTTCGATTGCTGCCATTCCCGTGCAGCCGCCGCCAGTTGTGGATACTCTGGGGCGGCGCATATGCCAGGGTGAAGCGCGCCCTTGGGGACAACCTTACAACATTGGATTGACCCCTCGACAATCGGCCGGGTATTTGCAGTGGGCTAGGTATATCCTGTCAGCGAAGAAGACACATCAGATGAAGATTGGTCTGTACCCTGCGGTCTATGCCTCACTGTTCGAGTACCCTGCTCCTCCGACGTGGTGGGTTAAGGCATTCATAGAACAATGGAACATCTCCACCCATACCTTTCTTCTATCGGACAGGGAAGTTTCCATCCCCCTGGAAGAGTTTGCTGAGATTTCGGGTTTGCCAGTGAGGGGGGAGCATTATGAAGAGTTACTTCGTCCGGATGAATATGTCTTCGCCACCAAGCCTTTGGTAAGGGGCCTGACTCTGGAGAATGCTATTCAGCACCAGTTTCCGAGTCTGGTGAAGGTGCTGAATATGTATGAAGGTCTCTACTTGGAATCGGGAAGCCGGGGAGTCAATTTTGCATATTTCATCGACCGGAGATTCTATCGCAGCGGAGTGAAAAGTTCGCCAAGCTCGACGACCCTTTCGGCTTAGGCTTAGATCTTCGACCAGTATTGGAGGATGACCAAAAGGTTTTTTACCTTCCTGACGCCGCAATCATGCCCTTATCGGAAATCGCCGCCCCGGGCATTGACGAGGATACCTTTTTTCTCGGGTTTCTGGGATTATGGCTGTGCTGGTTCGCACTCCCCATGCACCCGCGTTACATGAGGCCGTCCGTCTTTTACCCAGCGCATCGGATGGTGGCTCGCATACAATTATCGATCGGAATCGCCGGATTGGCCCACCTGTACCATGGACTCAGCGTGGCGGCGAACGCAAATGAACATGGGGTGCAACCCGCCAATTTCCCGATGCACTACTTTACTTCATGGATGGAAGTGCATGTGCTCGGGGTATTTGGCATTCATAAGAGCCCCTCGTTTTATGAGAAGTGCAGACTCGCAAGGGTTATGCGGCTGGTTGGCGCCTCTATTGTGAATCCGTCTCCGCGGGAGGCTAGGGGGTTGATTCTTCGTCAGCGCACGGTCGGAGCGAGCATTTCTTTCCAGGACAAGGTCATGACCATCGGCCCGGAGACCTCCAAGACGGTGTTGGCGCTGCGTGATGGTTTCAAGGACGGGGCCTCCATATTGAAAGCCAGGGAGATTCTTCACTTATACTCCATCTGGCCGGGCTTCTTGGTGTTCAGGCAGAATGACATGGCGCTCTTTATGAGGTACAATCCCTATCGCTTCTCCCAGCAGTTAAGTTATAACCAAGGGGTCCCACTGGAGGCATTTTTGGAAGAGCCTGCGGCCACTATGGAGGGGATACGGAATGCATTACATCACTTCAAGCGGCTGAACACGGGCTCCCATTTCTTTATCAGCGAGCCGAGCTGCGTTCCACGGGCCCTCAATGTGTACGTGGCTTGGTACGCGCACGCGATGGGCGCCGTCATCCGGGAAGAGAAGCGGTTGTTAGTTGACCGCAAGGGTGAGCCCCCTGGCAGCGACCGCAAAGCTCCCCTGAGGCCAAGGATTCCTGTCGTTCCTCCGCTAAGAGATGCTGGAGTTGAGCCACCGCGCGTGTTGAGCCCTCCGCGAGGATTCCCTCGCGATACCGTGGACGTGCCCCCAGCTTCCCGTGTTTCGGTGGAGATGGTGAATGTGGTCTCGCCGGAGTCCGGCATGGGCTCGGACATCAGGACCCGTCGTCCCAAGGTGCCTACGAAACGTAAGTTGATTTTGGGTGCACCCGGGGTTCGGGCTCAGAAGAGGAAGAAGAAGTCGGTTCTTTCTCTCGATGCCGTACTTGGTTTAGAGCCTCAGGCCCCTCTCACCGAAGGCCTAAGCGAGTACGGAAGCAACAAAGGTTTCTTTGTAGAGCCAGAAGACACCAATCTGGCGGCCGCCATCGCGGCTTCTGAGCGATCAGCAAGGCTCGAAGCGTGGTTGGCTAAACTTGCTCAATCAGGTAATCATTAGTTGCATTCTTCGTCATTTCATTGTACTTTTATCATTGTCTTTGACTAATGCTTTTCCTTTTTAACCAGGCATTTCTATCGAGGAAGCCATCGCCGCTTCCCTGAAAACCTTCCAGGAGGAGGAAAGGAAACACACTCTATCGGGTGTTGGTGTGTCTCGGCTCACTGAGTCTTTATTCTCCTTTTTATGGCCAATCTAATCTTTTCTTTGTCTCTTTGCAGGGGACGCGGGATCTACTGCGCAAGCCGATGCGGGGACTATCCCCGGGCCAGCTACCGATGTTCCGGCCTCTTCGGAATTGCCGCAAGAGACCCGACTCAAAAAGCAGATGATGGATGCCTTGAAGGCTCTGGAGGCAACTCTGAACGCGGACGACGACGCCTTTTTGGAGGCTTCCAAGAGGTCCGTCGTGATGGCCCGGGAGGAGAGGAAGCGCTTGAGGCGTGCAGCGAAGGAGCGTAGCGCTGCTTTGGCCGTGGGAGCGGGCCCAAGCGCCGTTATTCCTCGTGCTGCTACTCCTTCAGAAGAGTCTCCGGTCGCCTTGTCCACTGCTCATAGGCGGGCGGTGCGTGCAGCTCGGGAAGCCAACGATCAATCCACCTCAGGTAATGTGTTTTTCGAGACTTTTGTTGTAAGAATGATAAAACGATCGGTTCTAATACATCTTGTCCTGTAGGGCAGAGTCCTACTGAAGGAGCGGTGGAAACCGTCGAGCCTGAGGGGACGGTGGAGAAGGTAGCAGCCGAAACCGAGGCGACGATAGGCGGTGCAGCCGTAGTCACCGGGCTTGAGCTAGTGGCTGACGAGATGGTCACGCCTACTATGCCCGAGAAGGTTGTCGATGCCGAGCCCGAGGTGGCGGCAGATGAGACGGCCACGCCTACTATGCCCGAGAAGGTTGTCGATGCCGAGCCTGAGGTAGCGGCAGATGAGACGGCTGCTACTGCCGAGTCTGTAGCGTCAGCGGATAGAGCGGCTGCGATCGATGAATCCTTGGCAGCGGTGGACGAGACGGCTGCGACCGCCGAGCCTGAAGGGGTAGCGGGTGAGACGGGCATTATCGCTGAGGAAGAAATGGCCGCTCTTTCTCAAGAGTCGGGAAACGCTCCGATCATCACTCTCCCTGCCTACGGTTCCTTGTCATCTCCCGGTGCCGCGAGCACGACGACGGCTCCTGTAGAGTCTGGCGATGAGGCAACGGGAGGTGGACCAGTGTCAATAGAGGAGGGAGACGCCGCCGTTTCGGCTGGTGACTCATCAGGTAAATTTTGGGTTACCGTCCTTTTCTTTATTCTGTAACTTTTCTGACAGTGCTTATCTTGTTCTAATGCAGGTGCGGCCAGTGTTGATGCCTCATTGCTCGAGGGAGCGCCGTCAGTTACCACCCTGACGGTGACCGCATCTCTACCCTCTCTCATACCGTCGCAAATGCTGGAAGGTATGGATTTATGAATTATCAGTCTCATCTTTAGGCTGCATAATTTATGTACTGATGTTGTACTATTGCGTCTTTGCAGGAGTGCTTTTTGATCACCTGTATCAGGTGCTGCACCCACACTTCTCCTTCCCGTCGGAGCTTGCTTCCTCCAGTGGCGCTGGTGAGTACAGTTTTCAATTAATGCCTTTTCTTTTTTCGATAATGGAATTATTTCTGATTCTTCCTTGCCCTGATTGCAGAGCTACAGATCGAAGGAGGAGATGTAAGATCAGTCGCACCACCGGTCCTCCCGGCTTTGCCGCCTGCTGCAGCTGGTATAGTAAATTCCCTTATTGATGACTTTTTTATATTTCTTGAACCGTCATCTGATTGTGTTTTGTTTTTTCAGCTGTTGTTCCGATTCCGGCCCCCTTCGAGTCTCGCATCACGATGCCGGTAGGCCCATTCTCCAGGCGTCCATCCTCAAAGGGTGCTGCGATGAGTTTGAGTATGCTAAGCGGATGCATCGAAGAGCTTGACGCGGAAGCTCCCCTATCTGCCGTAGATTTTGTTGCGGAGGTTAATCCGATGCTGGCGACGCATGCAAATTTTCATAATGAAGGCGTCATCGAGTCTTGGGTTAATCACTGCAGGGAGATCGAGGCCTGCCTGCATCAGCTGGAGCTTATGCGTCTTGCCCCCGAGATCTTGGCCGCGAGCACTCAACGGGCGGCATGGATCGAGCAGAGCGCTTCTTACTTCCGCCATCTTAACAAGAAGTTGCTTTAAGGCGTAAGGAGCGCGAAGAGACTTCGAGAAAATCTGCTCGACTGCATGCTCAGGTGGATGCAAACGCTGCACAGTCGAAGGTTATCTTTGAAGGCCTTCTGCGATGCATCTCTGACGGGTTAACATTGAGGCAGCAGCTTGACGTCGTCGAGCGGGATGCACCAAATCAGGAGGCAGCCCAGCAGGCAGTTGAGGAGCGACTTTCATCCTTCCTGCAGCAGCGGGCTCAGGTGGAAGCAGAATAATTGGCGGTGGCAGCCGATCAGGAGAAGGCATTAAAGGAAGTGCGCGAGCAATTGATGGGGTTATTTAAGACGCTTCTTTCTCAGTAGCTGCCTTTGTATCAATTATACACTTGTAATCTTTGAATAATATGTATACATTATTTATTCTTTTATACGATTCGCGTTGTACTTAATTGAATTCATGAATAAAGATACACATATTTTCTTTTGCAATGTCTTGTTTCATCTCTGCGCTTTCTCCCTTCTTTTATTATCAGCATGCTACCTTAGTAAACATGGTCGATAGATGATAGAGCGAGCCTCCTATCTTGGCTTCTTCAAGAGGTAGTGATGGCTTAGGCCGCAGGTTCAGATCTGCTGCCTAAGACTTTTCAACTCTATGAGCTGTGAGGGTCTCATAAAGACTTTTCTCCCTACGGATCGAGAGGATCTCGTAGGTGTATTTTCTCCTTAGGGGTCATTAGGACTCCTAAGTGTGTTTTCTCTTGAGAGTCGTAAGGATCCCACAAGAGAATTTTCTTCCTTACAAGTCTAGAGGACTCGTAAGTGATTGATGAGTAGATCTACTTCCGAGTTAATGCATTGCTTCAACAGGGAGTCGAGGGTTGACTTTGGGTTGTCTGTGCACCACCGAGTCATGGAACTGGGAACTTTGCCGTGGCTTCGCTTTGCTGATGTTGTATATCCCTGCAGAGCCACTGATTCCTCTACGGGTCGGCGCGAATCGAGATATTCTCGTCAAGAACGCTGATTTCCCTGAATCAAGGTATTTGCCAAGGACACTGATTTCCTCGGAGTTGAAACGAATCGAGGTATTCCTGCAAAGACACTGATTTCTCTGCGGGGCGACGCGAATCAAGATGCTCTCGTCAAGGACGCTGATTTACCTGAATCGAGGTATTGCCAAGGACACTGATTTCCTCGGAGTTGAAACGAATCGAGGTATTCCTGCAAAGACACTGATTTCTCTGCGGGTCGACGCGAATCAAGATGCTCTCGTCAAGAACGCTGATTTCCCTGAATCGAGATATTTGCCAAGGACACTGATTTCCTCGGAGTTGAAACGAATCGAGGTATTCCTGCAAAGACACTGATTTCTCTGCGGGTCGACGCGAATCAAGATGCTCTCGTCAAGGACGCTGATTTCCCTAAATCGAGGTATTTGCCAAGGACACTGATTTCCTCGGAGTTGAAACGAATCGAGGTATTCCTGCAAAGACACCGATTTCTCTACGGGTCGATGCGAATCAAGATGCTCTCGTCAAGGACGCTGATTTCCCTGAATCGAGGTATTGCCAAAGACACTGATTTCCTTGGAGTTGAAACGAATCGAGGTATTCCTGCAAAGACACTGATTTCTCTGCGGGTCGACGCGAATCAAGATGCTCTCGTCAAGGACGCTGATTTCCCTGAATCGAGGTATTTGCCAAGGACACTGATTTCCTTGGAGTTGAAACGAATCGAGGTATTCCTGCAAAGACACTGATTTCTCTGCGGGTCGATGCGAATCAAGATGCTCTCGTCAAGGACGCCGATTTCCCTAAATCGAGGTATTTGCCAAGGAAACTGATTTCCTCGGAGTTGAAACGAATCGAGGTATTCCTGCAAAGACACTGATTTCTCTGCGGGTCGACGCGAATCAAGATGCTCTCGTCAAGGACGCTGATTTCCTTGAATCGAGGTATTTGCCAAGGATACTGATTTCCTCGGAGTTGAAACGAATCGAGGTATTCCTGCAAAGACACTGATTTCTCTGCGGGTCAACGCGAATCAAGATGCTCTCGTTAAGGACGCTGATTTCCCTGAATCGAGGTATTTGCTAAGGACACTGATTTCCTCGGAGTTGAAACGAATCGAGGTATTCCTGCAAAGACACTGATTTCTCTGCGAGTCGACGAATCGAGCAGTTTTTGCAAGAATATCCTAACGTCACAGTTAACCTCTGCTCTTTACGACAGAGGTCCGTTAGAGTCTGTGGTACTAGGGTTTTGTCCGTTGTACCGTCGCGTTAGCTGATGTATTCCTCGATAGGCAGTCTTGCTGTTCGAGTAGCCTTGCGACTGTCTTGTCTCTGATCCCTTCGGGAGCTGGACAAGACGGCTTCAAGCAATCCTCCTAGGCAGTTTGACCGTTGGAAGAGCAAGCGTTAGGAATTTCGCCATGCCTCTTTTTACTTGAGGTTAGGCTCATTTTAGAGAGCCCCGATGAGTCATAACCACTCCGCACTGGTGTGGGATGATCTCTGATAGTCTTTCAGGCTTTATATGACTTGCCGTTAAGAACCTGAAGCTAGGAATTTGTCCTTTGCTTCGTTTTCTGGCATTGCGTCTGTTGTATCGAGACGAATGTCGCTGTTGTCTTCTAGATTGCTGGTGAACCGTCGAGGTTTGAAACTAAGGATTTTGCCGTGGCTCCTTTTGGTGATGTTGTGTCTGCTGTGTCGAGACGAACGTCGAGGTGGTGACCACTCCGCACTGGTACGAGATGATCTCCAATCGTCTTTCAGGTTTTATATGAGTTACCGTCAAGACTTGGCTCTGTTTTCTGATGGAGCATGGGGAGGAAAAATGTGTCCTTCTTTGTTTGTACCCCTGGATTGTATACAGGGATTGCTGTGATATCGTCTGTAGGGCATAAATTTCATTATATATATATTTTTTATTTTATTTTTTTCCGCGATGCTCTATCATTTCAGCTTTTATATCGCAAAGGTCGCGATTGCCCAATCATTTCGGCTATTTTTCGCAGTGCCCAATCATTTCGGCTCTTTATTTTATTTTTACTCACTGCTTTTTATTGCGAGTTGCCCAATCATTTCGGCTATTTATTTTATTTTTACTCGCTACTTTTTATTGCGAGTTGCCCAATCATTTCGGCTGTTTTTGTATGCATACATTTTTACGTGCTGATTTCGTTGCAAGTTGCCCCATCATTTTGGCTATTTCGTATGCATGTGTGGCTCGTTGGCTTTTCGCTGCAAGCTAGGATTTAGACACCGATTTTGGCATCAGCATCGCTACAACTGGGATATTGCCAGGAGCGAATCATCATTTGCCTCTGTCGATGTCGAACAAAGGCGGCTTAGCGAACATGGTTAAGATCCTGTCGACTAAGACTTTTGACTTCATGAGCCGTAAGGGTCTCATAAAGGTATTTCTCCCTACAAGTCGTGAGGATCTCGTAGGTGTGTTTTCTCCTTAGGAATCGTGGGGATTCCTAAGTGCATGTTCCTTTATAAGTCGTAAGGATCTTACAAAAGGATTTTCTCCTTATAAGTCGAAAGGACTTACAAGTGTTGTTTGATGTACGAGCATATCCCTAGTCACGGATGAGACTTTGTTAGGGAAATGTTTATTCGCGCCCGTGGATTGTATACAAGGGTCAGTATGAGCCTCTTGTAGGGAAATATCGAAGGTTGTGGGAGTTGCTTAAGAACAGGTTCAGGTCTCTATAACTTAAGACTTTCAAATCTTATGAGCCGTGAGGGTCCCATAAGAGAGTTCTCCTTACGAGTCGTGAGGATCTCGCAAGTGTAATTTCTCCTTAGGGATCGTGAGGATACCTAAGTGTGTTTCTCCCTTGTGAGTCGTAAGGATCTCACGCGGGTGGTTTCTCCTTACAAGGTCGAGAGGATCCTGTATGTGTCTTTTAACGAGGTTGCGCCCTTTCCGGTTTTCACAAACACTCGCCGGTAACCCTGCTGTTTTTACTCACGGAGCCCTTTCGGGTTTTCATCCGTGCCCATTTTTCTTATGGACATACCGTCTTCTCTTTTTTTTTTTATTCTTTTTTTTCTAACTAGGTTGCGCCCTTTCAGGTTTTCACAAGACTCGCCGGTAGCCCTGCTGTTTTTACTCACGGAGCCCTTTCGGGTTTTCATCTGTGCCCATTTTGCTTATGGACATACCGTTTTTATTATTTTTTATTATTTTTTTTAATTTCTCTTTTTTTTTTATTTTTTTTATCACGCCAGCCTGAGGATGCTGCGGTAGTAGTTTAAAGACGTTTCGGTCATCATTCAAAGTATGATTACGTAGCTAAATCTTGCCGCAAATCTTCACATGTTTTTTGCCGGAGGTAGATTCCTTGAAGAGAGGGCTGAGGGCGATTTCTTCGTCAGAGTCGCTTCCAAAGGTGATAACTTGCGATCCCTTGGTGTCGGCTATGTGACAATTGTCAGCAGCTCTTTCGTGCTCATCTGTCGTACTTTTCTGTTCCCGACGAGCCTTGCGCTTCACTCGTTGAACGTGTCGTCGATGGGAAACATATCCCTGCCACCAGTTTTTAAAGGCTAGGCACTCCTCGGTAGGGTGTGCGATCCTCTGATGGTATAGGCAAAAGTTAGGATGTGTTCCCCTCCGAATGGCGGCCGAGACATGACGTCTTGCCTGAGATTCGGGGCAGATGCTATATGGTGCTATCCGTCTACCTCTCCGAAGATGCCAAGTTGATTTATGGCACCATGTATCGAAGGTTTAAACGGATGCGTCCGATGTAGCAGACTTCGTCAGATTCCCCCTCGCTTGAGGTTTTTTTTTTATTGTGGGGACGCTCTTCCCTGCAGGCGCAAGCCCCTGCAGTTAATTACGCTACCGCGTTGCGGTAACCACTTTCTCCTTCCCCAGAAATTTCACTTCGTGTCGTGTGTGTTTATTTTGTGTTTGGTTGCCCGTGGATTGTATACGGAGACTGAGTTATGTCGTCGCCCGTAGGGCGTGGACTAGTCTAAATCCGTATTATCTTAGATTTGGGTTTGGGGGTTGGGTTTAAGGATACGTTAGCCTCATTTGAGACTAATTTCGACTTAAACGTTTGTTAAGGATACGTTAATCTAAATTTGGACTAAGATCAACTTAACGGGATCATTTTAGATCCAACGAGAGAGCAGTTTAAGGGGATGCCCTATTGTTTAGTTTAGTGATAATGCGGTCAATAGGTAGTTTAAGGACATTACGGTCCATAGATAGTTTAAGGATATTACGGTCCAATGTTAGTTTTAAGACGTTGCGGTCAAGGTTAAGGACGTCGTAGTCCGTGGATTTAAGGACTCCACAGTCCAATGTTAGTTTTAAGACATCACGGTCAAGGTTAAGGACGTTGTAGTCCGTGGATTTAAGGACTCCACAGTCCAATGTTAGTTTTAAGACATCACGGTCAAGGTTAAGGACGTCGTAGTCCGTGAGTTTAAGGACCCCACAGTCCGTTGTTAGTTTAAGACATCCCGGTCAAGGTTAAGGACCTCATAGTCCATGAGTTTAAGGACCACACAGTCCGTATCAATGTGTGGTCATCGGGACCCGTCACCTCTTTGAAGACGTTGAGGAATTACGACGCCAAGTATCAAAGGAGTGAAGAGATGTACGCTTAAACCGAGGTAGATTAAATAGTCTTTGGCCCAATTTAGAACCAAGACCAATTAATCATATTATGAGCCCATTGGCTCAGTTAAGTCTGAATTGAGGACTTATGGCCAGCTTGGGCTAAATCCAATCATGCTTAGGATATGGGCCCTCTGTTGGTCCATTGAAGAAGAGGCTTTGCCTCTGGAAACTTAGCCAATTGGGCTAAAGCTAGTGTTAAACACTAGAGACCAACAGTGTTGAACACTGGGAATGAGATTGACAAACTGATGTTAAACGCCAAAAGATAATCAGTGTCACATACTAGCAACAGGGCTTTCAAATTAGTGTTAAACACTAAAGCAGGTCAGTGTTAAACACTGGAAAGAGAGATTCCAAATTAATAGTAACCGAAATTTAATTTAGTGTTAAACACTAAGAAATTTAGTGTTAAACACTGCAAAGAGAGTTTTTTTAATTAGTGTTAAACACTAAAGCAAATCAGTGTTAAACACTGGATACAGAGGTTTCGATTTGGTGTTAAATACTAAGGCAAGAGGGGTCACGTGGTAGCACGTGAGAGCGCCCTCTCTTTATTTGTTATGCCGAGAGTATTGAGTATTCTGGAGCGTCACGTGCTGTCACGTGATGGGCATTTAAGTGTTCGTCTGTTAGAGCTTCTGCTAGGGGTCACGTGGGGCACGTGAGGAGTTGTCTCAAAACCCTTCTCTGTGGACCTTTTCAGGGGTCACGTGGTAGCACGTGACCCTGTTTCTTTGGCTCTTTGAGGATGCGTTTATCTTTTTTAAGAATTAAATTCTTCATGGGGTTAAACCCTAGTAATAAACTTCCTGTTTTCTTATGAAGGATCATATTCTTAGATAGAGTTGAACTCTAACTTGTCTTCTGTGAGAATTGAATTCCCATACATGTGAGGAATTAGGTTCCTGTTATTTTAACAGATTTGAGTTCTTAACTAGGGTTAAACCCTAGTTCTGTTCATTTGAAGGAATTAAATTCCTGTGACATAGGGTTAAACCCTAATTTTATTTTAAAGGAATTAAATTCCTACGAGAATTAAATTCTCAAACTTCCATTCCCTCCCTATGCTTTGGATCTGCATGGCAGGATCTCAACCCAATGAGAATTAAATTCTCAATTCAAGGGGAGATGTGCACTTTGCAGATCCTCCACTAAAGAGAGAACTAAGTTCTTCTTTTTAATATAAGAGTTAAACTCTTTCGAGAATTAAATTCTCTCTTTTTTTTAAAAGCCTTTCCTTTCTTACCTAGGGTTTTCTTTTGCAGAAGATCAAATTCTTCCAAAGTCTCAAGGCTCTCTCTCTTTTTTTTTCTATCTCTCTGTATATGGATCTCTCTGTATCTCTCTCTCTCTCCCTTGGCTCCTATTTATAAGAGAAGGAGCATAATCGATTAGTTTCGATGAATCATTCATTGAGGGATCTGATTTGTATTCATTAGAGATTTGATTTGTATTCATCATTTATTTGGACCTTTGGATTATTAGGTGAATTTTATTCACCATTGGATTTTAAATCCAAAGATATTCTTTTGTTGTTTCGGTTATATTTTAAGGGGAAATCTTTCCAAGTTCAAGATTTTTCCATAGATAGGTGATATTTAATCACCTTTAAATCTTTAATCCGATCGGTTTCAAATAATCATTCCCCATTGGAAAGATTAGAATGTTGTTCAGAATTTAATTCTGTTAAATAGATAGGCTTTGAAAGCCGGTCACGTGTGGCCACGTGACCCCTGGTCACGTGTACGCACGTGACCCCCTGGAACGAGCTTTCTTCTGCTTTCTGCGCTTTGTCTTCTTTCCGCTGTTTAGCCGTCATGTGCCAACACGTGACCCCTGGTCACGTGTGAGCACGTGACCCTTTTCTGGAGCCTTTTCTTTGATTTAATCAAGGAACTGAATCTACCTTTGCCGCTGCTTTTAATTGTCACGTGCCAACACGTGACTGCTGGTCACATGGTAGCACGTGATGCCTCTTCCGTAACTTTCCTGATTTTAAATCAGGAAACAAATGCCCCCACAGCGTTGTTCTTACGTGTCTGCACGTGAGTGCAACGCTGTCACTTTTGTGACCGTTGGATTCCTCTAGGGATTTGGGGAGATGAAGCGTCTCCATCACATCCTATAAATACCCATGTCCTTTCAGAATAGCGTCCACTTTGCTCATCTTCTTCTCTTGCAAACTTTTTTGAGAATTTAATTCTTTTCTTCCGGAGCTTAGTTCTCTGCCTTGAAACCTTTTCAGAGTTTAACTCTGTTCAAAAAGACTCTTTTCCTCAGGTAATGTCCTTGAACAAACGACGAACTCTCACATTACTCTGGATTTTAAATCCAAAACAAGGGTTTTTACCCTTTTTTAACAAAGAACCCATTTTTCTTCAAGCTTTTTAACCGAAACATGAGACCACTTAACCTTCAACAATAGATCTCTTCGGGTTTAGATGATCTTTTAGGGAATGATGGTGATAATCCATGGAGTTTCACTCCATTCATAGGAAATGTGTTTCTGGGAATTTTAATTCCCTTTTCTTAATAAGGAATTTAATTCCTATAAAGAACTCAGTTTCTTCGCCTGGAGGCTTCTTAGGGTCTCTTTGCCCGAGGTTGTCCTTCTGTGATCAGTGAAGAAGAAGAGGGTTTGTAATAGATTCTCCTGATTTTTATTTCAGGTATCATGGACGCTCATTTGTATAATCTTAACGAAATCATTTCCTACGGGAATATCCGTGCCCTGGGCCGTAGTCAGAATCAGGAGTTCACCAACGCTCAGTGTGCTGAGATTATGAGCCGCTTTGACGAGTACAACCATCGGCTACTCCCCCGTCGCTCTTCTCTTCTGAGGCTCATCGTGCTGGCGATTTGGGAGGCGCTTCCTCTCTTCTGCGCCGGTGTGCCGCTCAGGGCATTGGACGTTGCCGAGGATAAGATATATTCAGTGTATCTGATGAGTCTAATCTCGAAGAGAAGGCGTGACAACCTCATTGATCTTTTGCACCAGGCGTTTCAGCAGTCGGCCATACTTGCCGCCTATCGGAGGGTGGAGGACATTCGCGAGGACCCCGACGCTTGTGATCGCGAGAGAAAACATACTCGGGCGGTTCGAAATGCTTGGAGGATCGTGGACAAGGTCAGGCTTGAGTTTCTCAATCCGTGCC
This sequence comes from Agapanthus africanus, assembly GCA_030015575.1. Lineage (NCBI taxonomy): Eukaryota > Viridiplantae > Streptophyta > Magnoliopsida > Asparagales > Amaryllidaceae > Agapanthus > Agapanthus africanus. The sequence continues at coordinate 646,934,846 of JASDDO010000014.1, read as the reverse complement.
CCACGCCTGAGGTCTTGCCGTTGTAATCATTTTCTTTTCATTTTGTATGAACCTTTTTACAGCATGAATGATAAATCTTATCGTGTCCTTCTGTGTTTGCATGCCCCCCTTTTCTGAATTTTGTCATTCATTTTTTTTATTGTTGCTGCTGATGTATTTAGCATGCAAGGCATTATTTCACTTTCTAGTACACACCAAACATGGTGCTCACGTGCTCCACACGTGAGGGGCCTTTTATGGGGCTATTCAATTTTTCATGCCATATTTCTGTGCATGGCATTGGATGCAGAGAAGGTGCCTTGGAAATCGCTCCTTTTCCTGATTTCCAATGTTTTCCCTTTTTTGGGCCTTGGAATGGTTCCATCATGCAATTTTCTTTCGCGCGCAGCATTTAATGCTCCCCTTTATAGTCTTGAGGCCATAGCCTATTTCCTCTTCACAGAGAAATTTATTCCTATTTTGACGTGATTTAATTTGAGAAACAGCTGAGTGCCATGGCCTGCAACCGTCCACACGCTCGTCGACAGCCATGGGAAGTGCCTATCGAGGAGATGATTCCTCGTTTTGCTGCACGATTGGTGGACCCTCTCCTTACCGACGACGAATGCGACTCAGCGACATATGAGCTCTCGAACCGTAGGGGGTCCCCCCTCCCAATGGGCTCCCTCTGGCTCCGGATGATTCCTGCTGCCGTGCTTGCCGACATCCCTCCTCACCCGACGGAGATGACCCTCGCGATGCTTGACGCGGCTGAAGAAAAGCTCGAGGGCTTTCACGAAGCGTGCCTAATCACTCAGGCTTTGAAAGATTGCTTAGTTCACCTTTTGAGCGAAATACGAGCCCGTCGGGCTGTTATGTCTGCTTTTGCGGATGAACATGGCGCCAATCGGTGGGGAGCGACTCCTCGTGAGAACCGTCGCTTTGACGTGTTGGAGAGAGCGGAGAGAGAGAGATGGAGAATTTTGTTCTTTTTTTTGTCAACCCTTGCGCTACCGATCCTTTGTTCGGCGACCTTTTCCCGCTAGTGTAGTATATTCAAATTAGTTTTCGCATGCTTTATGTTGAACTTTCATGTGTGCTGGGTATCCGTATGTATGTTTTTGCTTACATAAATGAACTTTGTGTTCTTCCCATGAGAACTTTCTTTAATTGCGAACACTATCACTATGTTGCATGCACATCAGAGCTTCGGGTATTATTTCTTTTCGGATATTCATATAGTTGCGAATGCATGCTTGATAGGATATACATCGAGAATTTTTGTTGCTTCCCATACCAGATGGTGTGTGCGCGTTTTAGATCGACCATTGACATCAACTGGAAGCCCATTTATACGGTCTTGAGCGTGTATGTCCCGTTTCCAAGGTTGTGGTCGCGAAAGTGAGCTTAAGTGGCCTGATAGAACGATGTGTGGCAAACATATTGTTGTGCGAGAAGAAGCTCGGCCGTAAATCCTCAGAGAGGGAGCTGGCTTCTAAAGCGCTGAGCGAGCTTCACTCGAGTCTTACCGCCAAGGCCAACAAAGCGTATGAGCTCTGGAGGGTGCTTCAAGAGTCTATCAGAGAGGTGGTGGCTCTTGATAAAGCCGCTACGTTCACTCGTGAGAGGGTCGAGGCTCATAAGGCCACCGAGAAGGAGCTTGAAGGCCGGCTCGCTTTGTATCAGGTCCAGCAGGCTCAGGCGGAGGCCCGTCTTCGGGCGATCTTAAATCATGAGGCCGTGGCCCAACAAAAGCAGGATGAGCTGACCAAATTGCTACATCGCCCGCCGTCTTGAAACATTTGTATCTTTTCCTTCCTCTTTTGTATATACTTATAGATGAGAGTATTTTCATTTTGTTCTTTCAGGAATTTTACTTTGTATCCATTTTGGTTTATGAATAAAAGATACATTTTTCTTCTCAGTGGTGTGTCTCTTTTATTGAATGTATTCTGCGGACAGTCTATCTTGATCTCTTTGCAGTGCAGCGATGGCTTAGGATTCAGGGTTAAGATCTGCTTCCTAAGACTTTTGGGCTTTATGAGCCGTGAGGGTCTCATAAAGAGTTTTTCTCCCTACAGGTCGAGAGGATCCCGTAGGTGTAAGTTCTTCTTAAGATTCGTGAGGATTCTTAAGCAGGTTCTCTCTTGGGAGTCGTAAGGATCTCACGAGAGAGTTTTCTTCCTTGCAGGTCGTGAGGACCCGCAAGTGCTGGATGCGGTCACCCTTATCCGTATTTCGCGGGGTCAGGGGTTGGTTCGGGATGGTTTCCAGAGTGTCGTAGTTTAAAGACATCGCGGTCAAGGTTAAGGACCTCATAGTCCGTGGATTTAAGGACTCCACCGTCCGATGTTAGTTTTAAGACATCACGGTCAAGGTTAAGGACCTCATAGTCCGAGGATTTAGGGACTCCACAGTCCGATGTTAGTTTTAAGACATCGCGGTCAAGGTTAAGGACCTCATAGTCCGTGGATTTAAGGACTCCACAGTCCGATGTGTGGTTGCGGGGACCCGTCACCTCTTTGAAGACATTGAGGAATTACAACGCCAGGTATCAAAGGAGTGAAGAGATGTACCCCCTAAACCAAGGTGGAATCAATATAGACTCAAGGTGGTTGATCGTTAGTTTTAAGGCATTACGGTCGAGGTTAAGGACATCATAGTCCGTGGATTTTAAGGACTCCACAGTCCGGTGTTTGCTCTGGATGCTTCACACTGGTTTACTATCGTGCTTGGCGAGGACCAGGCTCCGCTATGGGCGTTTTCCGCGGGGTCAAAGAGTGACGTTATCTGCGTTCCACGTAACCAGGAATTTTGCACTAGATGCTTCACACGAGTTCACTGCCGTGCTCGGCGAGGACTAGGCTCCGCTCTGGACGTTTTCCACGGGGTCAAAGAGTGACGTTATCCGCGTTCCACGTAACCAGGAATTTTGCACTAGATGCTTCACACGGGTTCACTGCCGTGCTCGGCGAGGACTAGGCTCCGCTCTGGATGCTTCACACGGGTTCACTGCCGTGCTCTGCGAGGACCAGGATCCGCTCTGGACGTTTTCCACGGGGTCAAAGAGTGACGTTATCCGCGTTCCACGTAACCAGGAATTTTGCACTAGATGCTTCACACGGGTTCACTGCCGTGCTCGGCGAGGACTAGGCTCCGCTCTGGATGCTTCACACGGGTTCACTGCCGTGCTCTGCGAGGACCAGGATCCGCTCTGGACGTTTTCCATGGGGTCAAAGAGTGACGTTATCCGCGTTCCACGTAACCAGGAATTTTGCACTAGATGCTTCACACGGGTTCACTGCCGTGCTCTGCGAGGACCAGGATCCGCTCTGGACGTTTTCCACGGGGTCAAAGAGTGACGTTATCCGCGTTCTACGTAACCAGGAATTTTGCACTAGATGCTTCACACGGGTTCACTGCCGTGCTCGGCGAGGACTAGGCTCCGCTCTGGATTCTTCACACGGGTTCACTGCCGTGCTCTGCGAGGACCAGGATCCGCTCTGGACGTTTTCCACGGGGTCAAAGAGTGACGTTATCCGCGTTCCACGTAACCAGGAATTTTGCACTAGATGCTTCACACGGGTTCACTGCCGTGCTCGGCGAGGACTAAGTTCCGCTCTGGATGCTTCACACGGGTTCACTGCCGTGCTCTGCGAGGACCAGGATCCGCTCTGGACGTTTTCCACGGGGTCAAAGAATGACGTTATCCGCGTTCCACGTAACCAGGAATTTTGCACTAGATGCTTCACACGGGTTCACTGCCGTGCTCGGCGAGGACTAGGCTCCGCTCTGGATGCTTCACACGGGTTCACTGCCGTGCTCTGCGAGAACCAGGATCCGCTCTAGACGTTTTCCACGAGGTCAAAGAGTGACGTTATCCGCGTTCCACGTAACCAGGAGTTTTTCACTAGATGCTTCACACGGGTTCACTGCCGTGCTCGGCGAGGACTAGGCTCCGCTCTGGATGCTTCACACGGGTTCACTGCCGTGCTCTGCGAGGACCAGGATCCGCTCTGGACGTTTTCCACGGGGTCAAAGAGTGACATTATCTGCGTTCCACGTAACCAGGAGTTTTGCTGATTGTATCCGCATTTCACGGGATGGAGGTTTGACTGTTGGTGATATGTATATCGCCGAGCCATGGAACTAGGGGTTGTCGCTGCTCCACTTTGTCTGAAGTTTTGTCCGTCGTTATGAGACGAGTGTTAGGATGATCTCTAGGTCGCTTGTGGCCCGTCGAGATTTAGCTTCTTTCGTTGATGAAACCTGGGGGGGAGGTATGTTCACTTCTTTGTTTATGCCCTTGGATTGTATATAGGGTGTGATGGAATATCGCCTGCAGGGCCTAAATTTCATTTTTATTTTATTTCTTTTTCCGCGATTCTCTATCATTTCAGCTTTCATATCGCGAAGGTCGCGATTGCCCCATCATTTCGGCTATTTTTCGCGGTGCCCAATCATTTCGGCTATTTATTTATTTTCTACTCGCTGCTTTTTATTGCGAGTTGCCCTATCATTTCGGCTATTTTTTATGCATACATTTTTACTTGCTGCTTTTTATTGCAAGTTGCCCCATCATTTCGGCTATTTCGTATGCAAGTGTGACTTGCTAGCCTTTTCGCTGCAAGCTTGGATTTTAGACACCTCTTTCGGCATCAGCATCGCTACAGCTGGGACGTTGCCAGGAGCGAATCATCATTTGCCTCTGTCGATGTTGAACAAAGGTGGCTTAGCAAACATGGTTAAGAATCCTGTCGACTAAGGCTTTTGACTTCATGAGTCGTAAGGGTCTCACAAAGGTATTTCTCCCTACAAGTCGTGAGGATCTTGTAGGTGTATTTTCTCCTTGGGAATCGTGAGGATTCCTAAGTGCGTGTCCTCTTGCAAGTCGTAAGGATCTTACAAAAGGGTTTTCTCCTTATAAGTCGAGAGGACTTACAGGGGTTGTTTGCCGTATGAACATATCCCTAGCCACGGATGGGACTTGGTTGGGGAAATGTTTATTCGCGCCCGTGGATTGTATACAAGGGTCAGTATTGAGCCGCCTGTAGGGCAATATCGAAGGTTGTGGGGGTTGCTTAAGCACAGGTTCAGGTCTCTGTAACTTAAGGCTTTCAAATCTTATGAGCCGTGAGGGTCCCATAAGAGAGTTCTCCTTACGAGTCGTGAGGATCTCGCAAGTGTAATTTCTCCTTAGGAATCGTGAGGACTCCTAAGTGTGCTGCTCCCTTGCGAGTCGTAAGGATCTCACGTGGGTGGTTTTTCCTTACAAGGTCGTGAGGGCCCTGTAAGTGTCTTTTAACGAGGTTGCGCCCTTTCGGGTTTTCACAAACACTCGCCGGCAGCCCTGCTTTTTTTACTCATGGAGCCCTTTTGGGTTTTCATCCGTGCCCGTTTTGCTTATGGACATACCGTTTTCTTTTCTCTTTTTTTTTATTCTTTTTATTTTCTAATGAGGTTGTGCCCTTTCGGGTTTTCACAAGACTCGCCGGTAGCCCTGCTGTTTTTACTCACGGAGCCCTTTCGGGTTTTCATCCGTGCCCATTTTGCTTATGGACACACCGTTTTTTTTTTAAATTTTAGTATCAGTTTTGGATGCTGCGATCCACCGTAGTTTATCGATATCTCGGTTAACAGCTAATTTTAGGACATAGTGGTCCATTGTTAGTTTAAGGACGTTTCGGTCCGTTGTTAGTTTAAGGACATTTCGGTCCGTTATTAGTTTAAGGACATTTCGGTCCGCCGTTAGTTTAAGGACGTTTCGGTTCGATGTTAGTTTAAGCACATTTCGGTCCGTTATTTGAAGAAGGTCGGTTACTACTCAGAGTTCAGGCTTAGGAAGACAGCGAGAGGACATAGTCGTCGTCATCTATCATTGACCTAGGCCTTAACCCGTTAAGCGTAGTACTTCTTCAGGAAGCGATCGTTTATTGGCCTGAAAGGTCTTTCATCGTGCATATCCATAAGTAGGTACGCTCCGCCCTGGTAGATTATGTCTATGATGTACGGGCCTTCATAGTTTGGCTCAAATTTTCCCCGCTTGGCACGATTGGGGATCATAAGTCTTTTGAACACTAGCACGAGTTCGACTTGGCGGAATGTCCTTGGCCTGGTCAATCTTTCGTACGAGCGCGTCATTTTTGCTTTGTAGGCCTCCAGATTTTCTTGCGCTATGAGCCGGGTTTCATCAAGGGCATCAAGCTCCTCAAGCCGAAGGTGAGCGTTTTCTTCTTCCGTCAGCTCGTAGTGGACCGCCGTGCGTAGAGAGGGTAACTCTATCTCGAGGAGGAGTACTGCTTCTGTACCAAATACCAACGCGTATGGAGTTGTGTTCGTAGCCGTTTTGAACGTAGTTCGATATGCCCAGAGAGCTTCTTGCAATCTCTCGTGCCGGTCCCTTTCGTTTCGGGACACCGTCTTCTTTACGATCTTTGTCAAGGTTTTGTTGAAAGCCTCAGCTAGACCGTTAGCTCGCGGATTGTAAACTGAAGAATATCGCCAGTCTATATTATGTTGTTGCGCGAAGCGACTGATCTTGTGGCTTCTGTAGGCTGGCCCGTTATCGGAGATGATCCGTCTTGGCGTTCCAAACCGATATATGACGTGCGTCTTGAAGAAATGGAGGATATTCTCCGTCTTCACTTCCCTCAACGGTACTGCTTCTGCCCATTTGGAGAAGTAATCAGTCGTCGCCAGGATAAAACGATGTCCCCTGGATGACGCTGGTTCGATGGGGCCGATTACATCAGTTCCCCACATTTCGAATGGCCAGCTAGACACCGTCGGATGTAGTGGATTCGGATGTTGGTGGATAAAGTCCCCATGAATCTGACACGAGTGGCATTGCTTCGCATACTCGAGGCAGTCCTGGATCATCGTGGGCCAATAATAACCCATTCGTTTGATCTTCAATTTCATCTTCGGGCCTGCTTGGTGAGAACCGCAGAGTCCGTCGTGAACTTCCTGAACGACCCTTTTCGCTTCGACAGGTCCCAGGCATCTTAACCACAAAGAATCGAACGACCTTTTATACAGAGTATCGTTGACGAAGGCGAAAGATAGAGCTCGTTTCACGAGCTGATGTCTTGAAGACGCTTCCTCGGGCATTCGGTGGGACTTAAAGTAGTCTATGAAGACATCCCTCTAGTCCTCAGCCTTCTCACGGTCTTTTATTTGTAGGGTTGTCTGCTCAGTCACTCCCTTCTCTTCGGACGATTCCGGAGATATTTCTGCTGAGGCAAACACCCGACGGCTTTGCACCACGATTTTAACGTCATCAAGGTTCTCGTCAGCCAGTTCTTTAGCGAGCTTGGCCAACGCGTCTGCTTTGCTGTTTTCCGCGCGTGGTATGCTTTCCAGAGTATAGGAGGGAATTTGGGTCAACAGTTGACGCACCTTTTCACCATATTTCACCAACTCCAGTTTGCACGTTTGGTAGTCGCCGTTTACTTGACTAACGACTAGTTGAGAATCCCTGTATATGAGGAGGTTTTCAATTCCCATGCCGATGGCGATCTCGAGGCCTGCTATCAAAGCTTCGTATTCGGCTTCATTGTTCGTTCTTGGTTCTGTTAAGGAGAAAGCGAAGCGCATCATCCCTCCCTGTGGAGTTACAAAGACAAGTCCTACTCCCGATTTAATTATAGGGGTACTTTGTTTGCGCTTCTTCACGGAAGATGCTCCATCGAAATAAAGCTCACATCAGGTATTACCACCGTCGATCGCATCAAATGCACATTCGTCTGGCAAATCGCAATTCAGAGGAGAACCGGCAGGTACTGGATGCTCAGCAAGGAAGTCGGCGATAGCTTGGCCTTTCACTGCCTTAAGAGGCTGATAGGTTATTGAAAACTCTATCAGGAGCAGGGCCCATTTAGCGAGTCTCCCTGTCAATATGGCCTTTGACATTAGATATTTAAGGGGGTCCACCTTCGAGATGAGACGGACTTCGTGCGCCAATGCATAATGCCTGAGCTTTGTTATCGCGAAGATTAACGCCAAGCAGTGTTTTTCGATAGGGGGGTAATTGCTTTCTACCCGCAGAAGAACTCGGGTTAAATAGTAGAGCGCTCTCTCCTTCCCTTGGTCGTTTTCTTGCGCCCATAATGCGCCTAAGGACCCTTCGAGGGCTGTTGTATATAAGATAAGGGGCTTTCCCTTAACCGGAGCAGCCAGCACCGGCGGGTTCTGCAGGTATTGCTTGATTTCATCTAGCGCGCTCTGGCATTTTCGGTCCCAGACGAACGAAGTTCCATTCTTCATCAGGTGACTGTAAGGACGGCATTTGCCTAACAGGTTGGTGATAAATCGCCGGATGTACGCGAGCTTCCCTTGGAGAGACCGCAGCTGTTTGAGAGTCCTTGGTGGTGGCATCTCCATGATCGCCTTGATCATAGATGGATCTATTTCGATACCTCGGTGTCGGATGATGAATCCCAGGAATTTACCCGAGGAGACTCCGAACGCGCATTTGAGGGGATTCATCTTCAAATTATATTGCCGAAGGCGTTGAAATACGGTCTTCAGATGCTCTAAATGCTCTTCATATGACATGCTTTTTACTACGAGGTCGTCGATGTAGCACTCGACGGTTTCATGTATGAGATCATCAAAGATCTTTGTCATGGCCCTCTGATAGGTGGCACCGGCATTTTTTAATCCGAAGGGCATGACTTTGTAGCAGAATATACCCAGAGGAGTCCAGAAAGCGGTGTGCTTCTGGTCTTCGGGATGCATCTTTATCTGATTGTACCCTGATGAACCGTCCATGAAAGAGAAAACATCGTGAGTGGACGTGTTATCTATCATCAGCTCGGTTACCGGTACTGGGAAATCGTCCTTCGGGCAAGCTTTATTGAGATCCCTGAAGTCCACGCATATGCGCACCGTCCCATTTTTCTTCATTACCGGGACGATGTTGGCGATCCAGTCAGGATATTGGACTTCTTGGATAAATCCAGAATCGATCAGCTTCTTGACTTCGGTGTTGATGCTCATCTCAAGCTCGAGCCGCATCCTTCTCGGCGCCTGCTTGACTGGCTTGATATCCGGGGATATTGCTAATTTATGCACAGCAATCTCTGGATCTAATCCTGGCATCTCGGAATAGTTCCACGCGAAGCAATCTCTATGCTGTAGAAGCACGTCCTTTAACACAGCCATCCTTTCTTCAGATAGCAGCTCACTGAAAAATGTAGGTCGCGGGTCACTTGCCGTTCCCAAATCAATCTTCTTGAGGTTATCTGCAGTAGTGTGTATTCCATCTTCCAGCTCTTTCGGCGCCGGTGGAAATTCTGAGATTACTTCGTCATCATCGTTTTCGAAGCACCAAGTGAACTCATCTATGTTCTCGGGCTCTTCTCTTAATATTGTAATCATGTGACAGGTGCGAATCTGCTTCCATGATCGATGTGGATCTGGTTCTGCTCTTGCGGCTTTGGGTTCGTGCTTTTGTGGCGGCGTTACCCTCCAGCTGCTGGATAAAGCAAACCTGCCTTGCTGGTACTGGTCTTCGACCCAGTTCTTGAAGGTAAAGCAGTCTTCGATAGGGTGTCCTGTGGCTCGGTGATAAGAGCAATAGCCCGGATGAGAAACTTTGTTAGCTTGCTCAGGGTGTTTAGACTCCAGAAGTGCGATCATTTGATGTTTTATGGCGAGCTCGAGTAACTTCTTCGTCTTGTCACGGGGGAAGGAATACGCTCGACTCATCTTCTTTATGAGGGACAAATCCGAACCGCGGAATGCCTGATCACATGACTCTCTAATCCTGTGTCGTTGTTGTCGGCTCCTCTTTCCGCTTCTTGACCTACTTCTGCCTCTGCGTCGGGCCTTTTGTACAACGGGTTGACAGGGAGGAGCATCTTCGTCTTTTGCGGCCTGTTGAAACAGACGTTGCGTCCTGGCCTTCTCGTAGATGGCCATCTCGCGGTTGTGGTCTTCCCGAGCTTTTTGACCTTCTTTCCTGATAAGCTTGTCCACTTGTTCTTCAAATGACGGACTCGGCACTTCGCTCACGAGATCCAGTTTTGACGAGGGGTTAGCATCTCCAGACAGGGTGTCCTCCTCCTCATCGAAGTTATATATGGAGTAGCTTCCGTGGACTCGCTCCCGTTTCTCGGATCTCATATATCCAAGTCCAAGTGTTTCCATTCTCCCGTTGGGCAATTTACGCTGAGTCCCAGGGACATTTCAAATCCTGTTGTAGAACCGAGCTTGTCGAACAGTCTGTTTTAAGGGTACTCCTTGGCGCTTCAATAGCCTCTTTAGTCCATTTGTGTAATATCTGGGCAAACGGATGGGTTGGATCCTGTCGAGTGTAGCATCCGCGCCATGCCATATCTCTTTCTCCACTCTCGTTTCTGTGGATTGGTAGAATAGGATCACCTTTTCACCCTTTCGCCTGGGAGGGACGTAAAACGTCTGCAGGTCCTGCATGTTGTAAGCTTGAAGTGCGTCGAGATCCTTGTAGTGTTTCCGCGGCACCATGGTGATTTGCAAACTCTGATCATCGCTAGGGGATGCTCGTATTGACGGCCGACTGGAGAACACGGCATTAACCTCATCTTCCGAGTCACTTCCGAAGATCAACATGGAGGCGGACGGTCCCGGGTTGTTGCGTCGAGACGGCCCGGCGTAAACTATCTCTTCTTCTTCTTCAGTATCACTCCCGAAAACAGGGATGGTGGCGGCGGTTTTGTTCTCCGGCTTGCGACACTTTTCTGTATCCTCGAAGTCTAGAAAAAAGTACTTTGCATCTTCGTACTTGCGGACTTCGTTCACGGAGAATGGGTTTAGCTCACCTGTTACGGTATACTCGAAACCATCCTTAAAGTACTTCATACACTGATACTGTGTAGAAGGGATGATGTTGTACTCGTGTAACCAAGGACGACCGAGCAAGGTGTTGTAGCAGGTCTTGGCGTCAATGACGTGAAACTTGATGTCCGTGACGAGCAGTCCGAAGCGTAATGTTAGTATTACAGATCCAAGAGTCCGTGATGACTGGGAGTCGAAACCGGAGATGGTAATTTTGTCACGAGCGAGGTGCTACACGCTCATGCAGATTTCCTTCAACACCGAACATTAAGGAGATTGACGGAGGATCCATTATCCACCAGGATCTTGCTTATCTTGATATCATGGCAGTATCCAGAGATATATAGGGGACGGTTGTGGTCGCTCGTCCCGAGGAGAAGGTCTTCGTCACCGAAAGTGATGTCAGCCGTGTGCACTTCTTCCAGTTCATCCATCATCCTTTCTGCGGCGAGGAAGGCTTGGAACTGCTCGGATTCTTGTAACGCCTTGATTAATGAATCTCGCGCTTCTTTGGATAATAAGAGGGCATCGAGAATGCTGAGCTGAGAAGGTAGCTTCCTTAGGTGCGCTAGGATGTTGTAGTCCACCTTACCCTTCCTGGGAGGGTCCTTGGCAGTCAGCTCTTTCATGACTTGGTCATCTAAGGTGATATCCCCAGTGACCTTTTCCTTTCCCTTATCTTTTCTATTTGCGGGCCCGAGATTCTTTTCCGGGATCGTGCAATTGCGCAGCTGAATGTTCTCACAGAGCTCCGGTTCTTCCTCTTTCCCTAAGACGGACTCTTTAAAGAGAGGGCCCAAAGCCATTTCCTCATCAGAGTCACTCCCAAAGGTGAGAACTTGTGACCCTCCAGCGTCGACCATGTAACAGTTGCCGGTGGTTCTTTTGTGCCTGTCGGTTGTACTTTTCTGCTCCCGACGAGTTCTGCATTTCATGCGCTTAAAATGCTGCTGGTGAGCAACGTATCCCTGCCACCATATCCTAAAAGCGTCGCACTCCTCCGTAGGGTGTGAAATTTTCCGATAATATGAGCAATAATTAGGGTGCCTCTCCACCCCATCGAACGCGTTCTCTTCCGAGGGTGGTAGCTTCATCCCCATTGACATGGCTTTGGCAAACATTTTCCTCGTCTTGTACTTGTTTTTATTCGCATCGGATATCTTTTGATCTAGCGGGAGCGCTTTGACTCTTTCTTTTAGTCGCCTGCGCTTGGCTCCTTCCGATGCAGCCATCTCACGCTCTTGATCGGCTTTACTCTTCAAACGAATCTCGTCTAGAAAGGCGTCGATCATTCCCTCTGTTGGCCATACAAGTTCTGGCTCAGGCTGTGCCCCCCAGTTTCTCAGTACCAGGAGTTTTCTCATCTTCCGAGTGGGAAATCAGATGACAACTCGCCACATACGCCTCGGATTCATCCGATGAGCTCTCTCCATCATCTTCCTCCTGAAAGACGTGGTAGAGGAACTCTTGTAGCGTGACGGGAATCCGCGCCTTTTGATTGTACTCCTCCAGCGCGTCAATCTGTTTCTGTAAATCCATGCGCTTGTCTCCAGGCTCCACGGGCTTCTTAGATTTCTTCTTCTTTTTCTTCGAAGATTTTGACGGTTGGGTGTGAGTACTTGGGCCATCACCACCGCTCCTCGTAGTTGGACGCGGCTTCAGCATCTCTTTGATGATTTGAGGTTCAAGAGGGTTCTTCCATTCGACTGCTGGGCACGCATGAAGATCACTCAGCATTTTTCTGGTTTTAGCCGATAGCACGACTTCCCATGGAGCTTCCTCAATGAAAGAACAGGTTGCCCCCGGTATGTCTGCTTTCTTAGGAGTATGCGGCTGTGGCGGATTCACCTTCCACTTTTCGGACAGCGCAAACTTTCCCTGGAGGTATTAATCCTCAATCTATCCTTTGAAGACGAAGCAATCCTCAATCGGGTGGCTTACCGTTTGATGGTAAGGGCAATAATTGGGGTTATTCACCTCAGTGGGTTGTGGCGGTCGCCTTGGATTTGGCAAGTTTATGAGTCTGTTGCGTACTGCCAGCTCGAATAACCGTTTTGTCTTATCACGCGGGAACGAGTAGGGGCGCTTCATCTTCTCATTATAATACCGACGTCTCTCTTCCAGTTGATCCGCCAGCTTTGGGGCACTAGGTTGCTGCTGAGCATTCGCAATGAAGGTTGCTTTCCCTTTACCCTTGTCACTCCGAGGCTCCGGCTTCGGGGGAGATGGTCTGTGACCCATCTGGTCCATCTGGGCCAACTTGTCGATTAAAGCCTGGAACGTGGTTGGCTTAAAGAACATCATAAACTGGGAGATAGTTGCATGAGGGTCTAGGGTTCCCACAAACATGCCCACCGCGGGCGCTTTCTCAATGCGTTGTTCGCATTTTGACCACAAATTTCGCCAGCGTATAGCGTACTGGACCCACGTTTCGCCTGGTTTCACCCTGGCATTAATCAATGCTGTTATCGGAGTGCGTTCGCTGGCGCTTGCGAATCGCTGGGTGAATAACAATTCCATTTCAGCGAACGTCTTGATGGAATCGTTCGGGAGTTCCGAATACCATTCGAACGCTATTTCTGATAAGCTGCCCACGAACTGGCGAAGCAACAGTTTATCGTCACCGCCGGTGTTACCGCAAAGGGCCCTGAACTGGGCAACATGTTGGTGGGGATTGTCGGTCCCCTTATACACGTGGAATTTTGGTATTGTATAACCCGGCGGATATTTAATTTGGTCGTACCAGCTCGGATATGGTCGCCCCGTTTTTACGACTTGACCAGCTGCCTCAGTCGCATGATGAACCCGGATTTGCTGGGCTATATAGTCATCCAAGTCAGTCTTAGAGATTGTCTCCTCCTTGGCCGTTGAGAGAGCCGGTGGTGGATTTGACATTTCTCCCCTGTCGTCTTCAAGGACGATCGGAGGATCCTTAGCAGGTGGGTCTTGTTGGATCATCATTCCCACCATGTCCTGGAATAAATGGGCTATTTGCTTTATATTGGCCGCTTGTTCTGCAGCCTCTCTATCTTTCTTTTCCAGTATCCTCCGGAGGAATTCGGCGTCGGTTTCCTGTTCTTGTTGCTGATCCGAGGACGCCTCAGGGCTTTCTTTCGGCCCGGTAAGCGCGGCCATTGTGATCATCATTTCCTGGAGCTTTTGCTGTTGCTCCTGAGCTTTGGTCACCGACCGTGTAAGCGGTCTATGACCTGTGGACGCGCGGCTATCTTCTTTCCCTGACGCCATGTATACAGTGTGGATCATCCTGCCCCCAGCCTTAGGGCGTCTGGGCTCAGCGCTTTTAGCTTTCGTTGCAGGCCCGAGGGTCCTCTCTGGCCTCTTCTTTTTATGAGCAGTGGAAGTTGAGGGGGCCGTTGAAATGGGCACCCAGACAGCTTTTCGTGGCTTAGCCTGGTGACTGACTTCCTGTTGGATTTTCAGCTTCTTGTGCTGGCGGGAGAAATTTGGATTGATCACCGAGTCTCGGGTCTGCCGCCAGACTTTAAAGATTTTGGAAGACAGCCGTTGAGGAGATTGGGGCTGTTCTGGCTTTATTTCCGCGGCCTTTTTCAGCGGAGGGGGAGACCTTTTTAGCACCGCGGTAGGAGAATTCCTGCGCACCTTATTTAGCATCTCATTGCTGTTCCCAGTTGGAACAGCAGTATTAACTTCTGCCATCGGGGTTGGAGGAGTTAGCCCAGGAGGGGAGTTGCCTCCGGCCTTCCTCACTCGGCGCCAGTAACGACGTCGAGCGTGTTGTGCTGATGGAGTCGGCTTGGTGAGGGTGATAGCCTCGTCTTGCCCCCTGTGTAGGTGGGGGGTCGCTGCTGGTGTCAGCCTGTTAAAGACCGATGTCCTTTGGGTAGCAGGAGCAGAGCTGGAACAACCAATCTTGTAAAGACCGACTCTTTGGTAGGAGAAGCCGCCTTGACAACTTCAGGAGCAGGGACGGTTATCCTCTTCGGAATAATCTTCTCCGGGATTGCAAGCTTCATTGTGGGCCCAGAGGAATTTTGGCCTAGTCTGGCGAAGACCGGGGAGCTGGACGACCCGGTGAGAGGGGCCGTGGGAGTAGCAAGTCGATCAAAGACCGACTTCTTTGACGCTTCCGGTACGGGCATTAGGATGTTAATGTTCACCGGCGGGAGCATGGTCCCAAAGAATAGACCGGTGGTAGCTTGAGTCACTTGCTCCAGAGGCATAGTGAATAGGGAAGCAGCCTGCGGTCCATATGCTACACCTCCAGGTGAGGCGGAGCGTCGGTTGCATTTGCAGTTGGAGCAGTTCGAGCAGTTGCCAGCCATTGATTCTTTTGCTTTCTACAGCAAACGAAACGCCAAATCTTAGTACTTCGAAACCCAAGGGCAACCATTAGCAAACCGCGATTGGTTCGCGAATCACGACACACGAAGTGTGGAGTGGAAAGAGGAAAAGGTCCCACCGGGCGTGCCAGAATTTGTTCCCCTCCGAATGGCGGCCGAGACATGACGTCTTGCCTGAGATTCGGGGCAGATGCTATATGGTGCTATCCGCCTACCTCTCCGAAGATGCCAAGTTGATTTATGGCACCATGTATCGAAGGTTTAAACGGATGCGTCTGATGTAGCAGACTTCGTCAGATTCCCCCTCGCTTGAGGGTTTTTTTTATTGTGGGGACGCTCTTCCCTGCAGGCGCAAGCCCCTGCAGTTAATTACGCTACCGCGTTGCGGTAACCACTTTCTCCTTCTCCAGAAATTTCACTTCGTGTCGTGTGTGTTTATTTTGTGTTTGGTTGCCCGTGGATTGTATACGGAGACTGAGTTATGTCATCGCCCGTAGGGCGTGGACTAGTCCAAATCCGTATTATCTTAGATTTGGGTTTGGGGGTTGGGTTTAAGGATACGTTAGCCTCATTTGAGTCTAAGATCGACTTAAACGTTTGTTAAGGATACGTTAATCTAAATTTAGACTAAGATCAACTTAACGGGATCATTTTAGATCCAACAAGAGAGCAGTTTAAGGGGAGGCCCTATTGTTTAGTTTAGTGACATTGCGGTCAATAGGTAGTTTAAGGACATTACGGTCCATAGATAGTTTAAGGACATTACGGTCCAATGTTAGTTTTAAGACGTTGCGTTCAAGGTTAAGGACGTCGTAGTCCGTGGATTTAAGGACTCCACAGTCCAATGTTAGTTTTAAGACATCACGGTCAAGGTTAAGGACGTCGTAGTCCGTGGATTTAAGGACTCCACAGTCCAATGTTAGTTTTAAGACATCACGGTCAAGGTTAAGGACGTTGTAGTCCGTGAGTTTAAGGACCCCACAGTCCGTTGTTAGTTTAAGACATCCCGGTCAAGGTTAAGGACCTCATAGTCCATGAGTTTAAGGACCCCATAGTCCGTATCAATGTGTGGTCATCGGGACCCGTCACCTCTTTGAAGACGTTGAGGAATTACGACGCCAAGTATCAAAGGAGTGAAGAGATGTACCCTTAAACCGATGTAGATTAAATAGTCTTTGGCCCAATTTAGAACCAAGACCAATTAATCATATTATGAGCCCATTGGCTCAGTTAAGTCTGAATTGAGGACTTATGGCCAGCTTGGGATAAATCCAATCATGCTTAGGATATGGGCCCTCTGTTGGTCCATTGAAGGAGAGGCTTTGCCTCTGGAAACTTAGCCAATTGGGCTAAAGCTAGTGTTAAACACTAGAGACCGACAGTGTTGAACACTAGGAATGAGATTGACAAACTGATGTTAAACGCCAAAAGATAATCAGTGTCACATACTAGCAACAGGGCTTTCAAATTAGTGTTAAACACTAAAGCAGGTCAGTGTTAAACACTGGAAAGAGAGATTCCAAATTAATAGTAACCGAAATTTAATTTAGTGTTAAACACTAAGAAATTTAGTGTTAAACACTGCAAAGAGAGTTTTTTTAATTAGTGTTAAACACTAAAGCAAATCAGTGTTAAATACAGGATACAGAGGTTTCGATTTGGTGTTAAATACTAAGGCAAGAGGGGTCACGTGGTAGCGCGTGAGAGCGCCCTCTCTTTATTAGTTCTGCCGAGAGTATTGAGTATTCTGGAGCGTCACGTGCTGTCACGTGATGGGGATTTAAGTGTTCATCTGTTAGAGCTTCTGCTACGGGTCACGTGGGGCACGTGAGGAGTTGTCTCAAAACCCTTCTCTGTGGACCTTTTCAGGGGTCACGTGGTAGCACGTGACCCTGTTTCTTTGCCTCTTGGAGGATGCGTTTATCTTTTTTAAGAATTAAATTCTTCATGGGGTTAAACCCTAGTAATAAACTTCCTTTTTTCTTCTGAAGGATCATATTCTTAGATAGAGTTGAACTCTAACTTGTCTTCTGTGAGAATTGAATTCCCATACATGTGAGGAATTAGGTTCCTATTATTTTAACAGATTTGAGTTCTTAACTAAGGTTAAACCCTAGTTCGGTTCATTTGAAGGAATTAAATTCCTGTGACATAGGGTTAAACCCTAATTTTATTTTAAAGGAATTAAATTCCTACAAGAATTAAATTCTCAAACTTCCATTCCCTCCCTATGCTTTGGATCTGCATGGCAGGATCTCAACCCAATGAGAATTAAATTCTCAATTCAAGGGGAGATGTGCACTTTGCAGATCCTCCACTAAAGAGAGAACTAAGTTCTTCTTTTTAATATAAGAGTTAAACTCTTTCAAGAATTAAATTCTCTTTTTTTTAAAAAAAGCCTTCCCTTTCTTACCTAGGGTTTTCTTTTGCAGAAGATCAAATTCTTCCAAAGTCTCAAGGCTCTCTCTCTTTTTTTTCTATCTCTCTGTATATGGATCTCTCTGTATCTCTCTCTCCCCCTTGGCTCCTATTTATAAGAGAAGGAGCAGAATCGATTAGTTTCGACGAATCATTCATTGAGGGATCTGATTTGTATTCATTAGAGATTTGATTTGCATTCATCATTTATTTGGACCTTTGGATTATTAGGTGAATTTTATTCACCATTGGATTTTAAATCCAAAGATATTCTTTTGTTGTTTCGGTTAGATTTTAAGGGGAAATCTTTCCAAGTTCAAGATTTTTCCATAGATAGGTGATATTTAATCACCTTTAAATCTTTAATCCGATCGGTTTCAAATAATCATTCCCCATTGGAAAGATTAGAATGCTGTTCAGAATTTAATTCTGTTAAATAGATAGGCTTTGAAAGCCGGTCACGTGTGGCCATGTGACCCTTGGTCACGTGTAGGCACGTGACCCCTGGTCACGTGTAGGCACGTGACCCCCTGGAACGAGCTTTCTTCTGCTTTCTGCGCTTTGTCTTCTTGCCGCTGTTCAGCCGTCACGTGCCAACACGTAACCCCTGGTCACGTGTGAGGACGTGACCCTTTTCTGGAGCCTTTTCTTTGATTTAATCAAGGAACTGAATCTACCTTTGCCGCTGCTTTTAATTGTCACGTGCCAATACATGACTGCTGGTCACGTGGTAGCACGTGATGCCTCTTTCGTAACTTTCCTGATTTTAAATCAGGAAACAGGATGTATGTCTGCTTCATCAAGACGTATATTGCCAGGGGAATTTCCTTTGAGAGAGGGCAACTTCATTCCTATTGCCAGGGCCCTAGCGAATTGATTCCTTACTTTAAGCTTGCTTTTGCTGGCGATAGGGACGCTTCGCTCCAGTCGGGGCGTCTCGACCTTTTCCTCCAGTCGTTGGCGTTTGGCCTTTTCAAATATAGCCAGTTCACGCTCTCGATTGGCTTTACTTTCCTGACGGGCTTTGTTTAGGAATGCATCAATCATTTCGTCTGATGGTCCTAGAAGTTCTGGTTCGGGACCTGCCCCCAGTTTCTCTGTGCAAGAAGCCTTTTTATCTTCTGTAAACGAGTGAGAGATCATATGACAACTTGCTACGTAACCCGCAGATTCATCCGACGAGCTATCTCCATCATCTTCCTCCTGAAAGACATGGCTAAGGAACTCTTGGAGCGTGATGGGAGTCCGCGCCTTCTGATTATATTCCTCCACCGCGTCATTCTGTTTTTGCAGGCTCGTGCGCTTGTCACCAGGCTTCACGGCCTTTTTGGACTTCTTCTTTTTCGAAGATTTTGACGGCTGAGTGTGAGCATTTTGGCTATCACCAATCTTTGGAGTTGGGCGTGGCTTCAGCATCCCCTTGATGATCTCAGGTTCCAACGGGTTCTTCCATCTGATCGTCGGGCATGTTTGGAGATCATTCAGCATCTTTTTGGTTTTGGCGGAAAGCATGACCTCTCATGGAGCTTCTTCAACAAAAGAACAGGTTGCCCTCGGCGTGTCCGTCTTCTTTGGAGCGTGCGGCCGTGGTGGGTTTATTTTCCACTTCTCGGACAACGCAAACTTGCCTTGTAGGTACTGATCCTCGATCCATCCCTTAAAGACGAAGCAATTCTCGATCGGGTGACTTACCGTTTGGTGGTAAGGGCAATAATTGGGATTATTCACTTCGCTGGGTTGCGGTGGTCGCCTTGGATTCGGGAGATTGATAAGCCTATTGCGCATCGCCAGCTCAAACAGACTCTTCGTTTTATCCCGCAGGATGAGTAAGGGCGCTTCATTTTCTCATTATAATACCGCCGTCTCTCTTCCAGTTGATCCGCTAGCTTTGGGGCACTGAGCTGTTGTTGGGTGTTCGCAACGAAGGCCGCCTTCCCTTTACCCTTGTCATTTCGGGGTTTCGGCTTCGGAGGAGACGGTCTGTGACCCATTTGATCCATCTGGTCCATCTGGGCTAGCTTATCAATTAAAGTCTGGAACGTAGTTGGCTTGAAGAACATCATGAACTGTGAGATGGTTTCATGAGGGTCTAGGGTGCCCATGAACATGCCCACTGCCGGCGCTTCTTCGATACATTGTTCGCATTTTGACCACAAGTTCCGCCATCGGATTACATATTGAACCCAAGTTTCGCCCAGCTTTACTCTTGCATTGACCAAAGTTGTTATTGGAGTACGCTCGCTGGCGCTTGCGAAACGCTGGGTAAAAAACAACTCCATTTCAACGGAAGTTTTGACGGAGTCGTTCGGAAGCTCGGAGTACCATTCGAAGGCCGTTTCCGCTAAGCTGCCGACGAATTGGCGAAGCAACAGTTTATCATCACCCCCGGTGTTGCCGCATAAGGCTCTGAATTGAGCGACATGCTGATGGGGATTCACCGTTCCTTTATATACGTGAAACTTAGGGATCGTATATCCCGGTGGGTAACCGATTTGGTCATACCAGCCCGGATAGGGTCGTCCAGTCTTGACGACTTGGCTGGCCGCTTCATTCGCCTAGTGAGCTCGTATTTGTTGATCTATATAATCATCCAGTGCGGCCTTGGAAATGGTTTCCTCCTTGGCTGCTGAAAGAGCCGGAGGAGGATTAGATGTCTCCCCTCTATCATCTTCAATAATGATTGGAGGGTCTTCAGCTGGAGGATCCGGCTGTAACATCATCCCTACCATATCTTGGAAGAGAAACGCCATTTTCTTTATGTTAGCTGCTTGCTCTGCGGCTTCTTTGTCCTTCTTTTCGAGGACTCTGCGTAAGAAGTCAGCATCGGTTTCTTGCTCGTGACGCTGCTCTGATGATGCCTCCGGGCTTTCTTTTGGCCCTGTGAGTGCGGCCATCGCAGTCATCATCTCTTGAAGCTTCTGCTGTTGCTCCTGGGATTTTGTCATGGATCGAGTGAGCGGTCGGTGACCCGTCGAAGCATGGCCTTCCTCCTTTCCGGAAGCCATATAAACAGTATGGACCACCATGCCTCCAGACTTAGGGCGTTTGTGCTCAGCGCTTTTACGGTTCGCCATGTTCATAGGGGCTTTTTGCGGCCTCCTTTTCTTTTGAGTGATTGACGTTGAGGGAGCCGTTGCAGTGGGCACCCAGTCAGCTGTTGCTTTCTCTGGCTTGGCAGAGTAGTCCTTCTCCTGCCGAACCTTCATCTTTTTTTGTCGGCGGAGGTAGTCTTGATCAACAACCGAGTCTTGGACTTGATGCCAGACTTTGTAAATTTTAGAGGACAGCCGTTGAGGGGGCTTCTCCAGCTTCACCTTTGGGGCATTATCCATAGGTGTAGGAGATCTTTTCAATACGGCAGTTGGAGAGTTTTTGCGCACTCTTCTTAGCGGTTCAAAGCTATTCCCGGTCGGAACAGCAGCATTGATTTCTACCATCGGAGCTGGTGGAGTAAATCCAGAGGGAGAGTTGCCGCCAGCTTTCCTTACCCGGCGCCAGTGACGACGGCGAGCATGTCGCGCGATTGGAGCTGGTTTAGCCGTAGGGGTGACCTCATCATGCCCCCTGTGTTGGTCAAAATTTGCCGGTATTAACCTTTTAAAGACCGACGTCCGTTGAATGGGGAAGACCAACCTATCAAAAGCAGACTTCCGAGTAGAGGAAACAACCTTGGTGATTTCGCCTGGAACAGGAGCAGGGATGGCTATCCGCTTCGGGATAACGCCTTCTGGTATTGCTGGCTTCTTCATGGGCCCGTTGGAGCTCTGGTCTAGTCTGTTAAAAACCGAGGCAGTGGAGTTGGGCGACCCGTTGAGAGGGGGCGCAGTAGTGGTAAGCCGATCAAAGACCGACTTCTTTGGAGATTCTTGCGACGTTATTGGGGCATTGAAGCTCATCGGTGGGAGCATGGTCCCGAAGAATAGTCCAGTGGTGGCTTGAATCACCTGCTCCACTGGCATCTTGAAAAGGGAGGCCGCTCGGGGCCCGTAAGTCACTCCCCCAGCAAGGACGGAGTGAGAGTTGTAGTTACAGGTAGTGCAGTTTGAAGCCATTGATCTTCTGTTTTCTGCACGGAGCAAGACACCAAAATCTAAGTACCTCTAATCCACAGGCAACCACAGCAAACCGTGATTCGTTCGCGAACACGACACACGAAGTGTGGAGTGGAAAGAGGAAGAGGTCCCAGCGGGCGTGCCAGAATCTGTTCCCCTCCGAATGACGGCGCGACGAGAGACGTCCTGCCTGAGATTCGGGGCAGATGCTATTTGGAGCTATCCGTCCACCTCTCCGAAAATGCCAAGTTGATTTATGGCACCGTGTATCGAAGGGTTAAATGGATGCGGCCGATGTAGCAGATTTCGTCAGATTCCCCCTCGTTTGAGGGGATTTTGATTGTAGGGCCGCTCTTCCCTGCAGGCGCAAGCCCCTGCAGTTAATTACGCTACCGCATCGCAGTAACAACTTTCTCCTTCTCCATATGTTCACTTCGTATCGTGGGTGTTTGTTTTGTTTGTGGTTGCCCGTGGATTGTATACGGAGACTAATTTATGTCGTCGCCTGTAGGACGTGGATTACTCCAAATCCGTATTTTCTTAGATTTGGGTTTGGGGTTTTGGTTTAAGGATACGTTAGCCATATTTGAGGCTAAGATCAACTTAAACGTTTGTTAAGGATACGTTAGTCCAATTTGAGACTAAGGTTAACTTAACGGGATCGTTAGATCCAACAAGAGAGCATTTGGGCTCTATTATTCTAGTTTAGGGACGTAGTGGTCCATTGCCAGTTTAGGGACATGGTGGTCCATTGATCGTATGGCCGTCGGGACCCATCACCTCTCTGACGACGTTGAAGAATTACAACGACAGATATCAGAGGAGTTCAGAGATGTACCCTTGAACCAAAGTTGGTTGGGAGATCTATAGTCCGATTTGGGACTAAAGTCTATTTAAGGTTTTGGTTTAAGAATACGTTATCTATATTTGAGGCTAAGATCAACTTAAACGTTTTTTAAGGATACGTTAGTCTAATTTGAGACTAAGATCAGCTTAACAGGATCATTTAGACCCGACAAAAGAGCATTTGGGGGCTCTATTGTTCTAGTTTAGGGACATAGTGGTCCATTGCCAGTTTAGGGACATGGTGGTCCATTGCCAGTTTAGGGACATGGTGGTCCAGCATTCCCATTTTGGGGACGAATATTGGTTTAAGGACATCATAGTCCATGTGTTTAAGGACCCCACAGTCCGTATTAATGTATGGTTGTCGGGACCTGTCACCTTTCTGACGACGTTGAAGGATTACAACGACAGATATCAGAGGAGTTCAGAGATGTACCCTTGAACCAAAGTTGGTTGGGAGATCTATAGTCCAATTTAGGACTAAAGTCCGTTTGAAGGTTTTGGTTTAAGGATACGTTAGCCATATTTGAGGCTAAGATCAACTTAAACGTTTGTTAAGAATACGTTAGTCTAATTTGAGGCTAAGATCAACTTAAACGTTTGTTAAGGATACGTTAGTCTAATTTGAGACTACGATCAGCTTAACAGGATCGTTTAGATCCGACAAAAGAGCATTTGGGCTCTATTGTTCTAGTTTAGGGGACATGGTGGTCCATTTCCAGTTTAGGGACATGGTGGTCCAGCATTCCCATTTTGTGGACGAATATTGGTTTATGGACACATTAGTCCACGAGTTTAAGGACCCCGCAGTCTGTATCAATGTATGGTTGTCGGGACCCGTCACCTCTCTGACGACGTTAAGGGATTACAACGACGAATATAAGAGGAGTTCAGAGATGTACCCTTGAACCGGGTGTAAATTGATTTAAAAGAGCAGTCGTGCTCAGTTCAATTTAATTTGAGGACTTACGGCCAGAATTGGGTTAAGTCCATTTGAAAATGTTTAACATTTTGTTCATGATTGGCCTATTTAGGCCTTTGCTTAGGCTCTACCCCCTTTTTAAAATAATGCACAGCATTGGGCTTTTTAATTAAATGCATAGCATTTATTTTGGCCTGTTAGGCTTTTTTAATTGGGCTCTGTCCCTTTTCTTTAATAATGCAGAGTATTCAATGGTCTGACAGCGCGCCACGTGGCCTATCAGGCGCTTTGCGCCAATTGAGGAGCGCAAGGCGCAAACTGATATGGAGGTGACACGTGTCACACTCTGGTGAGCGCAAGTCTGTTAGCGCAGTGCGCTGCGCCAGTGCGCTGCTGACACGTGGCGCGCTCTGTTGAGCGCAAGTCTGTTAGCGCAGTGCGCTGCGCCAGTGCGCTGCGCCAGTGCGCTGCTGACACGTGGCGTGCTCTGGTGGCTTGCGCCAATCCAAGAGCGCAACAGCGCAAATTAGGAGTGCAGGGCACTATACAGTAGCGCAGAGCGCATCTTGATCAAATTTAGATCAAAGAAAACAAGTTTTTCTTGTTCCAAAGATTTCAAGAACCAATGGTTCTGATTCTTATCAAAAGGCAATGCCTTTATATATATCAAAGGATTTAATCATGAAGTAGATTACTTTTTTATTATTTTTTTAATCCAAGATCTTGATCTTGTTCTTAGATCATTGATCTTTTTAGAAGAACTTCTTCTTTTATTCAAAGGTTTACCTTTTTCTCTTCGAGTTCTTCTCAAAGTTTTTAGAGGAGTTCTGTATCTCTCCCTCTGTGTATCTATTAGACTTGGAGTCTAGGGGCCTTTATATAGTGCCAATTGATTTGGTAAATCAGTTAAAGAGATCTTTCCCTGATTGACTTAGGGATGTTTCTCCACCGCTGGATCTTTGATCCTAGGGCTTCTGTTTTACAGAAGATAATCTTCTTGTTTTAACAAGATTAGAAAGATCTTTACAAAATTTTATTGTTTAAATTCTGGCACAGTTGGTGCAAGTGCACCTGTGCTTGACACGTGTCGCGCAACGCCATTGCGCAAGCGCAACTGCGCTTGACACGTGTCGCACAGCGCAACTGCGCTGACACGTGTCGCGCAGCGTAGAGCGCAGCGCAACTGCGCTGACACGTGTCGCGCAGCGTAGAGCGCAGCGCAACTGCGCTGACACGTGTCGCGCAGCGCAGAGCGCAAGTCATCTGAAGCGTTGCTTCCTTTATTTTATTTTTAAAACAGAGCCTTGCTTTGATTAGGTGCGCTATCTTGGGCGCAGCGCTGGCGTGTCTGTTTTTGACACGTGGCGCGTTGCGCGCAGCGCAAGGAATCTGAAGCATTGCTTCAATTTTGAATTTTTGAAATTCAAACAGAGCTTTGCTCTGATTGGGGGAAACAGAAACCACGGTCGTTTCACCTATGTGATGCTGCTCCCGATAGTCGTTGCGAAATCTGAATTTCCTGAACATGCTAGACCGTTAAATTCATGTTAAATCTTTTATGAATCGGATTTTGGCGTTCCATGGCTCGTATCGAATCCAACGGAATAATCTACAGAACCCTATTTTTGGTACCAAAATTTGAACTAGTTTTTATAGAGAAAATTGCGGAGAATTACGATTCTGGACTGCAGTCCAGAGCGGTAATTCCAGATAACCCCTGTTTTTAACCCGCTGTATTTTCCTTGCTCAAATGCGGAAATGTGCGGAACCCTATATCGTTACGAAGAAAATTGAGTTAGATTCCTTATCCCACTAGTCTCACTGGATTCCTCAACTGTATGATATTTTTAACACATTTTATAATGTCGATATGTTCTGCTGAATTCTGCAGAGACAGATTTTACACATCAACCTTAACCTGACCATAACTTCCTGTTGGTATAGGATATCACTGATCCGCCAATTGCGGTGGAAACCTAACTATAAAACCTAAACATTGTTCAACTATAGAATCGCCTAATTTTGATCCCAACTGAGAGTAAAATGTGTTACGAAACGGATTTCCAATTCTGAAGTCGGATTTCCAGCAGTGAACACCTAACTTTAAATGGCCATAACTAGCAAACCTGAAACCCGATTGGCACGAAATATTTTTTGATGGATAGATAATTAAACATACTGCTTACCCCTTTTACATTGTTTTGTTCAATTTTGCATTTATGTTTTATTGTGAATTATGCAAGTGTTCGGACACTGACTGATGATATTCTATTCATATCGTAATTATCGTATGCTCATCATATCATGTAGATCTCATTGCATTGGTAACCTAGTGGTCGTGTACAGTACCCAGTGTTAGATATTAGTGTTCGGATTTTGGCAAGTACGTTAGTGTTAAAATGTGAATGAATAAGTGAAGGTGACACGTACTTGTACAGAATCCGCGGACCCGATTGATTTATTGCATTGTCGACGTCTATGGGACATGTATAAGTGTGACTATAATTGGTATGGGACGATTATGGAAGCACTTATATTAGTGTCATAGGTAAGGCACCAAACACTGTCCATTTACCTTGGGTACCAGTCGAGACATGCTTGATGGAGATCATGTCTTCAGTTCTCGCGTAGACTTGTCATAGACCGACTAGTATTTGAGTTGATGGTTGGTGTTTGATGTAGACCAAGGGGTGTGGGGTAGTTTGAGTGTGAGTTCAACGGAATCTCGGGAGTCCCATTGCCGGCACATACAGTGATTCTGGAGATATATGGGTGATATTACTGATTATTAACGAGCGACTCGGGCCCGTGTTCCCTTGTCCTTGGGTCCTACCCTTGGGTGGGGGATACTCATGAGTGGTTGACTCCCACACTTGGACTGACGATAGGTTTAGCGATCTGGACAGTGAGACATAGAGACGGATAGGTTTAGTAACATGCATTGATTACTGATTCAATATACCTGCCATGCTGTTTACCCGCTTTACTGTTTACCTGTACTGGCTCCTTCATAATCTTATCATCACTTCATGCTTATTGTTCATATTCATCATTATTACACTTGTTACACATGTATTTATATTTACTGCTATTGTGTCGCTCTGACGACCTGAGTATGCATGCTCTGAGTGAGAAGTGGATTTAGCTCGGACCAGGACCTGACGTACCTCGAGGATATTGCGGACCTCTTGATCAGTGACCCAGAGCTATACTTTATTGATCTTTATCTGGTTAGTTCTTTGTATTTGTTTTGGTTTAGTGACTGCATTTCTCATTACATGTGCAGTGATTACTGATTACCACGTAAAGTTAGAAGTCGAAGTGTGACTACGGCAGGATATTTCCTCGACCGTAAGAGCATGGCTGGCCTTGTCAACCCCTCCTATTCCGTATTTTGGGAAGCGGGGCGTGACAAGTTTAACTCCAAATAAAATTATTTTGGAAGTTTAACTCCAAATAAAATTATTTTGGAAGTTCAACTCCATAAAGAATCTTTGGGAGTTCAACTCCATATTTAAAAACCTTTTGGAGTTTAACTCCATGATAATTATAACAAAAAAAAAGAAACTTTTGGAGTTTAACTCCAAACCAGTGGGTACCCTCCACTTTCCCCCATATGAGTGGGGGTTCCCTTCCTCACGTGAGGGGAAGTGAAGCTCCCACAAAGTGGGAGCCCCTTGCTCCCTCTCAGGTGAGAGGTCTGTGGGAGCTTCCTCTTAAACAAACAAAAAAAATCGAAATCGAAATCGAAATCAGAAAATAAAAAAATTTGATTTTGGAGTTTAACTCCACAATAAAAATTCTTTTGGGGAGTTTAACTCCACGTAAAATCTTTTGGAGTTTAACTCCATATAAAACTTTTAGGGAGTTTAATTCCACGAAAAATCTTTTGGAGTTTAATTCCATACAAATGGTTTTAGGAGTTTAACTCCATAAAAAATATCGTTTGAAGTTTAACTTCATAATAAAAAATTCTTTTGGAGTTTAACTCCATAAAAATGCTTTTGGGAGTTTAACTCCATAAAAAAAATCTTTTGGAGTTTAATTTCATAATAAAAAAAATCTTTTGGAGTTTAACTCCATAAAAAATGTTTCTTTGAATAAAAGGGAGTTTAGCTCCATACATAAACTTTTGGGAGTTTAAATCTAAATAAAATCTTTTGGTGTTCAACTCCATAAAAAAATGTTTCTTTGAATAAAAAAAATCATTTGTCACAGATAAAATAAATAAAAATGAAATAAATATGCATTTCTGCATTACTTTCAAACACCGACACTTCACATTGAGTCCGCATGACTATTTTGACCCGTCAATCGGAGATTTTTTCGCTCTAAGAGGGAGAGATAATTAATGGCAGCTTAGTCCGCGGCTGCCGGAGATTCAGATCCCCATAATCAATAACCCTCAACCTACCCTGGGAAGGAAGAACCTGTACACGTCTGACAAACGACGTGTACTCCCATCTCAATGGGATGACGAAAAACACCCTACAGAACCAAGGTAGAGATTGTTGTGAAGGTGTCTCGTATTTAAGGAACACTGCACATTAGAAAGAGGGACTGATGTCTGCCTGTAAAGAATAGACGTCAGTCAAAAGAAAATACAGAAACCCAGATGAACTTCAGACATCTACCTGCAATCTGGACAGAAACATGTTGAAGTATCAGACGTCAGTCTGCATGGCTGCTGACGTCTGGTCGGCGATAACTACGAATTTAAATTCGAGATTTAACTCGAAAACCAGGTTTTTGGCGTTGTAATTTCTGAGATCTAAAATTATTGAGGCTGTATATAAGATCTTAGGGTTACGTATTAGGGTTAATTTTGGAGAGTTTTAGATTATAAAGTAAAAGGAGTAAACGGCGTCTCCATAAGGGATCGATGCTATCGAAGCTGAAAGAGAATTTGTAGAAGGAGATAGATCTCATTGGAGATCATAAAAAGAGGGTGTAATAATTCTTTGTAAAGTTTTCTTCTTCTCAAGTTCTAATAAAAGTTCTTCCCGTTCCTTTCCCACATCTTGTGTTATTTTTATTGCGGTTTGCATCTAGTTTTATTTTATTATTTCGTTTATAAGGTTTTCCGCTGCGTTGCAGATCGGTCTTGCGGCAGCAACAATCCAAACCGCTGTTGAAACAAGCCTTTTTATTAACCTAGCATGGTTTATTGCTAATCATGCAAAACTAAAAGGGTGTTTTTGGCGATTACACTTTCCATCGTCCTCAAAAAACCAAAACCCCTTCTCCTCTCTCCTCTCTCTCTCTCTCTCTCTCGAAAAGATGCCTCCATCTCGCAAGAGGGGGAGATCCCAGGACCCAACCTCTCGCGCGAAGAAGAAGCACAAGCGACTTGACGCCATCTGCGACATACCCATTCGTCCCCTCGATCCCCCTGCCGACGCCGACGACGATCAGGCCCAACCCCGCCGCAGCTCCCGCCCTCGGAAAGCCCTCGAGATCCTCGACTCCTCCCCCGTCCCTTCCAATCGCTTGAAAAATAAGAAACCCAAACCCTCGATTTCAGCGAATAAGACAAAGAAATCTGTTCCTGTTTTTGTTTCCCTTTCGTTCCATGAAGAGGAAGAAGAGGAGGAGATTGAGGGGAGTTGGAGATCAAGGCTGCGATCGAGAGGGAGACGAGGAAGAAGACCTACGGAAAAAGTTTCGATTTTGAGCGGTTCTGAGGTTAGGGTTTTGAGAAAGGTGAAGATGGGCAAGAGGAAGAGGGAGATTAGGAAGCAAGATTCGGACTTGGTGAAGTCTGATGATGGAGATGATGAGGATGAGGAAGTTGGACCTGATTTGACTGAGTTGGAGGCTGCTGAAGCAACTTCTGAAGAAAGAGAGGAGGAAGATGAAGAGAAGGCTGCGTCCTAGTCAGAGGAGCTGGAGGATTCTGAAGATGCTGCTGAAGAAAGAAGTGGGGAAGATGAAGAGGAAGAAAAGGGTTTCTCTGATATGAAGGAGTTGGAAAGTTCCGAAGAAGCAGCTGAAGCAAGGGAAGAAGAAAGCGATGAATGTGCTGATACGGTTCAAGAATCAGAAGCCGGCCAGGAACTAGAGACCAAGAGTAATGATGAATGTATGAATATTGTGAAAGATGTTGTATCCGATAAGGAATTAGGGGTCAAAACTAATGAGAATTCTAACGATAATACTATCACCAGTGAGAAGATTGTGAAGGAGAGCGATAAGGAATCTCCCAAATTGGATGATAAGTGTTCGAGTGAGAAGATTGTGAAGGAGAGTGATAAGGTGTCGCCTATATCAGATAATAAGCGTTCAGGCTCAAGAGTGAATGAAGGAAGGAGATGTGGCTTGTGTGGGAGAGGGACCGATGGGAAACCTCCGAAGAAGCTCGTTAAAGAGTCTGTTGATACTGATAATGAGGCTTATGAAGGATCATCAGCTTCGGAGGAGCTGAACCATGATATTTGGGATGGATTTGGAGATGAGCCCGGATGGCTTGGTAGGCTCTTGGGGCACATTCATGAGATGGTGGGCCGGCTCGGGAGAAGATAAAAAGAAAAGGAAAGTTAGGGTTTGGGCTGGGTTTTGGGAAAGAAAAATAAAAAGGAAGAAAATAAAAGGATTTAGATTAAATTAGGGTTAGGGTTTTAAAATAAAACAAAAATAATTATAAATATAAATAATTAAATTTTGTAAGTAACAATTTATAAAAATATGGATATTGGTGCACAAAAGAACTGGGTATTATATCATACCACCCTTACAAAAATTTCGTCCTCGAAATTGAAAATAAATGATAAGCTATAACATCGAGCGCTAACATATAGTGATTTACTTGAAAACAGCTAGATAAAAATCGGAGGTCTATATATGTATAATAACTAACGCAACTAAAAGGGCAGGTCTAAGTAAGTACAAGGCAGAATCAACTATAAAGGTAAACTATATGTACAAGAGAATAAAAATAGCAATAACAACCAATAGTGAAGGATTTTCCGATAGGCCAATGTATTTTAGAATAAACGTATCGATCAAACAATTTTAAAACAACGTGAGAAAACCCATATGGCGAAACAATAGATAATAAAACAAAACAGTATGTGTGACATGTGTTTGCGCCATTGGAAATGTGAAGAATAGTAAATTATTTAAAATGAATAAAACGGAAGTGGTTAATAACACGTAATTTTTCGATAAATACAAAATAATGAAAACTAAATTTTCGAATAACGATGTCACTGAATGTAATTATGATAATAGGAGATAGCACAAAAAAATGTATAGGGGCTAGCCAGGGTAGGGATTACAATGAAGTATGGCCCACTCAAAAGGTCGGACTATGGTACTTCAAACTGAATGTCGAAGAGACTGGGTCGGTGATTTATCTCAAAAACTATCTATTACCGCAATCAAGAACGGCGTCGCATGTAGCTAGCCGGTGAGTACGGGTCGGTCCACAGGGATGTTGTGAATTTCCTATTCGCTCTTACGAGTTAATTCCGATTGTGGTCGGATTGATTATTAAATCTAAAAACTAAATCTATCTATATCTAAGTCTTGCCAGGGTTAGGTCTAGGTTAAGTTTGGAAAGTCTATAAATCTTACCGCTTTCTATACCCATATGAAGATCTAATTAGGAGTTATGGTAATTATTAATAAAGGGGATTAGAATCATTTGGAAAGATGTTTTCTTCCTCTAGATTCTTGTCCTTCCTTTATCAATCCTTACCCTAACCTCCATGGAAAACAATCACAACCGGTCCTTTATACTACGGTATCACCGCTACCTCATGGGATAGGGTGCCGTAGGGAGCGGTATGTGCATGTATGCATAGAGTCCTATGAAAATATATGACGGGCAAGAAAGGGGATGAGAGATCTTCATCTCTCAAACCTTCCCCAGATCTAACCCTAACAAGCGAGGAGACTACTCACTCATTAGGGAATTTAAAAACATTTATCTAGGGCAGGGAATGAAAATTACCTAGGGCAAGAATTGAAATCTAAACTAGGGCAATTAAATAAATCTACTTACTTTACAGATGGCTCTCTCCAAACATTTACACAGGGTTGCCAGATCTGAATAGATGATATGAAAAGAGGTATCGATGCTCTCCAAAAGAATTCTAAATTTTATTCATAGAAAGAGGCATAGCCTTTAAAATGATTTAGAGTTCCTATTTATAGAGGATAGGAAACCCTAGGTTACAATTGATTCACATGTCTACATTTACCAAAATATCCTTAGGAAGACCTAGTCAAAGTAGACTTCAAGTTTTGGTAAAATTTTATGTCTCTGTCTCTTTAAAGGGAAGTATTGGGCCTTGAATCTTTGGGCTTCCTTATTATTTGGTTCTTTTATTAAAATAGCTTCTATGTTTCTTCCAGATCTCCAGTGAATAATTGCGGTGGACTTTTAACCGTTCGCTTTGTAATCTTGGGCCTTGCATTGCCTTGTATTTTGTGAATTTTATCTTTGATGTAGGCTTGATCAAGAGTCTTCTGTTTGTTGGTCAAAGTCCACTTTTGCATCGTCTTTTCATCGTTTTCACTGTTTTCTGTCCAAGAAGCTGTAACCTGTAATATGTAGCAGACATGTGTCAAAAGCACCTGTTTATTTGTTAAAAGAATAAGAATGGGGAATATAATAATACAATATTACGATGTGAACAGTCGGGTCAGCACAGGGCGTAAGGGTGAACAGTCATGAATCTGGAAGAAATTTATTGGGGAGGAAAACGGTAAATGCATCATGCGAACTAAAAATCAAAAGATTAGCGAACTCAGAAATTTTATTATCATTCCAGAAGATTCCAAACAAGGCATTCTCGAAAGATAAAAGATGGCCCTAGCTAAACTATATATAGATTTATTTGGCCAGAGGAGACAAAATTAAATCACGTCAGTCGCGGTTATGGAGGTTCAGCAGGTTACGGTAGGCTCGCGCGCTCAGATAGGGGCGTCCATTTCCATAGCGTCTCGCAGGGATCACCACTGGAGGTTCTTCTGCCATGGGGTCTTGTTCTTCTGGTCCTCCTTCCTCGGCTGGAGCTTCTTCGTTGAGGTCTGCTTCCACGTGATTCTCTTCTTCTGGATCTTCTTTCATAGGATTTTCTTCCACTGGATCCTCCTCAAGGTCTCCCTCTCCTGGATTTTCTTCTATCGGGTCCTCCTCGGGATCTTCCTCTATTGGGTCTTCTTCGGGGCCCTCTTCTTCGTCGTCAGAGTCGCTGATCACGTCGACTTCTGGGGCTGCGACTCCCTCATCCTCAGAATCGATGTTTTCGAAAATAACCTGTGGGCCGTTGATCTCGTCATCTGAACTTACCAGCATGCAGTCCAAGGAAACGCACGAGCATATGTCCTCATCTAGAGGCGGCGCTGCTCCAGAGTTGTCCATGGCCTGAAAAGGGAGAGCCATGATCAGATAGTGGAACACACAAAGAAAACAACCAAGGATATGGAGCATCTGGAAAATAAACGGCAGGTAAGGACTGAAAAATCAAAATTTTGAATAATGATGCAGTAAGCAGTATAAGGAAAATGAGTGGCAAGAGGACGTTACATAAATCACAACATACAATTTTATTGCATTTCAACTAAAAGTTCAACGGATACAAGATTTTAAACGAAAGGAAATATTTACAAAAGAGCGACAACATTTTTTATTGAAAGCAGAAAGGTGATAATTCTTCTTTGATATCTAGACCGCTGCATTCTCGTCACGCGAGTTGAATCCTGCGCTGGGTCCGTACTATCCTCGAAGCTCGAACTACGAAATAACCATCACTTAGCAGGAGTGGAGAGTGTGGACGAATCTCCTCCTTGTAGTTCCTTCCTTTTAGGGCAACCATTGACAAGATGTTCGCTGGATCCGCAAATTAGGCACTGTCCTTTGGCGCTGCGACAATCTCTCTGAAGGTGTCCTGGCTTCTTACAGTATCCACAACGTTGAGTTCTCCGTTGCTTCTGTTGTCGAGGAACAAATAGGCGCTTCATCTTCACTTCTCTTCCTTGTTTAACGGAGGTTCCCTTACGATTGGAGGCTTCCGCTGGTGCCTGAGTCATCTGCCTTCTAATTCCTTCAGCTAACAGGTCGTTCGTTCGCTCCTGGGCTTCCTTCAAACCTTGCAGTACATTCAGAATCTCGGCGGTCTGATTCTGGGGTGTGGAGATAGAAGAAGAGTCGTTGGAAGACATGATCCTGAAACAACAATTTTAGGACGGCATAAGGTACAAGGAGTGAAAATCATAACAAGATATAGAATAGACAACGAAACAAGAATATCGGTGAGGTGAAACTCAAGCGAGCGGAAATCAAATGTAAAACTCCAAGTCACTCAAATAGAGTACAGTATTGTAACTATGCTGCAGTTCACAATTACAATCACGTAACTCTACTAAGCCACCCAAAGCGCTAGCGGATGGATCAAAATGTACAGCAGAACACACTATGTGAATCAAGATCAAAAATAACAAGTTTACAACCTAGACCGAAGGATGTCTTAGATTGTCAATCCCTACACGGAAACTGCAGTCCCAAAATAAGCAAAACCTGTATCTGATACCAACAAAACCGTGTCACGCCCCGCTTCCCAAAATACGGAATACGAGGGGTTGACAAGGCCAGCCATGCTCCTACGGTCGAGAAAAATATTCCTCCGTAGTCACACTTCGGCTTCTAGCACTACGTGGTAATCAGAAATCAATGCACAGGTAATGAGAAATGCAATACCTAAATCAAAAGAACTAACCAGATGAAAATCAAGGAAGTATAGCTCTGGGTCGCTGATCAAGATGTCCGCGATGTCCTCAGGGTACGTCAGGTCCTGGTCCAAGCTAGATCCACTTCTCACTCTGAACATGCATACTCAGGTCGTCAGAGCGACACGATAGCAGTATATATATATATATATATATATATATATATATATATATATACAAATGTGAACACGTGCAATAATGACGAATATGAAACAGTAATCATGGAATAATGACGTGAACATGAAGTAGCCAATGTAGGTAGCTAATAGAGCAGGTAAACAGTAAGGCAATAAACAGTATGGAAGGTATGTTGAATCGGTAAGCAGTGCATATCAATGTCACTAACCCTATCAGTCTCTAAGTCTCACTGTACAGGTCGCTAAGCCTATCGTCAGTCCAAGTGTGAGAGTTAACCACTCATGAGTATCCCCCACCCAAGGGTAGGACCCAAGGACAAGGGAACACGGGCCCAAGTCGCTTGCTAATAATCAGTAATATCCCCATATATCTCCAGAATTGCTGTATATGCCGGTAATGGGACTCCCGAGATACTGTTGAACTCACACTCAAACTACCCCACACACCGTGGTCTACATCAAACGCCAACCATAAACTCAAATACCGGTCGGTCCATGACAAGTCTACGCGAGAACTGGAGACCGGATCTCCATCAAGCATGTCTCGACTGATACCCAAGATAAATGGACAGTGTTTGGTGCCTTACCTATGACACCCATATAAGTTCTTCCATAATCGTCCCATACCAATTATAGTTACACTTATACATGTCCCATAGACGTCGACAATGCAATAAATCAATAGGGTCTGCTGATTGTGTACAAGTACGTGTCACTTTCAGTTATCCATTCATGCTTAAACACTAAAGTACTTGCCACAATCAAACACTAATACCTAACACTGGGTAATGTACACGATCACTAGGTTACCAATGCATATGAGCTTTACATGATATGATGAGAATGCAATAATTACCATATGAATGGAATACCATCAGTCAGTGTCCTACGACTTGCATAATTTACTATAAGTCATGCGTGCAGAATCAAGCGAAACAATGAAAAAGGGGTAAACAGTATATTGAATTATTTATCCATCAAAATTAGTTTCGCGCCAATCGGGTTTCAGGTTTTCTAGTTATGACCATTTCAATTTAAGTGTTCACGGCTGGAAATCCGGTTTCAGAATCGGAAGTCCTGTTTACCCCAATCAGAGCAAAGCTATGTTCAAATTCCAAGGAGGGAAACGAAGCGACGCTTCTGTTTCCTCCAATCAGAGTAAAGCTCTATTTTGAAATTGAAGTGAAAATTAAAGTTAAAATAAACGAAGCAACGCTTCAGATCCCCCGCGCTGCGCACAGAGTGCCACGTGTCAAAATTAGACACGCCAGCGCAGGGAGCGCAACACCCAAGGCAGCGCGCCCAATTAGAGCAAGGCTCTATTTAAAACAAAATTAAAGGAAGCAACGCTTCGGTTGTGCAAGCACTGCGCTGTGTGACACGTGTCAGCGCAGTTGCGCTGCGCGACACGTGTCAGCGCAGTTGCGCTGCGCTGTGCGCTGCACGACACGTGGCAGCGCAGTTGCGTTGCGCTCTGCGCTGCATGACACATGTCAAGCGCTGGGGCATTTGCGCTAAACAGAATTAAAATTCTAGTAAGATCCTTCTGTTCTTGTTAAAACAAGAAGATTGTCTTCTGTAAAACAGAAGCCCTTGGATCAAAGATCCAACGGTGGGGAAAATTCCCCAAATCACTCAGAGAATGATCTCTTTAACAAATTTAACAAATTAATGGGCGCTATATAAAGGCCCCTAGACCCTAATTCAAAAGACATCAACATAGAGGAAGAACATCAAGAACTTCAAAAAAAACAAAACAGAGAGAACTCTGAAGAATTTTGAGAAGAACTCAAGAAGGGAAAGAAGGTAAAAACCTTTTAAAAAAAAGATAAGAACTTCTTCTGAATAGATCATTGATCTAAGAACAAGATCAATGATCTTCAATAAAAAAAATAAATAATAACAGTGCCTTGCACTTTTTATGAACCATTGGTTCTGGAATCTTAAAGATTCTCAAGTTATTGAAATAGTGCCTTGCACTCGCAAAAACTGCACTGTTGCGCTCCTGGGTTGGCGTAAGCCACCAGAGAGCGCCACGTGTTAGCTCCAGAACCACTTGCGCTATGCGCTTTTAAAAAATAGAGCATTGCTCTTTAAAGTTGGCGCAACTCACCAGAGCGCGCCACATGTCAGTAGCGCAACAGCGCAGCGCATTGGCCCAGCGCACTGCGCAGTTGCGCTTGCGCTCACCAGGGTGTGACACGTGTCACCACGATAAGCGCTTGCGCTCAATAATTGGCGCAAAGCGCCTGACAAGCCACTGTCAAGTAATTAATGCACTGCATTATTTACAGAAGGGCCAAGCCCAATTAAAAAGGCCTAATAAAATGCAACGCATTATTTTAAAAAGGGCAGAGCCCAAACCAAAACAGGTGCTCTGCATCATTTATAAAGGGACAGAGCCCAAATCAAAAAGGCCTAGCAGGCCAGAATAAAATGCAGTGCATTATTAAAAAGGGGCAACGCCCTAGCACAGTCCTAATAGGCCAAAGATAAATAAAAACGTTGAACATTTCTCAACTGGACTTAGCCCAATCATGGCCGTAAGTCCTCAAATTAAATTGACTGAGCAAGATTGCTCTCTTAAATCAATTTACACTCGGTTCAAGGGCACATCTCCGAACTCGTCTGACACCTATCGTTGTAATCCTTCAACGACGTCAGAGAGGTGACGGGTCCCGACAACCACACATCGATACGGACTGCGGGGTCCCTAAACTCGTGGACCGAAACGTCCTTAAACTTATATTCGTCCCTAGATGGGAATGTTGGACCGAAACGTCCCTAAACTAATATTCGTCCCAAAATGGGAACGTTGGACCGAAATGTCCTTAAACTAATATTCGTCCCTAGATAGGAATGTTGGACCGAAACGTCCCTAAACTAATATTCGTCCCAAAATGGGAACGTTGGACCGAAATGTCCTTAAACTAATATTCGTCCCTAGATGGGAATGTTGGACCGAAACGTCCCTAAACTGAAAATCGATCTTAACGTCATTAAACTAAACAATAGAGCCAATTGCTCTCTTGTCGGATCCAAACGATCCCGTTGAGTTGATCTTAGTCTGGAGATTAGGCTAACGTATCCTTAACAAAAGTTTAAGTTGATCTTAGCCTCAATATCGCTAACGTATCTTTAAACTAAAACACCAAATCCAAATCTAAGTAAACACGGATTTGGACTAATCCACGTCCTACGGGCGACGGCATCACTTAGTCTCCGTATACAATCCACGGGCAACCACAAACAAAACAAACACACACGACACGAAGTGAACATCTGGAGAAGGAGAAAGTGGCTACCGCGATGCGGTAGCGTAATTAACTGCAGGGGCTTGCGCCTGCAGGGAAGAGCGTCCCCACAATCAAAAACCCCTCAAGCGAGGGGGAATCTGACGAAGTCTGCTACATCGGCCGCATCCGTCTAAACCTCCGATACACGGTGCCATAAATCAACTTGGCATCTTCGGAGAGGTGGAAGGATAAAACCAAATAGCATCTGCCCCGAATTCCAGGCATGACGTTCACCGCGTCTCCGCCGCGTCATTCGGAGGGGAACGGATTCAGGGACGCCCGGTGGGACCTTTTCCTCTTTCCACTCCACACTTCGTGTGTCGTCTTCGCGAACGAATCGCGATTTGTTAATGGTTGCCTTTGGATTTTAAGTTACTAAAATTTGGTCTTTTGCCTGGCGCAGAAATCAAGCATCAATGGCCTCCAACTGCCCGAGCTGTTCAAAGTGCCAGTGCAACCAACGCTCCACCTCACCTGGAGGTGTAGCTTATGGGCCTCAAGCGGCCTCCATCCTTGCCATGCCGGTAGAACAGGTGACCCAGGCCACTACCGGCCTGTTTTTCGGAACCATGATCCCGCCTGCAAGCTTCACCATGCCAGTGCCTGCACCAGAAGCGAACAAGAAGTCGGTCTTCGATCGGCTCACTGCTACAACGGCCCCTTTCAACGGGTTGTCCAATATCAAACCGGCAGCCTCTGTCTTTGCCAGGCTGAGCCAGAACCCTGATGGGCCCGCCAAGAAGCCCATGAACCCTGAAATGGCCGTCCCAAGGAAGAGAGCCACCCCTACTCCTGAAGTCGTCAAGGCGACTTCTCCTGTTAAAGAGTCAGTCTTTTCAAGGCTGGCTATTCCGGCTCCTGCTCCTACTCGAGGATCTGTCTTTGACAGATTGAATATCACTACTCAAAGGACAACATCAGTTTTTAAGAGGCTGACACCAGCAGCACCTCATTCAGACAGGGGGCAATAAGAAGCTGTCTCTGTCGCCGAGCCAGCCCCAACGGCTCGTCATGCTCGACGTCGCCACTGGCGCCGAGTAAAGAAGGCAGGGGGCAACTCCCCCTCAGGGCTAACTCCACCTGCTCCAGTGGTGGAAGTTAATGCTTCTGTTCCAACTAGGAACATCTTTGAACCACTTAGGAGGGTACGTAGGAACTCTCCAACTGCTATGCTAAAAAGATCTTCTCCACCTGCGGAGAGAGTTGCAGAAACTAAGCTAGAGCAGCCCCCTCAACGGCTGTCCTCCAAGATTTATAAAGTCTGGCGTAGGGTTCAAGACTCCGTAATTGACCAAGGTCACTCTCGTCAGCAGAAAAGGGCGAAAGTGCAGGAAGAAAAGGACTGTCCAATCAAACAGCAATGGACGACAATCACCAGGGTGCCCGCAGCAACGGCCCCTTCAACTTCAACGGCCCACAAGAGAAGGAGGCCGGAGAAAATTCCCACGCCCGCGGCAAATGCCAAGGGCGGCGAGCCCAAACGCCCTAAGTCCGGGGGCATTGTAGTACATACCATCTACATGGCGTCGAGGAAGGAGGACAGCCGTGCATCTACAGGTCATAGACCGCTTACACGGTCAGTGACCAAAGCTCAGGAGCAACAGCAGAAGCTCCAAGAAATGATGAATGTGATGGCTGCACTCACTGGGCCAAAAGAAAGTCCCGAAGCGTCCTCGGATCAACGCCAGGAGCAAGAAACTGACGCTGAATTCCTTCGCAGGATATTGGAGAAGAAGGATAAAGAGGCTGTGGAACAAGAAGCCAATATAAAGTGAATGGCCCTCCTGTTCCAGGACATGGTGGGTATGATGATTCAACAAGGTCCTCCTTCTGAAGAAGATCCTCCGATCGTCCTTGAAGACGACAGGGGAGAAACGTCAAATCCTCCACTGGCTCTGTCAACAGCCAAGGAGGAGACAATCTCCAAAGCTGACTTGGACGAATATATAGCCCAACAGATACGGGTTCATCATGCGACTGAGGCAGCCGGTCAGGTCGTAAAAACAGGACGACCATATCCGAGCTGGTACGATCAGATAAAGTACCCGCTGGGCTATACAATACCCAAATTCCATGTCTATAAGGGGACGGGCAATCCCCACCAGCATGTTGCCCAGTTCAGAGCGCTTTGCGGCAACACCGGCGGTGATGATAAATTGTTGCTTCGCCAGTTCGTCGGCAGCTTGTCAGATACAGTGTTCGAGTGGTACTCTGAGCTCCCAAACGACTCCATCAAGACATTTGCGGAGATGGAACTGCTGTTTACTCAGCGTTTCGCAAGCGCCAGCGAACGTACCCCGATAACGGCATTGATTAATGCCAGAGTGAAGCCAGGTGAGACATGGGTCCAATATGCTATACGGTGGCGGAACTTCTGGTCAAAATGCGAGAAACGCATCGAAGAGGCTCCTGCGGTAGGCATGTTTGTGGGAACCCTCGATCTGCAAGCAACCATATCGCAATTCATGATGTTCTTCAAGCCGACTACCTTCCAGGCCCTGATCGACAAGCTAGCGAAAATGGATCAGATGGGCCATAGTCCTCCCCCTCCAAAGCCGGACTCTCGAAATGAAAAGGGGAAGGAAAAAGCGATCGTTGTCGCTAATGCTCAACAACAGCCGGGCAACTTGAAACTGGCTGTCCGTCAAAATAATATGCATCCGCACGTACCCCTAGAAGAGAGGCTAGGACGTCCTTACTCGTTTCCCCGAGATAAAACGAGAAGATTATTCGAGCTGGCGTTGCGCAACCGACTCATAAACCTGCCGGATCCAAGACGTCCGTCGCAGCCGAACGACGTCCATGATCCCAATTACTGTCCCTATCACCGAGTACTGGGTCATCCGATCGAAGATTGCTACGTCTTCAAAAATTGGACTGAAGACCAGTACCAACAGGGCAAGTTCGCGTTGTCCGACAGATGGAAGGTGAATCCGCCGCAACCTCACACCTCTAAAAGGATGAATACGCCGGGGGCAACGTGCTCTCTCGTTGAAGAAGCTCCATGGGAGGTCGTGCTATCAGCCAAAACAAAAAGGATGCTGAACGATCTTCAAACATGCCCAGCGATCAGGTGGAAGAACCCGTTGGAACCTCAGATCATTGAAGGGATGTTGAAGCCGCGCCCAACTCCAAAGAGCGATAGTGGTGTCCCAAGCACTCTCAGCCAGCCGTCAAAATCTTCAAAGAAGAAGAAAAAGAAATCCAAGAAGCCCATGAAGCCTGACGACAAGAGCACGGACTTACAAAAACAAATTGACGCGCTGGAGGAATACAACCAGAAAGCACGGACTCCCATTACGCTCCAAGAGTTCCTCAACCACTTCTTTCAAGAGGAAGATGAGGGAGATAGTTCGTCGGATGAATCTGAGGAATACGTGGCGAGCTGTCATATGATCTCCCATTCGTTTACAGACGATGAGGAAACTCCTTGCACTGAAAAGTTGGGGGCAGATCCTGAACCGGAAGTTCTGGGGCCATCGGATGAAACAATTGACGCATTCCTCAACGAAACTCTGTTGAAAAGTAAAGCTGATCGGGAACGCGAGATGGCTATATTTGAAAGGGCCAAGCACCGAGAAGAATGCGGCTCGAGCTTGAGATGAGCATCAACGTCGAGGTCAAGAAGCTGATCGACTCCGGCTTTATCCAGGAGGTTCAATATCCTGAATGGATCGCCAACATCGTCCCCGTGATGAAGAAAAATGGGACAGTGCGCATATGCGTGGATTTCCGGGATCTCAATAAAGCTTGCCCAAAGGACGATTTTCCAGTGCCAGTCATCGAACTGATGATAGACAATACATCCACTCATGAGGTTTTCTCCTTCATGGACGGCTCATCAGGGTATAATCAGATAAAGATGCATCCCAAAGACCAGAAGCACACCGCCTTCAGGACTCCGCTAGGTATATTCTGCTACAAGGTGATGCCTTTCGGTCTGAAGAACGCCGGTGCCACCTATCAGAGGGCCATGACGAAGATCTTCGATGACCTCATACATGAAATCGTCGAGTGCTATATCGACGACCTCGTGGTGAAAAGCAGATCATACGAGGAACATCTTGAGCATCTGAAGACCGTATTTCAACGCCTTCGATAATACAACTTGAAGATGAACCCTCTCAAGTGCGCATTCGGAGTTTCCTTAGGCAAATTCCTAGGATTCATTGTCCAACACCGAGGTATCGAATTAGATCCGTCAAAGATCAAGGCGATCATGGAAATGCCTCCGCCAAGAACTCTCAAACAGCTGCGGTCTCTCCAAGGGAAGCTCGCGTATATACGGCGATTTATAGCCAACCTTTCAGGCAAGTGTCGTCCTTACAGCCACCTGATGAAGAAGGGAACCCCGTTCGTCTGGGACCAAAAATGCCAAAGCGCGCTAGACGAGATCAAGCAATACCTGCAGAACCCGCCAGTGTTGGTTGCTCCGGTCAAGGGAAAGCCCCTCATTCTTTATACAACCGCCCTCGAAGGTTCCTTAGGCGCATTATGGGCGCAAGAGAACGATCAAGGGAAAGAAAGAGCACTCTACTATTTGAGTCGAGTTCTACTGGGGGCATAAAGCAACTATTCTTCCATTGAAAAACACTGCATTGCGTTGATCTTCGTGATAACAGAGCTCAGGGACTATGCGTTGGCGCATGAAGTCCGTCTCATATCGAAAGTGGACCCCCTTAAATATTTGATGTCGAAGGCCATATTGACGGGGCGACTCGCTAAATGGGCCCTACTCTTGATGGAGTTCTCGATAACCTATCAGCCTCTCAAGGCAGTGAAAGGCCAGGCCATTGCCGACTTCCTCGCTGAACATCCGATACCTGTCGATTCTCCTCTGAATTGCGATCTGCCAGACGAACATGCGTTTGACGCGATCGACGGTGGTGATACCCGATGGGAGCTTTATTTCGATGGAGCGTCTTCCATGAAGAAGCGCAAACAAAACACACCTATAATCAAGTCGAGGGTAGGTCTCATCTTCATAACTCCACAAGAGGGGATAATGCGCTTTGCTTTCTCCTTAACAGAGCCGAGGACAAACAATGAAGCCGAATACGAAGCTTTGATAGCAGGCCTCGAGATCGCCATCGACATGGGAATTGAAAACCTCCTCATATACGGAGATTCCTAACTGGTCGTTAGTCAAGTAAACGGCGACTACCAGACATGCAAACCAGAATTGGTGAAGTACGGCGAAAAGGTACAACAATTGTTGACCCAAATCCCTTCCTACACTTTGGAGAACATACCGCGCGCGGAAAACAGCAAAGCGGACGCGTTGGCCAAGCTCGCTAAAGAATTGGCTGACGAGAACCTCGATGACGTCAGAATTGTGGTACAAAGCCGTCGGGTGCTCGCCCCAGCGGAAATATCTCTGGAATCACCCGAAGAGAAGGGAGAGACTGAGCAAATGGCTATGCAAATAAAAGACCGGGAAAAGGCCGAGGATTGGAGGGAAGTCTTTATAGACTACTTCAAATACCGTCGAACGCCCGAAGATGCGTCCTCAAGACATCAGCTTATGAAACGATGTCACGCCCCGCTTCCCGGTGTACGGCGAAGTGGACGCTACGAGGTCCGCTACATATATACTTAGAAGTACATACGCTAAGCGTATCTAAGCAATATAAAAGTAAATCACAAGAGACAAGAGATATAGAAATAACAGCAACTTTATTAAAAACATTCTTTTGTACAATGCATGAAAGTAAATACAACTGAAATGAAAAGCGATGCCTAAACAGTGGCATAACAGGAAATGAAAATACTGAATAGAACAAGGTACAATATTTAGAGCTCAGGATCTTCATGAAACTTCTCCAAGTCATCACCGGTGGTCTCGATCTCTGCTGGGTCCAAAACACCTGACGACATTCAAAGAAGAAAGAAATAGAATGTCGTCAGCGAACAGGTCGCTCGGTAAGTCCCAAAGATAAGGGAGAAATAGACAGAAAGTAAGAGAGAGAGAGAGAGCGCGCTTTTGATGTTGTATTATAATATTGTAATATTGTATTAACGTTATTGTTTGTAGCCTGGTACAGAAGATGCGAGTGTATACGAGGGGAGTCCCACTTACACCGGGGACCTTGGTAACCTATAGTACAAGGCTCCGTCGATAATACCATGGAACAACGGCATGGATGTAATTACGTCTTAAGTGACCACCTCGTGCCACCTTTAACATATTCCGTACCAGTCTACCCCTTAAACCCCGTAGTGTTTTGTTTGTATTGTAGTATTGTATTGTGTAAGTTGGATGACTGACCGAAACCATGATATCAGTAAACAGATTGTAACTGCATAATCAGGTAAATGGAATAACGGAATAATGGATGTATATCCATGGTTTGATTCGGTCAAGTTGTATAGATTATTAACTGGATTCTGGGATTCATGTATTCATATTTAGTTGGAATATTAACGAATATAAATTGACTTGAATCATATTCAAGTCAGAAATAATCAGACTCAAACCCGAGTCAGACTAAAAGAAATGTAAGTTGAAGTTCTATATTTGTTAGGGTCATTATTGTAATTTATAAAACTTGAGGGGGTTTTATGTAAAAATACTTTTGTATAGTTTTCAAGATACACCTCAAGTATTTATTATTTGTCTTTATTGTTATAATAAGTGTGATTTTATTTTATGATATTTCTAGTGAAAATATCCTAATTCCATAAATAAATGTATTAATTTGTAATATTGATTTATTTGAAATACATGGTATTTTAATGTAACTTTTAATCTTGTAATTTTTAGGAAAAGGTGGAAACTTTATCTTATAATAAGATAGGTGTTTAAATGATAAATATACATATGTTTATACAAGAATAATTTTAATAAATATTTTATTTTCCAAAAATCTCATTTTTCTTAAATGTCGTATTTTAAACCTTTCGAGACCGAATGCTCCTTGCGGAGGTCTGAATCTCGCACTACTAAGCCCGAGGGTGCACGATAAACCTTACTATCCCTAACGAGTTCCCCAAAGGTGGGTTGTAATGGCGCTTTGCAAAGATTTAATAAATACTAATCATTTAGAAAACGGTTTTATAAAGATAAGGTATTTATTTGAAAAAGGGTGTAAATTTCCGTATTTTAGATTCTAGGGTTTCCTAAGCCAACTAACCTATTTCTAAATGGTCTAAACGATAAGTCATTAGAAGCCTCAAATCGCCTCTTCACCGCCAATTGCGGCCAGGTAAGTGCCAGGTGAGTGGGAGGCTCTCCACTACAAGTAGTGGTCCTAATTAAGTAACCACTCTCCTTAGACACACTTGCCTAGACACCACAAAGTCAGGTTTAGATAAACGATCGATGTCCAAGACATATCGTATTTTCCTTTTAAAAGATATTGTTTTAAAAT
Source organism: Agapanthus africanus (assembly GCA_030015575.1). Taxonomy (NCBI): domain Eukaryota; kingdom Viridiplantae; phylum Streptophyta; class Magnoliopsida; order Asparagales; family Amaryllidaceae; genus Agapanthus; species Agapanthus africanus. Next base: position 646,889,952 of record JASDDO010000014.1, on the reverse strand, counting down.
TGTGTATAACTTAAAACTTTTAGAAAAGGTTTTATTAAGAAAAATGGTATTTTAATGTAAAATCGTGTTTTGTCGTATTCTAAATTTTCAAGGTAGCGTGTTATGGTTGCATATGAGTGTGTGTGGAGGTAGGTCATTATCTCGTGTTTTACTTTAAGGTATGGCAATATTAAAGGGTTAAATGTGATAAACTAAACATGGTGGTATTTAAGTGCAAAAATACGGTATATTGCAAAAGTTATCATTTCATGTGAGAAACTTTATCCAAATTAGTTGTTATGTGATTAGTTGTCAACATGAATATGTTTAAGCATTATGGAATTAGTGATAAGTGAGTTTTGATAGAAAACCGAATCGGAAATCGGTTTGTTCTGATTTCCGTCGGGTTTGAAAAGTCGTATTTTTATGAAAGAATAGAAAGGTAGAAAAGAGGGACTTACGGGTTTGGACAACGCTAGAGAGTGAGAGGGAGGTAGAGGGTTTGCCGGCACGTCGAAACGTCGTCGAGAGTTCCTAGCACGATCACCGGAAAGTCGACGTCGATTTCGTCAGCGCTTCGCCTTTCGCTCGTTTTCCGACGTACCAAGTTCTCTTGAGATTTTGGGAGAGTGGACTTAGAAAAGGTGATGAGAGGGTAGAGGGTATGGGTGTTTATATAGGGTTAGGCTAGGGTTAGGGTTTTAATTATTAAAAATATAAAATATATATATAAAAATCATTAAACCTAGGATTAAAAGAGATTTATTGGCCAAATGATAACCGATCCAAGCATTTAGAGTGTGCAGGAGGGTGGACCAGGCCAGGGGCCAACTTTTCTCTGTTGGTGACTCGGCCGTCCGGCCAAGTCCGGCCGGCGACGCCGGACCGAGTCGGCCGAGTCGCCGGCCGGCGGCGCCGAGTCGGGCCGAGTCAGGCCACCAGAGGCGGGGGAAATTTCGGGGGTACAATTTGGTATATTTACTTTTTGTTGTCCAGTACATATTTTGGGAGTTATGGCCTTTTGACCGTTGACTTTCCAAAAATTTAAAACAAAATAAATATAAAAATAATGTGGGGCATGGGATTTGAACTCTGGTGGCTTGGTTCAGCAGTGCAAGGTATTACCAATGAGCTACAAGCTCCTTCTTGTAATTATTGTGGGAAAATAACTACTTAAAGTGGTAACAACAACACTAAATACCCCAAGTATTACTTTAATTTTAAAACAATTTTATGTACACTAAAAATGGAGTTATTTAAAAACAAAATAATTACTTATATATATATTGTGCTCAGGTTAAAATACTCCTTTATGGAATTTTTATAAAAAATATGTATAGAAAAGTGTATAGGAAAATTAGGGTTGTTACATTCTACCCTCCTTATAAAAATTTCGTCCTCGAAATTTGTAAAAGGAAGGTGTAACAGTTTCAAAACAATTTGGTGATCGTGAGTGTGAAAGAATAGGGTTATGATAGATTCAACGGATATGAAATGATAAGATTCAAGGAATATGAAATGGTAAGATTCAAGGAACATGAATTGTAAAGAATGTTTTATTTGCTGGTTCTTGTGTTTATATTGCTTAGGTTGTTCACGCAGACCAGAACTGCATGATAGGGATTCATACAGCTCTGACCTGCATGGGCAACCATCAAAACCTGTCACGCCCCGCTTCCCGGTGTACGGCGAAGTGGACGCTACGAGGTCCGCTACGTATATACTTAGAAGTACATACGCTAAGCGTATCTAAGCAATATAAAAGTAAATCACAAGAGACAAGAGATATAGAAATAACAGCAACTTTATTAAAAACATTCTTTTGTACAATGCATGAAAGTAAATACAACTGAAATGAAAAGCGATGCCTAAACAGTGGCATAACAGGAAATGAAAATACTGAATAGAACAAGGTACAATATCTAGAGCTCGGGGTCTTCGTGAAACTGCTCCAAGTCTTCACCGGTGGGCTCGATCTCTGCTGGGTCCAAAACACCTGACGACATTCAAAGAAGAAAGAAATAGAATGTCGTCAGCGAACAGGTCACTCGGTAAGTCCCAAAGATAAGGGAGAAATAGACAGAAAGTAAGAGAGAGAGAGAGAGTGTGCTTTTGATGTTGTATTATAATATTGTAATATTGTATTAACGCTGTTGTTTGTAGCCTGATACAGAAGATGCGAGTGTATACGAGGGGAGTCCCACTTACACCGGGGACCTTGGTAACCTGTAGTACAAGGCTTCGTCGATAATACCATGGACCAACGGCATGGTTGTAATTACGTCTTAAGTGACCACCTCGTGCCACCTTTAACATATTCCGTACCAGTCTACCTCTTAAACCCCGCAGTGTTTTGTTTGTATTGTAGTATTGTATTGTGTAAGTTGGATGACTGACCGAAACCATGATATCAGTAAACAGATTGTAACTGCATAATCAGGTAAATGGAATAACGGAATAATGGATGTATATCCATGGTTTGATTCGGTCAAGTTGTATAGATTGTTAACTGGATTCTGGGATTCATGTATTCATATTGAGTTGGAATATTAAAAAATATAAATTGACTTGAATCATATTCAAGTCAGAAATAATCAGACTCAAACCCAAGTCAGACTAAAAGAAATGTAAGTTGAAGTTCTATATTTGTTAGGGTCATTATTGTAATTTATAAAACTTGAGGGGGTTTTATGTAAAAATACTTTTGTATAGTTTTCAAGATACACCTCAAGTATTTATTATTCGTCTTTATTGTTATAATAAGTGTGATTTTATTTTATGATATTTCTAGTGAAAATATCCTAATTCCATAAATAAAGGTATTAATTTATAATATTGATTTATTTGAAATTCATGGTATTTTAATGTAACTTTTAATCTTGTAATTTTTAGGAAAAGGTGGAAACTTTATCTTATAATAAAATAGGTGTTTAAATAATAAATATACATATGTTTATACAAGAATAATTTTTAATAAATATTTTATTTTCCAAAAATCTCATTTTTCTTAAATGTCGTATTTTAAACCTTTCGAGACCGAATGCTCCTTGCGGAGGTCTGAATCTCGCACTACTAAGCCCGAGGGTGCACGATAAACCTTACTATCCCTAACGAGTTCCCCAAATATGGGTTGTAGTGGCGCTTTGCAAAGATTTAATAAATACTAATCATTTAGAAAACGATTTTATAAAGATAAGGTATTTATTTGAAAAAGGGTGTAAATTTCCGTATTTTAGATTCTATGGTTTCCTAAGCCAACTAACCTATTTTTAAATGGTCTAAACGATAAGTCATTAGAAGCCTCAAATCCCCTCTGCACCGCCAATTGCGGCCAGGTAAGTGCCAGGTGAGTGGGAGGCTCTCCACTACAAGTAGTGGTCCTAATTAAGTAACCACTCGCCTTAGACACACTTGCCTAGACACCACAAAGTCAGGTTTAGATAAACGATCGATGTCCAAGACATATCGTATTTTCCTTTTAAATGATATTGTTTTAAAATTGTACATAACTTAGAACTTTTAGAAAAGGTTTTATTAAGAAAAATGGTATTTTAATGTAAAATCTTGTTTTGTCGTATTCTAAATTTTCAAGGTAGCGTGTTATGGTTGCATATGAGTGTGTGTAGAGGTAGGTCATTACCTCGTGATCTACTTTAAGGTATGGCAATGTTAAAGGGTTAAATGTGATAAACTAAACATGGTGGTATTTAAGTGCAAAAATACGGTATATTGCAAAAGTTATCATTTCATGTGAGAAACTTTATCCAAATTAGTTGTTATGTGATTAGTAGTCAACATGAATATGTTTAAGCATTATGGAATTAGTGATAAGTGAGTTTTGATAGAAAACCGAATCGGAAATCGGTTTGTTCCGATTTCTGTCGGGTTTGAAAAGTCGTATTTTTATGAAAGAATAGAAAGGTAGAAAAGAGGGACTTACGGGTTTGGAGAACGCTAGAGAGTGAGAGGGAGGTAGAGGGTTTGCCGGCGCGTCGAAACGTCGTCGAGAGTTCCTAGCACGATCACCGGAAAGTCGCCGTCGATTTCGTCAGCGCTTCGCCTTTCGCTCGTTTTCCGACGTACCAAGTTCTTTTGAGATTTTGGGAGAGTGGACTTAGAAAATGTGATGAGAGGGTAGAGGGTATGGGTGTTTTTATAGGGTTAGGCTAGGGTTAGGGTTTTAATTAAAAAAAATATTTAAAAAATATATAAAAATCATTAAAAATCATTAAACCTAGGATTAAAAGAGATTTATTGGCCAAATGATAACGGATCCAAGCATTTAGAGTGTGCAGGAGGGTGGACCGGGTCTAGGGCCAACTTTTCTCTGTTGGTGACTCGGTCGTCCGGCCTAGTTCGGCCGGTGGCGCCGGACCGAGTCGGCCGAGTCGCCGGCCGGCGGCGTCGATTCAGGCCACCAGAGGCCGGGGAAACTTCGGGTGTACAAATTGGTATATTTACTTTTTGTTGTCCAGTACATATTTTGGGAGTTATGGCATTTTGACCGTTGACTTTCCAAAAATTTAAAACAAAATAAATATAAAAATAATGTGGGGCATGGGATTTGAACTCTGGTGGCTTGGTTCAGCAGTGCAAGGTATTACCAATGAGCTACAGGCTCCTTCTTGTAATTATTGTGGGAAAATAACTACTTAAAGTGGTAACATCAACACTAAATTCCCCAAGTATTACTTTAATTTTAAAACAATTTTATGTACACTAAAAATGGAGTTATTTAAAAACAAAATAATTACTTATATATATATATTGTGCTCAGGTTAAAATACTCCTTTATGGATTTTTTATATAAAAAAATGTATAGAAAAGTGTATAGGAAAATTAGGGTTGTTACAAACGACCTATGTCTTTCGCCTTCGTCAATGATACTCTGTACAAGAGGTCATTTGATTCTCTGTGGTTGAAATGTCTGGAACCTGAAGAGGCAAAAAGGATCGTTCAGGAAGTTCACGACGGACTCTGCGGTTCTCACCAAGCAAGCCCAAAGATGAAGTTGAAGATCAAACGGATGGGCTACTACTGGCCCACGATGATTCAGGACTGTCTCGAATATGCGAAGCAATGCCACTCATGCAAAATCCATGGGGACTTCATCCAACAACATCCAAATCCACTCCATCCAACGGTGGCTAGCTGGCCATTCGAAATGTGGGGAACTGATATAGTCGGCCCCATCGAACCAGCATCGTCCAGGGGACATCGTTTTATCCTGGCGACGACTGACTACTTCTCTAAATGGGCAGAAGCAGTAACGTTAAGAGAAGTGAAGACGGAGAATATCCTCCATTTCTTCAAGATGCACGTCATATATCGGTTTGGAACTCCGCGACGGATCATCTCCTATAACGGGCCAGCTTAGAGAAGCCACAAGATCAGTAGCTTCGCGCAGCAGCATAATATAGACTGGAGATATTCCTCAGTTTATAATCCGCGAGCTAATGGTCTAGCCGAGGCATTCAACAAGACCTTGACAAAGATCATGAAGAAGACGGTGTCCCGAAATAAGAAGGACTGGCACGAGAAACTGCAAGAAGCTCTCTGGGCGTATCGAACTACGTTCAAGACAGCCACGAACACAACGCCGTACGCGTTGGTATTCGGTACAGAAGCAGTACTCCCCCTCGAGATAGAGTTACCCTCTCTACGAGTGGCAGTCCACTACGAGCTGACGGACGAAGAAAATGCTCACCTTCGGCTTGAGGAGCTTGATGCCCTTGATGAAAGACGGCTCATAGCGCAACAAAATCTGGAGGCCTATAAAGCAAAGGTGACGCGCTCATATGAAAGATTGACCCGGCCGAGGACATTCCGCCAAGGCGAACTCGTGTTAGTGGTCAAAAGGCCTATGATCCCCAATCGAGCCAAGCGGGGAAAATTCGAGCCAAACTATGAAGGCCCGTACATCATAGACAAGGTCTACCAGGGTGGAGCCTATCTACTCACGGATATGCACGGTGAAAGGCCTTTCAGGCCAATAAATGGTCGCTTCCTAAAGAAATACCACGCTTAGCGAGTTACCGCCTATGTCAATGATAGATGGCGACGACTATGTCTGCTCACTATCTTCCTAAGCTCAAACTTTATAAGCAGTAGCCAGCCTTCTCCTGGACGGACCGAAACGTCCTTAAACTAATGGCGGACCGAAACGTCCTTAAACTAATGACGGACCGAAACGTCCTTAAACTAACGAAGGACCGAAACGTCTTTAAACTACTACCGCAGCATCCTTAGGCTGGCGAGATGAATAATATATATATATATATATATAATAAATATAATAAACGGTATGTCCATAAGCAAAATGGGCACAGATGAAAACCCGAAGGGGCTCCGTGAGTAAAAACAGTAGGGCTACCGGCGGGTGTTCGTGAAAACCCGAAAGGGCGCGACCTCGTAAAATAAAAGAGAATAAAAAGAATTAAAAAAAATGGTATGTCCATAAGCAAAATGGGCACGGATGATAACCCGAAAGGGCTCCGTGAGTAAAAACAGCAGGACTACCGGCGAGTGTTTGTGAAAACCCGAAAGGGCGCAACCTCGTTAAAAGACACTTACAGGGTCCTCTCGACCTTATAAGGAGAAACCACCCGCGAGAGATCCTTACGACTCACAAGGGAGCAACACGCTTAGGGATCCCCACGATTCCTAAGGAGAAAATACACTTGCGAGATCCTCACGACTCGTAAGGAGAACTCTCTTATGGGACCCTCACGGCTCATAAGATTTGAAAGTCTTAAGTTACAGAGACCTAAACCTGTGCTTAAGAAACCTCCACAACCTTCAATTTTGCCCTACAAGTGGTTCAATACTAACCCTTGTGTACAATCTACGGGCGCGAATAAACATTTCCCTAACCAAGTCCCATCCGTGACTGGGGATATGTTCGCATGACCCTTGTAATTCCTCTCGATTTACAAGGAGAAAACCCTCTTGTAGGATCCTTACGGCTTACAAAGGAACATACACTCAGGAATCCTTACGATTCCTAAGGAGAAAATACACCTACAAGATCCTCACGACTTGTAGGGAGAAATACCTTTGTGGGACCCTTACGGCTCATGAAGTCAAAAGCCTTAGTCGACAGGACCTTAACCCTGTTCGCTAAGCCACCTTTGTTCAACATCGACAGAAGCAAATGATGATTCGCTCCTGGCAATATCCCAGTTGTAGCGGTGCTGATGCCGAAACCGGTGTCTAATTCCAGGCTTACGGCGAAAAGCCAGCAAGCCGCACATGCATACAAAATAGGAGAAATGATGGGGTAGCTTGCAATAAAAAGCAGCAAGTAAAAACGTATGCATATAGAACAGCCGAAATGATTAGACAACTCGCAATAAAAAGCAGCGAGTAAAAATAAAATAAATAGCCGAAATGATTGGGCACCGCGGGAAATAGCCGAAATGATTGGGCAATCGCGACCTTCGCGATATAAAAGCTGAAATGATAGAGCATCGCGGAAATAAAGCAATAATATAAAAAAATGATGAAACTTTTGCCCTACAGGTGAGATCACATCGATCCTTGTATACAATCCAAGGGCATAAACAAAGACGGAACCATACCTTCCTAACAGGCTCCGCCAGAAAGCAAAGCCAAATCTCGACGGTTCACCAACAGCCTAGAGACAACCGCGACATTCGTCTTGATGCAACAGACGCAGTGCCAGCAAACGAAGCGAAGATCAAATTCCTAGCTTCACGGTTCTGATGGTAACTTACATAAAACCTGAAAGATCACCACAAATCCTTCAACTCAGGGAAACCAGTGTCCTTGACGAGAACATCCTGATTCGCTTCGACCCGCAGAGAAACTAGCGTCTTTGCAGGAATACATCGATTCGTTTCAAACCCAGGGAAACCAGCGTTCTTGGCAAATGACTCAATTCAGGGAAACTAGCGTCCTTGATGAGAGCCTCCTGATTCGCGTCGGACCTCAGAGAAACCAGTGTCTCCGCAGGAATACTCCGATTCGTTTCAACCCCGAAGAAACCAGTGTCTTCGGCAAAATCCTTCAACTCAGGGAAACCGGTGTCCTTGATGAGAACATCCTGATTCGCGTCGACCCGCATAGAAACCAGCGTCTTTGCAGGAATACATCGATTCGTTTCAACCCCAGGGAAACCAGTGTCCCTGGCAAATACCTCAATTCAGGGAAACTAGCGTCCTTGATGAGAGCCTCCTGATTCGCGTTGGCCCTCAGAGAAACCAGTGTCTCCGTAGGAATACTCCGATTCGTTTCAACCCCGAAAAAACCAGTGTCTTCGGAAAAATCCTTCAACTCAGGGAAACCAGTGTCCTTGACGAGAACATCCTGATTCGCGTCGACCCGCAGAGAAACTAGCGTCTTTGCAGGAATACATCGATTCGTTTCAACCCCAGGGAAACCAGTGTCCCTGGCAAATGACTCAATTCAGGGCAACTAGCGTCCTTGATGTGAGCCTCCTGATTCGCGTCGGCCTTCAGAGAACCAGTGTCTCCGCATAAATACTCCGATTCGTTTTAACCCCGAAGAAACCAATGTCTTCGGCAAAATCCTTCGACTCAGGGAAACCAGTGTCTTTGACGAGAACATCCTGATTCGTGTCGACCCGCAGAGAAACTAGCGTCTTTGCAGGAATACATCGATTCGTTTCAACCCCAGGGAAACCAGTGTCCCTGGCAAATACCTCAATTCAGGGAAACTAGCGTCCTTGATGAGAGCCTCCTGATTCGCGTCGGCCCTCAGAGAAACTAGTGTCTCCGCAGGAATACTCCGATTCGTTTCAACCCCAGGGAAATCAGTGTCCTTGGCAAATGACTCAATTCAGGGAAACTAGCGTCCTTGATGAGAACATCCTGATTCGCGTCGACCCGCAGAGAAACTAGCGTCTGTGCAGGAATACATCGATTCGTTTCAACCCCAGGGAAACCAGCGTCCTTGGCAAATACTTCAATTCAGGGAAACCAGCGTCCTTGATGAGAGCCTCCTGATTCGCGTCGGCCCGCAGAGAAACCAGTGTCTGCGCAGGAATACTCCGATTCGTTTCAACCCCGAAGAAACCAGTGTTTTCGGCCAAATCCTTCGACTCAGGGAAACCAGTGTCCTTGACAAGAACTTCTTGATTCGCGTCGGCCCGCAAAGAAACCAGTGTCTCCGCAGGAATACTCCGATTCGTTTCAATTTCGAGGAAACTAGCGTCCTCGGCAAAATACTTCGACTCAGGGAAACCAGTGTCCTTGACGAGAACACCTCGATTCGCGTCGACCCGCAGAGAAACTAGCGTCTTTGCAGGAACACCTCGACTCGTTTCAACCCCACGGAAACCAGTGTCCTTGGCAAATCCCTCAACTCAGGAAAACTAGCGTCCTTGATGAGAGCCTCCTGATTCGCGTCGGCCCGCAGAGAAACCAATGTCTCCGCGAGAACTTCCCGATTCGTCTCAACTTGCAAGATAAAGCCTCAGGCAGCAGGGATTAAAAAACTTGTTTCCTGAGCACTGGGACCCTACAAGTCGGTCTAAAACGGTCTCTTGCATACTATTCACAGGTCTCACTCTCCAAAGTCGAATCACGACAAGGAAGGAAACAACCTCTTACGGGTCCTCTCGACTCGTAAGAAGGAAAATTCTCTTATAGGATCCTTACGACTTATAAGAGAAAACGTACTTAGGAATCCTCATGATTCCTAAGGAGAAAATCCACCTACGAGATCCTCTCGATCCGTAGGGAGAAAAGTCTCTATGAGACCCTCACGGCTCATAGAGTTGAAAAGTCTTAGGCAGTAGATCTGAAACTGCGGCCTAAGCCATCGCTACCTCTGGAAGAAACCAAGGCAGGATGCTTACTCTATTATCTGTCAACCATGTTTATTAAGACAGCATACTGATAATAAAAGAAAGAAGAAAGCGACAGAAAGAACATCCGATTTGCATTTGATCAAGCATTCGAGACGCACTCATTCATGCATGGGCAAAAGACTCAGAACGAGAAATAAGACAAGATGGAATAAAAAAATTCTATTCATATTTCCAAAAATTCTTACAATCATGAAAGCGATAAACGAAAAACGTTATTCAAATTATTACAATGATATAACCTCAGATCCTGGGCACGGATTGAGGAATTCAAAAGTAAGGCCATCTAGAGTTCTTCTGGCCTTTCTGATTATTCTCGTATGCAGCCTCCCGCGCTCCTGTGTGTCAAGATCTTCGGCGAGGCCCCCCAGCCTTCGATAAGCAGCGATTATCTTCGTCTGCTGGAAAGTTTGATGCAGAATGTCGATGAGGCTATCCCGCCGTTTCTTCGAGATCAGCCCCGACAGGTACACTGAATGCATCTTGTCTTCGGCATCATCCAGCGCATTGAGCGGTAGGGCCTCGTGAAACCCCGGAAGTACTCTCCATACTGCTCCCAGCACGACTTTCAAGAGAGCTAAACGACAAGGAAGCAGCCAACCAACGCTTGCGTTAAGGCGACCCATGACCTCCACACATTGGGCATCTATAAACTCTTGGTTTTGTTGACGGCCCTGTACACGGATATCCTCGTAGGTGATGAATTCGTGCAGACTGTATAGACGCACTGCCATAATGCCTGAAGGAAACATCATTGGAAGATTAGCAATGAGAAAAAGGCATAGGGAGTTAAACTCCTCGAGAGCCGAGCTCTATTAATGGAACCCTAATAGGATTCTCCTTAGTTCTCTTTGGACCCCTTTAGAGCAAAGCTCTGCTAAGTGAAACCCTAAATGGGTTTTCTTTAGATCAGGAATCTATTAAGAGCAAGGCTCTGTCAATGAAAATTAATTTAACTTAATTTAATTTAAATTAAAGTTTTTACCTAAAAGTTTTAAGAATTTAACTCTTGAAGTTCTTACAAATAAAGAGCAGGGCTCTGAGATTCTGAAAGTAAAAATGTTTAAGATGATAATCATCTATTGAGGGACCAAAGGTCCTATTTATAGGCATCAAATGCCCTTTCAACTTCCAAAAGTTGCCGCAACGGTTGGAATTCTGCCACCGTTGCGCTCGCGTTTGGGGCTACGTAAGCGCAACGGTGGGGGGGCATTTGTTTACCCCAATCAGAGCAAAGCTCTGTTCAAATTCCAAGGCGGGAAACGAAGCGACGCTTCTGTTTCCCCCAATCAGAGAAAAGCTCTGTTTTGAAATTGAAGTGAAAATTAAAGTTAAAATAAACGAAGCAAAGATTCAGATCCCCCGCGCTGCGCACAGAGCGCCACGTGTCAAAACCAAACACGCCAGCGCAGGGAGCGCAGCACCCAAGGCAGCACGCCCAATCAGAGCAAGGCTCTATTTAAAACAAAATTAAAGGAAGCAACGCTTCAGTTGCGCTGCGCTGTACGCTGCGCGACATGTGTCAGCGCAGTTGCGCTGTGCGATACCTGGCAGCGCAGTTGCGCTTGCGCAGTTACGCTGCGCTCTGCGCTGCGTGACACTTGTCAAGCGCTGGGGCGTTTGCGCCAAACAGAATTAAAATTCTAGTAAGATCCTTCTGTTCTTGTTAAAACAAGAATATTTTCTTCTGTAAAACTGGGGAAAATTCCCCAAATCACTCAGAGAATGATCTCTTTAACATATTTAACAAATTAATGGGCACTATATAAAGGCCCTTAGACCCCAATTCAAAAGATATCAACATAGAGGAAGAACATCAAGAACTTCAAAAACAAAAAAATAGAGAGAACTCTGAAGAATTTTGAGAAAAACTCAAGAAGGGAAAGAAGGTAAAAACCTTTTAAAAAAAAGAGAAGAACTTCTTCTGAATAGATCATTGATCTAAGAACAAGATCAATGATCTTCAATAAAATAAATAAATAATAACAGTGCCTTGCACTTTTTATTAACCATTGGTTCTGGAATCTTAAAGATTCTCAAGTTATTGAAATAGTGTCTTGCACTTGCAAAAACTGCACTGTTGCGCTCCTGGGTTGGCGCAAGCCACCAGAGAGTGCCACGTGTCAGCTCCAGAACCACTTGCACTATGCGCTTTTAAAAAATAGAGCATTGCTATTTAAAGTTGGCGTAACTCACCAGAGCGTGCCACGTGTCAGTAGCGCAACAGCGCAGCGCATTGGTGCAGCGCACTGCGCTGTTGCGCTTGCGCTCACCAGGGTGTGACACGTGTCACCACGACAAGCGCTTGCGCTCAATAATTGGCGCAAAGCGCCTGACAAGCCACTGTCAAGTAATTAATGCACTGCATTATTTACAGAAGGGCCAAGCCCAATTAAAAAGGCCTAACATGCCTAATAAAATGCAACACATTATTTTAAAAAGGGCAGAGCCCAAACCAAAACAGGTGCTCTGCATCATTTATAAAGGGACATAGCCCAAATCAAAAAGGCCTAGCAGGCCAGAATAAAATGCAGTGCATTATTAAAAAGGGGCAAAGCCCAAGCACAGGCCTAATAGGCCAAAGATAAATAAAAACGTTGAACATTTCTCAACTGGACTTAGCCCAATCATGGCCGTAAGTCCTCAAATTAAATTGACTGAGCAAGATTGCTCTCTTAAATCAATTTACACCCGGTTCAAGAGCACATCTCCGAACTCCTCTGACACCTATCATTGTAATCCTTCAACGACGTCAGAGAGGTGACGGGTCCCGACAACCACACATCGATATGGACTGTGGGGTCCCTAAACTCGTGGACCGAAACGTCCTTAAACTAATATTCGTCCCTAGATGGGAATGTTGGACCAAAACGTCCCTAAACTAATATTCGTCCCAAAATGGGAACGTTGGACCGAAATGTCCTTAAACTAATATTCGTCCCTAGATGGGAATGTTGGACCGAAACGTCCCTAAACTGAAAATCGACCGCAACGTCATTAAACTAAACAATAGAGCCAATTGCTCTCTTGTCGGATCCAAACAATCCCGTTAAGTTGATCTTAGTCTGGAGATTAGGCTAACGTATCCTTAACAAAAGTTTAAGTTGATCTTAGCCTCAATATGGCTAACGTATCCTTAAGCTAAAACACCAAACCAAAATCTAAGTAAACACGGATTTGGACTAATCCACGTCCTACGGGCGACGGCATCATTTAGTCTCCGTATACAATCCACGGGCAACCACAAACAAAACAAACACACACGACACGAAGTGAACATCTGGAGAAGGAGAAAGTGGCTACCGCGATGCGGTAGCGTAATTAACTGCAGGGGATTGCGCCTGCAAGGAAGAGCGTCTTTACAATCAAAAACCCCTCAAGCGAGGGGGAATCTGACGAAGTCTGCTACATCGGCCTCATCCATCTAAACCTCCGATACACGGTGCCATAAATCAACTTGGTATCTTCGGAGAGGTGGACGGATAAAACCAAATAGCATCTGCCCCGAATTTCAGGCAATACGTTCACTGCGTCTCCGCCGCGTCATTCGGAGGGGAACAAGTCCGTTTCGTAACACATTTTAATCCCAGTTAGGATCGTAATTAGGCGACGCTACAGTTGAACAATATTTAGGTTTCCACCGCAATTGGCGGATCAATGATATACTATATCGACAGGGAGTTATGGACAGGTTATGTTTGAGGTATAAAATCTGCCTCTGCAGAATTCAGCACAACGTATCTGCATTATAAAATGGGTTTAAAATATCAAACAATTGAGGAATCCAGGGAGACCAGTGGAGTAAGAAAGCTAACTCAATTTCTACGTAACGATATAGGCTTCCCCGCATTCTCATATTTGAACAGGAATATACAGGGATTTAGAAACAGGGATTAACTGGGATTTCCGTTCTGGACTGCAGTCCAGAATCATAGTCCTCCGCAATTATCTCTATCATACTTTGTTAAAATTTTGTGACCAACTATATAATACAGTAGGTTAAACAGTCATCTTCGATACGAGCCATGGACGCTAAAATCCGATTTATACGTAATTTTTTATAAATTTTACGGTTTAGCATGTACGAAAGTTTTCAGGTTTAACGACAGGAATCGGGACACCATTTTACGCGAGCAAACGACATTGTATTGTTACCAAAGTCTTAAGGGACATTCATTATAACTCGGGCCATCAAATGTTGTTTGTTGCCGTCAATTTAACGGGGTTTGTAGGTCATGGTTTACATCGAACACTCATAATTGTATCAGATCGCAATCGAAATGAATATATGTAGCATGAAGCAAGTATTAAAACTTGCCTGACGACGATCGATGGTCACGAAGGCGATGATGGTGGCAGCTTGCAGTGACGACACGGTTAGCACAGCGACATGCACACGGCTACACACGGCTGGGATTCGAGCTTGGCCTCGGTGAAGAAGACGGAGCTTGGAGGCGACGGTAACTGGAGGTGATGGTCAAGGCCGCGACGATGATAAGCCCGGCAGAAACGACGGTGAGATGTCACGTACGGTTCCGGCACGGCACCAGCAGCGGCGACGGCAGCGAGCTCAGGGGTGAGCCCGGGTCTGTCCTCGGAGCAGCGGAGAGGTGGAGTCGTCTTGGCAGAAGAGGGCGGCGTTGATTGGCCGGAGCAGGTGAGGGCGATGGGTGTGGGCGAGGGGTGCTCGGGGGAGATAGTCGGAGCTCCGGTGACGTAGGGACAGCGAGGGTGCTCGTGAAGGGAGTGGATGCAGTGAAGGAGGTGAGGGAGCTCGAAGAGGCGATGGGTGCTGCGGCTGGGGTGGGTTGGAGTTTTGGTGGTGGTGTTGGGAAGACAGTGATGGGTGATGGGGGCTCGGGCGTGCAGGAGAAAGGGTTCTCGTCGTCGGTTGGCGAGAGCGGGAAGTAGGGAGGTGAGAAGAGTTCATCGTGGTTGGTGGTTGTGGGGATGAAGGCGAGGAGATGACAGAGGGAAGGTGCAGTTGGGGAAGTCGAGGAGGGTGGCCGAGAATGGAGTGGGTGCTGGGTGTGCAGGTGAGGGGCTCGGTGTGCAGACAATGGGTAGGGGAGCTCGTGATTTCTTAAGAGAGGAGAGAGGAGGAAGGGGGGAGAGATAGAGAGAGCGACGTGGTCGAGGGGAGGAGGTAGCGCGCGCGCGGTCGTGGACGCGAGAGAGGCGGGGACGTGGGAATAGGCGCGGCGACATGGGGGTGGAAAGAAGAAGAAAGAGGCGGGAAACAAGAGCGGGGAAGGAGACGTGAGGGTGTGGGTAGCGGGTCGGGTCGGTGCGGGTGAGGACAGGAGGGTGATTTGTGGGCCGGGGAAAGTTGGGCCGGGAAAATATAAGAGAAAAGGAAAAATAAAGGGAAGGGGAGGGGTGTGATGGTGGGCCGGCTCGGAAGAAGATAAAAAGAAAAGGAGAGTTAGGGTTTGGGCTGGGTTTTGGGAAAGAAAAATAAAAAGGAAGAAAGTAAAAGGATTTAAATTAAATTAGGGTTAGGGTTTTAAAATAAAACAAAAATAATTACAAATATAAATAATTAAATTTTGTAAGTAACAATTTATAAAAATACGGATATTGGTGCACAAAAGAACTGGGTATTACACGTCCACGTCCGGGTCATCGGCTGTTCCTCACCGGCGGAACTATCGTCCCGCTCGTGCTGCTGCCCGGGCCCAGGCTCGTGCTTCTGTCGCCGGAGGTATATATCAGACTTCAATTTTCGTTAAACCTTGATTTCTTAATACCACTTTGTCTTAATATTGATTGTCTTGATATTTCTTGTAGACGCAGGGCATCCCTATCCCGAGAGGGGGACTCGAGGCCCGAATCAGCCCCACAGGCTGAGGCCCGACAGAGCTAGGGGGAGGCAGCATTCCCCCTCTTCTTTACCCCTGATTATCGCTATACCGGCGATTATGCCGAGAGGTTCGGCCGGTATATGGGGGATGAGAGTCGCCTCGTGAAGAAGTATCCACTTCACGTTGAGTGGGGCGACCAGCACCGGCGCTCATTCGCCCTCTTCTGGGATTAGGCTCGGGTATTAATATATATTTTCATTTGATTTATCCAATATATTTATTATTAACACTTGCAATTTAATAACATTGTTTTTTTGGTATTTGCAGTTGGATTACGATTTTCAGCCTGTACCCGACCCTGATAACCCTGGGAGGGTGCTCGATCTTCACGCTCTGTACAATGGCCTGATGAAGAACATGCAATCAAAGGTCTGATCCAATAGGAACGAGATGAAGATCGACTGCTATTCCCTGTGGATGGCGACCTCTGAGGCAGAGAGAGCGGCCCTTCTACATACTCCGGCCTTTGCGAGAGTCAACGTAGATACATGGCCTCTATTGTGCCAATAATTCGACTCTCAGCGCAAACAGGTATGTATTTTAAATGTAATTCATTGTTTAGTACATAATTTATTTTTTGTGTTGCTTAATTAGAAAACTAAATCTGAATGTGTTGTGCAGAAACAGGCCAATCAAAATAAAGAGAATAGGAAGTCGGCGAAGAGGGGTCGCCCCACTTATACAGGTGGCTCGAGGAATATTACTCGTGCCGTGGAGTTATCGGTAAATTACAATAGACCAAATGTGATATAATGTAATATTAAGAGTTATTTTCTAATATATGTAAAAAAATTTGCGAATTGCAGAGAGCTCAGACCCTGGCGCAGAGTGGTACACTGAGCGTGTTGTCCGCGTATCTTGCCGTCCATGGCACCTCGACAGATCCCGCCACAGGCGAGCTTCGATACCCCGACACCGCTACCCAGGAGTATTGCGTAAGTGTTAATATTTATTCAACCCCTATTTAAAATTTTTGTTTTGAAAGGTTCAAATTTAAATGATATACTTATATTTTACTGGTTAATGTGGGTGTAGGAGCGGGTGGTTGAGCAGGCGGAGGTATCAGGGATCGATTTTACTGGACAGAACGATCTGATGCTGCTGACCCCAGTCCTAGACGCTGCACACAGAGGGCACCACGGAGGTTGGGAGAGAGGCCGAGACTAAGTCCTAGCAGGGCCCATATGAGGTTGGACTCCACTCCGGCGGTTACTTCCTCTATCTCCCGTGAGCGACGTCTAGAACAAGAACTTGACACCTTGAAGGCCACCGTCCAGGAGTTGAAGGAGATGATGGTATGTATACTACTTAATAGTAAAATATTATATCATATTATAGATAGCAACATATCCAATATTAGTATGTAGCCTGAGCTTATTTGGTTGTAGACTTAGCTTTAATTAATTATACATACATAAAACTGTCTAATTAAAATAAACTACGGTTTTCCAAACTAGATATCCAAACGAGGCCTAAGTCCCTAAGTATTCATAGATTGGGGTTTCGCAATAACCTGATAATGATACGAATTCGACTAATACACAGTTCTTACTCGTTTATTACACACAAAACTGAACAGACGCGACAGGGTACTTGGCTGAGCCTCCACATGCATCTCCTTCAGCTGCGGCTCCGCAAGACACTACCTCGGCTGCGGTTGCGCAGCCAACTCCTACAACTCCACAACCCGCTCAGACTCCTGCTGTTAGTGTTTATGTCCTAGAAGGCCATTACTGTATCATACTAGTTTGTATATTACTTAATGGAAGCTTGGGATATTCACATGTATATAACAGTCTTGCTAAACATGGTAGTATGCTACTTGGTTTTTCTATCTTAATATGTGAGTATACGTATTGATAGAGCTCTTAGGATCTTGCTTGACTACCAGCGTTGTGATGGCAGTCACACTAGTGGGGGCTGGGTAGTCTACAAGCACATCCTTATTCAGGTCCCTAGTCGTAGGATTATCGAGACAGGGCATCGATACTCCGGAGTAGACTAGTGTGTACGCTTCTCATCCCAGTTGGGGAGATGGTCTGTCCCACAGCCGTCAGTACGTCGTACTGGAGATAGTATGCAGGTGCTCGTTAGGTTACGGGTACACCGGACAGGACTCACAGGGAACTGTTGGTTGGTTTTATACCAGTCGTCAGTGAGCAGTTCCCAGGTGACATGAGCACAGCATAGTCCTCCGACTTGACACTGCTACTTCGCCTCGAGTGTGTCCCACTGTTCTTAGATTACTACCCTACCACGGCTCAAAGGAGTCGTGCAAACAGGTAGCAGTTGGGTGCAGTCCCGAGCACTTGGAGGCAGTAGCGGTTAGACAGGATTCGTCTTTCCCGGTATTGGGGGTTGATATCGCGATGTGTCAGAGAGCCATTACGCAAGGTCCCTGGCCAGGGCAAGCGAGATTTGCTGGTAGGTTCCAGTAGTTTCTCAGGGTGTAATGGGCTACGCTCCGACACGACTTATACCGCTATTAGGGGACTGACGCTTGCCGCCCGCCTAGGCCCGATATGCGATAGTCTTAGACGAACGGACCGGACTGTATGGAGATTGTCACAGCAGGCTCAGTACGAGTTCGGATGGGTTTCCTCATCGGCCTTCTTATCGACATCTACCTGGGGACCGTTACGTACAGCTAATGCCGCTTGCGGTCTGTGGTTAAACCCACTGCCAGCGTAGTAGTCGAGTCTCTAGAGTCCCACAGAGAGAGTTTCCCTACTTCAGGCGAAACGATATAGAGGTCGTATGGTTTTACGACAAGGGTTCGGACGCATATGTGTGTTTACGCACGTACGACTTTCGGACAGTTTTTACTAGTCGGCTTTGGTTTAAGCCAGTTACTAGTATCCGGTTATTGGATTTATACAGTCTAAAGTTTTTCCGTGTTTTCACAGATAGGAGGGGCGTTCTCGTAATTGCGCGAGAAGCTTCTAGAAGATGGTGACTAAGGAGGTTAAGGTGGAATATACATTGAATGAGATTAGTGAGTCATATGAGTGATTCATCCATGTCATTAATGCATCATAAATGCTTAATGACTCATGGTAATGAATCACCATTAGATATTTATGAAGCATGATTATTCATCATTTGATTTTCTTTTATTGATAAATCTTAATGCTTCATATATATTATGATAACTCATTTTCTCATATCAATGATCATTCTCGCCTTCTCTCTCCTCAAGCTTCCTCTCTTCACATCCTAATCCTCCCCTCTCATGTGTTGAGTACAAGGATTAGTTAGACTACTTAATCCATAACCCTCACTCTATATCATCTAGGTACTTTGATTAGCACTTAAAGAAACCTAGTTGCCTCAAGTTTAGAGGCAAAGCTTGGAGTAAAGCTCTCGTGGTGGATCGTCTACTACTTGGAGAAGGCCAAGGAGGAGGTGGAGTTCGTAAAGACGAAGGACACGGTTCTTTAGGTATAATCACTTCACATAGTAGTTTAGAACTTCTATGATAGTTGTTAGTTATCGTTTAGCTTCGATTCATGCGGTTAGTCGATGTTTAAGCAAAGAACAAGATCGTTTTTCATATTTCCGCCTCCCTGCAAGTCGTGGGGTGTTGTACATCGACTTACAGTGGTATCAGAGCCTCGCTAAACAATAATTAACTCATTAGCAAAGTCGCAAGAATTTCGAACGCAAAAAGAACCGGAAATATCGTCGCATTAACACGGTTTCTGTCGATTTTTAAACAGGCCCTAAAAATTTTTCAGGGACCTGCAGAATAACAAGCAAGAAATTATAGGGGTACTCAAGAAATTTGGTCGCGTAACTCGGCTAACTTGCCGCGGAACCGTGGCGGATCCATGCGATCCGCCGCGGATCCGCGGCCGAGTTAGGGACGAGTCGGCCCAAAATTCTTCAGTGACCTTCTGGTGTTAACAGTGATATTTCTGGATGTTTAGTTTTCTGCTCAAGTCTCAGGTGCACAGAGAAGTATTGGAGTAGAATCTATAGTGTTTTGCTCGATCGAAATTTTACGATGTTTGCTAATTTGATTATATCTGTGTTTGTATAATGTGTTCGTAAACCTCCCCTAACTGCTAGTATGTCGGTTGGCAGGGGGTTGCACATTTCTGTAATGGTTTTTACTGTTTGTGGATGTGAACTGTATTGGACTGTTGTGATGATTAGCCGGGGTTTGTGATGGGTTATTATTTTAATTCATTCGATGTAATTGTAATATGTTGTAATATTATTTTGCGAGGCACATCCAGGTTGCGGTTGTAGCCACCGTTGTATTATTTCATTTTACTGTTTTTTGCTCCTAGGATAGACCCAAGGTGGGGTGCACAAACTACCAGGTACTTTGAAGTGTTTAGTGGCCTACTCACTTTGTTGAGGGAGACCGCTTTACTTCGGGTATTTGACGGGTAGTTTGCCGTACCCGTAGGGGTCTAGGGTGGGGTAATGGCTATTCATCACAACTGTGTAATCCGTCTTTTGTTGCAGGTTCTAAACAAACACGGATTGCTTGCAAATTCAATAAAGTTCATATGAGATCTGGAATGCCTATTATTGCGTCTGACGAATGTACAATATCTATATATGATAGCTATTTAGACGTCACTTATGTTTTACACCCGCGCTAGCCCAGCCCCCGCTCTGTCGTTAGTTAAGTAATCTAACGGGTGATGACGGGACCCCGTGGCGAATGCGGATGGCATAAGAGGACGTTGTATTTTCGTTGTTTTCTGCAATGATAGGTTAATGATGGGACGCATTATTTATAATGCAAAGAAAATAAACCAAAAGTTGAATCGTTGGAACAATTTAAAAGAAACCACTCGGTTATTTTAAAAGAGCAGAATTTTTAATTGCGGAGCTTTAACCACTCCTTTTAAAATGCTATCAGGTTCCTTCGATTATATCAAGTTCACTACGTTCACGGTTTCGCCAAAACCAGTCGTAGCCCTCCGTCATTTCTTATGAATGGTCAGTAGTATTCAAGCTATGTTTGTTTGGCTCTTAGTCAAGACATAGTGATTGGTAGCTGCTGGGGTATTCATTTGTTGCATAGATAGATGAGTTGGTTTGGGACAGTCGTATTACTTTGTTTGGCCCTTAGTCAAGAGTATATACGGATGGGTTCAAATCAACAGGATAATGATGGGCAGAACTTGACATGTGACTTATGATTTGTTGGCCCTTAGTCAAGGTCATAAGAACATGGGGCAAAAATCTATATCGGGAATTTCTAAAGAAACTGAAATTTGCAAAGAGATGCATACCATTTGGAGTTTGATGAATGTTGGTAGGATTCCTTCAACATTATCATACAATGATATTTGGATCCCGATCCTACTGTGAGTATATACTACTTATCAGGAGATTCGTCACTTAACGATCAATGCTATAAACCAAGTAGGTGCCGAGAAAGGTGTCAGCGGGGCTACGCCCCCAGAGAAAAGAGGTTATTTAATTAAGGAACTTCGCGAAAGCGTTGGAAAACCTCCCTCGAAGTACCGACACTAGCCTGGCTGAACGGTTAAGCAAGTATTGTACAGTGAGAATAGTCCTGACTAATTCTTCTTTTATAGTTTAAGGAAGGATTCGAGAAACAGTGGGAGCCATCCAGTTTAGATAAATTAAAAACCAATCTAAACTTGCAAGAGCATCATGCTAAAGTGTTTTCTTCTCTCTCTCTCTCATTGCAGCGACCTTGTGACCATGACTAGGTTACATCTAGATAACAAGTTGACTGAATCTAACTTATATGACTGGCAAAGGTCTGTCCAGATGACCATTGCCTATGACAAGATGGACCACCCTATTACTACTCAAGATCCCGCCGTCCCAGGTCCAGTTTCCACCGTCGCGGATGTGGATATCCGTCAGACAAAGGAAAAGGATAAAGCGAAAGCCAAGTGCCTCGTGTTGGCTTCAGTTGATGGTATATACCAGAAGCAGCACGAGAAGATGGACTCTGTTTCCATCTTTCTCCATAACAAAGATTTATATGGAGAGCAATCTCATATCGCAAGATATGAGGCCTCGAACGAATTAATTCAAGCGAGGTCGGCTGACGGGTCATCTGTAAGGGACGACGTCCTTACAATGACTAGCTATATTAATGAGCTCAAGGACCTGGAGACCACGTTGGGAAACAGGTCATATACTGACTTATTTCCACAGTCCCTACCCTCTACTTACACCCTGAAAGAAACCAGGGAGACACAAGCTCTGCTTAATAGGGGACCTTCTTCTTCTTCATCCAAGGCGAAAGCAAAGGGTGAAAAGAAGAAGACCTCTACAAAGCCGATATACGGTGTCAGCAAAGTAGGAGGAAAGGGAAGAGAAAAAGTTTCGGGACTTGGTATAGGTAAGGAGGGATATTCCTATTGTTATGGGAATGGACATTGGCAGAAGGATTGCAGGGCTTTGGAAGCCAGTAGCCAGATACGAAGCATGTTGTGGCTTCAGCCTCAAGTGTGTTTGTAATTGAGAACTGTTTGTCAATTAACTCTACTTCCTGGGCACTAGATACCGGAGCAGGATCTCATATCTGTAATTCGTTACATGCTTTGAGAAACCGTAAAGTTATAAGGATAGGTGATTTGTCTCTCAGAGTTGCAAACGGAATGAGCGTGGACGCTGAATCCGTGGGAGAATATCGCCTAGGTTTGACAAGTGGGCAGATATTGATTCTACGTAACTGTCTGTAAATACCTAGTTTGACTTGTAATATCATATCAGTGTCCTCACTTTCAAGAGAGGGATATGACTTTACATTCGTAAGCGATGTAGTTCACATCCACCTAAATCAAGTTCTGATTGGGTCCGGTACATTAGATGACGGTATATACGTATTGAATCAAGCTCAGGTTTTCAATGTCCAGAACACACTTAAAAGAAAGTCTCCAGAAATAAATCAGGCTTTCTTATGGCATTGTAGACTAGGTCACATCAATGAAACACGATTAACAAAGTTACATAGAGAAGGATATTTGAATCCGTTCGAATATCAATCTTATGCCACTTGTGAATCTTGTCTCGTGGGAAAGATGACAAAGACTCTGTTTACTGGACACGGAGTAAGAGCGAGCGAGCTCTTAGGACTCGTACACAGTGACGTGTGCGGTCCAATGTCTATACATGAGCGAGGTGGTTATTCCTACTTCATTACTTTTACGGATGATTTCTCTAGGTATGGATATATCTTCTTAATGAAGCATAAATCCGAGGCCTTTGAGAAATTCCAAGAATACAAGAATGAAGTGGAAAAACAGACAGGCAAAAGTATAAAGACACTGAGATCTGATCGAGGTGGTGAATACTTAAGTGCCGAATTCCTGGGTTACTTAAAAGAGAATGGAATTCTCTCTCAGCTTACTCCTCCATACACACCACAACACAATGGTGTATCGGAAAGGAGAAATCGAACCCTATTGGATATGGTTCGTTCCATGATGGGTAAGGCTGAGTTACCGCGATCTTTCTGGGGTTATGCACTAGAATCAGCTGCATATCTTTTGAACCAGGTTCCAACCAAGACTGTGCCTACCACACCATATCAGATGTGGAGTGGGAAGAAACCCTGTCTAAAACATTTTAGGACATGGGGGTGTCCAGCTTTTATAAAAAAGCAGCATCCGGACAAGCTCGAGGCACGCTCAGTACAGTGTAAGTTTGTGGGATATCCAAAGAACTCCAAGGGATATTATTTCTATTACACAGAGGAACAAAAGGTTTTTGTTTCTCATCATGCCCACTTATTAGAAACAGAATTTTTAGAAAATCAGAAGAGTGGGAGAGCAGTAGAACTGGAAGAAATTCCAGAACCACAAGCTGTTACTGAAAGTTTGGTAGAACAAGAAGTTTCAGAAGAAAGGGACATACCAGCGCCTATCCGCAGAAGTAGTAGGCAGTCTCATCCGCCCGAGAGATACTACGGTTTTCTCATAGACGGGGATAGAGAAGATTGCGTCATTGATAATGACGACCCTACTAGCTTCCAGAAAGCCATTCAGAGCGGCGACTCGGTAAAATGGCTAGATGCAATGCGGACCGAAATGGAGTCCATGTACACTAACAAAGTATGGACTTTGGACACTGCTCCAGATGGGGTGAAACCCGTAGGATGCAAGTGGATCTTCAGAAAGAAGATTGGTGTAGATGGACAGGTTGAAACCTATAAGGCTAGACTTGTTGCAAAGGGTTTCCGTCAAAGACCTGGTTTGGACTATGACGAAACCTTTTCTCCAGTGGCTATGCTGAAATCCATTCGGGTCCTTCTTGCTATTGCTGCCTTCCATAATTATGAGATCTGGCAGATGGACGTAAAGACGGCCTTTCTAAATGGAAATTTAGAAGAGAGCGTCTATATGGATCAACCAGAGGGATTCATTCAGAGTGGGAGCAGCGGTAAAGTATGCAAGCTGCTTAAGTCCATTTATGGACTAAAGCAGGCATCGCGGAGTTGGAACATCTGTTTTGATGATACTGTCAAAGAATTCGACTTTATCAAAAATCCAGATGAACCATGCATATACAGTAAGATTGTAGGGAGAGTTGTTGTATTCCTCGTCTTGTACGTGGATGACATTCTCCTAATAGGAAATGATATTCCTATGCTACAGTCAGTCAAAAGATTCTTGTCACGGAAATTCTCCATGAAGGACCTGGGTGATGCCACCTACATTCTGGGGATCCAGATCTATCGTGATAGATCAAAGAGGATGTTGGGACTTTCATAGTCCAGGTACATTGACACCATATTGAAAAGATTCAGTATGGAAGATTCTAAGCGCGGTAACCTACCGGCTTGTCACGGAATCACCCTCTCCAAAGAGATGTCTCCCAAGACTGATTTGGAAAGGGAACGCATGTCGATTATACCCTATGCTTCTGAGGTAGGCTCTATAATGTATGCGATGTTATGTGTCAGACCAGATGTAGCATACGCGTTGAGCGTTGTAAGCCGGTATCAGGCAAACCCAAGGGAGAATCACTGGATAGCAGTAAAGAACATTCTCAAGTACCTGAGGAGGACTAAGGAGATGTTCTTGGTTTACGGCGGAAAAGACTTCAGGATGGAGGCCTATGCTGATTCCGGCTTCCAGAGTGACAAGGATGACTCCAAGTCCATGTCGGGTTATGTCTTTACCCTTATTGGAAGGACGGTCTGTTGGAAGAGTTCCAAGCAGGACACCGTTGCTGACTCAACGATAGAAGCGGAGTACATAGCTGCTTGCGATGCCGCAAAAGAAGCTGTCTGGATGAAGAAGTTCCTCACAGAACTTCAGGTGGTTCCTACCAGTGTTGGTCCAATACCTCTGTATTGCGACAACAACGGCGCTATAGCTTTAGCGAAGGAACCCAGGTCCCATCAGAAGTCCAGAAACATCTTAAGGCGGTATCACCTGATCAGGGAGATCGTAGATCGCCAGGAGATCGTAGATCGCCAGGAGATCGAGGTAAAGAGAATAAATACAGAGGATAACATTGCTGATCTATTCACTAAGGCCCTACCTCAGATTCAGTTCGAGAGGCTACTCGAGATCATCGGTCTTCGATACGCCAGTACATGGCCCTAGTGCAAGTGGGAGATTGTTAGTGTTTATGCCCTAGAAGGCCATCACTGTATCATACTAGTTTGTATATTACTTAATGGAAGCTTGGGATATTCACATGTATATAACAGTCTTGCTAAACATGCATGGTAGTATGCTACTTGGTTTTTCTATCTTAATATGTGAGTATACGTATTGATAGAGCTCTTAGGATCTTGCTTGACTACCAGCGTTGTGATGGCAGTCACACTAGTGGGGGCTGGGTAGTCTACAAGCACATCCTTATTCAGGTCCCTAGTCGTAGGATTATCGAGACAGGGCATCGATACTCCGGAGTAGACTAGTGTGTACGCTTCTCATCCCAGTTGGGGAGATGGTCTGTCCCACAGCCGTCAGTACGTCGTACTGGAGATAGTATGCAGGTGCTCGTTAGGTTATGGGTACACCGGACAGGACTCATAGGGAACTGTTGGTTGGTTTTATACCAGTCGTCAGTGAGCAGTTCCCAGGTGACATGAGTACAGCATAGTCCGCAGACTAGACACTGCTACCTCGCCTCGAGTGTGTCCCACTGTTCTTAGATTACTACCCTACCACGGCTCAAAGGAGTCGTGCAAACAAGTAGCAGTTGGGTGCAGTCCCGAGCACTTGGAGGCAGTGGCGGTTAGACAGGTCATTCTCGCCTTCTCTCTCCTCAAGCTTCCTCTCTTCAAACCCTAATCCTCCCCTCTCATGTGTTGAGTTCAAGGATTAGTTAGAATACTTAATCCATAACCCTCACTCTATATCATCTAGGTACTTTGATTAGCACTTAAAGAAACCTAGTTGCCTCAAGTTTAGAGACAAAGCTTGGAGTAAAGCTCTCGTGGTGGATCGTCTACTACTTGGAGAAGGCCGAGGAGGACGTGGAGTTCGTAAAGACGAAGGACACGGTTCTTTAGGTATAATCACTTCACATAGTAGTTTAGAACTTCTATGATAGTTGTTAGTTATCGTTTAGCTTCGATTCATGCGGTTAGTCGATGTTTAAGTAAAGAACAAGATCGTTTTTCATATTTCCGCCTCCCCGCAAGTCGTGGGGTGTTGTACATCGACTTACACCTGCAGCTATGGCTCCGCAAGCCACTACCTCGGCTGCGGTTAAGCAGACCACTCCTACAGCTCCACAGCCCGCTGAGACTTCCGCACAGTTCGCAATGGTCGAGTTGTTGACTTAGGGTTTATCCGAAGAGCAGGTGTGCCAGATTACGGCGATTATCAGAGGTGGAGCTGGACCGAGCTAGGGTAGCTTTTTGATTTTTATATTTTAAACATGTATATACTTATATGTTACATATTGTATATATTTTGGACGATATTGGTGGTGTTTGCGTGTTCATATTGATTTAGATTGATATCGTATTCTGCTTGTTGATTTCTTTTATATATTATGCGTGAGATGTTGATTATGAATACTGCGGTATATATTCTGCTTGTTGATTACTTTCATATATTATGTATATATTATTGTTTACAGGGCGAGGAAAAAAACAGACAGCCCTTTTTTTATAAAAAAAAACCTGATAATCTGTCCCTACGGATTAATCCGTAGGGACAAATGTTGCACCTACAGTTTAATCCGTAGGGTCCTACTTTGCCGCTACACATTTATCCGTTGGGACAAAATATCAGGATACCTGATATTTTACCCCTATGGACCCAGTAACAGATGTTAGATTTGTCCCTACAGAGTAATCCGTAGGGGCATAAGCTTTACCCCTACACATTTATCCATAGGGACAAAATATCAGGATACCTGATATTTTGCCCCTACACATTTATCCCTACACATTTACTCGTAGGGGCATAAATATGGACCTACGGAGGGAAATATCTGGACCTACGCATTACGCCGGAGAGGCATCTATTTGTCCCTACGGAGTTATCCGGAGGGGCAACTATTTTATTTTATAAACCGATAAATTAAATAAATATTTTGTCCCTACGGATAAATCCGTAGGGGCATATGGATCTATGTATTAAGCCGTAGGGGCAATGATTACTCCGTAGGGGCATGTTTGAGGCTAAGACTTGCACCTGCGGCGTGTGCACCTACGGTGTATTTTTGTGCCCCTACGAATATAGCCGTAGGGGCAGTGCTTTGCTCCTACGGGAGCAACCCCTATTTGTAGTAGTGTGTTCTAGGAAATTTGCATGTGGCCCCTTGTCTTCCTTTCATATTTATCTACATATTGCTAAAAATATTGGAAAATTAGTTTTGCCTCTTCTTTTTTGTTGAAATTTACCTTTTGGTCTTTTTACATTATCTATTTATGACTAAATGACTAAAAAATTATTTTAATTTCTTATATGGTACTTATAATTAAGTTTAGAGATATCATCTAAACTAATATATATATATATATATATATTTTGGAATAACATGATGTTGCGGTCAACAGGTAGTAAATTCGATATGGTCCGCTGCGTCTCAAAAAAAAAAGTCAATATACCTTTTAGGCTTATTGGAATGGTGTCCATCGCTTGAGTTATATCTGCTATCGCAATTATGAGGTTGTAATCGACCTAACGGCCATTTTTGTCTATATTTTATGTGTTTAAATTAAATCAAACGTGACTCGATATACTTAATTTGAGATTTCGTTTCGCTAAAGATCAACCTTTCAAACAGAAGCTGCTGCCGATTATGGCTTAATTATCACTAGATTTTGTGCACGTGCGTTGCACGCATTAATTAAAAAATTGGTTTTTTTGACAGAAAAGAGAGATGTGGAGATTTCTTTAATGATAATTAAAAATTAAACTTTTTTTGGGAGAAGAGAAAGATGTGGATATTTCTAGATTATGTGGACCTCTATGCAAAGGGTATTTGCATTATATATAGAAAGATATTTTCATTATATATAGAAGATATAAATATATATATTGGGAGAGATGATATGAAAGGTTCAAGATAAACAATTAATTGTTTTTTAGGAGAGAGAGAGAGAGATGACGTGGAGGGCTTGAGAGGTGAGAGAGATGATGTGGAGGGCTTGAGAGGTGAGGATTTTTCTCATTTTTTCTATTTTTCAAGAAAATTTGGGATTGAGAGGGCTTGAGAGGTGACTAAAAAACTAATATATATATATACATATGCCATGGTTATAAGGATTGCTTTGTCCTTATGTGTTACAAATATTGGAAATTTATCTCTTATTGAAGATTTGGGATGAATTAAAGACTTTCGCATGGGGACAGGTCTCATCCCAATATAACCCCAGAGACATGCAATCTGTTTTTACCTCTTTTATATGGGGACCACAACTTTGATTGAACTCTAAATTAAATCATTTGGAGAAGAATATTAGTCCCATGCGCTCAAGTATTTTGCACGCGCCTTAAAAAATTCTAAAAAATTCTTGAAGCTTATCGCTAAAAAATTTAAAAAATTCTTGAAGCTTATCGCTAAAAAGTCCTTGAAGCTTATTGCTAAAAATTTTTAAAAATCCTTGAAGCTTATCGCTAAATATCACATAACACAACATTTTTTTAACATTATTGTAATTTTACCCGTAGTCCCATGAGCACTAGCATTTTTTTAACAATATATATATATATATATATATATATATATATATATATATATATATAAAAGGTAAATTGTCAATAAATAAAAAAACCAAGCACTTTTGTCCGTTGTCAAAAACACTCTGGCCTCGAAAAGTTAGTGAAAACCTCCCTAAAAGGTTTTTATTTATCAAAAAACCTCTTATCTGTGATATCTAGTAGCTGTCTGTTATATCTAGTTTCCTGCGATATCTAAGCAGGAGCCAGCGATATCTAAGCAGTTGCCTGTGATATCTAAACTGTTTCCTACGATATCTAAATAGTTTGTATGAATTGGTTAGATATAGCAGTCTACTATGTAGATACTGCAAGAAAAATCTCTAAGAGGGTTTTGAGTACCGTTTGGAGGCTAAGAGGTTTTTGACAGCGGAAAAAAGTGTTTTTTTCTTCTGACAATTTGCCCTAAAAAAATTTATATTTAGTTTTATAATTCAAAGGAAAAGAGGTCTATTGGAAGAAGCATTGCAGTGTGTGCTAAGAGTTCTCAGTTAGACCCTCCATAATATCGATTTGCCACTTATTTTTATGGGCCAAACTGTTAGATATTTTAATAAGAATATCACAACTTAAATTTAAAAAACCCAGCATTTTCGTATTTATGATTCACTTTTTAAACTTTTATTAATTTATAACTCCTTATAGATTTTAAAATGTTTAGGAATTAGTGTGAAATTTAAATTCAATAAATAAATATCGTTTGGGTTTGATACATGCATTCTTATCATTTCTGCTATAAGTTTTATATGTTAAAAGCTAAACATATGTAAAATAATTCTGGATATATATATATATATATATAGAAATATATAAATAAAAGCATCAACAATAATAAATTAATTCAAGTTAATATATAATCTAGGCCCAACTAAATTAAATCATTAATTTACAGAACCATCATTTTATTTGTAAAATATAAATTAAAACTATCTAGATTTTTTTCTTCCCGTTTTCTGAATTCATATACTTACAAATGAGCAGTAGCTCAGTTCGTACATGTATTTCCTCTCTTCGAAACCTAAGAGGGAAAGTGGTAATAAATTAACGTTTTCGGGGCAAATTCGTGGTTCCTTTGGGGTGCGTGCGTGTGTTGTGTGTTTATGTATGATATGTGCGGAGGTGACATAATTTCGTCAGATTAAGATTATATTTTGGTTTTCTTGAAACTTCTTTATTTTCAATACATACAAATCCAAAACGTTTTCTCTTTTTAATTACCCCAAACATGCCTTCATCTAAGGTGGTGGGTTTAAAACTAATAGAATTTTTTCAAGCACATCTGAGCGCGCAAAAAACATGATTGGTTGCAACTTGCCACATCAATGAATAACGTCTATATAAAAAATTAACAAATCGTGAAGCACATGCATACAAAATCATAATATCTTTGCATATATGCTATGGATCTCACAAGAGCAAACAACACCAATGAGCTCATGCAAGCCCAAACTCTCCTATGGAGCCACATCTTCAATCACATAGGCTCCATGTCTCTCAAATGCGCCGTCGAGCTCGGTATCCCCGACGCCATCCACAGCCACGGCAAGCCCGTCACCGTCCCCCAACTCCTCTCCCTCACATCAATCCCCTCTCCTAAAGCCCCTCACATGCGCCGCCTCATGCGCACGTTGGCCCATCTAGACATTTTCTCAGAAAACAGCGACCGCAACGAAGAAGTCGCATATATACTCTCTAACTCCCGTCTCGAGTCTCCTCGTCAAAAACCTAGACGAAAACCAATCTCCGTTTCTGCTAGCGGCGTTGCACCCCGTGATAGTAACTCCTTTCCAGTCGATGAGCGGCTGGTTCAGGAGCGACGAGACGGACACGCCCTTCGCCGTCGAGCACGGTTGCGGGGTCTGGGACTTGACCCATCGGAACCCGATGTTTAATAAGGTTTTCAACGAGGGGATGGCGTGCGACACCAAGTTCTTAGGGAGCGTGCTTATGAAGGAGTGTAGGCATGTGTTTGAAGGGATCGAGAGTTTGGTCGATGTCGGAGGAGGGACCGGCTCTACGGCTAGGGCGATATCCGAAGCTCTTTCTGGTTTGAAGTGTAGCGTGTTGGATCTGCCACAGGTTGTGGATGACGTAAGAGAAAAGGGGGCTGTAGATTTCATTAAGGGTGATATGTTTGATTATATTCCGCCTGCTGATGCCGTACTCATAAAGGTATAATTACAGATAAAACTACTGCAATTGAAACCGCAATTGAACTTGTGTATATGCCCGCCTCATATATATAGCTAGGAAACATGTGTTTGATTGCTTATAGTTTCACTCTCATAATTACGTACATATGAGTGTAACTACAAATTTTCCAACTTAACTTGTTATAAAAGTCTGGTACATATTTGGAAAAAACTATTTGAAACAAAAAAAAATCATGTGATTGGAACCAGGCAATACTTAAAACCAAAAAAGTTAATGTGGGCTCTAACTACATTACTCAACCAATACAATACTATATTGAGAAGGCTCCTTGAAACCATTTAAACCTTTTTTAAAGATTTTTAAAAAATAAATATATGGACTTTTTTTTATATAGAGCATCTAAAACATTGCTATTTTGAAAAACACCTTCTAAAACTGTATGTTTTTAAATATATACCCTAAAACTCTTAATTAAACTAAATTGGTCCCTATACTTAATTATCATCACTAACATCTTTAGAAATCTCCGTTAAAAAATGATAACTTGAATATGAGAGTTTGGAAAATTAAAACTAATGGGGGTTGCACAAAAATGAAAAAGGATGAGGGCTTTGATATTACATAAGACATTTTATTTTACAAATTATCATATTAGCTATAATCCAATTATTAATCATAATTAACTTAACTAAATGGGTGTTTTTAGTTAATGATAGGTTATAGGGGTGTATTAAAAAATATAAAGTTTTAGGGGGTATTTTACGATCTTACATAAGTGCTTTTCGTTTTCTATGTACACATCTACAGTGGATCCTTCATGACTGGAACGACGAAGAATGCGTGAAGATACTGAAACGATGCAAAGAGGCGATCACTTGTAACAAAAAGGATGGAGGCAAAGTGATCATCATTGATCAAGTGATGGACTCAAACAGTAGTTATCAGGAATCAAGCACTAGAGCTCAGCTCTACTGGGATATTCTGATGATGGTGGCTTGTGGGGGAGCTGCGAGAGGGGAGAGTGAGTGGAGCAAACTGTTCATTGATGCTGGGTTTAATCACTACAGGATCACACCAGCTCTGGGCCTGCGCTCAATTATTGAAGTCTATCCTTGATCCTACATGCATGCATGCATGGACCTGTCTCAAGTTCATGAAGACAATATTGTTTAGACTTATATAATATATATCTTTTAATTATGCAATAATGTAAAGCAGAGCTTGATTGTATTGGGTGCAACTTCTTGTTGATGTAATGTCATGACTGTATGAGAGCTTGTTCTTGTTATAAATTGTCAGTGATGGAGGTCCTTTTCGGGTCTCCGTCAGATGTTGTCTTCCGTCAATCTTCCGGTGGATTCTGATAATTATCTTCTGTTGCGTGTGGGTCTTAATGGGTTTTGGTGGAGGAAATGGTATGAGGAGTTTGGTGCCGAGTACCAGCAAAGAAGTCCCGAGATGGTTTGGTACCACCAAGGACCCTCCGACGGTCAAGTTAGTGATGAGATCCGAGCGGAGTAACGGCTTAGAAGAGTAAAGAATGGCTTACTTGACCCCTCTGTGATGGGGGTTTATATAGCGGCGGTGGCACGCAGCAGCAGGCGCGAGAATCTCGCCGGCAGTTACGCTCCCGACGTCACGCGCGCGTAGAGAGCGGATCGTCCATTAATGGGGATCGTGATGGCGTAGAACGTGGGATGTTGCTGGCGTAGAATCTGCGCATGGCGAGATTCGCGGAGCGGCGGTTACGTCTGTGAGCAGTGGCCTTGGTCGGAGGGCCGAGGAAGACGGTCTCGGCCGGGAGCCCGGAGACGAGCGAGGAGGCCGAGGAGTCATGGTCTTGTGACAGCTCGGGGCGAGCTGAGGGACCGAGGAGGCTAATTTGCAGGGGGGCCCGAGGAGGGCAAGCTCGTGTTTGCAGGTCGGGCACAGGGTGGCCTGGTCGGCCCCTGTGGGCCCTTTCTTCTGAGTTCTGGGGCACGTCACCTGCCACGTGTCCTGATCTTGGAGACCGTCAATATTGAGCATCATCATTAGCCCCCCACTCTTGTCCCGACCAGCTAGCGGGTCGGGTCAGGAGTGGACTGCCGGGCCTCCCGAGGTGAGCTCTTTTCAAGGGCTTTGTCTGGACGAATCCTCGGGCCGTCGGTTGTCTTTTCCGCTGGAGAATCAAGGAGAGATCTCTGCATTAAAGAAGGTGCGCCGGTTCGTGCACTCTGCAACTGAAGCGACGGTCCATGTGTCAAGCGTCGATGGGCTGATGCGACGTATGCAGGCCTGCGGCGTCTGATGGGACGCGGTCCAGCGCAGGACTGATACGTGGAGCGATCGGAACCGCTGGGCGCGAGGAGCCGTTTCGGCGGGAGATGACGGGCGCCGTTGGATGAGGCCGTATGCAGCAATAAACATGGGTAGGGTCCGCTCTAGGGCCCTTACACCTTCATATTTCCCTCTCTCAAGTGTTGGTTGCTCGGCGCTTGTCTCCTTTCTCCCATTTTCAGCCCCTGAAGATTCTCTTTTCCAAGGTTAGATGTCTTCCTCTGTAGAATCAGTAGACGTTGTAGGAGTAGGTTCTAGGTGTTGGATATATGTATGCCCTAGAGGCCATTATATGATAGTGGATGTATCTATACATGTATATATACATTCAGTATGCATTCTTGCTCGACATGATAGTATACTATCTGGTTCTTCTTTATCTGACATGTTGTTTTGATCATGCTTTTATTCATTCATACATGCTGATAAAGCCCTGAGGATATCGGCTTGACTACTCTGATTATGATAGAGATCATACTAGTGGGACATCTGTAGTCTATAAGCATATCCTGGAAAGTCCCTAGTCACAGGTATATCAAGACGGGGCATTGATATACCAGAGTAGACTAGCGTATACGATACTAGACCCATACGATGGGCGATGGATCTTCCCACATTCATCGATATTTGACATCAAGATCATATACGGGTGTTCAGTGGTGACTGGGTACACTGGACGGACTCACCGAGAACTCCTATATGGAATTATATCTATCGTCGGATAGAAGTTCTCAGGTGACACTGGTACAGGTTAGTCTGTAGACCCGAGATCGTCATAGAGTCTTGTGTGTTCTCCCACTGTACTTTGATTGCCACCCTACCACGGCTCTACCGAGTCATGCAAACAGGTGGCCGTTGGGTACAGTCCTGAGACACACGAAGGCAATGAGCGATAGGAGGGGTTTCGTCTCTTCCGGTATTGGGAGTTGATGTTGTGCTGTGCCCGACTGGTTATATCAGTAAGTCCCTGGCCAGGGCTGCTGAGATTTGCTGATAAGTGTTATCAGTAGTTTCTCGATCTGTTATAGACCATTCACCGGCACGACTTATTGAGTTATTGGGGTCGACGTGACCATCCCTAGGCTCGATATGCAGCATATCTGACGAAGAGACCGGACTGTACGGTGGTGTTGCCGGTTGGCTCGACGGGAGTTGTAGCAGGTTCGCTTGTTTTCTTCTGATCGCTCAATACCCGGGTGGCCGTTACGTTTAGCTGACCGCTTGCGGCTTGGGGGTACTTGATATGATCATCACCCTCTGCCGGCGTATTGACGAGTCTTAGAGTCCCACACAGGAGTTACCTAGTCCAGGCGAAACGTTGTGGTGCGCGTATGCGATATGCGCATGGACCCGATTAAAATGCGCTTATATGATACCGTACATTGATCGGGCGGCTTGCCTTTGGTGGGGTCATATGTGATATGGCCGGATTGATAAATCAAGTGTTGATTTATCATTTAACCATTAGTTTTCTCACTTAAAACCTTTTCTTGGATGATGGATGTGTGCATGCATGTATGTTTTTCTTTCTTTCTTTCTTACTAGTTTCATGCACATATGGATGTGCATACATACATACATACATACACCCATCTATCATGGTTATTTATATATGGAATATGATGGCAATATAAGACTCACACCATGGTTGAATATATGGATTATTATTTGATTTATTGTTTAAAACAAAATAGAAAAGATAAGGATAATTTTTGCTTGCTTCTACATTCTTCTTTAAACCTAACCATTCTCACCTACCTCTAACCTTGAGTTATCCTTCTCTTTGTGTTCTAAAACTCAAGTTAAATAATGTCTCCATCATTTAACCATGGTTCATAGTGAGAAGAAATAAAATATATAAAGATATATTTCATTTTTCTTTTCATGGTTATCATTCTACTCTTGTTAAAATAAAAAGCCATCTTCTTCCTCCTTCACCATTTGCTCTCTAGTTTTTTCTAGTGAATAAAACACACATAAAGAAAGGTTTTTGAAGTGAGAATCTAAACCACAACATCATTCTACACAAGTTTAGCCAACTTGTTTAGAGTGTTCTCTTCGATTCTCATCTTGATTATCGAAGTTGCGAGCTTGGACGAGGAACTCCGGGTGGATCGTCGTGGACGTGAGAGGACTTCAAGAGGACCTTCTTCCAACACCCAAGAGACCAAAGAGTCCAGCGAAAGGGAGCTACAAAGGTTGTATTCTCGAAACCCTATTTTTCATTCGCTTTAACTTTCGAAACCCTAATTTTCTAGGATCGATTCCTTTGTATGCTTGTTTAGCACCTTAAAAATTTAAACTTTGGGACATGTGATGCTTCAAAACTCTACATAGGGTGCTAGGCAGACCTTTCACTAGGGTCCCTTTAGCTGTGTCTGTTGGATATAGTGCCCTCGGAGTCAATTATTGGATCACAGGCACGTGATTGCAATGATTGAGGGAGGACCTATGCCGGTAGGACAATCTTACTCAAGATGATAGTATGCTATCTGGTTTATCTTTATCATCGTGTACTTCTTTAGGTGACCTTACAGGTCGCTATTACACATTGATAGAGCCCTTAGAATTCTTGCTTGACTACCAGCAATATGATGTCAATCATATACGTGGGAGCTGGGGTCTACAAGCACATCCTTAAAGTGGTCCCTAGTCGTGGGAGTTTCGAGACTGGGCATCGATACTCCATTAGTAGACTAGTGTATACAGTCGAGACCCCGATGAGGGGCGGTGGCCGGTCTCACAAGCCATCGGTGTCAGTTGGATCACCTAAGATGTATACAGGTACTCATTGGGTTATGAGTACGCCGGACAGGACTCGCCGGGAACATGCTAGTTGGTATTATACCTGACGTCAGATAGCAGTTCCCTGGTGACATGTGTACAGGTTAGTTCATCGAACTGAGATCGTCATTTGTCTCGTGTGAGTTCCCACTGTGCTTTGATTACTATCCTACCACGGCTCAAAGGAGTCGTGCAAACAGCTTTTAGTTGGGTACAGTCCCGAGCCACATGGAGGTAGTGAGCGGATCGGCAGGGGTTTCGTCTCTCCCGGTATTGGAGGTGAGATCGCGCTGTGTCTAGAAGAGCCATTACATGAAGTCCTTGGCCAAGGCAGGGGATTTACTGGTAGGTATTCCAGTAGTATCTCAGGGTGTTCTGGGCTACACTCCGACACGACTTGTACCGCTTTTGGGGTTTTGACTTTTACCAACCCCCTAGGCCCGACATGCGATGCTCATAGACGAATGGACCGGACTGTATGGATATTGTCACTGATAGGCTCAGTATGGTGTCAGAATGATTTCGCTCATCGAACTCCCTTTTGGTCAATACCTGGTAGCCCTTTACGTACGGCTAGTACCTCTGACGTGCTAGTGGTTAAATCCACAGCCAAAGTATTGACGAGTCTTTAGAGTCCCCCATAGACAGTTTCTCAAGTTTCGGGCGAAACGTTGTAGAGGCCGTATGATATATGGCAAGGTCCGATCATATACGTGCAGTAGTGCACGGATCATGATCGGGCGGATCATACTAGTGGGCTTTGGTTTAAGCCGGATCCTAGTATTAGATTTGTTGGATTACTTTAGTCTCATCGCATTCGCATTCAGTCGGAATGCGGATGCAGGTATGTATATACTGAAGAGGGGTATCCTTGTGATCCGTCACGAGTTTACTTTAGATGTTGCCGTATCTGTTTATTATTATAAACATTTGGGTTAATGTTTACAAATGAAAATTATGAGCTAGATATCATGATTTGGAGCATTTATTGTGACACATGCACAAGTGGTGACTCATGGTCTCTATTCTTGTGCATGTGTCACATTATGAGATGGATTTGTGTCTTGATATGATAAGGGGAGAGAGAGGGGCTGCCATGAGTTAAGTTTTTGGTCTTGTATTTTTTCTAACACACTTCTCACTCTCATTATCATAAGACATATGAAAAAAAAGAAAGCTTCTTCTTCTTGTTCCTCCTCTAGATCAAAATCTCCAGTAATGGCATCATCTCTAACCTCCATCCTTGCAATGGATGCAAGAGACAAAGTTGTCACAAACATTCTCTACAACACCTTGGAAACGTCGGCTAGCACACTTCGTGCCCGAGTTACTTCGGATGAAGCGGGAGCCCGTAAAAGGACTCGTAGATGTGGTGCCCTTTTCGACGAGGAGATCGAGACCGGAGTTGCCGCGAGGAGTTTGGGATGGTGGCCAAAGACCGAAGGACATGGATCGATCGGTATAGCTTTCTATCCCTTCTCTAGATAGCTAGTTGTAGGTTAATGGTTCGATCCGGGAAAAAGTATACGATAGCGCCAGTTTCAAGTTAAGAAAAAGTTTTTGATTCCGCATTTTGGCCTCGGACAGACGGCCGGGGCGCTACCGTAGACTTACATGGTATCAGAGCCACGACATTAATCTTTACTAGCTTGCTTTAACGTGTTTAGAACTTCGATCGAATGAAATTTTCCAAAACTGCATTTCCAAGTCATCAGTTTCTGTTGAATTTTTCCTGTGGTCAAAAAATTATTTAGTGTGCTGCAGAAAAATAGGCAGGGTTCTTAAAGAGTTCTGTGAAAATTTGGTAAAGCGATCGTACTGTTACGCCGCGGAACCGCGGCCATACCCTTGTTTTGGCCGCGGTTCCGCCGCAGTAAAGATCCTTCACTGCACCATATTTTGTACAGTGCTCTCTGAGTTGGAAATGGGGTTTCTGGTATTTTTTGTTTGGGCCCAGATTTGTTTGAGTACTGGGTATTGTGCTTAGGGCCCACTTCGGGAAATTTTGTCGATCAAAAATTTAAATATGTTGGTTCACAATATTTACATTATATCTGCGACCGTGAATGTCATTTGATCAGTAAATCCTGTCTAATTGCTATAGTTCTTTTAGACGGATTTGCGAACGTGACATTCACGTTGATGTTCTGTGTTGTGCTGTGATGTTGTGGATTTGTCGTGGTGGATAGCCTGGATGCAATGGTAGTACGGTTTGGTTGTATTTGTACATTTGATATTGCAGGGCGAGCGTCCGACATGTGGACTGCCGTCACTGCCTGTTTGTATATTATTCTTTTGGGGCACGACCGGGATGAGGTCGATGTACCCGTTGTATATATTTTACTTTCTATACTAGGATTACCCCGCGGAGGGGTGCACGGATAGCCGGGTTCTAGAGGGCAACGGGCCCGCATCTCATGGCTTTGAGACGGAGGGGGCTTCACTCTAGAATTGGCTGGCTATTCGCCGCACTCATAGGGGGTACAGGTTGACCCAAGGAGGGGTGCTCAAGTTACCGGATTCCGTAAAGTGCTGGGTGGTCCATTCACGTTGTTGAAGGGGGCTGCCTCGCTTCAGGTTTTGGCAGGTAACTTGCCACGCCCGTAGGGGTCTGGGATTTCATTGCACAGGCTATCCACACGACCAGGGGAACGTCGGGTTTCAGTAGCGGCTCTATGAAACCTGGGGATCCCAGATTATCTGTATTGTTCTATGATACTTATTACATTTCTGTGATGTTGCATTTTTCACGCCATGAGCGAATATTATATATTGATGTATATACTAGTAGATGATGTATATGTTTTGCATCCGCGCTAGTCCAGTCCCCGCTCTGTCGTTAGTTAAGTAACCTAACGGGTGACGACGGGACCCAGTGGCAAATGCGGATGGCGTATACGTACATCGTATTTTCGTTCTTTATTGGTGTGATCAATTGATGGGACTGCATTGATTCGGATCAATGCAAGATAAACAAACCTATTCTGATGTTGTTGGAACATTTTTCAAAAAAACTGTTATTGCAAGGACGTTCTCTTTTGTTTTGCACAGTAGTATTCGGTTATGAATATCCAGCACCTCAGTCGACGAGGCAAGGGCCGAGATCCCTTCACCGGGAGTGACCCCTTGGACAGAAGTTTGCGTCAGGGTAATAACTTCACTATAGCCGATTACTTTTTGCTTTGCATCATGGTATTCAGTTGGAATATTCTGCACCTCATTCTACGGGGAAAGAGCCGAGATCCCTTCACCGGGAGTGACCTCTTTAGCAAAGGTTTTCGCCACTATATTTTAATAAAAAGCTATCCGGTTCCTTCAACGATATCAAGTTCATTACGTTAAAGGTTTTTCGCCAAAAACCATTCGTAGCCCTCCGTCATTTCAGACGGGTAACACTTAGTATTCATGCTATGTTTGTTGACCTTTGTCAAGGTATAGTGAATGGTAGCTGCTTGTTACCTTTCAGTTGCATAGATAGATGCGCTGGTTTGGGACAGTCGTATAGCCTTGTTGACCTTCGTCAAGGGCTTGTATGGGTGGGTTCAAATTAACCTGGACAATGACGGGTAGAACTTTACATGTGACTTATGATTTGTTGACCTTCGTCAAGGTCATAAGAGCATGGGGTAAAAATCACATCGGGAGTTTCTAAAGAAACTGAAACTTGCCAGATATGCGCATACCTTCTGGAGTGTGATAACGTGAGTGGATTCCATCACGTTATCATGCGATGATAGTTGGATCCCGATTCCCACTGATGAGTTGGTTTACTCCTCGGGTGATCCCGACTAATTCTTCTTTTAGGTTTAGAGGAGAATTTGACGATACAATGGGAGGTTTCCTGATTAGATAAAGTGATAACCATTCTGGTCTAGGTTAGAGTGCACGCAGAGTGTTTCTTTTCTCTCTCTCTTTGGCAGCAACCATGACCCGACCCTTGACTATGACTCAGTGACCAAGTTAACCGAACCTTCTTAAAACACTGACTTTTGGATTGTCATAGTTGCATACCTCATTGCCACTCCTACTTTTACCCTTTTCTCCAGAACACCCCGTATTACTACGAACATCCACTTCCATTGGATAAAACCATCGTATGGTTATATACGAACTCGAAGGAACTTGTTCCAGATTCGAGGATGGTTTCTGGTTCTGAAGAAAATGAATAGGACTATTCAGTTGTCTTTTCCTTTTACCTTCTCTCAGGTTGCGAGTGCTCCTTGGATTAGGACGATATACCTGTTATGCTAATTGGATAGTCTTCATCCAAACCATAGGATGGTGCCGAACGGTAGGGAATGAAGAAAACCATTTAGCCTAAACGGTGTACAGAAGATATTAAGTAAAGACAAATAAAGGGATTAGTAAGAGGGCAAAGTAAACCGTGACTGCTATTCACGACCAAACCAAATATTTCTTCGCCAATCCTACATCACCTTTGTATTTCTCCAGAACACTCCGTATCACTACGAAGATCCACAGTTTATTGGATACTCCATCGTATGGTTATATACGAACTCGAAGGAACTTGTTCCAGTTCGGGGATGGATTCTGGTTCAGGAGAAATAGGAATAAGGTTTATTCCGTTGTCTTTTATCTTCACCTTCTCTCAGGTTACGAGTACTCCTAGGATTAGGAGAGTACACCCATTATGCTTATTGGATAGTCTTCTTCCAAACCATAGGCTGGTGCCGAACGGTAAGGAAGGAAGAAAACCATTTGGCCTAAAGGGGTGTACAGAAGGTAATGACTAAAGACATATAAAGGGATTTGGAGAGATGGCAAAGAAATATACGGTTACAGTTGTGAATCTGATAATGGAAGATGCATTACTAGGAATACCCGGATACCTCTTCGAAACATTTACATGTTTCAGTTTCACTGTGTATTGTTAAAAGAGAACTGATTTCCCAATTAGTCCTTGCTCCAGGGTATGTATTTACCAGGTTTGATTCTCACATCTGTATGGTTTTACAGATGATGAGTGGGAGTAAGTTATTTGGAATTGGGTGATCATCCTCATTATATCGGGATTCGTTTTAATTGGTGATATTTGATGAAATCTCCTGGGTTGTTTGCCGGACGGCAAATATTTGGTTTTGAATATCCATTGTTATGCACCAATTTCAAATTGATATATCTATACGTTTATTTTTATAAAGTCAGATATAACTTTTTGAAATTATGTCTATGACATTTACCTATATCAGTGGATGGTTAGGTAAGGAGCATTAAACAGCGGTGTAATCCTTCTTAACCATAAGTACAGTTTTCAGCCTACGACACACAGGGAATGAGTTATTAGGCTCAGGGGACTTATACAGAGTATTGTATGTTGTCCAGTGTCCATGAGGACAGAGGGGTTGGTACTCGTACTATATTCTATTTACTTGTGACTTCTCTAGTTCTTAGACATGTGTTTCGTAGAAATGCAAGGTCTAAGTTTTGAGAAGTTATAGGTATATGAACAAGATGATCGAAGATGTGGATACTTGTGCATGGTATTCAGTTGATAGTAATGATTATAAGAACTTGCTTCTCTTTCAGGTTACTCATAATTGGATGCACTCCTAAGTTGAGTAATGCTGATCGGGCTCTCTCCATTTAGTTGACATGCACTGGAGACAGCTGTATGATTTGAATCTGGTTCCGATTAAATCAGTGCCTCTCTTTCTATATTGGATATAGAATAGTTCATATCTTAACAATGTTAAGGTACGGGGAGTTGTCCGGCTTATGCTTAAAACCAGACTCTGGATAACTCAAGGCACGTTTCTGTAATGGCTGTTTGTGGGTTGACCCGGGCTATGACAAGGGTTGACTTTCTACCATCTGGAAGATCAATAGTGATATTGTTCTTGACTCGCCACAGTTTTAGTAAAATAGATTTTTTTAGAAAACAGTGGTGGGAGTATGGTAGAACTGGAAGTGATTCCAGAACCGCAAAAGATTACTGAAAACTTGATAAGAACCTAAAGATTCAATCTGGTTTGACATTCCATTGGCCACTCCACAGATATGGTGGGTAACCTCAGACACCCGAGAGGTACTCCGGTAGCCTTAAGGACGGTGACAGGGAGGTTCTTGTTTGCCCAGATTTGACACTACTGTTGTTCCAGGCTATGAAACCCGGCAGGAGGATGAGTATAGCGTCGTTCTAAACTAGCTTTAGAAGTGCACGTGTATATTATTCTGCCTGAGGGTTGTCGTAGTCAGTGGGAGAAGCGAAAGCATAGTGGACAAGTGGCTTATGTCTATTTATAGACTAAAGCAGATATAGCGGAGATAGATCATCTATTTCTGATGTGACAGTCATAGG
This sequence comes from Agapanthus africanus, assembly GCA_030015575.1. Taxonomy (NCBI): domain Eukaryota; kingdom Viridiplantae; phylum Streptophyta; class Magnoliopsida; order Asparagales; family Amaryllidaceae; genus Agapanthus; species Agapanthus africanus. Next base: position 646,847,541 of record JASDDO010000014.1, on the reverse strand, counting down.
TTTGACTTCATCAAAATAGGGGATGGATCTGTTAAGAAGGAAGCAGGGTGTGATGTCTTGGGATTTGGATGACATACACAGAGTAGGAAGTGAAATTCCTATACTACGATCGGTTACATTTTGGTTGTTACACAGTGGTTTCTCCGCATAAAGGATATAGATATAATATCTGACATTCTGGTTATTAGATCTATGGTTTTAGATCTGGATTTGGGTAGTATCCCAATTTGGGTACTTAGACAGCATTCTAAAGGTGTTTTAGAATGGAGACTTCTGGCACGATAGTGTACCTGCAGGTGATGGAGTCATCCTCTCTAAAGGTATCTTACAGACTAAAGGGGAGAGGGATGTGCATGATTGGCATATCACTTGCTTAGGCAATTGAGTCAATCATGAGATGTCATATACCACACCAGACGTTGTTTTTGCACTAGATGCAATAAGCCGATATTGATCCCATCCTGGAGAAACATTCGGAAGTAGTTTTAGAACATAGGTGGATTTTCTAGGGATATGATAACAACAGCCTCCTTCGGGAGACGGTTATCATTCCAGGCTTCAAAGGTGACATGGATGACAGAGTGACTGTTAGAGTTATAGTTTTCCCTCTGACGAGGGGCAGTATTTTGGACAGGTGGTCCGAGAGGATACCGAAGGAGGCATGGCGCAGGATACTGATTAAGTTCAGTTGACGATACAGTCTAAGAAGTTTGGATTTGGAGTTCATTTATGAACTAGGTCCCATCAGATATCCAGACATATTCTAAGACATGTATTGCTCATTTCGGGAGATGGCTTTCTCCATGAACTTGAGATAAAGAGAGACATAGAAAGAAACATCAGGGCGGATCCACTCACTGAGGCTATTCCTCGAACGCAATATTTTCGCAAATGGGCTTTGTGAAACTGATTAGTAGAGGAGTTGGGTGTTCGGTATCATACGGGCTGTGAGTATGCGACATCGCAATAATTAGCCTTGAGTGCAAGTGGGAGATTGTTGGATATAGTGCACTCAGAGTCAATTATTGGATCACATTCACATGCACATGATTGCAATGATTGAGGGATGATCTATGCCGGTAGGACAGTCTTACTCAAGATGATAGTATGCTATCTGGTTTATCTTTATCATCGTGTACTGCTTTAGGTGACCTTACAGGTTGCTATTACACATTGATAGAGCCCTTAGGATTCTTGCTTGACTACCAGCAGTATGATGGCGATCATATACGTGGGAACTGGGGTCTATAAGCACATCCTTAAAGTGGTCCCTAGTCGTGGGAGTTTCGAGACTGGGCATCGATACTCCATTAGTAGACTAGTGTATACAGTCGAGATCCCGACGAGGGGCGGTGGCCGGTCTCACAAGCCATTGGTGTTAGTTGGATCACCTAAGATGTATACAGGTGCTCATTGGGTTATGTGTACACCGGAAGGACTCGCCGGGAACATGCTAGTTGGTATTATACCTGACGTCAAATAGCAGTTCCCTGGTGACTGTTTACCCCAATCAGAGCAAAGCTCTGTTCAAATTCCAAGGAGGGAAAAGAGGCAATGCTTTTGTTTTCCACCAATCAAAGCAAACCTCTGTCTTGAAAATTAAAGTTAAAATAAATGAAGCAATGCTTCAGATCCCCTGCGCTGCGCGCAGAGCGCCACATGTCAAAATCAGACACGTTAGCGCAGGGGGGCGCAGCGCCCAAGGCAGCGCACCCAATCAGAGCAAGGATCTTTTTAAAATTCAAACTTTAACTAAAGGAAGCAACGCTTCAATTGCGCAAGCACTGCGCTGCGCGACACGTGTCAGCGCAGATGCGCTAGCGCAGTTGCGCTGCGCTGTGCGCTCCGCGACACGTGTCAGCGCAGTTGCGCTGCGCTGTGCGCTGCGTGACACGTGTCACGCGCTGGGGCAGTTGCGCCAAACAGAATTAATATTTTAAAGAAATCTTTCTGTTCTTGTTAAAACAAGAAGATTTTCTTCTGTAAAACAGAAGCCTTTGGATCAAAGATCCAACGGTGGGGAAAATTCCCCAAATCACTCAGAGAAAGATCTCCTTAACAAATTTAACTAATTTATGGGCACTATAAAAAGGACCCTAGGCCTCAATTCAAAGGGATCAATATCTTTCTAAAAAAAAAGAGAAGAGAATTCTTGAGAACTCCTCAAGAACAACAGAAGGTAAAAACCTTTGAGAGAAGAGAAAATTCTCTTATGAACAGATCAGTGATCTAAAAACAAGATCATTGATCTTTAAAACATAACTAAATAAAGGGATAAATTAAAATAGTGCTCTGCACTTTTTCATGAACCTTTGGTTCTTTAAGATAAAAAAAAACTTATCTTTCTCTTTGATCTAAATTAGATCAAAAAATCTAACAGTGCTTTGCACTCCTGTTCATTGAATCTAAAAGATTCCTAAATCATAGTGCCTTGCACTTGCAATACTGCAATGTTGCGCTCTTGGATTGGCGTAAGCCACCAGAGAGCGCCACGTGTCAGCATCTGAACCAATTGCGCTATGCGCTTTTGAAATAGAGCTTTGCTCTCTGTGATTGGCGCAACTCACCAGAGGGCGCCACGTGTCAGCAGCGCAAGTGCAGCGCACTAGCGCAGCGCACTGCGCTTGCATGACACGTGTCGTCGTCACAAGCGCTTGCGCTCTCTGATTGGCGCAAAGCGCCTGATCAATGCAATGCATTTCCTAAAAGGGCCAGGCCCAAATCAAAAATACCAAGCAGGCCAACATAAATTGCAAAGCAATAAAAGAGCAGAGCCCAAATAAAATTTATGCTCTGCATCATTTATAAATGGCAGAGCCTAAAACAAATTGATGCTCTGCATCCTTTCTGGGCAAAGCCCAAATAAAAATAAGAAGAAATGCGATTCAAAAGCAAATAAAATGTTGAACATTTTCAACTGGACTTAGCCCAAATTTGGCCGTAAGTCCTTAAATTAAATTGACTGAGCAAGATTGCTCTCTTAAATCAATTTACTACCGGTTCGAGGGTACATCTCCGAACTCCTCTGACACCTGTCGTTGTAATCCTTCAACGACGTCAGAGAGGTGACGGGTCCCAACGACTACACGTATATGGACTGCGGGGTCCTTAAACTCGTGGACCGAAACGTCCTTAAACTAATGTTGGACTGAAACGTCCGTAAAATAATGTCGGACCGAAACGTCCCTAAACTAATGTCGGACCGAAATGTCCTTAAACTAATGATAGACCACCACGTCCCTAAACTGGCGATAGACCCCCACGTCCCTAAACTGGAACATGGACCGAAACATCCCTAAACTAATATTGGACTGAAACGTCCCTAAACTAATATTGGACCGAAACGTCCTTAAACTAATATTGGACCACCACGTCCCTAAACTGGCGGTGGACCACCACGTCCCTAAACTGGAACAATAGAGCATCCAAATGCTCTTTTTCGGATCTAAACGGTCCCGTTTAAGTCGATCTTAGCTCCAAACACGGCTAACGTATCCTTAAGCATTTAAATGAATGATAAAACTTCAAATCGACTTTGGTTCAAGGGTACATCTCTGAACTCCTCCGACACCTGTCGTTGTAATCCTTCAACGACGTCAGAGAGGTGACGAGTCCTGATGGCCATATATCACTACGTTAAGTCGATCTTAGTCCCAAACAAGACTAATGTATCCTTAACGAACATTTAAGTCGATCTTAGCCTAAACATGGCTAACGTATCCTTAAACTAAAACACCAAACCCAAATCTAAGTAAATACGGATTTGGACTAATCCACGTCCTACGGGCGACGGCATTACTCAGTCTCCGTATACAATCTACGGGCAACCACAAACAAAATAAACACACACGACACGAAGTGAAATTCTGGAGAAGGAGAAAGTTGTTACCGCGATGCGGTAGCGTAATTAACCGCAGGGGCTTGCGCCTGCAGGGAAGAGCGTCCCCACAATCAAAAACCCCTCAAGCGAGGGGGAATCTGATGAAATCTGCTACATCGGCCGCATCCGCCTAAACCTCCGATACACGGTGCCATAAATCAACTTGGAATCTTCGGAGAGGTGGACGGATAAAACCAAATAGCATCTGCCCTGAATCTCAGCGTCAGGACATCGCGGTCCTGTGCGCCGCCGTTTGGAGGGGAACAGATTCTGGCACGCCCGGTGGGACCTTTTCCTCTTTCCACTCCACACTTTGTGTGTCGTATTCGCGAACAAATCGCGGTTTGTTGTGGTTTCCTATGGATTCGAGGTACTAAGATTTGGTGTCTTGCTCCGTGCAGAGAACTGAAGATCGATGGCTTCAAACTGCACTGCCTGCAACTGCAACTCTCGCTCCGTCCGCGCTAGAGGAGTGACTTATGGGCCCCGAGCGGCCTCTCTTTTCAAGATACCAGTGGAGCAGGTAACTCAAGCCACCACTGGATTATTCTTCGGGACCATGCTCCCACCGTTGAGCTTCAATGCCACAATGACGTTGCAAGAAACCCCGGAGAAGTTGGTCTTTAATCGGCTTACCACTACCGCGACCCCTCTCAACGGGTCGCCCAGTTTTAGTACCTCAGTTTTCAACGGACTGGGCCAGAACGTCTGCAAACCTGCGATATCCGAAGCTGCCATCCCAAAGCGGATAGCTATCCCGGCTCAAGCGGACGAAATCATTGGAAGGGTTTCTCCTTCCGAGAAGTCAGTTTTTACAAGGCTGGCTATTCCGGTTGATGCTCCAGGTGAGGTCCTCAAAGCTGCTTCCCCTACCCAGGGCAGGGGGCATGAAGAAGCTTATCAAACAACGGAGGTGACTCCATCCGCAAGACACACCCGACGTCTCCATTGGCGCCGAGTAAGGAAGGCTGGGGGCAACTCCCCCTCTGGATTTACTTCATCAGCTCCAACGGTGGGGATTGAGGCTGCTGTTCCAACCGGGAACAGCTTTGAATTGCTGAACACGGTGCGTAAAAACTCTCCTAATGCAGTGCTGAAAAGAACTCCTTCACTTGTGAAGAATGTTACAGAGAGGAAGCCGGAGCAACCTCCTCAACGGCTATCCTCCGAAATTTACAAAGTTTGGCGACGTGTCCAAGAGTCAGTGATCGATCAAGACTCTCTCCGCCGATAGAAAAAGATGAAGGTTCAGCAGGAGAAGGACTACTCTGTCAAGCCACAAAAAGCGACAGCTACCTGGGTGCCCACTGCAACGGCTCCCTCAACGTCAATCACTCAAAAGAAAAGGAGGCCGGAAAAAGCCCCTGTGAACATGACGAACCGTAAAAGCGCCGAATCCAAACGCCCCAAGTCTGGGGTCATGGTGGTGCACACCGTTTATATGGCTTCCGGAAAAAAGGATAGCCGCGCTTCGATGGGTCACCGACCGCTCACCCGATCTGTGACAAAAGCCCAAGAGCAGCAACAGAAGCTTCAGGAAATGATGACTGCAATGGCCGCACTCACCGGGCCAAAAGAAAGCCTAGAGGCATCATCAGAGTAGCGTCACGAACAAGAGACTGATGCTGATTTCTTATGCAGAATCCTCGAAAAGAAGGATAAAGAAGCCACAGAGCAAGCGGATAACATAAAGCAAATGGCGCTCCTCTTCCAAGATATGGTAGGGATGATGCTACAGCCGGACCCTCCAGCTGAAGACCCTCCAATCATTGTTGAAGATGACGGAGGGGAGCCATCTAATCCTCCGCCAGCTCTTTCAGCAGCCAAAGATGAAACCATTTCCAAGGCCGCGCTAGACGATTATATAGCTCAGCAGATCCGGGTTCATCAGGCGAATGAGGCGGCTGGGCAAATTGTTAGAACCGGACGACCGTATCCGAGCTGGTACGACCAAATCAATTACCCGCCGGGATATACGATCCCTAAGTTCCACGTATATAAGAGGACGGGAAATCTGCATCAGCACGTCACTCAATTTAGAGCTATGTGCGGCAACACTGGAGGTGATGATAAATTGCTGCTTCGCCAATTCGTCGGCAGCTTAGCAGAAACGACATTCGAATGGTACTCGGAGCTACCTAACGACTCCGTTAAAACATTTGCGGAGATGGAGCTACTGTTTACACAAAGATTTGCAAGCGCCAGCGAGTGCATCCCGATAACAGCACCAATAAACGCCAGGATAAGGCCAGGCGAAACGTGGATCTAATACGCAACACGATGGCGGAACCTATGGTCGAAATGCGAACAACGCCTAGAAGAGGCTCCTGCAGTAGGCATGTTCGTGGGCACTCTTGACCCTCAAGCGGCCATCTCCCAGTTCATCATGTTTTTCAAGCTGACCACCTTCCAGGCCTTGATTGACAAGCTGGCCCAAATGGACCAGATGGGCCATAAGCCTTCTTCTTCAAAGACAGAGCCTCGGAATGAAAAGGGGAAAGGGAAGGCAACCTTCGTTGCCAATACTCAGCAACGGCCGAGCAACTTAAAGCCGGTTGTTCGCCAAAACAACGTGCGTCCACGCCCATCCCTCGAGGAGAGACTAGGACGTCCTTACTCGTTTCCTCAGGATAAAATGAGGAGACTGTTCGAGCTGGCAGTGCGCAACAAGCTTATAAATTTGCCGGATCCAAAGCGTCTGTCGCAGCCAGGCGATCTTAATAATCCCAATTATTGCCCTTACCACCAAACGGTAAGTCGCCCGATTGAGGATTGTTTCGTCTTTAAGGGATGGATCGAGATTCAGTACCTACAAGGCAAGTTCGCACTGTCGGAAAACTGGAAGGTAAACCCACCACAGCTGCACTCTCCAAAGAAGACGGACACGCCGGGGGCAGCTTGTTCTTTAGTCAAGGATGAAAACGATGGAGAAAACTCATCAGATGAACCTGAAGACTACGTAGCGACTTATCATGTGATTTCTCACTCACTGGCAGATGATGAAGAGGCTTCTTGCGCCGAGAAACCAATGGCGAACCCCGAACCGGAAATTCTACAGCCATCAGATGACCTGATCGATGTCTTCCTAAATGAAATTCGTCTGAAAGCAAAAGCCAATCAAGAGCGTGAGATGGCCATACTGGAAAGAGCCAAGGCATTCCCGTCAAATCAAAAGCCATCCACTGCGGATAAAAACAAATTCAAGACGAGGAAAAGGTTCGCCAAAGCTTTATCAGTAGGAATGAAGCTACCGCCCTCTGAAGAAAATACTCTCGCTGAGGTAGAGATGCACCCTAACTTCTGTTTATATCATCAGAAGATCATACATCCTACCGAAGACTGCAAATCTTTTAACTGTTGGTGGCAAGGGTATGTCGCTCAAAAGCAACACTTCGACAGGACAAAATGTGAAGCTTGTAGACGTCGAAAAAATGCGATAGATGAGCGTAAAAGAGCCGCCGACGATTGTCATACGGACGACTCTAAGGTATCGCAAATTATCACCTTTGGAAGCGGCTCTGACGAAGAAGATACCCCCAACCCTTCCCTCAGGGAATCTATTTCAAAAATGAAGGAATTGAGGAGCTGCGAGAACGTTCAGCCATGCAATCACACGCTACTCGGAAAAAATCCCGGTCCCGCAAACAACGGAGCGAACAAAAAGGATAAAGGAAAAGGAAAAACGGCCTTCGTCGCCAGCGCTCAACAACAATTAAGTGACCCTAGACCGGTTGCTCGCCAAAGCAACAAGCGACAACCCCTCCAGGAAAAGTTGAAACGACCTTACTCGTTTCCACAAGATAAAACAAGGGGACTGTTCGAGCTGGCAGTGTGCGACAGACTCATCAATCTGCCGAGTCCAAAACATCCGTTGCGGCCAGGCGATGTTAATAATCCTAATTATTGCCCTTACCATCAAACGGTAGGTCATCTGATCGAGGATTGCTACGTCTTCAAGAACTGGGTTGAAGACCAATACCAACAGGGCAAGTTCGCGTTGTCCGAAAATTGGAAGGTGAACCCGCCACAACCGCATGCTCCGAGAAAGATGGATATGCCGGGGGCATCATGGTCAGTCATAGAGAAAGCCCTATAGACCGAAAAGTCAATATACTAGATATTCGCCTCGAATACGGCGACACCGGACCGAGATGTCTTTAAACTAATGACGGACCAAAATGTCCTTAAACTAACGGTGGACCACTATGTCCTAAAACTGGCTGGCGGACCGAAACGTCCTTAAACTAATGACGGACCGCAATGTCCTAAAACTTGCAAATGATCGAAACGTCTTTAAACTACTATCAACCCGCGGCATCCTCCGGCTGGCATGGTTAAAAAAAAAACAAAACAAAACAAAAAAACGGTATGTCCACAAGCAAAATGGGCACGGATGAAAACCCGAAAGGGCTCCGTGAGTAAAAACAGCAGGGCTGCCGGCGAGTGTTTGTGAAAACCCGAAAGGGCGCAACCTCGTTAAAAAAAAAGAATAGAAAGAATAAAAAAAAGGGGAAAACGGTATGTCCATAAGCAAAATGGGCACGGATGAAAACCCGAAAAGGCTCCGTGAGTAAAAACAGCAGGGCTACCGGCGAGTGTTTGTGAAAACCCGAAAGGGCGCAACCTCGTTAAAACACTTACAGGGTCCTCTCGACCGTGTAAGGAGAAACCACCCATGCGAGATCCTTACGACTCACAAGGGAGCAACACACTTAGGGATCCTCACGATTACTAAGGAGAAATTACACTTGCGAGATCCTCACGACCCGTAAGGAGAACTCTCTTATGGGACCCTCACGTCTCATAAGATTTGAAAGTCTTAAGTTACAGAGACTTGAACCTGTTCTTAAGCAACCCCCACAACCTTCGATATTGCCCTACAAGCGGCTCATATTAACCCTTGTATACAATCCATGGGCACGAATAAATATTTCCTTAACAAAGTCCCATCCGTGACTAGGGATATGCTTGTACAGCAAACAACGCTTGTAACTCCTCTCGACTTATAAGGAGAAAACCCTTTTGTAAGATCCTTACGACTTACAAGAGAACATACACTTAGGAATCCTCACGATTCCCAAGGAGAAAACGCACCTATGAGATCCTCACGACTTGTAGGGAGAAATACCTTTGTGGGACCCTTACGGCTCATGAAGTCAAAAGCCTTAGCCGACAGGACCCTTAATGCTGTTTACTAAGCTATCTTTGTTCAACATCGACAGAGGCAAATGATGATTCGCTCCTGGCAATATCCCAGTTGCAGCGATACTGATGCCTAAACCGGTATCAAATTCCAAGCCCTTTCAAGGCAAATGATGATTCGCTCCTGGCAATATCCTAGTTGCAGCAATGCTGATGCCTAAACCGGTATCAAATTCCAAGTCTTTTCACGGCAAATGATGATTCGCTCCTGGCAATATTCCAGTCGCAGCGATGCTGATGCCAAGGTTGGCATCAGATCCCAAATCCCCTACTCGCAAAAAAAAATCAGCGAGCCAAAAAAAATGCATACGAAATAGCCGAAATGATGGGGCAACTTGCAAACAAAATCAGCAAGTGAAAATTTATGCATGCAAAATAGCCGAAATGATTGGGCAACCCGCAATAAAAAGCAGCGAGTAAAAAGAAAAATAGCCGAAATGATTGGGCACCGCGAAAAATAGCCGAAATGATTGGGCAATCGTGATTTTCGCGATATAAAAAGCTGAAATGATAGAGCATCGCGGAAAGAATAAAAAAAATGAAAAAAATGAAAGAATGAAACTTTTTGCCCTACAGGTGAAATCACATCAATCCCTGTATACAATCCAGGGGCACAGATAAAGAGGGAACCATACCTTCCCAATAGGCTCCATCAGAAAGCGAAGCCAAATCTCGACGGTTCATAGACAACCTAGAGACAATCTCGACATTTGTTGCAATATTACAGACACGATGTCAGCAAATGAAGCAAACGAAGATCCCGAGCTTCAGGGTCTCGACGTCAACATCGACAACTTAGAGATCACCAACGGCGTTTCTCCTCACTCCAACCAGATACAGACATAACGTCAACAATCGACCTCAGAGTCGCAACGAAATGGAACCATGGCAAAGTCCCTAGTTCTAAATCTCAATGGCCACATCTACAGCCTGGAGACCAACGGCAGTGTGCCTCCTCATTCCAGCAGGACATAGATGTTACACCATCAAGCGGAGCGATGGCAAAATCCCAGCTTCACCTCAGCATTCGTCTCGATACAGTAGACGCAATGTCAACAACAGCGTTCCTCCGCAGTCCAGCTGGAGGCAGATGCAACGTCAACAAAAGATCTCACGGTCGAAACAAAGCGGAGGAACGGCAAAATCCTAACTCCACCTTAGCATTCGTCTCGTTACAGCAGACGCAATATCAACAACGGCGTTCCTTCGCAGTCCAGCAGGGTGTACATTCAAAGTTAACAAAAGACCCCATGGTCGAAACAAAGCCAAGCGACGGCAAAATCCCAGCTCCACCTCAGCACTCGTCTCAATACACCAGACGCAGTGTGAGCAAATGAAGCGAAGGCTAAATTCCTAGCTTCAAGGTCTTAACGGCAAGTCATATAAAGCCTGAAAGACCACCGGAGATCATCTCACATGGAGTGGTCACCTCCTCGACGTTCGTTTCGATACAGCAGACGAAATGTCAACCCCAGCGTTCTTCCTCCAACAGGATTTGGACACACCAAAGCAAACGAAGCGAAGGCCACATCCCTAGCTTCAACGTCTTGATGGTAGCTCATATAAACCGGAAAGACAATCTGAGATCATCTCGCACCAGTGTGGAATGGTCACCACCTTGACGTCCGTCTCGATACAGCAGACGAGATGTCACCCTAATATTCGTCTCGACACAGCAGACGCAACGTCATCAAACGAATGGAGCCATGGTAAAATCCCTGGTTCCAAACCTCGGCGGTTCATCAACAACCTAGAGACAACCTCGACGTCCGTCTCGATACAGCAGACGAGATGTCACCCCAACGTTCGTCTCGACACAGTAGACGCAACGTCATCAAACAAACGGAGCCACGGCAAAATCCCTAGTTCCCACCGCAACATTCGTCTCGATACAGCAGACGCAATGCCAGGAAACGAAGCAAAGGCCAAATTCCTAGCTTCAGGGTCTTGACGGCAACTCATATAAAGCCTGAAAGACTATCGGAGATCATCCCCACGCCAGCGCGGAGTGGTTATGACTCATCGGGGCTCTCCAAAATAAGCCTAACCTCAAGTAAAAAGTGACATGGCAAATTCCTAACGCTTGCTCTTCCGACGGTCAAACTGCCAAGGAGGATTGCTTGAAGACGTCTTGTCCAGCCCCTGAAGGGATCAGAGACACTGCAGTTGCAGGGCTACTCGAACAGCACGATTGCCTATCGAGGACTATATCAGCTTATGCGACGGTACGATGGCCAAAACCCTAAGTACCACCAACCTTAACGGGCTTCTGTCGTAAAGAGCAGAGGTTAAATGCGACGTTAAGATGTTCTTGCGAGAAACGCTCGATTCGTCTTGACTTGCGAAAAATTGTTGAGGTGGCTCGACTCGTGAGATAAAGCCTTAGGCAGTGAGCATAAAAGAAGCCTGTTTCCTAAGCACCGGGACCCCTCAAGTTGGCCCAAAATGGTCTCTTGCGTACCATCCACGGGTCTCACTCTCCAACGTCGAATTTCGACAGGGAGGGAAACAACCGCTTACGGGTCCTCTCGACTCATAAGAGGGAAAAATTCTCTTATAAGATCCTTACGACTTATAAGAGAAAACACACTTGGGGATCCTCACGATTCCTAAGGAGAAAACCCACCTACGAGATCCTCTCGATCCGTAGGGAGAAAAGTCTCTATGAGACCCTCACGGCTCATAGAGTTGAAAAGTCTTAGGCAGCAGATCTGAACCTGCGGCCTAACCCCTCGCTATCTCGTGAAGAAATCAAGAAGCTTACTCTATTACCTGCTAATTGTGACAACATGCTGAGAAAGAGGAAAAGCAACAGAAAGAGTATCCGATTTACATTTGATCAAGCGTTCAAGACACATTCATTCATGCATGGGCAAAAAGACTCAGGACAAAAGATATATAATAAAGACAAGCTGGGATAAAAAAAATTTCCATTAATATTGCCCGAAGTTCTTACAGTCATAAAAACAATAAACGAAAGTTACAATGGAATAACCTCAGATCCAAGGCATGGATTGAGGAATTAAAAAGCGACCCTATCTATGACTTTCCAAGTCTCGCGGACCATCCTAGTGTGCTTCCTTTCGCGAGCACAAGCGTCAGGGTCCCCCCTGATGTCTTCCACCCTCCGATAAGCAGCGAGTATGGCAGACTGTTGAAAGACCTCGTGCAAGAGATCGATAAGACTGTCTCGCCGTCTCTTTGAGATAAAGTTCAACAGGTACACCGAGTGCACCTTATCCTCAGCGGCATCCAGCGCCCTAAGCGGCACACCGGAACAGAACAGGGGAAGCGCTTCCCAGATGGCTCCCACAATAAGCTTAAGTAGGGAGGAACGCCGGGGAAGCAGAGGACCATTGTACGCATCGAAGCGGCTCATTATTTCAGCACACTCCTCGTTTGTGAACTCTCGATTTTGAGAGCGGCCAAGTCGGCGGATGTCCCCGTAAGAGATGATCTCGTTAAGAGCATACATGTGGGCGTTCATTGTTTCTGTAAAAGAAAATCAACAAAAATTATCAGAAAGACTGATTAAGCAAAACGATATAATACACCGAGGAATAAAACGCCATCGTTAAACTCCAAGATCAATGAAAAACTCCTAGGAGTTATGTTGAATGATTTGGAAGGAGCAAAGCTCCATTAATGAAATGAGAAAATACAGGGAAGATCTTTCAGAGAGCAAAGCTCTATTAATGGAACCTAATAGGGCTCTCCTTAGTCTTTTATAGACCCTCTTAGAGCAAAGCTCTGCTAAGTGAAACCCTAAATGGGTCTTCTTTAGATCAGGAATCTATTGAGAGCAAGGCTCTTAAAATTGGTTTAATTTAATCAAAATTAATATTTTTACCTAAAAATTCTCTAAAGTTTGAACTTTTAAAAGTGTTTAAATAAGATAGCAGAGCTCTGAGTTCTGAAAGTAAAATCGTGAAGATGAAAATCATCTAAGGGACCAAAGGTCTTATTTATAGGCATCAAATGCCCTTTCAACTTCCAAAAGTTGCCGCGACGGTTGGAATTCGGCCACCGCTGCACTCACATTTAAGACCATGTAAGCGCAACGGTGGGGGGGGGGCATTTGTTTACCCCAATCAGAGCAAAGCTCTGTTCAAATTTCAAGGAGGGAAAAGAGGCAATGCTTTTGTTTTCCTCCAATCAAAGCAAAGCTCTGTCTTGAAAATTAAAGTGAAAATTAAAGTTAAAATAAATGAAGCAACGCTTCAGATCTCCTGCGCTGCGCGCAGAGCGCCACGTGTCAAAATCAGACACGTTAGCGCAGGAGGGGCGCAGCGCCCAAGGCAGCGCACCCAATCAGAGCAAAACTCTGTTTAAAATTCAAACTTTAATTAAAGGAAGCAACGCTTCAATTGCGCAAGCACTGCGCTGCGCGACACGTGTCAGCGATGCGCAAGCGCAGTTGCGCTGCGCTGTGCGCTGCGCGACACGTGTCAGCGCAGATGCGCTAGCGCAGTTGCGCTGCGCTGTGCGCTGCGTGACACGTGTCACGCGCTGGGGCAGTTGCGCCAAACAGAATTAAGATTTTAAAGAAATCTTTCTTTTCTTGTTAAAACAAGAAGATTTTCTTCTGTAAAACAGAAGCCTTTGGATCAAAGATCCAACGGTGGGGAAAATTCCCCAAATCACTCAGAGAAAGATCTCCTTAACAAATTTAACTAATTTATGGGCACTATAAAAAGGACCCTAGGCCTCAATTCAAAGGGATCAACATCTTTCTAAAAAAAAAAGAGAAGAGAATTCTGGAGAACTCCTCAAGAACAACAGAAGGTAAAACCTTTGAGAGAAGAGAAAATTCTCTTATGAACAGATCAGTGATCTAAAAACAAGATCATTGATCTTTAAAACATAACTAAATAAAGGGATAAATTAAAATAGTGCTCTACACTTTTTCATGAACCTTTGGTTCTTTAAGATTAAAAAAAAATTATCTTTCTCTTTGATCTAAATTAGATCAAAAAATCTAACAGTGCTTTGCACTCATGTTCATTGAATCTAAAAGATTCCTAAATCATAGTGCCTTGCACTTGCAATACTGCACTGTTGCGCTCTTGGATTGGCGCAAGCCACCAGAGAGCGCCACGTGTCAGCATCTGAACCAATTGCGCTATGCGCTTTTGAAATAGAGCTTTGCTCTCTGTGATTGGCGCAACTCACCAGAGGGCGTCACGTGTCAGCAGCGCAAGTGCAGCGCACTAGCGCAGCGCACTGCGCTTGCATGACACGTGTCGTCGTCACAAGCGCTTGCGCTCTCTGATTGGCGCAAAGGGCCTGATCAATGCAATGCATTTCCTAAAAGGACCAGGCCCAAATCAAAAAGACCAAGCAGGCCAACATAAATTGCAAAGCAATAAAAGGGCAGAGCCTAAATAAAATTTATGCTCTGCATCATTTATAAATGGCAGAGCCCAAAACAAATTGATGTTCTGCATCCTTTCTGGGCAAAGCCCAAATAAAAATAAGAAGAAATGCGATGCAAAAGCAAATAAAATGTTGAACATTTTCAACGGGACTTAGTCCAATTTTGGCCGTAAGTCCTTAAATTAAATTGACTGAGCAAGATTGCTCTCTTAAATCAATTTACCACCAGTTCGAGGGTACATCTCCGAACTCCTTTGACACCTGTCGTTGTAATCCTTCAACGACGTCAGAGAGGTGACGGGTCCCAACGACCATACGTATATGGACTGCGGGGTCCTTAAACTCGTGGACCGAAACGTCCTTAAACTAATGTTGGACCGAAACGTCCTTAAACTAATGTCGGACCGAAACGTCCCTAAACTAATATTGGACCGAAACGTCCCTAAACTAATGTCGGACCGAAATGTCCTTAAACTAATGTCGGACCGAAACGTCCTTAAACTAATGTCGGACCGAAACGTCCTTAAACTAATGATAGACCACCACGTCCATAAACTGGTGATAGACCCCCACGTCCCTAAACTGGAACATGGACCGAAACGTCTCTAAACTAATATTGGACCGAAACGTCCTTAAACTAATATTGGACCGAAACGTCCTTAAACTAATATTGGACCACCACGTCCCTAAACTGGCGGTGGACCACCACGTCCCTAAACTGGAACAATAGAGCATCCAAATGCTCTTTTTCGGATCTAAACGGTCCCGTTTAAGTCGATCTTAGCCCCAAACACGGCTAACGTATCCTTAAGCATTTAAATGAATGATAAAACTTCAAATCGACTTTGGTTCAAGGGTACATCTCTGAACTCCTCCGACACCCGTCGTTGTAATCCTTTAACGACATCAGAGAGGTGACGAGTCCTGATGGCCATATATCACTACGTTAAGTCGATCTTAGTCCCAAACAAGACTAATGTATCCTTAACGAACGTTTAAGTCGATCTTAGCCCAAACATGGCTAACGTATCCTTAAACTGAAACACCAAACCCAAATCTAAGTAAACACGGATTTGGACTAATTCACGTCCTACGGGCGACGGCATTACTCAGTCTCCGTATACAATCCACGGACAACCACAAACAAAATAAACACACACGACATGAAGTGAAATTCTGGAGAAGGAGAAAGTTGTTACCGCGATGCGGTAGCATAATTAACTGCAGGGGCTTGCGTCTGCAGGGAAGAGCGTCCCCACAATAAAAAAAACCCCTCAAGCGAGGAGGAATCTGATGAAATCTGCTACATCGGCCGCATCCGCCTAAACCTCCGATACACGGTGCCATAAATCAACTTGGCATCTTCGGAGAGCTGGACGGATAAAACCAAATAGCATCTGCCCCGAATCTCAGCGTCAGGACATCGCGGTCCTATTCGCCGCTGTTCGGAGGGGAACAGTGACATGTGTACAGGTTAGTTTATCGACCTGAGATCGTCATTTGTCTCGTGTGAGTTCCCACTGTGCTTTGATTACTACCCTACCACGGCTCAAAGGAGCCGTGCAAACAGGTTTTAGTTGGATACAGTCCCGAGCCACATGGAGGCAGTGAGCGGATCGGCAGGGGTTTCGTCTCTCCCGATATTGGGGGTGAGATCGCGCTGTGTCTAGGAGAGCCATTACATGAAGTCCTTGGCCAAGGCAGGAGATTTACTGGTAGGTATTCCAGTAGTATCTCAGGGTGTTCTGGGCTACACTCCGACACGACTTGTACCGCTTTTTTGGTTTTGACTTTTACCAACCCCCTAGGCCCGATATGCGATGCTCATAGACGAACGGACCGGACTGTACGGATATTGTCACTGACAGGCTCAGTATGGTATCAGGATGAGTTCGCTCATCGAACTCCCTTTTGGTCAATACCTGGTAGCCCGTTACGTATGGCTAGTAGCTCTGACGTGCTAGTGGTCAAATCCACAGCTAAAGTATTGACGAGTCTTTAGAGTCCCCCATAGACAATTTCTCAAGTTTCGGGCGAAACATTGTAGAGGCCGTATGATATATGACAGGGTCCGATCATATACGTGCAGTAGTGCACGGATCATGATCGGGCGGATCATACTAGTATTAGATTTATTGGATTACTTTAGTCTCATCGCATTCGCATTCAGTCGGAATGCGGATGCAGGTATGTATATACTGGAGAGGGGTATCCTTATGATCCGTCATGAGTTTACTTTAGATGTTGCCGTATCTTTTTATTGTTATAAACATTTGGGTTAATGTTTACAAATGGAAATTATGAGCTAGATATCATGATTTGGAGCATTTATTGTGACACATGCATAAGTGGTGACTCATGGTCTCTTTTCTTGTGCATGCGTCACATTATAAGATGGATTTGTGTCTTGATATGATAAGGGGGGAGAGAGGGGCTGCCATGAGTTAAGTTTTTTGGTCTTGAATTTTTTCTAACACACTTCTCACTCTCATTATCATAAGACATATGAAAAAAGAGAAATCTTCTTCTTCTTCTTCCTCCTCTAGCTCAAAATCTCCATTAATGGCATCATCACTAACCTCCATCCATGCAATGGATGCAAGAGACAAAGTTGTCACAAACATTTTCTACAATACCTTGGACACGTCGGCTAGCACACTTCGTGCCCGAGTTGCTTCGGATGAAGCGGGAGCCCGTAAAAGGACTCGTAGATGTGGTGCCCTTTCCGATGAGGAGATCGAGACCGGAGTTGCCGCGAGGAGCTTGGGATGGTGGCCAAAGACCGAAGGACACGGATCGATCGGTATAGCTTTCTATCCCTTCTCTAGATAGCTAGTTGTACGTTAATGGTTCGATCCGGGAAAAAGCATACGATAGCGCCAGTTTCAAGTTAAGAAAAAGTTTTTGATTCCGCATTTTGGCCTCGAACAGACGGTCGGGACGCTACCGTAGACTTACAGTGTCTGAGTCTCCTCGGGGAGCATGGGTTGGATCCTATCCCCGGGATTATGAGGCGGGGGCCGCCTCCAGGGAAGAGGAGGCAGATGTGGCCCCTGGCTCCGCGTGCTGGGTGAGGCATGAGGACGAGCTCACCAATGCTCGGGCTCGCTTCCACATCCCCTCGCGCTACACGCTCCGACTGGCCAAGGAGGGAGAGAGGGCAGATCAAGTACGGGGCAGGGAAATCGCCATGTATTTGGAAGCTTTTTGCGGCAGAATGCGCCTGCCTTTCTCTCCCGAGGTCGTCGCTGCATTGAACTTCTTCGGTTTGTCCCCCGGCCAGTTAGTGCCGAACTCGTGGAGGATCATCCTCGGGTTCTTGATCCGCCTGAAGTTACAGGTGGTTCCCTTTAGCCTTTCCCTTCTCGATTCTTCTCTCGTCTTCAAGAGTCACCCTGGTGGTTGAGTGGGCGATCCGAGATGGGTTTATCTCACTTTCAGGAAGCGGCCGGGGGGCGCTGCTAGGACTGGGGTTATGGCCTTGCCATCCTCTATTCATGATTGGAAAAAGAAAAATTTTCTTCGTTTCCCCTCCCGAGGGTGAGGACTGGCCCGTGCCTACCAAGTGGTCGAGGGAGAAATGTCTACCGGGGAACCAGTCCGATGACCCCACCGCGGTGAGAGTGGCGTCGTGGGAGCCCATCCCCCGACCTGCCGTGGTGCTGTCCGAGAAGGTCTTGAGCTGGGCCGGGCTTAGCCCGTCGAGTTCGTCGGTAAGTTAGGCTTGCTTTTTGGCTTGTGTTTTGCTCGTGTCGCTGATTTGTTGGGTATTTATTTTGTGCAGGAACCATGGACTTCGTCTCGCTCAAAGCCTCCATGCGCCAGCCGAGGCAGCCTATGAAGGCTGTGGGCTCCAGTTCTTCTCGCGCGAAGCCCTCCCCGGCTCCTACTACTCCGGTAGCGGTGTCCCGCGAGCGCTCGGGGGCAGATCCCACCCCGGGTCCCTGCAGAGCATCGGGCAGGAAGCAGGCCCTGATTCTGGAGGACCCGGCCTCGGATGAGGAGATTGGCTCCCCCTCGGAGCCGCTCAAGAGGAGCTCCCGGGGACCTTCCCGGGGCCGGTCTTTGCCGACCGTGGTGGAGGAAGGGGGCCTCCGGTTTGCGGTGCCATCGGGGCTGTCCGTTGCGGACAGCCTCCTGCATGAGATAGAGACCTCGGCAGGGGGTAGGGTCCCTGGGGGGACCTTCAGGGCTCAGCTGGCGTCCATCGCCCAGGAGTCTGTGCAGGTAAGTTTTTTGGTTCATTGTGAGATTCAGTGCTTCCTTCATCTTTCTGATCTTTTCCGTGTTTCCCAGGTTCTCCAGCACGTAGCCCTCGCCCTGCGCATGGAGGCTGAGGTGGTAGCCCCGGCGCTGGAGGCTGCGGGCCGGTTCGCCTCGCTGCAAGAGAGCTCCAAGCGGGAGCTGGAGGCGATGACGGTGAGGGTCGCCGCCTTGGAAGGCGAGGTGGAGGTCGGGAAACGGGAGGTGGCCCATCACCGCGAGGCTGCGGTGATTGCCGGGGTCAAGCTCGAGGACACCCAGGTGCTTGCCGGCAACCTGAAGAGGACGGTGAAGGTCCTCCGTAAGGAGCTTGGGGCGGCGGCCGAGGCGGCTAAGTTGGCGGAACTGAGGGCGGTGGAGAGCTATAAGAAGTCAAAGGACTTCTACGATGACTTGGCCGTGGCTACGACCCGCATTTGGCATGACGCTCTTGATGCTGTTAAGGCCTGGATGCCGGAGTTTACCGACGGAGACCTCCGGGCCGAGTTCCCCCTCGTGGAGACCGACGCGCAAGGGGAAGAGGTTCCTGGCGAGGAATCCGCCGAGGACCCCACGCGTCACGTGGTGGAGGTCGAGGACCTCGAGGTCGTACCTGGCCCCGAGGCATAGAGCCCCCGTTTCCCTCCTTTTATTTTGTTTTTTGAATTTTGTAAGGCTGGGAAGCCTCAAAAAATACCCTTTGTAAAACTTTTTTCTTTGGTAGTAATAAAAATTTTCTTTGGCTCCATCGAATTGCACTCTACCATCTGTTTGTGAAGAATGCTCGTAAGATATCTCTGCTTATACCGTTGTGTTTTCATGTCAGGTTGGCCATCTGTCTGGCGATCGTCCGTCGAGTTGACTTCAATCACTAGCCGACGAGCACGCCAAGCGCTGCTGAGGGGAGATTGTTTAGACTTGGATAGACCTGACGCCCCTCACTGGGGTCTTGGATCCTCCACGGGCCAAAGGGCATCTTTGATTTCGAGCGTTGAGCACCATCCGGGGGTGACTGGGCAGGGTAGATGCTCAGTTGCCTCTTGCAAGGGCTTTCTGATCCCTGGCGTTGCGGTAGGGGAGCTACCCGCCAGGGATGGCCGAGCAGGCAGTGAAGCTGCGCGGGCGCCTCATGGATGACCGGGAAGTGAAGCTGCACGGCCGCCTCATGGCGAGTGCTTTGGTCCTTAGCGCTGGAGGGGCTGTAAGAAGCCCACTAAGGATGATCGGGCAGCGGAGCTGTGCGACTGCCTCTTGGCGAGGGCTTTGACCTTTGGCATCGGGGGTAGGCAACTACCAGCCTAGGACGAATGAGCGGGTTAGCCACTCTGGTGCCTCTTGCATGGGCTTTCGATCCCTGGTGTCGTGGGTAGGGAGCTACCAGCCGGAGTTGACCGAGCAGGGTAGCTGCTCGGTTGCCTCTTGCGAGGGCTTTGATCCTTCAGGACGGGGACAGAGCAGGGTTACTGTCCAGTGCCTCTTGGCGAGGACTTTGATCCTTGTCGGTTGTGGTAGGAAGCTACCAGGCGGGGGCCGAGCAGGGTTACCGCCTCATGGCGAGGGCTTTGGTCCTTAGCGCGGGAGAGGCTGTAGAAGTCTACTAAGGACCCTTGGTCGGGCAGGGTTACTGCCCGGTGCCTCTTGGCGAGGGCTTTTGTCCTGAAGGATAGCCGAGCCAGGGATCCTCGGGCTCGACTGCCTCTGGGAGGGCTTTTTGATCCTTGGCGTTGCGGCAGGGAAGCTTCCCACTGGGGATAGCCGAGCGAGGGGACCTCGGGCTCGACTGCCTCTGGGAGGGCTTTTTGATCCCTTGCGTTGCGGCAAGGAAGATGCCCGCTGGGATAGCCGAGCGAGGGGACCTCGGGCTCGACTGCCTCTGGGATGACTTTCTGATCCCTGGTGTTGTGGTAGGGAAGCTACCCGCCAGGGGTGACCGAGCAGGGTAGCTGCCGGGTTGAATCTTGGTGTGGTGTAGCCCGACCGTCTAGCTGTAGGCATGGGGAATAGGAACGGTCGAGGCAATAGTGCGCGTAGTATGCACATTGAATGCGGGGGGAGGCGAAGCACTAGGGGCGCGTCGCTTCGACTCCATCAGAGAAGGCTTGATGACCGCCGTGTGGCGGCGACCTTTTGGGTGAAAGTGGGCGACTGTTGAGCTGCGCAGTGGGCTATATAAGGTTGAAGAGGTACTGGTCCTTTCATCTTTCATAAACAGGTCACCGAAAATGCAAGACTTCCCGTTTACCATTCCCGACATCATACACTTCGAAGACGTGTATCTTTACGACCAGAACTGCACCAAGGACACGGTGCAGCTGGTCTATGGGAGCATTGAGGACCACTTCAGTCGGCTGCTCCCCCGACGCTCCCTCCTGTTGCAACTGCCGATGTACTCTATCTGGAGGGCGTCGCTGGGGCTTTACAACCCCCTGTCCGAGCAGCTCTATGACTAGGCCGTGGGCAAGCTGCGGTCTTTGAGGCGCTTCGGCCTGATCTCCGCGAACCGGCTGGCCCGCTCAGAGGTGCTCATCCGTGAATGCTACAAGCTGAGGCTTGGGATGGACACGCGCGGGGGGAACCGGGGATAAAGGCTGGACCTTTCCAGGCCCCGGCTGGCGGAAATCTTTACCGAGTACCACGAGCAGTGCTCGCTGCACCCCTTTCCCCCACTGTTGTAATTTCCTTTTCTTTTTGCGTATATGGCTGAGGAGCCTATAATAACTTTTGAATAAACAAAGCTTTTCTTTCTTTTTCGCAATGTTCCCTTGATCTTTATTAAATTAACAATAGATCCTAGGAAGAGTTTACATCGCTCTAAAAGAAAAGTACAAGCTAGTAGATGACTTTATTGGCTCGGCCCGCGCTCCTTGAAGGACTGTTGGCCCCCGCGCTTGGCATAGGGTACGGGGCTCCCTGAGTTCCGGGCTGGCCATCCGCTAAAACGAGCATGATCTGACCGATGGTCAGGTCGGCGGGAGGGCGATGCTGCTCTTGCTCGCGGTCAGCCTGCCGTTTGTCCCTCAAGTAAGTGGCGAGGTGCCCAGATCGGATGATCTCTTCGATGTAGTCCATGAGTTGCTTGCAATCCTCTGTGGCGTGGCCCAGTACCCGGTGGAAAGCGCGATAGGGGCCCCGGGTTCACTTTGCGGCCTGACGCTGGATCGGAGGGAACTTGAAGAACCCCTCGTTCTGGGCCTCCTCCAGCAATACTGCGAGGGAGACGTTGAGGGGGGTATACTCCTGGAACTTCGGATGGTAGGGCTACTGACGCTCCGGCCTCTCCTCCCGAGCCTTCTTCTTCTGGTCGGATCTTTCTGCTGGGGGGAGGTTAGCGTTCACCTCGGATTCCAGCTGAACCTCGCGCTCGGTCCACACCTTGCCCTCAGCCATGGTCTTAGGTTGTGCCAACGCGAAGGAGCGCAGCCTTTCCTTGTGCCTCAGACCAGATCTAAGCGCCATGATGACGGTCTCGTCCCGGTGCTCAGGCACCTCGAGAAGGGCGTTGTAGAAACGAGTAATGTAGGCCTTGAACGTTTCCTTGTCCCCACTCTTAACCGTGAAGAGGTAGTCGACCGTGCGCTTCTGTTGACGGTTCCCAACGAAATGGCCGAGGAACTGAGTAGCCAGCTCGTCGAAGGTCGAAATCGAGCGGGGCTTGAGCCCCCAGAAC
The DNA here is from genome assembly GCA_030015575.1 of Agapanthus africanus. NCBI lineage: Eukaryota > Viridiplantae > Streptophyta > Magnoliopsida > Asparagales > Amaryllidaceae > Agapanthus > Agapanthus africanus. The sequence continues at coordinate 646,825,174 of JASDDO010000014.1, read as the reverse complement.
AAGTCCCGACCTGCGCGAATAAGGCTGGCCGGGAAGGCCCTGCATTGGGCGGCGTCGGAGTGGTCCTGGAAGCTCATCCCTGCGGTGAAAGCGTCCAAATGGTCCTTCGGGTTGGTCTTCCCGTCGAATAGAGAGACCTTTGGGGGCTTTTTGCACGAGGAGACGTGGACGGCGAGCAATTCCTCAGTGAACGTCTTCGTGAGCGAGTCGGAGGCGTACTTATCCCTGTCGCTCGAGAGGTGAGCCTCCCGGCACATGCCCTCAATTTTCTTCTCGAGGGTGTCGAGCCGACCGTGATATCCCGAGGAATCAGTGCCCTGGGATCCCTGGTCTCTGTTGCGGGTGACCTGTATCTGGGAGAGGCCCCGGTTCCTCTCGATGAGGTACCTCAGATCCTTGGGCGAGGTGGCTCTCGAGCCGCTGAGGTGAACCCCTTCTGTGCGGTCCCACCGAGTGTGGCGGTGTCGATCATGCCTATGGATAGACGAGGTGAATGACATCTCCTCAAGGGGATAAGGGTCATGAGGAGGCTCGAGGCGAGGCGTTCTGGCGGCGGAACTTGGTGTGGAGTCGTGGGGCACCCAGCGGGGCGAGGAGTCGCAACCTGCTGGTGGTCAGCCGTCCAGACAGGGGCTGAGTCTTCTGGAGGTGGTGGAGCGGCAATCTGGGGCCCAGGCCCAGCCGTTTGGATGCGGACGAGCGCCTCCACAAGGGACTGCATCCGATCTATCCGGCCTGCAAGGGCGCTGATGACGGTCGCTGGAGGAGGCTCATCCCCGCCTTCGGTGAATGGAAGGCGGAGGCTGGTATCGGGATCTTCAGGATGGTTGCTCGCCATTTGGGCGGAGATCGGAAGGCTAACTTTGTGTTTTGTGGAGTTATTTACCACAGACGGCGCCAACTGATGGAGGTCCTTTTCGGGTCTTCGTCAGTTGTTGTCTTCCGTCGATCTCCCGGTGGATTCTGATGATTATCTTCTGTTGAGTGTGGGTCTCAATGGGTTTTGGTGGAGGAGGTGGTATGAGGAGTTTGGTGCCGAGTACCTGCAAAAAAGTCCCGGGGTGGTTTGGTACCACCAGGACCCTCCGACGGCCAAGTTAGTGATGAGATCCGAGCAGAGTAACGGCTTAGAAGACTAAAGAATGGCTTACTTGACCCCTCTGTGATGGGGGTTTATATAGCGGCGGTGGCACGCAGGAGCAGGCACGAGAATCTCACCGGCAGTTACTCTCCCGACGTCACGCCCGTGTAGAGAGCGGATCGCCCATTAATGGGGATCGTGATGGCGTAGAACATGGGATGTTGCTGGCGTAGAATCTGTGCATGGCGAGAATCGCGGAGCGGTGGTTTCATCTGTGAGCGGTGGCCTTGGTCGGAGGGCCGAGGAAGACGGCATCGGCCGGGAGCCCGGAGACGAGCGAGGAGGCTAAGGAGTCTTGGTCTTGTGGCAGCTCGGGGCGAGCTGAGGGACCGAGGAGGCTAATTTGCAGGGGGGCCCGAGGAGGGCCAGCTCGTGTTTGCTGGTCGGGCACAGGGTGGCCTGGTCGGCCCCTGTGGGCCCTTTCTTCTGAGTTCTGGGGCACGTCACCTGCCACGTGTCCTGATCTTGGAGACTACCAATATTGAGCATCATCAGTTAGAGTTAATAAGAAATTAGATCATATAAAGAGAACACGAGACACGCAATATTTTTTACGTGAAAAACCCACTCAATGTGAGCGGAAAAACCATGGGACCTAGTCCAGAAAGTTTATCATCCACTATGAGACTAATAGAATTACAAAGTTCGTCTCTAGCACACTAAAAGATCATCAACATAGAGTTTTTCACTACAAGAGTGGATTACAACAAGAACGAACTCACCGACACACCGCCGATGGTACACCTTTAATACCCCGGTCTTTCACTCATCGTCTTGAGTGGATAGCTTCACTTGGATGAAATTCAAGAGGATGGTATTGGATTGATACTTAGATGTGTTGTATATTGGATGACTTAAGGATCCACCAAGAAGTCTCTATTTATAGGTGGGAGCAAGCCTCCTTGGTCAAGCAATACAATCACTTCTTTTCCCAAAGTCAACAAACTCCAATTTTTAAGGTTTATTAACCACATTTCTCAAGAGTAATATCAACTCTCAAGAAGCTCACCTTTCATCTTCCAAGAAACATTAATTCCAAGAGAGGATAACCATACCCCTTTCATCTTCCAAGAAGCATCAACTCTAAGGGACCTTTCATCTTCCAAGAAGAATTAATTCCGAGGGAGGATAACTATGTACACCATGCATAAAACTTTGACTAGAACACATTTATCCATAAAGAGTGAGATTCCCAACAAACTCCCCTCACGACTTATGAGGAGAACACCATGCCTGCAACAAGTCGATGGATCAAGTGCCTGTCTTTGGTCAATGGCTTCGTCATCATATCTAAACCATTCTTATCAGTATGGATTTTCTATAGCTTTATCATATTCTTCACAAGCACGTCTCGGATCCAGTGGTAGTGAATATCGATGTGCTTGGACTTCGAGTGCAAGTTCCGATTCTTTGCCAGATGGATGGAACTCTAATTATCACACTCAGAAAGCATAACATATTCATTGCTAGAGTACCTTATTGATGGCCGACGTTCTCTTATTGACCATCTTGGTGTTGGAACTTTAGACGGCTGGACTGGAGTTGGACCTTCCTCCTCATGGTCATTCGGACCGATATCCACCTCATCATTACCGATCTCGGTCACATCATCTCCTCCATCATCATGCACTTCGGGAGGAGGAAGTGGTTCCACATCTTCGATCACTTTAGGAAAGGATTGCAACGTCGGTCCCTGTGACGTCGGTCTATCTCTTTTCTTGATGTCTTCAAGGGTTTGGTCTTCAAAAAACCCCACATCTCGGCTTCTAACCAGCTTATTTCTTTCTAGGTCCCATAACCTGTATCCAAATTCATCATGTGAGTATCCCAAGAAAGTACACTATTTTACCTTGGCGTCAAGCTTTGCCCTTTCATCTTTGGGTATGTGCACAAATACATGACAACCAAACACCCTTAGATGCTTGTAGAATACTCCCTTTCCTCTCCAAACATTCTCAGGAGAGAAATTCAGCACATCGACCACTTCCCTCATTGCCTCGGCCTAAAATTCCTTTGGCACCTTTGCATGTGATAACATACTCCTCATTCTTTCCATAATGGTACGGTTCATACGCTCGACGATACCGTTCTGTGGAGATGATTTCGGATATATCCTTTCGTGCCTTATGCCATGACTTGTTCATCAAATGCCCCAATATACTCCCCACCATTATCCGTGAAAATGTACTTGAGAGAAGTTCCCGTCTCCCGCCTAACCATTGGATGAAACTGCTTGAAGACGTCCACAACTTGACTCTTCTGCTTCAACGCATATGCCCATGCCTTTCTGGAGAAGTCGTCTATGAAGGTAATAAAATAGATGGCACCGCCGAGAGATCTATCCCTCATTGTACAGATTTCAGAGTAAACCTTCTCCAAAGCACAATTATTTCTATAAGATGCACGCTTGACAAATGGAACACGAGTTTGCTTGCCAGCCAAAAACAATGTACACAAAGACTTAAATGTGTAACTTTCCAAACGGGTAGGAGATTTCTCTTAGAAAGTGCCAGTAGGCCCTTATCATTCAAATGTCCAAGCCTCCACTACTATAAAAGGAGGCTAAAGTAATGAGAAATTGGTCACGGTTTAAATCGTGATCTAAATTTAGTCACGGTTTTATTTTCTTTCGTTACGGTTATAACCGTTAAGCCTATAAGTGGCCGGCCCACTCCTCACTCGTGATAAATCCCAAATCTCCCCCATTTTCCCCGATCCCTAATTTTTCCCTAAAAAAACCTCTCGTCGCTCCCCTTGATCGCTCAACCCTGCCTCGCCCATCGCCAAAGCTGTCCGCCCTAGCCGCCGTGGCCGTCCCATTCGAAGCCCTCGCCTCCTCTCCTCCGTCGTCAAGCCCGACCTTTGGATCGAAGTCATAAGCCGCGATCAAAGCCTTCATCGTCATCGTTGCTGGAGCTCGCTGGAGTGAGGTCGTCATCGTTGCTGAAGGTCGTAGCCTCCGTCATCGAGCCCCCGTTGAAGACCTCACCACCAATTGTAAAGAGGTAAGTATGAATTTTTTTGGGTTTAATTATACTTTTCCCAAATTAAATTAAAATTTATGTTGTTGAATTGTTGCTGCCGCTTTTATTTTTAATGTTCTTCCTTAGTGTTGGTTTTGAAGTTGGTGGTGTTGGTGGTGATGTTGTTGGTACTGTTGTTGTAGTTGTTGATGTTGGTGGTGATTTTGGTGGTGTTGTTATAGTTAGGGGCCGGGAGAGTTAGGGTTTGGGTTGAGGGTTAGAGCCGAGGAGGGGTTTAGGGCTATGGTTAGGGTTACGGCTAGGGAGGGTTAGAGTTTAGGGTTAGGATTAGGGATAAGATTAGGGGTTAAGGTATTTTAGAGTAAAATTGCAACAATAGTAGTTAAGGATATTTTAGTGAAATTGCAACAATAGTTAAGGGTATTTTAGTGTAAAGAAAATAAATTGAGCAAAATAGGTTCTTTAGTAAAATTTTAAGGTAGTTTAGTGGAAAATCATCAATAGCTAAGGGTATTTTAGTGAAATTTATAATAATTTAGTTAATTTAAGAAGATGAATTGTTTAGGGGGTTAGGTTTATGATTAAGGTTAATGGTTAGGGTTCGGATTAATGGTTAGGGTTATAACCGTTACCAAATACATATTCTGTATGTGTGTGCGCGTATGTGTATGTGTGCATACACACATACTCACACACACACAAGCATACACACACAGACATAGACACGCACACGCGCGCGCTATCATACCTGCACACACACATGCACACGCGCGCACACACATACACACACGCGCACGCGCGCACACATACAAACATACACAAACCTTGATTCATCATCATTCTTCTCTGCATTGAACTCTTTTCAAATATCACCAACCCTAAATCCAAAATCTTAAATTCGATTAAGAAAATTCTTAAGTTTAAAGAACTTTATCCTGAAGTAAAAATTTCGAAACCTTGAAATTGAAACGTAAACGTAAAACTAATCCAAATTAAATATTAAAGTAAGTGTATGACATTCAATGATAATATGAAATTTTCATATTTTCATCGATAATTAATCATATATGAAAATGAAAACGGTATTTAGTTCCCGTCTATCGGTTAACATACGTTCGGTGTTCGTTGTGACATAAAACTACACGAAGGTTGTTAAACACCTGACCTTATCGTTCGGTTTCTAATAACCGTCGTGTAGTCTATATAACGAGAATTAATAGTCGGTCGTATGATAATCGATTGATTTGTCCCGTGTGGACAAGTTAGGAATGTACAAAGCAGACACATGCATTCACTTGTGTTTTTCATTCGTTTCGGGATATTTCGTCGGTACCTTTCCGCCGGTTCTCCTTGTACAATGATAGATTAGTGTTTCCCTCAATCAGAGCAAAGCTCTGTTTGAATTTCAAAAATTCAAAAATTGAAGCAACGCTTCAAATTTCTTGCGCTGCGCGCAACGCGCCACGTGTCAAAAGTTGATACGTCAGCGCAGCACCCAAGGCAACGCACCCAATCAAAGCAAGACTCTATTTAAAAAAAAATTAAAGGAAGCAACGCTTCAGTTTCGCTGCGCTCTACGCTGCGCGACACATGTCAGCGCAGTTGCGCTAGCGCAGTTACGCTGCGCTCTGCGCGACACGTGTCAACGCAGTTGCGCTGCGCGATACGTGTCAAGCGCAGGTGCGTTGCGCCAAACAGAATTAAAATTCCAGTAAGATCTTTCTGTTCTTGTTAAAACAAGAAGATTGTCTTCTGTAAAATAGAAGCCCTTGGATCAAAGATCTAACGGTGAGGAAAAATCCCCAAATCACTCAGAGAATGATCTCTTTAACGAATTTAACAAATTAATGGGCACTATATAAAGGCCCCTAGACCCCAATTCCAAAACATACAGAGAGAGAGAAACACACAGAGAAACACATTAATACAGATAGAACTCAGAGAAGTCTTCTGAAAACTTTGAGAAAGAATTCAAAGAAAGAAAAAGGTAAAACCTTTAAAAAAAAGAAGAATTTCTTCTGAAAAGATCATTGATCTAAGAACAAGATCAAAGATCTTCAACAAAAAGATAATAATAACAAAGGCATTGCCTTTTTTATGAACCACTGGTTCCGGAATCTTAAAAGATTCTTTTCTTGAGTCCAAAATTGGATCAAGATATTAAAACAGTGCCTTGCACTTGTAAAATCTGCACAGTTGCGCTCCTGGGTTAGCGCAAGCCACCAGAGAGCGCCACGTGTCAGCTCCAAAGCCACTTGCGCTTTTAAAATAGAGCATTGCTCTATGAAATTGGCGCAACTCACCAGAGCGCGCCACGTGTCAGCTGCGCACTGCGCTAACTGCGCTTGCGCTCACCAGAGCGTGACACGTGTCACCTCCACATGCGCTTGCGCTACTCAATCGGCTCAAAGCGCCTGACAAGCCACATGGGGCGTTGTCAGAGCATTTAATGCAATGCATTATCAAGGGCAGAGCCTAAACAAAGTGCTATGCACTATTAAAAGGGGCAGAGCCCAATTAAAGAAAAGACTAAACAGACCAAAATAAAATGCTCTGTAAAAAGGGGACAGAGCCCAATTAAAAGGGTCTAATAGGCCAGAGAAAATGCACTACATTATTAAACAGGGGCAGAGCCCTAGCAAAGGCCTAATAGGCCAAAGACAAATGCTGAACATCTTCAACTGGACTTAGCCCAATCATGGCCGTAAGTCCTCAAACTAAATTGACTGAGCATGACTGCTCTCTTAAATCAATTCACATCCGGTTCAAAGGTACATCTCCGAACTCCTCTGACACCTATCGTTGTAATCCTTCAACGACGTCAGAGAGGTGACGGGTCCCGACAACCACACAACAATACGGACTGTGGGGTCTTTAAACCCATGGACTTATGCGTCCTTAAACCAAGATACGGACTGTGGGGTCCTTAAACCCATGGACTTATGCGTCCTTAAACCAAGATACGGACTGTGGGGTCCTTAAACCCATGGAATTATGCGTCCTTAAACCAAGATACGGACTGTGGGGTCCTTACCTTAAACAAAGATACGGACTATGGGGTCCTTAAACCCATGGACTTATGCGTCCTTAAACCAAGATACGGACTGTGGGGTCCTTACCTTAAACCAAGATACGGACTGTGGGGTCCTTACCTTAAACCAAGATACAGACTGTGGGGTCCTTAAACCCATGGACTTATGCATCCTTAAACCAAGATACGGACTGTGGAGTCCTTAAGCTCACGGCCTTATGCATCCTTAAACTAATATCCGTGTCCAAAATGGAAACGATGGACCACCATGTTCTTAAACTGGAAATGGACCACCATGTCCCTAAACTGGTGATGGACCCCTATGTCCCTAAACTAAAAATGGATCGCAATATCCTTAAACTACCTATGGACCACTACGTCCCTAAACTGGAACAATAGAGCCCTCAAATGCTCTTTTGCCGGATCTAAACGATCCCGTTTAAGTTGATCTTAGCCTCAAACATGGCTAACGTATCCTTAAACATTCAAACAGACTTTAGTCCCAAATTGGACTATAAGACCCCCAATCAACTTTGGTTCAAGGGTACATCTCCGAACTTCTCTGACACCTGTCGTTGTAATCCTTCAACGTCGTCAGAGAGGTGACGGGTCCCGACGGCCATATATTAAATGGACCACTACGTCCCTAAAAAAGAACAATAGAGCCCCCTAAATGCTCTTTCCGTTAAATTGATCTTAGTCTCAAATCAGACTAACGTATCCTTAACGAACGTTTGAGTTGATCTTAGCCTCAATATGGCTAACGTATCCTTAAACTAAAACACCAAACCCAAATCTAAGTAAATACGGATTTGGACTAATCCACGTCCTACGGGCGACGGCATCACTTAGTCTCCGTATACAATCCACGGGCAACCACAAACAAAACAAACACACACGACACGAAGTGAAATTTTGGAGAAGGAGAAAGTTGTTACCGCGATGCGGTAGCGTAATTAACTGCAGGGGCTTGCGCCTGCAGGGAAGAGCGTCCCCACAATCAAAAAACCCCTCAAGCGAGGGGAAATCTGACGAAGTCTACTACATCGGCCGCATCCGTCTAAACCTCCGATACACGGTGCCATAAATCAACTTGGCATCTTCGGAGAGGTGGACGGGTAAAACCAACTAGCATCTGCCCCGAATCTCAGTGCCAAGACGTTCAGTCTCGGCCGTCTTTCGGAGGGGAACAGATTCTGGCACGCCCGGTGGGACCTTTTCATCTTTCCACTCCACACTTCGTGTGTCGTCTTCGCGAACGAATCGCGGTTTGTTAATGGTTGCCCTCGGGTTTCAAGTTACTAAGATTTGGTCTTTTGCTTGGCGCAGAAATCAAACAGCAGCGGCATCCAACTGCTCAAACTTCTCTAAATGCCAATGCAACCGACGCTCCGCCTCACCTGGAGGTGTAGCCTATGGGCCTTAGGTGGCCTCCATCCTTGCCATGCCGGTGGAACAAGTGACTCAGGCCACCACCGGTCTGTTTTTCGGGACCATGCTCCCGCCTGCAAGCTTCACCATTCCAGTGCTCGCACCGGAAGCACATAAGAAGTCGGTCTTCGATCGGCTCACTGCTACAACGGCCCCTTTCAACGGGTCGTCCAATATCAAGCCGGCAGCTTCTGTCTTTACCAGGCTGAACCAGAACTCAGATGGGCCCACCAAGAAGCCTATGAACCCTGAAGTGGCCGCCCCGAGGAAGGCAACCACCTCTGCTCCTGAAGTCGTCAAGGCGGCTTCTCCTGTTAAAGAGTCGGTCTTTTCAAGGCTGACTATCCCGGCTCCTTCTCCTACTCGAGAGTCTGTCTTTGATAGATTGAACATCTCCACTCAAAAGACAACATCAGTCTTTAAGAGGCCGGCACCAGCAGCGCCTCATTCGGACAGGGGGCAAGACGAAGCTGTCCCTATCGCCGAGCCAGCCCCAACAGCTCGACACGCTCGACGTCGCCACTGGCGCCGAGTAAGGAAGGCCGGGGGCAACTCCCCCTCAGGGCTAACTCTACCGACTCCAATGGTGGAAGTTAATGCTGCTGTTCTAACTGGGAAAAACTTTGAACCGCTAAGGAGGGTACGCAAGAACTCTCCGACTGCCACGCTCAAAAGATCTCCTCCACCTGCGGAGAGGGTTACAGAAACGAAGCTCGAACAGCCCCCTCAACGGCTGTCCTCCAAAATTTATAAGGTCTGGCGACGGGTCCAGGACTCAGTAATAGGCCAAGATAACTCTCGCCGGCAGTAGAGGGTGAAGGATCATGAAGAAAAGAACCGTCCTGTTAAAAAGCAAAGGAAGACAACCACCAGGGTGCCCGCTGCAATAGCCCCCTCAACTTCAACGGCCCACAAGAGAAGAAGACCGGAGAGGGTCCCCACGCCTACGGCAAATTTCAAAGGCAGTGAGCCCAAACGCCCGAAGTCCGGGGGCATTGTAGTCCATACCGTCTACATGGCGTCTGGTAAAGATGACAGCCGTGCATCTACAGGTCATAGACCGCTTACACGGTCAGTGACTAAAGCTCAGGAGCAGCAGCAAAAGCTCCAAGAAATGATGAATGCGATGGCCGCACTCACTGGGCCAAAAGAAAGCCCCGAAGCGTCCTCGGATCAGCGACATGAGCATGAAACCGACGCCGAGTTCCTTCGCAGAATACTGGAGAAGAAGGACAAAGAGGCTGCGGAACAAGCAGCCAATATAAAGCGAATGGCCCTTCTGTTCCAGGACATGGTGGGTATGATGATCCAACAAGATCCTCCTGCTGAAGATCCTCCGATCGTCCCTGAAGACGACATGGGAGAAACGTCAAATCCTCCACTGGCTCTGTCAACAGCTAAGGAGGAGACAATTTCCAAAGCTGACTTGGACGAATATATAGCTCAGCAGATACGGGTTCATCAGGCGACTGAGACAGCCGGTCAGGTCGTAAAAACAGGATGACCATATCCGAGCTGGTACGATCAGATAAAGTACCCGCCGGGCTATACAATACCGAAATTCCATGTCTATAAGGGGACTGGCAATCCCCATCAATATGTTGCCCAGTTCAGGGCTCTTTGCGGTAACACCGGCAGTGATGATAAATTGTTGCTTCGCCAGTTCGTCGGTAGCTTATCGGAGACGGCATTTGAGTGGTACTCCGAACTCCCAAATGACTCCGTCAAGACCTTCGCTGAAATGGAGTTGTTGTTTACTCAGCGCTTCGCAAGTTCCAGCGAACGTACCCCAATCACAGCATTGATCAATGCCAGAGTGAAGGTGGGCGAAACCTGGGTTCAATATGCGATCCGGTGGCGGAACTTGTGGTCGAAGTGCGAACAGCGCATCGAAGAAGTGCCAGCGGTGGGCATGTTTGTGGGCATCCTAGATCCTCATGCAACTATCTCACAGTTCATGATGTTCTTTAAACCAACCACGTTCCAATCCTAGATCGATAAGTTAGCCCAAATGGATCAGATGGGTCACAGACTGCCCCCTCCAAAGCCGGACTCTCGAAACGAGAAGGGGAAGGGAAAAGCAATCGTTGTCGCCAATGCTCAACAACAGCCGAGCAACTTGAAGCCGGCTGTCCGTCAAAATAATATGCGTCTGCGCGTACCCCTAGAGGAAAGGCTAGGACGTCCTTACTCGTTTCCTTGAGATAAAACGAGAAGACTGTTCGAGCTGGTATTGCGCAACCGACTCATAAATCTGCCGGATCCAAGACGTCCGTCGCAGCCAAACGACGTCAATGATCCCAATTACTGTCCTTACCACCGAGTATTGGGTCATCCGATCGAGGATTGCTACGTCTTCAAAATTTGGATTGAAGACCAGTACCAGCAGGGCAAGTTCGCATTGTCCGACAGATGGAAGGTGAATCCGCCGCAGCCTCACACCCCTAAAAGGGTGAATACGCCGGGGGCAACATGCTCTCTCATTGAAGAAGCTCCATGGGAGGTTGTGCTATCAGCCAAAACAAAGAGGATGCTGAACGATCTTCAAACATGCCCGGCAATCAGGTGGAAGAACCCGTTGGAACCTCAGATCATTGAAGGGATGTTGAAACCGCGCCCAACTCTAAAGATCGATGGTGGTGGCCCAAGCATTCACAACCAGCCGTCAAAATCTTCAAAGAAGAAGAAGAAGAAATCCAAGAAGCCCGTGAAGCCTGGCGATAAGCGCACGGACTCACAAAAGCAGATTGACGCACTGGAGGTGTAAAACCAGAAAGCACGGACTCTCATCATACTCCAGGAGTTCCTCAACCACATCTTTCAAGAAGAAGATGAGGGAGAGAGTTCGTCGGATGAATCCGAGGAATACGTGGCGAGCTGTCATATGATTTCCCATTCGTTTACAGACGATAAGGAAATTCCTTGCGCTGAGAAGCTGGGGGCAGATCCTAGACCGGAAATTCTGGGGCCATCGGATGAAACAATTGACGCATTTCTTAAAGAAGCTCTGTTAAAAAGTAAAGCTGATCGGGAACGCGAGATGACCATATTTGAAAGGGCCAAGCGACAGCGACTTGACGAAAGAGTTGAGACACTCCCGCTGGAGCAAATTACGTCCACCGCAGATAAAAACAAATTCAAGATGAGGAAAAGGTTTTCTAAAGCCATATCAATGGGTATGAAGCTACCATCCTCTGAAGGAAACATTACTGGTGAAGTGGAAATGCACCCCTCCTACTGCTTGTATCATCGGAAGATTTCGCACCCCACCGAAGAATGCAAAGCTTTCAATAAATGGTGGCAGGGATATGTTGCTCACCGACAACATTTCAAGGGGAGAAGCGCAAAACTCGTCGGGAGCGGAAAGGTACGACCGAGGGGCTTAAAAGAACTACCGGTGATTGTCGCATGGTTAACGCCGGGGAAGCGCAAATTCTCACATTCGGGAGCGACTCTGACGAGGAAATGGCTCTTAGCCCTCTCTTTAAAGAGTCCACCCCGGGAAAAGAGGAAGAGCCGAAGGCCTGCGAAAATATCCGGCTGCGTAATCGTACGCTACCCGAAAAGAATCTCGGACCCTCAAATAAAAAAGATAAAGGAAAAGAAAAGGTCTCGGAGGATATCACCCTAGATGACCAAGTCATGGAAGAGCTGACTGCCAAAGACCCGCCAAAGAAAACTAAGGTGGACTATAACGTTCTGGCGCACTTGAGGAAACTACCCTCACAACTCAGTATTCTTGACGCTCTTTTGCTATCCAAAGAAGCGAGAGATTCGTTGATCAAGGCGCTACTGGAGCCAGAGCAATTCCAAGCTTTTCTCGCCGAAGAAAAGATGAAGGAAGAGCTAGAGGAGGTACACACGGCTGATATCACCTTCGGCGACGAAGACCTTCTCCTTGGGACGTGCGAGCACAATCGTCCCCTCTATGTCTCAGGGTATTGCCATGATATAAAGATAGGCAAAATCTTCGTTGACAATGGGTCTTCCGTTAATCTCCTTAATGTGCGGGTGTTAAAGGAAATCTGCATGAGCGTCCAGCACCTTGCTCGGGATAAGATCACCATCTCCGGGTTCGACTCTCAATCATCACGAACTCTTGGATCTGTGATACTGACGCTACGCTTTGGGCTACTCATCACGGACATTAAATTCCACGTCATAGACGCCAAGACATGCTATAATGCCCTGCTCGGCCGACTATGGTTACACGAGTACAACATCATCCCTTCTACACAGCATCAGTGTATGAAATATTTTAAGGATGGTCTCGAATATACCGTGACGGGAGAACTGAACCCGTTCTCCGTGAACGAAGTCCGCAAATATGAAGATGCAAAATACTTCTTACCGGATTTCGAAGACACGGAGAGGTGTCATAAGCCGGAGAACAAAGCTAACGCCACCATCCCTGTCTTCGGGAGTGATATCGAGGAGGAAGAGGAGATAGTTTATTCGGGTCCGCCCCAATACAACAAGCCGGGACTATCCGCTCCTACGTTGATCTTTGGTAGTGACTCGGAAGATGAGGTCCATGCTATATTCTCTGCTCGGCCTTCAATACAAACATCCGCTGACGAAGAGCAAAGTCTGCAAGTCGCCATGATTCTACTTAAACACCATAAAGAACTGGATGAGCTCGATACCTACAGTGTAAAGGAGGTACGGGCGTTCTATGTCCCTCCCAGGCGAGAAGGAGAAAAGGCAATTCTATTCTACCGCTCTGAAGAAACCAAAGTGAAGAAAGAAATCTGGCACGGCGCAGATCCTACGCTTAATAGGCTTCAGCCCATCCGTCTGCCCAGATATTATACAGAAGGCTTGAAAAGGCTATTGAAACGCCAGGGGATACCTTTTAAACAGACCGCTCGTAAAGCCAAATTTTATGACAGGGTCTGAAACGTTCCCGGAACTCAGCACAAGTTGCCTAGTGGGAGGATGGAAACAATCGGGCTCGGATACATTCGGTCCAAGAAACGAAACCTACTCCGCGACTGTTACGTCGTACATGACTTCAATAAAGAAGCGGATGCTCAATGGGAGGACGCTAATACTGAACCAGTAAAAGTTCCTGATACAAAAGTGCCCAGTCCGTCGTTCGAAGAACAAATGAACAGGCTTATAAGGGAAGCTGGTCAAAAAGTCCGAGACGACCACAACCGCGAAATGGCCATCTACGAGAAAGCCAAAACGCAACGCCTCCTCCAACAGGCTGCGAAAGATGAAAGTGCCGCTCCCTGTCAACCTGTTATAAAAAAGGCTCGACGCAGAGGCAGAAACAGGTCGAAAAGCGAAAAAGGTGCTCGACAGCAACAAAGCGGGACTAAGAAGCCATGCAAGCGGGAATCGAGCGGTCCATATCCGTCCCTTGTAAAGAAGATGAGTCGAGCATACTCTTTTCCTCGGGACAAGACAAAGAAGATACTTGACCGAGCTATAAAATACCAGATGCTTACACTGCCGGAGTCTAAACACACCGAACAAGCAGGCGAAGTCTCACACCCGAACTATTGCTCTTATCACCGAGTAATAGGGCACCCTCTCGAAGACTGCTTCACCTTCAAGAACTAGGTTGAAGATCAGTATCAGCTCGGCAAGTTCGCTCTATCTGACAGTTGGAGGGTAACGCCGCCACAGAAGCACGAACCCAAAGCTACGAAAGCAGAACCAGACCCATATCGGTCTTCAAAGCGAGCTCGTACTTGTCACATGATAACAATATCAAAAGAAGAGCCCAATAATATGGATGACCTTCCCTGGTGCTTCGAAAACAGCAACGATGAGGTGATATCAGAATTTCCACCGGCACCGAAAGAGCTGGAGGATGGAATACATAATATCACAGATAACCTCAAGAAAATTGAGTTGAGGGCGGCGAATGGCCCGCGACCGACATTCGTCAGCGATCTGCTATCTGAAGAAAGGGTGGCTGCGTTAAAAGACGTGCTTATGCAGCATAGAGATTGCTTCGCATAGAAATATTCCAAAATGTCGGGACTAGATCCAGAAATTGCTGTGCACAAATTGGCGATATCTCTGGACGTCAAGCCGGTCAAACAGGCGCCAAGAAGAATGCGGCTCGAGCTTGAGATGAGTATCAATGCTGAGGTCAAGAAGCTGATCGACTCTGGCTTCATCCAGGAGGTTCAGTATCCCGAGTGGATCGCCAACATCGTCCCGGTGATGAAGAAAAATGGGACGGTGCGCATATGCGTGGACTTCCGGGATCTCAATAAAGCTTGCCCGAAGGACGATTTTTCAGTGCCAGTCACCGAACTGATGATAGACAATACGTCCACTCACGAGGTTTTCTCCTTCATGGACGGCTTATCAGGGTATAATCAGATAAAGATGCATCCCGAAGGCCAGAAGCACACCGCCTTCAGGACTCCGCTAGGTATATTCTGCTACAAGGTGATGCCCTTCGGTCTAAAGAATGCCAGTGCCACCTATCAGAGGGCCATGACGAAGATCTTCGATGACCTCATACATGAAATCGTCGAGTGCTATATCGACGACCTCGTGGTGAAAAGCAGATCATACGAGGAACATCTCGAGCATCTGAAGACCGTATTTCAACGCCTTCGACAATACAACTTAAAGATGAACCCTCTCAAGTGCGCATTCGGAGTTTCTTCAGGAAAATTCCTAGGATTCATCGTCCGACACCGAGGTATCTAAATAGATCCGTCAAAGATCAAGGCGATCATGGAAATACCTCCGCCAAGGACTCTCAAACAGCTGCGGTCTCTCCAAGGAAAGCTCGCGTATATACGGCGATTTATAGCCAACCTTTCAGGCAAGTGCCGTCCTTACAGCCACCTGATGAAGAAGGGAACCCCGTTCATCTGGGACCAAAGATGCCAAAGCGCACTAGAAGAGATCAAGCAATACCTGCAGAACCCGCCAGTGTTGGCTGCTCCGGTCAAGGGAAAGCCCCTCATTCTTTATACAACCGCCCTCGAAGGTTCCTTAGGCACATTATGGGCGCAAGAGAATGATCAAGGGAAAGAAAGAGCACTCTACTACTTAAGTCGAGTTCTACTGGGGGCAGAAAGCAACTATTCCCCCATTGAAAAACACTGCCTGGCGTTGATCTTTGCGATAACGAAATTCAGGCACTATGCGTTGGCGCATGAAGTCCGTCTCATTTCGAAGGTGGACCCCCTTAAATATTTGATGTCAAAGGCCATATTGACAGGGAGGCTCGCTAAATGGGCCCTGCTCTTGATGGAGTTCTCGATAACCTATCAACCTCTTAAGGCAGTGAAAGGCCAGGCCATCGCCGACTTCCTCGCTGAGCACCCGATACCTGCCGATTCTCCTCTGAATTGCGAGCTGCCAGACGAACACGCATTTGATGCGATCGACGGTAGTGATACCCGATGGGAGCTTTATTTTGATGGAGCGTCTTCCATGAAGAAGCGCAAAGAAAGCACCTCCATAATCAAATCAGGGGTAGGCCTCATCTTCGTAACTCTGCAAGGAGGGATAATGCGCTGTGCTTTCTCCTTAACAGAGCCGAGGACGAATAATGATGCCGAATATGAAGCTTTGATAGCAGGCCTCGAGATCTCCATTGACATGGGAATTGAAAACCTCCTCATATACGGAGATTCTCAACTGGTCTTTAGTCAAGTAAATGGCGACTACCAAACGTGCAAACCCGAACTGGTAAAGTATGGCGAAAAGGTGCAGCAACTGTTGACCCAAATCCCCTCCTACATGTTGGAAAACATACCGCGTGCGGAAAACAGCAAGGTGGACACGTTGGCCAAGCTCGCTAAAGAACTGGCCGACGAGAACCTTGATGACGTCAAAATCGTGGTACAAAGTCGTCGGGTGCTTGCCCCAGCAGAAATATCTCCGGAATCATCCGAAGAAAAGGGAGCGACTGAGCACACGGCCCTGCAAATAAAAGGCCGGGAAAAGGCTGAAGATTGGAGAGAAGTCTTTATAGACTACTTCAAATACCGTCGAATGCCTGAAGCTGCGTCCTCAAGACATCAGCTTATGAAACGAGCTCTGTCTTTCGCCTTCGTCAATGATACTCTATACAAGAGGTCGTTTGACTCTCTATGGTTGAGATATCTGGGACCTGACGAGGCGAAAAGAGTCGTTCAGAAAGTTCATGACGGACTCTGCGGTTCTTACCAAGCAGGCCCGAAGATGAAGTTGAAGATTAAACGGATGGGCTACTGCTCGCCCATGATGATTCAGGACTGCCTCGAATATGCGAAGCAGTGCCACTCGTGTCAAATCCATGGGGACTTCATCCACCAGCACCCAAATCCACTACATCCAACGGTGGCTAGCTGGCCGTTCGAAATGTGGGGAACCGACATAGTCGGCCCTATTGAACCAGCATCGTCCAGGGGACATCGTTTCATCCTGGCGACGACTGATTACTTCTCCAAATGGGCAGAAGCAGTACCGTTGAGGGAAGTAAAGACGGAGAACATCCTCCATTTCTTCAAGACGCACGTCATTTATCGGTTTGGAACTCCGCGACGGATCATCTCCGATAACGGGCCCGCCTACAGAAGCCATAAGATCAGCCGCTTCGCGCAACAGCATAATATAAACTAGAGATATTCCGCAGTTTATAATCCGTGAGCTAACGGTCTAGCGGAGGCTTTCAACAAGACCTTGACGAATGTTTCCCCCAATCATAGCAAAGCTCTGTTTGAATTTCAAAATTCAAAATTCGAAGCAACGCTTCAGATCCTTTGCACTGCGCGCAACGCGCCACGTGTCAAAAGCTGATACATCAGCGCAGCACCCGAGGCAGCGCGCCCAATCAGAGCAAAGCTCTATTTAAAACAAAATTAAAGGAAGCAACGTTTCAGTTGCGCAAGCACTGCGCTGCGCGACACGTGTCAGCGCAGTTGCGCTGCGCGACACGTGTCAGCGCAGATGCGCTAGCGCAATTGCGCTGCGCTTTGCGCTGCACGACACGTGTCAGCGCAGTTGCGCTGCGCTGTGCGCTGCTGACACGTGTCACGCGTTGGGGCGTTTGCGCCAAACAGAATTAAATTCGAGTAAGATTTTTGTGTTCTTATTAAAACAAGAAGATTGCCTTCTGTAAAACAGAAGCCCTTGGATCAAAGATCCAACGGTGGGGAAAATTCCCCAAATCACTCAGAGAAAAATCTCTTTAATAAATTTATGGGCACTATATAAAGGCCCCTAGACCTCAATTCAAAATAATCAACATTTTGTGAGAAATCAAAATTTTCAAACAGAGAGAATTCTGAAGAAATTTCAAGAAGAAAAAAGGTAAAAAGACCTTTTAGATAGAAGAATTTCTTCTAATAGATCATTGATCTAAGAACAAGATCAATGATCTTTAATAAAAAACAAATAAAAATAGTGCTTTGCACTTTTTATGAACCTCTGGTTCCCTAAAATAAGAAAAACAAGAGAAACTTGTTTTCTTTGATCTAAATTAGATCAAGAAAATAAATAGTGCTTTGCACTTCTTTTATGAACCATTGGTTCTGGAATCTAAAAGATTCTCAAATTAATAGAGCCTTGCTCTCTGAAACTGGCGCAACTCACCACAGCGCGCCACGTGTCAGCAGCGCAAGGGCAGCGCACTGGCGCAGCGCACTGCGCTTGCATGACACGTGTCATCACCACAAGCGCTTGCGCTCTTTGGTTGGCGCAAAGCGTCTGACAAATGCAATGCATTTCTTTTGCTAAAGGGCCAGGCCTAAATCAAAAAGACCTAGCAGGCCAAAATAAATTGCAAAGCAATAAAAGGGCAGAGCCCAAATAAAATTGATGCTATGCATCATTTATAAAGGGCAGAGCCCAAGAAAAATTGATGCCCTGCATCATTTATAAATGGGCAGAGCCCAAAACAAATTGATGCTCTGCATCCTTTATGGGCGGAGCCCAAACAAAAATAAAAAGCAATGCAATGCATTATTTAAATGTGGGCAAAGCCCTAGCACAGGTCTAATAGACAAAAAATAAATAAAAGCGTTGAATATTTTTCAACTGGACTTAGCCCAATCATGGTCGTAAGTCCTCAAATTAAATTGACTGAGCACACCTGCTCTCTTAAATCAATTTACAACCGGTTCAAAGGTACATCTCCGAACTCCTTTGACTCCTATCGTTGTAATCCTTCAACGACGTCAGAGAGGTGACGGGTCCCGACAACCACACATCAACACGGACTGTAGGGTCCTTAAACTCAAGGACTTAAGCGTCCTTAAACCAAAAGACGGATTGTGGGATCCTTAAACCCGCGGACTTATGCGTCCTTAAACTAAAACACGGACTGTGGGGTCCTTAAACTCACGGACTTAAGCGTCCTTAAACTACCTATGGACCACCACGTCCCTAAACTGGAATATGGACCACCACATCCCTAAACTGGAATATGGACCACTATGTCCCTAAACTGGAACAATAGAGTCCCCAAACGCTCTTTTGTCGGATCCAAAACGATCCCGTTAAGTTGATCTTAGTCTCAAATCAGACTAACGTATCCTTAACAAACGTTTAAGTCGATCTTATCCTAAATACGACTAACATATCCTTAAACCAAAACACCAAACCCAAATCTAAGTAAATACGGATTTGGACTAATCCACGTCCTACGGGCGACGACATCGCTTAGTCTCCGTATACAATCCACGGGCAACCACAAACAAAACAAACACACACGACACGAAGTGAAATTCTAGAGAAGGAGAAAGTTTTTACCGCGATGCGGTAGTGTAATTAACTGCAGGGGCTTGCGCCTGCAGGGAAGAGCATCCCCACAATCAAAAACCCCTCAAGCGAGGGGGAATCTGACGAAGTCTGCTACATCGGCCGCATCCGTCTAAACCTCCGATACACGGTGCCATAAATCAACTTGGCATCTTCGGAGAGGTAGACGGATAAAACCAAATAGCATCTTCCCCGAATCCCAGCGTCAGGACCTCGCAGTCCTATGCGCCGCCTTTCGGAGGGGAACGGATTCTGGCACGCCCGGTGGGACCTTTTCCTCTTTCCACTCCACACTTCGTGCGTCGTACTCGCGAACGAATCGCGGTTTTTTAATGGTTCCCTTTGGATTTTAAGTTACTAAGATTTGGTCTTTTGCCTAGCGTAGAAATCAAGCATCGATGGCCTCTACTTGTTCGAAGTGCTCAAATTGCTGGGGGCATAACCTACGGGCCCCAAGCGGCCTCTTTGTTCACCATGCCCGTGGAGCGGATTACTCAAGCCACCACAGGGCTGTTTTTCGGAACCATGCTTCCGCCAACAAGCATCAGCACCCCTGTGCCCGTACAAGAAGCTCCTAAGAAGTCGGTCTTCGATCGACTTACAGTTACTGCGGCCCCTCTCAACGGGTCGCCCAACACCAGTGCCTCGGTCTTCTCCAGACTGGGCCAAAACTCCTGTGGGCCCACAATGAAGCTTGCAGTCCCAGAAAAGGTTATTCCAAAAGGAGTAGCCAAACCTGCTCCCGAAATCGTCAAGGCGGCTTCTGCGGCTAAGAGATCAGTCTTTACAAGACTGACCGTCCCAAATCCCACTCCTGCTCCTGCTGCTCAAAAGATATCAGTTTTCAATAGGCTGACGCCGGCAACAGCCCCACACCTGAACAGGGGGCAAGAAGAAGTTGTTTCTGTCTCTGAACCAATACCGACGACTCGTCACGCCCGCCGACGCCACTGGCGCCGGATAAGGAAGGCCGGGGGCAACTCCCCCTCTGGGCTAACGCCACCAGCTCTAACGATGGAAGTTAATGCCGCTGTCCCAACCGGGAACAGCTTCGAGCTACTGAATAGAGTACGCAGAAACTCGCCAACTGCGGTGCTCAAAAGATCTCCTCCATCAGTAGAGACTGTCGTGAAAACAAAAAAGCCGGAGCAGTCTCCTCAATCGCTGTCCTCCAGGATCTATAAGACATGGCGACGAGTCCGAGAATCTGTCGTTGATCCTAACCTCTCTCGCCAACAGAAGAAGTCGAAAGGTCGGCAAGGAGAGAATCCTCTGGTCAAGCAACGAAAGGTGACGACCACTTGGGTGCCCAAAGCAACGGCCCCCTCTACTTCAACGGCCCATAAGAGAAGGAGGCCAGAGAAAGTCCCTACACCTGTGGCGAACATCAAAGGTGGTGAACCCAAACGCTCTAAGTCTGGGGGCATGGTAGTTCATACCGTCTACATGGCGTCTGGTAAAGAGGACAGTCGCATATCTACGGGTCATCGACCGCTTACGCGATCAGTGACCAAAGCGCAGGAGCAGCAGCAGAAGCTCCAAGAGATTATGAACGCTATGGCCGCACTTACTGGGCTAAAAGAAAACCCTGAAACATCCTCGGATGAATGCCAGGAGGAAGAAACTGACGCCGAATTCCTTCGTCGAATATTGGAGAAGAAGGATAAAGAGGCTGCTGAACAAGCAGCCAACATAAAGCGTATGGGCCTCCTGTTCCAAGACATGGTGGGGATGATGATCCAACAAGATCCTCCGACCGAAGATCCCCCGATCGTCCTTGAAGACGATAGGGGAGAGACGTCGAATCCTCCGCCAGCCCTGTCAACAGCTAAGGAGGAGACAATCTCCAAAGCTGACTTGGACGAGTACATAGCCCAACAAATACGGGTTCATCATGCGACTGAAGCAGCCGGCCAGGTCGTAAAAACGGGGCGGCCATATCCAAGTTGGTACGATCAAATCAAGTATCCGCCGGGCTACACAATTCCCAAGTTCCATGTCTACAAGGGGACGGGCAATCCTCACCAGCATGTCGTCCAGTTCAGGGCACTCTGCGGCAACACCAGCGGTGATGACAAGCTTTTGCTTCGCCAGTTTGTTGGAAGTTTATCAGATACGGCGTTCGAGTAGTACTCTGAGCTCCCGAACGACTCTATCAAGACCTTCGCGGAGATGGAGCTGTTGTTTACTCAGCGTTTTGCAAGCGCCAGTGAACGCACCCCGATGACGGCACTGATTAACGCCAGGGTAAAGCCAGGCGAGACATGGGTTCAATATGCTATATGGTAGCGGAACTTATGGTCGAAGTGCGAGCAGTGCATTGAAGAAGCTCCCGCGGTGGGTATGTTTGTGGGAACCCTTGATCCGCAAGCAACCATCTCGCAATTTATGATGTTTTTTAAGCCGACTACCTTCCAGGCCTTGATTGACAAGTTAGCGCAAATGGATCAGATAGGCCATAAACCCCCTCTTCCAAAGACGGACTCCCGAAATGACAAGGGGAAGGGAAAAGCGATCGTTGTCGCTAATGCTCAACAACAACCGAGCAACTCGAAGCCGGTTGTTCATCAAAATAATATGCGTCCATACGTAGCCCTTGAGGAGAGGCTAGGGCGTCCTTACTCGTTTCCCCGAGATAAAACGAGAAGGTTATTCGAGCTGGCATTGCGCAACCGACTCATAAATCTGCCGGATCCAAAACGTCCGTCGCAACCAAATGATGTCAGTGAGCCCAACTACTGTCCTTATCATCGAGTACTGGGTCATCCAATCGAAGATTGCTATGTCTTCAAAAATTTGCTTGAAGACCAGTACCGACAGGGCAAGTTCGCGTTATCTGAAAAATGGAAGGTGAATCCCCCACAGCCCCATACCTCTAAGGGGATGAATACGGTGGGGGCAACATGCTCCGTCGTTGAAGAAGCTCCTTGGGAGGTTGTACTATCAGCTAAGACAAAGAGAATGTTGAACGATATTCAGACATGCCCAGCAATCAAGTGGAAGAACCCGTTGGAACCACAAGTCATTGAAGGGATGTTGAAACCACGTACAACTCCAAAGACCGATGGTGGTGGCCCAAGCATTCACAACCAGCCATCGAAGTCTTCAAAGAAGAAGAAAAAGAAATCAAAGAAGCCCGTGAAGCCTGGCGACAAGCGCACGGACCTGCAAAAACAAACTGACGCGCTGGAGGAATACAACCAGAAGGCACGGACTCCCATTACATTCCAAGAGTTCCTCAATCATGTCTTTCAAGAGGAAGATGAGGGAGAAAGTTCATCTGATGAATCTGAAGAATATGTGGCGAGCTGTCATGTGATTTCCCATTCGTTCATGGACGATGAGGAGACTCCTTGTACTGAAACGCTGGGGGCAGACCCTGAATCAAAAATTCTGGGGCCATCAGATGAAGTAATCGACGCATTCCTTAACGAAGCTCGATTGAAAAGTAAAGCTGATCGAGAACGCGAGACGGCTGTATTTGAAAGGGCCAAGCGCCAGCAACTTGATGAACGAGCTGAGACGATCCCGCTGGAGCAAAATACCTCCACTACCGACAAAAGCCAATTCAAGATGAGGAAAAGGTTTGCTAAGGCCATATCAATGGGCATGAAGCTACCATCCTCCGAAGGAAAAATTACTGGTGAAATAGAAATGCACTCCCCCTATTGCTTATATCATCGGAAGATTTCGCACCCCACCGAAGAATGCAAAGCTTTCGATAGATGGTGGCAAGGATATGTTGATCATCGACAACATTTTAAGCGGGAGAAACGTAAAACTCGTCGGGAGCAGAAAAACATGACCGAAGGGATTAACAGAACTACCGGCGATTGTCGCATGGTTAACTCCAGGGGATCACAGGTGCCTACATTCGGGAGCGATTCTGATGAGGAGATGGAGCTTGCCCCTCTCTTTAAAGAATCCACCTCGGGAAAAGAAGAAGAGCCGAAGGTCTGCGAAAATATCCGGCTACGTAATCGCACGCTGCCCGAAAAGAATCTCGGACCCTCAAACAGAAAAGATAAAGGGAAAGAAAAGGTCTCTGAAGATATCGTCTTAGATGACCAAGTGGTGGAAGAGCTAAGTGCCAGGGACCCGCCGAAAAGAAATAAGGTGGATTACAACGTCTTAGCGCATCTGAGGAAGCTACCCTCACAGCTCAATATTCTTGACGCCCTTTTGCTATCAAAGGAGGCGAGAGATTCATTAATCAAGGCACTACAGGATCCGGAGCAATTCCAAGCTTTCCTGGCCGAAGAAAAGATGAAGGATGAATTGGAGGAAGTGCACACTGCCGATGTCGCTTTTGGTGATGAAGACCTTCTCCTTGGGACGTGCGAACACAATCGCCCCCTCTATGTCTCAGGATACTGCCACGATATAAAGATAGGCAAAATCCTGATCGACAATGGATCCTCCGTTAACCTCCTCAATGTGCGGGTGTTAAAAGAAATCTGCATGAGCGTCCAGCACCTTGCTCGGGACAAGATCACCATCTCCGGGTTTGACTCCCAGTCATCAAGAACTCTTGGGTCTGTGATACTGACGCTAAGCTTTGGGCTACTCGTCACGGATATTAAGTTCCACGTCATAGACGCCAAGACATGCTACAATGCTCTGCTCGGCCGACCTTGGTTACACGAGTACAACGTCATCCCTTCTACACAACATCAGTGTATGAAATACGCTAAGGATGGTCTCGAGTATACCGTGGCGGGAGAACTGAATCCGTTTTTCGTGAACGAAGTACGCAAATATGAAGATGCCAAGTACTTTTTACTGGATTTCGAAGACACGGAAAGGTGTCACAAGCCGGAAAATAAAGCTAACGCCACCATCCCTGTCTTCGGCAGTGATACCGAGGAGGAAGAGGAGATAGTTTATTCGGGGCCGCCCCAACACAACAAGCCAGAGCCATCTACTCCTACGTTAATCTTTGGTAGCGACTCGGAAGATGAAGTCCATGCTGTATTCCCTGCTCGACCTTCAATACAAACGTCCGCTGACGAAGAGCAAAGTCTACAAGTCGTCATGGTGCCGCTTAAACACCGTAAAGAACTGGATGCACTTGATATTTACAATGTAGAAGAGCTACAAATGTTCTATATCCCTCCCAGGCGAGAAAGAGAAAAAGCAATTCTATTCTACCGCTCTGAAGAAACCAAAGTGGAGAAAGAAATCCGGCATGACGCGGATCCTATGCTCGACAGGCTTCAGCGCATCCGTCTTCCCAGATATTATACGGAAGGTTTGAAAAAGCTGCTGAAATGCCAGGGGATATCCTTCAAGCAGACCGTTCGAAAAGCCAAGTTCTATGACAAAGTCTGGAACGTTCCCGGGACTCAACGCAAACTGCCTAATGGGAGAATGGAGATAAAAGGACTTGGATACATCCGGTCAAAGAAACAAGAGCTACTAAACAGGTGCTATATCATGTATGACCTCGATGAAGAAGCGGATGCTCAATGGGAGGACGCTAATCCTGAGCCAGTGAAAGTTCCAGATGCAAAAGTGCCCAGTCCGTCATTCGAAGAACAAATGGACAAGCTTATAAAGGAAGCGGGTCAAAAAGTCCGGGACGACCATAACCGTGAAATGACTGTTCATATCAGATTTTTGTATTTTTATACCGCCCAATTTTTATCACATTGCTTATCGGTAGGTACTCTTGAGCCGTGTTTGCTAGTCAATTGCAGGATACAGGTTCTCGGCTCTAAACAGTGAAATTCATGGAAAAGCACGACAAATTCCGGATTACTGCCAACCATAGATAAAACACGGGTCTCCGCTCTCTATCCGTATGTTGCCGTACACCAGTTTAAGGGACAAAATGGCAAATCGATGTCATTTTCATGCACAAAGCTCAATATCAACACAAGATCCAACATATCTACGCGGAGCTCGAGGAAATCATGGCAAAGATCCACATCACATCATCTTTTGTTCTGCTGGAATTCTGGAAATATTGTGAAGAGATTCTGAAAAAAAACATATACCACACTGAAGAGTACTAAAAACCAGGGAAAACCACAAAATTTCATGACCTAAATCTCCTAAAGGGCCGCGGTTCAGCGGCATAAGCATGCTTAGGCCGCGGAACCGCGGCCGTACGGGCTCCGCAGTGGATGAGGTTTCAGGGGTATTTTGGTCATTCTATATGGAGGCAGATTGTTGCCCTAGGTTTCCAGTTCCCTGTCTATAAATAGTCTAGAACTTGCCAAAGCCAAGGGTGCTTATTCTTGTATTTAGATTTTAGAATACATGTTGTTGTTCTTCTTCCTCTTCTCATCTCTTCTCCATTAAAACCTTGTAGTGAGCTTTTATGAGTGAAGTGATGAATAAAGAGTTCTTTTTGTTACCATGCTTGTCTTATTGTTAATTATAATTGTTTGTAATTTTCATTTTGCTAATCTAGTTGTTGTTATTTGTTGTTTGTTTGTTTCGTGTTCTCTTTTTTTTATCCTTAAACAACAATGATGCTTAAGCTTGATCCTTACCAAGGTGAGGTCTCAAATAGCTAGTTGTAATCTTCTAACCTCTTTCTTTCTATCTTCCTCCTTTTGTTTTATTTTCTTTTTCTTATAATGGGTGAGTAGTTTTCATACTTGTTAGGGTAGGATAAGGAAAGTTTGAGAGAAGGAAATCTCTCTCACTCTTTTCTTGCCCAACATCTTAATTCGGACTCCCGTTAATTGAACCACAATCCTCTCCCTACGGCACCCTATCCTACATGATAGCGGTGATTCCTTAGTGAGACCGGTTGTGGTTGAATTAACCGGAGGTTAAGGCTAAGAGCCAAGAACGGACGGACAAGCACCAAAAGGAAGAACTTATGCGTTGGAAAGCCTAGCTTATACTCGCAAGTTCCTTCCTAGTCGTGCTAATCCCCGTTGTTGCCGATTACCGTAACACCGATATTAAGAATGGCAACGAAAGAAGTGAGCGACTCCTAACTCAAACTAACCTAATCCTAACCCTAACAAGCTCTCTTTATATATCATTTTAGCACATAGTTAATCTCAAAACAAACCTGGACATTTGGACTTAACTCGTTAAAGCACATAGAAAAGATTCCCATCTCCCTGCGGACGACCCGTACTCAACCGGCTAGCTACAAGCGAAACCGTCTTGATTGCGTTAATTAACTAAGCACGCAAAAACTCTACCAATCAAATGGCGCCGTTGCCAGGGAGACGGTAGTTTATTTCTTTGTGTAATTTCGGGTTAATTTATGAATATAAATATAACCGAAAAACAAAACAAAAAAAATATACATTGTAAAAAAACCTCTTGTTATTTTTGATTAGTTTTTGTGCAAGTGTGCAGGATAAAAAGACGGTCGAGTTCAGTGCTAAAGACGTGGGAAGTTAGACCCATATCTCACGGCTACACCGCGACGGATCAAGACGGAGCCAACGGTCTACTGTAAAAATCTGGAGCAGATACAGTGAGCAAATCAAGATTCAGGAAATTCAGACAAGAAGAGGACAGCCAAGGAAGGACCTACAAGATTTTTGAAGCCCCAAATCCACCTTACTGCCGCGGAACCGCGGCATAAGCAGGCTTAGGCCGCGGAACCGCGGCAACTTGGTGCTGTCAGCATCTCAAAATCCCTGTGAGTGTTCCTCCTCTCTTCCCCACTCCTCTGAACTGTGTTTTCTGCAGCATTTTTTGCGCAAATTCTCTTCCCCCTTCCAATAAATTGTTTTTGTGCAGGATTCTTTGCGCCGCGCTTAAAAAATAAAAATTGATTGCAGTTGATTGTTACTGCTTTGCATATATTAATACGGACTTTAAGGGGCTTGAAACCAATCCAAATTAGGTGGGGATTTCATCACCCTTCCCAGGACCCCAGAAATCACAAAAAGCATATGCATTGACCATTGTTAATTAAAAAAATACTAGACTCGGCCCTAAGGACTTCACGCTTAATAGGACAGAGGATTAGTTACAGGCATCGGCCGTTTATCCTATCCTGACTTTGCGGTGTCTAGGCAAGTGTGTCCAAGGCAAGTGGTTACTTAATTAGGACCACTACTTACGTAGTGGGGAGCCTCCCACTTACCTGGCACTTACCTGGCCGCAATTGGCGGAGAAGAGGCGGTCTGAGGTCCTATTTCCAGCCCTTTGGAATAGTTAGGAGCTGTCTAGCTGACCTAGGTGACCGTAGATCTAGGTGTGATTGTGCATATCTTGTTTGTGATTGCTTGAAGCCGTAAGTCCGTACGTATTTCTGTAAAGCTCTTTCTAAAAAGAAAAAAAACAACACAAAACCAAAAAATTTTATAAAAACTTGCCCTTTGTCGCCAGAATCCATTTTTTCACCCACCTCCCATCGTATTTCTCCATTGACGTTTTCTTACCCTCACCTTCTCCGCTTTGACTATACTAAACTCGTTTAGTGTATGTCCGCTTGGACTCGGGACACTAGCGCCCGTCTAGTCCGCGTTACGTTAGTCACTACCGACTACGCGATCGACTCAGACGTCGAAACTCCGTCCACACCTCTTTCACCCTTACCTTTGCCGGCCAACTCCGACGTTGACCGGAATTCTGTTCATACATCCTCACCTTCACCATCACCAACCTCTTCTTCCGCGATGTCAGGATTCAATCCAAACATCTCTTTGACTCCCCCGGGATTGATTCCACCTCCTATGGATGCGAATAACCCACCACAACCGCCTGTTGTAGCGCCACAGCGAATCGCGCTCCAGGATCGTTTCTATCCCACCCGTTCTGCACTCCCCACCTGTCTTTCTCTTCCACCGGCCAATGGGGATAATTTTGAAATTAAGCCCCACTTCATTAACATGCTTCCGAAATTTCATGGGCTTGAATCTGAAGATGCCTATATCTTCATCAACAAGTTCCAAAATGTTTGTGCCATGATGAAAACTACCCAACTGTCGGACGATGCTATACGGCTATGGGTCATTCCGTTCACTTAGTGCGATCTTGCTGAAAAATGGCTGTATAGCACCGCTTCCCACTCCATAACCAGTTGGGACGAGTTTGTGAAAGCGTTTCTCAAGAAATTCTATTCGAATCATAAAACCGCAAGGATTCGTAACGAAATCAACCAATTCTCTCAGCTTCCTACTGAACCCTTCTGGAAGTGCTTTGACCGGTATAAAGACCTTCTTGTTCAGTGTCCTCACCATGGTATCGAGAAATGGCAACTTTGCCAAACCTTATACGAGGGCCTGAACCCAGCAACCAAGCAGTTGTTGGAAACCATTTGTCAGGGCCACTTCCTATCGAAATCTGACGAGGAAGCGTGGCAATTCTTCGACGACCTTGTGGAACAAACGCTTCAATGGGAGAGCACCAGACCAACTTCTTCTTCTTCTTCCTCCACTTCTACTGGTCAGTCTAGGGTAGGCATTCACCAACTTGATGTCTCTATTGCGATGAAAGCTGAAATGGTTGCAATAACGAGAAAACTTGAAGCGATAGAGAGCAAATTTGCATCTCCTGCTCCTGCCCCTGTTCTTCCCCTTCATACCATTTGTGCTTGTTGTTCCGATCCTTCTCACTTAACCGAAGAGTGTCCTTACAATCCACCATCTCAAGGACAGGATCAGGTTAATGCTGCATTTCAGCAAAGACCGAGAAATGATCCATACTCTTCAACTTACAATCCCGGTTGGAGGACCAATTTCGCCTAGAATCAGAATCAGCATCAATTCCAAGGCAACAATTTCCAGAAGCCCCCTCCTCCGCAACAACAAGCGCAACAACAAACTCAACATCAGTTTCAGCAGCCCTTCCAACCCCAACCTTTTCAAAATCAGACGAACAACTTTGCACCCAACAATTCTTTTCCGCAAAACAACTTTGTTCCGTCAAACAACGATAAGGTTTCCTCGCTAGAACGAAATCTGGAGGCGTTCGTTAAACAATCGACACAATCCACCGCCAACATCCGGTCGTCTATTCAGTCTTTGGTGCAACACACTGTTGCACACGGGCAAAGCATCAAGACCATCGAAGCTCAGATTGCACAGCTGAATGCGGCGTTAAGCGAGCGAGAAAAGGGGAAGCTTCCATCTCAACCACTCCCAAATCCCGGTCACCCACATAATGTATGTTGCTCTTGAACAACAGAACCATAATGTGAGTGCCGTGACTACATTGAGATCGGGAAGGATGCTGCACAACAACATCGGCACAACAATTGAGGATAATGACACCCCGACCGCTTCTTCTTCTTCTTCTTCTTATTCTTCTTCGTCTTCTGAGCCTATTCTCCATTCGTCAAAAGGCTCTTCTTCTTCTTCTTCTTCTGCTCTGAACGGACCCACTTCTCACTCCACGAAAACACCAACTCTGGGATCCGTTCCAACTCCACAATCTCCTCCACAAGCATTGGACTCAACCAATTTTAAAAACGTTCCATTTCCAAACCGGTTGAGGTCCAATAAACAAAATCCACAAATGGAGAAGATTCTGGAGTTGTTTAAGCAGGTTAACGTCAACATTCCCCTTTTAGATGTTGTCCAACAAGTCCCGTCCTACGCGAAAATCTTAAAGGACTTGTGCACGAAAAAGAGGAAATCTCAGGTACCCAAGAAAGTTTTCTTGGCTGGTGCTGTGAGTGATGCTCTTACCCAATCTTTACCTCAAAAACGGAAGGACCCTGGCTGTCCTACGATTTCTATTACCATTGGGGATAAGAACATCAACCGTGCACTATTAGATCTTGGTGCCAGTGTTAACCTGCTTCCGTACTCAGTATATGAGCAACTGGGTGTAGGAGAGCTGAAACCCACACACTGTACTCTCCAAATGGCCGACCGATCAATCACCCATCCTAGGGGTGAGCTAGAGGATGTGTTAATCAAGGTTGGGGACTTCATATTCCCCGTTGACTTCATTGTATTAGACACACAGCCTGTAGCTAACCCCCGGAATCAAATTCCGGTGATACTCGGTCGCCCATTCCTTGCAACCTCAAATGCTGTGATCAATTGTCGAAATGGTTCGATGAACCTATCTTTTGGAAACATGACAATTGAACTCAACATTTTTAGGTTGGGGATTCAGCCCACCGAACCTAATGCTCATATACTAGACATTTTCTCAATCCAGGAGATCACCCCGGAGGAGTGTGAATTCGAGGAGTTTTTGTTCGATCGCGATAACCTTAACGCCACTAGTGCGTTCCTCTTCGAACCTGCTGCTGTTTCTGCGCCCGACAATGACTACGAGTGTTTCACTTTCTCGAACGATCTTAGCCACTCACCACCCGAGTTTGAATCCTTCGAATTTCCCAATGAGTTACCTGAACCATCCAACTCAGTCGCTTACACTCGTTTTGAACCTTTGCTGGAATCCTTTGAGTTCGAGACCTTTTCACCAATCTTGCCTTCAATCGTTTCACCTCCAACGCTCGAACTCAAGCCTTTGCCGTCTCACCTTAAGTATGCTTACTTGGGTGAGAACGAGACCCTCCCTGTTATCATCTCGGCTTCTCTAGCTCCAGAGCAAGAGAAAGCCCTTCTTGCGGTCTTGCACCGCAATAGGCAAGCTTTTGGCTGGTCCATGGCGGACATTAAGGGGATTAGTCCCCTGATCGTTGAATATCACATTCGTCTGATGGATGATGCCAAACCAGCCAGGGATCCACAAAGGCGACTCAATCCAGTCATGAAGGAGGCTGTGAAAAAGGAAATCGTAAAGTGTCTGGATAGTGGTATCATTTACCCTATTTCTGATAGCGGTGGGTTAGCCCCATTCACGTTGTCCCCAAGAAATCAGGCATAACGGTCATCACTAACGAGGTGAACGAGTTAATCCCTACTCGCACCCAAACTGGGTGGCGAGTATGCATCAATTACAGAAAACTCAACGCCGCAAAGCGGAAGGACCACTTTCCGCTACCTTTCATTGACCAAATGCTTGAACGATTGGCCGGACACGAGTACTGCTGCTTTCATGATGGCTACTCCGGCTATAATTAGATTCCCATCGCCGAAAAAGACCAGGACAAGACCACATTCACTTGTCCTTTCGGCACTGTTCCCGCCAAAAAATTCTGCGCAGAAGAGTCCAAGGTATCAAATGGCAGCGATACGCTCAAGGAAATGCGAACCAATATCTTCCGGCCTGTATTTTGATAAGTTTCTGAAGGAGGAACTATTAAATTCTGATGGTATTGGAAGCATCTCGAAAATTCCTTCGATTTGATATATTATGGGCCTCATAATTCATCCGGGATCAAAAGTTATGAGGCATCACGTGTCCACACGTGATGGACCTTTAAGAACCCGCTGGAGGAGTTAAAAGATATAATAAAAACTCAGAAAAGACCCCAATGGGGCATCACGTGCTCACATGTGACCATGGGTCATGTACAGACACGTGATGGGCTTTTAAAGCCTCTAAAATAATGAATAGAATTAAAATCTAAAATCTGTTCCCTGATTAAAAATCAGGAAGTACCTCAACGAGGTATCACGTGCTCACGCGTGACCAATGGTCACGTGTTGACACGTGATGGTTAAAACAACAACATAAACAAGCTATTGTTAAAGGAACCAATTTGGGAGTCACGTGCTCACACGTGACCAACGGTCACGTGCCAGCACGTGACAGATTTTGAAAGCCTTACAGTTTAATAGAATTAAAATTATAAATTTCTCTAAAATCTTTCGAAATAGAATTAAAATTCTAAATTTCTCTAAATCTTTCCAAATGGAAAAGGATTATGGGGACCGTTGGATTAAAGATCCAAGGGTGATTAAAAATCACCAATTTATGGAAAATCTCAAATAAGGAAAGATCTCCCCAAATCTCACCGAAATAACAAACAGAATATCTTTGGATTTAAAATCCAACGGTGAATAAAATTCACTAAATGATCTAAAGGATCATATTAAATATGAAATC
This sequence comes from Agapanthus africanus, assembly GCA_030015575.1. Classification (NCBI taxonomy): domain Eukaryota; kingdom Viridiplantae; phylum Streptophyta; class Magnoliopsida; order Asparagales; family Amaryllidaceae; genus Agapanthus; species Agapanthus africanus. The sequence continues at coordinate 646,792,962 of JASDDO010000014.1, read as the reverse complement.
AAATCAAATCTTTCAATGAGAGATTTGCTAAACAAATTGATTCTCTTCCTTCTCCTATAAATAGGAGCCAAGAAAAGAAGAGAAGGGACCTTTTTTTTGAGAGAAAAACAGAGAGAGGAGAATTTAATTCTCAAAAGGGAGGAAAAGAAAGTAGAATTTAATTCTCAACAAAGAAAACCCTATGTGAGAAAAAGGAAAAAGATCAATTTCAAAAAGAGAATTTAATTCTCAAAATCCAAGAGTTTAACTCTTATACAAAAAAGAACTTAGTTCTTCTTCTGGTTGAAGATCTGCACGGAGCACATCTCCCCATAAGTTGAGAATTTAATTCTCATCGGGTCGAGATCCTGCCATGTAGATTCTAAACTTAGAAGGGGAATTGAGTTTTGAGAATTTAATTCTCCAAAAATTACAGGAATTTAATTCCTCCTAAAATGAAACTAGGGTTTAACCCTAATCAAGAATTTAATTCTTTTACATATCTGGGAATTTAATTCCTTTAAAAACAAATCAGGGTTTTATCCTAAATAAGAATTTAATTCTTTCACAATAGGAATCTAATTCCTCCAAAATCATAATTAGGGTTTAACCCTACAGAGAATTCAATTCTTAAAAGATCTCTGTTCATGAAAAGAACTAGGGTCACGTGCCCCCACGTGGCCCTTGAAAAGATCCCTGAAGAAAAGAAGCTTTGAGGCAATGCCTCACGTGCTCCCACGTGACTCCCAAAATGTAGACAGAAAAAACAAAAGAAAAGAAGCTTTGGGCGCTCTCACGTGTCCCCACGTGACCCCTCAGCAAGTGCTGTAATTATCGATGCATAAATCCCCATCACGTGCCAACACGTGATGCCCTAAAATAAAGATGAAAAGTGTTTAATAGTTATTCGCAAATTTGCAGAACGAAGAAAAGGGATCTGGTCCCCTCTTTGGGCGCTCTCACGTGTTCACACGTGACCCCTCTGTCTTTAGTGTTTAACACTAATTTGGGGATTATATTTCCAGTGTTTGACACTGATTGTTTCTAGTGTTTAACACTAAATTAAAGATTATATTTCCAGTGTTTAACACTGATTGTCTTTTAGTGTTTAACAATAATTTGAGAGTTCTATCTCCAGAGTTTAACACTGTTCATTTCAAACAAATGTCTAATGACCCAGACAAATGTCTAATGGCTCAAAGGGTCAATATTTCAAACATAATTGGACTTAGCCCAAACTGGCCATAAGTCCTCAAATCATCTTGAACTGGGCACATCTGCTCTTTCAACCAACTTTGGTTCAAGGGTACATCTCTGAACTCCTCTGATATTTGTCGTTGTAATCCTTCAACGTCGTCAGAGAGGTGACGGGTCCCGATAACCATACATCAATATGGACTGTGGGGTCCTTAAACTCATGGACTGACGCCTCTTTAAACTTATGGACTAATGCGTCCTTAAACTAACATTTGTCCCCAAAACGGGAATGATGGACCACTACGTCCTTAAACTGGTATTGGACCACTACGTCCTTAAACTGGTATTAGACCACCACGTCCTTAAACTGGCATTGGACCACCATGTCCCTAAACTGGAACAATAGAGCCCAAACGCTCTTTTGTCGGATCTAAACGATCCCGTTAAATTGATCTTAGTCTCAAATTGGACTAACGTATCCTTAAAAAAACGTTTAAGTTGGTCTTATCCTCAAATATGGCTAACGTGTCCTTAAATCAAACCTTTAAACAGACTTTAGTCCCAAATTGGACTATAGATCTCTCAACCAACTTTGGTTCAAGGGTACATCTCTGAACTCCTCTGATATTTGTCGTTGTAATCCTTCAACGTCGTCAGAGAGGTGACGGGTCCCGACAACCACATATTAATACGGACTGTGGGGTCCTTAAACTCATGGACTTATGCGTCCTTAAACCAACATCCGTCCCCAAAATGGGAATGTTGAACCACTACGTCCCTAAACTGGAACAATAGAGCCCAAATGCTCTTTTGTCGGATCTAAACGATCCTGTTAAGTTGATCTTAGTCTCAAATTAGACTAACGTATCCTTAACAAACGTTCGAGTTGATCTTAGCCTCAAATATGGCTAACGTATCCTCAAACCAAAACCCCAAACCCAAATCTAAGAAAATACGGATTTGGACTAATCCACGTCCTACGGACGACGACATAAATTGGTCTCCGTATACAATCCACGGGCAACCACAAACAAAACAAACACCCACGACACGAATGAAATTCTGGAGAAGGAGAAAGTTGTTACCGCGATGCAGTGGCGTAATTAACTGCAGGGGCTTGTGCCTGCAGGGAAGAGCGTCCCCACAATCAAAAACCCCTCAAGCGAGGGGGAATCTGACGAAGTCTGCTACATCGGCCGCATCCGTCTAAACCTCCGATACACGGTGCCATAAATCAACTTGGCATCTTCGGAGAGGTGGACGGATAAAACCAAATAGCATATGCCCCGAATCTCAGGCTAGACTGTCCGTCTTGGCCGCCATTCGGAGGGGAACAGATTCTGGCACGCCCGGTTGGACCTTTTCCTCTTTCCACTCCACACTTCGTGTGTCGTGTTTGCGAACGAATCGCGGTTTGCTGTGGTTGCCTGAGGTACTAAGATTTGGTGTCTTGCTCTGTGCAGAAAATAGAAGATCAATGGCTTCAAACTGCACTACCTGGAACTGCAACTCTCGCTCCGTCCTTGCTGGAGGAGTGACTTATGGGCCCCAAGCGTCCTCCCTTTTCAAGATGCCAGTTGAGCAGGTAACTTAAGGCACCGCTGAACTATTATTCGGGACCATGCTCCTATTGATGAGCTTCAATGCCCCAATGACATCGCAAGAAGCTCCAAAGAAGCCGGTCTTTGATCGACTTACCACTGACGCGACCCCTCTCAACGGGTCGCCCAACTTCAATACCTCAGTTTTCAACAGACTGGGCCAGAACGTCTACAAGCCCGCGATACCCGAAGCTGCCATCCCAAAGCGGATATCCATCCCGGCTCAGGCAGACGAAATCATTAGAAAGGCTCTTCCTTCTAAGAAGTCAGTTTTTACAAGGCTGGCCATTTCGGTTGCTTCTCCAGGCGAGGTCCTCAAAGCTGTTTCCCCTGCCCAGAGGTCTGTCTTTGACAGATTAGACATTGCTTCTCAACGGGTGTCAGTCTTCGACAGGCTGGCACCAATAACAGTCTCTCTTCAAAGCAGGGGGCATGAAGAAGCTTATCCAAAAACGGAGGTGATCTCATCCGCACGACATGCTTGACGTCGCCACTGGCGCCGAGTGAGGAAAGCTGGGGGCAATTCCCCTTCTGGACTGACTCCGCCGGCTCCAGCGATGGAAATTTACGCTGCTGTTCCAACCGGGAACAGCTTTGAACTGCTCAACAAGGTGCGCAGAAACTCTCCTACTGCAGTGCTGAAGAGAACTCTTTCACCTGTGGAGAATACTCCAGAGAAGAACCTGGAGCAGCCACCTCAGCGGCTGTCCTCTAAAATCTACAAGGTCTGGCGTCAAGTCCGAGACTCGGTAATTGATCAAGATTATCCCCACCGACAGAAAAAGGTGAAAGTTCAGCAGGAAGAGGACCATCCTATCAAGCCATAAAAGACGATAGCTGCTTGGGAGCCCACTGCTACGGCCCCCTCAACTTCGACCGCTAAAAAAGGAAGGAGGTCGGAGAAGATCCCTGTGTCTTTAGCAAATCGCAAAAACACTGAATCTAAACGCCCCAAGTCTGGGGGCATGGTGGTGCACACTGTTTATATGGCTTCCGGAAAGGAGGAAAGTAGTGCTTCGACGGGTCACCGACCGCTCACCCGATCCGTAACGAAAGCCCAGGAGCAGCAACAGAAACTTCAGGAGATGATGACTGCAATGGCCGCACTTTCCGGACCAAAAGAAAGCTCGGAGGCATCATCAGAGCAGCGTCATGAACAAGAAACTGACGCTGACTACCTACGCAGAGTCCTCGAAAAGAAGCACAAAGAAGCCGCAGAGCAAGCGGCTAACATAAAACAAATGGCGCTTCACTTCCAAGATATGGTAGGGATGATGATCCAGCAAGATCTTCCTGCTGAAGATCCTCCGATTGTCCTTGAAGATGACAAAGGAGAGACATTGAATCCTCCTCCGGCTCTTTCAGCAGCCAAGGAAGAAACCATTTCCAAGGCCGCACTGGATGACCATATAGCTCAACAAATACGAGCTCACCAGGCAAATGAAGAGGCTGGGCAAATTGCTAGAACCGTACGACCCTACCCGGGCTGGTATGACCAAATTAGTTACCCGCCGGGATATACGATCCCTAAGTTCCACGTATATAAGGGGACGGGAAATTCGCGTCAGTACGTCGCTCAATTTAGAGCCATGTGCGGCAACACTGGAGGTGATGATAAATTGCTGCTCCGCCGGTTTGTTGGCAGCCTGTCGGAAACGGCATTTGAGTGGTACTCTGAACTCCCAAATGACTCTATCAAAACATTTATGGAGATGGAGCTGCTGTTTACATAGAGATTCGCGAGTGCTAGTGGACACACCCCGATAACAGCACTGTTTAATGCCAGGATAAGGCCAGGCGAAACGTGGGTCCAATACGCAACACGATGGTGGAACCTGTGGTCAAAATGCGAACAACGCATTGAAGAAGCGCCAGTGGTGGGCATGTTCATGGGCACCCTAGACCCTCATGCAACTATTTCACAGTTCATGATGTTCTTCAAGCCGACCACCTTCCAGGCCTTGATTGACAAGCTGGCCCAAATGGACCGGATGGGCCATAGGCCTTCCTCTTCAAAGATAGAGCCTTGGAATGAAAAGGGCAAAAGGAAAGCAACCCTCATTGCTAATACTCAACAACGGCTGAGCAACTTAAAGCCGGTTGTTCGCCAAAACAACGTGCGTCCACGCCCATCCCTCGAGGAGAGACTAGGACGTCCTTACTCATTTCCTCAGAATAAAACGAGGAGATTGTTTGAGCTGGCAGTGCGCAATAGACTCATCAATCTGCCGAGTCCGAAACGTCCGTTGCAGCCAGGCGATGTCAACGATCCAAATTACTGCCCTTACCACCAAGCGGTAAGCCATCCAATCGAAGATTGCTTCGTCTTTAAGGGATGGATCGAGGATCAGTACCAACAAGGCAAGTTCGCGTTATCCGAAAACTGGAAGGTGAACCCGCCATAACCTCACGCCCCTAAAAAAGTGGACGTGCTGGGGGCATCATGCTCATTCATAAGGGAAGCCTTGTGGGAGGTCGCTCTTTCAACCAAAACTAAAAGAATGCTGAAGGATCTCCAAACGTGCCCGGCAATCAGGTGGAAAAATCCACTGGAACCCGAGATCATCGAGGGAATGCTGAAACCGCGCTCACACCCAGCCGTCAAAGTCTTCGAAGAAGAAGAAGAAGACCAAAAAGCCCGTGCAGCCTGGTGACAAACGCACGGACCTGCAAAAACAGATTGACTCATTGGAAGAATATAATCAGAAGGCATGGACCCCAGTCACACTCCAAGAATTTCTCAGCCACGTCCTTGAGTACGGAGATGATGACAATGGAGAAGACTCGTCGGATGGATCTGAAGATTATGTGGCAAGCTGTCATGTGATCTCTCACTCGTCGATAAATGACGAAGAAGCTCCTTACACAGAGAAGCTGGGGGCAGATCCTGAGCCAAAACTTCTAGGACCATCAGACGAAATGATTGATGCATTCCTGAACGAAGCCCGTCTTAAAAGCAAAGCAGATCGAGAGCGCGAGATGGCCATATTCGAGAAAGCCAAACGCCGGCGACCAGATGAAAGGGTCGAAACACTCCCACCAGATCAAAGTACATCCGATGCAAATGAAAGCAGGATCAAGATAAGGAAACGATTTGCCAAAGCCATATCGATGTGGATGAAGCTGCCCTCTTTCAGAGAAAATTCTCCTGGTGGTATACATCTTGATGAAGCGGACGTACATCCTAACTTCTGCTTATATCATCAAAAGATCGCACATCCTACTGAAGACTGCAACTCCTTTAAGTGTTGGTGGCAAGGGTATGTCGCTCACAGGCAACACTTCAACAAGACAAAGAGTGAAGCTCGTAGACAGCAGAAAAATGCGACAGATGAGCTTAAAAGAATTGCCGGCAATTGTCATAGGGTTGATCCCGGGGGATCGCGAGTTCTCACCTTTGGGAGCAACTCCGACGAAAAAGTAGCCCTCAGTCCTCTCTTCAAGGAATCCATCTCTGAAACGAAAGAATTGAAGAGTTGTAAGAACATTCGGCCGTGCAATCATACGCTACCCGGAACGAATTTCGGACCCGTGAACAGGGGATCGAACAAAAGGGATAAGGGGAATGGAAAAGCGACCTTCATCGCCAATGCTCAACAACAGCCGAATAACTCGAGACCGTTTTGTCATCAAAATAACAAGCTGCGATACCTCAATGAAAGTTGAAACGTCCTTACTCGTTTTCCAGAGATAAAACAAAGAGACTGTTCGAGCTAGCGGTGTGCAGCGGGCTCATCACTCTGCCGGATCCAAAACGTCCGTTGCAGCCAGGTGACGTTGACAATCCTAACTATTGTCCCTACCACAGAGTAATGGGTCACCCACTCAAAAAGTGCTATGTCTTCAAAGGCTGGATTGAGGATGAATACCAACAGTTCAAATTCGCGTTGTCTGACAACTGGAAGGTGAGCCCGCCACAACCACATGCTCCGAAAAAGATAGACATGCCGGGGGCATTGTGCTCTTTCATAGAGAAAGCCCTATGGACCGAAAAGTCCATAAACTAGAAACTCACCTCAAATATGGCAACGATAAACCGAAACGTCGTTAAACTAACGATGGACCACTATGTCCTAAAACTGGCTGTAGACCGAAACGTCGTTAAACTAACGATGGACCGCAATGTCCTAAAACTTGCAAATGACCGAAACGTCGTTAAACTACTATCAACCCGCGGCATCCTCAGGCTGGCGTGGTTTAAAAAAAAAGTTATGTCCACAAGCAAAATGGGCACGGATGAAAACCCGAAAGGGCTCCGTGAGTAAAAACAGCAGGGCTACCGGCGAGTGTTTGTGAAAACCCGAAAGGGCGCAACCTCGTTAGAAAAAAGAATAAAAAGAATAAAAAAAGAGGAAAACGGTATGTCCATAAGCAAAATGGGCACGGATGAAAACCCGAAAGGGCCCCGTGAGTAAAAACAGCAGGGCTACCGGCGAGTGTTTGTGAAAACCCGAAAGGGCGCAACCTCGTTAAAACACTTACAGGGTCCTCTCTACCTTGTAAGGAGAAACCACCTATGTGAGATCCTTACGACTCACAAGGGAACAACACACTTAGGGATCCTCACGATTCCTCAGGAGAAATTACACTTGCGAGATCCTCATGACTCGTAAGGAGAACTCTCTTATGGGACCCTCACGGCTCATAAGATTTGAAAGTCTTAAGTTACAGAGATCTGAACCTGTTCTTAAGCAACCCCCACAACCTTCGATACTGCCCTACAAGCGGTTCATACTGACCCTTGTATACAATCCACGGGTGCGAATAAACATTTCCCAGCAAAGTCCCACCCGTGACTAGGGATATGTCAATATGGTGAACAACCCTTATAAGTCCTCTCGACTTATAAGGAGAAAACCCTTTTGTAAGATCCTTATGACTTACGGGGGAACATACACTTAGGAATCCTTACGATCCCTAAGGAGAAAACACACCTACGATATCCTCACGACTTGTAGGGAGAAATAGCTTTGTGAGACCCTTACGGTTCATGAAGTCAAAAGCCTTAGTCGACAGAATTCTAACCCTGTTTACTAAACCACCTTTGTTCAACATCGACGAAGGCAAATGATGATTCGCTCCTGGCAATATCCCAGTGGTAGCGATGCTGATGCCTAAAACGGTATCAAATTCCAAGTCCTTTTACGGCAAATGATGATTCGCTCCTGGCAATATTCCAGTCGCAGCGATGCTGATGCTAAGATTGGTATCAGATCCCAAATACCCCACTCACGATAGAAAAATATGCGAGCCACACATGCATACGAAATAGCTAAAATGATGGGGCAACTTGCAACAAAATCAGCAAGTAAAAATGTATGCATACAAAAATAGCCGAAATGATTGGGCAACTCGCAATAAAAAGCAGCGAGTAAAAAGAAAAATGGCCGAAATGATTGGGCACCGCGAAAATAGCCGAAATGATTGGGCAATCGCGATTTTCGCGATATAAAAAGCTGAAATGATAGAGCATCGCGGAAAGAATAAAAAATGATGAAAGAATGAAACTTTTTTCCCTACAGATGAGATCACATCGATCCCTGTATACAATCCAGGGGCACAAATAAAGAGGGAACCATACCTTCCGAACAGGCTCCATCAGAAAGCGAAGCTAAATCTCGACGGTTCATAGACAACCTAGAGACAACCTCGACAATGTTAACAAATGAAGCAAAGGAAAATCCCTAGCTTCAGGGTCTCGACGTCAACATCGACGACTTAGAGATCAACACCAGCATGCTTTGTCCCTCCACCATGATGCAGGTACAACGTCAACAAAAGACCTCACGGTCAAAGCAAACGGAGCTACGACATAGTCCTTAGTTCCAAATCTCGACGGTTCACAGACAACCTTGAGATCATCTCAGCATTCGTCTCGATACAGCAGACGAGATGTCAACGACGGCATTCCTTCGCAGTCCAGCAGGATACGGATACAACACCGACAAAAGACCTCGTATTCGAAATAAAGCGGAGTGACGGCAAAGTCCCAGCTCCACCTCAGCATTCGTCTCGTTACAGCAGACGAGATGTCAACGACGGCGTTCCTCCGCAGTCCAGCAGGATGCAGATGCAACGTCAGCGAAAAACCCCATGGTCGAAACGAAGCGGAGTGATGACAAAATCCCAGCTCCACTTTGACATTCGTTTCGATACAGCAGATGCGATGTCACTGCAGCGTCCTTCCTCCAGCAGGGTTCGGACGCGCCAAAGCAAATGAAGCAAAGGCCAAATTCCTAGCTTCAGGGTCTTGACGGCAACTCATATAAAGCCTGAAAGACAATCGGAGATCATCTCGCACCAGCGCGGAGTGGTCACCACCTCGACGTTCATCTCGACACAGCAGACGCAACGCCAAAGCAAATGAAGCAAAGGCCAAATTCTTAGCTCCAGGGTCTTGACGGCAACTCATATAAAGCCTGAAAGACAATCGGAGATCATCTCACACCAGCGCGGAGTGGTCACCACCTCGACGATCGTCTCGATACAGCAGATGAAATGTCGCCCCGGCGTTCTTCCCCCAGCAGGATTCGGACGTGCCAAAGCAAATGAAGTAAAGGCCAAATTCCTAGCTTCAGGGTCTTGACGGCAAGTCATATAAAGCCTGAAAGACAATCAGAGATCATCTCGCACCAGCGCGGAGTGGTCACCACCTCGACGATCGTCTCGATACAACAGATGAAATGTCACCCTAGCGTTTTTTCCCCAGCAGGATTCGGACGCACCAAAGCAAACGAAGCGAAGGCCAAATTCCTAGCTTCAACGTCATGATGGTAACTCATATAAAACCGGAAAGACAATCAGAGATCATCCTACACGGAGTGGTCACCACCACTACATTCGTCTCGATATAGCAGACGAGATGTCACTACAGCGTCCTTCCTCCAACAGGATCCAGACACACCAAAGAAAACGAAGCAAAGGCCAAATTCCTAGCTTCAGGGTCTTAACGGCAAGTCATATAAAGCCTGAAAGACAATTGGAGATCATCCCGCACCAGCGCGGAGTGGTCACCACCTTGACGTTCATCTCGACACAGCAGACGTGACATCACCAAAAGGAGCCACGGCAAAATCCCTAGTTCTAAACCTCGACGGTTCACCAGCAACCTAGAGACAACCACGACATTCGTCTCGATACAGAGGACGCAATGCCAGCAAATGAAGCAAAGGCCAAATTCCTAGCATCAGGGTCTTAACGGCAAGTCATATAAAGCCTGAAAGACTATCGGAGATCATCCCATACCAGCGCGGAGTGGTTATGACTCATCGGGGCTCTCCAAAATGAGCCTAACCTCAAGTAAAAAGCGGCATGGAAAAATTCCTAACGCTTGCTCTTCCAATGGTCAAACTGCCTACGAGGATTGCTTGAAGACGTCTTGTCCAGCCCCCGAAGGGATCGGAGACACGGCAGTCGCAGGGCTACTCGAACAGCACGATTGCCTATCAAGGAATATATCAGCTGATGCGACGGTACGACGGCAAAAACCCTAAGTACCACAGACCCTAACAGACTTCTGTCGTAAAGAGCAGAGGTTAACTGTGACGTTAGGATATTCTTGCGAGATCTGCTCGATCCGTTTCAACTCGTGAGGAAATTGATGTCTTTGCGAGAACTTCTCGATTCGTCTCGACTCGTGAGATGAAGCCTTAGGCAGTAGGGATTAAAAACCTATTTCCTAAGCACTGGGACCCTGCAAGTCGGCCCAAAACGGTCTCTTGCATACTATCCACGGGTCACACTCTCCAAATTCGAATCTCGACAAGGAGGGAAACAACCACTTACGAGTCCTCTCGACTTATAAGAGGGAAAATTCTCTTATGAGATCCTTACGACTTTCAAGAGAAAACACACTTAGGAGTCCTCACGACCCCTCAGGAGAAAATACACCTGCGGGATCCTCTCGACTCGTAGGGAGAAAAGTCTTTATGAGACCCACACGGCTCATAAAGTTGAAAAGTCTTAGGTGGCAGATCCTAACCCTGTCTCCTAAGCCATCACCGCCCTGCAAAGAGGTCAAGATGGACCATCTATGAGCCACACTCGCCAACGCTACATGCCACTGAAATGGAAAAGCTACTCATGAGCATATAAACTACTTCACGCCAGAGTAAGATATAAAGAGATAGAAGGGTGCGGCTCATGGAGTTAAGCGTTTGGAACTATATCTCTTAAGAGTCGAGATTTGAGTCAATGATAAATGACGACGCTTGTGTCCGCTCGTTATCTTCTCAGATCAAGATTCTGAAAGTAATATACCAACCCGAAACTGGTCATACGCTATGCATTACTTTGCACTACTTCACCCACGTATATACTTACGTGTGCAAAGTAGTGGGGGGCATTTGTTCCCGCCAAAAATTTCTGCGCAGAAGAGTCCAAGGTATCAAATGGCAGCGATACGCTTAAGGAAATGCGAACCAATATCTTCCGGCCTTTATTTTGATAAGTTCCCGAAGGAGGAATTATTAAATTCTGATGGTATTGGAAGCATCTCGAAAATTCCTTCGATTTGATATATTATGGGCCTCATAATTCATCCGGGATCAAAAGTTATGAGGCATCACGTGTCCACACGTGATGGACCTTTAAGACCGCTAGAGGAGTTAAAAGATATAATAAAAACTCAGAAAAGACCCCAATGGGGCATCACGTGCTCACACGTGACCATGGGTCACGTGCAGACACGTGATGGGCTTTTAAGGCCTCTAAAATAATGAATAGAATTAAATTCTAAAATCTGTTCCCTGATTAAAAATCAGGAAGTACCTCAACGAGATATCACGTGCTCACACGTGACCAATGGTCACGTGTTGACACGTGATGGTTAAAACAACAACATAAACAAGCGGCTGTTAAAGGAACCAATTTGGGGGTTACGTGCTCACACGTGACCAAGGGTCAAATGCCAGCACGTGACAGGCTTTGAAAGCCTTACAGTTTAATAGAATTAAAATTATAAATTTCTCTAAAATCATTCGAAATAGAATTAAAATTCTAAATTTCTCTAAATCTTTCCAAATGGAAAAGGATTATGGGGACCGTTGGATTAAAGATCCAAGGGTGATTAAAAATCACCAATTTATGGAAAAATCTCAAATAAGGAAAGATCTCCCCAAATCTCACCGAAATAACAAACAGAATATCTTTGGATTTAAAATCCAACGGTGAATAAAATTCACTGAATGATCTAAAGGATCATATTAAATATGAAATCAAATCAAATCTTTCAATGGGAGATTTGCTAAACAAATTGATTCTCTTCGTTCTCCTATAAATAGGAGCCAAGAAAACAAGAGAAGGGACCTTTTTTTTTAGAGAAAAACAGAGAGAGGAGAATTTAATTCTCAAGAGGGAGGAAAAGAAAGTAGAATTTAATTCTCAACAAAGAAAACCCTATGTGAGAAAAAGGAAAAAGATCAATTTCAAAAAGAGAATTTAATTCTCAAAATCCAAGAGTTTAACTCTTATTCAAAAAAGAACTTAGTTCTTCTTCTGGTTGAAGATCTGCACGGAGCACATGTCCCCATAAGTTGAGAATTTAATTCTCATCGGGTCGAGATCCTGCCATGTAGATTCTAAACTTAGAAGGGGAATTGAGTTTTGAGAATTTAATTCTCCCAAAGTTACAGGAATTTAATTCCTCCTAAAATGAAACTAGGGTTTAACCCTAATCAAGAATTTAATTCTTTTACATATCTGGGAATTTAATTCCTTTAAAAAGAAATCAGGGTTTTATCCTAAATAAGAATTTAATTCTTTCACAATAGGAATCTAATTCCTCCAAAATCATAATTAGGGTTTAACCCTACAGAGAATTCAATTCTTAAAAGATCTCTGTTCATGAAAAGAACTAGGGTCACGTGCCCCCACGTGACCCTTGAAAAGATCCCTCAAGAAAAGAAGCTTTGAGGCAATGCCTCACGTGCTCCCACGTGACTCCCAAAATGTAGACAGAAAAAACAAAAGAAAAGAAGCTTTGGGCGCTCTCACGTGTCCCCACGTGACCCCTCAGCAAGTGCTGTAATTATCGATGCATAAATCCCCATCACGTGCCAACACGTGATGCCCTAAAATAAAGATGAAAAGTGTTTAATAGTTATTCGCAAATTTGCAGAACGAAGAAAAGGGATCTGGTCCCCCCTTTGGGCGCTCTCACGTGTTCACACGTGACCCCTCTGTCTTTAGTGTTTGACACTAATTTGGGGATTATATTTCCAGTGTTTGACACTGATTGTTTCTAGTGTTTAACACTAAATTAAAGATTATATTTCCAGTGTTTAACACTGATTGTCTTTTAGTGTTTAACATTAATTTGAGAGTTCTATCTCCAGAGTTTAACACTGTTCATTTCAAACAAATGTCTAATGACCCAGACAAATGTCTAATGGCTCAAAGGGTCAATATTTCAAACATAATTGGACTTAGCCCAAACTGGCCATAAGTCCTCAAATCATCTTGAACTGGGCACATCTGCTCTTTCAACCAACTTTGGTTCAAGGGTACATCTCTGAACTCCTCTGATATTTGTCGTTGTAATCCTTCAACGTCGTCAGAGAGGTGACGGGTCCCGATAACCACACATCAATATGGACTGTGGGGTCCTTAAACTCATGGACTGACGCCTCTTTAAACTTATGGACTAATGCGTCCTTAAACTAACATTTGTCCCCAAAACGGGAATGATGGACCACTACGTCCTTAAACTGGTATTGGACCACTACGTCCTTAAACTGGTATTAGACTACCACGTCCTTAAACTGGCATTGGACCACCATGTCCCTAAACTGGAACAATAGAGCCCAAACGTTCTTTTGTCGGATCTAAACGATCCCGTTAAATTGATCTTAGTCTCAAATTGGACTAACGTATCCTTAAAAAAACGTTTAAGTTGGTCTTAGCCTCAAATATGGCTAACGTGTCCTTAAATCAAACCTTTAAACAGACTTTAGTCCCAAATTGGACTATAGATCTCTCAACCAACTTTGGTTCAAGGGTACATCTCTGAACTCCTCTGATATTTGTCGTTGTAATCCTTCAACGTCGTCAGAGAGGTGACGGGTCCCGACAACCACACATTAATACGGACTGTGGGGTCCTTAAACTCATGGACTTATGCGTCCTTAAACCAACATCCATCCCCAAAATGGGAATGTTGGACCACTACGTCAATAAACTGGAACAATAGAGCCCAAATGCTCTTTTTTCGGATCTAAACGATCCTGTTAAGTTGATCTTAGTCTCAAATTAGACTAACGTATCCTTAACAAACGTTCGAGTTGATCTTAGCCTCAAATATGGCTAACGTATCCTCAAATCAAAACCCCAAACCCAAATCTAAGAAAATACGGATTTGGACTAATCCACGTCCTACGGGCGACGACATAAATTGGTCTCCGTATACAATCCACGGGCAACCACAAACAAAACAAACACCCACGACACGAAGTGAAATTCTGGAAAAGGAGAAAGTTGTTACCGCGATGCAGTAGCGTAATTAACTGTAGGGGCTTGCGCCTGCAAGGAAGAGCGTCCCCACAATCAAAAACCCCTCAAGCGAGGGGGAATCTGACGAAGTCTGCTACATCGGCCACATCCATCTAAACCTCCGATACACGGTGCCATAAATCAACTTGGTATCTTCGGAGAGGTGGACGGATAAAACCAAATAGCATCTACCCCGAATCCCAGCGTCAGGACCTCGCAGTCCTGTGCGCCACCTTTCGGAGGGGAACAACGAAGATCGTGAAGAAGACGGTATCCCGAAATAAGAAGGACTGGCACGAGAGACTGCAAGAAGCTCTCTGGGCGTATCGAACTACGTTCAAAACGGCCACGAACACAACCCCGTACGCGTTGGTATTCGGTACAGAAGCAGTACTCCCCCTCGAGATAGAGCTACCCTCTCTACGAGTGGAAGTCCACTACGAACTGACGGACAAAGAAAATGCTCACCTTCGGCTTGAGGAGCTTGATGCCCTTGATGAAACACGGCTTATAGCGCAACAAAATCTGGAGGCTTATAAAGCAAAGATGACGCGCTCATATGAAAGATTGACCAGGCCGAGGACATTCCGCTAAGGCGAGCTCGTACTAGTAGTCAAAAGACCTATGATCCCCAATCGCGACAAGCGGGGAAAATTCGAGCCGAACTACGAAGGCCCGTACATCATAGACAAGGTCTACCAGGGTGGAGCCTATCTACTCATGGATATGCACGGTGAAAGGCCTTTCAGGCCAATAAACAGTCGCTTCCTGAAGAAATACTACGCTTAATGAGCCACAGCCTAAGTCAATGATAGATGACGACGACTATGTCCGCTCGCTATCTGCCTAAGCTCAAACTCTATAAGCAGTAGCCGGCCTTCTCCTGACCGGACCGAAACGTCCTTAAACTAATGACGGACCGAAACGTCCTTAAGCTAATGACGGACCGAAACGTCCTTAAACTAACGACGGACCACTACGTCCTAAAACTAGCTGTTGACCGAGATGTCGATAAACTACGGTGGATTGAAACATCACAAAGCCGATATAAAAAAAATATAAATAAAATAATAAAAATAAAATAATTTTAAAAAACGGTATGTCCATAAGCAAAATGGGCACGGATGAAAACCCGAAAGGGCTCCGTGAGTAAAAACAGCAGGGCTACCGGCGAGTGTTCGTGAAAACCCGAAAGGGCGCGACCTCGTAAAAAAAAGAGAACAAAAAGAATAAAAAAACGGTATGTCCATAAGCAAAATGGGCATGGATGAAAACCCGAAAGGGCTCCGTGAGTAAAAACAGCAGGACTACCGGCGAGTGTTCGTGAAAACCCGAAAGGGCGCAACCTCGTTAAAGGACACTTACAGGATCCTCTCGACCTTGTAAGGAGAAACCACCCGCATGAGATCCTTACGACTCACAAGGGAGAAACACACTTAGGGATCCCCACGATTCCTAAGGAGAAAATACACTTGCGAGATCCTCACGACTCGTAAGGAGAACTCTCCTATGGGACCCTCAGGGCTCATAAGATTCGAAAGTCTTAAGTTACAGAGACATAAACATGTGCTTAAGCAACCCCCACAACTTTCGATATTGCCCTACAAGCGGCTCAGTGTTGACCCTTGTATACAATCCACGGACGCGAATAAACATTTCCCTAATCAAGTCTCATCCGTGACTGGGGATATGTTCGCATGGTGAATGACCCTTGTTGGTGAATGACCCTTGTGAGTCCTCTCGACTTACAAGGAGAAAACCCTCTTGTAGGATCCTTACGACTTACAGAGGAACATGCACTTAGGAATCCTAACGATTCCTAAGGGGAAAGCACACCTACGAGATCCTCACGACTTGTAGGGAGAAATACCTTTGTGAGACCCTTACGGCTCATGAAGTCAAAAGCCTTAGTTGACAGGACCCTAACCCTGTTCGCTAAGCCACCTTTGTTCAACATCGGCAAAGGCAAATGATGATTCGCTCCTGGCAACATCCCAGTTGTAGCGGTGCTGATGCCGAAATCGGTGTCTAATTCCGGGCTTACGGCGAAAAGCCAACAAGCCGCACATGCATACAAAATAGCCGAAATGATGGGGCAACTTGCAATAAAAAACAGCAAGTAAAAATGTATGCATACAAAACAGCCAAAATGATTGGGCAACTTGCAATAAAATGCAGCGAGTAAAAATAAAATAAATAGCCGAAATGATTGGGCAATCGCGACCTTCGCGATATAAAAGCTGAAATGATAGAGCATCGCGGAAATAAAGCAATAATATAAAAAAATGATGAAACTTTTGCCCTACAGGTAAGATCACATCGATCCCTGTATACAATCCACGGGCACAAACAAAGAGGGAACCATACCTTCCCAACAGGCTCCGCCAGGAAGTGAAGCCAAATCTCGGCGGTTCACCAACCTAGAGACAACCGCGACATTCGTCTCGATACAGCAGACGCAGTGCCAGCAAAAGAAGCAAAGATCAAATTTCTAACTTCACGGTTTTGACGGTGACTTATATAAAACCTGAAGGACCACCGGAGATCATTTCAACCCCCAAGGAAATCAGTGTCCTTGGCAACCTCCTCGAGTCAGGGAAACCAGTGTCCTTGACGAGAGCACCTCGATTCGCGTCGACCCGCAGAGAAATCAGTGTCTTTGCAGGAATACCTCGACTCGTTTCAATCCCGAGGAAACCAGTGTCCTCGGCAAAATAATTCGACTCAGGGAAAGCAGTGTCCTTGACGAGAACATCTTGATTCACGTCGACCCGCAGAGAAACTAGCGTCTTTGCAGGAATACTTCGATTCGTTTCAACCCCAGGGAAACCAGTGTCCTTGGCAAATACCTCAATTCAGGGAAACTAGCGTCCTTGATGAGAGCTTCTTGATTCGCGTCGACCCGCAGAGAAACTAGCGTCTTTGCAGGAACACCTCGACTCGTTTCAGCCCCAGGGAAACTAGTGTCCTTGGCAAATACCTCAATTTGGGGAAACTAGCGTCCTTGATGAGAGCTTCCTGATTCGCGTCGGCCCGCAGAGAAACCAGTGTCTTTGCAGGAATACTCCGACTCATTTCAATCCCAGGGAAACCAGTGTCCTTGGCAAATACCTCAATTCAGGGAAACTAGCGTCCTTGACGAGAGCTTCCTGATTCGCGTAGGCCCGCAGAGAAACCAGTGTATTTGCAGGAATACTTCGATTCGTTTCAACCTCGAGGAAACCAGCGTTCTCGGCAAAATACTTCAACTCAGGGAAATTAGTGTCCTTGATGAGAGCTGCTCGATTCGTCTCGACTCGTGAGGAAATTAGTGTCTTTGCGAGGACTTCCCGATTCGTCTCGACTTGCAAGATAAAGCCTTAGGCAGCAGGGATTAAAAAACTTGTTTCCTAAGCACTGGGACCCTGCAAGTTGGTCTAAAACGGTCTCTAGCATAATATTCACGGGTCTCACTCTCCAAAGTCGGATCTCGACAAAGAGGGAAACAACCGCTTTCGAGTTCTCTCAACTCGTAAGAAGGAAAAATTATCTTATAAGATCCTTACGACTTATAAGAGAAAACGCACTTAGGAATCCTCACGATTCCTAAGGAGAAAATCCACCTACGAGATCCTCTCGATCTGTAGGGAGAAAAGTCTCTATGAGAGCCTCACGGCTCATAAAGTTGAAAAGTCTTAAGCAGCAGATCTGAACCTGCGGCCTAAGCCATCGTTACCTCTTGAAAGAGCCAAGACAAGATGCTTGCTCTATTATCTGTCAACCATGGTTTATTAAGACAGCATGCTGATAATAAGAGAAGGGAGAAAGCAAAGAAATGATACAAGACATTGCAAAGAAAAAATGTGTATCTTTGTTCATTAATTCAATCAAGTACAAGGTAAATCGTATAAAAGAATAAAGAATGGATACATATTATTCGAAAAAAGAAAATTTTTACAAGTATATCAATACAAGGGCAGCTACTGGGAAGGAAGCGTCTTAAATAGCCCTATCAATTGCTCGCGCACTTCTTTCCATGCCTTCTCTTGAACGGCTGCCACCGCCAGTTCTGCTTCCACTTGAGCCCGCTGCTGCAGGAAGGATGAAAGCTGCTCCCCAACTGCTTGCTGAGCTGCTTCGCGGCCTTAGGCATCACGCTCGGCGGCATCGAGCTTCTGCTTCAGTGTTAACCCATTAGAGATACATTCCAAAAGGCCCTCGAAGATAGCCTTCACCTGGGCAGCGTTCGCCTCAACCTCAGCACGCAGGATGAGCCGTCTCTTGGCATTCCCTCAGCCTTAAAGCCGCTTCTTATTCCAAGTGGCAGAAGTAAGAAACGCTTTGTTCGATCCATGCTGCTCGTTGATTGCTTGCGGCTAAGGTCTCGGGAGCAGGGCGCATAAACTCCGATTGATGCAGGCGGACCTCGATTTCCCTGCAGTGATTAACCCAAAGCTCGACGACGCCTTCATCATGAAAATTTACAAGCGCCGCCAACATCGGGTTAACCTCCGTAGCGAAATCTGCAGCAGATGGGGGAGCGTCTGCGTCAAGCTCTTCGACGTATTCGCTCAGCATGCGTAAACTCATTATGGCACCTTTTGAAGACGGACGTCTCAGGCCTGCCGGCATTATGACGCGAGACTCAAAGGGCGCCGGAATCGGAACGACAACTGAAAGAACAAAATACGATCAGATGACGGTTCAAGAAATATGAAAAAGTCATCGATGGGATAGTTTACTATACCAGCTGCAGCAGGCGGCAAAGCCGGGAGGGCCGGTGGCGCGACTGATCTTTCATCTCCTCCTTCGATTTGTAGCATTGCAATCAAGACGAGGAAGAGTCAAAAATAATTCCATTACTGAAAAAAGAAAGACATCAATTGGAAACTATACTCACCAACGCCACTAGAGGAAGAAGCGAGTTCAGATGGGAAGGAGAAGTGCGGGTGCAACACCTGGTAGAGGTGATCAAAAAGCACCCCTGCAAGGACGTAATAGTATGACATTAGTACATAGATCATGCGGCCGAAAAATGAAACCGATGGGTCACGAATCCATACCTTCCAGCATCTGCGATGGTACGAGGGAAGGATGAGAGGTGGCCACCGCCAAGGCAGTAGTTGACTGCGCCCCCTCGAGCAATAGAGCGTCAACACTGGCCGCACCTGCGTTAAAAACAAAGATACACCTGTCAGGAAGGATTGCAAGATAAAAAAGGGGACAGTAACTCGAAGTTTACCTGATGAGCCGCCAGCCGAAACGGAGGCGTCTCCCTCCTCCATCGACATGAGTCCACTGCCCGTGGCCTCATCACCCGACTCAACGGGGGCTGTCGTCGTGCTCGCGCGGCCAGGAGACGGCGGAGGACCGTAGATGGGGAGAGCAATGATTGGAGCATTGCCAGACTCTTGAGAAAGAGCGGCTGGCTTGTCCTCGGGAGTCATGCCCGTCTCACCCGCTACTCCTTCGGGCTCAGCGGTCGCTGTTGTCTCGTCCACCGTCGCCATGGGGTCACCGGTCTCAGGCGCTCCGTCTGCCGCTGCCCCAGGCCCGGTTGTAGCAGCGTCTCATTTGCCGCTACCTCGGGCTCGGCATTGATTGTAACTAAATTCTCATTGTGTGTATCAAATCAAATGATCCCCGGCAACGGCGCCATTTGATTGAAAAGAATTCTTGATGTGTAATATCGAATCAAATAGTTCCCGATAACGGTTTCATTTGATCGATAAGAGTTTCTTTGTGTCGGTAATTAGAAAATTGAATAAAATTCACAATCAAAGAATTATATTTGACCGCAATCAATTACGGTGTCTGTTGTAGATCGTAAGCGAGTGCGGATCGTCCACAAGGATTGTGCGATTCGTTTTTATGTTTGATTTGTTTGAATTGAAAAGTTAATCGAAAAGAAAAGAAAACATGATTCAAGATTTTACCAAATGTTTCAAGTGTCACTATTCTAATCAAGAATCAAGAAAATGATAAACAATCGAGAATCAGGGTTTCGATGATATTTCCAACCAAATGTCAAGAATCTAAATGAGGCTCGTAGGAATCGATCGGATCTATAGACGTGATGTAATCTCGAGATATCGTGTTCTTGTCCTTCGAAGAATTGATACTAGATCGATGATGATCGACGAGAGTTAGGGCTTCTTCGTGAAACTAGGGTTTCATCATTTAACCCTTGTTCTTTCGTCGATATCATTCACACTCTAGCCTCTAGCAATTTCAAGAAACGATCGTAACTCCCCAATTTCGAGCGATATCAATCAAGAAAGAATCGCAACGAATTGGGTCGTCGGTTCTTGAACTTGCTAGGGTTTACAAAACTCGTAGGATTCAAGAATCGATTTAAGATATATTACATCATCATTCTATTGATCGTCTCGACTCCTCGACGAGCGGAGTATTACTCAAACATCACAACAAGAATTACAACTAGAAATTTAGATTGAATCATGATGCAAGAATTTAAAGAAAACAAGATAAAATAATATCACCTTTTATTTATATCAACAATTTGATTACAGTCGCTCAAGAACTACAAAAGGAAGAACTAAATTGTCGATTTGGCTTCGCTCAGCTCCTTGAGTCGCGGGTCGGCTTGGACCACTTGCTCTGTTGAAGAACGGCTCGGCTCATAAAAGGTTGCAGGGCTTCTTGCTTGATGGGGTACTCGGGATCTTGGCTTTTGATTGGAATTAGGGTTAGGGTTTCACACAAGTCTTCTCACTAGACTTGTGGAAGAAGATGAAGAAAGAGAGTGAATGGATCTAGATTGATACTAAAATTGGGGATAGATGAATAGATTCATAACCCTAGGTCTAGGCTTCTATTTATAGACTTCCCAAACCCTAGGTCTAGGTTTGAAATTACAATTCCCTCCAAAAGTTTGTTGAGGAGCTTCTAGAATTAGTTTGTTAGGAGCTAGCTTAGGTTTTAAGCTAGGATTAATTAAGCTTAGAAAACCCTAGTTTGCTGATCTGGCAGAAGTCTCTGGAGTCTTCTGGAAACTGACATGTCTTGCTGAAGTGTGGCCCCTGAGAGAAGAATTTTGCACCAAATTTGGGAAGCTAAATCCTTGGACCCACCGCGGATCCGCGGCGCAAGCAGGCTCCTGCCGCGGATCCGCAGCTCTTTGTGGGGCTTGGGCCTTCTGGTGTGGTCTTAGGATGATATTTGGGACTTTCTTTGATATATTGATTTTTGTTTTGCCTTTTGGATTGCTACCAGAACTGAAATCATTGAGTTGGCATAATGTTTGATCAGCACCCTGTAAATTTTTGGCTTTTCTTCTGGAACTTCCTGCACAGATCTCAAAACAAGTGTTTCGCAATATAGGGATGATGTGATGCCATGAAATGCAGTCAATTTCCTTAGAAATGTCGGTTTTAAGGTCTAACACATGTAATCTGATATTTTGCGACAGATTTGCTAATATGTGAAATATGGATGCCGAACACTTCTATATGAATGCAAATGATGAGGAAATTGCCGGCTAAAAGATGCAATATTTTCGACTAATCAGGCATCAACGACCTTCTCTGGTGCGGTTTCCTCAGCCCCCAGCTCAGGTCCAGCAACCCCGGCGACATCGCCCACCATCGGCTCGGGTTCAGCCGGTGCCTCTTCCTCTGTTCCCTTAGGCTCGACGGTTTCTTCCTCCCCTTCGGTTGGGTTTGGCCCTGCAGGAAAAGATGTATGAGAACCGATAGTTGTACAATTCTTACAACAAAGTCTCGAGAGACACGTTACCTGAGGAGGATCGATCGTTGGTCTCCCGAACTGCACGTGCCGCCTGTCTGTGAGTAGTAGACAAGGCGACCGGAGACTCTTCTGAAGGGGTAGCAGCACGAGGAACGGTGCTTGGGCCCGCTCCCACGGCCAAAGCAGCTCTACGCTCCTTCGCCTCGCGCCTCAACCGCATCCTCTCCTCCTGAGCCATCACGACGGACCTGTTCGAAGCTTCCTTCATCAAGGTGTCGTCGTCCTCGTTTAAAGTTGTCTCCAGAGCCTTCAAGGCATCTCTCATCGGCTCCTCAAGTCGGGTCTCTCGCGGTAGCCCCGAAGAGGTCGGGACTTCAATAGCTGGCTCGGGAAGAGCCCCCGCATCGGCGTGCGTAGAAGATCCCGCGGTCCCTGAAATAAGACAAAGAAGAGGGTTAGGTTGGCCATTGGAAAAGAGGATAAAGACTTAATGAGACAGGACGTACCAACACCCAATAAAGTGCGCTTTCTTTCCTCCTCCTGGAAGGTTTTTAGAGAGGCAGCAATGGCTTCTTCAGTAGTGACACCTGTTAAAAAAAGGAAAAGCATTAGTCAAAGATAATGATAAAAATGCGATGAAATGATGAAGAGAGCGGCTAATGATTACCTGACTCAGTGAGTTTATTCAACATCGCTTCGAGCCTGGCTGATCGCTCAGAAGCTGCAATGGCGGTCGCCAGGTCGGTGTCTGTTGGATCTACCGAGAAGCCCTTATTGCTGCCGTACTCGCTTATACCTTCGGTGAGAGGGGACTGAGGCTCTAAACCAAGGATAGCATCGAGAGATAGGAGCAACTTCTTCTTCCTCTTCTGCCCGCCAGCCCTGGGTGCACCCGAGATCGACTTGCGCTTTGCAGGAACCTTAGGGCGGCGGGTCCCAATGTCTGCGCCGACGCCGGACTCCGACGAAACCACATTTACCGTTTCCACTGGAGCACGGGGGCTGGTGGCGCATCCAAGGTATCGCGAAGCGGCAATCCGTGCGGAGGGCTCAACACGCGCGGTGGCCCAACTCTGGCATCTTTCAACGGAGGAACAACTGGGGTCCTTGGCTTCAGGGGAGCCTTACGGCCGCCGCCGGGAAGCGCACCCTTGCAGTCAACCAGCATGCGCTTCTCCATATGGATAACTGGACCCATTGCGTGCGCGTACCAAGCCACGTACGCGTTGAGGACCTTGGGAACGCAGCTTGGCTCGCTGATGAAGAAGTAGGGGCCCGTTTTCAGTCGCATGAAATGGTGCATTGCGCTCCGTATCCACTCCCTGCTGGCCGCGGGCTCTTCCAAAAACGCCTCCAGCGGGATCCCCAGGTGATAGCTTGATTGTTGGGCGAACCGGTGGGGGTTATACCTCATGAAAAGCGCCGTCTCGTTCTGCCTGAACACCAGGTAGCCCGGCCGAATGGAGTAGAGGTGAAGGATCTCCCGGGCTTTCAGTACGGAGGCCCCGTCCTTGAAGTCGTCACTCAGCGCCGCCACCGACTTGGAGCTCTCTGAGCCTATAGTTATGACTTTATCCAAAAAAGAAATCTTCGCTCTGACCAAGTGTGGACGAAGGAGCAACCCCCTAGCCTCCCGTGGAGGCGCAGTCACGATCGAGGCGCAGACCAGCCGCATGACTCTTGGGAGTCTGCACTTCTCAAAAAATGAAG
Organism: Agapanthus africanus; assembly: GCA_030015575.1. Taxonomy (NCBI): domain Eukaryota; kingdom Viridiplantae; phylum Streptophyta; class Magnoliopsida; order Asparagales; family Amaryllidaceae; genus Agapanthus; species Agapanthus africanus. The sequence continues at coordinate 646,769,299 of JASDDO010000014.1, read as the reverse complement.
GGCTCTTATCGACGCCGAACACCCCGTGCACATGCATTTCCATCCATGAGGTGAAGTAGTGCATCGGGAAATTAGCAGGCTGCACCCCAGGTTCATTAGCGTCCGCCGCTACGCTAAGTCCATTATATAGGTGAGCCAACCCGGCGATTCCTATTGTCAACTGCAGGCCAGCCACCATCCGATGCGTTAGGTAGAAAACGGACGGCCGCATATGGCGCGGGTGCATGGGGAGCGCGAAGCTGCACAGCCACAATCCCAGGAACCCTACAAAAAAAGTCTCCTCATCCATGCCCGGGACAGCGATTTCTGACAAGGGCATGACGGCGGCGCCGGGGAGATAAAAATCCTTTTGATCGTCCTCCGATGTTGGTCGACGGTCCAAGCCGAAGCCGAAAGGGTCATCAAGCTTGGCGAACTTCTCGCTCCGCTCCGATAGAAACTCCGGTCGAATGAAGCGGGCGATAAAATTTGCGAAACTGACTCCCCGGACGCCTGATTCCAGATAGAGCCCTTCATATATGTTCAGCACCTCCACCAAGCCTGGAAACTGGTGCTGAATAGCATTCTCCGGCTTCAGATCAAACACCAGCGGCTTGGTGGCGAAGACGTATTCGTCAGGAGGAAGAAGCTCCTCGTAGTGCTCCCCCCTCATCGGCAGACCCGAGATTTCAGCAAACTCTTCCAGGGAGATGGAGACTTCCCTGTCCGTCATAAGGAAGGTGTGAGTGGGAATATTCCATTGTTCGATGAAATCCTTAATCCACCACGTGGGAGGAGAGGGGTACTCAAAAAGCGAGACGTAGATTGCCGAGTACAAACCAATCTTCATTAGATGAGTCCTCTTCGCCGATAGGATGTACCTGGCCTACTGTAAATATCCGGCGGGTGGTCGCGGGGTCAATCCAATGTTGTAAGCCTATCCCCAAGGGCGTGCCTCACCCTGACATAGTCGCCTCCCCAAAATGTCTATTGCCGGCGGCGGCTGCACGGGAACGGCACCAATCGCAGGCTGGAGAAGATCATCCGAATTCCAGTCTTTGACCTCCACGGCATACTTCACCGGGGGTTCATCCGCATAGGGGATCGAAAATATGGGCTCAGACGGCGTGGCAGAACCGAAGCTTCGGCGACCCTGGATGATCTCATTATACCACCTACCCCACAGGTGAAGGTTCTTGCGCTCTGGGTCATGATCCTTGATGAGAGCGAGCACCTCTCGGTCCACTGGTGCCTGGGGAAATCCTCCCTCCGAGCGAACAAACGGGAAAGACAAATCAGCAGACATGTTTCCTGCGGAGGGACAAAAATCAGCCGTCGGTGTTGTAATTCCAACGCTTGGCATTTTAATATTTATAACACACTGCAATGCAGTGGGTAGGGGACCAAATGGGGACCCACAAAATCTGGATGACAGTGCATCAGTTAATAAGACAGCCCCATCATTGGATTAGACTGTCAATTAATGAAGAAATCCCCAAGAGAATATTCTCATTAATGGGAAATCCCTAGAGACAAGGAGAAAATCTCCTCTTTCAGAGCAAACCTCTGTCACAGAGTGACATTTGTCAAACTCTGGTCTCAAGGGAATAAAATTCCCTAAAAGAGCCTAGCTCTGGAATAATGATGGAAAGATCGATCAAAAGAAAAAATTTAACTCTTGAAAAAATTAAAAAATTTGGGATCTTAAAATTCCATGAAAACTCTTAGGAGTTCTTCATTTTTCAGATCAAAAAGATCTACATTTGATCCATGAGCAAAACTCTGTTCATGGGTTAAAACCCATGAAACAAGATCTCTGTAGATCTATGGATTCTTGAGAGCAAGGCTCTGTTGGTGAAACCCCAAAGGGGTTTTCTTTAGATCAAAGATCTATAAGAGCAAGGCTCTGTTGATTAAAATTAATTTAATTTAAGTTAAATCTTACCTAAAATGTTCTAAACTTTGAACTCTGAAGTTCTTGAAAAGAAACGAGAGCAAGGCTCTAAAGTTCTTAAAAACAAGAGCAGGGCTCTGAAAGCAAAAGTTCTGAAGATGGTAACTATTTATTGAGGACCAAGAGTCCTATTTATAGGCGCTTGCGCCCCTTCAACTCATCAGTTGATCTAATAGTTAGGATCTTGCCACCGCTGCACTCACGTGTGCGCCACGTAAGTGCAACGGTGGGGGGGCATTTGTTTCCCCCAATCAGAGCAAAGCTCTGTTTGAATTTCAAAAATTCAAAAATTGAAGCAACGCTTCAAATTTCTTGCGCTGCGCGCAACGCGCTACGTGTCAAAAGTTGATACGTCGGCGCAGCGCCCAAGACAGCGCACCCAATCAGAGCAAGGCTCTATTTAAAACAAAATTAAAGGAAGCAACGCTTCAGTTGCGCTGCGCTCTGCGCTGCGCGACACGTGTCAAGCGCAGGTGCGTTTGCGCCAAACAGAATTAAAATTCCAGTAAGATCTTTCTGTTCTTGTTAAAACAAGAAAATTGTCTTCTGTAAAACAGAAGCCCTTGGATCAAAGATCCAACGGTGGGGAAAAATCCCCAAATCACTCAGAGAATGATCTCTTTAACGAATTTAACAAATTAATGGGCACTATATAAACCCACCGTGGCCGGTCCCAAGTCCGGATGAGAAAGGGTGAGGGTTGTGGTAGGCTTGTGACAGCCAACGGAAAACTTTGTCACATTCTATGACATGAACCAATACAAGAATATCGTTGGGGCGTCCCCTACTCAGCGACGCGCTACATCGGATCCCGGGTGTAGTGTTAAATATGCAAGGGCTTGGTCGTCGTCCAGATACGGCGCGCTACATCGGACCCCGGGTGTAGTGACAAATAAGCAAGGGTCGTCGTCTACAGACGGCGCGCTACATCGGACCCCGGGTGTAGTGACAAATAAGCAAGGGTCGTCGTCTACAGACGGCGCGCTACATCGGACCCCGGGTGTAGTGACAAATAAGCAAGAGTCGTCGTCCAGAGACGGCGCGCTACATCGGACCCCGGGTGTAGTGACAAATAAGCAAGGGTTTCATAGGATCCGTCTAGCTTCCTGGAACATAGGTTCCCTTACGGGTAGATTAATAGAATTAGTGGAGGTGATGATTAGGAGGAGAGTTGGTATTATGTGTTTGCAAAAAACTAAGTGGGTAGGTGAAAAGAGGAGAGTCGTAGAGCCTTGGGGTTATAAGCTTTGGTATACGGGTAGAGATAAAAATCGTAATGGGGTAGGTATAATCATAGATAGACGGTTGCTTGAGGATGTAGTTGAGATTAGGAGAAAAGGTGATAGAATTTTACTGGTTAAGCTTATTCTAGGTGGAGAGATCTTTAATGTTATTAGTGCTTATGCACCACAGATAGGTCCTGATGACGCTAGTAAGCGTCTATTCTGGGAGGATTTAGACGAGGTGGTGCAAAGTATACCTAGTGGAGAGAAGTTATTTATTGGTGGTGATCTTAATGGACATGTAGGTACTAGTCGTAGTGGGTTTGATACTATCCATGGAGGTTTTGGTTTCGGACAAAGGAATGAAGTAGGTGACTCGATTCTAGATTTCGCTTTATCTTATGACTTGATCTTAGCAAACACCTGGTTTAGGAAAAGAGAGTCCCACCTTATCACTTTTAGGAGCGGATCAAATGCTAGTCAAATAGACTTTTTTCTGACGAGAAGAATAGATAGAGGTTGTTGTATCGACTGTAAGGTAGTGCCAGGTGAGAGTGTAACTACCCAACATAGACTTTTAGTTCTAGATTTTCGATTTAGAAGAGAACCTAGGAAGATTAGACGTAAGGTAGAGCCTAAAATTAAATGGTGGCGATTGAAAGAAGGTAATCAAAAGGCTTTTATAGATCGTGTAGTACAAGAAGCGGATTGGCAGTCGGAAGATGATCCAGACAAAACATGGAACAAAATGGCTAGTTGTATCAAGAAAGTAGCTAGAGATCTACTTGGTGAGTCGAGAGGTGGTGCTCCACCATCTAAGGACATATCATGGTGGAATGAAGATGTAAAGGCTGCTATTAAAATTAAAAGGGTTTCTTATAAAGATTTGAAGAAAAGTAGAGATGTGGAGAGATTTGAGAAGTACAAAATGGCTAAAAAGGAAGTTAAGAAAGCTGTTCGGGAAGCTAAATCTAAGGTCTACAAGGAGGTGTACGAGAAATTAGACACTAAAGAGGCTGCAAATGATATATACCGGATTGCTCGAATGCGGGAAAGGAAGACCAGAGACTTATGTGCGGTGAAGTGTGTCAAAAATGAAAATCAGAAGGTTTTAGTTCGAGATGAGGATATCAAGGAAAGATGGAGAGATTATTTTGACAAATTGTTCAATGAGAGCTTTACTAAGAATTTGGATGGACTTGTCATTCAATCTCAAGATATAAATCGTGATTTCATGCGTAAAATAAGACTTACTGAGGTTAAAGAAGCTTTGAACAGAATGGGTTTAAGAAAAGCGGTTGGTCCTGACGGGATTCTTATCGAGATTTGGAGATGCTTAGGCGAAATAGGCGTTAAATGGTGACAGATCTGTTTAATAAGATTTGGCAGACAAAAAAGATGCCAAATGAATGGAGGAAAAGTATCCTTGTACCTATCTACAAGAATAAGGGTGACATTCAAAGTTGCTCAAACTACCGTGGAATAAAACTAATGTGTCACACCATGAAACTTTGGGAGAGGGTGATTGAACACAGGCTAAGGAAGGATATTAAGATAACAGAGAACCAATTTGGGTTCATGCCTGGACGATCGACGACAGAGGCGATTCATTTGCTTCATCAACTTGTCGAGCGCTTTTGAGAGAGGAGAAGAGATTTGCATATGATATTTATTGATTTAGAAAAAGCGTACGACAAGGTACCTAGAGAGGTATTATGGGGGACAATGATGAAAAAGGGGGTCCCCGTCAAGTATATTGACATAATCAAGGATATGTACGACGGAGTAGTGACAAATGTCAGAACTTGCGGTGGCTTAACAAGTGATTTTCCGATTACTATTGGTTTACATCAAGGATCTGCATTAAGTCATTTCCTGTTTACCATCGTGATGGATGAGCTTACTAGAACTATCCAAGATGAAGTCCCTTGGTGCATGCTATTCGCTGATGATATTGTTCTAGTAAATGAGACGAAAGTAGGGGTTAATGCCAAATTGGAATTATGGAGACAAACATTGGAATCTCGGGGATTCAGATTGAGCAGGTCCAAGACAGCATATATGCACTGCAAATTTAGTAGCCAGAGAAATCAAAACCATATTGGTATAACATTGGAAGGGCAAGAGATATCACCGAGCGACCAGTTTAGATATCTAGGTTCCATCATCCAAAGGAATGGGGAGATCGATAGTGATGTTAATCAAAGGATCCAAGCTGGTTGGTTGAAATGGAGGAGTGCAACAGGGATTTTGTGTGATCGTAACTTTCCGTTAAAATTGAAAGGGAAGTTTTATCGGAGCGCTATTCGGCCTGCCTTATTATATGGTACAGAATGCTGGGCTCCTAAGAAGCATCATACACAGAAGATGCACGTAGCGGAGATGCGCATGCTTCGTTGGATGTGCGGTAACACTAGAAAAGACAAGGTACGAAATGAGGATATCCGTGCAAAAGTTAGTGTAGCACCCGTGGAGGAGAAGATGCGGGAAAACCGGCTTAGATGGTTTGGTCATGTGCTACGCAGACCTATGGAAGCACCGGTTCGACGAATAGATACTCTCGATATGGGTAATGGCAAAAGGGCAAAAGGGAGACCGAAGAAAACATGGATGGAGGTGATACGAAATGATATGGTTGCCAAAGGACTCAATGAAAGTATATTGTTCGATAGAAGTGAGTGGAGACAGAGGATTCATGTGTTGGACCCAGCGTGATTCTCATGTTGGTTCATGTAGCCTACCCCTTATGCTTGGGATAAAAGGCTCAGTTGTTGTTGTTGTTGAATGGGCACTATATAAAGGCCCCTAGACCCCAATTCCAAAACATACAGAGAGAGAGAAACACACAGAGAAACACATTAACACAGAGAGAACTCAGAGAAGTCTTCTGAAAACTTTGAGAAAGAATTCAAAGAAAGAAAAAGGTAAAACCTTTATAAAAAAAGAATTTCTTCTGAAAAGATGATTGATCTAAGAACAAGATCAAAGATCTTCAACAAAAAGATAATAATAACAAAGGCATTGCCTTTTTTATGAACCACTGGTTCCGGAATCTTAAAAGATTCTTTTCTTGAGTCCAAAATTGGATCAAAATATTAAAACAGTGCCTTGCACTTGTAAAATCTGCACTGTTGCGCTCCTGGGTTGGCGCAACCCGGCAGAGAGCGCCACGTGTCGGCTCCAAAGCCACTTGCGCTTTGCGCTTTTAAAATAGAGCATTGCTCTATGAAATTGGCGCAACTCACCAGAGCGCGCCACGTGTCAGTAGCTCAACAGCGCAGCGCACTGGCGCGGCGCACTGCGCTAACTGCGCTTGCGCTCACCAGAGCGTGACACGTGTCACCTCCACATGCGCTTACGCTCCTCAATCGGCGCAAAGCGCCTGACAAGCCACGTGGGGCGTTGTCAGAGCATTTAATGCAATGCATTATCAAGGGCAGAGCCCAAACAAAGTGCTATGCACTATTAAAAGGAGGGCAGAGCCCAATTAAAGAAAAGTCTAAACAGACCAAAATAAATGCTCTGTAAAAAGGGGACAGAGCCCAATTAAAAGGGCCTAATAGGCCAGAGAAAATGCACTGCATTATTAAACAGGGGCAGAGCCCTAGCATAGGCCTAATAGGCCAAAGACAAATGCTGAACATCTTCAACTGGACTTAGCCCAATCATGGCCGTAAGTCCTCAAACTAAATTGACTGAGCATGACTGCTCTCTTAAATCAATTCACATCCGGTTCAAGGGTACATCTCCGAACTCCTCTGACACCTATCGTTGTAATCCTTCAACGACGTCAGGGAGGTGACGGGTCCCGACAACCACACAACAATACGGACTGTGGGGTCCTTAAACCCATGGACTTATGCGTCCTTAAACCAAGATTCGGACTGTGGGGTCCTTAAACCCATGGACTTATGCGTCCTTAAACCAAGATACGGACTGTGGGGTCCTTAAACCCATGGACTTATACGGACTGTGGGGTCCTTAAACCCATGGACTTATGCGTCCTTAAACCAAGATACGGACTGTAGGGTCCTTAAACCCATGGACTTATGCGTCCTTAAACCAAGATACGGACTGTGGGGTCCTTAAGCCTATGGACTTAAGCGTCCTTAAACTCACGGACGTATGCGTCCATAAACTAATATCCGTCTCCAAAATGGGAATGATGGACCACCATGTCCTTAAACTGGAAATGGACCACCATGTCCCTAAACTGGTGATCGACCCCTATGTCCCTAAACTGGAAATGGACCGCAATGTCCTTAAACTACCTATGGACCACTACGTCCCTAAACTGGAACAATAGAGCCCTCAAATGCTCTTTTGCCGGATCTAAACGATCCCGTTTAAGTTGATCTTAGCCTCAAACATGGCTAACGTATCCTTAAACATTCAAACAGACTTTAGTCCCAAATTGGACTATAAGACCCCCAATCAACTTTGGTTCAAGGGTACATCTCCGAACTCCTCTGACACCTGTCGTTGTAACCTTTCAACGTCGTCAGAGAGGTGACGGGTCCCGACGGCCATATATTAAATGGACCACTACGTCCCTAAACTAGAACAATAGAACCCCCTAAATGCTCTTTCCGTTAAGTTGATCTTAGTCTCAAATCATACTAACGTATCATTAACGAACGTTTGAGTTGATCTTAGCCTCAATATGGCTAACGTATCCTTAAACTAAAACACCAAACCCAAATCTAAGTAAATACGGATTTGGACTAATCCATGTCCTACGGGCGACGGCATCACTTAATCTCCGTATACAATCCATGGGCAACCACAAACAAAACAAACACACACGACACGAAGTGAAATTTTAGAGAAGGAGAAAGTTGTTACCGCGATGCGGTAGCGTAATTAACTGCAGGGGCTTGCGCCTGCAGGGAAGAGCGTCCCCACAATCAAAAAAACCCTCAAACGAGGGGGAATCTGGCGAAGTCTGCTACATCAGCCGCATCCGTCTAAACCTCCAATACACGGTGCTATAAATCAACTTGGCATCTTCGGAGAGGTGGACGGGTAAAACCAACTAGCATCTGCCCCGAATCTCAGTGCCAGGACGTTCAGTCTCGGCCGTCTTTCGGAGGGGAACAATTAGATGTTCGTTTCAATGGTGTTTCACAGCATTGAAATGATTACCTGTTCTATTATAGTATACTCGGAGAACAACGGGGAGGTGCTGCCGAAATTTTCTCGAAACGGATGAAAGTACAAGTGAATGAGTGTATATTTTATACATTCTTAATGGGATAGGTGTCTTACCCCTACAGCCGTTATCCTCGAAATCCAATAAAGAACATTTAATATTATCATCATCTTTCTTGGAAGAAGAATCCAGCACTCGAACTTTGAGATTAGAAGAAGAAAGTTCTCAATAGGAGTTTTAGGAGAGCCCAATCCAATAACAATTGAAACCAAAGTTAGCGAAGTCGTCAATTAAACCTAATACTAACGCTTCTTACTATCCTTCTATCTTGTATTTATCACGAAATCTTAATTCCATGACTCTTAGCTATAGGAACCTTGCTACATTCCATTTTCTTCCAATATGGCATTCACGTACCTCCACGACAAAAGTTGGATGTACGTCGACGTTTCCTTGAGAGCCACTGATTTTTTCCTTAACGATGTTTACATTTTCACCGATTTTTCCTACACACGTATTGGGATACCGAAAGAGTACGAAATCTACCGTCCTTGCTATAAGTGTATGAATACACAATTGCAGAAGAAGTCGGATGTTGAATTACACATTATGAAGAATAGTTTCGTTAGAGATTAGACTAAGTAGGATATTCACGGAAAAAAGGACGATAGAGGGACAATGCAAGAGACGGAAAACGAATTCATTGAAGCGGAAACCGAAGAGTGGCAAAACATAGTAGAAGAAGGGGAGGAAGAGGAGGAATGGCAGTTTGAAGAAGACGAAGCCGTCGAAGACGATGGCAGTTTGAAGAAGACGAAGCCGTCGAAGACGATGATACCATGTGCGTGTCGGTCGATGATATGGATGGGCTTATAAATGCCGTTGGACTTCCTTATGATATGGAAAACACTGGACTTGCGTTATTGGAGATGTCACGCCCCGCTTCCCAGTGTACAGAAGTGGTGACGTGGCAGGCCCGCAACGTATTTACTAAGAAATAAATACGTTAAGCGTAATTAAGCAATATATGTATAAAATGCAAAAGAATTGACAAGAGATATAAAATGAACATCAATTTTTATTAACATTCATCTTTTACATTACAACTGCTTTGAAAAGGAAAAATACAATGATATAAAGTAATGCCTAAACAGCGGCATACAAACTGAAATAAGTACAAGATGAACTAGAAGTCCTGCTGGGCAGTGAACTGGTCTAAGTCCTCCTGGCTCGGCTCCATATCCTAAGAGTCCGGTCCTCCTGACGAACCTTCCAAAGAAAGAAATAGACAGGAATTTCGTCAGTGAACTAGCGCTCGGTAAGTCCCAAAAGAAATAACGAAATATAGTAAGTAATGATAATTGAACTGGTAAGATGTATATGTATAAGATTGCTATTCTAACGTAGGTGTTTGTAGCTTGGTACAGAAAGTATTTGTGTATACGAGAGAAGTCCAACTTACCCCGTAGACTATGGTAACATGTAGTACAAGACCCCGTCAAAACCCACGGGACAACGGCATAAGAGTTCATGTAGGTGTCTTTTAGTGATCATCTCGTGCCACGTTCATACATTCCATACCAATCTACCCCGTTAACCCCGTAATGTATTGTATAGATTATATTTACAAGTCTTGCCGAAACTATGGATATAAGTTGTTCAAGTAGTCAGGTTCAGGATGTAAGCTTGTAGTCATGTCAAGTTATAGCTATGGTTCGGTCAGGTCAGGTCAAGTCTTGTATTCAGGTTTGATATTCAGGTTCATATTCAAGTATACTTGTAGACTTTGAATTCTTGTTTGAATTGGATTCTGAATTGAGTTTGGATTCAAGTTTGATTTAGACTTAGATGGAGTCAGATACTTGTAACTGATTTGCATCCTGAATTAGATTCGGGAGTCATCGGTAACTGCTGCACATGGACGGGAAGATTTGTGTCTTTTTCTAAGACAATTACCATTGATAACACCGTTAAGTTTTCTACCTTAACTAGGCAATCACTCACTTTCTCCGGCTCCTTGGGGCTCAAGAGAATTGATCCCGCTTAAACCTATATTTACTAAAGTCCTTAAGTGTTGTTTTATATAACTCGAGGGAGTTTTATTAAAGCATTTTAAATATAATTAAAAATAGACCTCGAGAAATTATTTATATTATTTAGGGTTTCCATGGATGTGAATTTTAGAGATTTGAGATATTTTAGTGATAATAGCTTAGCTTGGAAAGTTCATGGTATTTTATTGTAAAGCTTAACTTTTATTGGTATCTTGATGAAACTTGTAATTCTTTCATTTGAAAAATATAAGTTTATTATATTTTGAAAATATATGGATTTTGTAATATTTATATAATTATTAAAAATTAAATTTTTTAATTAAGTTGAAAAATTCGTTTTTCTTAAAAACCGTATTAAAAACCTTTCAAGACCGAATGCTCCGTGAGGAGCTCTGCATCTCGCTCTATGTCATGCCCCGCTTCCCGGTGTACGGCGAAGGGGACGCGATTGGCCTCTACGTATTTACTTAGAAGTAAACACGCTAAGCGTATCTAAGCAATATAAGTAAAATACACAAGAGATAAAGACAATAGATGGTATTGAACAGCAACTTTATTTATTAACATTCTTTTTACAATACATCTGAAATGTAAATACATGGAAAGGAAAGCAATGCCTAAACAGTGGTATAAAAGAAATGGAAAGTACTGAAATGAAATGTACAAGTAACTAGAGCTGCGGGTCGAAAGCTAGCTGGTCCAAATCCTCGCTGGTGGGCTCGATCTCCAGTGAGTCCAAAACACCTGACGACATTCCAAAGAAGATGAAAGAGAATGTCGTCATCGAACAAATCGCTCGGTAAGTCCCGTAAATAGACAAGAATGGAATAGACAGAATAGAGAGTATATTGTTATAATATTGTATTTTATTGTTAATTGTTTGTAGCTTGGTACAGAAGAGGCCAGTGTATACGAGAGGAGCCTCACTTTCCCCGGAGACTAAGGTGTCAGGAGCATAAAGAACCATTCAGCCACGATACAACGGTAATTGAATTCAGGTTAGGTGTATTATGGTTGCAGCCTCGTGCTACTTCTAACACCTTCCGTATCAATCTACCCCTTATAACCCCGCGATGTCTTGTTTGTATTGTTTGTATTGTATTGTCTTGTAAATTGAATTGTATAGATGGATGACTTGCCGAAACCATGATATCAGTAATGGAATGGATATAATGGATGAACATGTAGATGGAATATATCCATGGTTCGGTTCGGTCAAGTTGTATAGATTTGAATAGATTGAATATATGGATTCATGGATTCATGTTGAATTGAAGTTTGATACTTGAATCATATTCAAGTCAGATTAATTATATTGAGACTCGGTCTGAGTCAGACAAATTAAAAAGAAATTGAATCCTGAATTATATTTTGGTGCCATCGGTAACCGCTGCACATGGACGACAGGATTTGTGTCTTTTTCAAAGACGATTACCGTGTTAATAACACCGTTTGTTAAGTTGTCTACCTTAAATAGGCAAGCACCCATATCTCCGGCTCCCTGAGACTCAAGAGACTGGTCCCGCTTAAACCTATGTTTACTAGGGTCCTTATTATAATTTAGTATATCTTGAGGGGGTTTTATGTAAAAATAATTTTGTATAATTTTCAAAATACACCTCAAGTATTTTATTATCGTCTTTAGAGTTTTCATGGATGTATATTTTATCAATGTGATATTTCTAGTGAATAAAACCTAATTTCATAATATATGGTATTTATTTTTAATATTGGAATTATATGGTATTTTCTTGTAAATGAGATGTTTTTCTTGAATTTTGGAAATGTGGAATATTATAAATATAAAAAATAGATATTTTGATATTAATTACATATATATTTATTTATTAAAAATATAAGTTTTATTTATAATAGAAATCACTTTTTCTAAAGAAAAATGTATTAAAATCTTTCGAGATCGTATACTCCTTGCAGAGGTCTGCATCTCACTCTACTAGGCTCGAGGATGTGCGATAATCCGCACCATACCGAACGGATTCCCCGAAATGGGTTGTAGAGGCGCATTTACAAAGATTTGCTAAAATACACATCTTGTAGAAAAATGTTTTTATAAGTCGGAGGTAGTTATGTGTAAAGTCGTATTTTTCCCAAATCTATGTTCCCAAATTTCGTCGTGCTATGTTACATTTGAGTGTTGTGAGGAGGTAGGTCATTAACTCGTGAACTATTTAAAGGTATAGCAAGGAATTGTAAGGATTTATGTTGAAACTAAATTATACGGTATTTTACTATAAAAGTGCGATAAAAGTTACAAAAATGATTCTTTTGTGGTGAATATTGATTTAATGGTTTTGTTAATGTTGGTTAAGCCATATGTGAGAATATTAAGTTATCTTGATTAAGAAAAATATAGATTTTTAAAGAAAACTGAATCGGAAGTCGGACTAACTCCGCTTCCGTCGGGTTTTAGAAAAATAACTTTTTAGAGATCAAGATGAGAAGGAAGAATGGGACTTACTGGCTTTAGAACTAGACGGGAGAGAGAGAGAACTATGGATGGCGTCGGGACGTCATTTCGTCGTCGGAAACTCCTCGGATCGTCGTCGGAAGTTCGTCGGAGTTTCGCCCTTTGCTAACTCCATTTGCACACAAAAAGTATTGGGAATTTTCTTGAGAGTTTGGGCAGGGATTTAGGAGTGAGGAGCGGTGATTTGAGGTGTGGTATTTATAGGAAAAATTAGGGTTTAGGGTAATGAAAGGGTGTATTAAAAATGGATTAAATGGGGGTTTTAATTTGCTCTGTAAATGTGCAGGGAAATTAAATAGTACATAGGTTATGGGGTAGGCCAAAGGTTGCAGAGGATAAAAGAAAATTGGGGTTTCAACTGAGTCGGACCAGCGCCGCAGGCCTATTCGACCGAGTCGCTGGCCCGAGTCAGCCGAGTCGGGATGCGTCTCCTCGCCACGTGTCCCCGTCGCTTCGTCTACTGCAAGGGACTCGTTTGTTTTACGTGTGACTCTTGGTTTTACGTGTTGGGCACGTGTAGACCTTTGGGCTTCTAAAAGATTAAAAGAATTTAATTAAAAAAATGTGTGGCTGATGGGATTTGAACTCTGGTGCTTTGGTTCAGCAGTGCAAGGTCTTACTAATGAGCTACAAGCTCCTTCTTGCTGTTCAGAAGCAAATCAAACTTATAACTTGTGCTCAGGCTCAAGTACCCTTTTCTGTATTTTTGAAAAAAATTGTACAGAAAGTTTAGGGTTGTTACATTCTACCCTCCTTATAAAAATTGCGTCCTCGAAATTTGTAAAAGGAAAGTGTAACGGATTCAAGGAAAGTTTGGTGATAGAAGTACTGATAGTATATGGAAAAAAAATAACAAGTGGTACAATGGGTTGAAACGGTTGAAGAGAATTACCAGTGTTACCTTGGTCTACAGCCTCTGCTTCTTCGGCTCCTAAAAGGAAAGCCTGACGCCGTGGTACATTTCTCCTAACTGGAGGCACATTCCTCTGTCCTTGGGGCATGTTTCTCTACCCTCGAGGCATGTTCCTCAGTGCCTGATGGAATTGGCGAGTAGGCTGTGCAGGTGGTGGAGCTGGGAGTGTAAGATGAGGTGCAGGAACCTGGATAGATGGCCGCTGCGGGTGGTTGATGGGTGTCTGAGCTGGGTTGCGTATATAAGGACATTTTCCAATTCTTTGATTGGACGCACCACAAACTAAACACAGGCCTTTTGCGCACCTACGGTACTTCACCAAATATCCATCTCTCTTGCAATGGAAGCAAAAATCTGGACTTGGCTGGTTATTGATTTCTTCCGATATCCTGGTTCAACAGTTGGCCTTGAAGAGCCTCCTCCTGCCATCTGAGTGGCAGGACGCTTCATTCCGGCAGATTGAGGTCTGCCCTTCCTCTTCACCATTGCCTCATATCATCGGACGGCCTTCAAAACCAAATCATGGGTTGGGAAATCCCCTGTACCTAATGCAGCTTGGATTTCCTAGCCCAACCCTTGCTGAAATCTTCTGGCTCTGATCTCAGCAGTCGGTATCATGTGTGCCGCGAATCTGTTGCGGTCTAGTGTTAGCTGTGTAGTATGTGATATTTGAAAATCGAATTATTGAGACATATCTTACCGACTGAGCATGGTGAACTCAGCATCATATTCATCCACTGACTTGGTCCACATTGAACCTTGTTGCAGATGGATGAACTGTTGTTCCATATCAAAGCGGGAAGTCTCAGGGAAGTACTTTGCGTCGAACATATCACCAAAATTCTTCCATTCGATAGGCTGATGAAGACGGCTTTCTTCCGCCTTCCACCAAACCTGTGCATTGTCCGTGAGCTGCAGCTTCGTAACTTGGACCCAAGCTATCTCTGGCACTTGTGCCGCTGCCAAATCATCTTCAATGCTTTGAGCCCATTCCTCCACATCCAGAAGGCTCTCTTTTCCCGAAAAGTTCTTGTGGTGCGGTGCCCGGAATTGCTTCACTCCGGGTGTTTCCGCTTCTGGACGGTTCAAGAGAATAGCAGTCTGCTGCTGCTGTCCTTCCAAGAGGCTGCGGATCGCCTCAATCAATACCGTCTGCTCATTGATCGGAGCAGCAACGGCAGGTGTGAGTGGTAGTGGTGGGGGAGTGTTGATTAGTCGAAAATATTGCATATTTTAACCGGCAATTTCCTCATCATTTGCATTCATATAGAAGTGTTCGGCATTCATATCTTACATATTAGCAAAACTGTCGCAAAATATCAGATTACATGTATTAGACTCTAAAACCGACACTATAAAGGAAATTGACTACATTTCATGGCATCGCATCATCCCTACATTTTACGCAACACTTGTTTTGAGACTGTGCAGGAAAATCCAGCAGAAAGGCCAAAATTTACAGGGTACAGCTAAAACGTTCTGCCAACTCAATGATTTCAGTTCTGGTATCAATCCAAAGGGACAAAAAAAAATCAACATATCAGATGAAGCCCCAAATGGCATCCCAAGACCACACCAGAAATACCAAGGCCCAAGCCCTACAGACAGCCGCGGATCCGCGGCAGGAGCATGCTTGCGTCGCGGATCCGCGGTGGGTCCAAGGAATTAGCTCCTCATTTTTGGTGCACAACTCCTAGCTCAGTTCCTAAACTTCATAAAGACACTACATTTTCCAGAACACTCCAGAGACTTCTGCCAGATCAGCAAGCTTGGGGATCAACACTAAACTAACCTATCATTCTAGAAACTTCTCCCTAAACCCTAGCTTAAACCCTAAGCTAAGCCTAACAAACTCTTTCTAGAAGTATTTCAACAAACTTTTGGAGGGAACTCAAAGGCTTAGGGTTTGGGTGATCTATAAATAAGACCCTAGGCTCACTTGTAAAAGGATCCAATTTTTGAAAGACTTGATCTTTGATTAGTTGATTTTAGTAGCCAAATTAGAGCCATTCTCTCTCTCTTCATCTTCTTCTTCCACAAGTCTAGTGAGAGGACTTGTGTGAAACCCTAACCCTAATTCCAATCAAAAGCCAAGATCCCGAGTACCCATTCAAGCAAGAAGCCTTGCAACCTTTTAGGAGCCGAGCCGGTCTTCAACAGAGCAAGTGGTCTAAGCCGATCCGCGACTCACGGAGCCGAGCGACGCCAATTCAACAATTTAGTTCTTCCTCTTGTAGTTCTTGAGCGACTGTAATCAAATTGTTGATATAAATAAAAGGTGATATTCTTTTATCTTGTTTTCTTTAAATTCTCGCATCATGATTCAATCTAAATTTCTAGTTGTAATTCTTGTTGTGATGTTTGAGTAATACTCCGCTCGTCGAGGAGTCGAGACGATCAATAGAATGATGATGTAATATATCTTAAATCGATTCTTGAATCCTACGAGTTGTGTAAACCCTAGCAAGTTCAAGAATCGACGACCCAATTCGTTGCGATGCTTTCTTGATTGATATCGCTCGAGATTGGGGAGTTACGATCGGTTCTTGAAATTGCTAGAGGCTAGAATGTGAATGATAATCAACGAAAGAACAAGGGTTAAAAGATGAAACCCTAGTTTCATCAAGAAAGCCCTAACTCTCGTCGATCATCATCGATCTAGTATCAATCCTTCGAAGGACAAGAACACGAAATCTTGATATTACATCACGTCTATAGATCCGATCGATTCCTACGAGCCTCATTTAGATTCTTGACATTTTGGTTGGAAATATTATCGAAACCCAATTCTTGATTGTTTATCAGTTTCTTGATTCTTGATTAAACTCGTGACACCTGAATCAATTGATAAATTCTTGAATCATGTTTTCTTTTCTTTTCGATTAACTTTTCGATTCAAACAAATCAAATATACAAACGAATCGCACAATCCCTGTAGACGATCCGCACTCACTTACAATTTACAACTGACACCGTAGTTGATTGCGGTCAAATATAATTTTTTTTTGATTGTGAACTTTATTCAATTTACCGACACATAGAAACTTATTCGCTTTATTTGATTTACACAATCCGGAATTTTATAACAATCAAAATGGCGTTGTTGCCGGGGATCGCACGCTAATTCGTTTTATATCAAAGTTTGAATTGAAAGATTTATTTCATTGTGATTTTTGAGATCAAAATTCGTGCAAACCCTAAACAATTTGTTGTGTTTCATTGCAAGGAGATCTGGAGCTTGCTGGGAATTTGGAAAAAAATTTGGAATATACCAGAGAGCAGAGGGAGTCTACAGAAGCTCCCTAGTGAAGTTTTGTGCATTGATCCCATTGTTCGACCGCGGAAGCGCGGTGGGAGTGCCCAATTGCGGCGGAACCGCGGCAATTTTGGGGGATCTCTGAAAATTTTTTGCTTCAGGTACTTTCTTGACTTCTCCTCTCTCCTCTTTTTAGCTCCAACTAATACTTTTCTGCAGGATTCTTTGCAAAGAATAGCAGCTCGCAAATTGCAAAATTAAATTTGTGCGTGATTTTATTTATTGGTTGTTTACATTCAAAATACGGATATTAAGGGGCACGGCCAAATCCAAATTAGGTCGGGATTTCATTACCCTTCCTAGGCCCCGAAAACCACAAAACTTGCATCCGCATTGACCCACATTAACTAAAAGAAATCTAGAGATGACTCTAAGGACTGTCGCGCTCAATTAGGACAGAAGAAGGCCGTGGGTAATTCATTGCTTATCCGCGTTTTCTTGTGGTGCCTAAGGCGAGTGTGTCTAAGGTTAGTGGTTTTTAATTAGGCCCATTACTTACATAGTGGAGTACCTTCCCACTTACCTGGCACTTATCCGGCCACAGGGGAACAAAGAAGCAGTGGAGGATTCTATCCTGCGACTTGTCTTTTGGCAGTTAGGAGCGGTCTAGAGCCGGACCTAGGTGACCACTAGATTCTAGGGTTTGTGTGCTGCATTTGTTGTGTCGCATCATTTTTTCAAAAATCCGTCCCTTTTTCAAAGCAAACACCGCATTCATTCATTTACCCCTAATTATAAGCCAACGCTGCCACTTGTACTAACCCTTTTTAGTACAAGATAGGCTGGACACGGGATTCTAGTACCCGTTTAGTCCGCGTACCCTTTATCGACTCCGAAGTCGATATTTCTCCATTTACCTTTTCTTTACCCACTACCACACCCACACCGATGGATACACCTCCATCAAACTTCTTTAACCCTAATCTGCCGTCGTCCGTTGGTGCGCAGAATCCACCCCGTATCTCTCTCCAGGAGAGGTGCTATCCACTTAGAGGTCCTCTTTCGACCTGCTTATCCACACCACCAGCCAATGGGGATAACTTTGAGATTAAGCCCCAGTATATCAATCTTTTACCCAAATTCCACGGACTCGAGACTGAGGACGCTTTCGTTTTCATTACCAAATTTGAAAACATATGCGCAATGATGGGTACGTCACAACTTTCAGTGGATGCAATGCGTCTACGACTTCTTCCATTTACATTGTGCGATATGGCCGAGAAGTGGCTATATAACACTACCGCATACTCTATTACGAATTGGGAAGAATTCGTCGCTGCATTCCTTAAGAAATTTTACCCAATCCAAAAGACGGCTCGAATCCGTAGCGAACTGAATCAATTTGCCCAGCTCCCTACCGAACCATTTTCAAAATGCTTTGAACGTTTCAAGGATCTATTGGTTCAGTGTCCTCATCACGGCATCCCGAGATGGGAGCTTTGCCGAATCATTTATGAGGGCATTAACCCAAGCACTAAACAGAGCCTTGAAAACATGTGTCAAGGTACTTTTATGACCAAGGATGATGGGGAAGCTTGGAAGTACTAAGAAGAGTTCGCTGAAAAATCACTACAGTGGGAGAGTGGAACCCAACCATTGAATAGGGGTGGCGTACACCAAGTAGATGTGTCCATAGGTGTTCGAGCTGAGATGGCAGCAATGCAAAAGAAGCTCGACGCTATGGAACACAAATTTTCTGCAGCCTCCCTAAACCCAATGTCACTCCCCAAAACTGTTTGTGGGTGCTGTTCTGATCCGTCTCATTTAACGGAAGAATGTCCATTAAACTCGGCGTTTCAAGGTCACGAGCATTCTAATGCCGCATTTCAAAGACATCGAAACGATCCATATTCTTCCACGTACAATCATGGTTGGAGGAATCACCCGAATTTTGCTTGGAACCAAAACCAATCTCAAAACACGGTTCCAAATACGAATAATTTTCAAAGGGCTCTTCCTCCACCACAACAGCAACCCCTTCAACTCACTCAGCACCCCTACCAGTCACAAAATTTCCAAAATCAGGGCAACACTCCTGCACAGTCTAATCCTATGCAGTCATGTTCTGACGAGTTCTCTCAATTCACTCAAACCATGAAATCACTTTTATCAAATTTCATAGAGGTTTCGACTGAGGTTAGATCTTCTGTCAGTGAGATAAAGAAAAACTCAGCGTCTCAAGCTGAGAGTATCATATCGATGGAAGCTGAAATCGCACGCCTAAAAGCCGAAATGAGTGCGAGAGAAAAGGGAAACTTCCCTCTCAACCCCTACAGAATCCTGGGCATTACAATGTAAATGCCATCACAACGTTGAGATCGGGAAAAGTGCTGAACAATCATGTCGGGGAAGGTATTGATGATACTGAAAATCATATCAACACCCCGGCTGAGACCTTTCCACACACACACACTTCTCCTTCTGATCCTTCTTCTTCTACCATACCACCTTCTCTAGAGCCTATTCTCCATTTCCCATTAGGCTCAACACCTGAACCCAACCCTTATAGTTCTCCACAGACGGTCCCCACACCTCTTTTGGGACCTCGTCTACCCCCTCTTCCTTCTCCTATGATGGACCCTGCGCTTATTGCAAAAGCTCCTTACCCGAATCGGTTAAGGGGTAATAGAACGAGTCCTCATATGGAGAAAATTTTGGAAATGTTCAAACAGGTTAACATCAATATCCCTCTCCTAGATGCGATTCAACAAGTCCCCGCTTATGCGAAAATTCTTAAGGACTTCTGCACTAGGAAGAGGAAGGCTCAAGTGCCGAAGAAGGTCTTTATGTCTAATAATATCAGTACTGCTTTTATTCCCCAGCTACCAAAGAAACGTAAGGACCCAGGATGTCCTACAATATCGATTTCTATTGGGGGTAAAAACATAAATCGTGCTCTTTTAGACCTTGGCGCAAGTGTTAACCTGCTCCCTTATTCTGTCTATGAGCAACTAGGGATTGGAGAGCTGAAACCTGCTCACTGCACTCTCTAGATGGCAGACCGATCTATCACCAAACCAAGGGGTGAATTAGAGGATGTGTTGATAAAGGTCGGGGAATTTGTTTTCCCTGTAGACTTCATTGTGCTCGACACACATCCTGTAGCAAACCCCCGGGGCCAAATTCCGGTGATTCTAAGTCGTCCTTTCCTTGCCACTTCCAACGCTGTTATAAACTGTAGAAACGGTTCAATGAACTTATCATTTGGAAATATGACTATTGAACTAAATATCTACAAAGTTGGAACTCGGCCATCAGAACCCTCTGCTCATATTTTAGATGTGTGCTCTGTCCATGAGATCGCTCCCGATAGTTGTGGAGCTGAGGAACTTTGCTTTACTGATCTCGATGACATTACCACATCTCTGTTTGACTTTACACAAGATCTTAGTGAGGACACTTTACTTACACTTGGGTCATGCACTTCTGACTTTTCTCCACCCGAGTCTGTATCTTTCACAGGCTCTGAGCTTCTTTGTAAATCCAAAAATCATTCAATGATCCCTCCTTCTATCATTTCTCCGCCCGAATTAGATCTCAAAATTTTACCGTCTTATCTGAAATATGCTTATTTAGGTGAGAAGGAGACTTTACCGGTTATAATTTCCGCTTCTCTAGCATTAGAGCAAGAGAATGCACTTTTATCGGTATTGAGATCTAACAAAGAGGCGTTTGGTTGGAGTATGGCGGAAATCAAAGGGATTAGTCCTTGATAGTTGAACATCATATACATGTGATGGATGATGCCAGACCAACCCGAGAACCACAGAGACGGTTGAATCCCGTCATGAAGGAAGCGGTCATGAAAGAGATCGTCAAATGTTTAGATAATGGTATTATATACCCCATCTCCGATAGCCAATGGGTGAGTCCTATACATGTCGTTCCTAAGAAATCCGGCATCACTGTTATAACCAATGAGGCGAATGAGTTGATTCAGACACGCGCCCAAACTGGGTGGCGTGTATGTATCGATTATAGAAAACTCAACGCTGCCACGAGGAAAGACCATTTTCCTCTACCATTCATTGATCAGATGCTGGAACGCTTAGCGGGACGAGAGTATTATTGTTTTATGGACGGATACTCAGGCTATAATCAGGTCCCCATCGCCAAAAAGAATCAAGATAAAACCACTTTTACTTGTCCTTTTGGTAATTTTGCTTACAGTCTCATGCCCTTTGGGTTATTCAATGCTCCCGCTACCTTTCAGCGGTGTATGATGGGGATATTCTCTGATATGGTAGAGAATTTTCTGGAGATCTTTATGGACGACTTCTCGATTTTTGGAGACTCTTTTTCCGATTGCCTAGCGAATCTTGACGCGGTTTTTACTAGTTGCAAAGAGAAGAACTTGACTTTGAACTGGGAAAAATGCCATTTTATGGTCCAAGAAGGAATTGTTCTTGGACATGTCATTTCACAGAAAGGCATTGAGGTTGACAGAGCTAAGATAGATGTCATTCAAAACCTCCCTCATCCCAAAAGCGTCAAAGATATTCGCTCTTTTCTTGGCCATGCGGGCTTTTATAGGAGATTCATTAAGGACTTTAGCAAAATTGCTAGACCTTTAACTCTTCTCCTGGCCAAGGATACGACCTTCCATTTTGACTCGGATTGCGAGACAGCTTTCGACTCACTTAAACACTCACTCACTTCAGCCCCCGTTTTATCATCACCAAACTGGGACTACCCCTTTGAGCTGATGTGTGACGCATCTGATTTTGCAGTAGGTGCAGTCTTAGGACAGCACATCGAAAAGATGCCACACGTGATTTACTATGCTAGTAAGACCCTGAATGATGCGCAAATCAATTATACAACCACAGAAAAAGAACTCTTAGCGGTTGTATTTGCATTAGAAAAATTCAGGCCTTACTTAATTGGCTCACCTATAGTTGTATATACTGACCATTCCGCTTTAAAACATCTTCTGGCGAAGAAAGATGCAAAAGGTCGACTAATACGTTGGATCCTTCTGTTACAAGAATTCGATCTTGTTATCAAAGATAAGAAAGGATGTGAAAACGTAGTAGCTGACCACCTTTCACGCATCATTTCTTCCCCTGTGACCCTGCCGATCAATGACTCGTTTCCTGATGAGCAACTCTTGAGCGTATCCAATGAACCATGGTTCAGGGATATTGTGAACTATCATGCCACGGGACTAATACCCAGCGATTGGTCAAAACAGGACAAATACCGTTTTCTATCCAAAGTAAAACACTTTTACTGGGATGAGCCATATCTGTTTAAATATTTTCCTGATCAGATCATTCGCCGGTGTGTCCCGAATGAAGAGTTCAAGAGTGTTCTTTCTTTTTATCATGATCAGGCCTGTGGGGGTCACTTCGGTCCTAGAAAGACAGCGGAAAAGGTTTTGCAATGTGGATTTTATTGGCCGACCTTATTCAAGGACGCATTTGAGCATTGCAAAACCTGTACACAATGTCAGTATACGGGTAGAATATCCCAGAGGAATGAAATGCCTCAGCAACCCATCTTGGTTGTTGAAATATTCGATGTTTGGGGCATTGATTTTTTGGGTCCCTTTCCCAACTCCTTTGGGAATTTGTACATACTGCTGGCGGTTTATTATGTCTCAAAGTGGGTAGAAGCCATTCCATGTTGCACTAATGAAAAGAAAGTTATCATTAAGTTCTTGAAAGAGAATATCTTCTCGCGATTTGGACACCCACGCGCTATTATTAGCGATAATGGGACACACTTCTGCAACAGATCTTTCGAGACTCTGATGCGGAAATATTCAATCAACCACCGACTTTCTACACCCTATCACCCCCAAACAAGCGGGCAGGCTGAAATTTCAAACAGACAAATCAAACTTATCCTGGAGAAAACTGTAGCTAAAAATAGAAAAGACTGGTCGACCAAACTGACGGATGCTCTTTGGGCATTCCGAACTGCATATAAGACCGACCTAGGGATTTCTCCATATAGGATAGTGTTTGGGAAAGCATGTGACTTACCTGTCGAGATAGAACATAAAGCATTGTGGGCTATTAAAGAAATAAATTTTGATCTAAACCTTGCTTGCAACTTTCGGAAGCTGCAACTTAATGAGCTAAGCGAACTCCGCGATGAAGCTTATGATAACGCCGTAATCATAAAGAATAGGACTAAGGTTTTTCACGATAAAAACATTTTGAGGAAAACATTTTTACCTGGTCAACAAGTCCTTCTTTATGATTCACGATTACACCTTCACGCGGGTAAGCTCCGATCTCGATGGAAGGGACCTTTTGTTATGCGGTATGTATACCCGCACGGGGCAGTAAAGATAGAAAATGTTAAAAACGACACCTTTTTCAAAGTGAATGGACATAGACTAAAACTGTATTTTTCCACTGACCCCACGGAGGAGCTCCTGTTCTTACAGGAGCCAGTTTATTTGGATTAAAATTCCTCTGTCTCACCTTCATATCCTGTATATCACTGCATCATCTTTTTGAATGAAGGTGAGTGAAAAGAATAAGTTTGGGGGAAGTTCTTCACTTATATATTTTGCCCCCACTAATAATTCCCCCCAGGCTTACAGGTTTTGTAGGTATAGCGTTTGGCAACAGTGAGGACACTGTTGAAAACAAGTTTGGGGGAGGTTTGTGCTTATTTTTGCATCATTTGCATATCATCTGCATAAGCACAAAACATTTCTTTTAAAAAAATCTATAAAAAAATTGAAAAATTTTCAAAACCCATAAAAATCTAAAAATTTTCAAGTATAAAAATAATTTTAATATTTACACTTTTTTTGTATATAAATAAGATAATGAAAGTTTAGATAGTAAAAAATTACATCCATGAGATTAGAAAAATTTAAGAAAACTAGGAAAATTAGAAGTTTTCTTATACGAACTAGTAATAAGTAGTTATGAGCCGTTGTCCTAAGGGTTAGTAAGATGAAGGACGTCACTGATCTGAGGATAAAAATAAGTCTGAAAAATAGTTTCTATTCTGGAAGCCAAACATTTTGAACGTTGCTACCCTGCTATTCGCACTTACACACGTCTTAAAGCCTGGGATAGTAGAGGATACCTTGAAATGCTCTTGTCTTAAAGCCAAAAGTATGAAGGAAATAAAAAAAAATGAATGAAGAAAATATAAAGTGGTGAGAAAAATGGACACTGGTTTTGTTATCACCAAGGGCAATAAAAAATATATAGCGAGGATGCTTCTTCACCTAGTGCCCTAAGGCCAACTGGTCTGGGAATCACTGCTATGCCTGAGGTGGTGCAAGACGAGGAAAATACACCAAGCAAGCAAGCACAGGAGTAATCGGTCGGTTAGTACCTCAAGAAGTATTAACGGTCGCATGAAAGTGTGTGAGCAATCTCGTCTAAATATTCATTAATTAAAAAGTACTGAGGCTGATGGGCAAGAGTATGATATCTTGAATTGAATTCTCCGGGTGTAGGGATGTCCTTTACACACATGCAGGGTTATATGATCGATATTTGGAAGAAAGATAGGAATGAAAAATAAGACGATGTTTTATTGAGGGAGGACGTGATTTCTAACATCTTTTCATGACCATTAAGATAGGGCTCATGACAACCGAAAAGCTAGCTTAGTTGGAAATCCTAATTTTCAAAGCTTTTCTTTTACAATTCTTGTCTTTAAATGTAATATTCATGATCTTTCTTTTATCATTGGATTTTGTGGGTGCAATCCGCTGAAAACCCTCAGGAGACAACACTCCTCCTACTAGGGACACCTAGAGGTTTAAAGGCTTGTTGCACGTGCTCAGTGCAATCGTGTTGCCTACGAAAGTGTGCTAGTTAGTTTTTTCTCTTTCTTTATTTTCTCCTTCTCTTTTTAATAAAACAGTTCGCTCGAGACGATCGAAATTAAGTTTGGGGGAATTTGATTAGTCGAAAATATTGCATATTTTAACCGGCAATTTCCTCATCATTTGCATTCATATAGAAGTGCTCGGCATTCATATCTTACATATTAGCAAAACTGTCGCAAAATATCAGATTACATGTATTAGACTCTAAAACCGACACTATAAAGGAAATTGACTACATTTCATGGCATCGCATCATCCCTACATTTTGCGCAACACTTGTTTTGAGATCTGTGCAGGAAAATCCAGCAGAAAAGCCAAAATTTACAGGGTACAGCTAAAACGTTACGCCAACTCAATGATTTCAGTTCTGGTATCAATCCAAAGGGACAAACAAAAATCAACATATCAGATGAAGCCCCCAATGGCATCCCAAGTGTAGGGTTCCTAGGCACGCTAATGAAGTCTCACAAGGCATCAACCATGCCAATTTCAAAAATTACACGTGCCGAGAAACCCTAATACGGATCGTTAACTAGATTTTAGGCGATAAAATGAAACTAGTTTACCACTAAACTAAAAGAACGGAAATACAACCTTTGTAGATCCGTTTCTCCACCTCCATAGCTCCATGATGAAGTCCTCTCCGCTGTCCAAATCGAACCATGACTCTAGCATCGGCTTCATCGGAGAAAAAGCGGGCTAGGTCATCGACGACGATGCCAAAGATGATCTACGTCGAGGCATCACTAGATCAAGCTCCACCTTCACCAAGCCTTGAAAACTTGTGAAGGAAACACCCTATACTACTTGGCAAGAGGTAGAGGATGAAGAAATAGGAAGTGGGTTCACTTTAGAATTGGATTTCTCACTCAATTTCACTAGTTGCCATTGATGAGGCAAGCTATCTTCATCTTGAAGAAGAAGAAGAAGAAGATGAATATTATGATGAGTATTTTCCAAAAAGGAAATAAAAAGAATACTTATCATAATGTAACCATGGTCAAGTGTAGAGAATATACTAGGGTTAAGTGGAATGGTTAGGGTTAAGCATGAGACAAAATGGTCACTAAGTCAAAGCTTCATGAAGCTTCATAATACAAACAAAGTTAGCAACCATTTTTCTCTTTATGCTTTTCATTTTCCATAAAGAATAAATAAATAAATAAATGAGAAAAGGAAATGAAACCCTAACCACTTAAGTAACCATGGTTTAATTCTTTACACTTAACCAAAAAGCATGTATCATCAAACATGATACAATCATGTGCACAAAAGTATATCACATATACAATGTGCACATCAAGTGAGAAAATCCATTTAAAAGTGAACCAATACTAGTTAATGCAAAGTAATATATCAAATATATAATTATATATTAAATCATTAAATCAACACTTGATTCAATGATCCGGTCATGTCGCACATAACCGACTAGTATCCAATGTATCGACTTATCGAATCAATCTACGATTCGATAACTAGGTTATATCGCATACAACCAATCGAAACATTCATCGCGAGAATGAAATACGGTATCACATACACGCATTATTCTCGGTCCCGCACATATCTCATATGCGCTCCTATTTCGTTTCGCTTGAGCCAGGAAACCTCTGTGTAGGACTCTAAAGACTCGTCAATACGCCGGCAGCAGGTGATGATCATATCAAACACCCACAAGCCGCAAGCGGTCTGCTAAACGTAACGGCCACCCGGGTATTGAGCGATCAGAAGATCGACGAGCAAGCCCGCTCACACTCCAGTGAATCCAACCAGTAACACTACCGTACAGTCCGGTCTCGTCGTCTGATATGTCGCATATCTTGCCTAGGGGTGGTAAACGTCAGACCCCAATATCTCGATAAGTCGTGTCGATATGAGGTCTATAACAATTCGAGAAACTACTGGTAACACTTACCAGTAAATCTCAACAACCCTGGCCAGGGATTTCCTGTTATAGCCAATCGAACACAGCGCAACATCAACCCCTATACCGGGAGAGACGAATCCCCTCCTATCGCTCATTGCCTCCATGTGACTCGGGACTGTACCCAAAAACCACCGTTTTGCACGCCCTCTTGGACGTGGTAAGGTGGAAATCAAAGCACAGTGGGAACCACACAAGACTCTATGACGATCTCGGGTCAACAGACTACTCTGTACCAGTGTCACCAGAGAACTGCCATCTGACGTAAGGTATAATACCATCTGGGAGTTCTCGGCGAGTCCGTCCAGTGTACCCAGTCTCTACTGAGCACCCGTATATCATCTCTGATGTCAAACACCAATGGATATGGGATCATCCATCGCCCATCTGTATGGGTCGAGAAGGTATACGCTAGTCTACTCTGGTATATCGATGCCCGGTCTCGATACACCCACGACTAGGGACCTTGAAGGATGTACTCATAGACTACCATGTCCCCACTAGTATGATCTGCATCACAGTCCAGGTAGTCAAGTACACATCCTAAGGGCTTTACCAACATGTAACAGAGAGACAATTAGTATACACGTTAAGGTAAAGAGTAACCAGATAGCATACTATCATGTCGAGCAAGAAAGTCCTCCCTATATATGTCCCAGCATCCACTACAATATACATCCTATGTACAGTAATGGCCTCTAGGGCATACATATAACTAACAATCTCCCACTTGTACTAGGGCCATCTGTAGCAGTGGTTGCAGTATCTCATACTCAACCATCCCATAATAGTCTCTCTCTGGCAATAGGCCTTTGTGAGTGGATCCGCCGTGTTGTCCTCTGAGTCTACTCTCCTAACCTCGATCACCCTGGAGATCAACTATCTCCATGATCAGGTGATACTGCCTTAGAATATGTCTGGATCACTGATGGGACGGGTGTTCCTTGCCATAAGTCACAACTCCATTGTCACACAATGGGAGGAACTAAGTTCATCTCATGAACTAATATACACCCAGACTTCCTCTTTGGTAGCATCTTAAGTAGCGATGTATCCAGCCTTTATGGTCTAGTATGCCACGGTATCTAGCTTGGAACTCTTCCAACATACCGTCCCTTTACTGAGGGTAAAGACAATGCATGTGACTGACATTCAGTCGTCTTTATCACCCTGGAACCTTTCCAGTGATTCTCCCCAGGATCGATTGATACCATCTCACTACAACTAGTGAGTATCCTAACACCCAAATAACATCTACCTCATAGATGAAAGCTCAAGATGGAGGAGGTATCATTTTGATCCTATATGGAGAATCCTTGTGATAAGCGGAGATTGACCGAGCGTAGCATAGGAAACTTCTTCCCTATCAAGAGTATGTCATCCACGTACTCTACGAGGATCACCACCATACTCCCTACTACCTTTTTGTATATACAAGGTTCATCTACCATTTTGATGATGTCAAACTCTTTGACTAATACATCAAAACAGACGTGCTAACTCCGCGATGCCTGCTTTATCACATAAAACATCTTGCTCGCGTTTCCGCTGCTCCCACTGACTACGAAGCCCTCTGGCTGTGTACTTATAGACACTTTCTTCCAAATCATCATTTAGAAAAGCTGTCATGACACCCAACCACCAGATATCATAGTCATGGTATGCAGCCGTGGCAAGTAGGATCTGGATGGACTTAAGCATAGCTCCTTAGAAAAGGTTTCATCATTATCCACGCCTGGTAAATGACGCAAACTTTTAACAAGTCTAGCTTTGAAAGTCTTAACTTTTCCATCTACACCAAGTAATCTTCTCAAGATATACTTGCTCCTGATGGGGATTTAACCCTTCAGATATAGCAACCAAAGTCCATACTTTGTTGGTGTATGAGGATTCCATCTCAGATCACTAAGCATCCAGCCATTCTTACAGAGTCTCACTCCTGATGGCCAGTTCGAAACTAGTTGGGTCATCATCTCATGTTGCAATCCTCGCTCCCACTGTCATAGAGAAACCGAAGTATCTCTCAGGTGGGTGAGGAACCCTACTAGATCAGCGGAGAGGCTGAAGTTCGTTGGTTACTATTGAATCCTTCGGTTCTGTCAAATTATCTGCTTTAGTTTGTATAGATGGAACATTTCCAGTTCTACATAACAGACCTTGCCTCGAGCTTGTCCGGATTTTGCTTTTAGACATAGGCCGGACAACCCCAAATCTTAACCAATTTAAGATATGGGCTCTTCCCTTTCCATATCATATATGAAGTGGTAGGCAACTGATTTGATTTGAACCCTATTCAATAGGTATGCAGCTTCTCAAGTGCATTACTCCCTAAAGGAAATAGGTAACTCAGTAATACTCATCATAGAGCACACCTTATCATATAGGGTGTGATTGCTCCGCCCCGATATACCATCGTGCTATGGTGTATACGGAGGAGTAATGCTGAGAGAGAATCTCATTCTCCTTTAGAATAGTCCAGGATTTCCGTGCTCAAGTATTCTCCTCCTTGATCTCATCATAGGACATAATACTTATACCCGTATTTTGGTTCTCTACTTCTAGCTTATATTCTGTGAATATCTCAAAAGGTTCGGACTTATGTTTCAACAGGAACATATGTCTGAATCTTGAGAGATCATCAGAGAATATAATGAAGTACAAAGAACCGGTCTTGGCATGTGTAGACAGGGGACTTACATACATCAACATGTATCATCCCAAGAGTTCACTAACTCTTTCTCTGTTTGCTATAAACAGAGCTGGTGTCATTATATCTTTGTGACATGACTGGCGAGTTTCACAAGATGTAAAGTCAAACTAATTTAAATATGCATCTTTATGTAACTCCAGCTAGTCGGGTCGCATTGATATGACCTAGTCTACAATACCTCAAGAAGGATTCGTTCATTTCTGAACTCTTCCTCTTGTGTGTGTTCCAAATACTAAGAACTGTAGTTTGATTTAGAACATTAATGCTTTTAGATAACGTGCCTAAGCCGATCAACTTTTGATATAGGAAATGTTCAAAACATTATCCAACAATACAAAATTTTATCATTTCTTTACTAATAAAGAGACTGATATGATTTTGTATTTCATGTTCGGTATCTAATAACATTCGTTCAGAATCAATGTATTGAAAATACAGGGTGACAGTGACCAACAGACTTGGCTGCAACACCTGTCCCGTTTTCTGTCTCATGAAACTTATCACCCGTTCTCAGTTTTTCTACCCTTTTGTAGCCCTATGTAACAGATTACATATCTGGGATCCTGATCCGGTATCATATACCCAGGATGCGGAGGATACTGAGAAACAGTTCTTTGTAATGAACACACCCGAAGATGATGCATCAGCATGCACTCTCTTCATTTGGGCGGCACAGGAATTCTAGTAATCCCCAATTTCCTGCTCTGTCTTATAACAATTATAAGTTGAAGCGGGACCAATGTTCCCCAGCTCAGTATAACAAGCGGGTTCGGTCAATAATCCGTTTTATTATCTTGATTAAGGCGTGACATGGTCGCTACCAGGAGAGAGAGAGAAGAAAACACTCAGCGTGCGCTCTTGCAAGAATAGATTGGTTTTTATTTTATCTAATCAAGATGGCTCCCACTGCTTTTTATCAAATCTTCCTTCAAACCCTAAAAGGAAAGACTAGCCGGGATTAATTACACCCTACAACTTCGTCGATCTTTCAGCCAGGCCAGTGTCGGTACTTTGAGGGAGGTTCCCCGTGCTTTCGCACGGACCTAATTAATGTAAACCCCGTTTTCCCAAAGGCGTAACCCCGTTGACACCTTTCTAGACACCTACTTGATCGGCTAATTGTAGTGTGCAAAACTCTCCCAGGAGTAACTCTTACTCGCAGTGGGTATCGCGATCCAACTATCTCATAGAAGGTATGCAATCTCATTGCAAATTTCAACACTTGAAATTCCCGATAATACTTTTGCCCCAAGCATCCTATGACCTTGACGGAGGTCAACAAACTACAGGGTGCAAGTCAAGTTCAACCCGTCATTTCTTGATTGAATCAAACCCACCCGCATGACCCTTGACGGAGGTCAACAAGGTCGTACGACTACCCTAATCCAATCTGCATCATATGCATAAGCAGATAAATACTAGTTAGCTACCGCACACTACGCCTTGACGGAGGTCAACAAACGTAGCACGAATACTAAGTAGGATTTATCTGAAATGACGGAGGGCTACGTCAGGTTTTTCTGAAAACCTATTGCGTAATGAACTTGATATCGTTGTAGAATCAAATGAAGTTTTAAAATGGAGTGATTTTGAGGCTTTTCTAGTTTTGCTAAAGGGGTCACTCCCGGTGAAGGGATCGTCGACCCTTTCCTCGTCGAATGAGGTGCGGGATATATCATATATATCACTGTGCAAAGCAAGAACTCAAAAGCAGTCAAAAGCAAACCGAGTGTGTAGCATCTGCCAGTTATTGCTAAAGGAGTCACTCCCGGTGAAGGGATCTCGGTCCTTTCCTCATCGAATAAGGTGCTGGGTATATCATATATACCGCTATGCAAAGCAAGAACTGTAGCTACCTGTTTTGTTTAAAATTTGATTCTACAACATCTTAGGTTTCTTATCTTTCATTAATCACATTAATGAAGTCCCATCATTTAAGTACCTAAACATCACAGATAAATACGATGTACACTTATGCCATCCGCATTCGCCTCGATGTCCCCTCGTGCACCGTTAGGTTAGGTAACTAACGACAGAGCAGGGCAGGGCTAGTGCGGGTGCAAAACATAAGTAACGTCTATATAATATATCATATATACTATATATAAAGTATCTATCAAAGAACATCACATGATCGCATCACAGATATCGCAGCAGAAGAAACATATGAAACATTGGATATACTAGGACGTCCGTGTTTTCAATACGAGCCAGTATAAAACACGGATTCCACGGTCGTGATGAATAGCCAATCCCACACCCCTAGACCCCTACAAGAGCGGCAAGCAACCCTACCAATTCTAGGGTTAGAAGACCCGGACTCAACTCCTCGAGATGGTCTCCCACTGAACCCTAGAACCCGGTTACTTGTGCTCCCCTCCTTGGGTCTATCCTAATGCGGAAAAGTAAATAATATACAAAAGGTAACATCTTCCGCAACCTGGAAGTGCCCCAAATAAAAGAATATTACATATAAGTTTTTTTATATGAATGAAAATGAAAAACACTCATCTCACATAAAAACCCCCGGCTATTCAAACACGACGATCCAATATAACATATCCAGCACATAACATCACATGTCATCAACGTAAGTAAATATGCGCATCCCAATTGTCGTTGACATATAGCAACGAAAACGGCGATATCACATATTACACTTACGGTCACAGAAAAGAAAGTGTAAAACTACAACAGTTGGAATCCGCAACTTCCTCAGACATCGCATGCCTGACCAAATGAATTCCTTAGACATCACATGCCTAACAATTATAAACCCCGTATTTTAGTCTCATTATCGAAAACTCTTTTCAATATCATATGGGACTAAACTGCTAGATTTATAACATTCATTCAGTTATCTCATAACTGTTTGTGAATTCCAATTATTGTATCCCATTCCGGATAAATAGAATATATTAAACTTTCCTATCGAACATTTGAACACCCAAGTTTTTCCGAAACTGTTCAACACATGAAATAGGTTCAAAGACATTCACTTCATGCATCAGTACCAACGGTCCAGCCGTAGAAGGGTCAAGCTAACGCCTCACATATGGCACGCCGTACTGCCCCAAACCCGAAGGTTCAAAGGGCAGTTCAAGACGGTCACATAATCGAGTTAAGGTTTGTTGTCTTCTAGAGGGACCATCGCGTTACTTGCACTACTCAGAACGTCCTTAAACCACGGAAAAGTCCAACAATTGGAAATTTTCCGGCAGGGGAAAAGTTGGGTATTTATATCCGGTCGAACTTTTTAACATATTCAAAAATTATCCGGAAAGCACATAGACAAAATTTGATAATCCGATCGAAATACCGATTCCCAAAGCAACCCCAGAACACTCGACTCTTGAGTCAAATTAAAAATTCCCAGAAAACTCAGCATAATTAAATAAGAGTTACTGTGCAAAAAAGGGGATGATGACGTCATCATCTTGCCGCGGAACCGCCGCAGAAGCCAGGATTCTGCCGCGGTTCCGCCGCACTCTTTACTGTTCATGGGATAAATTTTGCATCGTAATTCTTAGAATTCCCTGCTGAATTTTTTAAGCATTTTTAATATGGAAAAATCCCAGCTTTTAGAAAAAGTCCAGAGAGCACTTGGGTTTTAGGGTTTCGGGTTCGTTCGGGTTTCAAACGTCGTCTAGACTTCGCCTAAGGCTCTAGCTAGGCTCTGATACCACTGTAGGGTTCCTAGGCACGCTAATGAAGTCTCACAAGGCATCAACCATGCCAATTTCAAAAATTACACGTGCCGAGAAACCCTAATACGGATCGTTAACTAGATTTTAGGCGATAAAATGAAACTAGTTTACCACTAAACTAAAAGAACGGAAATACAACCTTTGTAGATCCGTTTCTCCACCTCCATAGCTCCATGATGAAGTCATCTCCACTGTCCAAATCGAACCATGACTCTAGCATCGGCTTCATCGGAGAAAAAGCGGGCTAGGTCATCGACGACGATGCCGAAGATGATCTACGTCGAGGCATCACTAGATCAAGCTCCACCTTCACCAAGCCTTGAAAACTTGTGAAGGAAACACCCTATACGACTTGGCAAGAGGTAGAGGATGAAGAAATAGGAAGTGGGTTCACTTTAGAATTGGATTTCTCACTCAATTTCACTAGTTGCCATTGATGAGGCAAGCTATCTTCATCTTGAAGAAGAAGAAGAAGAAGATGAATATTATGATGAGTATTTTCCAAAAAGAAAAGAAAAAGAATACTTATCATAATGTAACCATGGTCAAGTGTAGAGAATAGACTAGGGTTAAGTGGAATGGTTAGGGTTAAGCATGAGACAAAATGGTCACTAAGTCAAAGCTTCATGAAGCTTCATAATACAAACAAAGTTAGCAACCATTTTTCTCTTTATGCTTTTCATTTTCCATAAAGAATAAATAAATAAATAAATGAGAAAAGGAAATGAAACCCTAACCACTTAAGTAACCATGGTTTAATTCTTTACACTTAACCAAAAAGCATGTATCATCAAACATGATACAATCATGTGCACAAAAGTATATCACATATACAATGTGCACATCAAGTGAGAAAATCCATTTAAAAGTGAACCAATACTAGTTAATGCAAAGTAATATATCAAATATATAATTATACATTAAATCATTAAATCAACACTTGATTCAATGATCCGGTCATGTCGCACATAACCGACTAGTATCCAATGTATCGACTTATCGAATCAATCTCCGATTCGATAACTAGGTTATATCGCATACAACCAATCGAAACATTCATCGCGAGAATGAAATACGGTATCACATACACGCATTATTCTCGGTCCCGCACATATCTCATATGCGCTCCTATTTCGTTTCGCTTGAGCCAGGAAACCTCTGTGTAGGACTCTAAAGACTCGTCAATACGCCGGCAGCAGGTGATGATCATATCAAACACCCACAAGCCGCAAGCGATCTGCTAAACGTAACGGCCACCCGGGTATTGAGCGATCAGAAGATCGACGAGCAAGCCCGCTCACACTCCAGTGAATCCAACCAGTAACACTACCGTACAGTCCGGTCTCGTCGTCTGATATGTCGCATATCTTGCCTAGGGGTGGTAAACGTCAGACCCCAATAGCTCGATAAGTCGTGTCGATATGAGGTCTATAACAATTCGAGAAACTACTGGTAACACTTACCAGTAAATCTCAACAACTCTGTCCAGGGATTTCCTGTTATAGCCAATCGAACACAGCGCAACATCAACCCCCTATACCGGGAGAGACGAATCCCCTCCTATCGCTCATTGCCTCCATGTGACTCGGGACTGTACCCAAAAACCACCGTTTTGCACGCCCTCTTGGACGTGGTAAGGTGGAAATCAAAGCACAGTGGGAACCACACAAGACTCTATGACGATCTCGGGTCAACAGACTACTCTGTACCAGTGTCACCAGAGAACTGCCATCTGACGTAAGGTATAATACCATCTGGGAGTTCTCGGCGAGTCCGTCCAGTGTACCCAGTCTCTACTGAGAACCCGTATATCATCTCTGATGTCAAACACCAATGGATATGGGATCATCCATCGCCCATCTGTATGGGTCGAAAAGGTATACGCTAGTCTACTCTGGTATATCGATGCCCCGTCTCGATACACCCACGACTAGGGACCTTGAAGGATGTACTCATAGACTACCATGTCCCCACTAGTATGATCTGCATCACAGTCCAGGTAGTCAAGTACACATCCTAAGGGCTTTACCAACATGTATCAGAGAGACAATTAGTATACACGTTAAGGTAAAGAGTAACCAGATAGCATACTATCATGTCGAGCAAGAAAGTCCTCTTTATATATGTCCCAGCATCCACTACAATATACATCCTATGTACAGTAATGGCCTCTAGGGCATACATCTAAGTAACACCAAGACCACACCAGAAATACCAAGGCCCAAGCCCTACAGACAGCCGCGGATCCGCGGCAGGAGCATGATTGTGCCGCGGATCTGCGGTGGGTCCAAGGAATTAGCTCCTCATTTTTGGTGCACAACTCCTAGCTCATCTCCTAAACTTCATAAAGACACTACATTTTCCAGAAGACTCCAGAGACTTCTGCCAGATCAGCAAGCTTTGGGATCAACACTAAACTAGCCTATCATTCTAGAAACTTCTCCCTAAACCCTAGCTTAAACCCTAAGCTAAGCCTAACAAACTCTTTCTAGAAGTCTTTCAACAAACTTTTGGAGGGAACTCAAAGGCTTAGGGTTTGGGTGATCTATAAATAAGACCCTAGGCTCACTTGTAAAAGGATCCAATTTTTGAAAGACTTGATCTTTGATTAATTGATTTTAGTAGCCAAATTAGAGCCATTCTCTCTCTCTTCATCTTCTTCTTCCACAATTCTAGTGAGAGGACTTGTGTGAAACCCTAACCCTAATTCCAATCAAAAGCCAAGATCCCGAGTACCCATTCAAGCAAGAAGCCTTGCAACCTTTTAGGAGCCGAGCCGGTCTTCAACAGAGCAAGTGGTCCAAGCCGATCCGCGACTCACGGAGCCGAGCGACGCCAATTCAACAATTTAGTTCTTCCTCTTGTAGTTCTTGAGCGACTGTAATCAAATTGTTGATATAAATAAAAGATGATATTCTTTTATCTTGTTTTCTTTAAATTCTCGCATCATGATTCAATCTAAATTTCTAGTTGTAATTCTTGTTGTGATGTTTGAGTAATACTCCGCTCGTCGAGGAGTCGAGACGATCAATAGGATGATGATGTAATATATCTTAAATCGATTCTTGAATCCTACGAGTTTTGTAACCCCTAGCAAGTTCAAGAATCGACGACCCAATTCGTTGCGATGCTTTCTTGATTGATATCGCTCAAGATTGGGGAGTTACGATCGGTTCTTGAAATTGCTAGAGGCTAGAATGTGAATGATAATCAACGAAAGAACAAGGGTTAAAAGATGAAACCCTAGTTTCATCAAGAAAGCCCTAACTCTCGTCGATCATCATCGATCTAGTATCAATCCTTCGAAGGAGAAGAACACGAAATCTTGATATTACATCACGTCTATAGATCCGATCGATTCCTACGAGCCTCATTTAGATTCTTGACATTTTGGTTGGAAATATTATCGAAACCCAATTCTTGATTGTTTATCAGTTTCTTGATTCTTGATTAAACTCGTGACACCTGAATCAATTGATAAATTCTTGAATCATGTTTTCTTTTCTTTTCGATTAACTTTTCGATTCAAACAAATCAAATATACAAATGAATCGCACAATCCCTGTGGACGATCCGCACTCACTTACGATCTACAACTGACACCGTAGTTGATTGCGGTCAAATATAATTTTTTTTTATTGTGAACTTTATTCAATTTACCGACACATAGAAACTTATTCGCTTTATTCGATTTACACAATCCGGAATTTTATAACAATCAAGTGTTGTTGACATTCGTGCTGGTGTTGTTTGGGGAATCCATAACCTTAAAAGAAAAATTTAGGTTATGACAGATTCAAAGTATATGAAATGATGAGATTCAAGAAGTATGAATTGTAAAGAATGTTTTCAGTTGCTGGTTCTTGTGTTATATTGCTTAGGTTGTCTACAAAGAACAGAACTGCATGGTAGGGTTCCATACAGCTCTGACCTGCATGGGCCGCCAACAAAACCTGTCACGCCCCGCTTCCAGGTGTAAGATGAAGGGGACGCGACTGGCCGCTACGTATTTACTCAGAAGTAAACACGCTAAGCGTATCTAAGCAATATAAGTAAAATACATAAGAGACAAAGACAATAGATGTAATTGAATAGCAACTTTATTTATTAACATTTTTTTTACAATACATCTGAAAAGTAAATACATGGAAAGGAAAGAAATGCCTAAACAGTGCATAACAGAAATGGAAAGTACTAAAATGAAATGTACAAGTAACTAGAGCTCCGGGTCAAAAGCTAGCTGGTCCAAATCCTCGCTGTTGGGCTTGATCTCCAGTGAGTCAGAAACACCTGACGACATTCCAAAGAAGAAGAAAGAGAATGTCGTCAGCGAACAAATCACTCGGTAAGTCCCGTAAATAGATAAGAATGGAATAGACAGAATAGAGAGTATATTGTTATAATGTTGTATTATATTGTTAACGTTGTTGTTTGTAGCTTGGTACAGAAGAGGCCAGTTGTCACGACCCGAAATTTAGTTCGTGACCGGCACTTAAATCACGCAACGTCTGAAGGCGCAACGTAAATTAAGTAAGCCGTAGCCCAGAAACCTAAACCTTTTTAAGAAAATAAAAGAGGTGAAGTTTTGAAATAAAGGTATGATGAAATCAAAAGTTTTCTTACATGCATAGATAATGGAACATGAAAATGCAAGTGGATTTTTACTAGTTGAAAAACATGTTTCGTCTTTTAAAAATTTGGGCAGCACCTCCCTTGTATATTTTGATCCAAAACCACATATACATGATAGTATAAAAGGCATCCCCAGGCGGGAGCTAGCTCTTCGCCAATCGGAGGAATCATAACCACGCAAGTCAAAATATATGTATACGACGTCCAACGGCGAAGATCAACACAAAGAATAAAGAATAAAGCAAGACATCAACCCACCAAGCGAACATATAACCCATCGCTTCCAAGTCTATCACAAGTCTCTCAACCACAAGTCTCTTCTAAGTCTTGCTACTTATACAGATACTAGTTTCTGATTGATGGAGTTGACTAGATACAACAGGAATAATAAATACAATAGTGGCACGATCCAATATGTACCACCTACCAAAGCAAATCACCCGAAAGCAAGCTGCGCCAACGATACCGCTACTGATCCATGCGGTCAAACCTGCAAGAACTGTGGCACAACGAGGGTGAGTTGCCAACTCGTGAGTAGAAAACATCAGCAGGTAGAAATCGAATAAAACAACGATTTCCTCGGTCAACTATATCATAAAGGTAATACTATGATATCTAGGGTCACCTTGTCTGCATAAATGCCAACAATAATCAATGTATGTATGCATGTGGATATCATCCACGTGTCCATCAATGACACAAACCATATCATGAAAACGTATATCTGTATGTATGAGGATATCAACTACGTGTGACTATCAACGACATAAACCATATCATGAAAACGTATATCTGCATGTATGAGGATATTAACTACGTGTGTCTATCAACGACACATCAAAATTATGGAACCTGAGTGTCCAACATCGACACTCGAAATATCATGAAAACCCGTGTCTAGCATCGACACGTAAATCCTCATACCTCAGGCGCCGCATCCTCAGATCGGCTCTCATATCTATCTCATCTCAGGCGCCTCATACTCTGATCGACCCTCATCCATCTCATGACTCCGGTCAGTATCCTCCGGATAACCGACGAGTCCAAATACTATCACCGGTAGGTAGTGCTCCCTCTGCCAGGCTTATCGTCTACACCATGAAAATCATTTCTTGCCCCGGGGTACCATACCGGGTCCACCATGTACCCGCAGACGGTGCCTACCGCTCCTCGAATCGGGTTTCTAACACAAGTCTCAGAACCGAGAAAACTCATGGTGGACGTCTAAAAATATCATATCAAGAGAAACCAGGTTTTTAAAACAAAACATACTTTCTTTTGAAATATAACCACGGTTCTCAAATCCAGAATCTCATGAAAACAACATCTTAATGCGTATAATCATAAAGAATGATGTATGCAAACATAGAACAGAAATGTGAGCATATCAAGTATATCATGCGACATAGTATAGTGATGTGAGCATAGCAAGTATATCATGAAGCATAGCATAATGATGTGAGCATAGCAATATATCATGCAACATAGCATAGTGATGTAAGCATAGCAATATATCATAGCATGATGTAGCAACTCTACTGTGTAAGTAACATAGCAATTATCGATGAAGACAGTGTGTGAGCCGGCAAATCTGTGTAAGTGTAACATACGCATCATCGATAATGGTGTAGGTGTACTAGCACAGATATATATATATATATATATATATATATATATATATATATATAATGAAATAAGAATATCATGAACGTAGCAGCAACTAAATCGTAAGCGCAATGCTAATGGGTACACGTATCTGATCCAACATCTACATAAAGGCTAAACTAAGCGGTGTAAACAGGGATTAAATATCTATAACCTATCCGAGTCGGTGAATCTGTCAATCAGCATCCAGCCTCACAACATCACGTACGGTACAATCTATCGTACGGCATCCTCTAATCAAGGATATGGATCAATCATCAGGTAAAACTCATCGTAATCCATCATACGACTGTATTAAACAATTAGGGATTCTATCAACCTATACAACGACGAGGGTACGGATCTAAGTCTCGTACGGCATATCACTTATTATTATCATAATTATATATAAATATCTCGTTTTACCGATCTCATAACACATCCATCTCAATCTTATCATATTCATTGATCTCATGTCATATCCTTATACATCTCAATTCGTATCTCATCGTATACTCTTTTCATCACATCAATATCTAACATCAAGTCATCTTACATATACATTCTATCTTATTAATCTCATGTCGTAATTATCGATCTCAATCATGCTACTCTAAATCTCATACTTATTCTCTTTCTATATATATATATATATATATATATATATATTATATATATATATACATATATATATATATACATACATATATATATACATATATATCGTGATTGACATTCACGTTTCACATTCTTATATATCAATTTGAGACATCATTTCTATCATATCGTGTCATACTAAACCATTACACTATAACCTTAAGTTGTGGTATATCTTGTCTCCTACTAATTCTTTAACCATATCCATAAGTTCCTAACATGGCTTCCTTAACCATATTCTATATATATCGGTTTCCATTATAATTGCGGGGGTGCTATACGCCATCCACCCGACTTCCCCCGTAGATATAAATCTACTCACCCGCGGAACTCCTTATTCTGCCATAGTCGATGTGCTTCGTCGTCTTGGAATCCACGCGAAGGTACCTACAAATCAACACATATCGCCACGTTATGAAAAACCAAATCCGGAAAAACCGATACGGCACACGGTGCGCTTATAGGTTAGAACCTATAGCCTATGCATGCAAAAACGACCAAACAACACTCATCGTTGACGTACAAACATCAAACGACCAAATCTCATAACTAATATCAAAACCAAGAATTCCAAAATATGAAAAACATAACCAAAACCATCCCAAAATGCTCCCATATTTTGGCTCAGGTAATCTGGGACAAAAAGAAAAAATACAGTAGCTATGTTATAAGGTATGTGAGCTACAACCAAAATCTCAACACCAAATCAGCTACAGTAACCGACCTAATGGCTACAGTAACCGGCCAGGCCGGCCTCACCTTGGAATTTGGGCCTTGTTTTCTTGTGGTGATATCCTATTGGTCTAACTATGGTAATGTATATTTTTTGTTTTTTTATAAAAGTCCCCGGGTTTGCTCCAAATTCCCTGTAGACCTCAAAAAAGTCACAAAACCGACACGGGGAAATTCCTAAGTCCGTATGTTGGTTTCTAATCCGTGTTCTTGGCTATAAAACATCACTAAGTAAACACCTACTACAGATCATAATTCCACACAATCACCCAAACCCTCATCTTGGAAATTCCCAAGATCACAAATCTACACAAGTTTAACTCTAAACTAAACTAGGATACGAGGAAATTTAAAACTACACTAAATGAGAGGAGAGATACCTCATTTGGCAACTCAAGAATTTTCTTGAGTTGCTCAAAGTCTTCAAAATCCAGGTTTGATTGGTCCAAAGTGTTGAGGATGAAGTGGGGATCATTTTTAATCAAGGGAGTATAGGGTTTTGGAGAAGAAATTGAGACGATACTTGGAGGTGGAGGTGGAGTGAATATGACTTGAAGAAGATGAAGGAAGAACAATGGAGGTGAGGAAATGGGCAGCCCTCTCTCTCTCTCTCTCTCTCTCTTATTCTCACCCTCACTCTTTCTCATGCCATGTCACACACACTCTCTCTCCAATAATTCTCTTTTTCTTTCTCTTTTCCTTTTCTCACAATAATACATATAAAACCAATAAAACAACACAAATGAAACAATATGCAACCAAATGCAACATGTCATGGTGCACTAACCATGGAAAATGTAGAAACACGGATTTGGCCTAATCGCGATTAGCAGTGCACTAATCAATTTTTTTTATTTAAACTGCATATAATTAATTATAAAAAATGCCTAATCCAAAAAATATATTTTTAAATGAATAAATCATTTTAATCTCCAATTATTTCACAAATATTGGTATATATTTATACCATTTTACGAAAACCCCAAATTCGCAAATCGGGTAGTTTTCGCGAAATATATTATTTTAATATTAAATTCCAAAAATAATATTTTATATTTCTGAAATGTTACAATCTTCCCCCCTTAAATAAATTCGGTCCCCGAATTTAAATTTAAACCCCAAATACTAAAACATTTCTATAATCAGCTCAAATCACGGGGCTCCGAAATCACGGAAGATATAGAAATACCATAGCGCATTGTGTGCGCCTGAAAACGAGTATGAAACTCAAAATCGGACTCTGTCAAACGTAACGCAATCACTGGAGTTATAATGGAGATACAAATCTCTAAATCCATTACTGAAATCCAATATACACTAGTCGAATACTATAATACGTATATAGTACGCATCCTTGGAAAAAATCTCCTAAATCTGAATAAAACACATGCAAAATCTTTTCTGAATCGCAGTGTGATGCGTAACTCATGGCACAAGTGACAGACGCTCATTTGTAAAGTAATAAATATATGTTCATATATATTTTGCTCAAATATACGTTCCACCGTTTTGAAATATCCCAAAAGATTTTCCTTTATAAACGTTCGTGTCGCTCACAGACACGTAGGAAATAGCGAGACTATAGATCCTTTTTGAAAACTTCTTGTTAAACTTTTAATGCATGCAAAGTACTCAGGTACTGTCCTGAGATCAGTCATGTTCGGCTACTACATAATATAGTGCCCGTCATGAAAACAAGGTGCTCCAGAGCAAATCAGCCTCGAAAGGCGTATACAATAATCACGTGCGTCTGGTATGCACGGAAATCAAAGCCAAATACAAGTGCTACGAATGTGCACAAAACCAAACTAAGTGCAACGGGTGTGCACGAAAGCATCTGTCCAGTGCAACGGATGTGCACGACAATAATATCAATTGCATCTATAGTGCATGAAAATCTCAACCAAGTGCAACTAACATG
This sequence comes from Agapanthus africanus, assembly GCA_030015575.1. Taxonomy (NCBI): domain Eukaryota; kingdom Viridiplantae; phylum Streptophyta; class Magnoliopsida; order Asparagales; family Amaryllidaceae; genus Agapanthus; species Agapanthus africanus. Next base: position 646,726,477 of record JASDDO010000014.1, on the reverse strand, counting down.
CACGAATGAAATCCCAATCGAGTGCATCCGGTGTGCACAAAATTACATCTCATATCATGCACCCAACATGCGTGAAAATCCAAATCAAGTGCATCCGTCATGCACGAATGAAATCTAAATCAAGTGCATCCAACATGCACGAATAAAAATCTAAATCAAGTGCATTCTGTGTGCACAAAATCCCGCACCATGCGCCTAATATGCACAAAAATCCAAATCAAGCGCGTTAGGTCCGTATAAATGCCCAGTGCGGTAAAGCGCACGAAAAACGAACGCCAAGTGCAAATGCGCACAAAACATAAATCTGGTGAAACAAATGTTCAAATACATAAATCGGGTGCAACCAATGTACGGAGTATAAATCTAGTGCAACCAATGCACGAAACACAAATCCGGTGCATCCAGTGCACGAAATACAAATCCGGTGCATCTAGTGCACGAAATACAAATCCGATGCATCTAGTGCACGAAATACCAATCTGGTGTAACAAATGCACGGAAACTCATCAATAACTCAAATGCGTATAAAAAGCAACACCGAATGTACCAAGTTGTATAAAATCATAAACGCATGCAACTGCGTGCACAAAACACGTATCAATGCACTGCAAGCACATGCGAGCTATACCGAGTGCAAAAATCAAATCGAGTGCGTACCACATGCAAAAAATCAAATCAACCGTTTGAAATCCACGAAATCATAAACATGTGCAGCCAAGGCACAAAACCGATATCAGGTGCAATAGATATGCACAAATCGCAAACCGATGTAGTGGTGTATAAACACAAATCAAGTACAATAACTGTGCACAAAATATAAATACCTAGTAGGTACAGCTATGGTGCACGAAAACAATATCATGAAACTCAATCATCAAAACTTAAATCCAAGCGATATAAGCGTGATACTCGGATCACAGACGCAAATCGCAACAAATGACATTGAGGTACACCTCCTACAATGTCGAAAAATGGCGGTGCGCCCAAAACTGGCAGAGCAAGAACATCCGCTTGCCTCCTGCTCACGGTCTGGAGTCCTCTGTCTATGGGTCCTCTTTCTCTGTGGATTACCAATATCGCAATCCATCGGCTCGTCGGCCCGGCCAGGTATGCTAATGAAAACGATTCCGCTCTGGCGCTCCTCTGGTCATCTCTCGGCCAATTAGCATGACCACTCGTAAAGCAGCACGTCACTGGAATCGATCTCTGGCCCTCTGAATACACATGACACAACTGATCGTCGGTGCAGCTCTTATCGCAGCAGTGTCCTGGAAGGCACCTGCTCAAGGTCTCCTCCTATCTCACCTATGCCGAACTGTATGGAAGCCGGTACTCTTGCATAATATTTTCTTGTTTTCTGGACATCTGCGTTCTCAGCATAACATTTCCTACGGAACTGGCCGTATCCCAACGCCTTTGTATACATATCAGATCTCTAATATCAACGGGGAGTAACAACAGCTCGTCAACATCTTGCACGAACCTCTTGTTCCACTCGTCTTTATTATCGTCCACTTCGACGTCACGTCTTGCTATCTGCGTACTGCAATTGTTCCTAGCTACAGTTAATCCGGAGTCTCTAACATGGACTCAAGAACTTGGTATCTTCATCACTCTGTAGAAGACATCTAGCCGAACACGTCCTCAGAAACTCGTTCCAACCATCAGAGGAATACTCGATATTCGTCCATTCTCGATCAACTCACAACGTATCTGGGTGAGGTCCTCTATTCGAAGCTGGTCAACTTACCGATCTCCTATCGGAGCATTCAACGAATAACCTCATCTCTGGATCGATCTACTCTAGTTATGAGTAAGATTCTCCGCACTGGAAATCTTCAACTCGACTGGGCCTGCGTCGGCGCATCAAATTAGACAAATCACCTTTGTCTCTCAACTCAAATCAAGATAGACTAGCTATCTACTGTTGCATCTCTGCCTGAAAGCTCCAGCGATCTCAGCTCGTAAGCTCTAGAAGCGACATTCCATCAATCTCAGCAACAGCTGGGTCGCCTGTCTGCAAGGTAGACGACATCACAAACTCTGAGGTAGGCTGTACATCAACAGTCCTCTCACAACAGAAAGCCTCTATTAGTGTCCCGATCATCCGGTGCAAAACCGAACACTCACCTCAAACTAGAGGTCACAACACAAACACTAAATCGATACGTTCCCATGTCACCAGAAAACACGATGGTCAGTCCTCATCCATGACGAGCTCGCCCTTACCGCATCACTAGCAGCAACTCAATCTGCGCTCAAACCATGGTGACAGGAACCTCAAGTATGTATCGATGGAAACAGATCAAAGGAATGAAAGAAATCAACAGATCCAGAATGGATACATGAGCATAAGGAGGAACGGAATCAGTGAGAGTATGATCATGGAAATGAATAGAATCAAGGATTTCAAATGGATGTATGATCAAGGGAACGAAGAGAATCACAAGTCTCAAGATATTTACACCCTAAGGTTACTTAAGCGGAGTATCGTAAGTATGCCGCGGAACATACGCACGGTACGTCACTCTACTCAAGCTACCTATTCCATCAATCAGGGTCAACCTATATAACGAAAGTTCGGGTCTAATACCCCCCTGTTCAAGTCTAAGTTCCGTAAGGTCAAGCCTAGGTTCCGAAATAGATTACGCCCCAGACTCCATATAGTCAAATCTAGACTCGAACTAAGGTTAAACCTAATGCTCTGATACCAACTTTGTCACGACCCGAAATTTAGTTCGTGACCGGCACTTAAATCACGCAACGTCTGAAGGCGCAACGTAAATTAAGTAAGCCGTAGCCCAGAAATCAAAACCTTTTTAAGAAAATAAAAGAGGTGAAGTTTTGAAATAAAGGTATGATAAAATCAAAAGTTTTCTTACATGCATAGATAATGGAACATGAAAATGCAAGTGGATTTTTACTAGTTGAAAAACATGTTTCGTCTTTTAAAAATTTGGGCAGCACCTCCCTTGTATATTTTGATCCAAAACCACATATACATGATAATATAAAAGGCATCCCCAGGCGGGAGCTAGCTCTTCGCCAATCGGAGGAATCATAACCACGCAAGTCAAAATATATGTATACGACACCCAACGGCGAAGATCAACACAAAGAATAAAGAATAAAGCAAGACATCAACCGACCAAGCGAACATATAACCCATCGCTCTAAGTCTCGCAACCAAAAGTCTCTTCTAAGTCTTACTATTTATACAGATACTAGTTTCTGATTGATGAAGTTGACTAGATATAACAGGAATAATAAATACAAGAGTGGCACGATCCAATATGTACCACCTACCAAAGCAAATCACCCGAAAGCAAGCTGTGCCAACGATACCGCTACTGATCCATGTGGTCAAACCTGCAAGAACAGTGGCACAATGGGGGTGAGTTGCCAACTCGTGAGTAGAAAACATCAGCAGGTAGAAATCAAATAAAACAACGATTTCTTAGGTCAACTATATCATAAAGGTAATACTATGATATCTAGGGTGACCGTGTCTACTTAAATGCTGATTAGTCGAAAATATTGCATATTTTAGCCGGCAATTTCCTCATCATTTGCATTCATAGTGTTCGGCATTCATATTTCACATATTAGCAAAACTGTCGCAAAATATCAGATTGCATGTATTAGACTCTAAAACCGACACTATAAAGGAAATTGACTGCATTTCATAGCATCGCATCATTTCTATATATTGCAACCCGTGTTTCAAAGTACTTGCAGTAAAATCAGAAGCTTGCTCAAATCTACACTGCTAAAAGAATACGCCAACTCAAGGAATTGGAATCTGGTAATGATCAAAAGGGTATTCTGAGATTCATCATATCAGAGAATGTACTTGAGGACATCACAAGCCAACACAAGAGAGATGAAGCCACAACTCAGCCAAATGGCCGCAGAACCGCGGCCTAAGCCGCCTATTGCCACGGTTCCGCGGTGGTCTTGCCTCTTCAGTACTCCAATTTTGCACCATAACTCCTACCTCAGTATGTACAGCTCAGAATGATACAACAATTTCCAGAAAGCCCCAGAAGCTTCTGCTCGTCGAGGAGTCGAGACGATCAATAGAATGATGATGTAATATATCTTAAATCGATTCTTGAATCCTACGAGTTTTGTAAACCCTAGCAAGTTCAAGAATCGACGACCCAATTCGTTGCGATGCTTTCTTGATTGATATCGCTCGAGATTGGGGAGTTACGATCGTTTCTTGAAATTGCTAGAGGCTAGAATGTGAATGATATCGACGAAAGAACAAGGGTTAAACGATGAAACCCTAGTTTCATGAGAAAGCCCTAACTCTCGTCGATCATCATCGATCTAGTGTCAATCCTTCGAAGGACAAGAACACGATATCTTGAGATTACATCACGTCTATAGATCCGATCGATTCCTACGAGCCTCATTTAGATTCTTGACATTTGGTTGGAAATATCATCGAAACCCTGATTCTCGATTGTTTATCATTTTCTTGATTCTTGATTAGAATTGTGACACTTGAAACATTTGATAAAATCTTGAATCATGTTTTCTTTTCTTTTCGATTAACTTTTCAATTCAAACAAATCAAATATAAAAACGAATCGCACAATCCCTGTGGACGATCCGCACTCGCTTACGATCTACAACTGACACCGTAATTGATTGCGGTCAAATATAATTCTTTGATTATGAACTTTATTCAATTTTCTAATTACCGACACAAAGAGACTCTTATTGATCAAATAAAACCGTTATCGGGAATCAATTGAGTTGATTTACTTACTCAGTCTCGAATTTTACGATCAATCAAATGGCGCCGAAATCGGGGACTATTTGAATTGATACTTTTACATCCAATCAAGAAATTGTTGCAATCAAATGGCGCCGTTGCCGGGGATCGCGCGCTAATTCGTTTCATATTATAGTTTGAATTGAAAGATTTATTCCATTGTTATTTTGAGATCAAAATTCGTGCAAACCCTAAACAATTTGTTGTGTTTCATTGCAAGGAGATCTGGAGCTTGCTGGGAATTTGGAAAAAATTTTGGAAAATTCCAGAGAACTGGAGTTATCAACAGGAAGCTGCTGAAAAATTTTGGTGCAGTATTCCCATTTTCTGACCGCGGAAGGGCGGCATTAGAGGGCAATTGCGGAGGAACCGTGACCCTTTGGAGGGTTCTCTGTACAATTTTTCTTCAGGTGACTTCTTACCTCCTCATCTCTCCTCTTTTTAGCTCCAACTAATAATTTTTTGCAGGATTCTTTGCAAAGAATCGCAGCTCGCAAATTGCAAAAATTAAACTTGTGCGTGTTTTTGATTCTTGGTTGTTTGCATTCAAAATACGGATATTAAGGGGCACGGCCAAATCCAAATTAGGTGGGGATTTCATTACCCTTCCTAGGCCCCGAAAACCACAAAACTTGCATCCGCATTGACCCACATTAACTAAAAGAAATCTAGAGGTGACTCTAAGAACCGTCGCGCTCACTTAGGACAGAAGAAGGCCGTGGGTAATTCATTGCTTATCCGCGTTTTCTTGTGGTGCCTAGGCAAGTGTGTCGAAGGCTAGTGGTTATTAATTAGGCACACTACTTACGTAGTGGAGTACCTTCCCACTTACCTGGCACTTACCTGGCCACAGGGAAACAAAGAGGCAGTGGAGGATTCTATCCTGCGACTTATCTTTTGGCAGTTAGGAGCGGTCTAGAGCCGGACCTAGGTGATCACTAGATTCTAGGGTTTGTGTGTTGCATTTGTTGTGTTGCATCATTTTTTTCAAAAATCCGTCCCTTTTTCAAAGCAAACACCGCATTCATTCATTACCCCTAATTATAAGTCAACGCTGCCACTTGTACTAACCCTTTTTAGTACAAGATAGGCTGGACACGGGATTCTAGTGCCTGTTTAGTCCGCGTACCCTTTATCGACTCCGAAGTCGATATTTCTCCATTTACTTCTTCTTTACCCACTACCACACCCACACCGATGGATCCACCTCCATCAAACTTCTTTAACCCTAATCTGCCACCGTCCGTTGGTGTGCAGAATCCACCCCGCATCTCTCTCCAGGAGAGGTGCTATCCACTGCAACGACCTGCTTATCCACACCACCAGCCAATGGGGATAACTTTGAAATTAAACCCCAATACATCAACCTTTTACCCAAATTCCACGGACTCGAGACTGAGGACGCTTACGTTTTCATTACCAAATTTGAAAACGTATGCGCAATGATGGGTACGTCACAACTTTCAGTGGATGCGATGCGTCTACGACTTCTTCCATTTACATTGTGCGATATAGCCGAGAAGTGGCTATATAACACTACCGCACACTCTATTACGAATTGGGAAGAATTCGTCGCTGCATTCCTTAAGAAATTTTACCCAATACAAAAGACAGCTCGAATCCGTAGCGAACTGAATCAATTTGCCCAGCTCCCTACCGAACCATTCTCTAAATGCTTTGAACGTTTCAAGGATCTATTGGTTCAGTTTCCTCATCACGGCATCCCGAGATGGGAGCTTTGCCGAATCATTTATGAGGGCATTAACCCAAACACTAAACAGAGCCTTGAAAACATGTGTCAAGGTACTTTTATGACCAAGGATGATGGGGAAGCTTGGAAGTATTTAGAAGAGTTCGCTGAAAAATCACTACAGTGGGAGAGTGGAACCCAACCATTGAATAGGGGTGGCGTACACCAAATAGATGTGCCCATAGGTGTTCGAGCTGAGATGGCAGCAATGCAAAAGAATCTCGACGCTATGGAACACAAATTTTCTGCAGCCTCCCTAAACCCAATGTCGCTCCCCAAAACTGTTTGTGGGTGCTGTTCTGATCCATCTCATTTAACGGAAGAATGCCGATTAAACTCTGCGTTTCAAGGTCACGAGCATTCTAATGCCGCATTTCAAAGACCGAGAAACGATCCATATTCTTCTACGTACAATCAGGGTTGGAGGAATCACCCGAATTTCGCTTGGAACCAAAACCAATCTCAAAACACGGTTCCAAACACGAATCAATTTCAAAGGGCTCTTCCTCCACCACAACAGCAACCCCTTCAACTCACTCAGCGTCCATACCAGTCACAAAATTTCCAAAACCAGGGCAACACTCCTGCACAGTCTAATCCTATGCAGTCGTCCTGTTCTGACGAATTCTCTCAATTCACTCAGACCATGAAATCACTTTTATCAAATTTCATAGAGGTTTCGACTGAGGTTAGATCTTCCGTCAGTGAGATAAAGAAAAACTCAGCGTCTCAAGCTGAGAGTATCAGATCGATGGAAGCTGAAAACGCACGCCTTAAAGACGAAATGAGTGCGAGAGAAAAAGGGAAACTTCCCTCTCAACCCCTACAGAATCCTGGGCATTACAATGTAAATGCCATCGCAACGTTGAGATCGGGGAGAGTGCTGAATAATCATGTCGGGGAAGGTATTGATGATACTGAAAATCATGTCAACACCCCGGCTGAGACCTTTCCACACACACACACTTCTCCTTCTGATCCTTCTTCTTCTACCACACCATCTTCTCGAGAGCCTATTCTCCATTTCCTATTAGGCTTGACACCTGAACCCAACCCTTATAGTTCTCCACAGACGGTCCCCACACCTCTTTTGGGACCTCGTCTACCCTCTCTTCCTTCTCCTATGATGGACCCGGCGCTTATTGCGAAAGCTCCTTACCCGAATCGGTTAAAGGATAACAGAACGAGTCCTCATATGGAGAAAATTTTGGAAATGTTCAAACAGGTTAACATCAATATCCCTCTCCTAAATGCAATTCAACAAGTCCCCGCTTATGCGAAAATTCTTAAGGACTTGTGCACTAGGAAGAGGAAGACTCAAGTGCCGAAGAAGGTCTTTATGGCTAATAATATCAGCACTGCTTTTATTCCCCAGCTACCAAAGAAACGAAAGGACCCAGGATGTCCTACAATATCGATTTCTATTGGGGGTAAATAAATCGTGCTCTTTTAGACCTTGGCGCAAGTGTTAACCTACTCCCTTATTCTGTATATGAGCAACTAGGGATTGGAGAGCTGAAACCTGCTCACTGCACTCTCCAGATGGCAGACCGATCTATCACCAAACCAAGGGGTGAATTAGAGGATGTGTTGATAAAGGTCGGGGAATTTGTTTTCCCTGTAGACTTCATTGTGCTCGACACACATCCTGTAGCAAACCCCCGGGGCCAAATTCCGGTGATTCTAGGTCGTCCTTTCCTTGCCACTTCCAACGCTGTTATAAATTGTAGAAATGGTTCAATGAACTTATCATTTAGAAATATGACCATTGAACTAAACATCTACAAAGTTAGAAGTCAGCCATCAGAACCCTCTGCTCATATTTTAGATGTGTGCTCTGTCCATGAGATCGCTCCCGATAGTTGTGGAGCTGAGGAACTTTGCTTTACTGATCTCGATGACATTACCACATCTCTGTTTGACTTCACACAAGATCTTAGTGAGGACACTTTTTCTACACTTGAGTCCTGCACTTTTGACTTTTCTCCACCCGAGTCTGTATCTTTCACAGGCTCTGAGCTTCTTTGTAAATCCAAAAATCACTCAATGATCCCTCCTTCTATCATTTCTCCGCCTGAATTAGATCTCAAAATTTTACCGTCTCATCTGAAATATGCTTATTTAGGTGAGAAGGAGTCTTTACCGGTTATAATTTCCGCTTCTCTAGCATTAGAGCAAGAGAATGCACTTTTATTGGTATTGAGATCTAACAAAGAGGCGTTTGGTTGGAGTATGGCGGACATCAAAGGGATTAGTCCCTTAATAGTTGAACATCATATACATGTGATGGATAATGCCAGACCAACCCGAGAACCACAGAGACGGTTGAATCCTGTCATGAAGGAAGCGGTAATGAAAGAGATCGTCAAATGCTTAGATAATGGTATTATATACCCCATCTCCGATAGCCAATGGGTGAGTCCTATACATGTCGTTCCTACGAAATCCGGCATCACTGTTATAACCAATGAGGCGAATGAGTTGATTCAGACACGCACCCAAACTGGGTGGCGTGTATGTATCGATTATAGATAACTCAATGCTGCCACGAGGAAAGACCATTTTCCTCTACCATTCATTGATCAAATGCTGGAACGCTTAGCGGGACGAGAATATTATTGTTTTATGGACGGGTACTCAGGCTATAATCAGGTCCCCATCGCCAAAAAGGATCAAGATAAAACCACTTTTACTTGTCCTTTTGGTACCTTTGCTTACAGTCGCATGCCCTTTGGGTTATGCAATGCTCCCGCTACCTTTCAGCGGTGTATGATGGGGGATATTCTCTGATATGGTAGAGAATTTTCTGGAGATCTTTATAGACGCTTTCTCGATTTTTGGAGACTCTTTTTCTGATTGCCTTGCGAATCTTGATGTTGTTCTTACTCGTTGCAAAGAGAAGAACTTGACTTTGAACTGGGAAAATTGCCATTTTATGGTCCAAGAAGGAATTGTTCTTGGACATGTTATTTCACAGAAAGGTATTGAGGTTGACAGAGCTAAGATAGATGTCATTCAAAACCTCCCTCATCCCAAAAGCGTCAAAGATATTCGCTCTTTCCTTGGCCATGCGGGCTTTTATAGAAGATTCATTAAGGACTTTAGCAAAATTGCTAGACCTTTAACTCTTCTCCTGGCCAAGGATTCGACCATCCATTTTGACTCGGACTGCGAGACAGCTTTCGACTCACTTAAACACTCACTCACTTCAGCCCCCGTTTTATCATCACCAAACTGGGACTACCCCTTTGAGCTGATGTGTGATGCATCTGATTTTGCAGTAGGTGCAGTCTTAGGACAGTACATCGAAAAGATGCCACATGTGATATACTATGCAAGTAAGACCCTGAATGATGCGCAAATCAATTATACAACCACAGAAAAAGAACTTTTAGCGGTTGTATTTGCATTAGAAAAATTCAGGCCTTACTTAATTGGCTCACCTATAGTTGTGTATACTGACCATTCCGCTTTAAAACATCTTCTGGCGAAGAAAGATGCAAAAGGTCGACTAATACGTTGGATCCTTCTGTTATAAGAATTCGATCTTGTTATCAAAGATAAGAAAGGATGTGAAAACGTAGTAGCCGACCATCTTTCACGCATCATTTCTTCCCTTGTGACCCTGTCGATCAATGATTCGTTTCCTGACGAACAACTCTTGAGCGTATCCAATGAACCATGGTTCAGGGATATTGTGAACTATCATGCCACGGGACTGATACCCAGCGATATGTCAAAACAGGACAAATATCGTTTTCTATCCCAAGTAAAACACTTTTACTGGGATGAGCCATATCTGTTTAAATATTTTCCTGATCAGATCATTCGCCGATGTGTCCCGAATGAAGAGTTCAAGAGTGTTCTTTCTTTTTGTCATGATCAGGCCTGTGGAGGTCACTTTGGTCCTAAAAAGACAGCGGAGAAGGTTTTGCAATGTGGATTTTATTGGCCGACCTTATTCAAGGACGCATTTGACTATTGTAAAACCTGTACATAATGTCAGTACACGGGTAGAATCTCCCAGAGGAATGAAATGCCTCAGCAACCCATTCTGATTGTTGAAATATTCGATGTTTGGGGCATTGATTTTATGGGTCCTTTTTCCAACTCCTTTGGGAATTTGTACATACTGCTGGCGGTTGATTATGTCTCAAAGTGGGTAGAAGCCATTCCATGTCGCACTAATGACAAGAAAGTTGTCATTAAGTTCTTAAAAGAGAATATCTTCTCGCGATTTGGACACCCACGCGCTATTATTAGCGATAATGGGACACACTTCTGCAACAGATCTTTCGAGACTCTGATGCGGAAATACTCAATCAACCACCGACTTTCTACACCCTATCACCCCCAAACAAGCGGGCAGGCTGAAATCTCAAACAGAAAAATCAAACTTATCCTGGAGAAGACTATTGCTAAAAATAGAAAAGACTGGTCGACCAAACTGACGGATGCTCTTTGGGCATTCCGAACTGCATATAAGACCGACCTAGGGATGTTTCCATATAGGGTAGTGTTTGGAAAAGCATGTCACTTACCCGTCGAGATTGAGCATAAAGCATTGTGGGCTATTAAGGAAATCAATTTTGACCTAAACCAAGACTGCAACTTTCGGAAGCTGCAACTTAATGAGCTAAGCGAACTCCGCGATGAAGCTTATGATAACGCTGTAATCACAAAGAATAGGACTAAGGTTTTTCACGATAAAAACATTTTGAGGAAAACATTTTCACCTGGTCAACAAGTCCTTCTTTATGATTCACGATTACACCTTCACGCGGGTAAGCTCCGATCTCGATGGAAGGGACCTTTTGTTGTGCGGTCTGTATACCCGCACGGAGCAGTAGAGATAGAAAATGTTAAAAATGGCACATTTTTCAAAGTGAATGGACATAGATTAAAGCCGTATTTTTCCACTGACCCTACGGAGGAGCTCTTGTTCTTACAAGAGCCAGTTTATTTGGATTAAAATTCCTCCGTCTCACCTTCATGTCTAGTATATCATTGCATCATCTTTTGAATGGAGGTGAGTGAAAAGAATAAGTTTGGGGAAAGTTCTTCACTTATATATTTAGCCCCCACTAATAATTCCTCCCAGACTTACAGGTTTTGTAGATCTAGCTGTTGGCAACAGTGAGGACACTGTTGAAAACAAGTTTGGGGGAGGTTTGTGCTTATTTTTGCATCATTTGCGTATCATTTGCATAAGCACAAAACATTTCTTTTAAAAATCTATAAAAATTGAAAAATTTTCAAAACCCATAAAAATTTAAAAATTTTCAAGTATAAAAATAATTTTAATATTTACACTTTTTTGTATATAAATAAGATAATGAAAGTTTAGATAGTGAAAAATTACAACTATGAGATTAGAAAAATTTAAGAAAACTAAGAAAATTAGAAGTTTTCTTATACGAACTAGTAATAAGTAGTTATGAGCCGTTGTCCCAAGGGTTAGTAAGATGAAAGACGTCACTAATCTGAGGATAAAAATAAGTCTGAAAAATAGTTTCTATTCTGGAAGCCAAACCTTTTGAACGTTACTACCCTGCTATTCGCACTTACACACGTCTTAAAGCCTGGGATAGTAGAGGATACCTTGAAATGCTCTTGTCTTAAAGCCGATGTATGAAGGAAATAAAAAAAATGAATGAAGAAGATATAAAGTGGTGAGAAAATGGACACTGGTTTTGTTATCACCAAGGGCAATAAAAAAATGTATAGCGAGGGTGCTTCTTCACCTAGTGCCCTAAGGCCAACTGGTCTGGGAGTCACTGCTATGCCTGAGGTGGTGCAAGATGAGGAAAATACACCAAGTAAGCAAGCACAGGAGTAATCGGTCGGTTAGTACCTCAAGAAGTATTAACGGTCGCATGAAAGTGTGTGAGCAATCCCATCTAAATATTCATTAATTAAAAAGTACTGAGGCTTATGGGCAAGAGTATGATAGCTTGAATTGAATTCTCCGGGTGTAGGGATGTCCTTTACACACACGCAGGGTTATATGATCGATGTTTGGAAGAAAGATAGGAATAAAAAATAAGACGATGTTTTATTGAGGGAGGACGTGATTTCTAACATCTTTTCATGACCATTAAGATAGGGCTCATGACAACCGAAAAGCTAGCTTAGTTGGAAACCCTAATTTTCAAGGCTTTTCTTTCACAATTCTTTTCTTTAAATGTAATATTCATGATCTTTCTTTTATTATTGGATTTTTTGGGTGCAATCCGCTGAAAACCCTCAGGAGACAACACTCCTCTTACTAGGGACACCTAGAGGTTTAAAGGCTTGTTGCACGTGCTCAGTGCAATCGTGTTGCCTACGAAAGTGTGCTAGTTAGTTTTTTCTCTTTCTTTATTTTCTCCTTCTCTTTTTAATAAAATAGTTCGCTCGAGACAATCGAAATTAAGTTTGGGGGAATTTGATTAGTCGAAAATATTGCATATTTTAGCCGGCAATTTCCTCATCATTTGCATTCATATAGAAGTGTTCGGCATTCATATTTCACATATTAGCAAAACTGTCGCAAAATATCAGATTGCATGTATTAGACTCTAAAACCGACATTATAAAGGAAATTGACTGCATTTCATAGCATCGCATCATTTCTATATATTGCAACCCGTGTTTCGAAGTCCTTGCAGTAAAATCAGAAGCTTGCTCAAATCTACACTGCTAAAAGAATACGCCAACTCAAGAAATTGGAATCTGGTAATGATCAAAAGTGTATTCTGAGATTCATCATATCAGAGAATGTACTTGAGGACATCACAAGCCAACACAAGAGAGATGAAGCCACAACTCAGCCAAATGGCCGCGGAACCGCGGCCTAAGCCGCCTATTGCCGCGGTTCCGCGGTGGTCTTGCCTCTTCAGTACTCCAATTTTGCACCATAACTCCTACCTCAGTATGTACAGCTCAGAATGATACAACAATTTCCAGAAAGCCCCAGAAGCTTCTGCCAGATCAGCAAACCCTTGAATCTACACTAAACTAGCCTTGTATTCTAGAAACTTCTCCCTAAACCCTAGCTTAAACTCTAAGCTAAGCCTAACTAACTACTTCTAGAAGTCTTTCAACAAACTTTTGGAGGGAACAACTCAAGGCCTAGGGTTTGGGTGATCTATAAATAAGACCCTAGGCTCACTTGTAAAAGGATCCAATTATTGAATTCATTAGATTCATTCATTGAAATCAATAGACCCATTCACTCTCTTTCTTCATCTTCTTCCACAAGTCTAGTGAGAAGGCTTGTGTGAAACCCTAACCCTAATTCCAATCAAAAGCCAAGATCCCGAGTACCCCATCAAGCAAGAAGCCTTGCAACCCTTTATGAGTCGAGCCGATCTTCAACGGAGCAAGTGGTCCAAGCCGATCCGCGACTCACGGAGCCGAGCGACGCCAATTCAACAATTTAGTTCTTCCTCTTGTAGTTCTTGAGCGACTGTAATCAAATTGTTGATATAAATAAAAGGTGATATTCTTTTATCTTGTTTTCTTTAAATTCTCGCATCATGATTCAATCTAAATTTCTAGTTGTAATTCTTGTTGTGATGTTTGAGTAATACTCCGCTCGTCGAGGAGTCGAGACGATCAATAGAATGATGATGTAATATATCTTAAATCGATTCTTGAATCCTACGAGTTTTGTAAACCCTAGCAAGTTCAAGAATCGACGACCCAATTCGTTGCGATGCTTTCTTGATTGATATCGCTCGAGATTGGGGAGTTACGATCGTTTCTTGAAATTGCTAGAGGCTAGAATGTGAATGATATCGACGAAAGAACAAGGGTTAAACGATGAAACCCTAGTTTCATGAGAAAGCCCTAACTCTCGTCGATCATCATCGATCTAGTGTCAATCCTTCGAAGGACAAGAACACGATATCTTGAGATTACATCACGTCTATAGATCCGATCGATTCCTACGAGCCTCATTTAGATTCTTGACATTTGGTTGGAAATATCATCGAAACCCTGATTCTCGATTGTTTATCATTTTCTTGATTCTTGATTAGAATTGTGACACTTGAAACATTTGATAAAATCTTGAATCATGTTTTCTTTTCTTTTCGATTAACTTTTCAATTCAAACAAATCAAATATAAAAACGAATCGCACAATCCCTGTGGACGATCTGCACTCACTTACGATCTAAAACTGACACCGTAATTGATTGCGGTCAAATATAATTCTTTGATTGTGAACTTTATTCAATTTTCTAATTACCGACACAAAGAGACTCTTATTGATCAAATGAAACCGTTATCGGGAATCAATTGAGTTGATTTACTTACTCAGTCTCGAATTTTACGATCAATCAAATGGCGCCGAAATCGGGGACTATTTGAATTGATACTTTTACATCCAATCAAGAAATTGTTGCAATCAAATGCCAACAATAATCAATGCCTGTATGCATGTGGATGTCATCCACGTGTCCATCAATGACACAAACCATATCATGAAAAAGTATATATGTATGTATGAGGATATCAACTGCGTGTGTCTATCAACGACACAAACCATATCATGAAAACGTATATCTGTATGTATGAGGATATCAACTACGTGTGTCTATCAACGACACATCAAAATCATGAAACCTGAGTGTCCAACACCGACACTCGAAACATCATGAAATCCCATGTCCTGCATCGATACGTAAATCCTCATACCTCAGGCGCCGCATCCTCAAATCGGCCCTCGTATCTATCTCATCTCGGGCACCGCATACTCTGATCGGCCCCCATCCATCTCATGACTCCGGTCGGTATCCTCCGGATAACTGAGGAGTCCAAATACTATCAACGGTAGGTAGTGCTCTCTCTGCCAGGCTCATCGTCTACACCACGAAAATCATTTCTTGCCCCGGGGTACCATACCGGGTCCACCATGTACCCGCAGACGGTACCAACCGCTCTTCGAATCGGGTTTCTAACAGAAGTCTAAGAACCGAGAAAACTCATTGTGGACGTCTCGAAATATCATATCAAGAGAAATCGGGTTTTTAAAATAATACATACTTTCTTTTGAAATATAACCACGGTTCTCAAATCCAGAATCTCATGAAAATAGCATCTCAATGCGTATAATCAGAAAGCATGATGTATGCAAACATAGAACAAAAATGTGAGCATATTAAGTATACCATGCGACATAGTACAGTGATGCGAGCATAGCAAGTATATCATGCAACATAGCATAATGATGTGAGCATAGCAATATATCATGCAACATAGCATGGTGATGTGATCATAGCAATATATCATAGCATGATGTAGCAACTCTACTGTGTAAGTAACATAGCAATTATCGATGATGAAAGCGTGTGAGCCGACAAATCTGTGTAAGTGTAACATACGCATCATCGATAATGGTGTAGGTGTACTAGCACATGTATATGTATAATGAAATGAGAATATCATGAACGAAGCAGCAACTAAATCGTAAGCGCAATGCTAATGGGTACACGTATCTGATCCAACATCTACATAAAGGCTAAACTAAGCGGTGTAGACAGGGATTAAATATCTATAACCTATCCGAGTCGGTGAATCTGTCAATCGGCATCCAGCCTCACAACATCACATACGGTACAATCCATCGTACGGCATCCTCTAATCAAGGGTATGGATCAATCATCAGGTAAAACTCATCACGTACGGTAATCCATCGTACGGCGGCATTAAACAATTAGGGATTCTACCAACCTATACAACGACAAGAGTACGGATCTAAATCTCGTACGGCATATCACTCATTATTATCATAATTATATATAAATATCTCGTTTTACCGATCTCATAACACATCCATCTCAATCTTATCATATTCATTGATCTCATGTCATATCCTTATACATCTCATTTCGTATCTCATCGTATACTATTTTCATCACATCAATATCTCACATCAAGTTATCTTACATATACATTCTATCTTATCAATCTCATGTCGTAATTATCGATCTCAATCATGCTACTCTAAATCTCATACTTATTCTCTTTCATTACACACACACACACACACACATCGTGATTCATATTCACGTTTCACATCCTTATATATCAATTCGAGACATCCTTTCTATCATATCGTGTCACACTAAACCATACACTATAAGCTTAAGTCGTGGTATATCTTGTCTCCTACTAATTCTTTAACCATATCCATAAGTTCATAACATGGCTTCCTTAACCATATTCTATATATATCGGTTTCCATTATAATTGCGGGGGTGCTATACGCCATCCACCCGACTTCTCCCGTAGATATAAATCTACTCACCTGTGGAACTCCTTGTTCAGCCGTAGTCGATGTGCTTCGTCGTTTCGGAATCCACGCAAAGATACCTACAAATCAACACGTATCGCCACGTTATGAAAACCAAATCTGGAAAACTGATACGGCACACGGTGCGCTCATAGGTTAGAACATATAGCCTACGCATGCAAAAACGACCAAACAACCATCGTTGTTGACGTACAAAGATCAAACGACCAAATCTCATAACTAATATCAAAACCAAGAATTCCAAAATACGGAAAACATAACCCAAAACCATCCCAAAATGCTCCCAGATTTTGGCTCAGGTAATCTGGGACAAAAAGAAAAATACAGTAGCTATGTAATAAGGTATGTGAGCTACAGCCAAAACCCCAACACCAAATCTGCTACAGTAACCGACCTAATGGCTACAGTAACAGGCCAGGCCGGCCCCACCTTGGAATTTGGGCATCGTCTTCTCATGGTGGTCTCCTATTGGTCTAATTAGGGTAATATATATTTTTGGTTTTTTTATAAAGATCCCGGATTGCTCCAGATTCTCTATAGACCTAAAAAAAGTCAAAAAACCGACACGGGGAAATTCCTAAGTCCGTATTTTGGTTTCTAATCCGTGTTCTTGGCCATAAAACATCACTAAGGGTTAAGTAAAAACCCACTACAGATCATAATTCTACACAATCACCCAAACCCTCATCTTGGAAATTCCCAAGATCACAAATCTACACAAGTTTAACTCTAAACTAAACTAGGAGCTAGGAAACTTAAAACTAAACTAAATGAAAGGAGATATACCTCATTTGGCAACTCAAGAATTTTTTTGAGTTGCTCAAAGTCTTCAAAATCCAACTTTGATTGGTCAAAAGTGTTGAGGATGAGATAGGGATCATTTTTAATAAAGGGAGCATAGGGTTTTGGAGAAGAAATTGAGATGATACTTGGAGGTGGAGGTGGAGGGAATATGAGTTGAAGAAGATGAAGGAAGAACAATGGGGGTGAGGAAATGGGCAGCCCTCTCTCTCTCTCTCTCTCTCTCTCTCTTATATTCTCACCCTCACTCTCTCTCATGCCATATCACACACTCTCTCTCCAATAATTCTCTTTTTCTTTTCTCTTTTCTCTTTTCCTTTTCTTACAACAATACACATAAAACCAATAAAACAACATAAATGAAACAACATGCAACCAAATGCAACATGCCATGGTGCACTAATCATGGAAAATGTAGAAACACGGATTTAGCCTAATCGCGATTAGTAGTGCACTAATCAAATTTTTTATTTAAACTGCATATAATTAATTATAAAAAATTCCAAATCCATTAAATATATTTTTAAATGAATAAATCATTTTAATCTCCAATTATTTCACAAATATTGGTATATATTTATACCATTTTACGAAAACCCCAAATTCGCAAATCGGGTAGTTTTCGCGAAATATATTATTTTAAAATTAAATTACAAAAATAATATTTTATATTTCTGAAATTAAATAGTACAGGGGTTGTGGGGTAGGCCAAAGGTTGCAGAGGATAGAAGAAAGGTTTCAACTGAGTCGGACCGGCGCCGACGGCCGATTCGACCGAGTCGGACCGGCGCCGACGGCCGATTCGGGCCGGTCTCCTCGCCACGTGTCCTCGTCGCTTCGTCTACTGCAGTGGACTCGTTTGTTTTATCAATAAAAGTAATAAATTCGTAATTAAAATATTTTAAAGATGAACTAGATATTATATAATTATTATAACTAGCTAACAATTTAGAAATAGATATACTAATTGTTTTTAGCCCAAAATTATTTTAATATTAAAGATAATAATAAAATATATTTTCTGGAATTTTTCCATAATTTCCCATGTTTTTAATTATTTTTAACAAATTTTTCGAAGACAAATCAATATTTTAAATAATTTGTTGTTTTATTTATTTTTATTAATTTTAATTTAATTTTTTTTAAAAAGCCTTTTAACCTGGACCGTTGGATCACGAGATCCAACGGCCCAGAAACCCTGGCGGCGCCCGCGTGGTGGGGACCACGCGAAAGCGCGTGATCCCCACACACGGCTGTGGGCGAATCGCGTGGCGTGGCGGCGGAGGAAGACGGCGCGATCTGCGCCGTTGGATGCAGATCCAACGGCCAGGAATTGAGGCGGCGGACGCAATCATTGGGTGAATGATTCACAATCATGGGCCGACGCAGATTTTGAGGATTTTTAACGTGTTTTTGGATTTTCTTGTTACTTCTTGAACGCTATAAATAGACACCTTCAAACCTAAATTTCGCACACCTCAGAACTCCAAAAATTCTGAAAAAAAATACCGGTGCCTTCGTATCGACGACGCCGACGCTACGGCTCCATCCAATCGCAGAGGAAAAATCGGGACGCGGAGCTATTGAGGATTTAGTACGAGACTACGTTTTCAACCCTTCGGCATCCGACTCAAACTCAAGGTAGGATCCGCCTCTCTCTCCTTTTCCTGTCACCTTCTTAACCTAGTTTCAACTTATAATCATCAACTCTATTTAAAAAGTTGTTATTATATTTGTGCATACCTATTCCTTGTACCCTCAATCATAATAAAGTTAACCCATATTTTTAAAACGGTGTTTAAATTTCCTCTGTACACAAAATTATATTGCGCACCCATAATACGTGGAATCTGATATAACCCATGAATTGTCATTTCACCTCTGTCATACCCATACTATAAAACGATCTCGAAATAGGTTACTTCCACAAGATACCCTCGTTTAATTGAAATATTATATTTGTTTAAATAACCATAAGAAATAAAGATATGTGAAATAAATATTTTAGATACAGTATACGTATATTTTACTTACAAATATTTTTAAAAACCCCTCAACTTTTTAAAGAAGAAAATATTAAATTTAAATAACGATATCTTTTCAAAAGGGAATATTTAGTATCTTTTAAAAGGCAATTTTAAAATAACACCAATCTAGAACAAAGGAAAGGTTGTAGGCATCGATCGTTTATCTAAACCAGACTTTGTGGTGCCTAGGCTAGACAAGTGAGAAAGGTAACTTTAAAAGGCCCGTCTCACGGTGATTCGTGAGCGGATCCCTCCTTTCCTTACTTGTGCTTACCTGGCCGCAATTGGCGGTGAAGAGGCGATTTGAGGACCTCATAACTTGTCCTTTTGGAATATTAGGAGCATTCTAGATTTTCAAATAAAAACCTCTTGTAAAAGATTTTCAAATAAACACCACAACCTTTTATCAAAAGGATATTTTCTGTAAAACATTATGCTTTTCCAAAATAATAAATATCCCAAATACCATCGTTTTTCTTAGAAATAATAAAAGATATTTAAACCTTATTATTGTAACTAAGCTTTCTCTAAAGGACACGAAGTACTTTACAAATTCTAGAAAATAAAACGAGTGGTTGTGGAAGGCCATATTAAATGAGATCAATACTCTTTCTAAAATTCCATTTAATGACAACATGACATATACAAAATATGATACTGTTAGGGTTAGAATGCGCGGACCTAGGTATGGAATACTTTATGAAGATCCCTGCAGGCAGGGTGAACAGTCCAAAGTGTGGACGACTATATAAATATGAAGATCCCGATATTCCGGGTGACCAGTCCAATATATAGGCGACTATACAAATATGAAGATCCCGATATTCCGGGTGACCAGTCCAATATATGGGCGACTATACTAATATGAAGATCCCGATATTCCGGGTGACCAGTCCAATATATGGGCGACTATACAATGTGGAAATTCCGTGCCTAGAGGTATACGCACTAACTCTAATTCGTCAAAACCCTTATACTGAACCACGGGGATGGGTAGTTTGATTAGGCAAGGATAATTCGGAACTCGGATTCCCCTACTACTCGATCATGATCCCGGGAAGTGAAACGGTACATTTCACTTCCCTAGTTGTTGTTCCGTGGCCACAACGGAATAATCGCGAGTATCCGGACCCTTATTTAACAAACTAAAACGTTTACAATACCTATTGATACTCAACACTAAACCCACATCATATGCTATACCTACATGTTATCTTATCTACCTTTCTTTCTGAGACACGAGTTGTTCAGTATCTTGGATGTGGATACTTTACCAGTTTAGACTTGTTGTTTATTGTGGAATTGAGGGGTGGTAATACATGTGCACTTGAGTGATATTCACGCTAGACAAAGATCCATCGTAGTCATGGGACACCTTTCGGGGATGTTCACGCTACCACATTGATTGCCATTTCAGGCACGAGCAACAGCTCATACTGCTTCCAGCTAGTCATGGGATACCTCAAGGATACGAGTATGTTCACCCGTCAATTCCATCCAGACACACCTTGTTTAATCTGATCCAACTCTTAGACTGAATATTCATTTGACTTGACTTGAACCTTTACCAAACATATACAACCTACTCATATTCATATATCTAATTGGTATATAACCTCACACCTTTATACACATGTACATCATATTCATTATATACACCTGTTCGTTTCTATACCTTTACTTTCTTATGAGGCAATCCTACCCGAATATAACTCGCTGATGGACCTTTCTTTTCTTCCTCTATCTTTGGAATGTCCGTCAGATAAGAATGAGTATTATAGCAAAGATCAAGGTGGGAAACCAGCTTATGAAGATTATGCAGACTGGACGATGGAAGATTAGATAGTTTTATTTTTTTATTGTTGCCCACATGTTTAGGGTTTTTGTTTCTCCTTTGATGTAATTAAACTACTTAGTTTATTTTACTATTTCTTTTGGGATGTAATAAAGTTTGGTAAATGGAAATAAAATGCCTTTCGCTTTTATTATTTTTGTTTTGGTACACATCCTGCATATTAAATATTTATACGCTTAACGTAACTGTATTGAATAGACCACTTTCAATACAGTTAGGTTGCGGACCTTACCACGTCTTCTTTCTCCTTCTTTTGGGAAGCGGGGCGTGATATAGTCACTCTTTCGCAAGAGTCGGGCACTGCCCCGATCGTCGCTCTTTCCCCTTGCGGCTCCCTGCCGCTGCCGGGCGCTGCGAGTATCACGACGATTCTCATGGAATTAGGGGATGAAGCCACCGGCGGCGAAACCATTCCGATGGAGGAGGGTGATGCAGTTGCTGTATCAAGTGACGCCCTCGTCACGGTTCCGACCGGCGACTCACCAGGTAGATTTTGGGTCATTGCTTTTCTTTTTATTCTGCAATCCTTTTCAATCTTTCCTGACAGTATTTATCTCATTTCTAATGCAGGTGCGGAGAGCGTTGAGGTTGCGTTACCCGAGGCAGCGCCATCAGTTACCGCTTTGACGATGACCACTCCTCTACCTTCTCTCGTACCATCTCAGATGTTGGAAGGTGCGGATTCGTGACCCATCAGTCTTATTTTTAGGTTGTATAACTTATGTACTGATGTTGCATTATTGCGTCCTTGTAGGAACCCTTTTTGATCACATGTATCAGGTGCTGCACCCACACTTCTCTTTCCAGTCAGAGATTAGTCCGCCCGCTGGTGTCGGTGAGTATCTTTTCTAAACGACGTCCTTTCTTTAACGGGCAGTCACATTATTGCTAATTCTTCTTTGTATTTCTTGTAGCCTTACAAATTGAAGGAGGGGACGAGGCTATCGTTGCGCCACCAGTACTCCCAGCTCTGCCCCCTGTTGCTGCCGGTATAGTAGACTCTATTATTCGTGTATTTTCTTTATTTCCTGAGCCAGCATTTGATTGTGATTTGTTTTGTAGAGGTCACATCAACTCCAGCCCCGTTCGAGTCTCGCATCATAATGCCGGCCGGACCCTTTTCCAGACGTCCATCCTCAAAAGGTGCTGCGAATAGTCTGCGCATGTTGAGCGACTACATTGAGGAGCTTGATGTGGATACTCCCACATTCGCCGTGGATTTTTCTATGGAGGTTAACCCTATGCTGGCGACGCTCGTGAATTTTCATGGTGAAGGCGTCGTTGAGTCTTGGGTTAATCACTACAGGGAAATTGAGGCTTGCCTGCATGAGCTTGAGCTTAGGCGTCCTGATCTTGAGATTCTGGCTGTGAACACTCAACGGACTGCGTGGGTCGAGCATAGTACTTCTTACTTCCTCCATCTTGAACAAGAAGTGGCCTTAAAGCATAAGGAATGTAAAGAAACTTCAAGCGAATCTGCTCGATTGCATGCTCAGGTTGATGTGAATGCTTCCCAGTTGAAAGTTATCTTTGAAGGCCTTCTGCGATGCATATCTGATGGGTTAACACTGAAGCAGAAGCTCGACGTCGTCGAGCGGGATGCACAAAATCGTGAGGCAGCTCAGCGGGCCATCGAGGAACAACTTTCGTCTTACTTGCAGCAACGAGCCCAGGTCGAAGCAGAGTTGGCCGCGGCAGCTGATCAAGAAAAGGGGCTGAGGGAAGTGCGCGAGCGGCTGATCAGATTATTGAAAGCGCTTCCCTCTCAATAATTGTTTTTGTACCATTTGTAATTTTGAATAAAATGTATCTATTTTTTATTCTTCCATATGATGTATTTTGTACCCAATTGAATTCATGAATAAAAGATACATTTCTTTCACACTATCTTGTGTAATCTCTCTGCTGTCTTCTTTCTTTTGTTATCAGTATGTCACCTTAGCAAGTATAGCCGGCAGATGATAGAGTGAGCATCTTGTTTTAGCTTTTTCGAGGGGTAGTAATGGCTTAGGAAGCAGGTTCAGATCTGCTGCCTAAGACTTTTCAACTTTATGAGCCGTGAGGGTCTCATAAAGACTTTTCTCCCTACGAGTCGTGAGGATCTCGTAGGTGTCTTTTCTCCTTAGGAGTTGTGAGGATTCCTAAGTGTGTTTTCCCTTATAAGTCGTAAGGATCTTATAAGAGAGTTTTCTTCCTTACGAATCGAGAGGACCCGTAAGTGTTTAATGAGATTGACGTTATCCGCATTTCACGGCGTCATTGGGTGACGTATTTCCGAGGCGGGGTCATGTAGATGACGTATTTCCGAGACGGGGTCATGTGGATGACGTATTTCCGAGACGGGGTCATATGAATGACGTATTTCCGAGACGGTGTCATGTGGATGACGTGTTTCCGTGACGGGGTCATGTGGATGACGTATTTCCGCGATGGGGTCATGTGGATGACGTATTTCCGAGACGGGGTCATGTGGATGACGTATTTCTGCGACGGGGTCATGTGGATGACGTATTTCTGAGACGGGGTCATGTGGATGACGTGGATGACGTATTTCTGCGACGGGGTCATGTGGATGACGTATTTCCGAGACGGGGTCATGTAGATGACGTATTTCCGAAACGGGGTCGTGTGGATGACGTATTTTCGTCACGGGGTCATGTGGATGACGTATTTCGTCACGGGGTCATGTGGATGACGTATTTCGGAGACGGGGTCATTTGGATGACGTATTTCCGAGACGGGGTCATGTGGATGACGTATTTCCGAGACGGGGTCATGTGGATGACGTATTTCCGAGACGGGGTCATGTGGATGACGTATTTTCGAGACGGGGTCATGTGGATGACCTATTTCCACGACGGGGTCAGGTGGATGATGTGTTTTCGCGACGGGGTCATGTGAATGACGTGTTTCCGAGATGGGGTCATGTGGATGACATATTTCCGCGACGGGGTAATATGGATGACGTATTTCCGAGACGGGGTCATGTGGATGACGTATTTCCAAGACGGGGTCATGTAGATGAAGTATTTCCGAGACGGGGTCATGTAGATGAAGTATTTCCGAGACGGGGTCATATGAATGACGTATTTCCGAGACGGGGTCATGGGGATGACGTATTTCCGAGACGGGGTCATGTGGATGACGTATTTCCTAGACGGGGTCATGTGGATGACGTATTTCCGAGACGGGGTCATGTGGATGACGTATTTCCGCGACGGGGTCATGTGGATGACATATTTCCGAGACGGGGTCATGTGGATGACGTATTTCCGTGACGGGGTCATGTGGATGACGTATTTCCAAGATGGGGTCATGTGGATGACGTGTTTCCGCAACGGGGTCATATGGATGATGTATTTCCGAGACGGGGTCATGTGGATGACGTATTTCCGAGACGGGGTCATGTGGATGACGTATTTCCGTGACGGGGTCATGTGGATGACGTATTTCCGAGACGGGGTCATGTGTAGATGACGTATTTCCGAGACGGGGTCATGTGGATGACGTATTTCCATGACGGGGTCATGTGGATGACGTGTTTCCGAGATGGGGTCATGTGGATGACGTGTTTCCGCGACGGGGTCATATGGATGACGTATTTCCGAGACGGGGTCATGTGGATGACGTATTTCCGAGATAGGGTCATGTGGATGACGTATTTCCGAGACGGGGTCATGTGGATGACGTATTTCCGTGACGGGGTCATGTGGATGACGTATTTCCGAGACGAGGTCATGTAGATGACGTATTTCCGAGACGGGGTCATGTGGATGACGTATTTCCGAGACGGGGTCATGTGGATGACGTATTTCCGAGACGGGGTCATGTGGATGATGTGTTTCCGCGACGGGGTCATTTAGATGACGTATTTCCGCGACGGGGTCATATGGATGATGTATTTCTGAGACGGGGTCATGTGGATGACGTATTTCCGAAACGGGGTCATGTGGATGACGTATTTCCGTGACGGGGTCATGTGGATGACGTATTGTCTGTTGTAATGAGACGAATATCGAAGTGGTCTCCAGGTTATCTGGGAACCATCGAGATTTGGAGTAGGGGTTTTGCCGTAGCTCCAGGGTTGATTGCAGCGTCTGAATCCTGCTGGAATAGGGAGGAATGATGTTGATGATCTCTAGGCTATCCCTGAACTGTCGAGATTTGGCTTCTTTTTCTGATGGAGCCTGGGAAGGGAAGGTGTGATTCCTTCTTTGTTTGCGCCCCTGGTTTGTATACAGAGATTGATGTGATATCACCTGTAGGGCATAAATTTTATTTATATATTTTTTTTATTTCTTTCTACGATGCTCTATCATTTCAGCTTTTATATCGCGAAGGTCGCGATTGCCCAATCATTTCGGCTATTTTTCGCGGTGCCCAATCATTTTGGCTATTTATTTTATTTTTACTCGCTGTTTTTTATTGCGAGTTGCCCAATCATTTTGGCTATTTTGCATGCATACATTTTTACTTGCTGATTTTGTTGCAAGTTGCCCCATCATTTCGGCTATTTCGTATGCATGTGTGGCTTGCTGGCTTCTTTGCTGCAAGCTTGGAATCAGATACCGATTTCGGCATCAGCACCGCTACAACTGGAATATTGCCAGGAGCGAATCATCATTTGCCTCTGTCGATGTCGAACAAAGGTGGCTTAGCGAACAGGGTTAGGATCCTGTCGGCTAAGGCTTTTGACTTCATGAGCCGTAAGGGTCTCATAAAGGTATTTCTCCTTGCGAGTTGTGAGGATCTCGTAGATGCGTTTTCTCCTTAGGAGTCGTGAGGACTCCTAAGTGTATGATCTCTTATAAGTCGTAAGGATCTTATAAGAGTGCTTTCTCCTTATAAGTCGAGAGGGCTTACAAGGGGGTTCACCGTGCGAACATATCCCTAGTCAGGGATGGGACTTTGTTAGAGAAATGTTTATTCGCGCCCGTGGATTGTATACAAGAGTCAGGATCGAGCCGCTTGTAGGGCAGCGTTGGAGGTTGTGGTGGCTGCTTAAGAACGGGTTCAGATCCCTGTAGCTTAAGACTTTTGAATCTTATGAGCCGTGAGGGTCTCATAAGAGGATTCTCCTTACGAGTCATGAGGATCTCGCAAGGGTAATTTCTCCTTAGGAATCGTGGGGATCCCTAAGTGTGTTGTTCCCTTGTGAATCGTAAAGATCTCACGCAGGTGGTTTCTCCTCACAAGGTCGAGAGGACCTTGCAAGTGTCTTTTAACGAGATTGCGCCCTTTCGGGTTTTCACAAAACTCGCCAGTAGCCCTGCTGTTTTTACTCACGGAGCCCTTTCGGGTTTTCATCCGTGCCCTTTTTGCTTATGGACATACCGTTTTTTTTTTCTTTTTCTTTTTTTTATTCTCTTTTTTTTGTATCAGCCTTGGGATGCTGTGATCCACCGTAGTTTATCGACATCTCGGTCAACAGCCAGTTTTAGGACATAGTATCCATTGTTAGTTTAAGGACGTTTCGGTCCGTTGTTAGTTTAAGGACGTTTCGGTCCGTTGTTAGTTTAAAGACGTTTCGGTCCGTTGTTAGTTTAAGGACGTTTCGGTCCGCGAAAAGGAGGCCGGCTACTACTTACAGTGTTTAGGCTTAGGAAGATAGTGAGCGGACATAGTCGTCGTCGTCGTCTATCATTGACCTAGGCCGTGACTCGTCAGGCATAGTATTTCTTTAGGAAGTGATCGTTTATTGGCCTGAAGGGCCTTTCGCCATGCATGTCCATGAGTAGGTAGGCCCCACCCTGGTAAACCTTGTCTATGATATACGGGCCTTCATAGTTCGGCTCGAATTTCCCCTGTTTGGCACAATTGGGGATCATAGGTCTTTTGACCACTAGTACGAGTTCGCCTTGGCGGAATGTTCTCGGCCTAGTCAATCTTTCGTATGAGCGCGTCATCTTTGCTTTATAAGCCTCCAGATTTTGTTGCGCTATGAGCCGAGTTTCATAAAGGCCATCGAGCTCTTCAAGCCGAAGGTGAGCATTTTCTTCGTCCGTTAGCTCATAATGAATTGCCACTCGTAGAGAGGGTGATTCTATCTCGAGGGGGAGTACCGCCTCTGTACCGAATACCAATGCGTACGGCGTTGTGTTCGTGGCCGTTTTGAACGTAGTTCGATACGCCCAGAAAGCTTCATGCAGTCTCTCGTGCCAGTCCTTCTTATTTCGAGACACCGTCTTTTTCACGATCTTCGTCAAGGTCTTGTTAAAAGCCTTAGCTAGACCGTTAGCTCGGGGATTATAGACTGAGGAGTATCTCCAGTCTATGTTATGCTGTTGTGCGAAGCGGCTGATCTTGTGGCTTCTATAGGCTGGCCCGTTATCGGAGATAATCCGTCGTGGAGTTCCAAACCGATAAATGACGTGTGTCTTAAAGAAATGGAGGATATTCTCCGTCTTCACTTCGCTCAGCGGTACTGCTTCTGCCCATTTGGAGAAGTAATCAGTTGTTTCCAAAATAAATCGATGTCCTCTGGACGATGCTTGTTCGATGGGGCCAATTATGTCAGTCCCCACATTTCTAACGGCCAGCTAGCCACTGTTAGATGTAGTGGATTTGGATGCTGATGGATAAAGTCTCCGTGAATCTGGCATGCGTGGCACTGCTTCGCGTATTCAAGGCAGTCTTAGATCATCGTGGGCCAATAATAACCCATCCGTTTGATCTTCAGCTTCATCTTCGGCCCGGCTTGGTGAGAACCGCAGAGTCCATCGTGAGTTTCTTGGACGACTCTCTTTGCCTCTTCAGGCCCTAGGCATCTTAACCACAGAGAATCAAATGATCTCTTATACAGAGTATCATTGACGAAAGCAAAAGACAGAGCTCGTTTTATAAGCTGATGTCTTGAGAACGTATCTTCAGGTGTTCGACGGGATTTGAAATAATCTATAAAGACTTCTCTCCAATCCGTAACCTTTTCCTGGTCTTTTATTTGCAGAGTCAT
This sequence comes from Agapanthus africanus, assembly GCA_030015575.1. Lineage (NCBI taxonomy): Eukaryota > Viridiplantae > Streptophyta > Magnoliopsida > Asparagales > Amaryllidaceae > Agapanthus > Agapanthus africanus. Next base: position 646,698,004 of record JASDDO010000014.1, on the reverse strand, counting down.
TTGCTCGGTCACTCCCTTTTCTTCGGACGACTCTGGAGATATTTCTGCCGGTGCAAGAACCCAACGGCTTTGCACAACGATCCTCACGTCATCGAGATTTTCGTCAGCCAGTTCTTTAGCGAGCTTGGCTAATGCATCTGCTTTGCTATTTTCCGCATGTGGTATGCTTTCCAAGGTGTAGGAAGGAATTTGAGTCAGCAGTTGCTGTACTCTCTCGCCGTACTTCACCAACTCTGGCTTGCACGTTTGGTAGTCGCCGTTTACTTGACTAACGACCAGCTGGGAGTCTCTGTATATGAGCAGGTTTTTAATTCCCATGTCGATGGAGATCTCGAGACCTGCTATCAAAGCTTCATACTCGGCTTCATTGTTGGTCCTCGGCTCTGTTAAGGAGAAGGAAAAGCGCATTATCCCTCCTTGTGGAGTCATGAAGATGAGGCCTACCCCTGATTTGATTATGGGGGTGCTTTGTTTGCGCTTCTTTATAGAAGATGCTCCATCGAAGTAGATTTCCCACCGGGTATCACCCCCGTCGATCGTGTCAAACGCATGTTCGTCTGGCAATTCGCAGTTCAGAGGAGAATCGGCAGGTATCGGATGCTTAGCGAGGAAGTCGGTGATGGCCTGGCCTTTTACTGCCTTAAGAGGCCGATAAGTTATCGAGAACTCCATCAAGAGCAAGGCCCACTTAGAGAGTCGTCCTGTTAATATGGCCTTCGACATCAAATATTTGAGAGGATCCACCTTCGATATGAGATGGACCTCATATGCCAACGCGTAGTGTCTGAGCTTCGTTATTGCGAAGATCAACGCCAGGAAGTGTTTTTCGATGGGAGAGTAATTGCTTTCTGCCCCCAGGAGAACTCGACTCAGATAGTAGAGGGCTCTCTCCTTCCCTTGGTCGTTCTCTTGTGCCCATAATGCGCCTAAGGAATCTTCAAGGGCGGTTGTATACAGAATAAGAGCTTTCCTTTAACGGGAGCGGCCAGTACTGGCGGATTCTGCAGGTATTGCTTGATTTCTTCCAGTGCGCTTTGGCATTTGTGATCCCAGACGAACGGGGTTCCCTTCTTCATTAGGTGACAGTAGGGGCGGCACTTGCCAGAAAGATTGGCTATGAATCGCCGGATATATGCGAGCTTTCCTTGGAGAGACCGCAATTGCTTGAGAGTCCTTGGCAGAGGCATTTCCATAATCGCCTTGATATTTGACGGATCTATCTCGATGCCTCAGTGTTGGACGATGAATCCCAGGAATTTGCCTGAGGATACTCCGAACGCGCATTTGATAGGGTTCATCTTCAAGTTGTATTGCCGGAGGCGCTGAAACACGATCTTCAGATGCTCTAAATGTTCCTCGTATGATTTGCTTTTAACTACAAGGTCATCGATATAGTATTCGACGATTTCATGTATGAGGTCGTCAAAAATTTTCGTCATGGCTCTCTGATAGGTGGCGCCGGCGTTCTTTAGACCGAAGGGCATCACCTTGTAGCAGAATATACCCAAAGGGGTCCGGAAAGTGGTGTGCTTCTGGTCCTCGGGATGCATTTTTATCTGATTGTATCCTGACGAGCCGTCCATGAAGGAGAAGACTTCGTGAGTGGACGTATTATCTATCATCAGCTCGGTGACCGGTACTGGGAAGTCGTCCTTTGGACAAACTTTGTTGAGATCCCGAAAGTCCACACATATGCGCACCGTCCCATTCTTCTTCATCACTGGGACGATGTTGGCGATCCAGTCAGGATATTGAACCTCTTGGATGAAGCCGGAGTCGATTAGCTTCTTGACCTCGGCGTTGATGCTCATCTCAAGCTCGAGCCGCATTCTTCTCGGCACTTGTTTGATCGGCTTGACGTTCGGAGAAATCACCAATTTATGGACAGCAATCTCTGGATCTAATCCTGGCATCTCGGAATAGTTCCATGCAAAGCAATCTTTATGCTGCATGAGCACGTCTTTTAGCGTAGCCACCCTTTCTTCAGACAATAGCTCACTGACGAATGTCGGCCACGAGTCACTTGCCGGCCCCAAATCAATTTTCTTGAGGTTATCTGCAGTAGTATGTATTCCATTTTCCAGGTCTTTTGGTGCAGGTGGAAATTCTGAAATTACCTCATCATCATCGTTTTCGAAGCACCGGGGGAGGTCATCCATATTCTCGGGATCTTCTTCTGACAGCGTTATCACATGACAGGTACGAGCTCGCTTCCAAGACCGATGTGGATCTGGGTCTACCCTCACTATCTTCGGTTCATGCTTCTACGGCGGAGTTACCCTCCAGCTGCTGGATAGAGCGAACCTACCTTGCTGATACGGGTCTTCTACCCAGTCTTTAAATATGAAGCAGTCTTCGAGAGGATGTCCTATTGCCCTGTGATAGGAGCAATAGTCTGGGTGAGAGACTTCGCCTGCTTTCTCGGGGTGCTTGGACTCCGGGAGTGTCATCATCTGATGTTTTATGACAAGATCGAATATCTTCCTTGTCTTGTCTTGGGGAAAAGAATATGCTCGACTCATCTTTTTTATAAGATACGAATCCGGACTGCTCGATTCCTGACCGCGTGGCTTCTTGGACCCGCTTTGTCGCTATCGAACGCCTTTTCCCGTTCTTTGGTTTGTTTCTGCCTCTGCATCGGGCCTTTTGTACAACGGGCTGACAAGGAGGAGCATTTTCATTTTTCACAGCCTGATGAAGGAGGCGTTGTGTCCTGGCTTTCTCGTAGATGGCCATTTCACGATTATGGTCATCTCGAACCTTTTGACCTGCTTCCCTTATAAGCTTGTCCATTTGTTCTTCGAACGACGGACTAGGCATTTTCACGGCGGGGGCTCTTTCTGGTTCAGGGTTAGCATCTTCCCATAGAGCATCTCCTTCTTCATCAAAGTCATGTATGACGTAGCAGTCGCGGAGTAGCTCCTGTTTCTTGGATTGAACATACCCAAGCCCGGTCGTTTCCATTCTTCCGTTGGGCAACTTTCGTTGAGTTCCGAGAACGTTCCAGATCCTGTTATAAAACCGTGCTTGTCGCGCAGTTTGCTTAAGGGGTACACCTTGGCATCTCAAGAGTCTCTTTAGTCTGTCTGTATAATATCTGGGAAAACAGATGGGCTGGAGCCTGTCAAGTGTAGAATCCGCACCATGCCAGATTTCTTTCTCCACTTTGGTTTCCCTGGATTGGTAGAATAGGATTGCCTTTTCACCTTCTCGCCTAGGAAGGACGTAGAATGTCTGCAGTTCTTCCACACTGTAGGTATTAAGCGCGTCTAGTTCTTTAAGATGCTTGGGCGGAACCATGGCAACTTGCAAACTTTGCTCTTCATCAGCGAAGGTTTGTATTGATGGCCGAGCAGAGAATACGGCATTGACCTCATCTTCCGAGTCGCTACCGAAGATCAACATAGGAGTGGACGGTCCCGGCTTGTTGTAGTGGGGTGGCCCTGAATAGACTATCTCTTCTTCCTCCTCGGTATCACTCCCGAAGACTGGAATAGTGGTGATGGCTTTGTTCTTCGGTTTGTGACATCTTTCCATGTCCTCAAAATCTGGTAAGAAGTATTTTGCATCTTCGTACTTGCGGACTTCGTTAACGGAGAATGGGTTTAGCTCTCCCGTCACAGTATACTCGAGACCATCCTTGAAATATTTCATACACTGATGTTTTGTTGAGGGGATGATGTTATACTCATGTAACCAGGGCCGGCCGAGCAAAGCATTGTAGCATGTCTTGGCGTCAATGACGTGAAACTTAATGTTCGTGACAAGCAGCCCAAAGTGCAGTGTCAATATTACGGACCCAAGCGTCCGTGATGACTGGAGTCAAATCCGGAGATAGTGATTTTATCGCGAGCGAGGTGTTGAACGCTCATGCAGATTTCCTTTAACACCCTTACGTTAAGGAGATTGACGGAGGACCCATTGTCGACCAGAATTTTACCTATCTTGATGTCATGACAGTATCCGGAGACATATAGGGGATGGTTGTGCTCGCATGTCCCAAGGAGGAGGTCTTCATCATCGAAAGTAATATCGGCTGTGTGCACTTCTTCCAACTCGTCCTTCATATTTTCTTCGGCGAGGAAAGCTTGGAATTGTTCGGGCTCTTGTAATGTCTTGATCAAAGAATCTCTTGCTTCTTTGGATAACAGAAGGGCGTCGAGAATGCTGAGCTGTGAGGATATCTTTCTCAAGTGTGCCAGAACGTTGTAGTCCATCTCGTTTTTCTTTGGCGGGTCCTTGGCTGTCAGCTTTTCAACGGCTTGGTAATCAAGGATGATATCCTCAGGGACTTTTTCTTTTCCCTTATCTTTTCTATTTGACCGACTGTTCGAGGGCCCAAGATTCTTTTTGTGCAGCGTACGATTGTGTAGCTGAATATTTTCGCAGGTCTTCGGTTCTTTCTCTTTTCCCAAGGTGGACTCTTTAAAGAGAGGGCCAAGAGTCATTTCTTCGTCAGAGTCGCTCCCAAAGGTGAGAACCTGCGATCCCCCGGCGTTGACTGATTGATGTGAAAAAGTGTTTGTAGAATAACCGCAATCAATAACGGTGTCGCTTGTAGCTAGCCGAGATGAGTACGGGTCATCCGCAGGGAAACGTAGAATATTTTATTCTTACTTTAGGCGTGTTAAGAAAGAAAGGAGGAAGAAATAAGAATGGTTGTAGGTTCTGGATCTACGTTAAATACGGATGCAAAATATAGATCTAGATTAATTATGGATGTAAGTTCAATATTAAAAGGAGGCTTGTAGGGTTCATTAGGATTTTGTAGTTATGGATGGTTAATTAAAGATTACTCTTTTTATCTTTTAATAGATTTAAAACTAGAACGACAGAGATGCATGTAGATTAGGGTTTCTGGAGGGAAAAGGGTTCCCACTCTTAACCCCTATCTCGACATGGAACTTCGTTCATATCTAGCCTTTACCAAAACAATCATTAATCTAATCTCTAATCGCGGTCGAGACTAACAATAAATCGGTAGCGCGCCCGATTAGGATGTTAATGATTCTTTTAGTAAAGTTTATAAACTTTATAGGACGTAAAAAGAGTTTAAGGATCTTCATCATCCATTAATCTACCCTAATCCTATGAACCCTAACAAGCGGAGAATTACTCGCGCATGTTGGGAAAAGAAGATGAAAAGACAGAGAGGGAAAACATAATGTAAAATGCAAAAGAATTAAATAAAACAACTACCTTTATTAATCAACTTGAACAATCTACACTTTATTCCTTAGAAAATGATTACAAAAACTTGGTTTGCTTCTCGAACTCTTCCGAAGGAAGTAGATGAACAGTTGATGATCAGCCTGGATGCGTGAACCGTCTTGGACTTCGTGATCACTTCGGCTTGATGCCTTCTAACTTTAGCCCTTGGTCCTTTATATAGCCCTCAAAAAAGAAAAACTAGTTACCATATATAGTGACTTCTTAATATGGTGACTTTCCATATATGGATTCTGAGTCCCTGTCAGTATTGATTTTATGATTTTGGCAGATTTTTTATCCTGACATCTTGAACATCTTGATTTCTTGACCTGAGCTAAATCTTGCACAAAATATCTATGAATAATGTTAGTACTATTTATTAAATTAGAGAGAGTATCTTAATCACTATATATGGTAATAAATGTTTAAGAAACTTGATTAAGAATATTTAATATGCTATGCACTTTATATAGTAATAAATCTTTAAGAAACATGATTAAGAATATTTGATATGCTATGCATCTTTTAATTACTAAAATATTATGCATATATTTTGAAATATTATTCTAACCATTTGTATGATATTATATCTTTTAAGAATTGTGATTAGAATATTTGATATGATATGTATATTTTCAATTACCAAAATATTATATAAATATAAAATGCCTATATTTTCCTTCATAATATTAATTATAATATATAAACATATGGCAAATAGTATTTTTCAGATAAATCCAAATATGTTTAATATTTATAATAAACACCTTTTATTATTTAAGAAATGTAAGAAAAATACTTATACCAAAGTGCAATATTTTCAACTGAACAAATACCCCCAAACTTAACTTTGATCGTCCCGAGCAAACTAGTTATTCAAGAGAAAAAGTAAAAGAAAAACCTAAATAGCACACTTTCGTAGGCAAACACGATTGCACTGAGCACGTGCAATAAGCCGTTAAACCTCTAGGTGTCCCTGGTAGGAGGAGTGTTGTCTCCTGAGGGTTTTCAGCGGATTACACCCATAAAATCCCATAATAAAAGGAAGATGGTGAAAGTTACATATAAAGATAAGAATTATAAAAGAAAGACTTTGAAAATCAGAGTTTCCAACTACACTAGTTTTTCGGTTGTCATGAGCCATATCTTAATAGTCATGAAAAGATGTTAGAAATCACATCATCCCTCAATAAAACATCGTCTTTATTCTTCATTCATATCTTTCTTCCAAATATCGATCATATAACCCTACGTGTGTGTAATAGACATCCCTACACTCGGAGAATTCAATTCAAGCTATCATGCTCTTGTTCATCTGCCTCAATACTTTTTAATTTGATGAATATCTAGATGGATTTGCTCACACACTTTCATGCGACCGTTAATACTTCTTGAGGTACTAACCGACCGATTACTCGTGTGCTTGCTTATTAGGTGTGTTCCTCGTCTTGCGCCACCTAAGGCTTAGCAGTGACTCCCAGACCAGTTGGTCTAAGGCACTAGGTGAAGAGACACCCTCGCTATATTTTTTTATTGCTGCCTTGGCGATAACAAAACCAGTGTTCATTTTTCTCACCATTTTATATTTTATTCAATTTTTTATTTTCTTCATACTTTGGCTTTTAGACAAGAGCATTTCAAGGTATCCTCTACTATCCCGAGTTTCAAGACGTGTGTAAGTGCGTATAGTAGGGTATCAACGTTCAAATGTTTGGTTTCCAGAATATGAACTATTTTTCAGACTTATTTTTATCCTCAGATTAGTGACTTCTTTCATCTTACTAACCCTTGGAATAACGGCTCATAACTACTTATTACTAGTTCGTTTAAGAAAACTTCTAATTTTCTAGGTTTTCTTAAATTTTTCCAATCTTTTGGATGTAATTTCTCACTATCTAATCTTTTATTATCTTATTTATGTACAAAATTATTTTTTTATCTTTTGGAAAAAAAATTAAATTTTTAAATGTTTTGTGCTTATGCAAAGTATAATGCAAATGATGCGTAAATAAGCACAAATCTCCCCCAAACTTATTCTTTGGCTCACCATTTTGAGTAAAAAAAAATTCTTTCAAGAGCCAGATTATACCTCCCCCCAAACTTGAGTTAAACAATATTAATCTTTTAAAATCACAAGAGGGGGTCAAGATTAGTGGTCGATGCCAAGGTTTGCAAAGACCGAAGGTCAACACCAACCATTCGAAGATTTTATCAATGTAATGCTTCAGTTGGTGAAAGAACAAGTTGAAAAGAGCCAGGAAGAAGTGGGGAAAAGGTAAGTAGTGGGATAGAATGTGTTTACGTCTCGTTTTGGAGAGAACGAGACGACACAGTGATTGTGATGGATTACTCGCATTCTCTTTATAGTCCAGAAGAAGGGGTGGAGGTTCAATTTCGTTGTATTGAGGTGGATTCATCTCAACATCCGTGTCTTTCAAAAATGCGAGTTCTTCAGCGAAAATTTCCTCAAAACTCTCAGCTATACCCCGGAGAATAATCTTATCAGAAAGAACGGGATGATACTCTGACTCCATGAAATGTTCACATTTAGCGTTAGATGTTGACCCGGACAACTCGAAATAAGGATCAGTATGTGTATAATACATATCTGGGTCAAACAACAATGTATGAAAAGAGTCTAGATCAGTATCGTGAAGCTGTTCAAATTCGCTGCCGTTGACATCCATTAATTCGATAGAACATACTCGAGCATGAGGTTCGGAGGCTTCACTTCCCAACTTGTAAATGTTAAGTTCAATTGACCTATTCCCGAAGGATAGGGTCATAGAACCGTTTCGACAATTGATTACAGCGTTGGAAGTCGCAAGAAAAGGTCGACCCAGAATCACCGGAATTTGGTTCCGTGGGTTTGCTACAGATTGTTTATCTAGAACAATAAAATCCACAGGGAAGAGAAATTCCCCGACTTTTATTAACACATCCTCTAACACACCCCTTGGTTTGGTGATAGATCGATCAGCCATCTGTAAAGTGCATTGCGATGGTTTTAATTCTCCGATACCCAATTGCTCATACATAGAATAAGGAAGCAAGTTAACACTAGCGCCTAAATCGAGTAAAGCACGATTGATATTTTTACCCCCAATAGAAATAGAGATTGTAGGATAGCCAGGGTCCTTACGTTTCTTGGGTAATTGCTCTGTAAAAGCTGTTCTTACATTACTCGACATGAAAAAAAATTTCGGCACTTGAGTTTTTCTCTTCCCAGTGCACAAGTTCTTAAGTATTTTCGCATAAGCTGGAACTTGTTGTATAGCATCTAGGAGAGGAATATTTACGTTAACTTGCTTAAACATTTCCACAACCTTCTCCATTTGTGCATTCGGTTTGTTGGACCTCAATCTATCTGGAAATGGAGCTTTATCAATAAGTGTTGGGTCCAACGTATGTGGAGAAGTTTGTGGTGGTGGAAAGGATGAAGTGGGTGGAGGGTTCGAGCCTTGGAAAAAACGGAGAATAGGCTCGGAAGAAGAAGGTAAACTAGACGACATAGGGTAAGAAGTAGAAGTGGAAGTGGAAGTGGAAGTGGAAGCCGGGGGTTCAATTTGTTCCTCCATTTCAGTTTCAATCTGTTCACCCACATGGTTATCAGCACTCTTCCAGATCTCAACGTGGTAACTGCATTCACATTATACCGTGAGCACCCAGGATCAGGTAGGGGTTGAGTTGGATGATTCCCTTTCTCTCTAGCACTCATTGCTGCAGTCAGTTGTGCAATTTGTGCTTTTATCAATTTGATACTCTCACCGTGAGAGACAGTGTTTTGCACTAACGTATGGATAGAAGACGTTAAAATGTCATTCGTTCGCATGGACTGTGCAATGAACATATCGAGTGCAGAGGGTTTATCGGTACCGGCAGAAGAAGGATCAAAATTGTTGGCCGGGTTTTGTAAAGGTTATGGTTGAAAGGGGTGTTGACTCAGTTGTGGTGGTTGCTGTTACTGTGGAGGGACCCTTTGGAAGTCATTTGGGTTTGGAACCGTATTTTGAGTTTGGTGTTGGTTCCAAGAAACATTAGGGTGATTCCTCCAACCTTGATTATAAGTGGAAGAAGAAGGATCGTTTCCAGGTCTTTGCTGCTGAAAAGCAGCATTAGTGTTCTCTTGACCGTGAAACGGTACATTTAAAGGACATTCTTCAGTCAAATGTGATGGGTTGGAACAGCAACCACACACGGTTTTAGGAAGTGTGTATTGGGTTAGGGAGGCTGAAGAAATTCTGTTTTCTATAGCGTCGAGTTTCCTTTGTATTGCGGCCATTTTGGCTTTCATTGTGACGGAAACATCGAGCTGATTGATACCTTCCCTAGACAATGGTTGACTAACACTTTCCCATTGTAAAGTGTTTTGAGCAAGATCTTCTAGATATTTCCAAGCTTCACCATCATCTTTAGACAGGAATTGACATTGACACATGGTTTCAAGCATCTGTTTTGCCGTGAGATCAATACCCTCATAGATAATTCGACACAGATCCCATCTAGGGATTCCGTGATGAGGACATTGTAAAAGAAGATTCTTGAACCGTTCAAAGCATTTCCAAAACGGTTCATTGGGAAGTTGGGTAAATTGGAAGATTTCGCTCCGAACACGGGCGGTCTTATGATTGGGATAAAATTTCTTCAGGAATGCTATAACAAATTCGTCCTATGTTGAAATAGAATGTGCGGGTATGTTATAAAGCCACTTCTCGGCTAAATCGCACAAAGTGAACGGGAGAATACGTAGACGCATAGCATCCACAGAAAGCTGTGAAGTACCCATCAAAGCACATACGTTTTCGAATTTGGTGATAAAAACGTATGCGTCTTCAGACTCGAGCCCGTGAAATTTGGGTAAAAGTTTGATGAAATGAGGTTTAATTTCGAAATTATCCCCATTGGCTGGTGGAATGGAAAGACAAGTGTGAAGGGGACCACGTATAGGGTAGCATCTCTCCTGGAGAGAAATGCGTGGAGGATTCTGCGCACCTGCGGGCGGTGGCAGAGTGGTGTTAAAGTTTGATGGATATACGTCTATCGCAGTTGTGGTGGGTGGCGGGGGAAAAGAAGATGAAGAAGCAACGACTTCGGAGTCGATAGCAGGAACGCGGACAAGACGGGCACTAGAATCCCGTGTCCAGCCGAGCATGCACTAAGCGAGTTTAGCGCAAGCGGCAGCGTGTGTGATTTAAAAATTTGGTTTGTTTTGAAAAGTGTGTCGGACTTTGACAAATCACACAAAAATGCACAAACAGCCCTAGAACTGAGGTTACCTAGGTCAAGTCTCTAGACCGCTCCTAGACTTCCAAAGGACAAGCCGCAGGATCAATCCTCTACCACCTCTTTACTACTCTTGTGGACAGGTAAGTGGGAGGTTCTCCACTACGTAAGTAGTGGGCCTAATTAAGTAACCACTTGCCTTAGACACACTTACCTAGACACCACAAAAGTAATGCGGATAAGCGATAGATTATCCACGACCTTCCTCTGTCCTTATTGAGCGCGACAGTCCTTAGAGGCTTGTCTAGATATTTTTTAAATTAATGTAGGGTTGATGCAGATGCTCGGTTTATGATTTGTGGGGCTTAGGAAGGGTGATAAAATCCCCACCTAATCTGAATTTTGGTCTTGCCCCTTAAAATCCGTATTAAAATATGAAATAACAAACCAATAACAAAACTTTGCAAAAAGATTTTTGAGCGGCGATATTTTGCAAAGAATCCTGTAGAAAAGATATTTAATTGGATTTCAGAGGGGAGAGAATGAGTTGAAAATTTCACCAGAGAAGTTTGGAACCCTAATTCCTCACTTAAGTCGTGGATCCGCCGCTAAAATAGCCTTTCTTCCGCGCTTCCGTCGTGCTTTGAAGGAATCTTTTAATGATTTTTGCTATGTGGCCTCCTGTGCTCCTCTGGATCTTGATGAATGTCTCTGGCTCTCTGTTTCCTCAAGTCTGCAACTCCAGATCCCCTCGCAAAATTCACACAATAATCGTTAAATATACAATTTGCAGTTTTGTTTTGTTTATGATAATGATCGAATAAGAATTCAACACAAATAGTAAGAATAAAAAATTACGCACGTATCTCCGGCAACGGCGCCATTTGATTGATGTGAAAAAGTGTTTGTAGAATAACCGCAATCAATAACGGTGTCGCTTGTAGCTAGCCGAGATGAGTACGGGTCGTCCGCAGGGAAACGTGGAATATTTTATTCTTACTTTAGGCGTGTTGAGAAAGAAAGGAGAAAGAAATAAGAATGGTTGTAGGTTCTAGATTTACGTTAAATACGGATGCAAAATATAGATCTAGATTAATTATGGATGTAAGTTCAATATTAAAAGGAGGCTTGTAGGGTTCATTAGGATTTAGTAGTTATGGATAGTTAATTAAAGATTACTCTTTTTATCCTTTAATAGATTTAAAACTAGAACGACATAGATGCATGTAGATTAGAGTTTCTGGGGGAAAAGGGTTCCCACTCTTAACCCCTATCTCGAAATGGAACTCCGTTCATATCTAGCCTTTACCAAAACAATCATTAATCTAATCTCTAATCACGGTCGAGACTAACAATAAATCGGTAGCGCGCCCGATTAGGAGGTTAATAATTCTTTTAGTAAAGTTTATAAACTTTATAGGACGTAAAAAGAGTTTAAGTATCTTCATCATCCATTAATCTACCCTAATCCTATGAACCCTAACAAGCGGAGAATTACTCGCGCATGTTGGGAAAAGAAGATGAAAAGACAGAGAGGGAAAACATAATGTAAATGCAAAAGAATTAAATAAAACAACTACCTTTATTAATCAACTTGAACAATCTACACTTTATTCCTTAGAAAATGATTACAAAAACTTGGTTTGCTTCTCGAACTCTTCCGAAGGAGGTAGATGAACAGTTGATGATCAGCCTGGATGTGTGAACCGTCTTGGACTTCGTGATCTCTTCGGCTTGATGCCTTCTAACTTTAGCCCTTGGTCCTTAATATAGCCCTCAAAAAAGAAAAACTAGTTACCATATATGGTGACTTCCTAATATGGTGACTTTCCATATATGGATTCTGATTCCCTGTCAGTATTGATTTTATGATTTTGGCAGATTTTTTATCCTGACATCTTGTGTAAGTCGATGTACAACACCCCAGTACTTGTGGGGAGGCGGAATTTTCAAAAACGAACTTGTTTAGTGAACAAACATCGACTAACCGCTTGAATCGAAGCTAAACGATAACTAACCAAACACATAGTTGTTTTAAACTACTATGCTTAGGGATTATACCTAACGAACCAAGTCCTTCGGCTTTACGATCTCCTCGTCCTCCTCGGCCTTCTCTTTGTAGTAGACGATCCACCCGAGAGCAAAACTCCAAGCTTAGCCTCTAAACTTGAGGCAACTAACCTTCTTGGATTGCTAATCAAAGAAGATAGATGAGATAGAGTGAGGGTTATGGATTGTTTAGTCTAACTAATCCTTGTTCTCAACATATGAGGGGTGAGGATTAGGGTTTGAAGAGAGAGAGCTTGAGGAAAGAGAATGTGAATATAATTATATAGTGAGAATAGTAAGTTATCATAATATATATGAAACTTTAAAATTCATCAATAAAAGAAAAACCAATGATGAATAATCAAATTTCATAAATATCTAATGGTGATTCATAACCATGACTCATTAAGCATTTATTGTGCATTAATGATATGTATGAATCACTCTCATGACTCACTAACCCCATTTAATGCATATGACACCTAAACCTCCTTAGTCACCATCTTCTAGAAGCTTCTCGCACAATTACGAGAACGCCCCTCCTTTCCGCAAAAATACGGAAAAACTTTAGACTGTATAAATCCAATAACCGGATACCAGTAACTGGCTTAAACCAAAGCCGACTGGTAAAAACTGTCCAAACGACGTAAGTGTGTAAACACACATATGCGTCCGAACCCTTTGTCGTAAAACCATACGACCTCTATATCGTTTCGCCTGGAGTAGGAAACTCTCTGTGTGGGACTCTAGAGACTCGACTACTATGCTGGCAGTGGGTTTAACCACAGACCGCAAGCGGCACTAGCTGTACGTAACGGTCCCCAGGTAGTTGTCGATAAGAAGGCCGATGAGGAAACCCATCCGAACTCCTACTGAGCCTGCTGTGACAATCTCCATACAGTCCGGTCCGTTCATCCAAGACTATCGCATATCGGGCCTAGGGGGCGGCAAGCGTCAGTCCCCTAATAGCGGTATAAGTCGTGTCGGAGGGAAGCCCATTACACCCTGAGAAACTACTGGAACCTACCAGCAAATCTCGCTTGCCCTGGCCAGGGACTTTGCGTAATGGCTCTCTGACACAGCGCGATATCAACTCCCAATACCGGGAGGGACGAATCCTGTCTAACCGCCACTGCCTCCAAGTGCTCGGGACTGCACCCAACTGCTACCTGTTTGCACGACTCCTTTGAGCCGTGGTAGGGTAGCAATCTAATAACAGTGGGACACACTCGAGGCGAAGTGGCAGTGTCAAGTCTGCGGACTATACTGTACTCATGTCACCTGGGAACTGTTCACTGACGACTGGTATAAAACCAACCAACAGTTCCCTGTGAGTCCTGTCCGGTGTACCCGTAACCCAACGAGCACCTGTATACTATCTCCAGTACGACGTACTGACGGCTGTGGGACAGACCATCTCCCCAACTGGGATGAGAAGCGTACACACTAGTCTACTCCGGAGTATCGATGCTCTGTCTCGATAATCCAACGACCAGGGACCTGAATAAGGATGTGCTTGTAGACTACCCAGCCCCCACTAGTGTGACTGCCATCACAACGCTGGTAGTCAAGCAAGATCCTAAGAGCTCTATCAATACGTACACTCACATATTAAGATAGAAAAACCAAGTAGCATACTACCATGTTTAGCAAGACTGTTATATACATGTGAATATCCCAAGCTTCCATTAAGTAATATACAAACTAGTATGATACAGTAATGGCCTTCTAGGGCATAAACACTAACAATCTCCCACTTGCACTAGGGCCATGTACTGGCATATCGAAGACCAATGATCTTGAGTAGCCTCTCGAACTGAATCTGAGGTAGGGCCTTCGTGAATGGATCAGCAATGTTCTCTTCAGAAGCAACTCTCCGTACCTCGATCTCCTGACGATCAATGATCTCCCTGATCAGGTGATACCGCCTTAAGATGTGTCTGGACTTCTGATGGGACCTTGGTTCCTTCGCTAAAGCTATAGCTCCGTTGTTGTCGCAATACAGAGGTATTGGATCAACTATGGTAAGAACCACCTGAAGTTCTGTTAGGAACTTTTTCATCCAGACTGCTTCTTTTGCGGCATCGCAAGCAGCTATATACTCCGCTTCCATCGTCGAGTCAGCAACGGTGTCCTGCTTGGAGCTCTTCCAGCACACCGCCCCTCCATTGAGGGTAAAGACATAACCCGACATGGACTTGGAATCGTCCTTATCACTCTGGAAGCCGGAATCAGCAAAGGCCTCCAACCTGAGGTCTTTTCCACCGTAAACCAAAAACATCTCCTTAGTCCTTCTTAGGTACTTGAGAATGTTCTTTACTGCTATCCAGTGATTCTCCCCTGGGTCTGACTGATACCGGCTTACCACGCTTAGTGCGTAAGCTACATCTGGTCCGGTGCACAACATCGCATACATTATAGAGCCTACCGCAGAAGCGTAGGGTATAATAGACATGCGTTCCCTTTCCAAATCAGTCTTGGGAGACATCTCTTTGGAGAGGGTGATTCCGTGACAAGCCGGTAGATTACCGCGCTTAGAATCTTCCATACTGAATCTTTTCAGTACAGTGTTGATATACCTAGACTGCGAAAGTCCCAACATCCTCTTGGATCTATCACGATAGATCCGGATCCCCAGAATGTAAGAGGCATCACCCAGGTCTTTCATGGAGAACCTGTGTGACAAGAATCCTTTGACAGATTGTAGCATAGGAATGTCATTTCCTATCAATAGAATGTCATCCACGTACAAGATGAGGAATACGACACTTCTGGCTACTACTTTACTATATATGCATGGTTCATCTGGATTTTTGATAAAGTCATATTCTTTGACTGTCTCATCAAAACAGATGTTCCAACTCCGCGATGCCTGCTTTAGTCCATAAATGGACTTAAGCAGCTTGCATACTTTCCCGTTGCTCCCACTCTGATTGAAACCCTCTGGCTGATCCATATAGACGCTCTCTTCTAAATTTCCATTCAGAAAAGCCTTCTTTACGTCCATCTGCCAGATTTCATAATCATGGAAGGCAGCAATAGCAAGAAGGACCCGAATGGATTTGAGCATAGCCACTGGAGAAAAAGTTTCGTCATAGTCCAAACCAGGTCTTTGACGAAAACCCTTTGCAACAAGTCTAGCCTTATAGGTTTCCACCTGTCCATCTACACCAATCTTTTTCTTGAAGATCCATTTGCATCCTATGGGTTTTACCCCATCTGGAGCAAAGTCCAAAGTCCATACTTTGTTGGTGTACATGGACTCCATTTCGGTCCGCATTGCATCTAGCCATCGTACCGAGTCGCCGCTCTGGATGGCCTGCTGGAAGTCAGTAGGTTCATCATTATCTATGATGCAATCCTCTCTATCCCCATCTATGAGAAAACCGTAGTATCTCTCAGGCGGATGAGACGGCCTACTACTCCTGCGGAGGGGTGCGGGAATGTCCTGTACTTCTTGAACTTCCGGTTCTACCAAACTTTCAGTAGCAGTTTGTGGTTCTGGAATTTCTTCCAGTTCTACTACGCTCCCACTCTTCTGATTTTCTAAAAATTCAGTTTCTAAGAAGCGGGCATGACGAGAAACAAAAACCTTTTGTTCCTCTGCGTAATAGAAACAATATCCTGTAGAGTTCTTTGGATATCCCACAAACTTACACTCTACTGAGCGTGCCTCGAGCTTGTCCGGATGCTGCTTTTTTACAAAAGCTGGACATCCCCATGTCTTCAGGTACTGAAGATAGGGTTTCTTCCCACTCCACATCTGATATGGTATGGTAGGCACAATTTTGGTTGGAACTCTGTTCAAAAGATGTGTCGCTGATTCTAGCGCATAACCCCAGAAAGATCGCGGTAACTCAGTATTACTCATCATGGATCGTACCATATCCAATAGGGTTCGATTCCGTCTCTCCGATACACCGTTGTGCTGTGGAGTGTATGGAGGAGTAAGCTGAGAGAGAATTCCTTTCTCTTTTAGGTAACCTAGGAACTCGGCACTTAAGTATTCTCCACCTCGATCAGATCTCAGTGTCTTAATACTTTTACCTGTTTGGTTTTCCGCTTCACTCTTGTATTCCAGGAATTTCTCAAAGGCCTCGGATTTATGCTTCATCAAGAAGACATGTCCAAACCTAGAGAAATCATCTGTAAAAGTAATGAAGTAGGAATAACCACCTCTTGCATGTGTAGACATTGGACCACATACATCGCTGTGTATGAGTCCTAAGAGCTCGCTCGCTCTTACTCCTTGTCCAGTAAATGGAGTCTTTGTCATCTTTCCTTTGAGACAAGATTGACAAGTGTCATAAGTTTGATATTCGAACGAGTCCAAATATCCTTCTCTATGCAACTTATTCAACCTTCTCTCATTGATGTGACCCAGTCTACAATGCCATAAGAAAGCTTTATTTAAATCTGGAGACTTTCTTTTTAGTGTGTTCTGGACATTGAAAATTTGGAGTTGGTTTAAAACATATATACCGTTATTTAATGTACCGGACCCAATCAAACCATGATTAAGGTGGATGTTAACAACATCTCTTACAAACGTGAAATCATAACCTTTATTTGATAACAAGGAAACTGATATGATATTACACGTTAAGCTTGGTACAAAATAACAGTTATGTAAAACCAAAATGTGTCCACTCGTCAATCCTAGGTGATAATCCCCGACGGACGCAGCTCCCACGCTAGCTCCGTTAGCAACCTTTAGGGTCATATCACCTTCCTTTAGCACTCTACGGTTTCTCAGTGCCTGCAATGAATTGCAAATATGAGATCCTGATCCGGTATCCAATACCCAGGAAGTAGAGTTGATCTACAGACAATTCTCAATTACAAACACACCTGAAGTCGAAGCCACAGCTTGCTTCGGTTCCTTGTTCTTGGCGTTCCACGCCTTGCAATCCTTCTTCCAGTGCCCTTTCCTGTGACAATGGAAGCACTCATCCTGGCCAACTACCGGTACCGCAAACTTTTTCTTTCCCTTCTCTCCCACCTTACTAACACCTCCTCTAGGTCTGGGTGCGGCCTTCTTCTTCCTTCCTTTGGCCCTAGCCTTGGACCCGGAAGAAGATGAACCGCCAACAAACATAGCGGGTGTTTCCCTTGCTTTCTGCAAGGTGCCCTCTGCACTCCTTAACATGTTCAGGAGTTCCGGAAGTTCAACTTCTTTTCTTTGAATGTTGAAGTTCAGGATAAACTGGGCGTAGGTGGAAGGAAGGGACTGGAGAATAAGGTCTGTATAGAGCTCATTATCCAAAGTCGTCCCAAGGTCTGCGAGCTCTTCTATATAGCCGATCATCTTTAGGACATGTTCTCCTACCGATGACCCGATAGCCAACCTCGCTCGAAACAAGTTCTTTGAGGTCTCGTATCTTGCTATACGAGATTGCTCTCCATAAAGTTCCTTTGTATGGAGAAATATGGCGTCTAGTTCCATATCCTCGTGCCTCCTCTGATGTTCATTGTTCATCGAGGCAAGCACGATGCACTTGGCTTTCGCGCAATCTAAATCCCAGGTTTTGCGGATTTCCTTATCCGCATTGCTGGATTTGGGACCAGGGACAGCAGGTGCCGTAGCGGTGAGGACGTACCCCAATTTGTCATAGGTCAAAGCCATTTTGACATTCCGCAGCCAATCTTTATAGTTTGGCCCTGTCAGTATATTTTTCTCTAAAAGTAACTTAAGTCCAGTCATTTTCAGGGTCGCTGCAATTAGGAGAGAGAGAAGAAAACTCTTTAGCATGATGCTCTTGCAAGTTTAGAGTGGTTTTTAGTTTATCTAAACTGGATGGCTCCCACTGTTTCTCGAATCCTTCCTCAAACTATAAAAGAAGAATTAGCCAGGACTATTTTTACCGTACAATACTTGCTTAACCGTTCAGCCAGGCTAGTATCGATACTTCGAGGGAGGTTTTCCAACGCTTTCGCGAAGTTCCTTAATTAAATAACCTCTTTTCTCTAGGGGCGTAACCCCGCTGACACCTTTCTGGACACCTACTTGGTTTATAGCATTGATCGTTAAGTGACAAATATCCTGATAAATAGCATATACTCACAGTAGGATCGGGATCCAAATATCATCGTATGATAATGTTGAAGGAATCCTACCAACATTCATCAAACTCCAAATGGTATGCATCTCTTTGCAAATTTCAGTTTCTTTAGAAATTCCCGATATAAGTTTTTGCCCCATGCTCTTATGACCTTGACGTATGCCAACAAATCATAAGTCACATGTCAAGTTCTTCCCATCATTATCTTGTTAATTTGAACCCACCCGTATATACCCTTGACGTATGCCAACAAGGTAATGCGACTGTCCCAAACCAACACATCTATCTATGCAACAAATGAATACCCCAGCAGCTACCAAACACTATGCCTTGACGTATGCCAACAAGCATAGCTTGAATACTACTGACCATCCATAAGAAATGACGGAGGGCTACGACTGGTTTTGGCGAAACCGTGAACGTAGTGAACTTGATATAACCGAAGGAACCTGATAGCTTTTAAAAGGAGTGGTTAAGTCTCCGCATTTAAAAATATCTATTTTAAAATTAACCGAGTGGTTTCTTTTAAATTGTTCCAACGATTAAAACTTTGGTTTATTTTCTTTGCATTATAAATAATGCGTCCCATCATTAACCTATCATTGCAGAGAAAAACGAAAATATGACGTCCTCTTATGCCATCCGCATTCGCTACTGGGTCCCGTCATTACCCGTTAGGTTACTTAACTAACGACAGAGCGGGGACTGGGCTAGCGCGGGTGTAAAACATAAGTGACGTCTAAATAGCTATCATATATATAGATATTTTACATTCGTCTGACGCAATGATATACATTCCAGAACACAGATGAACTTAATTGGATTTGCAAGTAATCCGTATTTCTTTTGAGCCTGCAAGAAAAGACGGATAACACAGTTGTGATGAATAGCCATTACCCCACCCTCGACCCCTACGGGTACGGGAAACTACCCTCCCGGCAGTTTGTGTACCCCACCTTGGGTCAGTCCTAGGAGCAGAAACAGTAAAATGAAATAATACAACGGTGGCTACAACCGCAACCTGGATGTGCCCCGCAAAAATAATATTACAACAAATTACATTTACAACAAATGAATTAAATAATAACCCATTGCATAACCCCGACTATACACCACAACAGTCCAATACAGTTCATATGCACAAACAGATAAAACCATTACAGAAATGTGCAACCCCCTGCCAACCGACATACTAGCAGTTAGGGGAGGTTTACGAACACATTAAACAATCACAGATATAATCCAATATGCAAATACTGTACAATTTCGATCGATTAAACACTTTTAATATTACTCCAATACTTCTCTGTAAAACTGAAACCTGAGCAAATATTAAGAATTCCAGAAAATACCAAAAATCACAGGGGACCCACACAAGAAATTTGGGTTCATGACTCGGCAACTCGGCGGCGGAACCGCGGCGGATCGGTGGGATCCGCCGCGCTTCCGCGGCGCTTTACCCGAGTCTTGGGCCCAATTTTCTTGGGTGTTCTCCTGGATGCATTTCAAGCTTTCTGAACATCCCTGAAAAATTTTTAGGCTTCATTTAAATTTCGACAGAAACTTGACAATTCGGTGTTTTCCGGTTTCGTTTTTTCCGTTCGAAATTCGTATAAATTTGCGATTAAGTTATTTATTGTTTAGCGAGGCTCTGATACCACTGTAAGTCGATGTACAACACCCCAGTACTTGTGGGGAGACGGAATTTTCAAAAACGAACTTGTTTAGTGAACAAACATCGACTAACCGCTTGAATCGAAGCTAAACGATAACTAACCAAACACATAGTTGTTTTAAACTACTATGCTTAGGGATTATACCTAACGAACCAAGTCCTTCAGCTTTACGATCTCCTCGTCCTCCTCGGCCTTCTCTTTGTAGTAGACGATCCACCCGAGAGCAAAACTCCAAGCTTAGCCTTTAAACTTGAGGCAACTAACCTTCTTGGATTGCTAATCAAAGAAGATAGATGAGATAGAGTGAGGGTTATGGATTGTTTAGTCTAACTAATCCTTGTTCTCAACACATGAGGGGTGAGGATTAGGGTTTGAAGAGAGAGAGCTTGAGGAGAGAGAATGTGAATATAATTATATAGTGAGAATAGTAAGTTATCATAATATATATGAAACTTTAAAATTCATCAATAAAAGAAAAACCAATGATGAATAATCAAGTTTCATAAATATCTAATGGTGATTCATAACCATGACTCATTAAGCATTTATTGTGCATTAATGATATGTATGAATCACTCTCATGACTCACTAAACCCATTTAATGCATATGACACCTAAACCTCCTTAGTCACCATCTTCTAGAAGCTTCTCGCACAATTACGAGAACGCCCCTCCTTTCCGCAAAAATACGGAAAAACTTTAGACTGTATAAATCCAATAACCGGATACCAGTAACTGGCTTAAACCAAAGCCGACTGGTAAAAACTGTCCAAACGACGTAAGTGTGTAAACACACATATGCGTCCGAACCCTTTGTCGTAAAACCATACGACCTCTATATCGTTTCGCCTGGAGTAGGAAACTCTCTGTGTGGGACTCTAGAGACTCGACTACTACGCTGGCAGTGTGTTTAACCACAGACCGCAAGCGGCACTAGCTGTACGTAACGGTCCCCAGGTAGTTGTCGATAAGAAGGCCGATGAGGAAACCCATCCGAACTCCTACTGAGCCTGCTGTGACAATCTCCATACAGTCCGGTCCGTTCGTCCAAGACTATCGCATATCGGGCCTAGGGGGGCGGCAAGCGTCAGTCCCCTAATAGCGGTATAAGTCGTGTCGGAGGGAAGCCCATTACACCCTGAGAAACTACTGGAACCTACCAGCAAATCTCGCTTGCCCTGGCCAGGGACTTTGCGTAATGGCTCTCTGACACAGCGCGATATCAACTCCCAATACCGGGAGGGACGAATCCTGTCTAACCGCCACTGCCTCCAAGTGCTCGGGACTGTACCCAACTGCTACCTGTTTGCACGACTCCTTTGAGCCGTGGTAAGGTAGCAATCTAAGAACAGTGGGACACACTCGAGGCGAAGTGGCAGTGTCAAGTCTGCGGACTATGTTGTACTCATGTCACCTGGGAACTGTTCACTGACGACTGGTATAAAACCAACCAACAGTTCCCTGTGAGTCCTGTCCGGTGTACCCGTAACCCAACGAGCACCTGTATACTATCTCCAGTACGACGTACTGACGGCTGTGGGACAGACCATCTCCCCAACTGGGATGAGAAGCGTACACACTAGTCTACTCCGGAGTATCGATGCTCTGTCTCGATAATCCAACGACCAGGGACCTGAATAAGGATGTGCTTGTAGACTACCCAGCCCCCACTAGTGTGACTGCCATCACAACGCTGGTAGTCAAGCAAGATCCTAAGAGCTCTATCAATACGTACACTCACATATTAAGATAGAAAAACCAAGTAGCATACTACCATGTTTAGCAAGACTGTTATATACATGTGAATATCCCAAGCTTCCATTAAGTAATATACAAACTAGTATGATACAGTAATGGCCTTCTAGGGCATAAACACTAACATCTTGAACATCTTGATTTCTTGACCTGAGCTAAATCTTGCACAATATCTCTATGAATAATGTTAGTACTATTTATTAAATTAGAGAGAGTATCTTAATCACTATATATGGTAATAAATGTTTAAGAAACTTGATTAAGAATATTTAATATGCTATGCACTTTATATAGTAATAAATCTTTAAGAAACATGATTAAGAATATTTGATATGCTATGCATCTTTTAATTACTAAAATATTATGCATATGTTTTGAAATATTATTCTAACCATTTGTATGATATTATATCTTTTAAGAATTGTGATTAGAATATTTGATATGATATGTATATTTTCAATTACCAAAATATTATATAAATATAAAATGCCTATATTTTCCTTCATAATATTAATTATAATATATAAACATATGGAAAATAGTATTTTTCAGATAAATCCAAATATTTTTAATATTTATAATAAACACCTTTTATTATTTAAGAAATGTAAGGAAAATACTTATACCAAAGTGCAATATTTTCAACTGAATATTGACCATGCGACAGTTGCCGGCAGTTCTTTTGTGCTCCTCGGTCGTATTTCTTTGCTCCCGACGCGCTTTGCGTTTCATCCGCTTGAAATGTTGTCGGTGGGCAACATATCCCTGCCATCATCTTTTAAAAGCGTTGCACTCTTCGTTGGGGTGCACAATCTTTCAATGATATAAGCAGTAGTTAGGATGTGTTTCTGATTCACCAAGAATATTTTCTTCGGAGGGTGGCAGCTTCATCCCCATTGATATGGCTTTGGCGAACCTCTTTCTCATCTTGAACCTGCTTTTGTTTGCGGCAGATGTACTTTGATCTGGCGGGAGTGTTTCAACTCTTTCGTCCAGTCGCCGGCATTTGGCTTTTTCAAATATGGGCATTTCACGCTCTCGAGCAGCTTTGCTTTTAAGAAGAGCTTCGTTCAGGAATGCATCAATCATTTCGTCTGACGGATCTAGAAGTTCCGGTTTAGGATTTGCCCCCAGTTTCTCGGTGCAAGGAGCTTCTTCATCGTCTATCGACGAGTGAGAGATCACGTGGCAACTTGCCACGTAATCTTCAGATTCATCCGACGAGTCTTCTCCATTATCGTCATCTCTGTCCTCAAGGACGTGGTGGAGAAACTCTTGAAGTGTGACTGGAGTCCGCGCCTTCTGGTTATACTCTTCCAGCGCGTCAATCTGCTTTTGCAGGTCCGTGTGCCTGTCACCAGGCTTCACGAGCTTCTTGGATTTCTTCTTCTTCTTCGAAGATTTTGACGGATGGGTGTGAGTGCTTTGTCTATCACCACCGATTTTTAGAGTTGGACGCGGTTTTAACATTCTTTCGATGATCTCGGGTTCAAGTGGATTTTTCCACCTGATCGCCGGGCATGTTTGGAGATCCTTCAGCATCTTTTCGTCTTTGCTGAAAGAGCGACCTCCCATGGAGCTTCTTCTATGAAAGAGCATAATGCCCCCAGTGTATCAGTCTTCTTGGGAGTGTGTGACCGAGGCAGGTTCACCTTCCAATTCTCGGATAATACGAATTTTCCCTGCTGGTACTGATCTTCTATCCAGCTTTTGAAGATGTAACAATTCTCGATCGGATGGCCCAACATTCGGTGATAAGGGCAATAGTTAGGATTTCTAATGTCTCCTGGTTGCACTGGGCGTCTTGGCTCCGGAAGATTGATGAGCCTGTTGCGCAGTGCAAGCTCGAATAACCTCTTCGTCTTGTCTCGAGGGAACGAGTAAGGGCGTCTCATTTTATCTTCGAGAGATCGAGTTCTATTATTTTGGCGATCAACTGGTCTCAGACCACTGGGCCGCTGTTGAGCATTGGTGGCGACGATCGCTTTCCCCTTTCCCTTCTCGTTCCGAGGCTCTGGCTTTGGAGGAGAGAGTCTATGACCCATCTGGTCCATTTGGGCCAGCTTGTCAATCAAGGCCTTGAAAGTAGTCGGCTTGAAAAACATTATGAACTGGGAGATGGTCGCCTGCGGATCAAGAGTACCCATGAACATGCCCACCGCCGGTGCTTCTTCGATGTGCTGTTCGCATTTCAACCACAGATTCCGCCATCGTATTGTGTATTGAACCCATGTTTCACCTGGCTTCACCCTGGCATTGATCAATGCCGTTATTGGAGTGCGTTCACTAGCACTAGCGAATCGCTAGGTGAATAATAGCTCCATTTCTGTGAAAGTCTTGACAGAGTCGTTTGGAAGTTTAGAATACCACTCGAATACCGTCTCCGACAAGCTGCCGACGAATTGGCGAAGTAGCAATTTATCATCACCTCCGGTGTTACCACATAGAGCCCTGAACTGGGCGACATGCTGGTGGGGATTGCCCGTTCCTTTGTATACATGAAATTTAGGGATCGTATATCCCGGCGGATACTTTATTTGATCATACCATCCTGGATATGGTCGCCCAGTTTTAACGACTTGGCCGGCCGCTTCATTCGCCTGGTGAGCTCATATTTACTGAGAAATATAGTCATTCAGAGCGGCCTTGGAAATGGTTTTCTCTTTGGCTGCTGAAAGAGTCGGAGGAGGGTTCGATGTCTCCCCTCTGTCATCTTCAATGATGATAGGAGGGTCTTTAGCTGGAGGTTCTGGTTATAACATCATCCCGACCATGTCTTGGAAGAGAAGCGTCATTCGTTTTATATTAGCCGCTTGTTCTTCTGCTTCTCTGTCCTTCTTTTCGAGGACTCTACAAAGGAAGTCAGCATCGGTTTCTTGTTCATGACGCTGCTCTGATGACGCCTCCGGGCTTTCTTTTGGCCCAGTGAGTGCGGCCATTTGCGTTAGCATTTCGTGAAGCTTCTATCGCTGCTCCTGGGCTTTTGTCACGGATCGGGTGAGCGGTCGGTGACCCGTAGAAGCGCGGCTTTCCTATTTTCTGGAAGCCATATAAACAGTATGCACCATTATGCCCCCAGACTTGGGGCGTTTGGGCTCAGCGTCTTTGTGGTCTGCCATAGTCACAGGGGCTTTCTCTGGCCTCCTTCTCTTTTGAGCAGTTGACGTTGAGGGGGCCGTTGCAGCGGGCACCCAAACAGTTGTCGTCCTTTGTGGCTTGACAGGACGGTTCTCTTCCTGCTGAACCTTCACCTTTTTCTGTCGGCGAGAGTAATCTTGATCAATTACTGAGTCCTGAACCTGTCGCCAGACTTTGTAAATTTTGGAGGACAGACGCTGAGGGGGCTGCTCCGGCTTTGTTTCTGTAACATTCTCCACGGGTGGAGGAGATCTTTTCAGTACGGCGGTAGGAGAGTTCCTGCGCACCTTGTTCAGCAATTCAAAGCTGTTCCCGGTTGGAACAGCGGCATTGACTTCCACCGTTGGAGCCGGTGGAGTTAGCCCAGAGGGGGAGTTGCCCCCAGCTTTCCTTACTCGGCGCCAGTGGCGACGTCGAGCGTGTCAAGCCGTTGGGATTATTTCAGCTTGAGGGGTGACTTCGTCGTGCCCCCTGTTCTGGTGAGGCGCTGCTGGTACCAGCCTCTTGAAGACCGACGTCCGTCGAGCAGCAGTATCCAATCTGTCAAAGACAGACCTTTGAGCAGGAACGGGAGCCGGAATGGCCAGCCTCGTAAAGACCGATCCTTTGACGGGGGAGGCTTCTTTACTGGCCTCGAGAGCAGGAATGGCTATCCGCTTTGGGATGGCCACTTCAGGTATCGTGGGATTCCTAACGGGCCCATTTGAGTTCAGGCTCAGCCTATTGAAGAATGATGTTGTTGGCTTGACATCGGACAACCCGTTGAGAGGGGACGTGGTAGTAGTGAGCCGATCAAAGACTGACTTCTTTTGCGCTTCTTGCGGCAGCGGGATGTTAATGCTCACTGGTGGGAGCATGGTCCCGAAGAACAAACCGGTGGTAGCCTGCGTCATCTGCTCTATCGACATTGTGAACAGGGAGGCCGCCTGAGGTCCGTAAGCTATGCCTCCAGATGAGGCGGAACGCGAGTTGCAATTGCAGTAGTAACACTTCGTGCAAATAGACGTCATTGATCTTTCGTTTTCTGCACCAAGCAAGACGCCAAATCTTAGTACCTCGAATCCAAGGGCAACCATATCAAACCGTGATTCGTTCGTGAATGCGACACACGAAGTGTGGAGTGGAAAGAGGAAAAGGTCTCACCGGGCGTGCCAGAATCTGTTCCCCGCCGAAACATGAGGGAAGACGCGGTGGACGTCTCGCCTGAATTTCGGGGCAGATGCTAGTTGGTGCTATCCGTCCACCTCTCCGAAAATGCCAAGTTGATTTATGGCGCCATGTATCGAAGGTTTAAACGGATGCGGCCGATGTAGCAGACTTTGTCAGATTCCCCCTCATTGATGAGGGGTTTTTGATTGTGGGGATGCTCTTCCCAGCGGGTGCAAGCCCCTGCAGTTAATTACGCTACCGCATCGCAGTAACAACTTTCTCCTTCTCCAGATGGTCACTTCGTGTCGTGGCTGTTTGTTTTGTTTTTGGTTGCCCGTGGATTGTATACGGAGACTAATTTATGTTGTCGCCCGTAGGGCGTGGATTAGTCCAAATCCGTATCTTCTTAGATTTGAGTTTGGGGGTTGGGTTTAAGGATACGTTAGCCTCATTTGAGACTAAGATCAACTTAAACATTTGTTAAGGATGCGTTAGTCTAATTTTAGACTAAGATCAACTTAACGATTTTTTAAGGATTCGTTAGTCTAATTTTAGACTAAGATCAACTTAACGGGATCGTTTAGATCCAACAAAAGGGCATTTGTGCTCTATTGTTTAGTTTAGGGACATTGCGGTCGATTACCAGTTTAAGGACATGGTGGTCCATTGTTAGTTTAAGGACATCTCGGTCCAATGTTAGTTTAAGGACATCTCGGTCCAGGTTAAGGACATCATGGTCCATGAGTTTAAGGACCTCACAGTCCAGGTTAAGGACATCATAGTCCATGAGTTTAAGGACCCCACAGTCCAGGTTAAGGACATCGTAGTCCGTGAGTTTAAGGACCCCACAGTCCAGGTTAAGGATATCGTAGTCAGGGGATTAAGGACCCCACAGTCCATAGAGTGTTTGGTTGTCGGGACCCGTCACCTCTCTAAAGACGTTGAGGGATTACAACGACAAATATTAGAGGAGTAAAGAGATTTACCCTTGAACCGGTGTGAGTTGGTCGGAAGATCTGTAGTCCAATTTGGGACTAAGATCTGTTAAATATTCGTGAGCAGATGGGCTCAATTAAATATAAGTTGAGGACTTATGGCCATTATTGGGCTAAGTCCAATAAACATTTTTTTTATTCTGGCTATTGAGCCTTTATTTGGGCTTGACCCTTTTAATAATGCTGAGCATTAACACTTTTTTATCTTTTACTAAATGCAGAGCATTCATCAAAACAATTTATGTTCTGTCAGCGCGACACGTGGCGCGCCAGGCACTTTGCACCAGTTAAAGAGCATGGTGCGCTTCTGCCAAGCAGCGCACACGAGTAGGACACGTGTCGCGCTTGGCGCTAAGCGCCAGATGATGGGCGCATTGCGCCAGTTTATGAGCGCTAGGCGCTAGTGCATGAGCGTATTGCGCTATCAATTTAATGGCGCATACGTGAGTGACACGTGGCGCGCTGAGCGCTGAGCGCCAGCCCATGAGCGCAGTGCGCTATTTTAGAAGCGCAAAGCGCAAGTTGCATACGTGGTTGACACGTGGCGCATTTTGGTGCTGAGCACCGGTCCAGAGAGCGCAGAAGTGTTGTTCAAGAGCGCAAGGCGCGGTTCAATAGCGCAAAGTGCATTTGATCAATTTTTATGATCTGTGAACAAATTTATGTTCTTTTAAAAGAGACTTTGTCTCAAGATTCAAGAACAACAGTTCTTATTTTTGAAAGGGCTTTGCCTTTATAGATCAATGATCTGTGTGAAGAATATGTTCTTCTTAATTATATGATGAGATCTTTTGATCTCTTTTATGAAAGACCTTGGTCTTTTTAGATCTATGATCTTTTTTAAGAAGATAATTCTTCTTTTTTAGGAGATGATTTCATCTCTGAGTTCATCACCATTTTTACCTTGAAGAAAAAAAATCTTCTTTTGCTGAGAGCTTGCTCTTCTTTCTTTGAGTTTTCTCAAAATTTATGGGGGGGTTCTCTGTCTTAGACTTGAAATCTTGGGGCCTTTATATAGGGCCAGCTGATTTGTTGAATCGGTTAAAGAGATCTTTCTCTGATTGATTTGGGGATATTTCCCACCGTTGAATCTTTGATCCTAGGGCTTCTGTTTTACAGAAGGCAATCTTCTTGTTTTTAACAAGATTGGAAAATCTTTCCATAACAGAATTTTAATTCTGATTAATTAATGATTTATCATTATTATTATATCTTTTGATCTAACAGTGGGGAATTTTATAATTTCAGCGCTGACCCACCCGTGCTTTGCACGTGGTGCGCTGCTCAGAGCGCAGCGCACTTTGTGCTAGCACACCTACGTTTGACACGTGGTGCGCTGTCTAGAGCGCAGCGCAGACTGCGCTAGCGCACCCGTATCTGACACGTAGCACGCAGTGCACCTAGTGCTAGCGCACACATGGTGCACTGCCTAGGGCGCAGCGCATCCGTGTTTGACACGTGGCGCGCAGCGCGCCTAGCTCTGGATCTGAAGCGTTGCTTCAATTTTTGAATTTTGAATTTCAAAACAGAGCTTTGCTTTTATTGGGGGTGCACTACCTAGGGCGCAGCGCACCTGGCGCTAGCGCATCCATGTTTGACACGTGGCGCGCAGTGCGCCTAGCGCTGGATCTGAAGCGTTGCTTTAATTTTTGAATTTTGAATTTAAAAATAGAGCTTTGCTCTAATTGGGGAAAACAATACTCTCCTGTATATATCCCCTCCCTTTTTTGAATTTATTATGTTTTACTAACGCTCTCTTCCTTAATAGGTATTTCTGCTAAAGAGGATCTCTTGGCTTCCCTCAAGACGTTTGAAGAGGAAGAGAGACTCCGTGCTTCTTTGGGCCTTGGTATGCTTCCCTTCACTACACCTTTATATTTTTAGTTTCTTTTATTTATGATCTGACCCTTTTCTTTATCCTATTACAGGAACCACCACAACCCAGGTTGTTCCGAATGTAATGCCAGCCCTTGGTGGTGATGTAGAAAAGCCTTCAGAGACATTGGTTACGGCTGAAGCCCTCCCAAGGCCACCGTAGGAGGTGTTGTTGAAGCTACCTATGATGGATGCCACAGCGGATCCGGAGGCGGAGCTCGGTTTGGATGACGACATCTTCTTGTCAGAAGTTTTAAGGAGGTCGGTTCATACAGCCCAGGCTGAAAGGAAGCGTAGAAAGTATACTGCGAGGGAACGTCAGGCTGGCTTGGTCGCGGGTGCAGGTTCGAGTGAAGTTCGACCTTCTGTCGTTCCCATGGCGGATGTCCCTTTTGACTTGTCTATTGCTCATAGGCGAGTTACGCGTGTGGCTCGGGAAGAGGCCGGGCAGTTGCTTCAATGTATAACAACGCGCAGTCCCTTATTAGAACTTAGTAACCGCTTTTCTTCGAATCATGACACATTTTTTTTGTTTTAAAGCAGGGACAAGTTCTGGTGGTGGCCTGGCAGGTGAAGTGCCGGTGACTAAAGAGCCTGAAGTGGCCAACCTTTCTTTGGAATCTGAGACCGCTCCGACTGTCGCCTCTTCTTCCTGTGGGTCCTTGATATCAGCGGGGGATGAAAGCATTACAACTGCCCTTATTGAATCAGTGGATGAAGGTGGGGGTGCTGAATCTACTTTCCCAGTGGCAACCGAGGAAGCCGTCACAACTGGTGACGTTTCGAGCACTGTCTCAGTTTATGCTCTGTCAGGTATTCCTTGAGTTATTATCTTTGATTTTTTAATCCCAATAGGCATCTAATGATATCTCCTTTATCCTGAGTATAGGTGCAGTAGACCCTAATGCTGTATTGACTGGAGAATTGCCGCCGGTTATTGCTCTGGCTACCACGGTTCCACTCCTTTCTTCTGTGTCTCTCCGAACTCTGGAAGGTGAAGATTTCTCATTTCTTTGCTTCAGTATACATACCATTTTCCTGTATTGACCATATACTGTTGCAATCCTGCAAGAGTGCTTTTGGATCGCTTACACCAGGTGTTAAACCCGCATTTTGCTTCCAGTCGGAATTCGTTCCTCCTTCCGGCATTGGTTAGTATACTCCTTGTATGGTGTTTTTTCTTTTCATTCTATTGATAAGTTTTCCCTATATTAACCACAGTACCATAGCTCGAGGGAGGAAATGAAGGGATAGCCGAGTCTCCTGTGCTCCCTGTCATGCCGCCTTCAACAGATGGTACGGTAGATCTCGTCCATCAGCCATCTTTTTTATTTTTTTTCAAATCAAAATCTGACCCTCATTCGTGCGTGATTTATTTTGCAGCAAATACACCGGCTTCAGTTCCTTTTGAATGGGCTTTTTGCTAAGCATCAATCTTCCAGGGGTGAGACAACTAGCAAGCGGATGCTACGTGAATTTATCGAAGATCTTGACGTCGAGGCTCTCACCTCTGCTGCGGATTTCGCTGACGAAGTCAATCCTATGTTGGCGACGCTTGTGAACTTCCACAGCGAAGATTTCGTCGGCTTTTGGGTCGACTATTGTAAGAGGATCGAGTCCTGTCTACATAAGATCGAGCTCAAGCGTCTCGCTCCTGAGGTATTGACTTTGAAGGCTCAGCGGGTCACATGGATCAAGCAAAGTGCCGATTTCATTCAATATTTTAAACAAAAGTTGACCCTAAAGCGAATGGATCATGAGACGACTTCTGTCGAATCCATCAAATTGCGCGCCCAGCTTGAAGCGAATGCCGCGCAGCTGCAAGTTATTTTCGAAAACCTTCAACAATGTATTTCTGATGGGCTGGCGCTGAGGCAGAAGCTGGATTTTACCGAGCGGGGCATGCAAGATTGCGAAGTTGCTAAGCAGGAAATCGCTGAGAAGGTTTCATCATGCTTGCAACAACGGGCTCAAATTGAAGCGGGGTTGGCCGCAATAGAAGCATGCGAGGAGGACCTGTGGGGAGCGCGTGAGCGGGTTGCCAACTTGTTGAAAACCCCGCCTTTTTAACAATTGTAATTGTATTCCCCTTTTGTATTAATTGTATCTCTCAAACACTTTGATTTGTGAATAAGATTATACATTTTTTGCATGCGCTTATTTGTGTCTTAATGTGGTGCTAATTAGTTTATTTACTCATTTTGGAGTTTGTAGTTTATTCACTCGTTTCGGAGTTGATAGTTTACGTACTCATTTCGGAGTCTGTAGTTTATCCACTCGTTTCGGAGTTTCTAGTTTACGTACTCATTTCGGAGTCTGTAGTTTATTCACCCGTTTCAGAGTTTCTAGTTTATGGACTCATTTCGGAGTCTGTAGTTTATTCACTCGTTTTGGAGTTTCTAGTTTATGGACTCATTTCGGAGTTTGTAGTTTATTCACTTGTTTCGGAGTTTGTTTAGTTTACCTCCCTTGGGTTTACAGGCAAACTTATCCTAACGCTATATATAGATAACCCCTACTCTTTGCGACAGAAGTCCGTTAGGTTTTGTGGTACTGGGGCTTTGGTCCGTGGTACCGTCGCGTTGGTTGATGTATTCCTCGATATGCAGTCTTTAAGCTATTATTCGAGTAGCCCCACGACTGTTGTGTCTCTGATCCTTTCGGGGGCTGGACAAGATGTCTTCAAGTAATCTCCTTAGGCTATATGACCGTTGAAATAGCAAGCGTTAGGAATTTGCCATGTCGCTTTTTACTTGAGCTTAAGCTCAATTTGGAGACCCGATGAGTCATAACCACTCCACGCTGGTGTGGGATGATCTCCGATAGTCTCTTAGGCTTTATATAACTTGCCGTCGAGACCCTGAAACTAGGAATATGCCGCTGCTTCGATTTAATTTGGCTATTTGGAGCCTTTATTGACATTCCGTCTGCTGTAACGAGAAGAATGTCATGCTGGAGCTGGGATTTCGCCGTCACTCCTTTTTTTTGGCTATTTAGAGCCTTTGTTGACATCGCAATTGCATCCTGCTGGAATGAGAAGGTACGCCAGGGTTGTCGCTAGGTTGTATATGAACCATCAAGACTTGGAGCTAAGAATTTTCCATGGCTCTGCTTTGTTTCGACCCTTGGGCCTTTTGTTGGCGTCGCGTCTGCATCCTGCTGGAATGAGAAGGTACGCCGAACTGATCTCTAGACTGTGGATGTTGCCGTCGAGATCTGGCTCTCCCTATGACGGAGCCTGGTGGGAAAATATGGTTCCCTTTTTTCATTTGTGCCCATGGATTGTATACAGGGGTCGGTGTAGACTCACCTGCAGGGCAGAGGAAAATTTATTTTCTTTTATTTTTTTATTTCCACAATGCTCTATCTTTTCAGCTTTTCATATCGCGAAAATCGCGATTGCCCAATCATTTCGGCTATTTATCGCGGTGCCCAATCATTTCGGCTATTTTTATATTTTTACTCTGCTTTTTATTGCGAGTTGCCCAAACATTTCGGCCGTTTCATATGCATATTTTTTGCTCGCTGATTTTTATTGCAAGTTGCCCCATCATTTCGGCTATTTTATATGCATTTTTTGCTCGCTGATTTTTTGTTGTGGGTATGGAACTTAAGATCTGATTTCAATCTTGGCATCAGCATCGCTGCGACTGGAATATTGCCAGGAGCGAATCATCATTTGCCTTGAAAGGACTTGAAGTTTGACACTTGTTCAGGCATCAGCATCACTGCGACTAGAATATCGCCAGGAGTGAATCATCATTTGCCTTGAAAAGACTTGAAGTTTGACACCTATTTAGGCATCAATATTGCTACGACTGGAATATCGCCAGGAGAGAATCACCATGTGCCTTTGTCGATTTGAACAAAGATGGCTTAGTAAACAGGGTTAGGATCCTGTCAACTAAGGCTTTTTGACTCTATGAGCCATAAGGGTCTCACAAAGTTATTTCTTCCTACGAGTCGTGAGGATCTCGTAGGTGTAGGTTCTCCCTAGAAGTCGTGAGAACTCCTAAGTGGTATTTTCTCTTACAAGTCGTAAGAATCTTACAAGAGTGTTTTCTCCTTATAAGTCGAGGGACTTACAAGTGTCGTTCTCCATATGGGAATATTTCTCGTCATTGGAGGAACTTGGTGGGGCAGTATTTATTCGTGCCCGTGGATTGTATACAAGAGTCAATATTAGACCGCTTGTAGGGCAACTTGGGGATATGATGGCTTAAGAATAGGTTTAAGTGCCTATAACTTAAGGCTTTTGAATCATATGAGCCGTGAGGGTCTCATAGGGGGAGTTCTCCTTACGAGTCAAGAGGATCTCGTAAGTGAAAATTTTACGAGATTGCGCCCTTCCGGATTTTCACAAACTCGCCGGTAGCCCTGCTGTTTTTACTCACGGCGCCCTTTCGGGTTTTCATTCGTGTCCATTTTGCTTGTGGACATATCGTTTTTTTATTGACCTATCTGTTTACCAATGGGACTTGGGGGTGACTTCACCGCTGAAATAGCTGTGTAGCAAGTGGGACTTGAGTTGCAGTCTTCGCCGTTGGGGCTTCGATTGTAATATAGATCTCAAGAGAGCACATCACCGTTTTGGAGGCGATGTGCTAGTTTAGGGACATTTCGGTCCGTTATCACCGTTTTTGAGACGAAGTTTTAGTTTAAAGACGTCTCGGTCCATTGTTAGTTTAGGGACATCTCGGTCCATAGCCAGTTTAAAGACGTAGTGGTCCACCGTTACCATTTTCGAGGAAACGGATCTTCTGGATACTACTTTCAAGGTTTTGACTCAGGAAGATAGCGAGCAGACACAGGCATCGTCATTGATCATTGACCTGAATCGTAACCCGTTAGGCGTAGTATCTTTTGAGGAATCGGCCATTTATTGGCCGGAAGGGTCTTTCGCCATGCATATCCATGAGCAGGTAGGTCCCACCCTGGTAGACCTTGTCTATGATATACGGGCCTTCATAGTTCGGCTCGAATTTCCCATGTTTCGCACGATTGGGGATCATAGGTCTTTTGACGACTAGCACGAGTTTGCCTTAGCGGAATGTTCTCGGCCTGGTCAGTTTTTCATATGACCGTGTCATCCTTGCCTTATAAGCCTCCAGGTTTTGTTGTGCTATAAGATGAGTCTAGTCGAGGGCGTCGAGCTCCTCAAGCCGGAGATGGACGTTTTCTTCATCTGTCAGTTCATATCGAACCGCTACTCGCAGAGAAGGGAGTTCTATTTCCAGGGGAAATACTGCTTCCGTGCCGAATACTACGCGTATGAGATCATATTCGTGGCTGTTTTGAATGTCATCCGGTATGCCCAGAGAGATTCGTGCAGCCTTTTGTGCCAGTCTTTTTTGTTTCTGGACACCGTTTTTTTTATAATCTTCGTCAAGATCTTGTTGAAAGCTTCAGCTAGACCGTTAGCTCGGGGATTATAAATGGAAGAATATCTCCAGTCTATTTTATGTCGTTCAGCAAAGCGGATGATTTTATGGCTCTTGTAGGTTGGTCCATTATCCGAGATTATCCGTCGCGGAAGCCGAACTGGTAGATGACATGTGTCTTGAAGAAATGGAGAATATTCTCCATCTTCACTTCCCTTAGTGGTACTGCTTCTGCCCACTTAGAAAATTAGTCGGTCATTTCCAGTATGAACCGGTGTCCTTTGGATGATGCTGGCTCAATGGGGCCGATTATATCGGTTCCCCACATTTCGAACGGCCTGCTAGCTACCGTTGGATGTAGCAGATTTGGATGTTGGTGGATGAAGTCCCCGTGAATCTGGCATGAGTGACACTGCTTCGCATATTTGAGGCAGTCATGAATCATTGTGGGCCAATATTATCCCATCCTTTTGATCTTCAGTTTCATCTTTGACCCGGATTGATGAGAACCGCAGAGTCCATTGTTAGTTTCTTGAATGACTCTCTATGCCTTCTCCTGGCCCCCAAACATCTTAGCCATAAACCGTCAAGCGATCTCTTGTATAGAGTATCATTGACGAAAGTTAAAGACAGAGCCCGTTTCATGAGTTGATGTCTTGACGACGCGTTTTCAGGCGTTCAATGGGATTTGAAGTAGTCTATGAAGACTTCCCTCCAATCCTTGACCTTTTCTTCGGACCACTTGTTTGGTCATTTCTTTTCCTTCAGATGACTCTATTAAATCCTCCAAAGATATCTTTGCTGGCGTAAGAACTCGGCGGCTTTGCATGATGATCTTTACATCATTGAGGTCTTCGTCGGCCAATTTTTAGCCAATCTAGCCAATGCATCCACTTTGTTGTTTTCCGCACGCGGTATACTCTCCAAGACGTAGGAGGGGATTTGTGTCAGCAGTCACTGCACTCTTTCACCATACCTAATCAGTTCTGGCTTGCATATCTGATAGTCGCCATTTACTTGGCTGACAATGAGCTGGGAGTCTCCATATATAAGGAGGTCTTTGATTCCCATATCAACAGCGATCTCAAGACATGTTATCAAGGCTTCATATTCAGCTTCATTGTTAGTTCTTGGCTCCGTCAGGGAGAAA
The DNA here is from genome assembly GCA_030015575.1 of Agapanthus africanus. Lineage (NCBI taxonomy): Eukaryota > Viridiplantae > Streptophyta > Magnoliopsida > Asparagales > Amaryllidaceae > Agapanthus > Agapanthus africanus. The sequence continues at coordinate 646,662,340 of JASDDO010000014.1, read as the reverse complement.
GCGTAACGCAATATCCCTCCTTACGGGGTCACGAAGATAAGGCTTACCCCAACTTTGATTATGGAGGTGTTATGCTTCCGCTTCTTCATGGAAGATGCTCTATCAAAGTAGAGTTCCCATCGGGCATCAGTTTCTTCCTTTGCGTCGAACGCATGTTCATCCGATAGCTCACAATTTAAGAGGGAGTCGGCGGGTATCGGATGCTCTGCGAGAAAATCGACGATGGCCTGGCCCTTCACTGCTTTGAGAGGTTGATACGTTATCAAGAATTCCATCAGGAGGAGGGCTCATCTGGCAAGCCTTCCTGTTAGTATGGCCCTTGATATCAAATATTTGAGAGGATCCATTTGATATGTGATGGACCTCATGTGGCAAGGCGTAGTGTCTGAGCTTCGCTATCGCGAAGATCAGTGCCAGACAATACTTTTCGATGGGGGAGTAGTTGTTTTCTGCCCCTGGGAGAACTCAACTCAAATAGTACAAAGCTCCCTCCTTTCCCTGATCATTCTCCTGTGCCCATAGCGCACCTAGAGAACCTTCAAGGACCGTTGTGTATAGGATAAACGGTTTTTCCTTAACCGGAGCGGTCAACACTGGCGGATTTTGTAGGTGTTGCTTAATTTCTTCCAGTGCATTTTAGAACTTATGATCCCAGACGAACGGGATCCTTTTCTTCATTAGATGACTGTAGGGACGGAATTTTTCGGAGAGGTTGGCTATGAACCGCCGGATATACGCGAGCTTTCCTTAGAGAGACCGCAATTGTTTGAGAGTTCTCGGCGTGGGCATTTCCGTAATCGCCTTGATCTTCGATGGGTCTATTTCGATGCCTCGGTGTCGTATGATGAATCCTAGGAATTTTCTCAAAGAGACTCTAAACACGCATTTTAGAGGATTCATCTTCAGATTATACTTCCGAAAACATTGGAACACAATGTCTAGATGTTCCCAATGCTCCTCATGAGATTTGCTCTTTACCACAAGGTCGTCAATATAGCATTCGACAATCTCGTATATGAGGTCATCGAAGATCTTCGTCATGTCCTTCTGATAGGTTGCGCCAGCGCTCTTCAGTCCGAAAGGCAACACCTTGTAACAGAATATGCCCAACGGAGTCCGGAAAGCGGTGTGATTTTGGTCTTCATGATGCATTTTTATTTGGTCATACCCTGAAGATCCATCCATGAAGGAGAAGACCTCATGGGTAAACGTGTTATCTATCATCAGCTCGGTAACTGGTACTGGGTATTCGTCCTTTCGGCAAGCTTTGTTGAGGTCCCGAAAGTATACGCAGATGCGCATCGTCCCACTTTTCTTCATTACTGGAACAATGTTGGCAATCCAGTCGGGATATTGAACTTCTTGGATGAAACCGGAGTCAATTAGTTTCTTGACTTCAGCGTTGATACTCATCTCGAGTTCGAACCGCATTCTTCTTAGCGCCTGTTTAACTGGCTTGACGTCCGGCGATATAGCTAGTTTATGCACCGCTATTTTTGGATCTAGTCCCGGCATCTCGGAATAGTTCCATGCGAAGCAGTCTTTATATTGCATAAGCACGTCCTTTAGTGTAGCCACATGTTTTTTATACAACAGCTCACTGACTAACGTGGGCCTCGGCTCATTTTTCGTCCCTAGGTCAATTCTTCTTAGGTTGTCCACCATGGTATGTATCCCATCTTCCAGCTCTTTTGGTGCTGGTGGAAACTCTGAGATCACCTCCTCCTCGTCCTTGCGAAGCACTTGAAGAAGTCATCCATATTCTCGTGATCTCCCTCCTTTGAGAGTGTTATCATGTGGCAAGTATGAGTCCGCTTCCATTCTTGGTGTTGAGCTGGTCCCACCTTCGCGATATAGGTTCTCTTTGGCTCATGCTTTTGCGGTGGGGTCACCCTCCAGCTGTCGGATAAAGCGAACATGCCCTGTTGATATTGGTGTTCGACCCGGTCTTTAAAGGTGAAGCAGTCTTCGAGGGGATGTCCTATTGCACGATGATAGGAGCAATAATCTAGGTGATGGTCCTCATTTATCTATTCGGGGTACCGAGGCTCCGAAAGCGTCATCATTTGATACTTCATGATAAGGTTGAATATTTTCCTTGTCTTGTCTTGAGGGAAAGAGTACTCCCGACCCATCTTCTTCATAAAATACGGATTCCAGCTGACATTTTCTTGATTGCGTGACTTCTTAGACCCTCTTCACTTTTTCCGAACGTCCTTCTCTTTCTTCACCTTGTTTTTGCCCCTGTTTCAGGCTTTTCTCTTGTCGCGAGAATGTATAGCGGGCTGAGGGTGAAGGGCATCGTAATCTTGTCTTTCCGCAGACTACTGATTGAGACGCTGCTTCTTGGCCTTTTCGTAAATAGCCATTTCGCGGTTGTGATCATCTCGAACCTTTTGACCGGCTTCTCTCATTAGCTTGTCAACTTGCTCTTCGAACGACGGACTTGACGTTCTTATAGCGGGATATTGCTCCAATTCGATATTATGTCCATTCGGAAAAGTGTTCCCTTCTTCCCCAGAGCCATTTATGACGTGGCTGTTGTGGAATCGCTCCTGTTTATTTGACCGAATGTATCCGAGCCCAATTGTCTCCATCTTCCCGTTGGGCATCTTTTGCTGAGTTCCGGAAATGTCCCAAATCTTGTTGTAAAACTGGTCTTGTCGAGAAATTTGTTTGAAGGGTATACCTTGGCATCTTAATAGACTTTTCAATCCCTCTGCGTAATATCTGGGCAGACAGATTGGTTGAAGTCTGTCAAGTTCAAAATCAGCACCATGCCAGACTTCTTTCTCCATTCTGGTCTCCGTAGATTGATAGAACAGGATCGCCTTTTCACATCTTCGCCTAAAAGGGACGTAGAAAGTCTGCAGCTCTTGTACGTTGTATGTATCAAGTGCATAAAGTTCTTTGTAATGTCGTGGCGGAACCATGGTGATTTGTAAACTCTGATCAGCTCCAGTAATGGTTTGTGCTGATGGGCGAGTGGAGAACACGGCGTTGGCCTCGTCCTTAGAGTCACTGTCAAAGACCAAAATAGGAGTAGATGGTCCGGACCTATTGCATTGGGTTTGCCCCGAGTAGACTATTTCCTCATCTTCCTCGGTATCGCTCCCAAAGATCGGGATAATGGCGACGGATTTTTGTTTATTCTCCGGTTTATGACATATTTCCGTGTCTTTGAAATCTGATAGGAAGTACTTGGCGTCTTCATATTTTCGGACTTCATTTACGGAGAATAGATTTAGCTCCCCCGTAACGGTGTACTCGAGACCGTCTTTGAAATACTTCATACACCGGTGTTGTGTAGAAGGGATGACGTTGTACTCGTGTAGCTAAGGCCTGCCGAGCAAAGCGTTGTAGCAAGTCTTGGCATCAATTACATGAAATTTGATGTCAGTGACGAGCAATCCGAAGCATAATGTCAGTATTACGGACCCCAGCGTCCGTGACGACTATGAGTCGAACCCAGAGATGGTAATTTTATCTCGGGCTAAGTGCTAAACATTCATGCAGATCTCCTTCAGCACTTTCAAGTTAAGAAGGTTGACGGAGGATCTGTTGTCGACAAAGATTTTGCATATCTTAATGTCGTGGCAATACCTGGTGACGAATAGAGGACAATTGTGCTCACAAGTTCCGAAGAGGAGATCCTCATCGCTGAATATGATGTCAGCTGTGTGAACCTTTGCCAGCTTGTCCTTTATCTTTTCTTCAGCTAAGAAAACTTAGAATTGATCAGGCTCTTGCAATACCTTGATCAGGGAATCTCGTGCCTCTTTGGACAGGAGGGGAGCATCCAGTATGCTCAATTGCGAGGGCATTTTCCTCAGATGTGCTAAGCTATTGTAATCCACCTTATTTTTCTTAGGCGGATCCTTGGCTGCGAGCTTTTGACAACTCGATCATCAAGGGCAATTTTGTAAATCCCCGTTTCCATTCTAATAAAAATTTCCTATTCTCTGAAATCCCAGTGACTTCTTCTCTTTTCCTTCATATTTTGATTTGGTTGTTTATACTTAATATGTATATTTTTCCTTAACCCAAAACCAAGCCGAATTAAACCAAAGTGAGTAAATGCTCAAAACTTAAACCTATTTATAACTTTCAGCCCATTCAAAAATTGTAATTAAATCCCTTTTTAAAATTTTCCCTCAGCCCAATCAAACTTTTTACCTCAGCCACTTTCTTTAAAACTCCTCACCATTTTTCGGCCCGTCCCCCTTAAAATCCCTCAACCCATTTTTTCTTTTTCAAGCCCAATAGATTTTCTCAGCCCACACCTCATTTTCTTAATTTTCCAATTCATTTGGATTCCGGCCCACTCCCTTAAACCGTACCCGCCTCCTTGACCCGACCCGACCCTTCCTGTTCATCTTCAAAAACATCCCAACGGTAACCTCCGTGACTCGCGCGCGCAACCCTCTCCCCCGCCGCAGCCCACGCCCTCGCAGAGACGTTGCCGACGTTTTCCTATCACACGCTCATCCCTCTCCTCACTCGTTTTCTAAAAATCTCTAACCATTTTCATCCTCCAAAAATACTCACCGAACACCAAACTCCCTCGAACCCATTGCCACCCCCAACGCCGGCGATCATCCCACCTCGTCGCTCGACCCACGTCGACGACAGCCACTCATTCTTCCACCAGCCTCCTCCCTCCACGACTCCTCCCTTCATCACCCGAGCACCCACCAACTCGAGACCCGACCCTGCACACCGACCCACTGCAACCAAGCTCGACACCCCTCGACGCCGGTGAACCCCCACCACATCGTCGATCTCCCTAAGACCTCCTCAACATCATCGTCATCACAACAATTCCCAGCCACTGCTCAACCTATTTCCCCTCTCCACAATTCCAAAATCCAATTTCCTTTTCAAAAACAGTTTTTCCTCACTGTTAACTCCACGGTGCCCATCACCGGAGCGACGCCGTCGACCGTCGGCAACCCCAATACACTCGCAGAGGATCATAAAGCATCCCTCAACGTCCAGTGGCTGTGCAAACGACTCGGGACAACCCCGACGCGAGATCCACATCTAGATCGAGGCTCGTGGAAATCCGATACGTGGCGTATATCGCGCGTTCGTGACGATACTGCTGCCGTACGACCCGGAGGCGTTCTCCAGGCAAGTGTTTACTTGCTTCATGCTAAATTATTAGTGGTACAACCAAAATCATATAAATTGAAACTTACTGAATAACTAAATATATTGTGACGTATGTGTTCGGTGTATGATCCCAATGGAAATATTTGTCTAACTTGACGGTAACCTATACGTTCTGTTGGCCCTTTTGAAGATGTATAACGTGTGCGAAATTCGCTGGAAAATACGATTGTTCGTGACAAAAAGTGATACCCCATATATGTTGTTTAAACTAGAACTCTCTCGTACCTGAAAACGAATAAAATCACCATAAATCATATACATATTGGAAAGCTGCGTTCGAGGGCTTAAATCGAAGCCGACTCGATGAACTTTAATCCTATGTAAATTTCTGATCATTTCTGTTATGTAACCATGAAGATATTCGGATCGGAACACGACTCTGGACTGCAGTCCAGAGCGTTTCTGATTAGTGTGTTCTGTCTAAAGTCCTGCGTCCCCGTGTTTCCTGAAATCGCATGATGCGGAACTTTCAGTAGTTATAATATATACCTGTTAGTGAAAGAAAACAAGTGGTTCCATTCCGATTCATCGCAGTTTGTTATTTTAAACTTATTTTAAAAAGGCAGAACGTAAAGCTGTCCGGAACACTTTCTGAAATGACATTTGAGATTGAACTGTGTATAACTTTCAACGTACAGATGCGATTGAGGATCCGTCTGTTGTGTTGAATACTTTATCGAAAACCATAAATTTCATTTAACTGTGACATCGCTAAATTCTGAGCCTAACTGGGTGCAATTCGTGTCGCGAAACAGATGATCAGTTCTGAAATTGAAATTCCAGCCGCGGGCACTTATACTGAAACAGTTATATCTTGAAAACCGAAACTCCGATTGAACTGAAACAAATTTTGATGAATTACTGACTGATTGTCCTATATATCTTACTTACGTCATTTTTGCTGAATCCGTAACATATTAATTTGTACAATTTATTTTAGTTCGTGACATGCATGCTAATTCATAACATACCGTGCTTATTGGTAGCATACAATACATATATCATACCCTTGTCATTTACACAGTGTTAGTGCGTGTGGACATTGCATTATCGTGCGTGATAGATGTTGGTTTAGGAGTGACGAGTACACCAATGGAAAGTGAATATTCGTGACAGTGATTGATACAGTGGACAGTGATGAAACCGTGCCATTGGTATACTCGTACACAACTAGATCAATATCTTAAATAGTGTAACCTGGGGAAAAAGGGGAAATCAAAGTGGAAAGAGTATCGTATTTAGCGGGACCGTGTTTAGAGGATGATCATTCGAACCGTGATACTTATACGTGTAGGACAGGATCTAGCGATCCGGCTGACAGGGTTATGTCCCGGGCATGTGGGCCGTTGTCTCGGGTATGTACGAGACTCCTGTTAAACATGATCCTCCTTCCACTATGTGATTTCAAACATGACCTAGAGACCGATAGGGACACATAACATATTCTGCATCATATTGTGACGTAGTGTTTACTGCATTATTCTCATACCTGTATTACCTAGTTTACCTGTTTCATCTGATTATAATAATATTATTATTTGTGTCGCTCTGACGACCTGAGTATGCATGCTCAGATTCCGCGGGAGGACCAGCACAGGAGACGGATCTATCCTTTGAGTTCACGGAGATATAGTTTGGTGTACCTTCTTCATTTACTGCTTTCCATAAAAGAGATTGTGAGATTGAGCTTGGTTAGTTATCGTTCTTATTATCTGTAATCTGTGAACAATGGAATTTTAATGTAATAAATTAGTGATGTGATTCCTTTAATACTGTGCTTTATTTACTAATTACCATGTAATGCTAGAAGCCGAAGTGTGACTACGGCGGGATGATTCCTTGACCGTATGAGCATGGCTGGCCTAGTCATACCTCGTATTCCGTATTTTGGGAAGCGGGGCGTGACATGGTTTAGTTGGTATCAGAGCCAGTGTTTAGTATCAAGGGATAACATTAACTATGCTGTATTACGTTATTCTTGTTTCACTACTCTTGATTTCTATCCTTGAATCTGAACCTATTCTTTTGAATCTTCCAGTGATATGACGTCCCCGAACGACCCCTCCTCGGACTCCAGTTCTCAGGACCGCACCGAAAGAATACTCAGTGCACTGACCACTCTCGCGGAAGCTCAGGAGAGGAAGACAGATTTGCTTACTAAGGGACTCAGGGCGATTACCGCTGCAGGAGGACCCTCCGCGCTTATTACCGCCCCCGAGGGCGCTACTCCACCAGCTTATCAGACTAGGGCTGGTACGGTGTCAGACTTCCGACGGTTACACCCAGCTGCGTTCACAGGGCTAGCTGAACCCCTTGAGGCTGAACAATGGCTAGTAAACATGGAAAATTTATTGGCAGCTGCCAGGATTCCAGAGGTAGACAGAGTGGATGTGATAAAGATACAATTAGAAGACGAGGCCCGTACATGGTGGTCGGTAGAAGAAAGCAGACTTGAAGGGCAGATCGAATGGAGCAAGTTTAAGGAGTGCTTCTTAGAACATTATTTTCCTCCCACAGCCAAGGCAGAAATGGAGGAGAAGTTTATTCTTTGAAAGCAGAATGGACGCCCAGTGGACGTTTATGCGGCAGAGTTCAACCGTCTGAGCCGCTTTGCTCCATACATGGTCGAATCAGAAGTCACCAGGGCCAGACGTTTCCTTCAGGGGTTAGATTTTGAGTTACAGCAACTGATTGCATCGTTGGATCTACAGACTTTCGCACAGGTACTCAACGCGGCGAGAGTTCAGGAGCAATTGATTAACAAGTTCAGAAGATCCCCAGTCGTTCCAGCACGTACCCACGCGCCATCTCGAGGAGCTATACCGGTTCACAGAGCAGGGACGACGCAAATGAAGCGCCCGTTTGTACCACAGCATCGCCCCCAGAGACAGGGCGTAACTTGCGGCTATTGCGGTAGAGGAGGACATACTCAGAAGGACTGTCGCCGTGCCAAGGGACAGTGCCTGATTTGCGGTTCCAGTCAACACAGGATTAACAGTTGTCCTGAGCGAGCAGAAATACAGGGAGGTTCTGGACCGTCACAGCAGAGGCCGCAGGAACAGAGACAACCATTTACAGGTCGCGGTCAGGGACGGGCTTTCACCTTGACCGCAGAGCAGGCAGAAGCGTCAGGAGATGTGGTTACAGGTACTCTACTCATACATTCCTTGCCAGCTAGAGTACTTTTTGATTCAGGAGCATCGCATTGTTTCTTGTCTGAGCATTTCACAAATACACACTCAATACCACATGAACCACTAACCAAGGGATGGGAAATTCATACGGGTAATGGCATTATTATCTCTAGTCGAGAATGTAGATTATGCCCGGTTGTAGTGTGTGGCAGGGAATTCTATGCGAATTTCCTCCTAATTGGGACAGGCAGTTACGACGCAATTCTCGGGATGGATTGGATGAGCACTTTCCATGCAGTTATAGATTGTCGTGCAAGGAAGGTGATCTTCCGCATCCCTAATCACCCGGAGTTCATTTTCGAGGGCGGAAGCGAATCTTTGGAGTCAGCTAAGTATAGAGCCAAGCCCAAGGAACTGACAGCTATGGAGGTTGATAAGAGCCCGGCCCCAGAAATTGTTCGGGACTTTCTAGACGTATTTCCTGAAGATCTACCAGGTCTACCACCTCCTCGAATTTTGGAGTTCTCAATCGATTTGATTCCAGGTACAGCCCCAGTATCCAGGGCCCCATACAGAATGGCACCGGTTGAGTTGGCGGAATTGAAGAAGCAGGTTGAAGAACTGTTGGAGAAGGGATTTATTCGGCCAAGCGCGTCACCATGGGGTGCACCAGTCCTATTAGTAAAGAAGAAGGATGGATCGCTGCGAATGTGTATAGATTATCGGGAGCTGAACAAGGTCACGATAAAGAACAAGTACCCAATACCGCTCATTGACGACCTATTCGATCAGCTAAGTGGAGCCAAGGTTTTCTCGAAATTGGACCTCCGTTCTGGGTATCATCAAATCAGAGTAGCAGCCGAGGATGTATGCAAGACGGCTTTCAGGACCCGATACGGACATTACGAGTTCCTTGTGATGCCGTTCGGTGTTACCAATGCCCCAGCAATATTCATGGATTTAATGAACAGGGTGTTCGCAAAATACTTAGACACGTTCGTCATTGTGTTTATCGACGACATACTTGTCTACTCGAAGACCTGGGAAGAGCATGCTGAACATTTGCGCACGGTTCTACAAATTCTTCGGGAAGAGAAGCTGTATGCGAAGCTGAGCAAGTGTGAATTTTGGCTCGACAAGGTACAGTTTTTGGGACATATTGTTTCGGGCGAAGGCATCTCGGTGGACCCGGCAAAGATAGAATCTGTCAGAGATTGGCCGACGCCGAAGTCTGTAGCAGAGATCAGGAGTTTTCTGGGATTGACAGGTTATTATCGGAGGTTCGTCCAAGATTTCTCAAGGATCGCGGAACCATTGACGAGGCTGACACGGAAGGACGTGCCGTTTACATGGACAGAGGAATGCACTCATGCATTTGACACACTAAAGCAGAAGTTAACCACAGCACCTATACTTACAGTACCAGATAATTCCGGTGGTTTGGTGATACACAGTGATGCCTCGGGGAAGGGTTTAGGCTGTGTTTTGATGCAACACGGCCGAGTGGTTGCTTACGCCTCTCGACAACTAAGAAACCACGAGAAGAACTACCCCACGCATGACTTGGAGTTAGCCGCGGTAGTCTTTGCCTTGAAGATTTGGAGGCACTATCTATTGGGTGAGAAAGTGGAGGTTTACACGGATCACAAAAGTTTGAAGTATGTTTTCACCCAGAAAGAACTGAACATGAAGCAGCGCCGATGGCTAGAGCTAATGGCAGATTATGACTTGGATCTTCAGTATCACCCGGGGAAGGTCAATGTTGTACCAGACGCACTCAGTCGCAAATCAACGGTCATGATGTTGACCGATCAGAGGAGTATTATTGAAGATTTCCAGAGACTTGAACTTGAAGTCATTACTCCAAACGCACTCAGTCAATTTTGGAAACTACAGGTGCAATCTTCCCTAGTGGATCGCATCAAGATTGCACAAGCGGATGATCCCCGATTACAAAAGTTCAGAGAGCAAGTGAAAGCTGGACTGAGAACGGATTTGATTATATATGAAGACGGCTCTTTGAGATTCGGTAGCAGACTCTGCGTACCTAAAGGTGATGTACGAGAAGAAGTGTTGGCTGAAGCACACAGTTCAGCTTATTCTGTGCATCCATGAGGTACAAAAATGTATCAGGACCTAAAGCAGCACTTTTGGTGGAACGGAATGAAGCGGGAAATTGCGAGGTTCGTATCCAGGTGTTTGGTATGTCAGCAGGTGAAGGCGGAGCACCAGAGGACAGCAGGATTGTTACAACCATTGCCGATACCGGAATGGAAGTGGGAGCACATTACTATGGATTTTGTGACGGCCTTACCACGGAGCCCTAGAGGCAATAATGCTATTTGGGTTATCGTCGATCGCCTCACAAAAGCTGCACACTTTCTACCTTTCCGAGTGGGTCAGTCGACAGAATCACTGGCAGAAAGATATATGCAGGAGATTGTGCGACTTCACGGTGTTCCAGTCAGCATTGTGTCAGACCGGGACACGAGATTCTTGTCGCACTTTTGGAAGAGCTTATAGGAGAGTTTGGGAACCCGCCTTAAATTCAGCACAGCTTATCACCCACAGACGGATGGACAATCCGAGCGTACAATTCAGACGCTCGAGGATATGTTGAGAGCCTGTATGTTGGACTTTCAGGGTTCCTGGGAGGACCATCTGCACCTAGTCGAGTTTTCTTACAACAATAGTTATCAGGCTAGTATTCAGATGGCTCCTTTTGAAGCGCTATATGGGCGGAAGTGTCGATCCCCAGTATGTTGGGATGATGTGGGAGAACGAAGATTACTGGGCCCCGAACTCATTGTTCAAACAGTTGACAAGGTCCAAATGATCAGGCAGCGTATTAAGACGGCTCAGGATCGACAGAAGAGTTGGGCAGATACCAGCAGAAGGGCACTTGAGTTCGAAGTCGGAGATCATGTGTTCTTGAAGATTTCCCCTACTCGTGGAGTGATCAGGTTCGGAAGTCGGGGAAAACTTAGTCCCCGTTTTATCGGACCTTTTGAGGTGCTAGAGCGAGTAGGAGAGGTGGCTTATCGACTTGCCTTGCCTCCATCGCTAGTTGGTGTGCACAATACCTTCCACGTGTCACAGTTGCGGCGTTACGTTCGAGATGAGAACCATGTTCTGGACCATTCAGAGTTAGTTTTAGGGACTGATCTGTCATACGAGGAGCAGCCTACTACCATTCTCGACCGCAGAGAGAAAGTGCTGAAGAATAAGGTTATACCGTTAGTCCGAGTGTCTTGGGGCGGTCGTTCCCCAGGAGAATCCACCTGGGAGCGGGAGGAAGATATCCGTGATCGTTATCCACATCTCTTTGTTTAGTACATTGTTTCTTGTATCTCTGTTAATTTCGAGGACGAAATTTTGTTAAGGGGGGTAGGATGTAAATCCCCGTTTCCATTCTAATAAAAATTTCCTATTCTCTGAAATCCCAGTGACTTCTTCTCTTTTCCTTCATATTTTGATTTGGTTGTTTATACTTAATATGTATATTTTTCCTTAACCCAAAACCAAGCCGAATTAAACCAAAGTGAGTAAATGCTCAAAACTTAAACCTATTTATAACTTTCAGCCCATTCAAAAATTGTAATTAAATCCCTTTTTAAAATTTTCCCTCAGCCCAATCAAACTTTTTACCTCAGCCACTTTCTTTAAAACTCCTCACCATTTTTCGGCCCGTCCCCCTTAAAATCCCTCAACCCATTTTTTCTTTTTCAAGCCCAATAGATTTTCTCAGCCCACACCTCATTTTCTTAATTTTCCAATTCATTTGGATTCCGGCCCACTCCCTTAAACCGTACCCGCCTCCTTGACCCGACCCGACCCTTCCTGTTCATCTTCAAAAACATCCCAACGGTAACCTCCGTGACTCGCGCGCGCAACCCTCTCCCCCGCCGCAGCCCACGCCCTCGCAGAGACGTTGCCGACGTTTTCCTATCACACGCTCATCCCTCTCCTCACTCGTTTTCTAAAAATCTCTAACCATTTTCATCCTCCAAAAATACTCACCGAACACCAAACTCCCTCGAACCCATTGCCACCCCCAACGCCGGCGATCATCCCACCTCGTCGCTCGACCCACGTCGACGACAGCCACTCATTCTTCCACCAGCCTCCTCCCTCCACGACTCCTCCCTTCATCACCCGAGCACCCACCAACTCGAGACCCGACCCTGCACACCGACCCACTGCAACCAAGCTCGACACCCCTCGACGCCGGTGAACCCCCACCACATCGCCGATCTCCCTAAGACCTCCTCAACATCATCGTCATCACAACAATTCCCAGCCACTGCTCAACCTATTTCCCCTCTCCACAATTCCAAAATCCAATTTCCTTTTCAAAAACAGTTTTTCCTCACTGTTAACTCCACGGTGCCCATCACCGGAGCGACGCCGTCGACCGTCGGCAACCCCAATACACTCGCAGAGGATCATAAAGCATCCCTCAACGTCCAGTGGCTGTGCAAACGACTCGGGACAACCCCGACGCGAGATCCACATCTAGATCGAGGCTCGTGGAAATCCGATACGTGGCGTATATCGCGCGTTCGTGACGATACTGCTGCCGTACGACCCCGAGGCGTTCTCCAGGCAAGTGTTTACTTGCTTCATGCTAAATTATTAGTGGTACAACCTTAAAATCATATAAATTGAAACTTACTGAATAACTAAATATATTGTGACGTATGTGTTCGGTGTATGATCCCAATGGAAATATTTGTCTAACTTGACGGTAACCTATACGTTCTGTTGGCCCTTTTGAAGATGTATAACGTGTGCGAAATTCGCTGGAAAATACGATTGTTCGTGACAAAAAGTGATACCCCATATATGTTGTTTAAACTAGAACTTTCTCGTACCTGAAAACGAATAAAATCACCATAAATCATATACATATTGGAAAGCTGCGTTCGAGGGCTTAAATCGAAGCCGACTCGATGAACTTTAATCCTATGTAAATTTCTGATCATTTCTGTGTTAGTGTTTATGCCCTAGAAGGCCATTACTGTATCATACTAGCTTGTATATTACTTAATGGAAGCTTGGGATATTCACATGTATATAACAGTCTTGCTAAACATGGTAGTATGCTACTTGGTTTTTCTATCTTAATATGTGAGTGTACGTATTGATAGAGCTCTTAGGATCTTGCTTGTCTACCAGCGTTGTGATGGCAGTCACACTAGTGGGGGCTGGGTAGTCTACAAGCACATCCTTATTCAGGTCCCCGGTCGTTGGATTATCGAGACAGAGCATCGATACTCCGGAGTAGACTGGTGTGTACGCTTCTCATCCCAGTTGGGGAGATGGTCTGTCCCACAGCCGTCAGTACGTCGTACTGGAGATAGTATACAGGTGCTCGTTAGGTTACGGGTACACCGGACAGGACTCACAGGGAACTGTTGGTTGGTTTGATACCAGTCGTCAGTGAACAGTTCCCAGGTGACATGAGTACAGCATAGTCCGCAGACTTGACACTGCTACTTCGCCTCGAGTGTGTCCCACTGTTCTTAGATTGCTACCCTACCACGGCTCAAAGGAGTCGTGCAAACAGGTAGCAGTTGGGTGCAGTCCCGAGCACTTGGAGGCAGTGGCGGTTAGACAGGATTCGTCCCTCCCGGTATTGGGAGTAGATATCGTGCTGTGTCAGAGAGCCATTACGCAAAGTCCCTGGCCAGGGCAAGCGAGATTTGCTGGTAGGTTCCAGCAGTTTCTCAGGGTGTAATGGGCTTCACTCCGACACGACTTATACCGCTATTAGGGGACTGACGCTTGCCGCCCCCCTAGGCCCGATATGCGATAGTCATGGACGAACGGACCGGACTGTATGGAGATTGTCACATTAGACTCAGTAGGAGTTCGGATGGGTTTACTCATCGGCCTTCTTATCGACAACTACCTGGGGACCGTTACGTACAGCTAGTGCCGCTTGCGGTCTGTGGTTAAACCCACTGCCAGCGTAGTAGTCGAGTCTCTAGAGTCCCACACAGAGAGTTTCCTACTCCAGGCGAAACGATATAGAGGTTGCATGGTTTTGCGACAAAGGGTTCGGACGCATACGTGCGTTTACGCACGTACGACTTTCGGACAGATTTTACCAGTCGGCTTTGGTTTAAGCCAGTTACTGGTATCCGGTTATTGGATTTTTACAGTCTAAAGTTTTTCCGTATTTTTACGGATCGGAGGGGCGTTCTCGTAATTACTCGAGAAGCTTCTAGAAGATGTGACTAAGGAGGTTTGTTTTGGAAAGAGAGTGAGTCATAGTGGTGATTCATTCACTTCATTAATGCACATTTATTGCTTAATGACTCATGTTAATGAATCATCACAAGATATTTTGTGAAGCATGCTTATTCATTTCTTTTATTCATTTGTTGAAAATAAGAATGCTTCATAATATTATGATACACTCTCTCTCTTCTCTCATTATCATATCACACATTCTCTCTCCTCAAGCTCTCATCTTCAAGATACTAACCTTAATCCTCATGTGTTGAGAACAAAGGTTTAGTTAGACTAAACAATCCATAACCTACACTCTATATCATTCTCTCATCTTTGATTAGCAATCAAAGTTGATTAGTTACCTCAAGTTAGAGGTTTAGCTTGGAGTTTCGCTCTCGGGTGGATCGTCTACTACCTAGAGAAGGCCGAGGAGAACCAAGGAGGACATAAAGAAGAAGGACCGGTTCATTAGGTATAATCCCTAATCACTTATGTAAAGAAACTCATAGAATACGGTTATTTAGAGTTTAGCTTCGATTCAAGCGGTTAGTCGATGTTCGTTGTTTAAACTTGATTGTTTTTGTAAATTCCGCCTCCCCATAAGTACTGGGGTGTACTACATCGACTTACAGTGGTATCAGAGCCTCGCTAAACACTAAATAACTTAATCGCAAATTTGTACGAATTTCGAACGAAAAAAACCAACCCGGAAAACCCTAATTCTGTATAGTTTCTGTCGAACTGAAAATGAAGTCCTAAAATTTTTCTGGAGTGTTCAGAGAGCTAGAAAGGGGTCCAGGAGAACACCCAAGAAATTCGAGCCCATGAATCGGCAACTCGGCCGCGGAACCGCGGCGGATCGGTGGGATCTGCCGCGCTTCCGCGGCGCTTTGGCCGAGTCATGGACTCGTCTTTCTTGTGTGGGTCCCCTGTGACATTTGGGGTTTTCTGGAATGTTTAATTATTGCTCAGGTTACTGTTTAACAGAGCAGATTTTGGAGCAATTTTGAAGTTGTTTATTCGATCGAAAAATACAGTATTTGCGTATTGGATTATATCTGTGATTGTTTAATGTGTTCGTAAACCTCCCCCAACTGCTAGTATGTCGGTTGGTAGGGGGTTGCACATTTCTGAAATGGTTATATCTGTTTGTGCATATAAACTGTATTGGACTGTTGTGGTGTATGGCCGGGGTTAGCAAAGGGTTATGGTTTAATTCATTTGTTGTAAATGTAATTTGTTGTAATATTATTTTTGCGGGGCACTTCCAGGTTGCGGTCGTAGCCACCGTTGTATTATTTCATTTTACTGTTTTTGCTCCTAGGACTGACCCAAGGTGGGGTACACAGACTGCCGGGTGGGTAGTTTGCCGTACCCGTAGGGGTCGAGGGTGGGGTAAATGGCTATTCATCACAACTGTGTAATCTGTCTTTTCTTGCAGGCTCAAAAGAAATACAGATTGCTTGCAAATCCAATATTGTTTATCTGTGTTCTGGAATGAATATCATTGCGTCAGACGAATGTAAAATATCTATATTATGATAGCTATTTAGACGTCACTTATGTTTTACACCCGCGCTAGCCCAGCCCCCGCTCTGTCGTTAGTTAAGTAACCTAACGAGTGATGACGGGACCCCGTGGCGAATGCGGATGGCATAAGAGGACGTTGTATTTTCGTTGTTTTCTGCAATGATAGGTTAATGATGGGACGCATTATCTGTAATGCAAAGTAAAACAAACCAAAGTTTTAATCGTTGGAACAATTTAAAAGAAACCACTCGGTTATTTTTAAAACAGATAATTTTAAATGCGGAGATTTAACCACTCCTTTTAAAAAGCTATCAGGTTCCTTCGGTTATATCAAGTTCACTACGTTCACGGTTTCGCCAAAACCAGTCGTAGCCCTCCGTCATTTCTTATGGATAGTCAGTAGTATTCAAGCTATGTTTGTTGGCTTTCGTCAAGACATAGTGTTTGGTAGCTGCTGGGGTATTCATTTGTTACATAGATAGATGTGTTGGTTTGGGACAGTCGCATTACCTTGTTGGCTTTCGTCAAGGGTATATACGGGTGGGTTCAAATTAACAAGATAATGATGGGCAGAACTTGACATGTGACTTATGATTTGTTGGCTTTCGTCAAGGTCATAAGAGCATGGGGTAAAAACTTATATCGGGAATTTCTAAAGAAACTGAAATTTGCAAAGAGATGCATACCATTTGGAGTTTGATGAATGTTGGTAGGATTCCTTCAACATTATCATACGATGATATTTGGATCCCGATCCTACTGTGAGTATATGCTACTTATCAGGATATTCGTCGCTTAACGATCAATGCTATAAACCTAGTAGGTGTCCAGAAAAGTGTCAGCGGGGTTACGCCCCCAGAGAAAAGAGGTTCTTTAATTAAGGAACTTCGCGAAAGCGTTGGAAAACCTCCCTCGAAGTATCGACACCGGCCTGGCTGAACGGTTAAGCAAGTATTGTACGGTGAGAATAGTCTTGGCTAATTCTTCTTTTATGGTTTGAGGAAGGATTCGAGAAACAGTGGGAGCCATCCAGTTTAGATAAACTAAAAACCACTCTAAACTTGCAAGAGCATCATGCTAAAGAGTTTTCTTCTCTCTCTCCTAATTGCAGCGACCCTGAAAATGACTGGACTTAAGTTACTTTTAGAGAAAAATATACTGACAGGGCCAAACTATAAAGATTGGCTGCGGAATGTCAAGATGGCCTTGACCTACGACAAATTGGGGTACATCCTCACCGCTACGGCACCTGCTGTCCCTGGTCCCAAATCCAGTAATGCGGATAAGGAAATCCGCAAAACCTGGGATTTAGATTGCGCGAGAGCCAAGTGCATCGTGCTTGCCTCGATGAATAATGAACATCAGAGGAGGCACGAGGATATGTCCTTAGATGGCATATTTCTCCATACAAAGGAACTTTATGGAGAGCAATCTCGTATAGCAAGATACGAGACCTCAAAGAAATTGTTTCGAGCGAGGTTGGCTGTCGGGTCATCCGTAGGTGAACATGTCCTACAGATGATCGGCTATATTGAAGAGCTCGCGGACCTTGGGACAACTTTGGATAATGAGCTCTATACAGACCTTGTTCTCCAGTCCCTTCCTCCCACCTACGCCCAGTTTATCCTCAACTTCAATCTTCAAGGAAAAGAAGTTGAACTTGCGGAACTCCTGAACATGTTAAGGAGTGCAGAGGGCACCTTGCAGAAGGCAAGGGAAACACCCGCTATGTTTGTTGGCGGTTCATCTTCTTCCGGGTCCAAGGCTAGGGCCAAAGGAAGGAAGAAGAAGGCCGCACCCAAACCTAGAGGAGGTGTTAGTAAGGTGAGAGGGAAGGGAAAGCAAAAGAAAGCAGCACCGGTAGTTGGCCTGGATGAGTGCTTCCATTGTCACAGGAAAGGGCACTGGAAGAAGGATTGCAAGGCGTGGAACGCCAAGAACCAGGAACCGAAGCAAGCTGTGGCTTCGACTTCAGGTGTGTTTGTAATTGAGAATTGTCTGTCGATCAACTCTACTTCCTGGGTATTGGATACCGGGTCAGGATCTCATATTTGCAATTCATTGCAGGCACTGAGAAACCGTAGAGTGCTGAAGGAAGGTGATATGATCCTCAGGGTTGCTAACGGAGCTAGCGTGGGAGCTGCGTCCGTCGGGGATTATCACCTAGGATTGACGAGTGGACACATTTTGGTTTTACATAACTGTTATTTTGTACCCAGCTTAACGTGTAATATCATATCAGTTTCCTTGTTATCAAATAAAGGTTATGATTTCACGTTTGTAAGAGATGTTGTCAACATCCACCTTAATCATGGTTTGATTGGGTCCGGTACTCTAAATAACGGCATATATGTGTTAAACCAACTCCAAATTTTCAATGTCCAGAACACACTAAAAAGAAAGTCTCCAGATTTAAATAAAGCTTTCTTATGGCATTGTAGACTGGGTCACATCAATGAGAGAAGGTTGACTAAGTTGCATAGAGAAGGATATTTGGACACGTTCGAATATCAAACTTATGACACTTGTCAATCTTGTCTCAAAGGAAAGATGACAAAGACTCCATTTACTGGACAAGGAGTAAGAGCGAGCGAGCTCTTAGGACTCATACACAGTGATGTATGCGGTCCAATGTCTACACATGCGAGAGGTGGTTTTTCCTATTTCATTACTTTCACGGATGATTACTCAAGATACGGATTCATTTATCTGATGAAACATAAATCCGAGGCTTTTGAGAAATTCCAAGAGTATAAGAATGAAGTAGAAAACCAAACCGGCAAAAGTATAAAAACACTTAGATCTGATCGAGGTGGTGAATACTTGAGTGCCGAGTTCCTAGGTTACCTAAAAGAGAAAGGAATTCTCTCTCAGCTTACTCCTCCATACACTCCACAGCACAACGGTGTATCGGAGAGACGGAATCGAACCCTATTGGATATGGTACGATCCATGATGAGTAATGCTGAGTTACCGCGATCTTTCTGGGGTTATGCGCTAGAATCGGCGGCATATCTTTTGAACAAAGTTCCAACCAAGACTGTGCCTACCACACCATATCAGATATGGAGTGGGAAGAAACCCTGTCTTCAGTACCTGAAAACATGGGGATGTCCAGCTTTTGTTAAAAAGCAGCATGTGGACAAGCTCGAGGCACGCTCAGTAGAGTGTAAGTTTGTGGGATATCCAAAGAACTCTATGGGATATTATTTCTATTACGCAGAGGAACAAAAGGTTTTTGTTTCTCGTCATGCCCGCTTCTTAGAAACTGAATTTTTGGAAAATCAGAAGAGTGGGAGCGTAGTAGAACTGGAAGAAATTCCAGAACCACAAACTGCTACTGAAAGTTTGGTAGAACCAGAGGTTCAAGAAGAACAGAACATTCCCGCACCCCTCCGCAGGAGTAGTAGGCCGTCTCGTCCGCCTGAGAGATACTACGGTTTTCTCATAGATGGGGATAGAGAGGATTGCATCATAGATGATGATGAACCTACTGACTTCAGGCAGGCCATCCAGAGCGGCGACTCGGTACGATGGCTAGATGCAATGCGGACCGAAATGGAGTCCATGTACACCAACAAAGTATGGACTTTGGACTTTGCTCCAGATGGGGTAAAACCCATAGGATGCAAATGGATCTTCAAGAAAAAGATTGGTGTAGATAGACAGGTGGAAACCTATAAGGCTAGACTTGTTGCAAAGGGTTTTCGTCAAAGACCTGGTTTGGACTATGACGAAACCTTTTCTCCAGTGGCTATGCTCAAATCCATTCGGGTCCTTCTTGCTATTGCTGCCTTCCATGATTATGAAATCTGGCAGATGGACGTAAAGACGGCTTTTCTGAATGGAAATTTAGAAGAAAGCGTCTATATGGATCAGCCAGAGGGTTTCAATCAGAGTGGGAGCAGCGGGAAAGTATGCAAGCTGCTTAAGTCTATTTATGGACTAAAGCAGGCATCGCGGAGTTGGAACATCTGTTTTGATGAGACAGTCAAAGAATATGACTTTATCAAAAATCCAGATGAACCGTGCATATATAGTAAAGTTGTGGCCAGAAGTGTCGTATTCCTCGTCTTGTACGTGGATGACATTCTATTGATAGGAAATGACATTCCTATGCTACAATCTGTCAAAGGATTCTTGTCACACAGGTTCTCCATGAAAGACCTGGGTGATGCCTCTTACATTCTGGGGATCCGGATCTATCGTGATAGATCCAAGAGGATGTTGGGACTTTCGCAGTCCAGGTATATCGACACTGTACTGAAAAGATTCAGTATGGAAGATTCTAAGCGCGGTAATCTACCGGCTTGTCACGGAATCACCCTCTCCAAAGAGATGTCTCCCAAGACTGATTTGGAAAGGGAACGCATGTCTATTATACCCTACGCTTCTGCGGTAGGCTCTATAATGTATGCGATGTTGTGTACCAGACCAGATGTAGCTTACGCACTGAGCGTGGTAAGCCGGTATCAGTCAGACCCAGGGGAGAAACACTGGATAGCAGTAAAGAACATTCTCAAGTACCTGAGGAGGACTAAGGAGATGTTCTTGGTTTACGGCGGAAAAGACCTCAGGTTGGAGGCCTTTGCTGATTCCGGCTTCCAGAGTGATAAGGACGATTCCAAGTCCATGTCGGGTTATGTCTTTACCCTCAATGGAGGGGCGGTGTGCTGGAAGAGCTCCAAGCAGGACACCGTTGCTGACTCGACGATGGAAGCGGAGTATATAGCTGCTTGCGATGCCGCAAAAGAAGCAGTCTGGATGAAGAAGTTCCTAACAGAACTTCAGGTGGTTCCTACCATAGTTGATCCAATACCTCTGTATTGCGACAACAACGGAGCTATAGCTTTAGCGAAGGAACCAAGGTCCCATCAGAAGTCCAGACACATCTTGAGGCGGTATCACCTGATCAGGGAGATCATTGATCGTCAGGAGATCGAGGTTCGGAGAGTTGCTTCAGAAGAGAACATTGCTGATCCATTCACGAAGGCCCTTCCTCAGATTCAGTTCGAGAGGCTACTCGAGATCATTGGTCTACGATATGCCAGTACATGGCCCTAGTGCAAGTGGGAGATTGTTAGTGTTTATGCCCTAGAAGGCCATTACTGTATCATACTAGCTTGTATATTACTTAATGGAAGCTTGGGATATTCACATGTATATAACAGTCTTGCTAAACATGGTAGTATGCTACTTGGTTTTTCTATCTTAATATGTGAGTGTACGTATTGATAGAGCTCTTAGGATCTTGCTTGTCTACCAGCGTTGTGATGGCAGTCACACTAGTGGGGGCTGGGTAGTCTACAAGCACATCCTTATTCAGGTCCCCGGTCGTTGGATTATCGAGACAGAGCATCGATACTCCGGAGTAGACTGGTGTGTACGCTTCTCATCCCAGTTGGGGAGATGGTCTGTCCCACAGCCGTCAGTACGTCGTACTGGAGATAGTATACAGGTGCTCGTTAGGTTACGGGTACACCGGACAGGACTCACAGGGAACTGTTGGTTGGTTTGATACCAGTCGTCAGTGAACAGTTCCCAGGTGACATGAGTACAGCATAGTCCGCAGACTTGACACTGCTACTTCGCCTCGAGTGTGTCCCACTGTTCTTAGATTGCTACCCTACCACGGCTCAAAGGAGTCGTGCAAACAGGTAGCAGTTGGGTGCAGTCCCGAGCACTTGGAGGCAGTGGCGGTTAGACAGGATTCGTCCCTCCCGGTATTGGGAGTAGATATCGTGCTGTGTCAGAGAGCCATTACGCAAAGTCCCTGGCCAGGGCAAGCGAGATTTGCTGGTAGGTTCCAGCAGTTTCTCAGGGTGTAATGGGCTTCACTCCGACACGACTTATACCGCTATTAGGGGACTGACGCTTGCCGCCCCCCTAGGCCCGATATGCGATAGTCATGGACGAACGGACCGGACTGTATGGAGATTGTCACATTAGACTCAGTAGGAGTTCGGATGGGTTTACTCATCGGCCTTCTTATCGACAACTACCTGGGGACCGTTACGTACAGCTAGTGCCGCTTGCGGTCTGTGGTTAAACCCACTGCCAGCGTAGTAGTCGAGTCTCTAGAGTCCCACACAGAGAGTTTCCTACTCCAGGCGAAACGATATAGAGGTTGCATGGTTTTGCGACAAAGGGTTCGGACGCATACGTGCGTTTACGCACGTACGACTTTCGGACAGATTTTACCAGTCGGCTTTGGTTTAAGCCAGTTACTGGTATCCGGTTATTGGATTTTTACAGTCTAAAGTTTTTCCGTATTTTTACGGATCGGAGGGGCGTTCTCGTAATTACTCGAGAAGCTTCTAGAAGATGTGACTAAGGAGGTTTGTTTTGGAAAGAGAGTGAGTCATAGTGGTGATTCATTCACTTCATTAATGCACATTTATTGCTTAATGACTCATGTTAATGAATCATCACAAGATATTTTGTGAAGCATGCTTATTCATTTCTTTTATTCATTTGTTGAAAATAAGAATGCTTCATAATATTATGATACACTCTCTCTCTTCTCTCATTATCATATCACACATTCTCTCTCCTCAAGCTCTCATCTTCAAGATACTAACCTTAATCCTCATGTGTTGAGAACAAAGGTTTAGTTAGACTAAACAATCCATAACCTACACTCTATATCATTCTCTCATCTTTGATTAGCAATCAAAGTTGATTAGTTACCTCAAGTTAGAGGTTTAGCTTGGAGTTTCGCTCTCGGGTGGATCGTCTACTACCTAGAGAAGGCCGAGGAGAACCAAGGAGGACATAAAGAAGAAGGACCGGTTCATTAGGTATAATCCCTAATCACTTATGTAAAGAAACTCATAGAATACGGTTATTTAGAGTTTAGCTTCGATTCAAGCGGTTAGTCGATGTTCGTTGTTTAAACTTGATTGTTTTTGTAAATTCCGCCTCCCCATAAGTACTGGGGTGTACTACATCGACTTACATTCTGTTATGTAACCATGAAGATATTCGGATCGGAACACGACTCTGGACTGCAGTCCAGAGCGTTTCTGATTAGTGTGTTCTGTCTAAAGTCCTGCGTCCCCGTGTTTCCTGAAATCGCATGATGCGGAACTTTCAGTAGTTATAATATATACCTGTTAGTGAAAGAAAACAAGTGGTTCCATTCCGATTCATCGCAGTTTGTTATTTTAAACTTATTTTAAAAAGGCAGAACGTAAAGCTGTCCGGAACACTTTCTGAAATGACATTTGAGATTGAACTGTGTATAACTTTCTACGTACAGATGCGATTGAGGATCCGTCTGTTGTGTTGAATACTTTATCGAAAACCCTAAATTTCATTTAACTGTGACATCGCTAAATTCTGAGCCCAACTGGGTGCAATTCGTGTCGCGAAACAGATGATCAGTTCTGAAATTGAAATTCCAGCCGCGGGCACTTAAACTGAAACAGTTATATCTTGAAAACCGAAACTCCGATTGAACTGAAACAAATTTTGATGAATTACTGACTGATTGTCCTATATATCTTACTTACGTCATTTTTGCTGAATCCGTAACATATTAATTTGTACAATTTATTTTAGTTCGTGACATGCATGCTAATTCATAACATACCGTGCTTATTGGTAGCATACAATACATATATCATACCCTTGTCATTTACACAGTGTTAGTGCGTGTGGACATTGCATTATCGTGCGTGATAGATGTTGGTTTAGGAGTGACGAGTACACCAATGGAAAGTGAATATTCATGACAGTGATTGATACAGTGGACAGTGATGAAACCGTGCCATTGGTATACTCGTACACAACTAGATCAATATCTTAAATAGTGTAACCTGGGGAAAAAGGGGAAATCAAAGTGGAAAGAGTATCGTATTTAGCGGGACCGTGTTTAGAGGATGATCATTCGAACCGTGATACTTATACGTGTAGGACAGGATCTAGCGATCCGGCTGACAGGGTTATGTCCCGGGCATGTGGGCCGTTGTCTCGGGTATGTACGAGACTCCTGTTAAACACGATCCTCCTTCCACTATGTGATTTCAAACATGACCTAGAGACCGATAGGGACACATAACATATTCTGCATCATATTGTGACGTAGTGTTTACTGCATTATTCTCATACCTGTATTACCTAGTTTACCTGTTTCATCTGATTATAATAATATTATTATTTGTGTCGCTCTGACGACCTGAGTATGCATGCTCAGATTCCGCGGGAGGACCAGCACAGGAGACGGATCTATCCTTTGAGTTCATGGAGATATAGTTTGGTGTACCTTCTTCATTTACTGCTTTCCATAAAAGAGATTGTGAGATTGAGCTTGGTTAGTTATCGTTCTTATTATCTGTAATCTGTGAACAATGGAATTTTAATGTAATAAATTAGTGATGTGATTCCTTTAATACTGTGCTTTATTTACTAATTACCATGTAATGCTAGAAGCCGAAGTGTGACTACGGCGGGATGATTCCTTGACCGTAGGAGCATGGCTGGCCTAGTCATACCTCGTATTCCGTATTTTGGGAAGCGGGGCGTGACAAATTTCCTCATGGATTTTCTCTTTCCCTTTGTCTCTTTTTCTCGAACCTTTGTTTGTTGGTCCGAGCTTCTTTTCAGGCAGCGTGCAGCTACGCAGCTGAATGTTCTCGCGGTTCTTCTCCCCCTCTTCTTTTTCGGAGGTAGAATCTTTGAAGAGAGGGCTGAGGATCATTTCTTCCTCAGAATCGCTCCCGAAGGTAAGAACTTGGAGTTTTTCGCTTTCCCGACTGGTATCAACCATATTACAGTAGCCATTCGTTTTCTCATATGCACTTGTCGAACTTCTTCGCTGTCGACGAGCTTCGCGTTTCATCCTCTTGAAGTGCTGTTGATGGGCAACGTATCATTGCCACCACTTCTTGAAGGCACTGTATTCTTCGGTGGGATGAGTAACCCTCCGATGACATAGGCAGTAGTTCGGATATGAGTCCTCTCCGTTGAGTCTTATGACGTCGGGCGTGTTTTTTTGAGAGGTGGCAGCTTCATTTCCACTGACAGGGCTTTGGCGAACCGCTTCTCTATCTTGATTCTGCTCTTGTTTGTCTTAGGTGTGCTTTGGTCTGGTCAGAGTACTTTACGAATCCTCCTTGCCGCAGCTTGTTCATCCTGACGCTGATGCTTAGACTTTTCGTATATGGCTATTTCGCATTCTCGGTCAGCTTTACCCTTTCGAAAGGCTTCGTTTAACAGCCTATCGATTCGGTCTTCTGACCGTTCTGGGGATTTGGCGCTGATCCTGCCCCCAATTCCTCTGGGTTGTTTTCTAACGCCAAGAGAGTATCTTTTTCATTTAACGACGAATGAAAGACCATGTGGCAACTTACTACATAGTCCTCGGTTTCTTCTGATGAGTCATTTTCCCCATCATCGTCACTATCTCCGTTCTCAAGGACATGGTTAAGAAACTCTTCGAGAGTGACTGGGGTCCGCGCCTTCTGGTTGTACTCCTCCAGCGCATCGATGTACTTTTGCGGGTCCGTGTGCTTGTCGTCATACGCGGCAGACTGCACAGACTTCTTGGTCTTCTTCTTTTTCTTTGAAGACTTTGAAGGCTCGACTTGGGGATTTTGCCCTTTGTCGACAGTTTTCGGTACGGGACGCGGTTTCAACATCCCTTCGATGATTTCTAGTTCAAGCGGGCTCTTCCACCTGATTGCCGGACATGCCTGGAGATCCTTTAGCATTCTTTTAGTTTTAGCTGAAAGGACGACTTCCCATGGAGCTTCTTCCACGAGCGAGCATGATGCCCCCGGCGTATCCACCTTTTTAGGAGCGTACTTCTGTGACGGTTTCACCCTCCAATTCTCAGAAAGCGTTCCCCCATTGATACTGGTCCTCGACCCAATTTTTGAAGACGTGACAATCTTCAATTGGGTGGCTTACCATTCTGTGATAAGAGCAGTAGTTAGGGTTGTTGACATCGCCTGGTTGCGGTGGACATCGTGGGTCCGGCAATGTGATAAGTTTGTTGCACACTGCCAGCTCGAACAGTCTCCTCATCTTGTCACGGGGAAACGAGTAGACGCGTCCTAGCCTTTCTTCCAGGGATAGGCATGGACGTGCATTGTTTTGGCGAGCAACCGGTTTCGGATCACTTGGTTGCTGTTGAGTACTGGCAACGAAGGCCGCTTTCCCTTTACCCTTGGCATTTTGAGGATCCATTTTTTAGGAGGAAGGCCCGTGGCCCATCTGGTCCATTTGGGCCAGTTTGTCGATCAGAGCCTGGAAGGTGGTCGGCTTGAAGAACATCATGAACTGGGACACCATCGTATGAGGATTTAGTGTCCCAATGAACATACCCATGGCAGGAGATTCTTCAATGTGTTGTTCTCATTTCAACCATAGGTTCCGCCACCGGATCGCATATCGGACCCAGATTTTTCCCGGTTTTACCCTGGCATTGATTAATGTCGTGATCGGGATGTGCTGGCAAACCGCTGTGTGAACAGCAGCTCCATCTCTGTGAATGTCTTTACGGAGTCATTTGGGAGCTCCGAGTACCATTCAAAGGCTATCTCTGATAGGCTACCAATGAACTAGCGAAACAATAGTTTGTCATCACCTCCAGTGTTTCCGCACAAAGCTCTGAACTGCACGACGTGTTGGTGTGGGTTGCCTGTCCCCTTGTATACATGGAACTTAGGGATTGTATATCCCGGCGGGTACTTGATTTGGTTATACCATCCCGGATACGTTCATCCAGTTTTGACAGTTTGGCTAGCCGCTTCACTAGCTTAATGAGCTCGTATTTGTTGAGCTATATAGTCATCGAGAGCGGCCATGGAGATTGTTTCCTCTTTAGCTGTTGATAGAGCCGGAAGAGGGTTTGATGTTTTCCCTCTGTCATCCTCGATGATTATCGGCGGATCTTCAGCTGGTGGTTCTGGCTGGATCATCATTCCAACCATGTCTTGGAACAAAAGCGTCATCTGCTTTATATTAGCAGCTTGTTCCGCGGCCTCCTTGTCTTTTCTTTCTAGCACCCTTCGCAGGAACTCTGTATCGGTCTCCTGCTCCTGGCATTGTTCAGATGCCGATTCCGGACTTTTTTTCTGTCCGGTGAGTGCTGCATTTTCGTCAGCATCTCCTGGAGCTTTTATTGTTGCTCCTGAGCTTTTGTCAGCGATCGAGTTTGCGGTCGATGAGCCACGAAAGCATGGCTTTCCTCCTTTCCGAAAGCCATGTAAACCGTGTGTACGATCATTCCCCCAGACTCAGGGCATTTGGGTCCAGCGCCTTTGGAATTTTCCGCTGGCGGTGGGATTTTCTCTGGCATCATCCTTTTGTGGGAGGTCAAAGTTGAATGAGCCGTTGTATCAGGCGCCTATGTTGAAGACGTCCCTCGCTGTATGGTGGAGGGATAGTTTTTCTCTTGTCTAACCTTTAAATTCTTCAGTTGACGAGAGTAGTTCTTGTTGATCATATAATCTTGGACTTTCCGCCAGACCCTATGGATTTAGGAAGAGAGCCGCTGAGGGGGCTGCTCCGGCTTTGCCTGCGCCGTATTTTCAGCAGGTGGGGGAGATTTCTTCAGCACCGCGGTTGGAGAGTTCTTGTGCACCCTTCTAAGCAGACCAAAATTGTTCCCGGTTGGAACAGCAGCAT
The DNA here is from genome assembly GCA_030015575.1 of Agapanthus africanus. Classification (NCBI taxonomy): domain Eukaryota; kingdom Viridiplantae; phylum Streptophyta; class Magnoliopsida; order Asparagales; family Amaryllidaceae; genus Agapanthus; species Agapanthus africanus. The sequence goes on along the minus strand of JASDDO010000014.1, from coordinate 646,634,627 downwards.
CAACTTCTACCATTGGAGCTGGCGGAGTAAGTCTAGAGGGGGAGTTGCCCCCAACTTTTCCCACTCGACGCCAGTGGTGACGTCGAGCGTGTCTTGCAGACGTGAACACCTCAGTTGTGGAAGCGGCTTCGTCATGCCCCCGGCTTTGATGAGGGGCTACTGTTGGTGCCAGCCTGTCGAAGACTGACGTCCGTTGAGAGGAAACAACCAATATTTCGAAGGCCTATTTTCTGGTAAGGGAAGCACTTTTGACGACTTCACCCGCAGCAGGAGTTGAAAAGGCCAATCTATCAAAGACCGATATTTCGGTAGGCGAAGCACCTTTGACGACTTCACCCGCCGGAGGAGTTGGGAAGACTATCCATTTTAGGATAGCCCCTTCAGGTATCGCGAGCCTCTTTGCTAGCACACTTGAGCTTTGGCTCAGCCTGTTGAAGACTGAGGTGGCAGACTTGGACGACCCGTTGAGAGGGGCCGTGGTGGTTGCAAGTCAATCGAAGACCGACTTCTTGGGAGCTCCCTGTAGTGGCACTGGGGCACTGAAGCTTACTGGCAGGATCATGGTTCCGTAGAACAATTCAGTGGTGGCTTGAGTCACCTACTCCATCAGCATTAAAAGATGGAGGCCGCATTGGGCCCGTAAGTCACTCCTCCAGTTGGGACGGAGCGGGAGTTGCTGTTGCAGTTTTTGTAGCTGGAAGCCATTGACCTTTTTCCTAAACAGGAGCAAGACACCAAATCTTAGTACCTCGAATCCAAGAGTAACCATAGCAAACCGTGATTTTGTTCGTGAAACACGACACACGAAGTGTGGAGTGAAAAGAAGAAAAGGTCCCACCGGGCGTGCCAGAATCTGTTCACCGCCGAAAACAGAGACGAACTGGGATAGATCGTCTTGCCTGAGTTTGGGGGAAGATGCTATTTGGATTTATCCGTCCACCTCTCCGAAGATGCCAAGTTGATTTATGGCACCGTATATCGGAGGTTTAGACGGATGCGGCCATTGTAACAGACTTCATCAGATTCCCCCTCATTTGCGAGGGGTTTTTGATTGTGGGGACGCACTTCCCTGCAGGTGCAAGCCCTTGCAATTAATTATATTATCGCATCGCGATAACAACTTTCTCCTGCTCTGGACTTTCACTTTGTGTCGTGTGTGTTTTTGTTTGTTTGGGTTGCCCGTAGATTGTATACGGAGACTAATTTATGTCGTCGCCCGTAGGGCGTGGATTAGTCTAAATCCATATATTTTAGATTTGGGTTTTTTATTTAAGGATTGTTAATCTGATTTGAGATTAAGATCGACTTAAATGTATGTGAGCATTTGGGGCTCGATTTGTTTTTGTTAAGGATACATTAGTCCAATTTGAGGCTAAGATCCACTTAACAATTTTTAGGATCATTTTCATTTCAGATCCAACAAAAGAGGATTTGGGCTCCATTGTTTTAGTTTAAGGACGTTTCGGTCTATTATCGCCATTTTGGAAACGAATATTAGTTTAGAGACATGTAGGTCCATTATCGCCATTTTGGAGGCGAATATTGGTTTAGGGACATTTCGGTCCATTATTCATCTCGCGCGCACGTATATTTGTTACGTGACGAAGTGAACAATGCATCAATGTGGGATGAAAGGAATTGTTGGTTGTCAGGACCCGCCACCTCTTTGAAGACGTTGAGGAATTACAATGATATATATCATATGTGTGAAAAGATGTACCCTTGAACCAAATCCCGTATTTGAGGGAGAAAGGTTATGGTGGCCTTAAGAATTTTTATTAAGGATACGTTAGTGCAACTTGAGACTAAGATCCACTTAACAACATTTTAGGATCTTCCTTATTTAAGACCCAGCAACAGAGCATTTGGACTCAGTTGCAAGACTTTAGCAACTTAGCCAATTTGGGCTTTAGTCTGCTTGGTCTCCCCTCTTTTTTGAAAAAAGTGTTGAGCACTGGTTTGGGCTCTGTTTAATCAGCCCCTTTTTTATGCAAAAGTGTTGAGCACTTATATGAGTTCTGGCGCCTACATATGATCATGTGGAACTGTCAGTAATGGGGGTTTCCCAATAAGTGTTGAACTCTTTACTCCTTTTGTCTTTATATGGAGTGTTATGCACTCTTTATTGAGTCCATGTGAGGAGCGCGTGAGGCGCTAGGTGGGCGCTGCCCAATGAGTGCTAAGCACTCCTTCTTCTGTGGCGCCCACGTAAGGAACACGTGCGGCGTTGTGCACTGCCTAGTGAGTGCTAAGCACTCTTTTCTTCTATGGCACCCACGTGAGGGATACGTGAGGCGCTGGGCGCTGCCCAGTGAGTTCTAAGCACTATTTTCTTCTGTGGCGTCCACATGAGGGACACGTGAGGCGCTGGACGTTGGGCGCTGCCCAGTGAGTTCTAAGCACTCTTTTCTTCTATGGCGCCCACGTGAGGCGCTGGGCGCTGCCCAATGAGTGTTAAGCACTCTTTTCTTCTGTGGCACCCACGTGAGGAACACGCTTTCGTTTTTTAAGAACCAAGTTCTTTTATGAGAACCGGGTTTCTCTTATATACTTCGTTTCAAGAAATTCAATTCCTAGTCCTTTTCTGAATCTTCGGTTCTCAAGAACAGATTCTTCCCGATGAGAATTAAATTCTCAACTTATGGGAGATTTGTCTTGTGGATCTCAGATTCAAAGAAAGAACTAAATTCCTTTTTTAAAAGGGTTAAACCTTTAGATATGTAAACGAGATGTTTTTCTCTCTATTCTTTTTATTTACCTAGAGTTTTTGAGAAGGGAGATCTTCTTCTCTGTTCCCTTTTGAAGCTTTCTGCTTTAGTTTTTAGAAGCTTATGGGTGAGTTCCTCTCTCTCAGACTTGAAGTCTTGGGTCCTTTATATAGTAGAGGAAATTTGTTAATTAACTCTAAAGAAATCTCTCATTAAGAGATTCCAATTGATTTGGGGATTTTTACCCACCATTGGATCTTTGATCCAAAGGTTTTTGTTTTACGGAATACATTTTCTTGTTTCTAACAAGATTGGAAAAATATTTTTCCCTACACAGAATTTATTCTGTAAAACAGTGATTTTTTAATCACCGTTGGATTTTTAATCCACTGGTTCTCTGTTTTACAGAGGGCGGTCTTTTTTGTTTTAGAAAGATTGAGTGAATATATCCCAAAATAGAATTTTATTCTATAATCCAATTTGGGGGGATGTTTTCTCCCGACAGAATTTAATTCTGTATTTTTGATGATTTATCATCTCCGTTGGATCTTTGATCCAACAGCTCTGTTTAACAGAGAGTAGAATTTAATTCTACTTAGACATCGGCGCTCACGTGTTATGCACGTGGACGCTACTTAAGGTTTTAATTCTTATAATTGGTATTTATTTGCTTTGCACATTGGCGCCCGCGTTGCACATTAGCGCCCGCGTAAGGAGCACGTGAGGCGCCACCATAGGATTAATTCCTATCAGATTGGTCTTGGCGCTGGCGCCCTCGTGGGAAGCACGTGAGGCGCTGTCTCATTTTTTTAACAGAGTTTTGCTCTTTTATTGGGGAAACAAACTCGCTCTTGTCAGAGGAAATAAAAGAGCAGATGATCACCTTGCTACGTAAGTTCGTCGACTGTTTCGCGTGGACGTACAAAGAAATGCCTGGCCTCTCCCCCGAAGTGGCCGTGCATAAGCTGGCTATTTCTCCTGATGCCAAGCCAACAAGCTCCTCGAAGATTTAGAAGGGAGTTGGAGGAAAAGGTTATTGAGGAAACCAAGAAACTCAACGATACCGGCTTCATCAGAGAAGAGAAATATGCAAACTGGATCGCATGCATCGTCCCAGTAAAGAAGAAAAATGGGCAAATCCGGATTTGTGTCGATTTCAGGGACCTTTACAAAGCATGCCCTAAAGATGATTTCCCGCTTCCGGTAATGAAAATGATGGTCGATGACACCTCAAATTACGAGCTGTTCACTTTCATGGATACTTCGTCTGGATACAATCAGATAAAAATGTCGCCTGAGGATGAGAGGCATACAACATTTCGAACCCCGATAGGCATATATTGTTACAAAGTGATGCCGTTTGGACTGAAGAATGAAGGTGCCACATATCAAAGGGCAATGGCCAAGATCTTTGACGACTTAATCCATAAAGTCGTCGAATGTTATGTTAATGATTTAGTCATCAAGTCTAAAGCCAGGCCAATCACATCCAAGATATCCGAACTGTATTCACCAGATTGAGAGAGTACAATCTGAAGATGAATCCTCTAAAGTGCGCCTTCGGCGTATCATCGGGGAAATTCTTGGGCTTCATAGTCTGGCACCGAGGGATCAAGATCGACCCGTCGAAGATAAAAGCGATCGTGGAGATGCCTCCTCCAAAGAATCTGACGCAACTAAGAACCTTCCAAGGTAAGCTCGCATACATAAGAAGGTTCATCTCAAAGCTATCACGAAGATGTCGACCTTTTTTTAAGCTCATGAAGAAGGGAGCCCCTTTTGTCTGGGATGCCGAATGTCAAGAAGTATTCGACAGCATCAAGCGGTACATATTGCACCCTCCAGTGCTCACTGCCCCCATTTTAAATAAACCGTTGATCCTCTACACTGCCACACTGGATGAATCGCTCGGCGCCTTCCTCGCTCAAAACAACGAGGAGGGAAAGGAAAATGCCCTCTACTTTTACAGCCGAACATTAGTCAGGGCAGAGCATAAATACTCCTCGATTGAAAAGCAATGTTTAGCCTTGATATTTGCCGTAAATAAGTTGAGGCGTTATCTGCTTGCTCACCGGGTTATGGTGATCTCCAAGATTGACCCGCTAAAGTATTTGATGACCAAGGCGGGTCTAACTGATAGAATGGCTAGATGGGCTGTCATGCTGCTTGAATTTGATATAGTATACACTCTTCAGAAAGCAGTAAAATGGAAAGCCATCACCGACTTTCTAGCTGCTCATCCCATACCTGAAGGGTCACCGTTAAATTGCGAGTTGCCCGACGAACAAGTGCTACACTTCAAAGATGACGAGCCATGCTGGGAGCTCTATTTCGATGGAACCTCATCAATAAGGACCTCCAGCAAATCAAGCATCCAGCAAATCAAGTATCCCTCAAATAAAAGCAAGAATAGGATTGGTGTTCATCACACCATCGGGAGGAACCCTGCGACGTTCTTTCGCTCTTACCGAGCCTCGCACAATCAGCGAAGCTGAGTATGAAGATCTGATCTGGAGCTCGCCATAGAAATTCAGATCCCTCAGTTGCATGTCTACGGTGATTCCCAGCTAGTCGTCAACCAAGTAAGCGGCGAATATAAGATATATAAGTCCGAATTAGCTCGATACAAAGACCGAGTGGTGGACCTCATGAAGCGTTTCACCCACATTAAACTGACGAGAGTTCCCAAGGCACTGAACGAAAAAGCTGATATACTCGCTCGCTTAGCCAAGGAGCTGGCTGATCCTGACATGGATGAAATTCTGATCACAGTCAGGAGCCGGCAAATCCTGCTTCCCGTCTTTCTACGATAAGAAGAAATTGTAGAATATAAGAACGGTCTTGCTGAAGAAGCTCAGGTCATCAGGGACGAGCCAGATTGGAGAGAACCCTTCGTAGAATATCTCCGATATAACAAGCTGCCTGAGGAAAAATTCATGAGGGTTCAGTTGAAGAAGAGAGCTCTCCGGTATGTGTTTGTGAATGACACACTATACCGCAGGTCGTATGACCAGCTTTGGCTCAGGTGTCTGTCCCCTGCCAAAGCTCGAGAAATTATGAAAGAAATTCACTCGAGCGTCTGTAGAGCTCACCAATTCGGCCCCAAAATGCGGTTTCAAATCAAACGGCTTGGATATTACTAGCCTACCATGATAAAGAATTGTGAAGAGCATGCAAAGAAATGTCATCTATGCCAAATTCACGGTGATTTCATTCACAGGTGTAAGGTGTTTTTTGTCACCCTATTGAGATGGGAATACACGTGCGCTTGTCAGGCGCATTACAAATTCCCTCTGCCTAGGGTAGGCTGGGGTTTATTGATTGTGGGGATCCGAATCTTCGGCAGTCGCGGACTAAGCTGTCGTTAATTACCCATCGCCTTTGAAGCGAGGGAACCTCCGATTGACGGGTCAACTAGTCATGCGAACTCAATATGCAGTGTGCGTGTGTTGTGTTTTGGAAGGGTTTTAGATATATCGGGGGCTCCACAGAGTTTATGGGGGTCCCGCTGCCCGGATAGCAGGCTGGGGGTCAAGGGGGTTAGCAGCCCCCTTACGGGGTGCGGGGCAGCGCCCTGTTAGAATTTTTTTTCCCAACGAAGGACGTGTTTTGGTGTGGAGTGCATAAAAAATGAAGGGTGAGGAGCGTCTTAAAGACGCGTGCATGGCACGTGGGCGCTGGGCGCCCACGGGTCACGTGTCCGGCTTGTGGGTGCTTGGCGCCTGCGGGTCACGTGCGCAGCACGCGACCACTGGGCGCCAGTGGGTCACGTGTGCAACACGCGACCAATGGATGCCAGCGGATCACGTGAGCTGCACGTGACCGCTGGGCACTGGGCGGGTCACGTGCACAGCATGCGACCGCTGGGCGCCAGCAGGTCACGTGAGCTGCACGCCACCGCTGGACGCTGAGTGCCTGCAGGTCGCTTAAGGCTCACGTGGGCGCTTAGCACCCGCGGGTCGCGTGCCCTGCACGTGACCGTTGGGTGCTCGCGAGTCACGTGCACGGCACGCGATCGCTAGGCGCCCGTGGGTCACGTGCATGGCACGCGACCGCTGGAAACACCAGCGGAAAAGGGGCTTAGCCCCTGGGTTGGGAGTTGAACTCCCAAGGGGCTTATGAGTTGAAATCCTAACAGGGATTATGTATAGATTTGAAGTTAAACTCCTAAAAAGGGGTTTGATTTATAGAGTTAAACTCCAACAGATCTTGAATGAAGTTAAACTCCAAGAAGTCTTTGGATCTTCTTTTGAGCCTCGGATCCTCCCGGAATGGGATTTTTATAGATGGGTATCCTTCTTCTTCCTCTCTGTTAGCTGGATCTTGGGGGGAAAAGGGGAGGTGGGACTTAAAATATCCCCTTTTATGGATTTGATGGCAGATCCGAGCTCCCCTTCAAGGGTTTTATGGTGAAAAGTTATTTATTTTTTTGGAAAAGAAAGAGTTAAACTCTTGATTTAATTCAAAATAAAAGAAGAAGGTTTAGAACCTTGAGGAAGGAGGAGGAGGTACAAACCCTAGAATTTTTTAGAGGAATGGAAATTATTGTTTAATTCATTATCATGTTGCCTTATATAGGCTTACAAATTTACATATAGCCTATTGGGCTTTACAAAATGACATTCTGCCCATCCTATACCTCATGTGCTCATTTCTTTTGCATATAAGCCATGGGCTTTATAAAGGTTTGGCTTTATGCCCATTTATTTTACATTCATGCATGACAATTACATCAAACTTATTTATTACATAATTTTCTTCTTGGCATGGGAGGCCGGCCGCTTCATGTTCGGGCTTGACTTGGGCATGGGCCCACTTGGCCTGGGCTTAGGCCTAATTGGCTTGGGGTTGATTTTGACTCTGACTTGGTCAACCGGAGTGTAATTTTTTACCCCAACAACAAGCACCCCTATCCGCTGCACCCTACCATGGCGTCCTGGCTCTTCGAAATTTGGGGCACCAACATAGTTGGCCCGATTGATCCTCCGTCATCCAAAGGACACCGGTTCATATTAGCCGCGACGGACTACTTCTCCAAGTGGGCTGAAGCTGTCCCACTCAAAGAGATTAAGACAGAAGACGTTTTGAAATTCTTCCGGCATAATGTCTTATATCGCTTCGGTACGCCGAGAAGAATCATATCTGACAACGGGCCTTCTTTTAAGAGCTTCAAAATCTCAAGGTTTGCTACTCAACATAAGATAGACTGGAGATATTCTTCTATTTATAATCCAAGGGCGAATGGGTTAGCCGAAGCGTTCAACAAAACCATGTGCAAGCTCCTGAGAAAAAATGCCTCAACCAATAAACGAGGCTAGGATCTGAAGCTTCATGAGGCGTTGTGGGCATATCGTAGCATGCACCGCACTCCGACGCAGTCCACTCCATACTCGCTGCTCTTCAGAGTGGAGGCAATACTCCCTCTCGAAATCGAAGTTCCAAGCCTAAGAATGGCTGTCCAGCACAATCTGACGAAAGAGGAAAACGCTCTCCTTCGGCTCGAGGAGCTCAATGCGCTTAAGGAAAAGAGGCTCGCAATACAGCAAAATCTGGAGCTGTACCGAGCCCAAATGTTACGGGCCTATGACAAGATGACCCGTCTCCGTGCTTTCAAGAAAGGCGAATTGGTGTTGGTCCTCAGAAGATCGATCATCCCCAATCGACATGCCAAGAGAAAATTCGAATCAAATTGGGAAGGGCCATACGTCATCGAGAAAGTGTTCGACGGAGGATCCTACCAACTAATAAGTGCCGAGGAAGAAAGGCCCATGCCACCCATCAACGGCCGATACCTCAAGAAATACTATGCGTGAATGCTCCAGGTCGCAGACGGATCAAACATGCCGGCCCTACGGTCTGGATGACGCATCCTATAAAACCGTATACAATGTACGGACGCAAACGCCCCTATCTCTCCCAAGTCCTACCGGTGATACTACATCTGAAGTCCTACAGATGATGAAGCTAAAAAAAAGCGGTATGTCCACAAGAAAAATGGGCACGGATAAAAACCCGAAATGGCTCCGTAAGTAAAAATAGCAGGACTGCCGGCGAGTTCATGAAAACCCGAAAGGGCGCAAACTCATGAAAAAAAGATGAAATACACTCACGAAGTCCTCTCGACTTTGTGAGGAGAAAATTCCAGCGTGAGATCCTTACGACTCACAAAGGAGCAACACACTTAGGAATCCCTATGATTCCTAGGGAGAAAATACACCTGCGAGATCCTTTCGACTCATCGGGAGAAAATGCTTTTATGAGACCTTTACGGCTCATAAGATTGAAAAGCCTTAGGTGATAGGGATCTAAACCTGTCTCCTGAGCCATCTCTCTCCAACGGGCAATGACAAATGATGAGTCGCTCCTGGCATTGCTTCAGTGTTAGCAGTGCTGATGCCGACCCAAAAACTGAAACCCCAAGTTTTCCTAAAGGAAAATGATGAGTTGCTCCTGGCACTACACTTCAGTGTTAGCGGTGCTGGTGCCGACCCAAAAAACCAAATCCCAAGTCCCCCCGGGGCAAATGATGAGTTGCCCCTGACATTATTTCAGTGCAGCAATGCCGATGCCAAACAAAATCCAAATTCCTCTCAAATTCAAAAGTCCTGCCAAACAAAGCAGAAATCAAACAGATCAAATCACTGTCCCACCCGACAGCGCTTCCAAGCTCAAAAGCCCCACTACACGGGTAGGGGACTGTTCAGACCATAATATTGCATTCTTCATTCCCCTATTCTTATCCGTTTTATAAATAAACAGGTACTCTTGACGCACGTTTGTTGCATATTACAGGATACAGGTTTCTGGAGAAAATACAGTGAAAAAGACACAAAACAACAGAAAAAGGGACTTTTGACCAACAAATAGAAGGATCCTAGTCAAGCCTAGACGAAGAACAGTGCAAGGTCCAAAATGTCAAAACAAACAGTTAAAAGATCGCTACAAGTTTTCACTGAAACATCTGGAGAAGAATTAAAAGCCCAACAGAGAAAATAACTATGGAAATAGAAAGCCCAAGAAGTAAATAAGGAAGCCCAGAAGTTTGGTGAGCTAAGCTCACCAAAGGGCCGCGGAACCGCGGCCCAAGCGCCCAATTGCCGCGGTTCCGCGGCTGTCTAATGCCCGTGTCGGTGCATTTTTCCTGTGTCGGTGCGACGGTGCGGGTGTTGGGATTTTTCGAGGGCAAATCTGTAATTGCACATCTGCGAGAGTCTGTAACCCTAATTTCTCCTGTTTACTTATAAATTGTAATCGAAAATTGTAAAAACCCTATGCCTCTTTTCAATCAATAAAATTCAGAATTGCTGGGAGTATTATTCAGATCTGTTCTATATTGCTTGGAGGGAGCCGTCAACCTAGTAAGTAATTTTATTTCTTTGTTTTAATTCTTTTAATTAGTATGTCTTATCATCCCCTAATGAGCGAGTAGTCTCCTCGCTTGTTAGGGTTAGCCTTAGGGAAAGGTTTGAGAGATGAGATCTCTCACCCCTTTCATGCCATCCACACCTAAGAGTTAGAACTCCATGCATGCACGCACAACCGCTCCCTACGGCATCCTACCCTACGAGGTAACGATGAACCGTAGTATAAAGGGCCGGTTGCGCGTGTTTTCCATGGGGGTTAGGGTAATTATCGACAAAGGAAGGATAAGAATCTAGAGGAAGAAACATCTTCCCAAAAGATTCTAATCCACTTTATTGATAATTACACCAACATCTAATAGATCAAAAATAGGGCAATGAAAGCGGTGAGGAAACCTTTAATCTCCAAACTTCCCCTAAACCTAACCCTAGCAAGACTTTAATTTAGATTAATTTAGTGATAGATCTAGTTTTTAGATTTAATCAATCCAAACAACATTTGGAATCAACTCGTGATAACACAAAAAGGAAATTACCCATCTCTGTGGATCGACCCGTACTCACCGACTAGCTGCAAAGCGACGCCGTTTCTGATTGCGGTAAATACAAGTTTTTGGACTAATCAAATGGCGCCGTTGCCGGGGATGGCGTAAAATTTTTTCTGTGTAATTTCGGGTTGATATAAATTTTTTTAAAAAAATTATAAAAAAACTGAAAATAAAAAAAAAGAAATAAAAAAAATATCAATTTTGATCTGTTTGAAGGGTGTATCTTTTGAATCTTGCAGGAACAGTAAAGAATCGCGGATCTGGAATTTTATAGAAGGCAAACAGGAAAAAATCATATCAGAACAGAGAGAAAATATCATAACAGAGGAGTAGAAAATTTTTGGTGCTTCGATCCTTCCAACAGACCGCGTTTCCGCGGCAGAAGTGGGTCCCAGACCGTGGTTCCGCGGCGGCCACGTGGCTTCTTTGCGCAAAATCAGCTCTGTTTGTTTTCTCCCTCTCTCCTCTGCAACCTCCATATATCTTTCTGTGAAAATTTTCTGCAGGATTTCTTTGCGCTAAAAATCTTCTCTCTCCTTCTAAATAACAGATTTTCTGCAGGTTTCTTTGCGCCGCGCTAAAAAATTGATTGCAAGTGAATTTTATTGTTTTGCATAATTTAATCGGACTTTAAGGAGCTAATTGACCAAACTCAGATTGGGTGGGGATTTCATCACCCTTCCCAGGACCCCAGAAAACACCTAAAGCATGTGCATCAACCACGATTAATAAAAAAATACTAGACTCAGACCTAAAGACATCGAGCTCAATAGGAAAAGGACTAGTATAGGCATCGACCGTTTATCCTAACTGACTTTGCGGTGTCTAGGCTAGTGGTTATTAATAAGGCCCACTTTTGTGGTTCCTTCCCACTTACCTGGCCGTACTTGTCGGTGAAGAGACGGTTTGAGGTCCTATTTCTAGCCCTAGTTAGGAGCTGTCTAGCAAACCTAGGCGACCCTAGATCTAGGCCTAATTGTGCATGTGTGGTTGATACATTTGTGTCAAGAGTCTCTTTTCAAAACTTCTTTGCAAAACTCTCACATAAATAAAAAAAAAAGAAAAATCTTTTCAAAACTTGCAACTTGCCGCTAAGAAAACTTGCAACTCACTTCCACCACTTCCATCCATTGACGTTATCTTACCCCCACATTCTTTTTTTCTATTTTTCTGACTACACTACTCCTTTAGTGTGTGTCACTTTGGACTAGGGATACTAACGCCCGATTAGTCCGTGTTTCGTTGGTACCGACCGACGAACCTTTCGACACCGAAGTCGAAATTCCCTCCATTTCCTTTCCTCCACCTTCAAAAAATTCTTTCGTAGGTATTTCGGGATTCAACCCCAACGATACCTTACCGACGGGAATGATTCGACCTCCGCCAGGTGCGAATAACCCGAATCTTCCGCCTGTTGTAGCGCCCGCACGAGTTGCGCTCCAGGATCTCTTCTACCCCGTCCGCACTTCTTTACCTACATGTCTTTCACCCCCACCGGCAAATGGGGACAACTTTGAAATAAAACCACATTTCATCAATATGCTGCCAAAATTTCATGGTTTGGAATCCGAAGATGCATATATTTTTATCAATAAATTCCAAAACGTTTGCGCTATGATGAAAACGACCCAATTAAGTGATGACGCTATAAGGCTAAGGGTCATTCCTTTCACCTTATGTGACCTGGCCGAGAAGTGGCTATACAGCACCGCATCACATTCCATTACAAATTGGGACGAGTTTGTGAGAGCTTTTCTAAAAAAGTTCTATCCTCATCACAAAACTGCTAGAATCCGTAACGAGATTATACAATTTTCACAGCTTCCTTCCGAACCATTTTGGAAGTGCTTCGAGAGATTTAAAGACCTACTTGTTCAATGCCCTCATCATGGGATCGAAAGTTGGCAACTTTGCCAAACATTATACGAGGGATTGAACTCGGCAACCAAGCAGTTGCTAGAAACTATATGTCAAGGTCATTTTCTTTCCAAGTCTAGCGACGAAGCTTGGCAGTTTCTTGAGGATCTTAGTGAGCAAACAATTCAGTGGGAAAGTACCAAGACCACATCATCTTCTTCTGTTGGTCAATCTAGGGCAGGCATACATCAAATAGATATGTCGATTGCTATGAAGGCCGAGATGGCCGCACTTATGAAAAAGCTAGAAGCCGTTGAGACCAAAATCTCATCGTCTTCTCCTGCCCCTGCTTTACCCACACGAACTGTTTGTGATTGTTGTTCGAATCCATCGCATCTAACCGAAGAGTGTCCTTATAATGCATCTACTCAAGGACAGGATCAAGTCAATGCTGCATTTCAGCAACGACAAAGAAACGATCCGTACTCTTCGACATACAATCTGGGGTGGAGGAGTCACCCAAATCAACAGTTCCAAGGGAATAACAATTTTCAAAGACCTCCTCCACAACAACAACAAGCACCTTCACAAACTCAAAACCAGCAACCTTTCCAACAACAACCTTATACAAATCAAACGAACAATTTGGTTCAACCAAATGATGATAAGGCTATCTCGCTCGAAAAAAGTCTAGATGCATTTCTCAAGCAATCTACAGAATCCGCAGCAAGATTTGAAAATTATGTTCAATCTTTGATGACTAACAATGCTTCACACGATCAAAGTATCAAATCTATTGAGGCACAAATTGCAAAATTAACTGCTGCGTTGAGCGAGAGAGAAAAGGGAAAGCTTCCATCTCAACCATTGCCAAATCCCGGTCACACACAAAACGCATATCCCAATCACAATGTAAATGCGGTGACCACGTTGAGATCCGGAAGAGTGTTGCAAAATAATGTGGGAACTAGTGATGACATCCCCGACGGTGGTTCTTCTTCTTCTTCTTCTTCTTTTTCTCCATCGTCATCTTCCCCTTCTTCATTTTCTTCACTTTCTTCTTCACCTTTTTCTTTAGAGCCTATTCTCCACCCTTCACACGGCTCTACTTTTTCTAGCTCGAACGGACCCATTTCTCACAACATGAACACATCTACACCGGGATCTGTTCCTACTCCACATTCTACTCCACAGACATTTGACTCAACGAATTTTCAAAATGCTCCATTCCCAAACAGGTTGAGTCCTAATAAACCAAATGCACAAGTGGAGAAGATTGTGGAGATATTTAAGCAGGTTAGCATAAATATACCTCTCTTGGATGCAATCCAACAAGTCCCTTCATACGCGAAAATCTTAAAGGGCTTATGCACCTCGAAGAGAAGGCATCTCAAGTACCCAAGAAAGTGCTAGTGGCTAGTGCAGTGAGCAATGCTATTAACCACCATCAAACCTTACCCCAAAAACGAAAGGACCCCGGCTGTCCTACGATTTCAATCACAATTGAGGATAAGAAAATTAATCGAGCACTTTTAGATCTTGGGTCTAGTGTTAACCTGATTCCCTACTCCGTGTACGAACAATTAGGGGTTGGAGAGTTGAAACCCACTCGTTGTACTCTCCAAAAAGCTGATCGATCAATCACCCATCCAAGGGGTCAGCTAGAGGATGTGTTGATCAAAGTTGGGGAGTTCATATTCCCCGTTGATTTTATTGTTATGGATACACAACCTGTTGCTAACCCAAGAAACCAAATTCCGGTGATCCTCGGTCGACCATTTTTTGCCACTTCCAATGCTGTAATAAACTGTCGCAATGGCTCCATGACTCTATCCTTTGGGAAGATGTCTAGTGAGTTCAATATTTATAAGATGGGAAGTCTGCCCCCCGTGCCTAAAACTAGTACACGAGAAGTTTGCTCTATTCACGAAATCACGCAGGAGGACTGCGAGCTTGAAAGATTTTTATTTGATGAAGACAGTTTTGACGCCACTAGTGCGTCCCTCCTTGAGCCCACCACCGTTGACACAACCGATATGGATTATGAATGTTTCACTTTTTCGGATGATGACGATTTACAGCCTGAATATGAGTCTTTTGAATGTGTGGATGAGTTAATTGAACCATCCGAATCGGTTGTTTGCAGTGATTTTGAACCTGTGTTGGAGTCCTTTGAGTTCGAGGTAGATTCCGCAATGATTCTTTCGCCTCTGAAACTCGAACTCATGTCCTTACCGCCTCACCTTAAATATGCTTACATAGGTGAGAATGAGACTTTTCCCATTATAATATCAGCCTCTCTAACTTTCGAGCAAGAGAACGCTATTTTAAAAGTCTTACAAGATAGGCGGCAAGTTTTCGGTTGGACTATGGCGGATATCGAGGAGATCAGTTCCCTTATAATTGAATATCATATGAAATTGATGGATGATGCCAAGTCAATAGAGGACCCACAGGATCAGTTTGGGGGTATTGTAGTTAGTCAACCTCCTCCTTTGGAAGTTGAACCACCCCCATTTATTTTAATAAGCTACGAGAATGCCAACATTCCACTGATTGCTGATCATTCACATTCTCGTTTTGATGCATCACCACCTCATGTATATTCGCTTCCACACCGTCCATACCACCACTTCTATCTTCCCCAATTCTTTGTGGACCGCCACAACTTATTCTTCCACCAACCAATACTCTTTACTGATAAATTTTTCAACTGGTTGGTGTTGACTTTTGGTCTATGCAAGGTTTGGCAGTAATGTCTAACATAGTTTAAATGAAATTTGGGGGAGGGCCTTTTTGTATATATTTTTGTTTTTCTTAAAATAAAAAAAAATTATAAATAAATAAACAGGGAAGTGCCGGTATTTTGACCTTCTTGGTTTAGCATGACAGTGAGGACACTGTCAAGTTCAAGTTTGGGGGCATGCTCGGTACGTCTTCTTCCTTCGCATTCATTTGTACATATTTTTGCAAACCCATAAAAATTGAAAATTTTCAAAAATTATAAAAAATATTGTATTCAATTTTGGCTATAATTGACTTGAGTTTGACAAATAGGTTAACTGGCTAGGAACAACTAGATCTTAGACTTAGTGAATTAAAAATCCTAAAAATAACCTTCCTTAAAGTCTAACGGTAGAAAGTATATGTCTTTGTAGTTTATTTAGAAATAGGCAAATTTTGAGTTCACTTCTTGGGCTAAGTCGAAACGAAGGAAAAGTATTGATGTTCTTATTAGAGTATAAGTTTTGAAAAATAGTTCCTAGCTTAAGTCTAGATTCTGAAAACGTATACCCTACAATTTGCACAATCACGCACCTTGAAACTTGGAATAGTAGAAGAGACCTTGAAATGCTCGTCTTAAGACCTCAGTACGAAGAAAAAAAAAGTGTGAATAAAGAATTAAAAAAATGGACACTGGTTTTTGTGATTAGTTAAGGCTGCAAAAATAGAAAAATATTTAGCGAGGGTGCTTCATCACCTAGTGCCTTAGACCAACTGATTTGGGAGTCACTGCTAAAGCCTTGGGTGTTGCAAAACTAGGAAGTACGCTTTAAAGTGCTAACGCATCTTGTAATCGGTTGTTGGTACCTCAAGAAGTATTAACGGTCGCATGAAGGATGTGTAAGCAAATTTCATTTAAAAATTCACTAATTAATAAGTGCTTTGGACAATGGACGAGAGTATGATTGCTTGATTTGAATTTCTAAGTGTAGGGGTGATCTATACACACACGCAGGGATATGTGATTGGAATTTAGATAAGAGAGAGGAATGAAAAATAGAACTTATATCTTTAATAGAGTGGATAGAAATTCCTAAGTAGAGATGAAACCCTAGAAGGAAGACTTAAGAGATGCTGAAAGCTATGTAACTCTACAGGATATATATAATCTTAAGTTAAATAATAAGGAAGTGTGAAGAATGTGGGTGGATAATTTGCGAGTCAAAAGATAATAGAATTTCTTGTTAGAAAACCTAATTGGAGAACAAAAGTCAATGGGCCAAGTTGATAGGATTTTGTGGGTAGTATCCGCTGAAAACCCTCAGGAGACAACACTCCTCCTACTAGGGACACCTAGAGGTTTAACGGCTTGTTGCACGTGCTCAGTGCAATCGCGTTTCCCTGCGAAAGTGCGGTTAGGATTTTAGTGAATAACATAATAAGTTTGCTCGAGGACGAGCAAAAGGTAAGTTTGGGGGTATTTGTTCAGACCATAATATTGCATTCTTCATTCCCCTATTCTTATCCGTTTTATAAATAAACAGGTACTCTTGACGCACGTTTGTTGCATATTACAGGATACAGGTTTCTGGAGAAAATACAGTGAAAAAGACACAAAACAACAGAAAAAATGACTTTTGACCAACAAATAGAAGGATCCTAGTCAAGCCTAGACGAAGAACAGTGCAAGGTCCAAAATGTCAAAACAAACAGTTAAAAGATCGCTACAAGTTTTCACTGAAACATCTGGAGAAGAATTAGAAGCCCAACAGAGAAAATAACTATGGAAATAGAAAGCCCAAGAAGTAAATAAGGAAGCCCAGAAGTTTGGTGAGCTAAGCTCACCAAAGGGCCGCGGAACCGCGGCCCAAGCGCCCAATTGCCGCGGTTCCGCGGCCGTCTAATGCCCGTGTCGGTGCATTTTTCCTGTGTCGGTGCGACGGTGCGGGTGTTGGGATTTTTCGAGGGCAAATCTGTAATTGCACATCTGCGAGAGTCTGTAACCCTAATTTCTCCTGTTTACTTATAAATTGTAATCGAAAATTGTAAAAACCCTATGCCTCTTTTCAATCAATAAAATTCAGAATTGCTGGGAGTATTATTCAGATCTGTTCTATATTGCTTGGAGGGAGCCGTCAACCTAGTAAGTAATTTTATTTCTTTGTTTTAATTCTTTTAATTAGTATGTCTTATCATCCCCTAATGAGCGAGTAGTCTCCTCGCTTGTTAGGGTTAGCCTTAGGGAAAGGTTTGAGAGATGAGATCTCTCACCCCTTTCATGTCATCCACACCTAAGAGTTAGAACTCCATGCATGCACGCACAACCGCTCCCTACGGCATCCTACCCTACGAGGTAACGATGAACCGTAGTATAAAAGGCCGGTTGCGCGTGTTTTCCATGGGGGTTAGGGTAATTATCGACAAAGGAAGGATAAGAATCTAGAGGAAGAAAAATCTTCCCAAAAGATTCTAATCCACTTTATTGATAATTACATCAACATCTAATAGATCAAAAATAGGGCAATGAAAGCGGTGAGGAAACCTTTAATCTCCAAACTTTCCCTAAACCTAACCCTAGCAAGACTTTAATTTAGATTAATTTAGTGATAGATCTAGTTTTTAGATTTAATCAATCCAAACAACATTTGGAATCAACTCGTGATAACACAAAAAGGAAATTACCCATCTCTGTGGATCGACCCGTACTCACCGGCTAGCTGCAAAGCGACGCCGTTTCTGATTGCGGTAAATACAAGTTTTTGGACTAATCAGGGACTCCCAAAGCAAATCAAATCCTGACACTGCAGAAAGCAGAGCAAGTCAAATCAAATCCCGACATCGCAAGAAGCGGAGCAATTCATCGACCGTCCACGTCGGAAAAATGGCAGCAATGACCATCCACATTGCTAAAATGGCAGCAACGACCGCCCACGTAGCAAAAATGGCAGCACCGACCGTCCACGTCGCAAAAATGGCAGCACCGACCGCCCACATCACAAAAATGGTAGCAACGACCGTCCACGTCGCAAAAATAGTAGCACCGACCGCCCACATCGCAAAAATGGTAGCAACGACCGCCCACGTCGTAAAAAATGGCAGCACCGACAGCCCACGTCCCTAAAATGGAAGTATCGACCTTCCACATCGCTAAAATGGCAGCGCCGACCCTTCGCAGGGAACCAAACCAAATCGATCCACATATAGAACAAAGTCCATCAATTTCATGCACACAACAACTCATACACATGGTGTGCATTTATTGATGGGGGCACTTGTTGGGGTCAAAAATTACACCCTGGTTGACCAGGTCAAAATCGAAGTCAACCCTAGGCCAAGTGGGTCCAAACCCGAACCCAAGTCCAAGCAAGTGGACCCATGCCTAGGTCGAGCCCAAGCATGAACAGGCCTTCCCCATGCCAAAAGAATAATTGTTAAAACATAAATATGCTTAATGTAATTTTTTTATGAATAAATGTAGTAAAATGGACAACAAACCCAAATTATATAAAAACCTATGGGTTATATGCAAAAAAAAAAGTACATGGCATGAGAAAGCCACATGTGCCATTTTGAAAAGCCCAAGGGGCCACATGTAAAATGTAAAGCCTATATAAGGCATCATGATGAATAATAACAAACAAGATTTTTCCCATATCAATTTAGGGTTTTGTGCTTTTTTCAAGATTCACAGCTTCCTTCTTTTCTTCTTTTGAATTAAATAAAGAGTTTAACCCTTATTTTCCAAAAAAAAGAGAAATAGTTTTTCACCATAAAATCTTTGGAGAGGAGTTCAATTCTCCTGTCAAGTCTCTAAAAAAGGGAGATTTTAAATCTCATCCTCCTCCCCCCCAAAATCCAAAAAAAAAGAGGAGAGAAGAGGAAGACGGAGACACATCCTTAAAAAAACCTCACTTTGAGGGGATTCAAGGCTCAAAAAGGATAAAGGGGTCCCCTTTCATCATCCAAGACATAGATCTTGGAGTTTCAAGAAATCTCTTTTGGGTTTTCTAACTCCATCTTTTGGGAGTTTAACTCCAAATAAAAATCTTTTGGGAGTTTAACTCCAAATAAAATTATTTTGGAAGTTTAACTCTAAATAAAATTGTTTTAAGAGTTCAACTCCATAAAGAATCTTTGGGAGTTCAACTCCATATTAAAAACCTTTTGGAGTTTAACTCCATAATAATTATAACGAAAAAAAGAGAATCTTTTAGAGTTGAACTCCAAGCCAGTGGACACCCTCCATTTTCCCCTACATGAGTGGGGGTTCCCTTCCTCACATGAAGGGACGTGAGAGGGTGGGAGTTTCTTCTTAAACAAACAAAAAAACCAAAACCAAAATCAAAAAATAAAAAGTTTTGTTTTTGGAGTTTAACTCCACAATAAAAATTCTTTTGGGGAGTTTAACTCCATGTAAAATCTTTTGGAGTTTAACTCCATACAAAACTTTTAGGGAGTTTAACTCCACGAAAAATCTTTTGGAGTTTAACTCCATATAAATGGTTTTGGGAGTTTAACTCCATAAAAAAATCGTTTGGAGTTTAACTCCATAATAAAAAAATATTTTGGAGTTTAACTCCATACAAATGCTTTTGGGAGTTTAACTCCATAAAAAAAATCTTTTGGAGTTTAACTCCATAATAAAAAAAATCTTTTGGAGTTTAACTCCATAATAAAAAAAATTCTTTTGGAGTTTAACTCCATAAAAATGTTTCTTTGAATAAAAGGGAGTTTAACTTCATACATAAACTTTTGGGAGTTTAACTCCAAATAAAATCTTTTGGAGTTTAACTCCAGATAAAATCTTTTGGTGTTTAACTCCATAAAAAAATGTTTCTTTGAATAATAAAAAATAACAAATAAAAAAATCATTTATCACTGATAGAATAAAATAAAAATGAAATAAATATGTCTTTCTGTATTTCTTTCAAACACCGACACTTCACATTGAGTCCACATGACTATTTTGACATGTCAATCGGAGGTTTTTTCGCTTTAAGAGCGAGGGGTAATTAACTGCAGCTTAGTCCGCGGCTGCTGGAGATTCGGATCCCCCAATCAATAAACCCCAACTTATCCTGAGCAAGGGGAACCTTTACACGTCTGACAAGTGACGTGTATTCTCATCTTAATGGGGCGACGAAAAACAGCCTACAAACCAAGGTAGAGATTGTTGTGAAGGTGTCTCGTATTTAAAGAACACTGCACATTAGAAGGAGGGACTGATGTCTGCCTGTAAAGAATAGACATCAGTCAAAAGAAAATACAGAAACCCAGATGAACTTCAGAACTCTGCCTGCAATCTGGACAGAAACATGTTAAAACATCAGACGTCAGCACATAGCTACTGACGTCTGGTCGGCGATAATTACAAATTTAAATTTGAGATTTAACTCGAAAATCGGGATTTTGGTGGTAGTTTTATAATTTCTGAGATCTTAAATTATAGAGGCTGTATATAAGATCTTAGAGTTATGTTTTAGGGTTAACTTTGGAGAGTTTTAGATCATAAAGTAAAAGGAGTAAACGGTGTCTCCATAAGAGATCTAGGTCATCGAAGCTAAAGGAGAATTTGTAGAAGGAGATAGATCTCATTGGAGATAGATCTCATTGGAGATCATAAAAAGAGGGTGTAAAAATTCTCTGTAAAGTTTTCTTCTTCTCAAGTTCTAATAAAGGTTCTTCGTGTTCCTCCCCCACATCTTATGTTATTTTTATTGCGGTTTGCATCTAGTTTTCTTTTATCATTTTGTTTATAAGGTTTTAAGCTGCGTTGCCGATTGCGGCGGCAACAATCCACACTACTGTTGAAACAAGCCTTTTTATAAACCTAGCACGGTTTATTGCAAATCATGCAAAACTAAAAGGGTGTTTTTTGCAATTACATTTTCCATTGTTCTCAAAAAACCAAAACCCATTCTCCTCTCTCTCTCGAAAAGATGCCTCCATCTCGGGAGATCCCAGGCCCCAACCTCTCGCGCAAGAAGAAGCAAAAGCGACTGGACGCCATCTGCGACACACCCATTCGTCCCCTCGATCTCCCTGCCGACGCCGACGACGATCAGGCCCAACCCCGCCGCAGCTCCCGCCCTCGGAAAGCCCCCGAGATCCTCGACTCCTCCCCCGTCTCTTCCAATCGCTTGAAAAATAAGAAACCCAAACCGTCGATTTCAGCGAATAAGACGAAGAAATCTGTTCCTGTTTCTGTTTCCCTTTCGTTCCATGAAGAGGAAGAAGAGGAGGAGATTGAGGAGAGTTGGAGATCAAGGCTGCGATCGAGAGGGAGACGAGGAAGAAGCCCCACGGAAAAAGTTTCGATTTTGAGCGGTTCTGAGGTTAGGGTTTTGAGAAAGGGGAAGATGGGCAAGAGGAAGAGGGAGATTAGGACGCAAGATTCGGACTTGGTGAAGTCTGATGATGGAGATGATGAGGATGAGGAAGTTGGACCTGATTTGACTTAGTTGGAGGCTGCTGAAGCAACTTCTGAAGAAAGAGAGGAGGAAGATGAAGAGAAGGCTGCGTCCTAGTCGGAGGAGTTGGAGGATTCTGAAGAAGCTGCTGAAGAAAGAAGTGGGGAAGATGAAGAGGAAGAAAAGGGTTTCTCTGATTTGAAGGAGTTGGAAAGTTCCGAAGAAGCAGCTGAAGCAAGGGAAGAAGAAGGCGATGAATGTGCTGATACGGTTCAAGAATCAGAAGCCGGTCAGGAACTAGAGACCAAGAGAAATGATGAATGTATGGATACTGTGCAAGATGCTGTATCCGATGAGGAATTAGGGGCCAAAACTAATGAGAATTCTAACGATAATACTATCACCAGTGAGAAGATTGTGAAGGAGAGCGATAAGGCATCTCCCAAATTGGATGATAAGTGTTTGAGCGAGAAGATTGTGAAGGAGAGTGATAAGGTGTCGCCTATATCAGATAATAAGCGTTCAGGCTCAAGAGTGAATGAAGGAAGGAGATGTGGCTTGTGTGGGAGAGGGACCGATGGAAACCTCCGAAGAAGCTCGTCAAGGAGTCTGTTGATACTGATAATGAGGCTTATGAAGGATCATCGGCTTCGGAGGAGCCGAACCATGATATTTGGGATGGATTTGGAGATGAGCCCGGATGGCTTGGTAGGCTCTTGGGGCACATTCATGACCGGTTTTGCATTGCTCGCGTTTGGGTTCATCAGCATTGTGCCGTTTGGAGCCCGGAGGTGTGTTAGTTCAAACTGTGTGCTTTTTCTTGCTAATCCTTTTTTTTCTCAAAATGGACCTTGTTAGCTAGTATTTACGATACCGATGCATTCTTGCAACATAAACATAATTGTATTTCTTTATAACTTAATGAGACCTTCAATATGTTTTCACGCAAAAGTTAGGGGTATCACCATTGCACACCAATTTTAGCAAGTGACTGATTTGTAACTGGGGGCTGAAGTTTAAACTAAATGCAGCTCGTAATTTTAGAATCAAAGTTCAGTCTATTCATCCTGGAAAAAAAATCAACTTATTAATTTAAAGGGAAAATGCTATTCTAATTAGGCTGTACAGATTTAGAGGATGCAATTTGCATGCAAGTTTGTGACACAAGATGCTTAATTTTGCCATTTAGTAGTAAAGTGCCAATTCAGATAGATGAAAGGTGTGGCGGATAGCAATAATGAAAATATATATTATACTCTACTAAGTCAGGTCAAACCTTGTCTAAGAAAGACATTTTGCTACCAAACACGCTCTCATGATTTTTATTTACTGAATTTTTTTAGTTGTCATCACAAATAATAAATTAATAATGAGTTCTATTTATGAAAATTTTGATTCATAGTCTGCTGGTCAATAAGTGAAAAGATTCTAAGCTTGTAGTTGTAGGGGTTTTATAGCATTAATACAGGGTGGGAATTACTTGATAGAAAATAGTGTAAGGTGCGCTTGGTAGGAGGTAATCTAGGGGGTAATCCTAGATTCCCATGACATATTAACTTGCTTGTTTAGGTGTAAAAAATATTCCTGCGAATATTGCATTACCGTGGTAATCAAACGACCCCATTTCATGGGAATCCAATCCCCCAAAACAGGTGTCTATCCTAATTACCACGAAATATACCCACCTAACGCGACATGTGCCATGACCATCCGCCACCCGCCGTCAGCCTCCCTTGCTGGCCACCGACCGGCCAACACTGCCTTCAGCCTCCCTCGCCGCCCGACGCCGGTCGGACGTTCGCCGCCGGCCTCCGACTGGATGTTCGCCGCCGCTCGCCGCCGGCCTCCCTCGACACCATTATTCGCCGCCGGCCGCACCTCCCATTGTCGGTCGACGGTCGCATACATATATTACTGTGGGTGATTAAAATGTACCAAACACGAGACTCCTTGGAATTGGATCATTGTCATCACATTCCCTGAGATATGAGGATTCCTTGTAATCTTCCATTCCGTGTACCAAGCGCAACCGTAGTGAAATGAGAATGTTGGAATGGGCAGGTGTCTACTCGCTGGAGAATGAGATAGCAAATGAATTCATTTGGGGTTTAAGTGAAATTGATCAGTGCACATGTTACAAAGAAAATTGAATTATTGTTGGGCAAGTAGGACTAAGAATAGACCTAAAACGACATGGATTGAGCAGTGAAAAAGGATATGGTCCTGATTTGACCATAATAAGGTTAAATGGAGGAAAACAATTCATGTAGCCAACCCCGAAGATTGAGTAAATACTTTGTTCCTCTTCCTATTGCTGTCACCGTAGAGTTTTGGAAAAATTTCATATGTGCCAATATACATACATAATTTTTGTGTTTATATTAAAATTATATTTTTGTAATCTAAATTAATGGCATGAACAGCTAAATGAAAAGGATAACCTATATTGGGACAGAATAAAACAATTCCAAGTTATATAATAAAATTGCTAGAACATTGCTCATCTTATACATGCAAATCATATAAAGTGCATCTATAAATTAAGTAATTGTGAAGTTGATAATTCGTGCAGGAGTTTGTCAACTTGTTAGACATGGACATGTCTCCAATATAACTTCCAATGCATCATAAAGTTTAGGGTACATCAAAACTCCAAATAGTGTCCTACATGCATCCACCAAGTATCGAATACCTGTGCACCTCATACTATGTCCCTCAAACTCACCTGCATTGGTAAACCTCTATCGTTCCTGATATTCGTATTCTATAATGTCGATCTACGAGTTGGACTCATGTTAATTGACCACCCAATCTCAGTTGTCCTTGTGGCGAAAATTAAACTTCTATTCTAGTCATTAAAATGTTGACTTTTTTGTTCAAGGAAAGAGCTGGGCTCAAAGAGACCGTCTCATATATTGCTCAGAAAATATTTCCATACACAAAGCAGAGTATTGAATACAATTAAAATCAGCCTACCACAACTACTATAGAACAAAAAGGAAATCCAAATCAAAAAAATGCTAAAAAGCCAAGATACAGAGGCCAATTGAAGTTGATTCCAACAACTTCCCAACTATTAGACTTCAGAACTCCTCCAGAAACTTTCAAACTCCTTCATTTCCTGGGTCATCCAGCGCAACCCAATTTGAAAAGTATCCGGCCCGAGTCATCTCCAGGATGCTCCTCTTGTTTTCCAAAGTTAATATACTCCAAGTTTTCATCAGCATGTAACTTCTTTTTCCAAGTTCTTATTGAACAACATACTCAGCATCACTTTGCACAATTTCTTTGAGATGTCTCCTTTGTTCTACTTTCATAAAGTTTTTCCTGAAAAGTTGAGCACACTTCATCCCTACAACAGACTCGTATACCCTTTCAATGGAAATCTTGACAATTTGAAAATGCTTCTGCATTATAGCCTGCAGTCGGGATGTGTAAAATAAGTGGTGGTGATAAGAAGGAAGATGAAATGTGATACTTGAAAATTAGGCAACAAAAATGTTGTTATATATAATGCTCTAACTGTATTCTGATGCTATTTATGCTGCTTCCATGTCTCATATTCACGCTATGCTCCAATTTTACCTCATTTATCTTTCTGTGTACACACATAAAAAGAGAGATATCTACACACTTAGATGTATCTGTTGATGATCTGTAAGTATATTGACAATGTTGTATGCAATTTGTATTTCCAGGTTTACTTTGCTGGTTTGGGATGCTTGAAAAATGTTCAAGCTGCTCTTTGCAGGGGCAGGGCATTGAAATGTAGCCGCTGTGGAAGGCCTGGGGCCACCATTGGCTTTCGTGTTGATCGGTGTCTGAAAACGTATCACTTGGTACAAATTCTGTTTTCTAACTTATTTTTTGTTTATTGTACTCTTTTCTTCTTTCTTGTGTCTCCCCTGATATTTGTTTTTCATTTCTTTTTTGTAGCCATGCAGCAGATCTGATGGTTGTATATTTGATCATCGCAAGTTTCTCATAGCTTGCTATGATCATCGGCGTCTCTTCCAGCCTCAAGGAATCAGTTATTCTCATCAAATCAGGAAAAGAAAAGCAAGGAAGTTGAAGTTGGAGATAAGAAAGCTTTCAAACGATGCTTTGAGAAAGGATTTAGAGGCTGAGGAAAAATGGTTAGAATATTGTGGAGAAGACGAAGAGTTCTTGAAACGTGAAGGCAAAAGGCTTCATCGAGATATTTTAAGAATTGCGCCTACATATATCAGAGGTTCTTCTGAGAATGAAGAAACGTACCAAGGATGAGAATCTGTTGCAGGACTTCAAGGTGTTATTCAGTGCATGAAGGAAGTAGATATTACCTCTCCTATATCCTGACTTTTTCAGCAATATAGGTCTTACGCCACCTCAAGGTGTTCTTTTGCATGGATATCCTGGTACTGGAAAAACCCTAGTTGTGCGAGCACTGATTGGTGCGTGCTCCCATGGTGATAAACGAATAGCGTACTTTGCCTGTAAAGGTGCTGATTGTTTGGGTAAGTATGTTGGGGATGCAGAGCGCCAACTAAGACTGCTTTTTCAAGTGGCTGAGAAATCTCAACCATCCATAATCTTTTTTGATGAAATCGATGGATTAGCTCCAGTTCAGTATAGGCACCAAGATCAGACGCATAGTTCAGTTGTGTCAACTTTACTATCCTTAATGGATGGCCTAAAATCTCAAGGCTCAGTTATAGTAATTGGCGCTACAAATCGTCCTGATGCAATTGATCCTGCACTAAGGCGGCTTGGCAGATTTGATCGAGAAATTTATTTTCCTTTGCCTTCTGAAAAAGATAGGTTGGCGATTCTCTCGCTTCATACCCGGAGTTGGCCAAATCCTTTATCAGGAACGCTGCTATCATGGATTGGGAATCAAACTGTTGGTTATGCTGGCGCGGATCTTCAGGCACTGTGTACACAAGCAGCAATGAATGCTTTGAAAAGAAATTTTGCCCTCAAAGAACTTTTGTCTTCTGCTGAGAAAGGTTCTGTACATGTGAGCCTCCCTTCACTTCCATCACTCGTTGTAGAGGAAAGAGACTGGTTGACTGCTCTTGCTCCAGCACCACCTCCATGTTCACAGAGAGAAGCTGGAATGGCTGCAAATGATGTAGTTTCTTCACCTCTACCAATGCACTTAATTCCGTGCCTTATACAACCACTGTCGCTGCTGCTTATCTCTTTTTATCGTGACGAGAGAATCTGGGTACCACCAACTCTTTCTAAGGCAGCAAAATCTATTAGACAAGTTATTATCTCTTCTTTGGAGCAGAGAAGTCTCCCATCCGCCTCTTGGCTGTCCCATTTTGATAATTTGATTCAGGAAAAGATTATCAGGAAAGAAATAGAGGTGATCCTTTCTCACTACGGCTTAACAAGTGTTCCTATGGTCGGTTGCAACTCCTGTGTGGTAGATGATGACAATGATGAGCAGAGGTTTGATTCCTTTACGTTGAGGAATTCTGGAGTGAATATTCGCAAGTCAATGAAAGCGACTGGATTTCGAGCATTAATATCTGGAAGTCTAAGATCGGGCCAACAACATCTAGCTAGTTGTCTTCTCCATGGTTTTATGGGCCATGTTGAAATTCAGAAGGTTAATCTGGCAACTATTTCACAAGAAGGGCACAGGGATCTACTTCGGGGATTAACACTTACTATATGTATGTTCTCCTAGTGTCGGTAAATTTCTGGAATTAGAAAGTTGTTTTTCTCTCTCTTTTTTTTAGAGAAAATTGAATTAGAAAGTTTACTTGTTAATGCGAGTATACCCTAACTATACAATGGCATGACTTCATAGTTTTGTTATTGTTCTGCTTCTAGAGCATGTAATAAGCTTTTGTAATATTTTCAGGGTACATGACGACATATTACATGAATGAAACCAAGTCACTATAAAAAGCTACATGACCTAAAATAGACACCTACAACAATTATGTGATGTTTCACTTTAAAGATGTCATCTATAATCGCTAATTTTATACATACCAATTATGATTTCTGCTACTTCTTTAATGAAACTCTTTTTATTCGTCCATGTTACAGGCTACATGTGAACTTAGAAATCAAGGCCTTCCTCTGGGAATAAAAAGTTTTTCGCCACTAATTTATTGGATGCCAGAACACAATACCACGATTTTGTGTGCGTTTGAATGGACGTTTACACCATGAATTGGTTATCAATTCATTTGCAGCAAAACTGTCAGATGATCTCGTTCGAAACTTTGTTCGGTTGTTGCATAACAGAAGTCACCCAAGTAGATCTGAAGATAAACGAAACAAATCTAACGCTTTCGGTCTTAATTCAGAAGCCCAAACACAGAGCATAAAAAATTTAAAGGCGACAGGATCGGAGCAAGGTATGAACTCTAGTCAGTCATCTATGAACTCTAGTTCATTGCCAAGAATTCTTCCTAGCAAAGGTACAGTGTGGGCTTCAACTTTAGCAATCACGACGTTTGGTTATCAGATCTTAAGATACCCACAATTTGCCGAACTCTGTTGGGTTACCTCGAAACCAAGAGAAGGTCCCTGCACCGACATTAATGGACCTTGGAAAGGTTGGCCCTTTAATTCTTGTGTGATGTGTGACAGTAGCTCACCTGACAAGGTATCAAAGAACAGTTCTGGAGTTGCAAGAGGGTAAACAGCTGTGGCCTTATCGTCATACAGAGGTGTTTATTCATCGGTGAGAGAAGTATCAATTGAAGTTAGGAAAGTTTTAGAGATCTTAGCTGGACATATTCGTGCCGCTAGAAAAGACAGATGCCAGTATCTTTGAATTCTATCACAAGTTGCATATTTAGAAGATATGGTCAGCAGCTGGGCATACAAATTCCAGAGATAATGCTTGTTTTAACGATATCTATCCTCAGCCTTGTTTTCTTTGTAATCTGAAATCCAAAAATGGTTGCAAATGGTTAAAAATTAGCAGATGGCCTATAACTCTTTTTTTGACACTTGGCACTTTTTTCTAATTAATTTCTGTGAGTGAATAGATTGCCAAATCTCTCTCTCTCTCACACACACACAGAGAGAGAGAGAGAGTGAGTGTGTGTGTTATCAGTTAGCTATATTAAACCGTCAGTTAGTCTATTACATAACATAACCCAACCGTCAAATCGACGATCCGCTCCGGTCATCTTGTTCCACATATAAAGTGATCTATCTATATATGACATTTTTATTGTGTTTAACAGCTAATCATTTTTTAAATGCTTGATCCGTCATTTGTAATGTATCATATCAATTAAAATTTCAAACATAGATCACTCCATGTGTGGAAAAAGGTGGTCGGAGCGGATCGTCGTTTTGACGGTCAGATTAGGCTATATAATAGGTAGGTTGATGGTTTAATGAACCCGTTTCTTCATATATATATATATAAAAGAATAATGAAGAAAAGATACCTTAGCGGTCTTTTTTGGTTGCGTAAAAAATCTATATCCTTCACTTTTTTATTCGGCAATCGGCACACATCATCCTTTTTATCATCTAAGATATGCATACACTAAATCTTATACGATTATACCACTTTTTCACCGTTGAATTAGCAACATCAAAAGTTTTATTGTCGGCAAACCGTTAATTTTGCACCCACTAAATTAACGGTGAAAAAGTGGTAGAATCACATGAAATTTGGTGTATGCATATCTTAGATGATATAAATGGAAGTGATGGATGCCGATCATTGAACAAAATGATGAAGGATGTAATTTTTAGACGCCATAGGAGGAAATTCCTTCCCGTAGCACATTTCCTCCATTATCCTCTCTCTCCCTCTCTCTCTCTCTCTATATATATATGAGGTTGATGGAGGAAAGAGGCTTTCCTCCTATGGTATCGAAAAAATACACCCTCTATTTTTTCCGACGATCAGCACCCACCATCTTCATCGTTATCATCTAAGATGTGGGTACACCAAATTTCATGTGATTCTACAACTTTTTCACCGTTGATTTAGTGGGTTCAAAATTAACGGTTTACCGACAATAGAACTTATTACATTGTTAAATCAACAGTGAAAACTTTGTAGAATCACATGAAATTTGGTGTATCCACGTCTTAGATGATAATGATGAAGATGGTGGGTGCCGATCGGCGGAAAAAATGTGAGAGGGTGTATTTTTTCGACGCCATGGGAAGACCTCCATTATTCTCTCTCTGAGTGTATATATATATGCCTGAATTATAAACTGTTTCTTCTACTACATTAGAGCTGAAGTATCACCAGATGCTTATCTCACGTTCTTGTGTATGCCCATTTTTTATCCTATGTTTCACATGCTTGCTGTTTTTCATGACATTCGTTTTGATGGTTTGACATCATGGTTCCCTTGTAAAACCTTTGCAGTTCATATATGAGTATTCCATCAACTGAATCAAACAGCAAGCCAATCTCTTCAGTAAGACTATCTACAGAAAATAATCATGTGTTCCCAGTTTTCTAAGTGAAATCTGCACTAAAGCACAGGACACTGCACTAACAGGAAATTCTGGGAAACCCGTAATCAGTAACGGTCAATGCATTGATTTAAGCAAAGGGCTTTCAAATCATTCGTTACTTAAATCTGATATGACGATGACTCTGGAAACAGAATATTTGCAAGAAGATGTTCCTACATTGGCTGTTGAAGACCAAGTTTACAGAACAGAAGGCCCTGAGAAGCAGTGCAATGGCTTGGAAAAGGCAGAAAGAAGCCCAGATTTTGATGACCCTAACTTTCAGTCGATGCTACCAAGTCTAGCTCTAAAGACATCAGTTTTTGTCCAAGTGGTTTGGACAGTGCTTTTTCCTCCAACGATGCTGAACATGTTTCTGAGCAATCATGCAAAGCTGCAGATCTTACCCTCAACGTGACCAAATTTCAGCTGCCTCCGTAATAGCGTGTTTCTACAATTGTTGCTCCGGATGCTTGCATGCCCTTTATGTGTTGGCTCGCGATATTCTATATCAGTGTTGGGAATCTAATGGGCGTTGTTCAACCGTTGATGAGATAAATGATGTCGTTTCTTCATGCTCTTTAAATCTTTTAGCAGCATTTAGAAAATGTAGCATGTCTGATAGTAAATGCAGTATAGCTGAATACTGTCACAGAACTCGGTCAGACCACTGTGCCTGTCAAGAAGTTGGTAAGGCTTCAGAAAACATGTTCGTTGCAATGGATTGCAGTTGTCACTTGACAAATGACGAACGTGATTCCACCGGATAAACTGAAAACAATTCGCCATTCAGACATGCCTTGACATATTTATTTAAAGATGGGGTACTAGTATCATCAGAACCACAAAAAGATGATGCACTCCTTTGCAGATATGATAAATTATGCTTATGTTCTATGGTGGAGATGATACTAGCTTTCAGGAAACCGCTGGATTGATGCTGCAGCTTCCATGTTGACTTGAAGAAAGAGGAAAGCAAGTTGGGGGTGTTTGTGGGGAATTCTAATATTTGGGTTCTTGATTTCATGGATAAAGTGGGCTTCAAGATGAATGCAGGTGTTTGCTGCCTCGTGCTCTATGAAATATTCTCTTCTCCATGCAGAAAGACTCCAAACTGAACAATCAAGCAAGTTTGAAGCTTGACTGGCGCTGATTTATTGAATTGTAAGTATTGAAGCAGTTAGATAGCAATTTTTTTTTATAATTTCTTTGCTACTTCATTATCTTCTTATTCATATTGGGACTTTTGTGTCAAATAACTGATGTTGATAACCAAAGTCAGAATGTACGGACCACCTGTTTATAGGATGAGCTAATGATAGTGATTTGCTTAAAGTTTGGCATATTGGTGGTTGCTAAAATTGTCAGCATGGCTGAGTTGATGGATTCCATATTCGGGTCTTTGTTTAACTTTGATCATTTGTTGCTCTTTCATGAGAATTGTTGCATAATAATATGTTGATTTCAACTCCTGATTGTTGTTAGGATAAAAGGCCCTATGGATCTTGCGATATATCGGATATTGTTAGTTGTGGATATAACTACAGCTAGTAAGTTTTCTCATTTTTATCCCCAAGCCATGAAATAGTCTGCATTGTAAGGTTTCTCTCTAATTGGAAGAGTCTCATACTCTCACAACCATGATTGGGACGAGAGCAGAATATGGCGGTCATCTGGATGGTGTTTCAGCTTTAAACATAATCCTAAATGAACAAACCCTAAAGAAAAACCCCAAATCAACAAAATATAAAGAACCCTAAATCAACAAAGTCCTAAACCCATAATACCAAATCAACAAAATGCTAACAAAAAATCCTCATCTTAAGTGAATCAAAATCATAATATAAGAAAAATAATGGCAAATTTAACTTGTAGAAAGTTCATAGCTTGATATCTCCTTTTTTACATATATCATCAATGCAAAACCATAGTAGAACCCAAAATTTCATAATTAGTGAAGATGAGAGGAAGAAGATTGTGTGAAAAGGCAATTAAGTATTTTCATCTCTTCCCGTCAAAATTAACCGCTTCATAACAGAGTTACGGTATATTTGAAAATTATAAAGAAATTTTGGGGGGTATGACGAATATCCAAGAATAATGGGAGATATATCAAAATAGCAAAGAATTTTGTGGGGGGGGGGGGGGGGTATATCTAAAAATCCCATTCGAATTTGGTAATCCTTAAGTTTTCTGATTAGATGAACTGTGACTAAATTTATCATTGTTTCCCAGCAGATGTTCTACATTCCAGCTCTATGCTAGACAAACAGGGCTTTCCTCCTTTGTTTGTCAACAGAACAATCCTTCAAGTTACAACTGAAGCTTTCAGACTTTTTAAGAACCAAGCAGCAGTGTTGACCCTTCATTGAAAATCTCGATAAATACAGTTTCAGATAGTGGTGGCAGGCAAATGAGGTTTGTTAGGTGTTGAGAATTGATCGATTGTCTTGCCAAAACCAGTGTAAGGCCTAGTTATTGTGTTACTGTAGGTGCCGCAATATCTACTTCCAGTTGCTGTCTGAGGACAAGCTTTCAAGTTAATAGTTACGGAACTGAGGAGGCGAAAGCAAGCACCCCTTTATACAAACAAGCATTAAAAGCAGTTTTTAAAATTTTTGTCATGATTGAGCAAAACCGACTTTATATTCAGCCCAAATGAAGCAAGTCTTTTGTTGCTAACGAGGGTAAATATTTAGAGTTGGAAGTGGAAGTTATTTCATTGTTGAAGCATTTTCTTTATGGAAAAAAATTGCTGCTCAAGTTATATCTAGTAATTAATCCAATGGCCTTCGCTTCTTCATCTTCACCCCCATAAATCCTGGATTGTTTCCCTATTGTTTTGCTTGTGCTTCCTATACTTCATTCAGCTGGTCCAAAGCACAACTAAGATTGATTCTGATGTTGGCTTTGTTCATAGTGCTCACACTATTCTCATGCAAATCTTCTGCGATGCCAAAATCTTTTCTTTTCTTTCCTTTATTCTTTTATTGTGATACAAGATGGGTCTTTAAGATCTAATACAGAAGCCAAAAATACAAACCTGACGGGATCAATCACAATAAAATCCCCAGAAGTGTTGGTCTCATCAAACCGTACCACACCTTCCATCGCTCCAGCATACACCAGAAAAGTTCACCAAAAGCTTAGTTTTACTCAGTTTTGCACTGTGTAGACAAATAACCATTATGGGTTTGAAACATCAGAGATTTACAGTACAAGAAATTCACCAGGAATTCACTAGAAGCCTTCTGGTTTTAAACTTGATAACAGAAATATGAAACACAAGCAGTTCAATCATTTTTACAGTCCACACGCAAACCAAAATAAAGACATTGATATCTCCCACGGCCAAGTGCCAAAGCCGACATAAAATTTACAGCACAACTGAATGCATAGCATATCTTGGCAATACAGCTTAAGATCGTCGGATCCTGCTACAAAAGCAAAATTCTGGACATAAATGTACATCGATATCCTTGAAGAGGCGTTCCTCGAGTCCCTGTAAAATCATAAATAACCGACCAATGTATGTGGAAAAATCAGTAAAAGATGAGACGAAAAACAAAAAGATATAGACGGTGGCTAATTACCCTTGACCATCGCTGTTTTCTTCAAGGGAGTTCACCAACAAAAAAAATATATAATAAAATATTCTAGTAAGAAACAACGATAGTTACCGGTACCAATGCCCAACACGCCCAAAGATGACAGCAAAAACTCAACTACAAGAACCATCCTCTACAAGCAGCAGAATTATCATCAACAGTAAAAACAATACCCAGTTTCACAAAAATACAGAACAAGCCTCCATTGCTTCTGAACCTGCAGCACAAGCTACATAACAAAATAAAAAAAGCAAGTTTGCTCCTTAAAAAGCATCATCGACTATGTCGACAACTGGAATCTTCTGAGTCAAAGGAAAACCGAAAAGCATGCAACCGTTTTTACGAATATCCGCATCTTTCTTTATCCCAGGCTCAGCAGCATAGATTTTCTGTGTCTCACATTTCTCTTTGCTATAACAAGTTTGGCTCGGCAATGATCGACCCATTCCACTTGAGAACTTCATAAAATATGAATTGGGAGTATTTGATAGATAGATCGATTGTGTGCATGGCAATTGATTAGTTTGTTGAAACATTAAGACAGAAGATGGAGATGATAGTTGAGGGATGCTGTATCCCTGAATTGGTACACCTTCAGACAATCCAAATCCATAATTTTCTTTGCGAGAAAAAAACGGCGGATTTCGCGAAAAAATTTCTTGACCTTGCAAGACCTTATGGAACCCAGCGGATTCTACTACGCCTGCGCATTTGTACGAAAACTCAGAGTTCGCAACTGGAACTCTTGCACCACTTATTTCAGGATATTGGCGATTCCGTATGTCTGGCATCTGAGAAATGGCTACACCAATATTTTCATAAGGAGCTCTAAAACCAAAAATTTCTTGACCTTGCAAGACCTTGTGGAACCTTGCAGATTCCCTCAAGTCTACAGACCCATTTCCATCTGCAAACAATTAGATCAAGATTAATATGGGTGCATCATAAGATTTTTTTCACTAGAAACACCCTGAAATTTAGCACTTTCGGACACATGGTGTCATTAAATAGTTAACTAAAAATACAATGACAGTTAAGGGTAGCTTGGTGTAACTGAGCCTCAATTGTAGGAGCGAAGAGGCAGAAGAAGACATACTTGGAACTGGGAAATTAGGATTGGATGAAGGCGGAGAGACTTTAGTTCTCTTAGAACTGTAGGATGAGAGACTCGTCGATCCTGAAACTGAACCAGTTGGCTCAATCTCCCAAGGAGAGACTCGATTTTGTCGGCTTAAGTCTACATCATCGTCCCATTTCACCTGTAAGAGTCAGCGATATCATGGATATCAAGTCGATTTATAGTAAGAGCTTCCAATTTCCAAATCAATCCCATTCTTCATAAAAGTTGCATAACACCATTGACCTTTTCCAGTTTCCTACTGAACACCATCAAACTTTAAAAAATTGCATTAAAACCCTTTTTAACTTTTTTTAGATGCGCATTAAGAATTACACAACACTCCATTCAAACGTGGCATAAAACAACAAGTCAGCGGTGGTATTTGTGATTTATAAAGTTTAATGCTGTTCAGAAAAACATGTGAAAAGCTGAAAAGGTCGATGGTGTTTTATGCAATATACCCCAGATAAAATAAAAAGTGAATTAACGTAATCCCTTTCTCTGACATCTTGCAAGGTGATTTCGCGTATCATGGGACGTAAGAACGTCACTATGACATGGAGGCATATCCCTATATGAAATGAGATTGTATTGGAGATCCCACTTCAAAATAGATTGGGGCCGTATTGAATCAAGGATATAATGGCAGCAAAGGATTTGAGAGAGAACATATAATTAGCCAGTGGAAACCAGGGAAGAATCCGAAAAGCAAAATATCAATGCAAGAGAATATGAGGCTTGTTCATTCGGCACATAAATTTTTTAAGACCAAGTACCATAAATTCATGTTTATAAACTCTACTCCATGAAAAACAAGTTAAACTTGTTTTCACTAAGCATGTACGCCCTCGAACCCAGGATTTTTGTGTTTTGGTCAGAACCACTACAAAGAGCCTCGAAAAACATCAACATCGGTATGGATTTAATAGCCAAATACCAAGTATAAATACTTTTAAAAACATACCAAAAGGCATCTCCATTTTGAACCAGGCCATCTGGCAGGGTCCACATCACCAATTCCAGTGATCCATCCGGTAAACCTGAGAAAATGAATCGGTAAAGATATTTTCACCGTACTTGCAGAAGCTTAAGAGAGAGCATGTTCTTTGTGTTCTTTTATGAGTCAAACCTTCTCTCTGCTGCATCTTCACTTTCAAATCGCATTTTGAACCTTGTTCCAATAGAAAATGAGTAATTCAAGCTCTTTGCAAACTTCCAAAACGGTATTATGAACTCCGAGGGGCTCGCCCTGCAAGATATAAACCAAGGTTAAGTTTAGACTGAAATGGATGCTCAATTGGACGTTGCTCCAATTATTGCGATCAAGGGATAGAAAGGAACAGCAAAGAATTAAAATGGTTAGTTACTGCAGCATTCCTGTGACATTCAGAAGGTTTTAACAGGACGGCAAATATTTTTACATATCTCAAAAAAAAAATATTTCCTACTGCCTGTGATGATGCTTTCAATATAGCTCACAGTTAACAAGAATTTATAAATCGATAACAAATGAAGAAAATTGCATCAGATGTCAATTTGTAATGATATTCATCATACCATACTAATTGTGATGTTTGTCTTCATCTAACATCTTTAAGAATGACAACAAAATATAACGAGCCATTATCCCAAACTTTAGAAAATCCATTTAGCTCTTTTAAGTGCCATCCTCCCATTTATATGCTATTATATCATTTTTTTAACTGCTTTTCATACATATTCTTTTAGGCTTGACTATATAATTCTCATTTCTCTATTCACTACAAGTCTTCTTCACTAATTCACTTAAATGGAAAATATGCTCTTCAATCAATTTTCCCTTATTTTAAATTTTTATTGTATGGGAGCTCTTATGGATGCGCCCAATGTAGTATCCTATCACAGTGATACTATCGCTGAGAGTATTGACAGCCAGCCGTCTCAACGTTCTCATTCTCATTCTCTCCCCCACCCCACCCCCACCTCCCTCAAAAAAAATAAAGATAAAAAATCCTCGAACTTGGCACCGCACCATCAAATGCGTAGGACCCAACAGCCAGGACAAGACAAGGATGGTGGCAAATTCATTTAGCGCACATGTTGATTCCCCGGCAAATTCTATAGAACCTTCCCTTCCATTTCTCTCATTGCAACTTCTTATTTACAAGAGGAAATGGGGACTAAAGTGTCCGTGTAGGGTGCGCACCTGATGGTGGAACCGACGTGGCAACAATCTATTGGGCGATATCCATTATATATAATGATATGACATCCCTCTAATATTAAATATTGGATTCGCTTTATGTTGCTGTGATTTAAACAATATTACTATCTAATAGAATGTGGCAATGTAGGCACAGTTTAGGTCCTGTTTCCTCAGTTTAGATTTTTTTTCTGCAACTAAAATAAAGAAAAGGAAAATGAAAGTTTATGTGCATGAACATCAACTACGTTTAGGCATACCTTGGGTTATAGTAGATGTGGAACATGCTATTTGAAGACACGGCATCAGCAATAGCGGCCACAGTACTCGGATTCCTATTCTGGCTACGAATTACAGGATAAGGTACAACATTCTTCAGTTGAGCAGCTCTCCTCACCCCCAATCTGAGCTCCCCGTTGTTACCTCTATTAAAGATAAACGAAAAGGCCCGGTTAAATAATATTTCTATAATATACTGTTTGGGTTATTTGCACAATACCCCCTTATAATTCACAAAGTAAAGCACGCACGCCCCGCCCAAAGAACCCAACACACGCAACAAAAAAAACAGTGATTTATTAGCACACACCTCCTCGATACATTGACTGAAATGTCCGAACCCCCCCCCACCACCACCACCACACACAAAAAAACGCTCAAATTTTACTCTAAACAACAATAAACAAGTTCCTGAGTGAAATAAGACTATCATTTTAGCTGTTTAGGGTTGAATTTGATTC
This sequence comes from Agapanthus africanus, assembly GCA_030015575.1. Taxonomy (NCBI): domain Eukaryota; kingdom Viridiplantae; phylum Streptophyta; class Magnoliopsida; order Asparagales; family Amaryllidaceae; genus Agapanthus; species Agapanthus africanus. The sequence continues at coordinate 646,596,924 of JASDDO010000014.1, read as the reverse complement.
CTTTCAGGGTCTTTTGAGGATGAGTTGAGGGGGTATTTGCCGAATAAACCACTTGAGGGGGGTAAAAGTGCTCTACGGGGTAAATTACAGGGGCTTTTCTGCATATTAACTCTTTAATGCATCAAAACAAATTTTCCTGCCTAAGAAAAAGCACAGCATCGCCTGAGACAAGCTTCTTTTTGTTGACAAATGCGCTCCATCCAGTAGTAAGAAGGTGCCTGCGTGGTTGACCTGATAAAAATCCAGGTTATATTATAATCATCTCAAGAAAATTTATCGGAAACTTATAGTCAATACCATAATTTTGAGTTGTTGAGCCAACTGTTATAACTCAGAATTTAAGTAAATTTACATGGTGATTTGTATTTAATTAAGAAAAATGGCTGTGCTTACCAATTCATTAAACTACAACTTACCATACAAATCAGCATAATCCTAATTATTCTTTTTTTATTAGTTATATTTCTTCTATACTTCCACTGGGAACACTATTCGGCAATGAAAGTTATAGAAAATAAAAAATTAACAGTAGGGGTCATCTAATAGAGATATTATCTCTAGGAGCTTATTACAATCAATTTGGGATAATCCGTTTCTAATTAACTGATAAAAATATCTAAGTAATTCCTAAGTGTAGAAATGTAATTCCTAAGTGTGTATTATCTTCGAAAAAAGATGGCAGTAACTCTTCCCACGCTCAATTAACATATCCCCTTTTGTGTTGGAGCAAATCTTTAATCGCAAATATCAAAGGCATTTCTCTAAAGGTTTGACGTTATTTTTATATGCATCCTAAGAGTTTGCCTGAGCATTCCTGAAGTAAATAAATTCAGCGAAATAGTGACTAAGATTAGATGATGCCATACACATTAAAAGGGACAACCAAGTATATCAAATTATAGAGTTTACATCGTATCAAGATAGAAAGAGTATTTTAGGTATCTTATGTAATAATGAAACCCTGGTTAATAATGTAAACAAAGAAAGATCTCTCCTTTTTAGTTGATTTTGTGTCAAAACCATGTTCACATGGTTGCAGAGTGTGTGCCAGCATTTTTAGAGCTCATGGGGCTTAAACATCATAATTGTCAATTTAAAACAAAGAAAGATCTCTCCTTTTTAGTTGATTTTGTGTCAATTTATAAGGTCTTAATTATACAATGTAGCTTTAACCTTGCACGATATAAGAGTTCAAAATGTGATTTCTCGTATGCTACCTCGGTAAATATGCCGAAACCTCCACTGTGTCCCGTGCAAATCTTTTGCAACCAGTTCTTGAGAAGGCCTCTGCTGCCTATAATCCTATATTAAAAAAAACAAAAAGAACAAAGAAAAGTTAAGAAACACAAGCACTTGTTAACATCGACCATTATTAAGACTATGATCATCGACCAAGACCAAGGACACATTACCAATGGAGGGAAACAATCTTCGGCAGCACGGCGGGGGACCGAGAACCCTCCATGTGTGCTCGTATCCGAAGCAGTCAGAGTCTTACAAAACATATGGGGCATCAACGATGCCGACCTATTATTTTCCCCATTAAATTCCTCCTCTTCCTCATCTCCTTCCACATGCTCAACCTCCTAAACCCCAAGATTTACCAAATATGTTACATTTACGAAAATGGATAATGTCAACCATATCCTAGTTAAATAAATAAATTAAATTGGTTACACATTAGCTAAACAAAGGTTCTCTCATCAATTGCAAAGTCAAGATGTGTTCCAATATAAAAGTATTTCTCACAACTTCAAAGTTTCAGTGTAAGAAAAAAACAAATTTGTTAACTCATGAAAAACTAAAAAATAAAAATCCTTAACTTTCATCACAATTTCGGAGTTTTGGTACGCGGAGACAAAAAATCCGACATTAAAACTTCTACATTTCTCTATGAAATATGTGTTGCAAATCTTTAATATTTACCCTAACCTTGTCTTGGGCAACAAGAGAGAGCTGAGTAAAGACCTCATCAGTAGCCACATCTGCCTGGAAAAAAAACCCATACAATTCAACAAAATGTTGCACAAAACCAAACAAAATCAAGAAACAAGAGCAAATACAAACATGAAGCTTGACATCAACAACTCTGCAAAAGACATGAGCAGGCACATTACAGCCAAAACCCTCAGCACCAGCAAGACCCAAATGCTCAAAATGCCCTTGAGGCAAATAAACAACCAAGCTCCCTTTTTTAGGCAAATAAATCAAAGGCCCAGCACAAGCATGCCACAGCTCCAAGCAAACAGCTGCAGTCTCTGATCCCTCTTCCTCCTCCTCCTCCTCTTCCTCCTCCTCCTCCTCAATCGAGTTCAGATCAATACCCATCATCTCAAAAACCCAAAAAAAACCACATAAAAATGATAAAAATCCAATCTTTGCTCAAAAATTTCCCAGATTTGTAACTGGGCTGAGAGAAAAGCAGCTTACATGAGCTTTTACCAAAAGGGGTCGAGTCAAAAGCGATGTGGTAACCATGCTTGATTCGTACACTCTGCAAACAAAAACAAGAACCCAACCCCCATAAATCCTGCTGCTGCTGCTCTCCTCTCTCTCTCTCTCTCTCTGATCTTTAATTTGATGTATCAATGCAGAGAGGAGCTGATCACTTTTGCAGCACAACCCTCGCTTTTATCGGAGTAGAGTTGGGGCTAGTGCTGCTAAGGGAACAGTACTAGCCACTGTTGCTTCTGCTCCTGCTGCTGCTGGGTTGATAAAAAAGCCATCTTTATGATAAAAATGTCATCTTTTTCCCCCAAAATTTCTTTTGGGTTTTTTTCGTTGGAATTTTTATATTTTTGAAGTGGGTCGACTTTATTTAATGCTAAATCAGATGACAAGACGTAGAGACGTTCTGCTTTTGCTGGGTGCTTTGTATTATTGTTGCCTGCTGCTTCTGCGGCCTCTTTATTTTTTGGCTTTTTCTAATCAAATCGTAAATCCAGCATATGAACACCTATATATGAACACCTAAAGTTTAAGTTTTACCGTATGCCGACTGCCACTATTAAGAGTGGAAATATAGGGATGCTTTTACACTTTGAACCATACTGGGTTGAGATATCCTGAATCGTAACTCCGTTATGATTTCCAAGTTGGCTCGGTTTACCAACTATTGAGAACCTTTCTAAAGAAGAGCGAGTACGACGGAGCCCCGCATAGTTCCAACCCGGCATATGCTCTGGGGTTTGGGAGTGGAACCCTTGATCCTAATTTGTTATATGATGTATACTGTGTTTTTTGTATCCGTACTTATTGAGAGGTACTTTTGGAATCCTATCCCCGAGTGCCATTTAAGGGTTCAGGGAGGCTAACGAGCCGTCATGTGAAAACTCTGTAATATCTCTTAAAATTAGCGAAACGATATTTACCGATGCTCGTATTTTTACTTGATTTGGGTTTTCCGCTTAAAATCCATGTCCCTATATCGATTGCTTTAACGATGTGGTTGTGTTTTATTTATCTCGTTCATTTGTAACACAACGTGTCCGCTAGGCTCTTATATTCTATCTCTCGTTGGCAAAAATATCCCAAAAAAGCTCACATGAAATGTAGAAAGAATTCTCAAATGAAATATTTTGATGGTATTAATACCCTTTTAACTATAGTTTTTAAGATGTCTAATACCTTAAACTACAATTTATCTGGGGATTATTTTTATCAAAATGATGTTGAAATTATGGAGAAACTTCAGACAGATTTCTAGACGTGCAAACATGCCATATCAGATTTTACCAAAACCACAGTTTCTTAATTAAGGAGTGTCTTATGCCAGTTCCATAATTATGGCGGTTTCTTAATTAAGGAGTGTATTATAATAGTTTCTTAATTATGGCAGTTTCTTAATTAAGAAGTGTCTTATGATAGTCTCTTAATTATGGTAACCTCTTAATTAAGGAATTGGTTTGTGTATAAATAGAGATTTCTTATATGTTTTATGTACAGCTAAATAGAAGAGAGATCGTTGTATGAGAGGGTGACGGTTTAGATCTAAAGAGTTTTGAAAGAAAACTCCTAGGGTTGCTTTGTGTAATTGATTCAAAAATTCTAGTAGATGTTTGCAAATCCCGCTCTGCCGGAGACTAGCCATACGATAGGTGAACCCCGTGACAAATTCTTGTGCCTTTTTTTTTCTATGTTTGATTTCTTATCTATTCTTGCATATTATTTACTTGTGATATTTTGTTGTTAATTGCGTGGTGTTGATTGCATGATTTGGTTGTTTGTCGCGAGTATTGTTCCGTGCATCGGCTTCTCCATCCCCAACAACGGGTATCAGAGTATGGTTTAAGGGAACCTAAGGTTCTTCAATTCTGCGATTTAGGTCAACGGTGGATAACGACACCTACGTCATCTTCCCCACTTTCTTAGATCGTCGTTTTGAAGGTGTTGGTTCAGATCAAGAGAGAAGTTGAGTTTGCAGCGACTTATTCGAAAAATGGCGGATAATAAAATAACGATCGAAAAATTTAATGGTTACAACTATGGTTGGTGGCACATGCAGATGAGGACTGCCTGTACCAAAAGAACCTGTATCTTCCATTGCTACAAGAAAAGCCTGAGAAGATGACCGATGAGACGTGGAACATTTTGGATAGAAAATCCCTGGCGACGATCAGATTGTCGTTGACTTCAAAGGTGGCCTTTAACATCTCAAAGGAGAAGACAACCATAACGCTAATGACGACGTTAGCGAAGTTGTATGAAAAGCCTTCGACATTAAGCTGTTGGGAAGCTTGTGCACGCGCTGCGTGAGGCGCGACCAATACAGAATGGATTTTAATAATTTTTAAAGCATGCACAAGTCACCGAAAACTTAGGATACATCCATACACTTAAAATAGCAAAAACAAGAGAACTGGCTACAAGATTTCGAGCATATAACCTTTGATGCGTGTCCACCCAATCGTGAAAGACCCCTCCAAACTTTTCGTAGGCTGTTAGGAACAAACTTGAGAGACGATCGTCCTTACTGAAGATGATCCATCCGAGAGAAACCGATCCAAACTCCAGCTTCACCTAGTGAAGCAACCGACGCTCAAAACTTGCTTGAAATGGAGTGTGAGGATGCAGGATTTTTCCACTCTCATTTTCTCTCATTTTACATGCTTAAGAAAGCATCCTCACTCAAGAGGAAGGAGGAGGAGAAGAGAGGAGAGACTGTGGGTATATATGAATGAATATGAGAGAAGAATGACATCATATTTTATTTTCAACCATAAAATAAAATATGCAACCATGTTTGAATAAAGAATTAAAGCCCATTTCTCTTTACATACCACACTTTCCACCTTCCTTGAATATTCATAAATGAATATTCACAAATGGGGTGTGCTCCTTCTAGAAGGTATTCCGTATAAATACGGAATACATCCCCCAGTATACGTATTGCTGCATATACGCGTATCCGTATAAAAATATGAATAGCCAAGAGAGAGAAAATGAATAGTGAACATAATACTAGAATATATATATATATATATATATATATATATATGTCAATTATTAAATCAAAACATGATTTAATAATCCAGCTTAATCCTAAACCGGCTAGTATTATCAATTGTCTGATTAAAGTCCGTGTAGCCAATACATGTATTTAATCGGACACTTACACGTATCAATATACGGCCTTTACATTATATTGCCTGAACCGGGAAAACTCTCTATGTGGGACTTTAAAGACTCGACAATACGCCGGCAGTGATTTACTGGATAAATCCAAAACCACAAGCACGTCAGCGGTACTAGCTGTACGTAACGGCTATCCAGGTATCTGCCGAAAGGGAGGTCAACAATCAAGTCCGTCCGTACCCTACTGAGCCTGAACGTGACAATTTTTGTACATTCCGGTCTTTTCGTCTAATAGTATCGCATATCGGGTCTAGAGGTGGATGACGTCAGAACCCTAATAACCCGATAAGTCGTGCCGGAGTCAAGCTCATCACCAACCAAGAAACTACTGAACTCGTATCAGTAAATCTCATCCACCGTGGCCACGGATTTATGGTGATGGCCAACTGAACACAGCGCGACATCAACTCCTAATACCAGGAGAGACTAATCCCTAACAATCGCTCACTGCCTCCATGTGACTCGGGTCTGTACCCAACTAAACTTGTTTGCACGACTCCTTTGAGCCATGGTAGGGTAGTAATCTAAGTACAATGAGAACCCACACGAGACAAATGATGATCTCAAGTCAAAAGACTAATTTGTACTCATGCCGCTAGAGAACTGCTATCTGACGATAGGTATAATACCATATAGAAGTTCTCGGCGTGTCCATCCAGTGTACTCATCTTCAGTGAACACCTGTATACTATCTTAGGTGACAAAACACCAATGGCTTATGAGACCGGCCACCGCCCCTCGTCGGGGTCTCGAAACGTATACACTAGTCTACTCCGGAATATCGATGCTCGGTCTCGATACTCTCTCGACTAGGGACATTTAAGGATGTGTTTATAGACTATCCAGCTCTCACGTATATGATCGCCACCATAATGCTAGTAGTCAAGCAAGAATCCTACAGGCTTCATCATTATGTATTAGCGACACATAATAACAAATAAAACGTATACACAACAATGATAAAGACAAACTAGATAGCATACTATCATCTTGAGTAAGACTGTTCTACCTGTACAGGTCCTTCCTCAATTATCATAAACGCATACCTGCAATTACAATAATTGCCTTCAGGGCACTATAGCTAACAATCTCCCACTTGCACTTAAGGCTAATTATTACGATATCGCATACCCACAGCTCGTGTGCTACCGAACACCCAACTTCTCTATTAATCAGTTTCGCAAATCTCGTTTGAGAAACTTCTATGTTCGAGAAATAGTCTCAGTGAGTGGATCCGCTACAATGTTCCAACTTTATCTCTCTATATCTCAACTTCGCAGAAATCAACAATCTCCCGAACTGAGCGATACCCCGCCTCAAAAATTTATCTAGATACTTGATGGGACCAAGTTCATAAATGAATAATTTTATCCAACAAACTTCTTGAGTTGTATCCTCCATTGAGTCATAACCAGCATCATGCACCATGCATACCTCAGTATCTCTATTGGAACCCTATCCAATATATTGCTCCTCAGAAGAGGTTAAACTCAAAAACTCTGACAGTGCCTCTGTCATCTAGGTCACTTGGGAAGTTAGAACCGGTAACCACCTACTATAGGAGGCTGCCATTACCACACACCAAGAACATCCTCTTATGTTCTTAACTGCTTCCTTTTATTTCTCTAGGATTGGATTATTATCTGCTTACTATAGCAAGTGCAAAAGCAACATCTGGTTTTGTACATAGCATCACATGATTGACTCAATTGCCTAAGCAAGTGATATGTGATTCATGCAAGTCCCTCTCCTCATCAGTTTAGAAGACATCTTTTTAGAGAGAGTGGCTCCATTATCTGCGGGTGTACCACCACCCCAGGAGTCAACCATTCTAAACCACTTTAAGAATGGTGTCTAAATACCCGGATTAGGACACTTCCCAAATCAAGATCTAACGACATAGTCACCAGAATTTCTGATATCGTATCTAAATCCTATGTGGAGAAATATCTCTGACAACCAAAGTTTGATCGACTGTAGTATAGGAACATCACTTTCTATCTGGAGTATGCCATCTAAATATCAGACAATACTCCCTACATCTTTTTTACTAAGTCCATCTGTTGTTTTGATGAAATCAAACGCCTTGACTGTTCCCCTCCGAACGGTGGCCGACGACGCGAGGACGTCTTGCCTGAGATTCGGGGCAGATGCTATTTGGTTTTATCCGTCCACCTCTCCGAAGATGCCAAGTTGATTTATGGCACCGTGTATCGGAGGTTTAGACGGATGCGGTCGATGTAGCAGACTTCGTCAGATTCCCCCTCGCTTGAGGGGTTTTTGATTGTGGGGACGCTCTTCCCTGCAGGCGCAAGCCCCTGCAGTTAATTACGCTACCGCATCGCGGTAACAACTTTCTCCTTCTCCAGAATTTCACTTCGTGTCGTGTGTGTTTGTTTTGTTTGTGGTTGCCCGTGGATTGTATACGGAGACTAAGCGATGTCGTCGCCCGTAGGACGTGGATTAGTCCAAATCCGTATTTACTTAGATTTGGGTTTGGTGTTTTGGTTTAAGGATACGTTAGCCGTATTTAGGCTAAGATCGACTTAAACGTTTGTTAAGGATACGTTAGTCTGATTTGAAACTAAGATCAACTTAACGGGATCGTTTTGGATCCGACAAAAGAGCGTTTGGAGACTCTATTGTTCCAGTTTAGAGACATAGGGGTCCATATTCCAGTTTAGGGGCATGGTGGTCCATATTCCAGTTTAGGGACGTTGTGGTCCATCGCCAGTTTAGGGACGTGGTGGTCCATACTCCAGTTTAGGGACGTGGTGGTCCATCGCCAGTTTAGGGACGTGGTGGTCCATACTCCAGTTTAGGGACGTTTCGGTCCAACATTAGTTTAAGGACGTTTCGGTCCGCCATTAGTTTAAGGACGTTTCGGTCCGCCATTCCCATTTTGGGGTAAATATTAGTTTAAGGACGTTTCGGTCCACGAGTTTAAGGACCCCGCAGTTCATATCGATGTGTGATCATCGGGACCCGTCACCTCTCTGACGTCGTTTAAGGATTACAACGATGGGTGTCAGAGGAGTTCGGAGATGTACCCTCGAACCGGTCGTAAATTAATTTAGGGAGCAGTCGTGCTCAATCAATTTAATTTGAGGACTTATGGCCAGAATTGGGCTAAGTCCAGTTGAAAATGTTCAACATTTTATTTGCTTTTGCATTGCATTTCCTTTTATTTTTATTTGGGCTCTACCCATAAAGGGTGCAGAGCATCAATTTGTTTTGGGCTCTGCCCCCCCTTTTTTTTATAAAAAAATGCATAGCATTTTTGATTAGGCCTGTTAGGCCTTTTAATTGGACTATGTCCCTCTTCTTAATAATGCAGCGCATTAAATACTCTGACAGTGCCCCACGTGGCTTGTCAGGCATTTTGCGCCAATTAATGAGCGCAAGCGCTCATGGAGGTGACACGTGTCACGCTCTGGTGAGCGCAAGAGCAACAGCGCAGTGCGCTGCGCTGTTGTACTGCTGACACGTGGCGCTTCCTGGCGGCTTGCGCAATAATGCAGTTTTGGCAAGTGCTGGGCACTGTTCTTGAGAATCTTTTAGATTCAGAACCAATGGTTCATAAAAAGAAGTGCAAAGCACTGTTTGTTTTCTTGATCTAATTTAGATCAAAGAAAACAAGTTCTTCTTGTTTTTCTTATCTCGAGGAACCAAGGGTTCATAGAAAAGTGCAAAGCACTATTTTTACTTTTGTTTTTTTATTAAAGATCATTGATCTTGTTCTCAGATCAATGATCTGCTCATAAGAGAATTTTCTCTTTTTCTAAAGGTTTTTACCTGTTTTTGTTCTTGAGGAATTCTCTCCAATTCTTCAGAGTTCTCTCCGTTTGATTTTTCACAAAATGTTGATCTCCCTTTTGAATTGAGGTCTAGGGTCCTTTTTATAGTGCCCACAAATTAGTTAAAGAGATCTTTCTCTGAGTGATTTGGGGAATTTTTCCCACCGCTGGATCTTTGATCCAAGGGCTTCTGTTTTACAGAAGAAAATCTTCTTGTTTTAACAAGAACAGAAAGATTTCTTTAGAATCTTGATTCTGTTTGGCGCAAATGCCCTAGCGCGTGACACGTGTCGCGCAGCGCTTGCGCAGTTGTGCTTGCGCAGTTGCGCAGACACGTGTCGCGCAACGCAATGCTTGTGCGGCTGTGCTTGCGCAGCTGTGCATGCGCACCTGCGCAGACACGTGTCGCGCAGCGCAGCGCTTGCGCGGCTGTGCTTGCGCAGCTGTGCATGCGCAACTGCGCAGACACGTGTCGCGCAGCGCAGCGCTTGCGCGGCTGTGCTTGCGCAGCTGTGCATGCGCAACTGCGCAGACACGTGTCGCGCAGCGCAGCGCTTGCGCAGCTGAAGCGTTGCTTCCTTTACTTCTGCTTTAAATAGAGCTTTGCTCTGATTGGGTGCGCTGCTTTGGGCGCTGCGCTGATGTATCTGCACCTGACACGTGGCGCGTTGCGCGCGGCGCAAAGAATCTGAAGCGTTGCTTCATTTACTAAAGTTTAAATTTTCAACGTAGAGCTTTGTTCTGATTGGGGGAAGATGAAGCGTTGCTTCATCTCCCGCCTTGGAATTTGAACAGAGCTTTGCTCTGATTGGGGTAAACAAATGCCCCCCACCGTTGCACTTACGTGGCCCCAAACGCAAGCGCAACGGTGGCAGAATTCCAACCGTTGCGGCAGCCTTTGGAAGTTGAAAGGGCACTTGATGCCTATAAATAGGACCTTTGGTCCTGCACAGATGATTATCATCTTCAAAAATTTTATTTTCAGAATCTCAGAGCCCTGCTCTTGTTTGTAAGAACTCTTAGATTTTCTTTAAAAGAAACTATTTAGGTAAGAATCAGTCTTGAATTAAATCAATTTTAATTAATAGAGCTTTGCTCTCATAGATCTTTGATCTAAAGAAAACCCTTCTGGGGTTTCACCAATAGAGCCTTGCTCTCAAGAATCTGTTTCAGGGTTTCTTGACCCATGAACAGAACCTTGCATCTTTGTCAAAACATAGATCTCTTTGATCTAAAAATGATGAACTTTTAAGAGTTTGAATATGAATAATGAAAATTAACAATGGAGTTTTGTATTTAATGGATTATATCATCTTTTTAATAATAAGGATCTCAGAGCTCTCGGGGGATTTCTTTAAATTCCCCTTATTAGGATTTTGACAGTCACTCCTGTTTGCAGAGCATTGCTCTCAAGAAGTTTAACTTTCTTCTGTATTTTTTTTATATCGCTAATCTTCTTGTGATGTTTCCTCCAGGCATAATGGCGGCGCGTCTATACAGTTTGCACGAGTTCATCACATACGAGGATATCCGCGCACAGGGCCATCATCAGAACCAGGAGTTTACGGATGCCCAGTGTGCGGAGGTCATGGGTCGTCTGAACGCACGTCTTGGTTGGCTGCTCCCCCGCCGCTCTGCTCTCTTGAAAGTCGTGTTGGGAGCGATCTGGAGGGCACTCCCGGGGTTCCATGAGGCCCTAACGCTCAATGCGCTGGATGATGCCGAGGACAAGGTGCATTCAGTATACCTGTCGGGGCTGATCTCGAAGAAACGACGAGATAGCCTCATCGACATCCTGCATCAAATTTTCCAGTAGACGACGATAGTTGCTGCTTACCGAAGACCGGGCGGGCTTGCCGAGGACCTCGACACACAGGAGCGCGAGAGGTTGCGCACGAGAATAATCCGAAAGGCCAGAAGAACTTTGAATGGCCTTACTTTTGAATTCCTCAATCCGTTCCCTGGATCTGAGGTTATTCCATTGTAATTTTCTTTTATCGCTTTTATGATTGTAAGAAGTTCTGGCAATATTAATGGAAATTTTTTATCCGAGCTTGTCTTTATTTTTTGTTCTGAGTCTTTTGCCTATGCATAACTGAATGTGTCTTGAACGCTTGATCAAATGTAAATCGGATGCTCTTTCTGTTGCTTTCTTCTTTCTTTTATTGTCAGCATGCTATCTTAATAAACATAATTGGGAGATAACTTAGTTTTTTTTTGTTTTTCCAAAAGATAGCGATGGCTTAGGCCGCAGGTTCGGATCTGCCGCCTAAGACTTTTCAACTCTATGAGCCGTGAGGGTCTCATAGAGATTTTTCTCCCTACGGATCGAGAGGATCTCGTAGGTGGGTTTTCTCCTTAGGAATCGTGAGGATTCCTAAGTGTGTTTTCTCTTGTAAGTCGTAAGGATCATATAAGAGAATTTTTCCCTCTTATGAATCGAGAGGACCCGTAAGCGGTTGTTTCCCTCCTTGTCGAAACTCGACTTTGGAGAGTGAGACCCGTGAATAGTATGCAAGAGACCGTTTTAGATCGACTTGCAGGGTCCCATTGTTCAGGAAGCAAGTTTTTTAGTCCCTGCTGCCTGAGGCTTCATCTTGCAAGTTGAGACGAATCGGGAACTTTTCCGCGGAGACACTGATTTCTCTGCGAGCCGACGCGAATCAGGAGGCTCTCGTCAAGGATTGTTTGTTTCCCTGAGTTGAAGTATTTGCCAAGGATTATTTGTTTCCCTAGCGCCAAGGATTATTTGTTTCCCTGGTGTTGAAACGAGTCGAGAATTTCCCACGGAGGCACTGGTTGCTCTGCGAGTCGACGCGGATCAGGAGGCTCTCGTCAAGGATTGTTTGTTTCCCTGAGTTGAGGTATTTGCTAAGGAGTATTTGTTTCCCTAGCGCCAAGGATTATTTGTTTCCCTGGTGTTGAAACGAGTCGAGAATTTCCCACGGAGGCACTGGTTGCTCTGCGAGTCGACGCAGATCAGGAGGCTCTCGTCAAGATAGTTTGTTTCCCTGAGTTGAGGTATTTGCTAAGGATTATTTGTTTCCCTAGCGCCAAGGATTATTTGTTTCCCTGGTGTTGAAACGAGTCGAGAATTTCCCACGGAGGCACTAGTTTCTCTGCGAGTCGACGCGGATCAGGAGGCTCTCGTCAAGGATTGTTTGTTTCCCTGAGTTGAGATATTTGCCAAGGATTATTTATTTCCCTAGCGCCAAGGATTATTTGTTTCCCTGGTGTTGAAACGAGTCGAGAATTTCCCACGGAGGCACTGGTTGCTCTGTGAGTCGACGCGGATTAGGAGGCTCTCGTCAAGGATTGTTTGTTTCCTTGAGTTGAGGTATTTGCCAAGAATTATTTGTTTCCCTAGCGCCAAGAATTATTTGTTTCCCTGGTGTTGAAACGAGTCGAGAATTTCCCACGGAGGCACTGGTTGCTCTTCGAGTCGACGCGGATCAGGAGGCTCTTATCAAGGATTGTTTGTTTCCCTGAGTTGAGGTATTTGCCAAGTATTATTTGTTTCTCTGGTGTTGAAATGAGTCGAGAATTTCCCACGGAGGCACTGGTTGCTCTGCGAGTCGACGCGGATTAGGAGGCTCTCGTCAAGGATTGTTTGTTTCCCTGAGTTGAGGTATTTGCTAAGGATTATTTGTTTCCCTAGCGCCAAGGATTATTTGTTTCTCTGGTGTTGAAACGAATCGAGAATTTCCCACGGAGGCACTGGTTGCTCTGCGAGTCGACGCGAATCAGGAGGCTCTCATCAAGGATTGTTTGTTTTCCTGAGTTGAGGTATTTGCTAAGGATTATTTGTTTCCCTAGCGCCAAGGATTATTTGTTTCCCTGGTGTTGAAACGAATCGAGAATTTCCCACGGAGGCACTGGTTGCTCTGCGAGTCGACGCGGATCAGGAGGCTCTCGTCAAGGATTGTTTGTTTCCCTGAGTTGAGCTATTTGCTAAGGATTATTTGTTTCCCTAGCGTCAAGGATTATTTGTTTTCCTGGTGTTGAAACGAATCGAGAATTTCCCACGGAGGCACTGGTTGCTCTGCGAGTCGACGCGAATCAGGAGGCTCTCATCAAGGACGCTTGTTTCCCTGAATTGAGGTATTTGCCAAAGATACTGGTTTCTTCGGAGTTGGGATGAACCGTCGAGATTTGGCTTCGTTTTCTGGCGGAGCCTGTTGGGAGAGTATGGTTCCTTCTTTGTTTGTGCCCTTGGATTGTATACAGGGATCGATGTGATCTCAGCTGTAGGGCCGAAGTTTTATCATCTTTTTTTTTGTTTTATTTCCGCGATGCTCTATCATTTCAGCTTTTATATCGCGAAGGTCGTGATTGCCCAATCATTTCGGCTATTTTTCGCAGTGCCCAATCATTTCGGCTGTTTATTTTGTTTTCACTCGCTGCTTTTTATTGCGAGTTGCTCAATCATTTCGGCTATTTTGCATGCATACATTTTTACTTGTTGCTTTTTATTGCAAGTTGCCCTATCATTTCGGCTATTCCGTATGCATGTGCGGCCTACTGGCTTTCCGCCGTAAACCTGGAATTAGACACCGATTTCGGCATCAACACCGCTACAACTGGGATATTGCCAGGAGCGAATCATCATTTGCCTCTGTCGATGTCGAACAAGGGTGGCTTAGCGAACAGGATTAAGGCGTTGTCGACTAAGGCTTTTAACTTCATGAGCCGTAAGAGTCTCACAAAGGTATTTCTCCCTACAAGTCATGAGGATCTTGTAGGTGTATTTTCTCCTTAGGAATCGTGAGGATTCCTAAGTGCATGTTCCTCTGTAAGTCGTAAGGATCCTACAGGAGGGTTTTCTCCTTGTAAATCGAGTGGACTTACAAGGGTCATGCGAACATATTCCCAGTCACGGATGGATCTTGGTTAGGGAAATGTTTATTCGTGCCCGTGGATTGTATACAAGAGTCAGTATTGAACCACTTGTAGGGCAATATTAGAGGTTGTGGGGGTTGCTTAAGCACAGGTTTAGGTTTCTGCAACTTAAGACTTTCAACTCTTATGAGCCGTGAGGGTCCCATAAGAGAGTTCTCCTTCCGAGTCGTGAGGATCTCGCAAGTGTATTTTCTCCTTAGGAATCGTGGGGATCCCTGAGTGTGTTGCTTCCTTGTGAGTCGTAAGGATCTCACGCGGGTGGTTTCTCCTTACAAGGTCGAGAGGACCCTGTAAGTGTCTTTTAACGAGGTTGCGCCTTTTCGGGTTTTCACAAACACTCGCCGGCAGGCCTGCTGTTTTTACCCACGGAGCCCTTTCGGGTTTTCATCCATGCCCATTTTGCTTATGGACATACCGTTTTTATTTTATATTTTTTTATTTATTTATTTTCTTCTTCTCTTTTTTTTACGAGGTCGCGCCCTTTCGGGTTTTCACGAACACTCGCCGGTAGTCCTGCTGTTTTTACTCACGGCGCCCTTTCGGGTTTTCATCCGTGCCCTTTTTTTTGCTTATGGACATACCGTTTTTATTTATTTATATTTTTTTTTATTTTGTCAGCCTACGGATGCTGCGGTATTAGTTTAAGGACGTTTCGGTCCGCTATTAGTTTAAGGACGTTTCGGTCCGCCATTGAGAAGGCTGGCTACCGCTTATAAAGTTTGAGCTTAGGAAGATAGCGAGCGGACATAGTCGTCGTCATCTATCATTGACCTAGACGGTAACCTTCTAAGCGTAGTATTTCTTTAGGAAGCGACCATTTATTGGCCTGAAAGGCCTTTCACCGTGCATGTCCATGAGTAGATAGGCCCCACCCTGGTAGACCTTATCTATGATGTACGGGCCTTCATAGTTCGGCTCGAATTTTCCCCGCTTGGCGCGATTGGGGATCATAGGCCTTTTGACCACCAGCACAAGTTCGCCTTGGCGGAATGTCCTCGGTCGGGTCAATCTTTCATATGAGCGTGTCATCTTTGCTTTATAGGCCTCCAGATTTTGCTGCGCTATGAGCCGGGTCTCATCGAGGGCATCAAGCTCCTCAAGCCGAAGGTTAGCATTTTCTTCATCTGTTAGCTCGCAGTGGACCGCCACTCTTAGAGAGGGTAACTCTATTTCGAGGGGAAGTATTGCTTCCGTACCGAATACCAACGCGTACGGCGTTGTGTTTGTGGCCGTCTTGAACGTAGTTCGATATGCCCAGAGAGCTTCTTGCAATCTCTCGTGCCAGTCCTTCTTATTTCGGGACACCGTCTTCTTCATGATCTTCGTCAGGGTCTTGTTGAAGGCCTCGGCTAGACCGTTAGCTCGCGGATTATAAACTGAGGAGTATCTCCAGTCTATGTTGTGTTGTTGTGCGAAGCGACTGATCTTGTGGCTTCTGTAAGCTGGACCGTTATCGGAGATGATCCGTCTTGGCGTTCCAAACCGATATATGACGTGCGTCTTGAAGAAATGGAGGATATTCTCCGTCTTCACTTCCCTCAACGGTACTGCTTCTGCCCATTTGGAGAAATAGTCAGTCGTTGCCAGGATGAAACGATGTCCTTTGGACGATGCTGGTTCGATGGGGTCGACTATGTCGGTCCCCCACATTTCGAACGGCCAGCTGGCCACCGTTGGATGTAGTGGATTTGGATGCTGGTGGATGAAGTCCCCATGAATTTGGCATGAGTGGCATTGCTTCGCACATTCGAGGCAGTCCTGAATCATCGTGGGCCAGTAGCAGCCCATCCGTTTAATCTTCAACTTCATCTTCGGGCCCGCTTGGTGAGAACCACAGAGTCCGTCATGAACTTCCCGAACGACTCTTTTTGCTTCTTTAGGCCTTAGGCATCTCAGCCATAGAGAATCAAACAACCTTTTGTACAGAGTATCGTTGACGAAGGCGAAAGACAGAGCTCGTTTCATGAGCTGATGTCTTGTGGACGCTTCTTCAGGCATTCGGTGGGACTTAAAGTAGTCTATGAAGACTTCCCTCCAATCCTCAGCCTTTTCCCGGTCTTCTATTTGCAAGGTCGTCTGTTCAGTCGCTCCCTTCTCTTCGGATGATTCCGGAGATATTTCTGCTGGGGCAAGCACCCGACGGCTTTGTACCACATTTCTAACGCCATCGAGGTTCTCGTCAGCCAGTTCTTTAGCAAGTTTGGCCAACGCGACTGCTTTGCTGTTTTCCGCGCGCGGTATGCTTTCCAAAGTATAGGAGGGAATTTGGGTCAACAGTTGTTGCACCTTTTCACCATACTTCACCAACTCCGGTTTGCACGTTTGATAGTCGTCGTTTACTTGACTAACGAGTAGTTGGGAATATCCATATATGAGGAGGTTTTCAATTCCTATGTCGATGGCGATCTCAAGACCTGCTATCAAGGCTTCATATTCGGCTTCGTTATTCGTCCTCGGCTCTGTTAAGGAGAAAGCGAAGCGCATTATCCCTCCTTGTGGAGTCACGAAGATAAGGCCTACCCCCGATTTGATTATAGGGGTACTTTGTTTGCGCTTTTTCACGGAAGATGCACCATCGAAATAAAGCTCCCATCGGGTATCACTACTGTCGATCGCGTCAAACGCATGTTCGTTTGGAAGATCGCAATTCAGAGGAGAATCGGCAGGTATCGGGTGCTCAGCAAGGAAGTCGGTGATGGCCTGGCCTTTCACTGTCTTGAGAGGTTGATACATTATCGAGAATTCCATCAAGAGCAGGGCCCATTTAGTGAGTCGTCCCGTCAATATGGCCTTCGACATCAAATATTTAAGGGGGTCCACCTTTGAAATGAGACGGACTTCATGCGCCAACGCATAGTGCCTGAGCTTTGTTATCGCGAAGATCAACGCCAGGCAGTGTTTTTCAATGGGGGAGTAGTTGCTTTCTGCCCCCAGCAGAACTCGACTTAAGTAGTAGAGTGCTCTTTCCTTCCCTTGATCGTTCTCTTGTGCCCATAATGCGCCCGAGGAGCCTTCGAGAGCGGTTGTATAAAGAATTAGGGGCTTTCCCTTGACCGGAGCAGCCAACACCAGCGGGTTCTGCAGGTATTGTTTGATCTCGTCTAGCGCGCTTTGGCATTTTTGGTCCCAGACGAACGGGGTTCCTTTCTTCATTAGGTGGCTGTAAGGACGGCACTTTCCTGAAAAGTTGGCTATAAATCGCCGTATGTATGCGAGCTTCCCTTGGAGAGACCGCAACTGTTTGAGAGTTCTCGGCGGAGGCATTTCCATGATCGTTTTGATCTTTGACGGATCTATTTCGATACCTCGGTGCCGGATGATGAATCCCAGGAATTTGCCCGAGGAAACCCCGAACGCACACTTAAGAGGGTTCATCTTCAAGTTGTATTGCCGAAGGCGTTGAAATACGGTCTTCAAATGCTCGAGATGTTCCTCGTATGATTTGCTTTTAACCACGAGATCGTCGATATAGCATTCGACGATTTCGTGTATAAGGTCATCGAAGATCCTCGTCATGGCCCTTTGGTAGGTGGCACCGGCATTCTTTAAATCGAAGGGCATCACCTTGTAACAGAATATACCCAAAGGAGTCCGGAAGGCGGTGTGCTTCTGGTCTTCAGGATGCATCTTTATCTGATTATACCGTGACGAGCCGTCCATAAAGGAGAAAACCTCATGAGTGGACGTGTTGTCTATCATCAGTTCGGTGACTGGCACTGGGAAATCGTCCTTCGGGCAGGCTTTATTGAGATCCCGGAAGTCCACGCATATGCGCACTGTCCCATTTTTCTTCATCACCGGGACGATGTTGGCGATCCATTCAGGGTATTGAACTTCCTGGATGAAGCCAGAGTCGATCAGCTTCTTGACCTCGGCGTTGATACTCATCTCAAGCTCGAGCCGCATTCTTCTCGGCGCCTGTTTGACTGGCTTGACGTCCGGAGATATCGCCAATCTATGCACAACAATTTCTGGATCTAGTCCCGGCATTTCGGAATAGTTCCATGCGAAGTAATCTCTATGCTGTAGAAGCACGTCCTTTAACGCAGCCACCCTTTCTTCAGATAGCAGCTCGCTGATGAATGTCGGTCGCGGGTCATTCGCCGTTCCCAACTCAATTTTCTTAAGGTTATCTGCAGTGGTATGGATTCTGTAACAACTCCAATTTTGTATACCAAAAATTTGCTTTAAATATAGTGTACACTTGGAGTATTGATGTTGCTGGAAACAATTTAAGTATCTAATTCCTTACAATAATTACAAGAAGGAGCTTGTAGCTCATTGGTAACACCTTGCACTGCTGAACCAAGCCACCAGAGTTCGAATCCCATGCCCCACATAATTTTTATATCTTTTTGTTTTAATTTTTTTTAGAAGTCAAACGGTCAAACAGCCATAACTCACAATTTATTGCCAATTAAAAAAATTAAACTATACCAAAATTCCCCCCTGACCGAGCCCGACCCAACGGCACCCGACTCGGCCGGCGCCGCCGGCGGGACTCGGCCGGTCGGCCGAGTTGTCAATACGAAAAATGTTTGTGTTGACTGGGTCTCTTCACCGGCATACTCTAAATATTTTGTACTGTTACAGAATTCCCAATAAATCTCTTTAAACACCAAAATTAATGAATTTTTAATGTATTTATAATTTTTAATATTTTTTTTAACTCTAACCCTAACCCTAGCCTAGCCCTATATAAAGACCCCTATACTCTACCTTTTCCCCTCACAACTTTAAGTCCACTCTATCAAATTCTCGAGAACTCGGTACGAAGAGCGAGAAGCGAAGCGCTGCCGAAATCGACGACGGATTCCGGCGACCGGATCAGAACCTTCGCGACGTGTTCAACGAATCGACAACCACCACGTCCATTAGCTTCCTTAGCTTGTCCAAACCGTAAGTCCCACCTTCTTCTATCTCTCTTTTCTTTAAGATAAAAATACGACTTTTTGGAACCCGACGGAAATCGGACAAACCGATTTCCGATTCGGTTTTTCTATAAATTTCCACTTGTCACCTAATACATATTATCTACCCATATACCTGTTGACTATTAATCACCCATAAACCAATTTAATCAAACTTTTTCACATAAAATGATAACTTCTTTGCAAAACCGTATTCTTTTCATAAAAATACCATGAAGTTCATTTTTCTTAGTTTAATTAATTCCCTCACTCCTAAATAGGTTTATCTTGATCACTAAACTTGTAAAACCCAATTTGAATGAAATTTCACACATAAAATGATAACGTTTTCGAATACCGTATTCTTGCACTTTAATACCTTCAACTTTAACATAGCATGTTTTACCTTTAAACTTCACCAAAACTTAAAATAAGTCACGGGGTAATGACCTACCCCTACACACACTCAATATAACCCTAATTGATAAATATCAAAACACAGAATACGAAATTACAGGACTT
This sequence comes from Agapanthus africanus, assembly GCA_030015575.1. Lineage (NCBI taxonomy): Eukaryota > Viridiplantae > Streptophyta > Magnoliopsida > Asparagales > Amaryllidaceae > Agapanthus > Agapanthus africanus. Next base: position 646,577,162 of record JASDDO010000014.1, on the reverse strand, counting down.
TTCACTAAAATACCCTAATCTTTATTTAAAGCTTTAAGTTGTAAACTTTTCTAGATAAAATATTTTAATAAAATGAAAACACGATTGGTCATGGACATCGATCGTTTATCTAAACTGTCTTGTGGTGCCTAGGCAAGTGTGTCTAAGGCTAGTGGTTTTTAATTAGGCCCACGACTGTGGTTCCTTCCCACTTACCTGGCACTTACCTGACCGCAATTGACGGTGAAGAGGCGATTTGAGGCTTCTAATGACTCATCGTTTAGACTTAGAAGTAGGCTAGTTGGCTTAGGAAACCCTAATAACTAAAATACGGAAAACTGTACTCTTTTGCAAATAAATACCCCATATTTATAAAACCGTTTTCCCAAATGAAAAGTATTTATAAACCTAAGCAAAGTGCAGCTACAACCCACTTTTGGGGAACCTGTTAGGGATAGTACGGTTCATCGTGCACCCGCAGGCTAGTAGTGCGAGATTCAGACCTCCGCAAGGAGCATTCGGTCTCGAAAGGTTTAAAATACGACATTTAAGGAAAATGAGATTTTTTGAAAATAAAATATTCATTTAAAAATTATTCATGTGTTAATATATATATAATTATCATTTAAACATCTATTTTATCATAATATAAGTTTCCACATTTTCCTAAAAATTACAAGATTAAAAGTTACACTAAAATACCATGAATTTCAGATAAAACAATTAATACTTTTATTAGGATATATTCACTAGAATAACACAAATAAAATTCACATTCATTATAACAATAAAGTCGAATAATAAATACTTGAGGTGTATTTTGAAAAATATACAAAAGTACTTTTTTACATAAAACCCCCTCAAGTTTTACAAATTACAACAAGGCCCCTAGCTAATATTGAACTTCAAATTATCTTTCTTTTAGTCTGACTCGGGTTAGAGTCTGACTATTTCTGACTTGATTATGATTCAAGTCAATCTATATTCTTTTATAATCCAATACGATTTGAATACATGAATCCCTGAATCCAGTTAACAATATATTCTTTTTGACTGAATCAAACCATGGATATTCATCCATTATCCTGATATTCCATTTACCTGATTATACAGTTACAACATGTTTACTGATATCATGGTTTTGGTCAGTCATCCAACTTACATATTCCAATACTACAATACTGTTAAAACACTACGGGGTTTAAGGGGTAGATTGGTACGGAAGGTGTTAAAGGTGGCACGAGGTGGTCAGATTAAGACACCTAACCTGAATCCTATTGCTGTTGTACCGTGGCATAACGGTTCCTTGTACTTTCCTTTTGCTCTGATCTCTATCATATAGAGATCCCCCTCGTATACACTGGCATCCTTCTGTACCAAGCTACAAACAACAGCGTTACACAATGTTCCATAATATTCACTAATATAATAGTTAGAAAATACTGTTACTCTGTCTTTCTCATTCTTCTTATTCTTTGGGACTTACCGAGCGACCTGTTCGCTGACGACATTCTATTTCTTTCTTCTTTGAATGTCGTCAGGTGCGTTGGACCAAGCTGAGATTGAGCCCACCGGTGAAGATTTGGAGCAGTTCCAGGAAGATCCAGAGCTCTAGATACTGTACCTTGTTCTTTCCAGTTTATTTCATTTTCTGTTATGCCACTGTTTAGGCATTGTTTTTCATTCCAGTTGTATTTTCTTTTCCTGCATTGTAAAAAGAATGTTATTAATAAAAGTTGCTGTTATTTCCATATTATTCGTCTCTTGTGATTTACTTTATATTGCTTAGTTACGCTTAGCGTATGTACTTCTGAGTACATACGTAGCGGGCCTCGTCGCGTCCACTTTGCCGTACACTGGGAAGTGGGGCGTGACAGGTTTTGTTGGTGGCCCATGCAGGTCAGAGCTGTATGAATCCCTGTCATGCAGTTCTGGTCTGCGTGAACAATCTAAGCAATATAACACAAGAACCAGCAACTAAAACATTCTTTACAATTCATGTTCTTTAAATCTTGCAAATCTCTATTCCTTGAATCTTATCATTTCATGTATTTGAATCTGTCCTAATCCAAATTTTTCTTCAGGATTATGGATTCCCCGAACAACACCAGCACCAACGTCAACAATACCCCATCAGCACTACCTCTCACACCAGCTGTTCCCGCACTACCCACTGAGCAAACGATGTTATTTGATGCGATCCGTAGTCTTGTCGAGGGACAGCAACAACTTCTGAGTCGTCCTGAGACAGATGCACCGGGAATAAAGCAATTCAGAGCTTTGCACCCAAAGCAATTTTCGGGTAAAGGAAGCCCTCTCGAAGTAGAAGAATGGGCACAAAGCATCGAAGACGATATGGCAGCAGCTCAAGTGCCAGATAACGCTTGGGTCCGTGTAGCGAAGCTACAGCTCACGGATAATGCACGCAATTGGTGGAAGGCGGAAGAAACCCGTCTAGCGCAGCCGATTGAATGGAAGACATATCGCGAGAAGTTTGACGCGAAATATTTCCCTGTGACTGCCAGGTCCGCTATGGAGCAGCAGTTTATTCATCAACAACAAGGATCAATGTGGGAGAAATCGGTGGATGAATACGATGCTGAGTTCACTATGTTGAGCCGGTAAGATATGTCACAATAGTTCAATTTTATAAAATATCACATATTACACAGCTAACACAATTTTTAAACAGATTCGCGGCACACCTGATACCGACGGACGAGATCAGAGCCCGTCGTTTTCAGCAAGGTTTGGACACAGAGATCAAGGCTGCTCTAGCCACAGGAAAGTTTTTGACTCATGAGGAAGCCCTAGAAGCTGCCCGCAGTTATGAGGCAGTCATAAAAGAGAGGGGCAGACCTCAGTCTGCAGGAGTCAAACGCCCTGCCAACCAGATGGCAGGTGGAGCCACGTCCAGACCATCTTTCGTGCCGAGGCGACCCGGAGTACCAACTCATCGTCCTAGCCCAGCCTTTTGCACCTACTGCAAGAGAACTGGACATATGATGAAGGACTGCCGTCGAGCCAACCGCCTCTGCTTAATCTGCGGTTCAGCCACTCATGATATTGGATCTTGTCCTTAAAGGCAAAACTCAGTTGTTGCACCCAGGCCAGCAAATACTTATCAGCAGCGACCAGCTCTTCAGGCACCTGCTCCCAGACTTGCACTGCCTGCACCACCTAGGGGACCCCAAGCTGCACCACCTCCTCGACAGTTCCATCAAGCTCAAAGGAACGTTCAGAGGAATGCTCCTCAGGCCAGGAGGAATGTGCCGAAACGCTAGGCTTTCATGATGTCTGTGGAAGAAGCTGAGGCTACTGGCCAAGTCATTACTGGTAAACCTTCTTTCTCAAACTTATCTTCAGTCTTGTTTATCTACACATTTTCCCTATACCTGAACCTATCCCATATACCTTAGGTACAATCCTAGTAGCTTCACTACCTGCACTTGCACTGTTTGATACTGGAGCATCCCACTGCTTTATGTCGCAACGGTTTGTCCGAACCCATGCGATTCCAGTCTCACCGCTTGTATCCAGCTGGAACGTCAGTTCCGGAAATGGTGTTCTAAAGGCAACTATGGGATACATGTGTCCAGTCATCGTCTGCAGTCGAGAGTTTTACGCTGACTTCAAGGTACTGGACATACCAAACTTCGATGTGGTTCTAGGAATGGACTGGCTTGGAACCTTTTATGCTACCATCGACTGTCGTCAAAGGAGGGTAGTATTTGAGATTCCAGATCATCCGGTCTTCTATTTCAAGAGTGGAGATCGTACATTGGAGCCAAGTACTTACAAAGTAAGGCCAAGAGAAGCAGTAGTTGCAGCAGCTCATGCAGAGGAAGAATCAAGACCGGAGGTAGTTCGAAAGTTCGACGATGTATTCCCTGACGATATATCAGGTTTGCCTCCCGATCGAGCTCTTGAATTCAGTATTGACTTAGTACCAGGAGCACAACCAGTGATCAAAGCACCGTATAGACTAATTCCGGAAGGATTGAAAGAAGTTCGAACACAGTTGGACGAATTACTGGCGAAAGGATGGATTCGTCCCAGCACTTCAAGTTGGGGAGCACCTGTACTGTTGGTGAAGAAGAAGGAAGGCTCATACAGAATGTGTATCGACTATAGGGCCTTGAACGAAGTTACTATAAAGAACAAGTATCCACTCCCGCGCATCGACGATTTATTCGATCAGCTAAGTGGATCTTGTGTTTTCTCTAAACTAGATCTTCGTTCAGGTTATCATCAAGTGAAGGTCAAGGAGGCTGATATTCACAAAACAGCTTTTAGAACTCGCTATGGACATTACGAATTTCTAGTAATTCCATTTGGAGTGACCAATGCACCAGCAATTTTCATGAACCTTATGAACCAAGTTTTCCGGGAGTATTTAGACAGGTTCGTTGTCATCTTTATCGACGACATCCTGGTATATTCTAAGAATCGGAAAGAGCATGCGGAACACTTACGAATTGTCCTGGAAACACTTCGACAACATAAGCTTTATGCCAAATACAGCAAGTGCGAGTTTTGGCTAAAACATGTTGGTTTTCTTGGACACATCGTATCAGGAGAAGGGATTTCTGTGGATCCAGCAAAGGTTTCAGCAGTCAGCGAATGGCCTACACCAAAATCAGTGAAGGATATTCGGAGTTTCTTGGGCTTAGCTGGATATTACAAAAGATTCATTGAAGGCTTTTCGAAGATAGCAACACCCCTGACCAAGCTCACACGAAAAGATGAAGAATTTGTGTGGTCAGAAGCATGCGAGCAAGCTTTCGTAGAACTCAAGTCAAGACTGACATCTGCACCTATTCTCGTCATACCGGATCAATCTGGAGGATTCGAAGTGCATTGTGATGCATCCGGTAAGGGACTAGGATGTGTTCTACATCAGCACGGTAAGGTTGTGGCTTATGCTTCAAGACAACTGAAGACTCATGAGCGCAGTTATCCGACGCATGATCTAGAGTTGGCAGCCGTCATCTTTGCTCTCAAGATTTGGCGCCACTACTTACTTGGTGAACGAGTGAATATCTACACAGATCATAAAAGTCTGAAGTACGTGTTTACTCAGAAGGAGTTGAATATGTGGCAGAGAAGATGGTTAGAACTTATGGCGGACTTTGACATCAACTTGCAATATCATCCAGGGAAGGTGAACGTAGTACCTGATGCTCTTAGTCGCCAACCATTAGCAATGAATTTCACCGCCCAGTGGAAGCTTCAGCAGGACCTACATCAGACGGAGATTGAACTAGTCATGCCAGGTGATGTTTCAAATTTGATGAATCTACAAGTCCAATCAACTATTGTCAACCAGATCAAGGCAGCTCAAGCCAGCGATGCTAAGTTGCAAAAGATCAGAGAACAAGTGGAGAATGGACTCAGAACAGATTTCATCATCCATGAAGACGGATCTTTGAGATACGGCAGCAGATTGTGTGTACCAAAGGGTCCTGTTCGGGAAGAGTTAATGAAAGAAGCTCACAGCTTTCCCTATTCAGTACATCCTGGAGGTACCAAAATGTACAAAGATCTACGTCAGAATTATTGGTGGCATGGAATGAAGCGTGAAGTAGCCAGGAGTGTCGCAAAATGCTTGGTGTGTCAGCAAGTAAAGGCTGAACATCACAGGACAGCTGGACTACTTCAACCGTTACCAATTCCAGAATGGAAGTGGCAGCATATCACGATGGACTTTGTAACCGCTCTTCCTCGCAGCACAAAGGGTAACGATGCGATTTGGGTAATTGTGGATCGACTCACAAAGTCGGCTCACTTCATCCCATTTCGAGTTGGTCAATCAACTGAGACATTAGCGAAGAAGTACATGGAGGTAATAATCTAAATTAAGATTTAAACTATTCATAATGTACTATCTCTGATACCCATGAACTCATACAGGAAATTGTGAGACTTCATGGAGTACCGGTCTGCATTGTCTCCGATCGTGACACCAGGTTCCGATCGCAATTTTGGCAGAGTCTGCAAGCAAGCTTGGAAACAAGTCTGAACTTCAGCACGGCTTACCAACCACAAATAGATGGTCAGTCGGAACGAACTATTCAGATCTTGGAGGATATGCTCAGAGCATGTATGCTCGACTTCAAGGGATCGTGGGAAGATCACCTGCATCTTGTGGAGTTTGCGTACAACAACAGCTACCAAGCAAGCATAGGAATGACACCTTTTGCAGCATTATATGGAAGGAAGTTTCGATCACCATTAAGTTGGGACGACATCGGAGATAGGGAACTCCTTGGACCAGAGATGATAGTAGCGACCGTTGATGTGGTTCGTACTATCAGGGAAAGAATGCGCATAACCCAAGATAGACAGAAACACTGGGCTGATGCGAAGAGACGACACTTGGAGTTCCAGCCAGGAGATCATGTATTCCTGAAAATCTCTCCGAACCGCGGAGTGATCATATTTGGAAGACGGGGAAAGTTGAGTCCAAGATACATTGGACCGTTCGATATACTCGAACGAATCGGTGAGGTGGCATATCGTTTAGCGCTTCCACCCTTATTGGAAGGAGTGCATAACGTGTTCCACATATCCCAACTCAGAAGGTATGTGAGTGACCCCAGCCATGTACTTGATCATTCCGAGCTCACGATACAGCCCGATTTGTCTTGTGAGCAACAACCTGTGGAGATCCTGGACAGGAAAGTGAAGACACTTCGGAACAAAGAAGTTAATTTGGTCCGGGTAATGTGGAGGAAAGACACTCCAGGAGAATCCACGTGGGAAAGGGAGGATGAGATGCGTGCAAGATATCCGCACCTTTTTGTAAACTAGTCCTCAAAATAAAAGTTGTAAATTTCGAGGACGAAATTTTTGTAAGGAGGGTAGATTGTAACAACTCCAATTTTGTATACCAAAAATTTGCTTTAAATATAGTGTACACTTGGAGTATTGATGTTGCTGGAAACAATTTAAGTATCTAATTCCTTACAATAATTACAAGAAGGAGCTTGTAGCTCATTGGTAACACCTTGCACTGCTGAACCAAGTCACCAGAGTTCGAATCCCATGCCCCACATAATTTTTATATCCTTTTGTTTTAATTTTTTTTAGAAGTCAAACGGTCAAACAGCCATAACTTACAATTTGTTACCAATTAAAAAAATTAAACTATACCAAAATTCCCCCCTGACCGAGCCCGACCCAACGGCACCCGACTCGGCCGAATCGGTCGGCGCCGCCGGCCGGACTCGGCCGGTCGGCCGAGTCGTCAACACGAAAAATGTTCGTGTTGACTGGGTCTCTTCACCTGCATACTCTAAATATTTTGTACTGTTACAGAATTCCCAATAAATCTCTTTAAACACCAAAATTAATGAATTTTTATATTTTTTAATATTTTTTTTAACCCTAACCCTAACCCTAGCCTAGCCCTATATAAAGACCCCTATACTCTACCTTTTCCCCTCACAACTCTAAGTCCACTCTATCAAATTCTCGAGAACTCGGTACGAAGAGCGAGAAGCGAAGCGCTGCCGAAATCGACGACGGATTCCGGCGACCGGATCAGAACCTTCGCGACGTGTTCAACGAATCGACAACCACCACGTCCATTAGCTTCCTTAGCTTGTCCAAACCGTAAGTCCCACCTTCTTCTATCTCTCTTTTCTTTAAGATAAAAATACGACTTTTTGGAACCCGACGGAAATCGGACAAACCGATTTCCGATTCGGTTTTTCTATAAATTTCCACTTGTCACCTAATACATATTATCTACCCATATGCCTGTTGACTATTAATCACCCATAAACCAATTTAATCAAACTTTTTCACATAAAATGATAACTTCTTTGCAAAACCGTATTCTTTTCATAAAAATACCATGAAGTTCATTTTTCTTAGTTTAATTAATTCCCTCACTCCTAAATAGGTTTATCTTGATCACTAAACTTGTAAAACCCAATTTGAATGAAATTTCACACATAAAATGATAACGTTTTCGAATACCGTATTCTTGCACTTTAATACCTTCAACTTTAACATAGCATGTTTTACCTTTAAACTTCACCAAAACTTAAAATAAGTCACGGGGTAATGACCTACCCCTACACACACTCAATATAACCCTAATTGATAAATATCAAAACACAGAATACGAAATTACAGGACTTTTCACTAAAATACCCTAATCTTTATTTAAAGCTTTAAGTTGTAAACTTTTCTAGATAAAATATTTTAATAAAATGAAAACACGATTGGTCATGGACATCGATCGTTTATCTAAACTGTCTTGTGGTGCCTAGGCAAGTGTGTCTAAGGCTAGTGGTTTTTAATTAGGCCCACGACTGTGGTTCCTTCCCACTTACCTGGCACTTACCTGGCCGCAATTGACGGTGAAGAGGCGATTTGAGGCTTCTAATGACTCATCGTTTAGACTTAGAAGTAGGCTAGTTGGCTTAGGAAACCCTAATAACTAAAATACGGAAAACTGTACTCTTTTGCAAATAAATACCCCATATTTATAAAACCGTTTTCCCAGAAAAGTATTTATAAACCTAAGCAAAGTGCCGCTACAACCCACTTTTGGGGAACCTGTTAGGGATAGTACGGTTCATCGTGCACCCGCAGGCTAGTAGTGCGAGATTCAGACCTCCGCAAGGAGCATTCGGTCTCGAAAGGTTTAAAATACGACATTTAAGGAAAATGAGATTTTTTGAAAATAAAATATTCATTTAAAAATTATTCATGTGTTAATATATATATAATTATCATTTAAACATCTATTTTATCATAATATAAGTTTCCACATTTTCCTAAAAATTACAAGATTAAAAGTTACACTAAAATACCATGAATTTCAGATAAAACAATTAATACTTTTATTAGGATATATTCACTAGAATAACACAAATAAAATTCACATTCATTATAACAATAAAGTCGAATAATAAATACTTGAGGTGTATTTTGAAAAATATACAAAAGTACTTTTTTACATAAAACCCCCTCAAGTTTTACAAATTACAATAAGGCCCCTAGCTAATATTGAACTTCAAATTATCTTTCTTTTAGTCTGACTCGGGTTAGAGTCTGACTATTTCTGACTTGATTATGATTCAAGTCAATCTATATTCTTTTATAATCCAATACGATTTGAATACATGAATCCCTGAATCCAGTTAACAATATATTCTTTTTGACTGAATCAAACCATGGATATTCATCCATTATCCTGATATTCCATTTACCTGATTATACAGTTACAACATGTTTACTGATATCATGGTTTTGGTCAGTCATCCAACTTACATATTCCAATACTACAATACTGTTAAAACACTACGGGGTTTAAGGGGTAGATTGGTACGGAAGGTGTTAAAGGTGGCACGAGGTGGTCAGATTAAGACACCTAACCTGAATCCTATTGCTGTTGTACCGTGGCATAACGGTTCCTTGTACTTTCCTTTTGCCCTGATCTCTATCATATAGAGATCCCCCTCGTATACACTGGCATCCTTCTGTACCAAGCTACAAACAACAGCGTTACACAATGTTCCATAATATTCACTAATATAATAGTTAGAAAATACTGTTACTCTGTCTTTCTCATTCTTCTTATTCTTTGGGACTTACCGAGCGACCTGTTCGCTGACGACATTCTATTTCTTTCTTCTTTGAATGTCGTCAGGTGCGTTGGACCAAGCTGAGATTGAGCCCACCGGTGAAGATTTGGAGCAGTTCCAGGAAGATCCAGAGCTCTAGATACTGTACCTTGTTCTTTCCAGTTTATTTCATTTTCTGTTATGCCACTGTTTAGGCATTGTTTTTCATTCCAGTTGTATTTTCTTTTCCTTCATTGTAAAAAGAATGTTATTAATAAAAGTTGCTGTTATTTCCATATTATTCGTCTCTTGTGATTTACTTTATATTGCTTAGTTACGCTTAGCGTATGTACTTCTGAGTACATACGTAGCGGGCCTCGTCGCGTCCACTTCGCCGTACACTGGGAAGCGGGGCGTGACAGATTCCATCTTCCAGCTCTTTTGGCGCTGGTGGGAATTCTGAGATTACCTTGTCGTTGCTGTTTTCGAAGCACCAGGGAAGGTCATCCATGTTCTCGGGCTCTTCTTTTGATATCGTTATCACGTGACAAGTACGAATTCGCTTCCAATCCCAATGTGGAACTAGTTCTTCTTCCGTGGTCTTGGGTTCGTGCTTCTGTGGCGGCGCTACCCTCCAGTTGTCGGACAGAGCGAACTTGCCAAGCTGGTACTGATCTTCAACCCAATTTTTGAAGGTGAAGCAGTCTTCGAGAGGATGCCCGACCACTCGGTGATAAGAGCAATAGTCTGGGTGTGAGACCTCGCCTGCTTGTTCGGGGTGTTTAGACTCCGGCAGTGTAAGCATTTGATGTTTTAAAGCAAGGTCAAGTATTTTCTTCGTCTTGTCCCGAGGAAAAGAGTATGCTCGACTCATTTTTCTCATGAGGGATAGATCGGAACCGCTCGATTTTCGCTCGCGTGGCCTCTTAGCCCCGCTTCGTTGCTGTTGAGCGCCTTTTTCACGTTTCTACTTGTTTCTGCCTCTGCGTCGGGCCTTCTTTATAACAGGTTGACAAGGAGCGGCATTTTCATCTTTCACGGCCTGTTGGAGAAGGCGTTGCGTTTTGGCTTTCTCGTAGATGACCATTTTGCGGTTATGATCGTCCCGGACTTTTGACCCGCTTCCTTTATAAGCTTGTTCATTTGTTCTTCGAACGACGGACTGGGCTCCTTTGCATCTGGAACTTTCACTGGCTCAGGATTAGCGTCTTCCCATTGAGCATCCGCTTCTTCATCGAAGTTATACACGGCGTAGCAGCTGTTTAGTAGCTCTCGTTTCTTTGACCGGATGTATCCAAGTCCTTTTGTCTCCATTCTCCCATTAGGCAGTTTGCGTTGAGTTCCGGGAACGTTCCAGACTTTGTCATAGAACTTGGCTTTTCGAACGGTCTGCTTGAAGGATATTCCTTCGCGTTTCAGCAGCTTTTTCAAACCTTCCGTATAATATCTGGGAAGACGGATAGGCTGAAGCCTGTCGAGCGTAGGATCCGTGCCATGCCAGATTTCTTTCTCCACTTTGGTTTCTTCAGAGCGGTAGAATAGAATTGCTTTTTCGCTTTCTTGCCTGGGAGGGATATAGAACGTTTGCAGCTCTTCTACATTGTAAATATTAAGTGCATCCAGTTCTTTATGGTGTTTAAGCGGCACCATGGCGACCTGTAGACTTTGTTCTTCGTCAGCGGACGTTTGTATTGAAGGTCGAGCAGAAAATACAGCATGGATCTCATCTTCCGAGTCACTACCAAAGATCAACGTAGGAGCAGACGGTCCTGGCTTGTTGTGTTGGGGCGGACCCGAATACACTATCTCCTCTTCCTCCTCGGTATCACTCCCGAAAACAGGGATGGTGGCGTTAGCTTTGTTGTCCGGCTTGTGACACCTTTCCGTGTCTTCGAAATCTGGTAAGAAGTATTTGGCATCTTCATATTTGCGGACTTCGTTCACGGAAAACAGATTCAGTTCTCCCGCCACGGCATACTCGAGACCATCCTTAGCGTATTTCATACACTGATGTTGTGTAGAAGGGATGACGTTGTACTCGTGTAACCACGGTCGGCCGAGCAGAGCATTGTAACATGTCTTGGCGTCTATGACGTGGAACTTAATGTCTGTGACGAGTAACCCAAAGCGTAGCGTCAGTACCACAGACCCAAGAGTTCTTGATGACTGGGAGTCAAACCCGGAGATGGTGATCTTGTCCCGAGCAAGGTGCTGGACGCTCATGTAGATTTCTTTTAAGACCCGCACATTGAGGAGATTAACGGAGGATCCATTGTCGATCAGGATTTTTCCTATCTTTATGTCGTGGCAGTATCCTGAGACATAAAGGGGGCGATTGTGTTCGCACGTCCCAAGGAGAAGGTCTTCATCACCAAAAGCGACATCGGCCGTGTGCACTTCCTCCAATTCATCCTTCATCTTTTCCTCGGCCAGGAAAGCTTGGAATTGCCCCGGATCCTGTAGTGGCTTGACTAACGAATCTCTCGCCTCCTTTGATAGCAAAAGGGCGTCAAGAATGCTGAGCTGTGAGGGTAGCTTCCTCAGATGCACTAAGACGTTGTAATCCACCTTACTTCTCTTCGGCGGGTCCCGGGCACTTAGCTCCTCCACAACTTGGTCATCTAAAACGATATCTTCAGAGACCTTTTCTTTCCCTTTATCTTTTCTGTTTGAGGGTCCGAGATTCTTTTCAGGCAGCGTCCGATTCCGCAGCCGAATATTTTCGCAAACCTTCGGCTCTTCTTCTTTTCCTGAAGTGGACTCTTTAAAGAGAGGGGCAAGTTCTAGCTCCTCATCAGAATCGCTCCCGAATGTAGGCACTTGTGACCCACCGGTGCTAACCATGCGACAATTGCCGGTAGTTCTTTTAAGCCCTTCGGTCGTATTTCTTTGCTCCCGACGAGTTTTACGCTTTTCCCGCTTAAAGCGTTGCCGATGAGCAATGTATCCTTGCCACCATCTATCGAAAGCTTTGCACTCTTGAGTGGGGTACGAAACCTTCTGATGATATAAGCAACAGGAGGGGTGCATTTCTATTTCACCAGTAATGTTTCCTTCGGAGGATGGTAGCTTCATGCCCATTGATATGGACTTAGCAAACCTTTTCCTCATCTTGAATTGGCTTTTGTCGGTAGTGGAGGTGTTTTGCTCCAGTGGGATCGTCTCAGCTCTTTCATCAAGTCGCTGGCGCTTGGCCCTTTCAAATATGACCGCCTCACGTTCTCGATTAGCTTTACTTTTCAACCAAGCTTCATTAAGGAATGCGTCAATTACTTCATCTGATGGCCCCAGAATTTTTGGTTCAGGGTCTGCCCCCAGCGTTCCAGTACAAGGAGTCTCCTCATCGTCCATGAACGAATGGGAAATCACATGACAGCTCGCCACATATTCTTCAGATTCATCAGATGAACTTTCTCCCTCGTCTTCCTCTTGAAAGACATGATTGAGGAACTCTTGGAATGTAATGGGAGTCTGTGCCTTCTGGTTGTATTCCTCCAGCGCGTCAATTTATTTTTGCAAGTCCGTGCGCTTGTCGCCAGGCTTCACGGGCTTCTTAGATTTCTTCTTCTTCTTTTTCGAAGATTTTGACGGCTGGTTGCGAGTGCTTGGGCCACCACCATCGGTCTTTAGAGTTGTACGTGGCTTCAACATCCCCCCAATGATCTGCGGTTCCAACGGGTTCTTCCACCTAATCGCTGGACATGTCTGAAGATCGTTTAGCATCCTCTTTGTCTTGGCTGATAATACAACCTCCCAAGGAGCTTCTTCAACGACGGAGCATGTTGCCCCCAGCGTATTCGTCCCCTTAGAGGTGTGGGGCCGCGGGGGATTCACCTTCCATTTGCCAGATAACACGAATTTGCCCTGTCGGTACTGGTTTTCAAGCCAATTTTTGAAAACGTAGCAATCTTTGATCGGATGGCCCAGTACTCGATGATAAGGACAGTAGTTGGGCTCATTGACATCACTTGGTTGAAACGGACGTTTTGGATCCGGCAGATTTATGAGTCGGTTGCGCAATACCAGCTCGAATAACCTTCTCGTTTTATCGTGGGGAAAAGAGTAAGAATGCCCTAGCCTCTCCTCAAGGGCTACGTACGGACGCATATTATTTTGACGAACAACCGGCTTCGAGTCGCTCGGTTGTTGTTGAGCATTAGCGACAACGATCGCTTTTCCCTTCCCTTTGTCATTTCGGGAGTCCAGCTTTGGAAGAGGAGGTTTATGGCCCATCTGATCCATTTGCGCTAGCTTGTCGATCAAGGCCTGGAAGGTAGTCGGCTTGAAAAACATCATAAATTGCGAGATGGTTGCTTGCGGATCAAGGGTTCCTACAAACATACCCACCGCGGGAGCTTCTTCAATGCGCTGCTCGCACTTCGACCATAAGTTCCGCCACCGTATAGCATATTGAACCCACGTCTCGCCTGGCTTTACCCTGGCGTTAATCAGTGCCGTCATCGGGGTGCGTTCACTGGCGCTTGCAAAACGCCGAGTAAACAGCAGCTCCATCTCTGCGAAGGTCTTGATAGAGTCGTTCGGGAGTTCAGAGTACCACTCGAACGCCGTATCTGATAAACTTCCAACGAACTGGCGAAGCAACAACTTGTCATCACCGCCGGTGTTGCCACAGAGTGCCCTGAACTGGGCAACATGCTGGTGAGGATTGCCCGTCCCCTTGTAGACATGGAGCTTGGGAATTGTGTAACCTGGCGGGTACTTGATTTGATCGTACCAACTTGGATATGGCCGCCCTGTTTTTACGACCTGGCCGGCTGCTTCGGTCGCATGATGAACCCGTATTTGTTGGGCTATGTACTCGTCCAAATCAGTTTTGGAGATTGTATCCTCCTTAGCCGTCGACAGAGCTGGCGGAGGATTTGATGTCTCTCCCCTATCGTCTCCAAGGACGATCGGGGGCTCTTCGGTCGGAGGATCTTGTTGTATCATCATCCCCACCATGTCTTGGAACAGGAGGCCCATACGTTGTATGTTGGCTGCTTGTTCAGCAGCCTCTTTGTCATTCTTCTCCAATATTCGACGAAGGAATTCGGCGTCGGTTTCTTCCTCCTGACGTTCATCCGAGGACGTTTCAGGGTTTTCTTTTGGCCCTGTAAGTACGGCCATAGCGTTCATCATCTCTTGGAGCTTCTACTGCTGCTCCTGCGCTTTGGTCACTGATCGCGTAAGCGGTCGATGACCCGTAGATATGCGACTGTCTTCTTTACCAGACGCCATGTAGACGGTATGAACTACAATGCCCCCTGACTTAGGGCGTTTGGGTTCACCACCTCTGATATTTGTCGTCGGCGCGGGGGTTTTCTCCGGCCTCCTTCTTTTGTGGGCCGTTGAAGTTGAAGGGGCCGTTGCAGTGGGCACCCTAGCGATCGTTGTCCCCTGCTGTTTAATAGGACGGTCTTTTTCTTTTTGCACCTTCGTCTTCTTTTGTTGACGAGAGTGATCTGGGTCGATTACGGAGTCTTGAACCCTTCGCCAAACCTTGTATATTTTTGAGGACAGCCGTTGAGGGGGCTGTTCTTGCTTTGTTTCCGGAACTCTCTCCGGGGGAGGAGGAGATCTTTTCAGTGCAGCGGTTGGAGAATTCTTACGTACCTTTCTCAGTAGTTCAAAGCTGTTCCCAGTTGGAACAGCAGCGTTGACTTCTACCACTGGAGCCGGTGGAGTTAGCCCTGAGGGGGAGTTGCCCCCTGCCTTCCTCACTCGTTGCCAATGGCGACGTCGAGCATGACGAGCCATTGGGACTGGCTCGGAGATTGAGACAGCTTCTTTTTGCCCCCTGTCTAAATGAGGCGCCGCTGGTGTTAACCTCTTAAAGACTGAAGTTGTCTTTTGAGGGATGATATTCAACCTGTCGAAGACAGATCCTCGAGCAGGGAGTGGAGCAGGAATCGTCAGTCTTGAAAAGACTGACTCTTTGACAGGGGAAGCCGCCTTGACGACTTCTGGAGCAGCAGTTATTGCCTTCCTTGGGACAGCCAATTTAGAGTTCTGATCCAGCCTGGTGAAAACAGAGGCTGTTAGTTTGGTAGTGGGCGACCCGTTGACAGGGGCCGTCGTAGCAGTGAGCCGGTCGAAGACCGACTTCTTGTTCACTTCCAATGCAGGTATTGGCATAGAGAAGCTTGTAGGTGGGATCATGGTCCCGAAAAACAGGCCGGTGGTGGCCTGGGTCACCTGTCCTACCGGCAGAGCGAGGAAGGAGGCCGCTTGGGGCCCATATGCCACACCTCCGGGGGAGGTGGAGCGTCCGTTGCAGTGGCACTTCGAGCAGTTGGTGCAGTTAGAGGCCATTGATGCTTGAGTTCTGCGCCAGGCAAAAGACCAAATCTTAGTAACCTGAAATCCAAAGGCAACCATTTAACAAACCGCGATTGGTTCGCGAGGACGACACACGAAGTGTGGAGTGGAAAGAGGAAAAGGTTCCACCGGGCGTGCCAAAATCTGTTCCCCTCCGAACGGCGGCCGACGACGCGAGGACGTCTTGCCTGAGATTCGGGGAAGATGCTATTTGGTTTTATCCGTCCACCTCTCCGAAGATGCCAAGTTGATTTATGGCACCGTGTATCGGAGGTTTAGACGGATGCGGCCGATGTAGCAGACTTCGTCAGATTCCCCCTCGCTTGAGGGGTTTTTGATTGTGGGGACGCTCTTCCCTGCAGGCGCAATCCCCTGCAGTTAATTACGCTACCGCATCGCGGTAACAACTTTCTCCTTCTCCAGAATTTCACTTCGTGTCGTGTGTGTTTGTTTTGTTTGTGGTTGCCCGTGGATTGTATACGGAGACTAAGCGATGTCGTCGCCCGTAGGACGTGGATTAGTCCAAATCCGTATTTACTTAGATTTGGGTTTGGTGTTTTGGTTTAAGGATACGTTAGCCGTATTTAGGCTAAGATCGACTTAAACGTTTGTTAAGGATACGTTAGTCTGATTTGAGACTAAGATCAACTTAACGGGATCGTTTTGGATCCGACAAAAGAGCGTTTGGGGACTCTATTGTTCCAGTTTAGGAACATAGGGGTCCATATTCCAGTTTAGGGACGTGGTGGTCCATATTCCAGTTTAGGGACGTGGTGGTCCATCGCCAGTTTAGGGACGTGGTGGTCCATACTCCAGTTTAGGGACGTGGTGGTCCATCGCCAGTTTAGGGACGTGGTGGTCCATACTCCAGTTTAGGGACGTGGTGGTCCATCGCCAGTTTAGGGACGTGGTGGTCCATACTCCAGTTTAGAGACGTGGTAGTCCATACTCCAGTTTACGGACGTGGTGGTCCATCATTAGTTTAAGGACGTTTCGGTCCAACATTAGTTTAAGGACGTTTCGGTCCGCCATTAGTTTAAGGACGTTTCGGTCCGCCATTCCCATTTTAGGGTAAATATTAGTTTAAGGACGTTTCGGTCCACGAGTTTTCGGTCCACGAGTTTAAGGACCCCGCAGTCCATATCGATGTGTGATCGTCGGGACCCGTCACCTCTCTGACGTTGTTGAAGGATTACAACGATGGGTGTCAGAGGAGTTCGGAGATGTACCCTCGAACCGGTCGTAAATTGATTTAGGGAGCAGCCGTGCTCAATCAATTTAATTTGAGGACTTATGGCCAGAATTGGGCTAAGTCCAGTTGAAAATGTTCAACATTTTATTTGCTTTTGCATTGCATTTCCTTTTATTTTTATTTGGGCTCTACCCATAAAGGATGCAGAGCATCAATTTGTTTTGGGCTCTGCCCATTTATAAATGATGCAAAGCATCTACTTTGTTTGGGCTCTGCCCCCGTTTTTTTTAAAAAATGCATAGCATTTTTGATTAGGCATGTTAGGCCTTTTAATTGGACTCTGTCCCTCTTCTTAATAATGCAGCGCATTAAATACTCTGACAGTGCCCCACGTGGCTTGTCAGGCGTTTTGCGCCAATTAATGAGCGCAAGCGCTCATGGAGGTGACACGTGTCACGCTCTGGTGAGCGCAAGCGCAACAGCGCAGTGCGCTGCGTCAGTGCGCTGCGCTGTTGTACTGCTGACACGTGGCGCTTCCTGGCGGCTTGCGCAATAATGCAGTTTTGGCAAGTGCTGGGCACTGTTCTTGAGAATCTTTTAGATTCAGAACCAATGGTTCATAAAAAGAAGTGCAAAGCACTGTTTGTTTTCTTGATCTAATTTAGATCAAAGAAAACATGTTCTTCTTGTTTTTCTTATCTCGAGGAACCAAGGGTTCATAGAAAAGTGCAAAGCACTATTTTTACTTTTGTTTTTTATTAAAGATCATTGATCTTGTCCTCAGATCAATGATTTGTTCATAAGAGAATTTTCTCTTTTTCTAAAGGTTTTTACCTTTTTTTGTTCTTGAGGAATTCTCTCCAATTCTTCAGAGTTCTCTCCGTTTGATTTTTCACAAAATGTTGATCTCCCTTTTGAATTGAGGTCTAGGGTCCTTTTTATAGTGCCCACAAATTAGTTAAAGAGATCTTTCTCTGAGTGATTTGGGGAATTTTTCCCACCGTTGGATCTTTGATCCAAGAGCTTCTGTTTTACAGAAGAAAATCTTCTTATTTTAACAAGAACATAAAGATTTCTTTAGAATCTTGATTCTGTTTGGCGCAAATGCCCTAGCGCGTGACACGTGTCGCGCAGCGCTTGCGCAGCTGTGCTTGCGCAACTGCGCAGACACGTGTCGCGCAGCGCAATGCTTGCGCGGCTGTGCGTGCGCAACTGCGCAGACACGTGTCGCGCAGCGCAGCGCTTGCGCGGCTGTGCGTGCGCAGCTGTGCGTGCGTAACTGCGCAGACACGTGTCGCGCAGCGCTTGCGCAACTGAAGCGTTGCTTCCTTTACTTCTGCTTTAAATAGAGCTTTGCTCTGATTGGGTGCGCTGCTTTGGGCGCTGCGCTGATGTATCTGCACCTGACACGTGGCGCGTTGCACGCGGCGCAAAGAATCTGAAGCGTTGCTTCATTTACTAAAGTTTAAATTTTCAACGTAGAGCTTTGCTCTAATTGGGGGAAGATGAAGCGTTGCTTCATCTCCCGTCTTGGAATTTGAACAGAGCTTTGCTCTGATTGGGGTAAACATTGACTATCACATCAAAACAGATGATCCGTCTCCACTATACTTGCTTTAGTTTACAAATAGACATAAGCTACTTACACACCTTCCGCTGCCCCCACTGACTACAATAACCCTCTTGCAGAGTCATATATACGTGCACTTCCAAATTCCCATTTAGAAAGACATTATAGTCATCCACCTGCCAAATATCATAGTCAAGAACAACACCAGTGCCAAGTCATATCTGTATGGACTTCAGCGTAAACACTAAAGTAAAAATCTCATCGCAATCCACACTGGGTATTTGATGAAAATCTTTACAACAAGTCTAGCCTTATTAGGTTAATACCTTTCCACCTGCATAGATCTTGAAAGATCTACTTACTCCTAATGAGTTTTACCCCTTCAGGAGCACCTAGTAAATTCCATAATTTGCTAAAGTGCGTGTAGTCCAACTTGGATATAAAGCATCCAGCCATCATCCGGAAGTCACCACTTCCCATGGCCTACTGATAACTAGTAGGGACATCATCACCATGATCTTGACCTTCCTGTCACCGTCTACGAGGAAACTGAAGTATCTCTCGGGTGGCTGAGATCACCTACTAAATCTGCGGAGTGGCTAAGGTTTGTCAAGCCTAATTGAATCTCCAGGTTCTACGAAATTTTCGGTAACCGTTTGTTGTTCTGAAATCACTTCCAGTTCTACCATACTCTCACTAGTTTTTTTTGCAAAAATATTCCATCTATAAAAAGATGGCGAGTCAAGAACAAATCATTTTTTGATCTTGAAAATGGTAGAATTTAAACCCTTGCAAATGCTTGGGATAACCCACAAACTGCCATTACTGAAACGTGCGTTGAGTATGTCCAGATTATGCTTTTAAACAAAAACCGGATAACTCTATATCTTAACATTCTCAAGATATCCTACTATTCTATATCCATATAGAATCTAAGGCACTGATTTAGATAGAACCATATTTAATTGGTACGCAGCTGTTTCCAGTGCATGTCCCAAATGTAAAAAGGCCATACAGTATTACTCATCATGGAGCGCACCCGCGGATGAGTAACCTGAGAGAGAATCAAGTTCTCAATATTACTACGACGGAATACCTGGCATAAGTATCTATATTTTCGATCACTTCGAAGAATCCTAATACTTCCAATGTATGGTCCTCTAATTTATTCTTATACCTATAAACTTCTCAAAATGTTTAGACCTTGCATTACAACGAATGTGTGTCTAAGACCAGAGAACTCATAGGTAAATTGAATGAAGTAAGATTACCAACCCATGTTCTAAAGGACACCGGATAACATACATTACCATATATTAGTCCTAAGAGTATATGTAACGTTTTGAAAATCGTTTCGGTGAAATTTCGGAAAATCGGTAAAATAAAGGGGTTTTCCGTAAAAAGTCAAAATATAAATATCTTTATTATAAAATTAAATATACATATTCTAGCTATGTAATTGCTAGTATTTGGTGTTTATTGAGCCACTGGTAAAATTTCAAAATTTCTATAAAAAAAATTCCGAAATTAATTATTTTAATATTATTTTAAGCCGTTAAAAATACATTAAATTAGCGATAAATACAAATTTGAATGGGCTAATTACATACTTTAGAATCATGACAACTAAAATCTAGTTAGTAATATAAATTTTTAGGATTTTATTCCAAGTTCTAATTGGTTATAATTAAGGGAACACTAAACTCTAAATAACTAAACCAAAACTTGCAATTTGGTAACTTGAGGGGGTCTTTTTGCATGAAATTTTCTTTGCAACCTCACACACATCCTCACCCACTCATTTGGCCGGCCCTTCCACCACCTTGGTAGCGCCCCACTTTCCCCCTCCATTTTGTCTTCATCTCATGTGAAAGAAATGGTTTTAAAAGGGTTTTAATATATGTTGATTGGGTGAGGGTATTGTGGTAATTTGGGGGGGGGCTTTGACTTGGATTTTTTCACCACTCCCTCATACTTATCCCCTTCCCTCACCTGGTCGAAATTCCCATCAGCAGCATCCCCTCTTGTTCCCCCAAATCCCCCTTTTCATTTTGCCTCAAATTCATCTCAAAAATCCATTAAAAATCCACAATTTCTTCACAAAACCAAAGCTAATCGCTATGCTACCTCCTCTCACACCCATATTAGTTTAAAACAAGGTGAAGGATGGTGTCTTTGGAGGCTAGAGAAACCTAGGGTTTCAAACTCGAGAGGTATAATTCTAATCTAATGTTTAATTTGTAGTTTGATTATGCTAAAATAGGCTTTTAAAGTGTTAATTTGGTTGTTGTTGCTTGTGTGATGAAATTCAAGAAAGGGGTTGAATTTCTAATTAGGGTTTGAAGCATCCCAAGTGGGTAAAATTGAGTGTTGTGGATATCTAGTGGGTTAGTTTGGATGATTGTGCGTGATCGCTATATCGTAAATCCGCAATGTTTGCGCCAATTTTCAATTCTAGTGCTTACTAGGTTTTTTAAATATTATGATAAATTGAGAATTAAAATATGGTAAGGGTTTCATCACATCATTGACATTATAATGAGTAGTTTAACACCTTAGGTTGTGCGAAACCTAGTCTAGTTGTTGAATTATGTATTGTTGCTTTAAAAGTGTTAAAATTGGGTAAAATTGCAAACTAGAATTTCGGTTTAATGAAAGTTAGTGAGATTAAAAATTTAATTAGGGTTTGTATGACTTAGTTATAATATTTAATGAATATTATGGCCATTAGTTTCGTTAAAACGTCAAGTTTCGTACTAAAACGGTAAACTTCGCTTGCTAGGTTTTCGGAAAAATAGCTTTTAAGGTGAGTTTGAGTTTTTTTGTGAATTTTAACCTATTTCATATTATAATTAGTGTTTGTGAATGTGCAAATGAGTGTGTTTGGGTTTTTCTCGATGGTTTGACGTTTGTACATCGACATCGAGGGTTGGTTTGGCTATTCTTGCATGCGTAGGCGATATGTTTTGACTTATGCGTGATACGCGTGCCGATTTGGTTTTCGTATACCGTTTCGATTTCGGATTTGGTTTTTATGCGTTACGATACGTGGTGACATGTTGGTACCCCAGGTGGACTTCGAGACGACAAGCAAGCGCGTGGCGACGTCGGCACCGACGAGCGCAGATCAGGTGAGTAGATTTATATCTACGGGGAGAAGTCGGGTGGATGGCGTATAGCACCCCCGCAGTCCGTAGTATAGTTGATGATATATATGCTATATAGGTGTTTAATGATACGAGGATGATTATCAAGGTATGATTTTTTGTTCATGGTTTAGTGAAGGATATGTAGAAGTACATTAGCGTAGCTTCTTAGTCGTGAACCCTAGAATATGTTCACACCCACTCGCACACACCTGCTTTCACTTTATTACCTGTGCGTATATGGGGATATGTATATATACACACACACACACATGGGTATGGGACTATGTATGTATATATATATACGTATACATATACACGGATTATGAAGATAGTACTTGGGAATGGAGATGAGTCGATGAGATTGGGATTGAGGCCGTGAGACCGGTGATGTTCCAGGGTTCGTATTTGAGATACGACATGATGTTTCAGCGGGTCCTTTAGACATGGTGTTTGCATTCACACGCATGCATATACATAGATGGTATCAGTATTGTACTAGACGTAGATCAGTATCCCGGATCATGATATCTGATAAAGAGGATACCAGATGAATAATGTGATGAATGTGATATTTGACCCGTACCCAGATTTGGGATACCGTACGATGGATTTACGTACGAGCTATATATTGATGATAGATCCGCACTCTTGACTCGAGGATGTCATATTATATTAAGGTATCGTATGGGATACTATTGAGGCGGGATCACCGACTATATATATATATATATATGTATATATATATATGTATCGACTCAGATGTTAGGCGGTTTCCTTACCTTTTGATCAGCCTTTTAGTTAGTCCTGTAGTTTATTAGTAAATGTTAGATTAGACTCGAGTCATACCTATTTCAAAATTAACGAATCGTGAGGATTTTAAAGACATACCAAGGGATACTATGGGTATTTCAAAGGACATATCTTTTCTTAAAAACACCGTAGCCCTTATTTTCTAAACACCACGATTCGTGTTATTTCAAATGGCACCACTGTATGACTCATATTTATATAAATGCAGATTAGTTATCATTGTGTTTATCATTCAGCTTCCGCATATTATTACTGTTCGCATCGCATTTGCATGTTTATATTGTACTCCCATATGCCATTATTGAGACCCTGCTGTTAGGACATCAACACCATTACCGATGATGCGTATGCTCCACATACACTTACTTGCCGGCTCACACACATCTTCATCGGTAATTGCCATGTCACGTACACTTTAGAAAATACTTTTTCGTTGACATAGCTTGATAGCTGATAATCGCAATATATTATAGCTTCCACATGCTAGTTTAAATTTTGCATTCATTGCATGATATTAGATGCATTCATACATTCATTGGTTATGCAGTATTATGGAGATTTATGCCGGTATTCACTTTTATTGGTATCATGATTTTGATGATTTCGGATTTACATGAGATTTCTGGATTTGGGAGAAAACCGCAAGAATTTAATAAAATCTTAGTATCATCATTTTAAAATGCAAATTGTGGTTTTCTCTTGATGTATGAGTCGTCCACCATGAGTTTTCATGATTGCTGTTGGATTTCGAGACTTGATTCGAGGAGTTGGATGAACCGTCTCGGGTACATGGTGGGCCCGTTATGGTACCCCGGGGCAAGAAGCTTGAGTTGTATTCGATGAGCCTTGCAGGGGAGAACTACCTACCGGTGATATTATTTGGACTCGTCGGTTATCCGGAGGATACCGGCCGGAGTCATGAGATGGTTATAGGCTGATCCATTCTGCCGGAGCCCGCGGGCCGATCCCGCAGATGATACGGATGCCTGAGATATTGATATTTGAGATATTGAGATTTGATACTGAGATACTGAGACTTATGTTTTGTGTCGATGCTTGACACTGATTTCTCTGTTGCATTCACTGATGATACATGATTGACATACATATAGAAATCTCATTGATTAAAGAAAACAGTTGTCTCACTCATGATATATTCTGTTTAAATTCGTAATGCATTCATACATCATATATCTGATATGTTGCTATCGAGGCACTGACACGAGCATGTAGTATTACACTATACATAGCTGGACCAGGATTTTATTAAGGATTTTACCTGATATGACCTAAGATAGCGTTATGCATGCGATTTCTACTCGTAGATGTTTTCTACTCAAGAGTTGGCAACTCACCCCCGTTGTGCCGCAGTTTCTTGCAGGTTTTGCCGTACAGATTCTTTGCGGCTTGCTGGCACATTGTTCTTTCCGGGTGATTGCTTTGGCAGGTCGGTTCTTTGCATTAGGACCACCATTGTTTATTATTTTTCAATTGTATCTAGAAACTTCATCAACCAGATTGTATATTTGAGAGAGTTAGAAGACCAGTTTGTTATTCTTTCGACCTTAGAGTCGCGCATTGTATTATTATGTTTTTCATGTTGTTTTGAGCTTCTTTTGAGTTTTGATCCTCGCCCTTGGCGTTGTATATTATATTGCTTGCGTGGTTGTGCCCGTCAATTGACGAAGAGCTAGCTCCCGCTTGGGGATGCCTTTTTTTTGTATTTCGTATACTATTCATGTTGTATCCGTTTGGGGCTAGTATTTACAAAGGAGACCCTGCTGAAATTTTCAGAAATACTTGAGATTTTAAAAATACACACTTCGGCTTATGTATTAAAACTACTTGCTTTAAATCGGTTTTTCCTTCACTCTACTGCTTCTTTGGTTTTGATTTCTGGGTTTTGGCTTACTTAGATTACGTACGCCTCGAGACGTTTCGTAATTTAAGTGCCGGTCATGTTCCGTACTTTTCGGGCCGTGACAAAGTTGGTATCAGAGCGTTAGGTTTTACCTTCGGATTGTAGGATGACCCTTGGTTGATGGAGTAGGTAGCTTGAGTAGAGTGACGTACCGTACGTATGTTCCGCGGCATATTTACGATACGATACTCCGCTTAAGAAGCCTTAGGATGTACATTTCTTTGCACAATATTATATTCCTTCCTATGATCTATCCTCATCAGTACCAGTTATGGTTTTGTTACCACGGTTGTGTGGGCACAGAGAGCTACGGCTAGAGTTGCGGTCAGCATGAGCTCTTCACGGACGAGGACTGACCGGGGCGTGATTCCAGGGACACACGATTGCATAGAGGTGTCATTTTATTATGTTTACGCGCCATGAGCAGTTGATGGATCGCTTCTATGAGATTTCTCGGACGTGCAGATCAACACCAGAGGATTAGGTTACCGCTAGAGGACAGCCAGAAGGTGATGACCGTTAATGCACCGCATTTTGATGATGGAGGCACTGTTCAGTGTGCAGACGAATGAGCCAGTGATTTTGGCGAATGAAAAGATATCGCCCCAGATGTTTGAAGCTAACTCCGCACGAGTTATACTTCGAGATATGATAGGAGATTGCTAGTCACCAGAGATGAAAGACTAGGACATGTGATTCATTGCCTACCCCGATCCGAGGTCATCAAATTGATTGATTCCAGCTAGAGACGACTTCACGCAGATACGTTGAGAGTCGATAGAGACACTCGAATGTCAGGATCCCATTTTCCAAGTTTAAAATATTCGGAAAACAATGCAAGCAATTCTATGGACCCTCTAGAAGAATGAAACCCTAACTCGATTTAATGACCATGGAACGCCGGTGAACCTTAGGGTTTGCGGCAGTTTAGCGGTGCCATTAGTGAGGCTTGGGTCTGCCCTTCTACGGTTGGTCCATAGGTGCTGTGGCATATATTCTATACTATTAAACTGTAACTAAGGTGTTGAGCTCTTGGGAGATTATGAGGTTTTGACAAATCGATAGGATGATTCGACTTCATTCGGATATCAGGTGATGAGATGCATTGCTTGGGAGACTCCAGATACGAGTATAGCCGTTGGAGCGCAGTCCATGCAGCCACGAAAAGACGAGTCCGAAGCAGTCGACATTAGAGAAAAGTGGAGTAAGAGGTTCGTACGAGATCTTGATGAGATGACGTTCCACTCCGCCGACATCAGAGATGTGATACGCCAGCAAAAGCGTTGACTATGGATATATCTTCCAAGAGGAGTTGTGATGAGTATACAGCCGTTCCGGAACAAGAAACAGAAATAGGTTTAGTAAGAGATGATAACTTCCGGGCAGTTCGGCAGGAACGAGATTTGGAAAGACCCCGAAAAGATCTTTCTAGAAATACTAAAGGAGAAGACCTGGACCCAGGAGCGGTCATATGACGCACACCCAGTAAGCCAGAGTTCGGCATCGTCGACGAGACATGTTATGAGTTACCATGATAGTTGGCCAGAAATCTTTAGAGGATGTGTCAGAGCGGACTGCTTCCGTTATCGTTCCTATATTGGACCGTTGAGCCGAGGAGCTATGTACTTAGCAATCTGCAGTAAGAGACGAGAGCCTAAGGGCACTAGGCGACAGGCCATGATCAGAAGTGTAAGTCGATGTAGTACACCCCAGTACTTATGGGGAGGCGGAATTTTCAAAAACGATCAAGTTTAAATAACGAACATCGACTAACCGCTTGAATCGAAACTAAACAAATAATAACCGAACACATAGCTATACTAAACAATAGTGTTTAGGGATTATACCAAATGAAAACGGTCCTTCGTCTTTGTGTCCTCCTTTGTTCTCCTCGGCCTTCTCTAGGTAGTAGACGATCCACCCGAGAGCGAAACTCCAAGCTAAACCTCTAACTTGAGGTAACTAATCAACTTTGATTGCTAATCAAAGATGAAAGGATGATGTAGAGTGTAGGTTATGGATTGTTTAGTCTAACTAATCCTTTGATCTCAACTCATGAGGTGTAAGGATTAGGGTTTGAAGATGAGAGCTTGAGGAGAGAGAATATGAGATAAGATAATGAGAGGAGAGAGAGTGTATCATAATATATTATGAAGCATTCCTTTTTAAGAATAATGCATAAAAGAAATGAATAAGCATGCTTCATAAAATATCTAGTGGTGATTCATTAGCATGAGTCATTAAGCAATAAATGTGCATTAATGAAATGAATGAATCACCACCATGACTCACTTTCTTATCCAAAAGAAACCTCCTTAGTCACATCTTCTAGAAGCTTCTCGTACAATTACGAGAACGCCCCTCCAATCCGCAAAAATACGGAAAAACTTTAGACTGTAAAAATCCAATAACCGGATACCAGTAACTGGCTTAAACCAAAGCCGACTGGTAAAAACTGTCCGAAAGTCGTACGCGCGTAAACGCACGTATGCGTCCGAACCCTTTGTCGCAAAACCATGCAACCTCTATATCGTTTCGCCTGGAGTAGGAAACTCTCTGTGTGGGACTCTAGAGACTCGACTACTACGCTGGCAGTGGGTTTAACCACAGACCGCAAGCGGCACTAGCTGTACGTAACGGTCCCCAGGTAGTTGTCGATAAGAAGGCCGATGAGTAAACCCATCCGAACTCCTACTGAGTCTGATGTGACAATCTCCATACAGTCCGGTCCGTTCGTCCAAGACTATCGCATATCGGGCCTAGGGGGGCGGCAAGCGTCAGTCCCCTAATAGCGGTATAAGTCGTGTCGGAGGGAAGCCCATTACACCCTGAGAAACTACTGGAACCTACCAGCAATTCTCGCTTGCCCTGGCCAGGGACTTTGCGTAATGGCTCTCTGACACAGCACGATATCTACTCCCAATACCGGGAGGGACGAATCCTGTCTAACTGCCACTGCCTCCAAGTGCTCGGGACTGCACCCAACTGCTACCTGTTTGCACGACTCCTTAGAGCCGTGGTAGGGGTAGCAATCTAAGAACAGTGGGACACACTCGAGGCGAAGTAGCAGTGTCAAGTCTGCGGACTACGCTGTACTCATGTCACCTGGGAACTGTTCACTGACGACTGGTATCAAACCAACCAACAGTCCCCTGTGAGTCCTGTCCGGTGTACCCGTAACCTAACGAGCACCTGTATACTATCTCCAGTACGACGTACTGACGGCTGTGGGACAGACCATCTCCCCAACTGGGATGAGAAGCGTACACACCAGTCTACTCCAGAGTATCGATGCTCTGTCTCGATAATCCAACGACCAGGGACCTGAATAAGGATGTGCTTGTAGACTACCCAGCCCCCACTAGTGTGACTGCCATCACAACGCTGGTAGACAAGCAAGATCCTAAGAGCTCTATCAATACGTACACTCACATATTAAGATAGAAAAACCAAGTAGCATACTACCATGTTTAGCAAGACTGTTATATACATGTGAATATCCCAAGCTTCCATTAAGTAATATACAAGCTAGTATGATACAGTAATGGCCTTCTAGGGCATAAACACTAACAATCTCCCACTTGCACTAGGGCCATGTACTGGCATATCGTAGACCAATGATCTCGAGTAGCCTCTCGAACTGAATCTGAGGAAGGGCCTTCGTGAATGGATCAGCAATGTTCTCTTCTGAAGCAACTCTCCGAACCTCGATCTCCTGACGATCAATGATCTCCCTGATCAGGTGATACCGCCTCAAGATGTGTCTGGATTTCTGATGGGACCTTGGTTCCTTCGCTAAAGCTATAGCTCCGTTGTTGTCGCAATACAGAGGTATTGGATCAACTATGGTAGGAACCACCTGAAGTTCTGTTAGGAACTTCTTCATCCAGACTGCTTCTTTTGCGGCATCGCAAGCAGCTATATACTCCGCTTCCATCGTCGAGTCAGCAACGGTGTCCTGCTTGGAGCTCTTCCAGCACACCGCCCCTCCATTGAGGGTAAAGACATAACCCGACATGGACTTGGAATCGTCCTTATCACTCTGGAAGCCGGAATCGGCAAAGGCCTCCAACCTGAGGTCTTTTCCGCCGTAAACCAAGAACATCTCCTTAGTCCTCCTCAGGTACTTGAGAATGTTCTTTACTGCTATCCAGTGTTTCTCCCCTGGGTCTGACTGATACCGGCTTACCACGCTCAGTGCGTAAGCTACATCTGGTCTGGTACACAACATCGCATACATTATAGAGCCTACCGCAGAAGCGTAGGGTATAATAGACATGCGTTCCCTTTCCAAGTCAGTCTTGGGAGACATCTCTTTGGAGAGGGTGATTCCGTGACAAGCCGGTAGATTACCGCGCTTAGAATCTTCCATACTGAATCTTTTCAGTACAGTGTCGATATACCTGGACTGCGAAAGTCCCAACATCCTCTTGGATCTATCACGATAGATCCGGATCTCCAGAATGTAAGAGGCATCACCCAGGTCTTTCATGGAGAACCTGTGTGACAAGAATCCTTTGACAGATTGTAGCATAGGAATGTCATTTCCTATCAATAGAATGTCATCCACGTACAAGACGAGGAATACGACACTTCTGGCCACAACTTTACTATATATGCACGGTTCATCTGGATTTTTGATAAAGTCATATTCTTTGACTGTCTCATCAAAACAGATGTTCCAACTCCGCGATGCCTGCTTTAGTCCATAAATAGACTTAAGCAGCTTGCATACTTTCCCGCTGCTCCCACTCTGATTGAAACCCTCTGGCTGATCCATATAGACGCTCTCTTCTAAATTTCCATTCAGAAAAGCCGTCTTTACGTCCATCTGCCAGATTTCATAATCATGGAAGGCAGCAATAGCAAGAAGGACCCGAATGGATTTGAGCATAGCCACTGGAGAAAAGGTTTCGTCATAGTCCAAACCAGGTCTTTGACGAAAACCCTTTGCAACAAGTCTAGCCTTATAGGTTTCCACCTGTCCATCTACACCAATCTTTTTCTTGAAGATCCATTTGCATCCTATGGGTTTTACCCCATCTGGAGCAAAGTCCAAAGTCCATACTTTGTTGGTGTACATGGACTCCATCTCGGTTCGCATTGCATCTAGCCATCGTACCGAGTCGCCGCTCTGGATGGCCTGCTGGAAGTCAGTAGGTTCATCATCATCTATGATGCAATCCTCTCTATCCCCGTCTATGAGAAAACCGTAGTATCTCTCAGGCGGATGAGACGGCCTACTACTCCTGCGGAGGGGTGCGGGAATGTTCTGTTCTTCTTGAACCTCTGGTTCTACCAAACTTTCAGTAGCAGTTTGTGGTTCTGGAATTTCTTCCAGTTCTATTTCGCTCCCACTTATTTCCTTTTCTAAAAACTGATTTTCCAGAAAATGGGCATTACGAGAAACAAAAACCTTTTGTTCCTCTGCGTAATAGAAATAATATCCCTTGGAGTTCTTTGGATATCCCACAAACATACATTTTACTGATCGTGCCTCGAGCTTGTCCACATGCTGCTTTTTAACAAAAGCTGGACATCCCCAAATCTTCATATGCTGAAGATGGGGTTTCTTCCCAGTCCACATCTGATATGGAGTGGTAGGCACAGTCTTGGTAGGAGCTCTGTTCAGAAGATATGCCGCTGATTCTAGCGCATAACCCCAGAAAGATCGCGGTA
The DNA here is from genome assembly GCA_030015575.1 of Agapanthus africanus. Classification (NCBI taxonomy): domain Eukaryota; kingdom Viridiplantae; phylum Streptophyta; class Magnoliopsida; order Asparagales; family Amaryllidaceae; genus Agapanthus; species Agapanthus africanus. Next base: position 646,546,963 of record JASDDO010000014.1, on the reverse strand, counting down.
ACTCAGCATTACTCATCATGGATCGTACCATATCTAATAGGGTTCGATTCCGTCTCTCCGATACACCGTTATGCTGTGGAGTGTATGGAGGAGTAAGCTGAGAGAGAATTCCTTTCTCTTTTAGGTAACCTAGGAACTCGGCACTTAAGTATTCTCCACCTCGATCAGATCTCAGTGTTTTTATACTTTTGCCGGTTTGGTTTTCTACTTCATTCTTATACTCTTGGAATTTCTCAAAAGCCTCGGATTTATGTTTCATCAGATAAATGAATCCGTATCTTGAGTAATCATCCGTGAAAGTAATGAAATAGGAAAAACCACCTCTCGCATGTGTAGACATTGGACCGCATACATCACTGTGTATGAGTCCTAAGAGCTCGCTCGCTCTTACTCCTTGTCCAGTAAATGGAGTCTTTGTCATCTTTCCTTTGAGACAGGATTGACAAGTGTCATAAGATTGATATTCGAACGAGTCCAAATATCCTTCTCTATGCAACTTAGTCAACCTTCTCTCATTGATGTGACCCAGTCTACAATGCCATAAGAAAGCTTTATTCAAATCTGGAGACTTTCTTTTTAGTGTGTTCTGGACATTGAAAATTTGGAGTTGGTTTAAAACATATATGCCGTTATTTAATGTACCGGACCCAATCAAACCATGATTAAGGTGGATGTTGACAACATCTCTTACAAACGTGAAATCATAACCTTTATTTGATAACAAGGAAACTGATATGATATTACACGTTAAGCTGGGTACAAAATAACAGTTATGTAAAACCAAAATGTGTCCACTCGTCAATCCTAGGTGATAATCCCCGACGGACGCAGCTCCCACGCTAGCTCCGTTAGCAACCCTGAGGATCATATCACCTTCCTTCAGCACTCTACGGTTTCTCAGTGCCTGCAATGAATTGCAAATATGAGATCCTGATCCGGTATCCAATACCCAGGAAGTAGAGTTGATTGACAGACAATTCTCAATTACAAACACACCTGAAGTCGAAGCCACAGCTTGCTTCGGTTCCTGGTTCTTGGCATTCCACACCTTGCAATCCTTCTTCCAGTGCCCTTTCCTGTGACAATGGAAGCACTCATCCAGGCCAACTACTGGTGCTGTAAACTTTTTCTTTCCCTTCTTTCCCACCTTACTAACACCTCCTCTAGGTCTGGGTGCGGCCTTCTTCTTCCTTCCTTTGGCCCTAGCCTTGGACCCGGAAGAAGATGCACCGCCAACAAACATAGCGGGTGTTTCTCTTGCTTTCTGCAAGGTGCCCTCTGCACTCCTTAACATGTTCAGGAGTTCCGCAAGTTCAACTTCTTTTCCTTGAAGATTGAAGTTGAGGATAAACTGGGCGTAGGTGGGAGGAAGGGACTGGAGAACAAGGTCTGTATAGAGCTCATTATCCAAAGTCGTCCCAAGGTCCGCGAGCTCTTCAATATAGCCGATCATCTGTAGGACATGTTCACCTACCGATGACCCGACAGCCAACCTCGCTCGAAACAATTTCTTAGAGGTCTCGTATCTTGCTATACGAGATTGCTCTCCATAAAGTTCCTTTGTATGGAGAAATATGCCATCTAGGGACATATCCTCGCGCCTCCTCTGATGTTCATTGTTCATCGAGGCAAGCACGATGCACTTGGCTCTCGCGCAATCTAAATCCCAGGTTTTGCGGATTTCCTTATCCGCATTGCTGGATTTGGGACCAAGGACAGCAGGTGCTGTAGCGGTGAGGACGTACCCCAGTTTGTCATAGGTCAAAGCCATCTTGACATTCCGCAGCCAATCTTTATAGTTTGGCCCTGTCAGTATATTTTTCTCTAAAAGTAACTTAAGTCCAGTCATTTTCAGGGTTGCTGCAATTAGGAGAGAGAGAAGAAAACTCTTTAGCATGATGATCTTGCAAGTTTAGAGTGGTTTTTAATTTATCTAAACTGGATGGCTCCCACTGTTTCTCGAATCCTTCCTCAAACCATAAAAGAAGAATTAGCCAAGACTATTCTCACCGTACAATACTTGCTTAACCGTTCAGCCAGGCCGGTGTCGATACTTCGAGGGAGGTTTTCCAACGCTTTCGCGAAGTTCCTTAATTAAATAACCTCTTTTCTCTGGGGGCGTAACCCCGCTGACACTTTTCTGGACACCTACTAGGTTTATAGCATTGATCGTTAAGCGACGAATATCCTGATAAGTAGCATATACTCACAGTAGGATCGGGATCCAAATATCATCGTCTGATAATGTTGTAGGAATGCTACCAACATTCATCAAACTCAAAATGGTATGCATCTCTTTGCAAATTTCAGTTTCTTTAGAAATTCCCGATATAAGTTTTTGCCCCATGCTCTTATGACCTTGGCTTTGGTCAAAATGTCATAAGTCACATGTCAAGTTCTACCCGTCATTATCTTGTCAATTTGAACCCATCCGTATATACCCCTGACTTTGGTCAAATGGTAATACGACTGTCCCAAACCAACTCATCTATCTTATGCAACAAATGAAAACCCAGTAGCTACCAAACACTATGCCTTGACTTTGGCCAAAATGCATAGCTTGAATACTACTGAATACCCAAATGAAATGACGGAGGGCTACGACTGGTTTTAGCGAAACCGTGAACGTAGTGAACTTGATATAACCGAAGGAACCTGATAGCTTTTAAAAGGAGTGGTTAAAGCTCCGCATTTAAAAATATCTGTTTTAAAAATAACCGAGTGGTTTCTTTTAAATTGTTCCAACGGTTTAAACTTTGGTTTGTTTTACTTTGCATTATAGATAATGCGTCCCATCATTAACCTATCATTGCAGAAAACAATGAAAATACAACGTCCTCTTATGCCATCCGCATTCGCCACGGGGTCCCGTCATCACCCGTTAGGTTACTTAACTAACGACAGAGCGGGGGCTGGGCTAGCGCGGGTGTAAAACATAAGTGGCGTCTAAATAGCTATCATAAATATAGATATTTTACATTCGTCTAACGCAATGATATTCATTCCAGAACACAGATAAACAATATTGGATTTGCAAGCAATCTGTATTTCTTTTGAGCCTGCAAGAAAAGACAGATTACACAGTTGTGATGAATAGCCGTTACCCCACCCTCGACCCCTACGGGTACGGCAAACTACCCACCCGGCAGTCTGTGTACCCCACCTTGGGTCAGTCCTAGGAGCAAAAACAGTAAAATGAAATAATACAACGGTGGCTACGACCGCAACCTGGAAGTGCCCCGCGAAAATAATATTACAACAAATTACATTTACAACAAATGAATTAATCAATAACCCATTGCTAACCCCGGCTATACACCACAACAGTCCAATACAGTTTATATGCACAAACAGATATAACCATTTCAGAAATGTGCAACCCCCTGCCAACCGACATACTAGCAGTTAGGGGAGGTTTACGAACACATTAAACAATCACAGATATAATCCAATACGCAAATACTGTACAATTCGATCGAATAAACAACATCAATATTGCTCCAAAATCTGCTCTGTTAAACAGTAACCTGAGCAATAATTAAATATTCCAGAAAACCCAAAACACCACAGGGGACCCACCCAAAAAAAACGAGTTCCTGACTCGTCAACTCGGCCGCGGTTGCGCGGCGGATCGGTGGGATCCGCCGCCCTTCCGCGGCACTGTAGACGAATCAGAAGCCCAAATTTTTTGGGTGTTCTCCTGTGGTCATGTCAAGCTCTCTGAACACACCTGAAAAATTTTCTGACTTGATTTTAACTTCGACAGAAACTTGACAGAATTAGGGTTTTGCGGCTTTGTTTTTCCGTTCGAAATTCGTACAAATTTGCAATTAAGTTATTTATTGTTTAGCGAGGCTCTGATACCACTGTAAGTCGATGTAGTACACCCCAGTACTTATGGGGAGGCGGAATTTTCAAAAACGATCAAGTTTAAACAACGAACATCGACTAACCGCTTGAATCGAAGCTAAACAAATAATAACCGAACACATAGCTATACTAAACTATAGTGTTTAGGGATTATACCAAATGAAAACGGTCCTTCGTCTTTGTGTCCTCCTTTGTTCTCCTCGGCCTTCTCTAGGTAGTAGACGATCCACCCGAGAGCGAAACTCCAAGCTAAACCTCTAACTTGAGGTAACTAATCAACTTTGATTGCTAATCAAAGATGAAAGGATGATGTAGAGTGTAGGTTATGGATTGTTTAGTCTAACTAATCCTTTGATCTCAACTCATGAGGTGTAAGGATTAGGGTTTGAAGATGAGAGCTTGAGGAGAGAGAATATGAGATAAGATAATGAGAGGAGAGAGAGAGTGTATCATAATATATTATGAAGCATTCCTTTTTAAGAATAATGCATAAAAGAAATGAATAAGCATGCTTCATAAAATATCTAGTGGTGATTCATTAGCATGAGTCATTAAGCAATAAATGTGCATTAATGAAATGAATGAATCACCACCATGACTCACTTTCTTATCCAAAAGAAACCTCCTTAGTCACATCTTCTAGAAGCTTCTCGTACAATTACGAGAACGTCCCTCCAATCCGCAAAAATACGGAAAAACTTTAGACTGTAAAAATCCAATAACCGGATACCAGTAACTGGCTTAAACCAAAGCCGACTGGTAAAAACTGTCCGAAACTCGTACGCGCGTAAACGCACGTATGCGTCCGAACCCTTTGTCGCAAAACCATGCAACCTCTATATCGTTTCGCCTGGAGTAGGAAACTCTCTGTGTGGGACTCTAGAGACTCGACTACTACGCTGGCAGTGGGTTTAACCACAGACCGCAAGCGGCACTAGCTGTACGTAACGGTCCCCAGGTAGTTGTCGATAAGAAGGCCGATGAGTAAACCCATCCGAACTCCTACTGAGTCTGATGTGACAATCTCCATACAGTCCGGTCCGTTCGTCCAAGACTATCGCATATCGGGCTTAGGGGGGCGGCAAGCGTCAGTCCCCTAATAGCGGTATAAGTCGTGTCGGAGGGAAGCCCATTACACCCTGAGAAACTACTGGAACCTACCAGCAATTCTCGCTTGCCCTGGCCAGGGACTTTGCGTAATGGCTCTCTGACACAGCACGATATCTACTCCCAATACCGGGAGGGACGAATCCTGTCTAACTGCCACTGCCTCCAAGTGCTCGGGACTGCACCCAACTGCTACCTGTTTGCACGACTCCTTAGAGCCGTGGTAGGGTAGCAATCTAAGAACAGTGGGACACACTCGAGGCGAAGTAGCAGTGTCAAGTCTGCGGACTACGCTGTACTCATGTCACCTGGGAACTGTTCACTGACGACTGGTATCAAACCAACCAACAGTCCCCTGTGAGTCCTGTCCGGTGTACCCGTAACCTAACGAGCACCTGTATACTATCTCCAGTACGACGTACTAACGGCTGTGGGACAGACCATCTCCCCAACTGGGATGAGAAGCGTACACACCAGTCTACTCCGGAGTATCGATGCTCTGTCTCGATAATCCAACGACCAGGGACCTGAATAAGGATGTGCTTGTAGACTACCCAGCCCCCACTAGTGTGACTGCCATCACAACGCTGGTAGACAAGCAAGATCCTAAGAGCTCTATCAATACGTACACTCACATATTAAGATAGAAAAACCAAGTAGCATACTACCATGTTTAGCAAGACTGTTATATACATGTGAATATCCCAAGCTTCCATTAAGTAATATACAAGCTAGTATGATACAGTAATGGCCTTCTAGGGCATAAACACTAACAAGAAGGCAAGTAGATATCTTGCTCCGCTGGCATTGGATGCACCGACACCTTCTCAACTTTGAAGGACGGACATATCGACGACAGTAATTATGATTTTTGATTTAGTGATTGACTATCACGTATCCGTCCCTTTGGATTTCAGTATTTTTAGGTGATTTATTTCATGGTTGAGTTTTTATGACCGAGTTTCATGATATTTGATTTCATGCTTAGGGCATGCATATGATTTAACTTATGCGTTCGACATAGTTTTCTTGCACTTTTAGTATTTTATTTGCTTTTGTGCACTTGATTTGGATTTTGCGCATACTTAAGGCGCTTGATGCGATTTAGGTGCACACCAGATGCACTAAATCGAGATTTTTCGTGCATATCAGATGCACCTGGTTTTAATGTCAGGCACACACGTTGCCCTTGACAGGTGTTTTCGTGCACACGCGTTGCACTTAGATTTGGTCTTGTGCACATGTATGACACATTCATGGGTTTCGATTTCCGTGCGCACCAGACGCACATGACATTCATATATATATTCGGAATTGATTTCTTTTGGAGCAGTATATTTTGTGATACTTGCTATTTGGCTTAGTACTGAGCAGGACTAGTCAGAGGACAGTACCTGAGTATATTTTTGCATGCATTGATAGTTATCGAAGGGATTTTCAAAGAGGAGCTATAGTCTCAGTATTTACCTACGTGTCCGTAATGACATGAAACTGTTTAAAAAGGGAAACCCTTCTAAATTGTTTTCAAAACGGCGGGACGTGTATGTTAAACAAAGGATATATATATATATATATATATATATATATATATATATATATATATATATATATATATCTAGTTATTTTCTCACAATGGACGTCCGCCACTGTGCAGTGATACACACATCGCACAACGATTTGAAAAAGGTTTGGCATGCATTGCTTCCAGATGCTTTAATGATGTATATCATATTGGTTTTCGTATTGGATTTGGACATTGATGTCTTCTCCATGACTCCGATGATTGCAGGATGCTTGACGGAGTTTTGATTTTTAGTTACACACTCTTTTTCATGCGCATGCATTGCGCTACGATATATGTTTTATGTATTTATGATTTCGGAGCCCCGACGACTTGATGGTTTTGCTGAAATATTTTAGTATTTGGGGGGAGTTTTAAATTAAATTCGGGGACCAAATTTCTTTAAGGGAGAAGATTGTAACGTTTTGAAAATCGTTTCGGTGAAATTTCGGAAAATCGGTAAAATAAGGGGGTTTTCCGTAAAAAGTCAAAATATAAATATTTTTATTATAAAATTAAATATACATATTCTAGCTATGTAATTGCTAGTATTTGGTGTTTATTGAGCCACTGGTAAAATTTCAAAATTTCAAAAAAAAAATTTCCGAAATTAATTATTTTAATATTATTTTAAGCCGTTAAAAATACATTAAATTAGCGATAAATACAAATTTGAATGGGATAATTACATACTTTAGAATCATGACAACTAAAATCTAGTTAGTAATATAAATTTTTAGGATTTTATTCCAAGTTCTAATTGGTTATAATTAAGGGAACACTAAAATCTAAATAACTAAACTAAAACTTGCAATTTGGTAACTTGAGGGGGTCTTTTTGCATGAAATTTTCTTTGCAACCTCACACACATCCTCACCCACTCATTTGACTGGCCCCACCACCACCTTGGCAGCGGCCCACTTTCCCCCTCCATTTTGTCTTCATCTCATGTGAAAGAAATGGTTTTAAAAGGGTTTTAATATATGTTGATTGGGTGGGGTATTGTGGTAATTTGGGGGGGGGGGGGCTTTGACTTAGATTTTTTCACCACTCCCTCATACTTATCCCCCTCCCTCACCTGGCCAAAATTCCCATCAGCGGCAGCCCCTATTGTTCCCCCAAATTCCCCTTCTCATTTTGCCTCAAATTCATCTCAAAAATCCATTAAAAATCCATAATTTCTTCACAAAACCAAAGCTAATCGCTATGCTACCTCCTCTCACACCCATATTAGTTTAAAACAAGGTGAAGGATGGTGTCTTTGGAGGCTAGAGAAACCTAGGGTTTCAAACTTGAGAGGTATAATTCTAATCTAATGTTTAATTTGTAGTTTGATTATGCTAAAATAGGCTTTTAAAGTGTTAATTTGGTTGTTGTTGCTTGTGTGATGAAATTCAAGAAAGGGGTTGAATTTCTAATTAGGGTTTGAAGCATCCCAAGTGGGTAAAATTGAGTGTTGTGTATATCTAGTGAGTTAGTTTGGATGATTGTGCGTTGATGTGATCGCTATATCGTAAATCCGCAATGTTTGCGCCAATTTTCAATTCTAGAGCTTACTAGGTTTTTAAAATATTATGATAAATTGAGAATTAAAATATGGTAAGGGTTTCATCACATCATTGACATGATAATGAGTAGTTTAACACCTTAGGTTGTGCGAAACCTAGTCTAGTTGTTGAATTATGTATTGTTGCTTTAAAAGTGTTAAAATTCGGTAAAATTGCAAACTAGAATTTCGGGTTAATGAAAGTTAGTGTGATTAAAAATCTAATTAGGGTTTGTATGACTTAGTTATAATATTTAGTGAATATTATGGCCATTAGTTTCGTTAAAACGTCAAGTTTCGTACTAAAACGGTAAACTTCGCTTGCTAGGTTTTCGGAAAAATAGCTTTTAAGGTGAGTTTTTTTTTTTTTTTTGAATTTTAACCTATTTCATATTATAATTAGTGTTTGTGAATGTGTAAATGAGTGTGTTTGGGTTTTTCTCGATGGTTTGACGTTTGTACATCGACATCGAGAGTTGGTTTGGCTATTCTTGCATGCGTAGGCGATAGGTTTTGACTTATGCGTGATACGCGTGCCGATTTGGTTTTCGTATACCGTTTCGATTTCGGATTTGGTTTTTATGCGTTACGATACGTGGTGACATGTAGGTACCCCAGGTGGACTTCGAGACGACAAGCAAGCGCGTGGCGACGTCGGCACCGGCGAGCGCAGATCAGGTGAGTAGATTTATATCTACGGGGAGAAGTCGGGTGGATGGCGTATAGCACCCCCGCAGTCCGTAGTATAGTTGATGATATATATGCTATATAGGTGTTTAATGATACGAGGATGATTATCAAGGTATGATTTTGTGTTCATGGTTTAGTGTAGGATAAGTAGAAGCACACTAGCGTAGCTTCTTAGTCGCGAACCCTAGAATAGGTTCACACCCACACGCACACACCTGCTTTCACTTTATTACCTGTGCGTATGTGGGGATATGTATACACACACACACACACATGGGTATGGGACTATGTATGTATGTATATATATATATATACGTATACATATACACGAATTATGAAGATAGTACTTGGGATTGGAGATGAGTCGATGAGATTGGGCTTGAGGCCGTGAGACCGGTGATGTGACAGGATTCGTATTTGAGATACGACATGATGTTTCAGCGGGTCCTTTAGACATGGTGTTTGCATTCACACGCATGCATATACATAAATGGTATCAGTATTGTACTAGACGTAGATCGGTACCTTGGATCATGATATCTGATAAAGAGGATACCGGATGAATAATGTGATGAATGTGATATTTGACCCGTACCCAGATTTGGGATACCGTACGACGGATTTACGTACGAGCTATATGTTTCCCCCAATCAGAGCAAAGCTCTGTTTGAATTTCAAAATTCAAAATTCGAAGCAACGCTTCAGATTCTTTGCGCTGCGCGCAACGCGCCACGTGTCTGATACATCAGCCCAGCGCCCAAGGCAGCGCGTCCAATCAGAGCAAAGCTCTATTTAAAATAAAATTAAAGAAAGCAACGCTTCAGTTGCGCAAGCGCTGCGCTGCGCGACACGTGTCAGCGCAGATGCGCTGCGCCGTGTGACACGTGTCAGCGCAGATGCACAAGCACAGTTGCGCTGCGCCGTGCGCTGCGCGACACGTATCAGCGCCGTTGCGCTGCGCGACACGTGTCAGCGCAGATGCGCTGTGTGCTGCGCGACACGTGTCAGCGCAGTTGCGCTGCGCTGTGCGCTGCGCGACATGTGTCAGCGCAGTTGCGCTGCGCTGCTTGACACGTGTCACGCGCTGGGGCGTTTGCGCCAAACAGAATTAAATTCTAGTAAGATTCTTCTGTTCTTGGTAAAACAAGAAGATTGTCTTCTGTAAAACAGAAGCTCTTGGATCAAAGATCCAACGGTGGGGAAAATTCCCCAAATCACTCAGAGAATGATCTCTTTAACAAATTTAACAAATTTATGGGCACTATATAAAGGCCCCTAGACCCCAAATCAAAATCATCAACATTGTGAGAGATCAAGAACTTCAAACAGAGAGAACTCTGAAGAAATTTCAAGAAGAAAAAGGTAAAAACCTTTAAGATAGAAGAATTTCTTCTAATAGATCTTTGATCTAAGAACAAGATCAATGATCTTCAATAAAAAACAAATAATAATAGTGCTTTGCACTTATGAACCATTGGTTCTCTGAGATCAAGAAAAACAAGAAATACTTGTTTTCTTTGATCTAAATTGGATCAAGAAATCAAATAGTGCCTTGCACTTGCAAAAAAACTGCACTGTTGCGCTCCTGGGTTGGCGCAAGCCACCAGAGAGCGCCACGTGTCAGTATCTGACTCACTTGCGCTGTGCGCTTTTAAGATAGAGCTTTGCTCTCTGAAATTGACGCAACTCACCAGAGCGCGCCACGTGTCGGCAGCGCAAGCGCAGCGCACTGGTGCAGCGCACTGCGCTTGCGTGACACGTGTCATCCCCGCAAGCGCTTGGGCTCATTTATTGGCGCAAAGCGCCTGACAGGCCACATGGCCCTTGTCAGATAATTGATGCACTGCATCATTAAAAAGAAGGGCTCGGCCCAATTAAAAAGGCCTAACAGGCCTAGTAAATGCTATGCATTATTTTCAAACAAATGCAATGCATTAGAGCCCAAGTAAGAATAGATGCAATGCATCAGAGCCCAAACAAGGGTCTGTCAGACCAGAACAGATGCTGTGCATCATTTAAAAGGGGCAGAGCCCAAATAAAGGTCCAACAGAGACCAAGATTAATGCTATGCATTATTAAACATGGGCAAAGCCATAACACAGGTCTGAGAGACCAAAAATAAGAAATAAAGTTGAATATTCTCAACAGGACTTAGCCCAATCATGGCCGTAAGTCCTCAAACTAAATTGGCTGAGCACAGCTGCTCTCTTAAATCAATTTACATCCAGTTCGAGGGTACATCTTCGAACTCCTCTGACTCCTATCGTTGTAATCCTTCAACGACGTCAGAGAGGTGACGGGTCCCGACAACCACACATCAACACGGACTGTGGGGTCCTTAAACTCACGGACTTAAGCGTCCTTAAACTAAGACATGGACCGTGGGGTCCTTAAACCCACGGACTTAAGCGTCCTTAAACTATATATGGACCCCATATGTCCTTAAACTGGAATATGGACCACCATGTCCCTAAACTGGAATATGGACCGCAATGTCCTTAAACTACCTATCGACCACAATGTCATTAAACTAAACAATAGAGCCAATTGCTCTCTCTTGTCGGATCCAAATGTTCCCGTTAAGTTGATCTTAGTCTCAAATCAGACTAATGTATCCTTAACGAACGTTTAAGTCGATCTTAGCCTAAATACGGCTAACGTATCCTTAAACTAAAACACCAAATCCAAATCTAAGTAAATACGGATTTGGACTAATCCACGTCCTACGGGTGACGGCATTACTTAGTCTCCGTATACAATCCAGGGGCAACCACAAACAAAACAAACACCCAGGACATGAAGTGAAATTCTGGAGAAGGAGAAAGTTGTTACCGCGATGCGGTAGCTTAATTAACTACAGGGGCTTGCGCCTGCAGGGAAAAAGCGTCCCCATAATCAAAACCCCCTCTAGCGAGGGGGAATCTGACGAAGTCTGCTACATCGGCCGCATCCGTCTAAACCTCCGATACACGGTGCCATAAATCAACTTGGCATCTTCGGAGAGGTAGACGGATAAAACCATATAGCATCTGCCCCGAATCTCAGGCTAGACGTCCTCACGTCGTCTCGGGAGGGGAACAGATTCTGGCACGCCCGGTGGGACCTTTTCCTCTTTCCACTCCACACTTCGTGCATCGTCTTCGCGAACGAATCGCGGTTTGTTAATGGTTGCCTTTGGATTTCAAGTTACTAAGATTTGGTCTTTTGCCTGGCGCAGAAATCAAGCATCGATGGCCTCTACCTGTTCGAAGTGCTCCAACTGCAGCTGCAACTCGCGTCCTGCCTCAACTGGGGGCATAACCTACGGGCTCCAAGCGGCCTCTTTGTTCACGATGCCCGTGGAGCAGATTACTCAAGCCACCACAGGGCTGTTTTTCGGAACCTTGCTTCCGCCAACAAGCTTCAGCACCCCTGTGCCCGTACCAGAAGCTCCTAAGAAGTCGGTCTTCGATCGACTTACAGTTACTGTGGCACCTCTCAACGGGGCGCCCAACACCAGCGCCTCGGTCTTCTCCAGACTGGGCCAAAACTCCTGCGGGCCCACAATAAAGCTTGCGGTCCCAGAAAAGGTTATTCCAAAAAGGGTAGCCAAACCTGCTCCTGAAGTCGTCAAGGCGGCTTCTCCTGCTAAGAGATCGGTCTTTACAAGACTGACCGTCCCAACTCCCACTCCTGCTCTTGCTGCTCAAAAGACATCAGTCTTCAATAGGCTGACACCGGCAACAGCCCCACACCTGAACATGGGGCAAGAAGAAGCTATTTCTGTCTCTGAACCAATACCGACAACTCGTCGCGCCCGACGACGCCACTGGCGCCGGATAAGGAAGATTGGGGGCAACTCCCCCTTTGGGATAACTCCACCAGCTCCAACGGTGGAAGTTAATGCTGCTGTTCCAACTGGGAACAGTTTTGAGCTGCTGAACAGAGTACGCAGAAACTCGCCAACTGCGGTGCTCAAAAGATCTCCTCCACCAGTAGAGACTACCGTGGAAGCAGAAAAGCCAGAGTAGTCTCCTCAATCGTTGTCCTCCAAGATCTACAAGACATGGCGACGAGTCCGAGAATCTATGATTGATCCTAATTTCTCTCGTCAACACAAGAAGTCGAAAGATCGGCAAGAAGAAAATCCCCCGATCAAGCAACGAAAGGTGACGACCACTTGGGTGCCCAAAGCAACGGCCCTCTCAACTTCAACGGCCCATAAGAGAAGGAGGCGAGAGAAAGTCCCTACACCGGTGGCGAATATCAAAGGCGGTGAACCCAAACGCCCTAAGTCTGGGGGCATGGTGGTTCATACCGTCTATATGGCGTCTGGTAAAGAGGACAGCCGCATATCAACAGGTCATAGACCACTCACACGATCGGTGACCAAAGCGCAGGAGCAACAGAAAAAGCTCCAAGAGATGATGACCGCGATGGCCGCACTCACTGGGCCAAAAGAAAACCCTGAAACGTATTCGGATGAATGTCAGGAGCAAGAAACTGACGTCGAATTCTTTCGTTGGATATTGGAGAAGAAGGATAAAGAGGCTGCTGAACAAGCAGCCAACATAAAGCGTATGGGCCTCCTGTTCCAAGACATGGTGGGGATGATGATCCAACAAGATTCTCCGGCCGAAGATCCCCCGATCGTCCTTAAAGACGATAGGGGAGAAACGTCGAATCCTCCGCCATCTCTGTCAACAGCTAAGGAGGAAGCAATCTCCAAAGCTGATTTGGACGAGTACATAGCCCAACAAATACGGGTTCATCATGCGACTGAAGCAGCCGGCCAGGTCGTAAAAACAGGACGACCATATCCAAGTTGGTACGATCAAATCAAGTACCCGCCCGGCTACACAATTCCCAAATTCCATGTCTATAAGGGGACGGGCAATCCTCACCAGCATGTTGCCCAGTTCAGGGCACTCTGCGGCAACACCGGCGGTGATGACAAACTGTTGCTTCGCCAGTTTGTTGGAAGCTTATCAGATACAGCGTTCGAGTGGTACTCTGAGCTCCCGAACGACTCTATCAAGACCTTTGCGGAGATGGAGCTGCTGTTTACCCAGCGTTTTGCAAGCGCCAGTGAACGCACCCCGATGACGGCACTGATTAACGCCAGGGTAAAGCCAGGCGAGACATGGGTTCAATATGCTATACGGTGGCGGAACTTATGGTCAAAGTGCGAGCAACGCATTGAAGAAGCTCCTGCAGTGGGTATGATTGTGGGAACCCTTGATCCGCAAGCAACCATCTTGCAATTTATGATGTTCTTCAAGCCGACTACCTTCCAGGCCCTGATCGACAAGCTAGCGCAAATGGATCAGATGGGCCATAGACCTCCTCTTCCAAAGCCAGACTCCCGAAATGACAAGGGGAAGGGAGAAGCGATCGTTGTCGCTAATGCTCAACAACAACCGAGCAACTCGAAGCCGGTTGTTCGTCAAAATAATATGCGTCCACAGGTATCCCTTAAGGAGAGACTAGGACGTCTTTATTCGTTTCCCCGAGATAAAACGAGGAGATTATTTGAGCTGGCGTTGCGCAACCGACTCATAAATCTGCCGGAGCCAAAATGTCCGTCGCAACCAAATGATGTCAATGAGCCCAACTACTGTCCCTATCACCGGGTACTGGGTCATCCGATCGAAGATTGCTACGTCTTCAAAAATTGGCTTGAAGACCAGTACCAACAGGGCAAGTTCGCGTTATCCGATAGATGGAAGGTGAGTCCGCCGCAACCTCACGCCTCTAAAAGGATGAATATGTCGGGGGCAACATGCTCTCTTATTGAAGAAACCCTATGGGAGGTTGTGCTGTCAGCTAAGACAAAGAGAATGCTGAACGACCTTCAGGCATGCCCAGCGATCAAGTGGAAGAACCCGTTGGAACCACAGGTCATTGAGGGGATGTTGAAGCCACGTACAACTCCAAAGACCGATGGTGGTGGCCCAAGCACTCGCAACCAGCCGTCAAAATCTTCGAAGAAGAAGAAGAAGAAATCTAAGAGGTCTGTAAAGCCTGGTGACAAGCGCACAGACTTACAAAAACAAATTGACGCGCTGGAGGAATACAACCAGAAAGCACGGACTCCCATTACACTCCAAGAGTTTCTCAACCACGTCTTTCAAGAGGAAGGTGAGGGAGAAAGTTCGTTAGATGAATCTGAAGAATACGTAGCGAGCTGCCATATGATCTCCCATTCGTTGACAGACGATGAAGAGACTCCTTGCACTGAAAAGCTGGGGGCAGATCCCGAACCAAAAATTCTGGGGCCATCAGATGAAGTAATTGACGCATTCCTTAACGAAGCTCGGTTGAAAAGTAAAGCTGATCGAGAACGCGAGACGACTATATTTGAAAGGGCCAAGCGCCAGCGACTTGACGAAAGAGCTGACACATTTCCGCTGGAGAAAAATACATCCACTACGAATAATAGAAAATTCAAGATGAGGAAAAGGTTAGCTAAGGCCATATCAATGGGCATGAAGCTACCTTCCTCCGAAGGAAACATTACTGGTGAAGTGGAAACGCACCCCTCCTATTGCTTATATCATCAGAAGATTTCGCACCCCACTGAAGAGTGCAAAGCTTTCGATAGATGGTGGCAAGGATATGTTGCACATCGACAACATTTTAAGCGGGAGAAGTGAAAAACTCGTCGGGAGCGGAAAAATACGACCGAAGAGCTCAAAAGAACTACCGGCGATTGTCGCATGGTTAACACCGGCGGGTCACAAGTGCTTACATTCGGGAGTGATTCTGATGAAGAGCTGGAGCTTAGACCCCTCTTTAAAGAGTCCACCTCGGGGAAAGAAGAAGAGCAGAAGGTCTGTGAAAATATCCGGCTGCGTAATCGCACGCTTCCCGAAAAGAATCTCGGACCCTCAAATAAAAAAGATAAGGGAAAAGAGAAGGTCCCTGAAGATATCGTCTTAGATGACCAAGTTGTGGAGGAGCTAAGTGCCAAGGACCTGCCGAAGAGAAATAAGGTGGATTATAACGTCTTAGCGCATCTGAGGAAGCTACCCTCACAGCTCAGCATTCTTGACGCCCTTTTGCTATCAAAGGGGGCGAGAGATTCATTAATCAAGGCATTACAGGATCCGGAGCAATTCCAAGCTTTCCTGGCCGAGGAAAAGATGAAGGATGAATTGGAGGAAGTGCACACGGCCGATGTCGCTTTTGGTGATGAAGACCTTCTCCTTGGGACGTGCGAACACAATCGCCCCTTTTATGTCTCAGGATACTGTCATGATATAAAGATAGGCAAAATCATGATCGACAATGGATCCTCCGTTAACCTCCTCAATCTGCGGGTGTTAAAAGAAATCTGCATGAGCGTCCAACACCTTGCTCGGGATAAGATTACCATCTCCGGGTTCGACTCCCAATCATCAAGAACTCTTGGGTCTGTGATACTGACGCTACGCTTTGGGCTATTCGTCACGGACATTAAGTTCCACGTCATAGACGCCAAGACATGCTACAACGCTCTGCTCGGCCGACCGTGGTTACACGAGTACAACATCATCCCTTCTACACAACATCAGTGTATGAAGTATTTTAAGGATGGTCTCGAGTATACCGTGGCGGGAGAACTGAACCCGTTCTCTGTGAACGAGGTCTGCAAATATGAAGATGCCAAATACTTCTTACCGGATTTCGAAGACACGGAGAGGTGTCACAAGCCGGAGAATAAAGCTAATGCCACCATCCCTGTCTTCGGCAGTGATACCAAGGAGGAAGAGGAGATAGTTTATTCGGGTTCGTCTCGACACAACAAGCCAGGACCATCCGCTCCTACGTTGATCTTTGGTAGCGACTCGGAAGATGAGGTCCATGCTGTATTCTCTGCTCGACCTTCAATGCAAACGTCCGCTGACGAAGAGCAAAGTCTACAAGTCGCCATGGTGCCGCTTAAACACCGTAAAGAACTGGACGCACTTGATATCTACAATGTAGAAGAGCTGCAGACGTTCTATGTCCTTCCCAGGCGAGAAGGCGAAAAAGCAATTCTATTCTACCGCTCTGAAGAAACCAGAGTGGAGAAAGAAATCTGGCATGGCGCGGATCCTACGTTTGATAGGCTTCAGCCCATCCGTCTCCCCAGATATTATAAAGAAGGCTTGAAGAGGATGCTAAAACGCCAGGGGATATCCTTCAAACAGACCGTTCGAAAATCCAAGTTCTATGACAAAGTCTGGAATGTTCCCGGGACTCAACGCAAGTTGCCTAATGGGAGAATAGAAACAATCGGGCTTGGATACATCCAGTCAAAGAAATGAGAGCTACTCCACGGTTGCTACGTCGTGTATGATTTTGATGAAGAAGCAGATGCTCAATAGGAAGATGCTAATCCTGAACCAGTAAAAATTCCAGACACAAAAGTGCCCAGTCCGTCGTTCGAAGAACAAATGGACAAACTTATAAGGGAAGCTGGTCAAAAAGTCCGAGACGACCATAACCGCGAAATGGTCATCTACGAGAAAGCCAAAACGCAACGCCTCCTCCAACAGGCCGAGAAAGATGAAAATGCCGCTCCTTGTCAACCTGTTATAAAGAAGGCTCGACGCAGAGGCAGAAACAAGTCGAAACGCGAAAAAGGCGCTCAACAGCAACGAAGCGGGGCTAAGAGGCCACGCAAGTGGGAACCGAGCGGTTCCGATCTATCTCTCATGATAAAAATGGGTCGAGCATACTCTTTTCCTCGGGACAAGACGAAGAAAATACTTGACCTCGCTCTAAAACATTAGATGCTTACACTGCCGGAGTCTAAACACCCCGAACAAGCAGGCGATGTCTTACACCCAGACTATTGCTTTTATCACCGAGTGGTAGGGTATCCTCTCGAAGACCGCTTCACCTTCAAGAATTGGGTCGAAGATCAGTATCAGCTTGGCAAGTTCGCTGATTGGTTCGAAAAAAGTGTTTGTAGTGTAACCGCAATCAGAACGGTGTCGCGTGTAGCTAGACCGAGGTGAGTACGGGTCGTCCTCAGGGAAACGTGGAACCTTTTAATCTTACTTTAGATGTGTTGAAAAAAAGAGGAGGAATACAGAATTTTGTGAAAAGTTTCTAGATCTACTTTAAGCAAGAGAGCAAATTTATAGATCTAGATTATTTTAGGAATATAGTTAATATAATAAGAGGGCTTGTAGGGTTCGTTAGGATTTAGTAGTCATGGACGATTAATTAAAAGTTACCATTTTTATCCATTAATAGATTTAAAACTAGAACGACGGTGATGCGTGTAGATTAGGGTTTCTGGAGGGAAAAGGAATCCCACTCTTAACCCTTATCTCGACACGGAACTCCGTTCAAATCTAGCCTTTACCAAAACAATCATTAATCTAATCTCTAATCGCGGTCGGAACTAGCAAAGAATTGCTAGCGCGCCCGATTAGGATGTTAATGATTCTTTTGATAAAGTTCCTAAACTTTATAGGACTTAAAAATGGTTTAATTATTTTCATCGTCCATTAGCCTACCCTAATCCTACGAACCCTAACAAGCGGAGAATTACTCGCGCATGTTGGGAGAAGAAGATGAAAAGAAAGAGAGGGAAAACATAATGTAAAAAAAAAACAATTAAATAAAATAACTACCTTTATTAATCGACTTCTTCAAACTACACATTTAATCCATAGAAAATGATTACAACTAGTTGCTTCTCGATCTTTCCTAAGGAGGTAGTCGAACAGTCGATGATCAGCCTGGATGCGTGAGCGTCGGGAGCTTCGTGATCGCGTCGGCTTGATAGCTTTTCCAAGAGGCTCTCGGTGCCCTTTTATAGTGCAAAGCCAGAATCTTATTGTTGAAAACTTGGTAAAATTTAGCTTTGATTCAACCCAAAAAATCTTGCGCTCTAACTCCCTGGAATTGCGGCGGATTCGCGACCCAAGGGTGGGTTTGGCCGCGGATCCGCGCTCAATGGGTGAGATCTTTTTATGAGTTTTCTTGGGCTTGCATCTTGTGACATGTGGCAATCCTAGGCACCTTCAGAATCTGAAAATCTTTTCTCGGTTGCTTCCAGACTTGGTCTCCAAGTTTTGCTTCTTAATTTGGCAAGATTTCTTCAACAACTTGATTTGTTTGATAAATTCTGCATAACAACTTGGAAAATTCTGCACAATAATCTCAAATAATATTTAGTAGGCTTATTTCTACTAGGATTTGGTCAATAGATTTATTTGCATACATTTTCGTACCAAATGATAATTAAAATATATTAACACATGGAAAATTGTTGTTTTAACACATAAACCCTCATATGTATAATATATTATATTAAAGTCCTTTTTTAATATAAAAATGGTAGGAAAAATGTAATACAAATGTGCAGTTTTATCAACTGAACAAATACCCCCAAACTTATCTTTGATCGTCCCGAGCAAACTAGTTTATTTAAGAGGTGAAAAAGAAAGGAGAAAACTAAGCACACTTTCGTAGGCAGACACGATTGCACTGAGCACGTGCAACAAGCCGTTAAACCTCTAGGTGTCCCTAGTAGGAGGAGTGTTGTCACCTGAGGGTTTTCAGCGGATTACACCCACAAAATCCAATAACAAAAGAAAGATGGTGAAATTTACATATAAAGACAAGAACCGTAATAGAAATACTTTGAAAAGAAGAGTTTCCAACTATGCTAGCTTTTCAGTTGTCATGAGCCCTATCTTAATAGTCATGAAAAATGTTAGAAATCACATTACCCCTCAATAAAACATCGTCTTTATTCTTCATTCCTACTTTTCTTCCAAACATTGATCATATAACCCCACGTGTGTGAAATGGACATCCCTACACTCGGAGAATTCAATTCAAGCTATCATACTCTTGTCCATCTACCTTAGTACTTTTTAATTTAATGAATATTAAAGATTTGCTCACACATTTTCATGCGACCGTTAATACTTCTTGAGGTACTAACAGACCGATTACTTATGTGCTTGCTGATTAGGTGATAATATTTTCCTCGTCTTGCACCACCTAAGGCTTAACAGTGACTCCCAGACCAGTTGGCCTTAGGGCACTAGGTGAAGAGGCACCCTCGCTATATTTTTTTATTGCTGCCTTGGCGATAACAAAATCAGTGTTCATTTTTTTTTTCTTTTCACCATTTTTATATTTTCTTCATTTTTTTTTCATTTCCTTCATACTTTGGCTTTTAGACAAGAGCATTTCAAGGTATCCTCTACTATCCCGAGTTTCAAGACGTGTGTAAGTGCATATAGTAGGGTACCAACATTCAAATGTTCGGCTTCCAGAATAGAAACTATTTTTCAGACTTATTTTTATCCTCAGATTAGTGACTTCCTTCATTTTACTAACCTTTGGGACAACAGCTCATAACTACTTATTACTGGTTCGTTTAAGAAAACTTCTAATTTTCTTGGTTTTCTTAAACTATTCCTATCTTTTGGATGTAATTTTTCACTTTCTACTCTTTTGTTATAAAAGAATTTTTTTTAAAATTTTTGAAAATGTTGTGCTTATGCAAAATATGATGCAAATTGATGTGTAAATAAGCACAAACCTCCCCCAAACCTGTTTACAGCAGTGTCCTCACTGATGTCATCCGTTAAGCTCAAAAACCTGTAGACTTGGAAGAAAATTATTAATGGGAGCAAGAATATATGAAAGTGAAAATCCTCCCCCAAACTTATTATAGGCTCACAATTTTGTAAAAATCATTTTCTTTCAGGAGCCAAAATATACCACCCCCAAACTTGAGTTAAACAATTTTAATCTTTTAAAATCACACGAGGGGGTCAAGGTTATTGGTCAATGCCAAGCTTTGCAAAGACCGAAGGTCAACACCAACCATTCAAAAATTTTATCGATGAAGCACCAAGGTTGGTGGAAGAACATGTCACCTTTTGACGTGAAGAAGTGGGGAGGTGACAAGAGGTGTAATGGAAAAGGATTGCGTCTCAATTCGGAGAGACGACACAGTGATAGTGATGATGGATTACTCGCATTATCATGATTGTCCAAAAGAAGGGATGGAGGTCCAATTTCTTCATCTTGGAGTTGATTTATCTCAACACCCGTGTCTTGTAAAAATGCGAGTTCATCAGCGAAAATTTCCTCAAAGCTTTCTGTCATCAGAAAAAATGGGGTGATCGTCAGACTCTATAAAAAGTTCATTATCAGCGTTAGATGTTGATCCGGACAACTCGGTGGAAGAGTCCGTGTCAAGCAACAACATATGAAAAGAGCCAGAATTATGAGGTTGATCAAATTCACTGCTGTCGACATCCATTAATTCGACAGAACACACATGAGCATAGGGTTCGGAGGGTTCACTTCCCAACTTGTAAATGTTAAGCTCAATTGACTTCTTTCCAAAGGATAGGGTCATAGAGCCGTTTCTATAATTAATTACTGCGTTGGAAGTGGCCAAAAAGGGTCGACCGAGTATCACTGGGATTTGATTGCGTGGGTTTGCCACAGGTTGTGTATCTATAACGATAAAATCTACAGGGAATATGAATTCCCCGACTTTGATTAACACATCCTCTAGCTCACTCCTAGGTTGGGTGATAGATCGATCGGCCATCTGAAGAGTGCAATGCGCAGGTTTTAACTCTCCGATCCCTAATTGCTCATAAACAGAATACGGAAGCAAGTTAACACTAGCACCTAGATCGAGTAGAGCACGATTGATATTTTTACCCCCAATAGAAATTGAAATTGTAGGATTTCCGGGGTCCTTTCGTTTCTTGGGTAGTTGTTGTGTAAAAGCTGTGCTTACATTACTCGTAAGGAAAACTTTTTTAGGTACTTGAACTTTTCTCTTCCTAGTGCACAAGTCCTTTAGGATTTTCGCATATGACGGAACTTGTTGAATAGCATCTAGGAGAGGAATGTTTATGTTAACTTGCTTAAAAATTTCCACAATCTTCTCCATTTGTGGACTTGGTCTGTTGCCCCTTAACCTGTTTGGATAAGGTGCTTTATCAATAAGGGTTTGGTCCAACATTGGAGAGGATTGTGGGGGACGGATTCGATCCCAAAACTGGAGTGGGAATCGACTTAGATAGATTTGGCGAAATGGGCGAAGGGTTCGAGCCTTGGGGAAAACGGAGAATAGGCTCGGGTGAAGGTGGGAGACTAGACGAATTAGGGGAAGAAGAAGAAGCTGGGGTATCATTGGTGTCACTATCATCACATTGCTCACCCACTCGGTTATTCAACACTTTTCCCGATCTCAACGTGGTAACAGCACTCACATTATAAGTTTGTGAGTGGCCAGGATTAGGTATGGGTTGAGATGAGAGTTTCCCTTTCTCTCTCGCACTCATTACGGCGTTTACCTGTGCGATTTGGTTTTCTATTGATTTAATACTCTCACCATGGGAGGAGGAGTTTTTCGTTAGGGTATCAATAGAAGACCTTATCTCAGCCGAATTTTGCATGGATTGTTTCATGAACATATCCAAAGTTTGTGCAAGTGAGTTGTCAGTACCGGCCACTTGTGGTGTAGAAATGTTGGCCGGATTTTGGAAATTTTGTGACTGAAAGGGGGGCTGATTCTGTGGTTGTGGTTG
The DNA here is from genome assembly GCA_030015575.1 of Agapanthus africanus. Classification (NCBI taxonomy): domain Eukaryota; kingdom Viridiplantae; phylum Streptophyta; class Magnoliopsida; order Asparagales; family Amaryllidaceae; genus Agapanthus; species Agapanthus africanus. Next base: position 646,524,654 of record JASDDO010000014.1, on the reverse strand, counting down.
CTGTGGAGGAGGTCTTTGATAATTACTTTTTTGGTTTTGATTCCAAGCAAAGTTAGGATGATTCCTCCATCCTTGATTATATGTGGAAGAATAAGGGTCGTTTCTAGGTCGCTGCTGAAAAGCAGCATTAGCTTGAAACGATGCATTCATAAGACATTCTTCCGTTAAGTGTGAAGGATCCGAACAACAACCACAGACAGTCTTAGGAAGCGTGACCTGATTTAGGGAGAATGTTGAGAACTTGTTTTCAATAGCATCGAGTTTCTTCTGTATCGCTTCCATTTCGGCTTTCACTGCGATAGAAACATCGAGCTGGTGAATTCCTCCCCTAGATGAAGGTGGTCTTACGCTTTCCCACTGCAAAGTGTGTTCAGCGAGGTCTTCCAGATACTTCCAAGCTTCACCGTCATCTTTAGACATGAAATTGCATTGACACATTGTTTCAAGCATCTGTTTTGTCGCTGAATTAATGCCCTCATATATAATCCGACATAAATCCCATCTATTGATTCCATGATGAGGACATTGGACAAGCAGATCTTTAAAACGTTCAAAGCACTTCCAAAATGGTTCATTGGGAAGCTGGGTGAACTGGTTGATCTCGCTCCTAACACGTGCAGTCTTATGGTTTGGGTAAAACTTCTTAAGAAATGCTATGACGAATTCATCCCAATTAGTGATAGAATGTGCGGCAGTATTGTAAAGCCATTTTTCTGCCAAGTCGCACAGTGTGAATGGGAGAAGACGTAAGCGCATAGCATCTAAAGTCAATTGTGAAGTACCCATCTTTGCGCATACGTTTTCGAATTTGGTGATGAAAACGTACGTGTCTTCCGACTCAAGCCCGTGAAATTTGGGCAGCAGATTGATGTAGTGGGGTTTAATTTCGAAATTATCCCCATTAGGTGGTGGAAGAGATAGACAAGTAGGAAGAGGACCACGGATAGGATAGCATCTCTCTTGGAGAGAGATGCGCGGTGGATTCTGCGCACCTTCGGGCGGTGGCAGCGTGGTGTTATAATTTGATGGAGTACCGTCCATCTCGGTTGATGTGGTGTGTGGTGGGGGAAAAGAAGATGAAGAAGTACCGACTTCGGCGTCGATAGCAGGAACGCGGACAAGACGGGCACTAGGATCCCGTGTCCAGCCGAGCATGCACTAAGCGGGTTTAGTGCAAGTGGCAGCGTGTGTGTGATTTAAAATTGGCTTGTTTTGAAAAAGTGCGACTCAAGACAAATCTCCCTAAGATGCACAAGCAACCCTAGAACTAAGGTTACCTAGGTCCAGTCTCTAGACCGCTCCTAGACTTCCAAAGGACAAGCCGCATGATCAATCCTCTACCGCCTCCGTACTACCCTTGTAGCCAGATAAGTGCCAGGTAAGTGGGAAGGAACCACGTCGTGGGCCTAATTAAAAACCACTAGCCTTTGTCACACTTGCCTAGGCACTACAAAAGTAATGCGGATAAACGATAGATTACCCACGACCTTCCTCTGTCCTTATTGAGCGCGACAGTCCTTAGAGTCTGGTCTAGATATTTTTTAAATTAATGAAGGGTTAATATATATGCTCGGTTTGTGATTTGTGGGGCTTAGGAAGGGTGATGAAATCCCCACCTAATCTTGATTTGGTCTTTGCCCCTTAGAGTCCGTATTAAATATGCAAAACAAAACCAATCACAAAACTTTTGCAAAAAGATTTTTTAGCGGCGCAATTTTGCAAAGAATCCTGCAGAAAATAGATTTTATTGGATTTGAGGAGAGAGAGAAGGAGTTAAGAAAGATACCAGAGAAGATTGAAGCCCTAATTCCTCCAACCTGCCGCGATTCCGCCGCAGAATGGGTACTTTTGCCGCGGTTCCGCCGCGTGGCAGAGGGATCACTTGATGAAATTTTTTTTATAGCCTTCTGTGCTCCTCTGGATCTCTAAAAATGTCTCTGTTTCCTGTTCTCCTTAATTCTGTGACTCCAGATCTCCTTGCAAAAATTCACGCACAAATCGTTAAATATGCAATTTGCAGTTTTGTGCTAATAATGATATGACTCGTCTAAGAATTCAACACAAATAGTAAAAATAAAAAATTACGCACGTATCCCCGGCAACGGCGCCATTTGATTGGTTCGAAAAAAGTGTTTGTAGTGTAACCGCAATCAGAACGGTGTCGCGTGTAGCTAGACCGAGGTGAGTACGGGTCGTCCTCAGGGAAACGTGGAACCTTTTAATCTTACTTTAGATGTGTTGAAAAAAAGAGGAGGAATAAAGAATTTTGTGAAAAGTTTCTAGATCTACTTTAAGCAAGAGAGCAAATTTATAGATCTAGATTATTTTAGGAATATAGTTAATATAATAAGAGGGCTTGTAGGGTTCGTTAGGATTTAGTAGTCATGGACGATTAATTAAAAGTTACCATTTTTATCCATTAATAGATTTAAAACTAGAACGACGGTGATGCGTGTAGGTTAGGGTTTCTGGAGGGAAAAGGAATCCCACTCTTAACCCTTATCTCGACACGGAACTCCGTTCAAATCTAGCCTTTACCAAAACAATCATTAATCTAATCTCTAATCGCGGTCGGAACTAGCAAAGAATTGCTAGCGCGCCCGATTAGGATGTTAATGATTCTTTTGGTAAAGTTCCTAAACTTTATAGGACTTAAAAATGGTTCAATTATTTTCATCGTCCATTAGCCTACCCTAATCCTACGAACCATAACAAGCGGAGAATTACTCGCGCATGTTGGGAGAAGAAGATGAAAAGAAAGAGAGGGAAAACATAATGTAAAAAAAAAACTACCTTTATTAATCGACTTCTTCAAACTACACTTTTAATCCACAGAAAATGATTACAACTAGTTGCTTCTCGATCTTTTCTAAGGAGGTAGTCGAACAGTCGATGATCAGCCTGGATGCGTGAGCGTCGGGATCTTCGTGATCGCGTCGGCTTGATAGCTTTTCCAAGAGGCTCTCGGTGCCCTTTTATAGTGCAAAGCCAGAATCTTATTGTTGAAAACTTGGTAAAATTTAGCTTTGATTCACCCCAAAAAATCTTGCGCTCTAACTCCCTGGAATTGCGGCGGATCCGCGGCCCAAGGGTGGGTTTGGCCGCGGATCCGCGCTCAATGGGTGAGATCTTTTTATGAGCTTTCTTGGGCTTGCATCTTGTGACATGTGGCAATCCTAGGCACCTTCAGAATCTGAAAATCTTTTCTCGGTTGCTTCCAGACTTGGTCTCCAAGTTTTGCTTCTTAATTTGGCAAGATTTCTTCAACAACTTGATTTGTTTGATAAATTCTGCATAACAACTTGGAAAATTCTGCACAATAATCTCAAATAATATTTAGTAGGCTTATTTCTACTAGGATTTGGTCAATAGATTTATTTGCATACATTTTCGTACCAAATGATAATTAAAATATATTAACACATGGAAAATTGTTGTTTTAACACATAAACCCTCATATGTATAATATATTATATTAAAGTCCTTTTTTAATATAAAAATGGTAGGAAAAATGTAATACAAATGTGTAGTTTTATCAACTGAACATTCGCTCTGTCCAACAACTGGAGGGTAGCGCCGCCACAGAAGCACGAACCAAGGCCACGGAAGAAGAACCGGTTCCACATTGGGATTGGAAGCGAATTCGTACTTGTCACGTGATAACGATATCAAAAGAAGAGCCCGAGAACATGGATGACCTTCCCTGGTGCTTTGAAAACAGCAACGACGAGGTAATCTTAGAATTCCCACCAGCGCCAAAAGAGCTGGAAGATGGAATCCATACCACTGCAGATAACCTCAAGAAAATTGAGTTGGGAACGGCGAACGATCCGCGACCGATATTCATTAGTGAGCTGCTGTCTGAAGAGAAGGTGGCTTCATTAAAAGACCTGCTTATGCAGCACAAAGATTGCTTCGCATGGAACTATTCCGAAATGCCGGGACTAGATCCAGAAATTGCTGTGCACAAATTGGCAATATCCCCGGACGTCAATCCAGTCAAACAGGCGCCGAGAAGAATGCGGCTCGAGCTTGAGATGAGTATCAATGCCGAGGTCAAGAAGCTGATCGACTCCGGCTTTATCCAGGAGGTTCAATATCCTGAATGGATCGCCAACATCGTCCCCGTGATGAAGAATAATGGGACAGTGCGCATATGCGTGGACTTCTGGGATCTCAATAAAGCCTGCCCAAAGGACGATTTCCCGGTGCCAGTCACTGAGCTGATGATAGACAATACGTCCACTCACGAGGTTTTCTCCTTCATGGACGGCTCATCAGGGTATAATCAGATAAAGATGGCATCCCGAAGACCAGAAGCACACCGCCTTCAGGACCCCTTTGGGTATATTCTGCTATAAGGTGATGCCCTTCGGATTAAAGAACGCCGGTGCTACTTATCAGAGAGCCATGACGAAGATCTTCGATGACCTCATACACGAAATCGTCGAATGCTACATCGACGATCTCATGGTTAAAAGCAAATCATACGAGGAACATCTCGAGCATCTGAGGACCGTATTTCAACGTCTTCGATGATACAACTTGAAGATGAACCCTCTCAAGTGTGCATTCGGAGTTTCCTCGGGCAAATTCCTGGGATTCATCGTCCGACATCGAGGTATTGAGATAGATCCGTCAAAGATCAAGGCGATCATGGAAATGCCTCCGCCAAGGAATCTCAAACAGCTGCGGTCTCTCCAAGGGAAGCTCGCGTATATACGACGATTTATAGCCAACCTTTCAGGCAAGTGCCGTCCTTACAGCCACCTGATGAAGAAGGGAACCCCGTTCATCTGGGACCAAAAATGCCAAACCGCGCTAGACGAGATCAAGCAATACCTGCAGAACCCGCCGGTGTTGGCTGCTCCGGTCAAGGGAAAGCCCCTCATTCTTTATACAACCGCCCTCGAAGGTTCCTTAGGCTCATTATGGGCACAAGAGAACGATCAAGGGAAGGAAAGAGCACTCTACTACTTAAGTCGAGTTCTACTGGGGGCAGAAAGAAACTACTCCCCCATTGAAAAACATTGCCTGGCGTTGATCTTTGCGATAACAAAGCTCAGACATTATGCGTTGGCACATGAAGTCCGTCTCATTTCGAAGGTGGACCCCCTTAAATATTTAATGTCGAAGGCCATATTGACGGGGCGACTCGCTAAATGGGCCCTGCTCTTGATGGAGTTCTCGATAACATATCAACCTCTCAAGGCAGTGAAAATCCAGGCCATCGCCGACTTCTTCGCTGAGCATCCGATACCCGCCGATTCTCCTTTAAATTGCGATCTTCCAGACGAACATGCGTTTGATGCGATCGACGGTGGTGATACCCGATGGGAGCTTTATTTCGATGGAGCATCTTCCGTGAAGAAACGCAAACAAAGTACCCCTATAATCAAATCGGGGGTAGGACTCATCTTTGTAACTCCACAAGGAGGGATAATGCGTTTTGCTTTCTCCCTAACAGAGCCGAGGACAAACAATGAAGCTGAATACGAAGCTCTGATAGCAGGACTCGAGATCGCCATCGACATGGGAATTGAAAACCTCCTCATATACGGAGACTCCCAGCTGGTCGTTAGTCAAGTAAACGACGACTATCAAACGTGCAAACCAGAGTTGGTGAAGTACGGCGAGAAGGTGCAGCAACTGTTGACCCAAATCCCTTCCTATACTTTGGAAAACATACCGCGCGCGGAAAACAGCAAAGCAGACGCATTGGTCAAACTCGCTAAGGAACTGGCTGATGAGAACCTCGATGACGTAAGAATCGTGGTACAAAGCCGTCGGGTGCTTTCCCCAATAGAAATATCTCCGGAATCATCCGAAGAAAAGGGAGCAACTCAGCAGACGACCCTGCAAATAAAAGACCGGGAAAAGGCTGAGGATTGGAGAGAAGTCTTTATAGACTACTTCAAATACTGTCGAACGCCCGAAGATGCGTCCTCGTGACATCAGCTTATGAAACGAGCTCTGTCTTTCGCCTTCGTCAATGATACGCTGTACAAAAGGTCATTTGATTCTCTGTGATTGAGATGTCTGGGACCTGACGAAGCGAAAAGAGTCATTCAGGAAGTTCATGACGGAATCTGCGGTTCTCACCAAGCAGGCCGAAAGATGAAGTTGAAGATCAAACGGATGGGCTACTACTGGCCCACGATGATTCAGGACTGCCTCGAATATGCGAAGCAATGCCACTCATGCCAAATCCATGGGGACTTCATCCACCAGCATCCAAATCCGCTACACCCGACAGTGGCTAGCTGGCCATTCGAAATGTGGGGAACTGACATAGTCGGCCCCATCGAACCAGCATCGTCCAGGGGACATCGTTTCATCCTGGCGACGACTGACTACTTCTCCAAATGGGCATAAGCAGTACCATTGAGAGAAGTGAAGACGGAGAATATCCTCCATTTCTTCAAGACGCACGTCATATATCGGTTTGGAACTCCGCGACGGATCATCTCCGATAATGGGCCAGCTTACAGAAGCCACAAGATTAGTCGCTTCGCACAACAACACAATATAGACTGGAGATATTCCTCGGTTTATAATCCGCGAGCTAACGGTCTAGCTGAAGCCTTCAACAAGACCTTGACAAAGATCATGAAGAAAACGGTGTCCCGAAATAAGAAGGACTGGCACGAAAGACTGCAAGAAGCTCTCTGGGCGTAGCGAACTACGTTCAAAACAACCACAAACACAACGCCATATGCGTTAGTATTCGGTACAGAAGCAGTACTCCCCCTCGAGATAGAGTTACCCTCTCTACGAGTGGCGGTCCACTACGAGCTGACGGACGAAGAAAATGCTCACCTTCGGCTTGAGGAGCTTGATGCCCTTGATGAAACCCGGCTCATAGCACAACAAAATCTGGAGGCCTATAAAGCAAAGATGACGCGCTCATATGAAAGATTGACCCGGCCGAGGACATTTCGCCAAGGCGAACTCGTGCTAGTGGCCAAAAGGCCTATGATCTCCAATCGCGCCAAGCGGGGAAAATTTGAGCCAAACTATGAAGGCCCGTACATCATAGACAAGGTCTACCAAGGTGGAGCCTATCTACTCATGGATATGCACGGTGAAAGGCCTTATAGGCCAATAAATGGCTGATTCCTAAAGAAATACTACGCTTAGCGAGTTATCGCCTAGGTCAATGATAGATTACGACGACTATGTCCGTTCGCTATCTTCCTAAGCTCAAACTTTATAAGCAGTATCCAGCCTTCTCCTGGGAGGACCGAAACGTCTTTAAACTACTACCGCAGCATCCTTAGGCTGACGAGATGAATAAAAAAAATGATAAAATAATAATAATAATAAAATATAAAAACGGTATGTCCATAAGGAAAATGGGCACGGATGAAAACCCGAAAGGGCTCCGTGAGTAAAAACAGCAGGGCAACCGGCGGGTGTTCGTGAAAACCCGAAAGGGTGCGGCCTCGTAAAAAAAAAGAAGAGAATAAAAAAAAGAATAAAAAAAAGGGTATGTCCATAAGCAAAATGGGCACGGATGAAAACCCGAAAGGGCTCCGTGATTAAAAACAGCAGGACTACCGGCGAGTGTTTGTGAAAACCTGAAAGGGCGCAACCTCGTTAAAAGAAACTTGCAGGGTCCTCTCGACCTCGTAGGGAAAAACCACCCGCGTGAGATCCTTACGACTCACAAGGGAGCAACACACTTAGGGATCCCCACGATTCCTAAGAAGAAAATACTCTTGCGAGATCCTCACGACTCGTAAGGAGAACTCTCTTATGGGACCCTCACGGCTCATAAGATTTGAAAGTCTTAAGTTACAGAGACCTAAACCTGTGCTTAAGCAAACCCCCCACAACCTTCGATATTGCCCTACAAGTGGCTCAATACTGACCCTTGTATACAATCCACGGGCGCGAATAAACATTTCCCTAACCAAGTCCCATCCGTGACTGGGGATATGTATGCATGATGAACAACCCTTATAAGTCCTCTCGACTTACAAGGAGAAAACCCTCTTGTAGGATCCTTACGACTTACAGAGGAACATACACTTAGGAATCCTCACGGTGCCTAAGGAGAAAACACACCTACGAGATCCTCACGACTTGTAGGGAGAAATACCTTTGTGAGACCCTTACGGCTCATGAAGTTAAAAGCCTTAGTCGACAGGACCTTAACCCTGTTCACTAAGACACCTTTGTTCGACATCGACAGAGGCAAATGATGATTCGCTCCTGGCAACATCCCAGTTGTAGCGGTGCTGATGCCGAAATCGGTGTCTAATTTCAGGTTTACGGCGAAAAGCCGGTAGGCCGCACATGCATACGAAATAGCCGAAATGATTGGGTAACTCGCAATAAAAAGCAGCGAGTAAAAATAAAATAAATAGCCGAAATGATTGGGCACCACGAAAAATAGCCGAAATGATTGGGCAATCGCGACTTTCGCGATGTAAAAAGCTGAAATGATAAAGCAACGCGGAAATAAAACAATAAAAAAGAATGAAACTTTTGCCCTGCAGGTAAGTCCATAGTGACCCCTGTATACAATCCATGGGCATAAACAAACAAAAAGGGGACTACATTTCCCCACCAAGCTGCGTCAAAGGGAAGTCAGATCTCGACGACCACATCTATAGCCTGGAGACCAACAGCGGCGTTCCTCCTCATTCCAGCAGGACACGGACGTGACATCACTAATCGGAGCCACGACAAAGTCCCCAGTTCCAAGACTCTACAGTTCACAGATAACCTAGAGTCAACAAATGACCTCCGTCGCGGAAACAAGTCAACAAATGACCTCCGTCGCGGAAACAAGTCAACAAATGACCTCCGTCGCGGAAACAAGTCAACCAATGACCTCCGTCTCGGAAACAAGTCAACCAATGACCTCTGTCGCGGAAACAAGTCAACAAATGACCTCCGTCACAGAAACAAGTCAGCCAACGATCTCCGTCTCGGAAACAAGTCAGCCAACGACCTCCGTCTCGGAAACAAGTCAGCCAACGACCTCCCCGTCGGACCAATACTCCGACTCGGAAACAAGTCAGCCAACGACCTCCCCGTCGGAGCAATACTTCGACTCGGAAACAAGTCAACTCACCAACCACTTACGAGTCCTTTCGACTTGTGAGGGAGAAAATTCTCTTATAAGATCCTTACGACTTATAAGAGAAAACATACTTAGGAATCCTCACGATTCCTAAGGAGAAAATCCACGTACGAGATCCTCTCGATCTGTAGGGAGAAAAGTCTCTATGAGACCCTCACGACTCATAGAGTTGAAAAGTCTTAGGCAGCAAATCTGAACCTGCGGCCTAAGCCATCGCTATCTCTTGGAGAAATCTAGATGCTTACTCTATTATCGGTCAAATGTGTTTATCACGACAGCATGCTGATAATAAGAGAAAGGAAAAAGCAAAGAAATAGTACAAGACATTGCAAAGAAAAATGTGTATCTTTATTGAATGTAATCAAGTACAAGGTGAAGCGTACAAAAGAATAAAGAATGGATACATATTATTTAAAAAGAAAATTTTTACAAGTATATAGATACAAGGGGAATTACTGGGAAGGAAGCGTCTTGCATAGCTCTAGCAATTGTTCGCGCACCTCCTTCCACACTTTCTCCTGATCGGCCACCACCGCCTGATCTGCCTCCACTTGAGCTCGCTGCTGCAAGACAGATGCAAGCTGTTCCCTAACGGCCTGATGAGCAGCTTCACGGCCCGGGGTGTCACGTTCGGCGACATCAAGCTTTCGCTTCAAGTTTAGCCCATGAAAGATGCGTTCCAGGAGGCCCTCAAAGATAGCCTTCACTTGGGCAGCATTCGCCTCAACTTCGGCACGTAGGCGAGCTGTTTCGCTTGAAGACTCATGACACTCCTTCAGCCTTAAAGCTGCTTTTTGTTCTAAATGGTGGACGTAAGAAGCGCTTTGCTCGATCCATGCCGCTCTTTCAGTGCTCACGGCCAAAACCTCAGGGGCAGGACGCATCGACTCCAGCTGATGCAGGCGAGCCTCGATCTCTCTGCAGTGGTTAACCCAAGACGCAACGATGCCCTCGTCATGGAAATTTACGAGTATCACCAGCATCGGGTTAACCGCCGTAGCGAAGTCCGCAGCAGATGTAGGAGTCTCGACGTCGAGTTCCTCGATGTAGTCGCTCAACATGCGCAGACTATTCGCGGCGCCTTTCGAAGACGGACGTCTCAGGAAAGGGCCCGCCGGCATTATGACACGAGGCTCGAAGGGCTCCGAGACCGGAACGACAGCTAAAAAAACAAGATATGATCAGATAACAGTTCAAGAAATAAAAAAAAAAGGAGTTATCAATGTGATAGCTGCTGTACCAGCTGAGGCAGGTGGCAAGGCCGGAAGGGCCGGTGGCGCGGCCAATCTTTCATCCCCTCTTTCAATTTGTAGCACTGCAGCCGGGACGAGGAAAAGTTAGAAATAATTCCATCACTGAAAAAGAAAGATATCAATTGGAAACCATACTCACCAGCGCCACCAGAGGAAGAAGCGAATTCAGATGGGAAGGAGAAGTGTGGGAGCAACACTTGATAAAGATGATTAAAAAGCACTCCTGAAAAGACACAACAGTGCGACTTTAGTGCATAAATTATGCGGCTGAAAGACGAAACTAATAGGTTGCAAATACATACCTTCCAACATCTTCGATGGTACAAGAGAGGGCTGAGAAGTGACCACCGCCAAGGCAGTAGTTGACGGCGCTCCCTCAAGCAGTGGAGCATCGGCGCTGGCCGCACCTGCGTTAAAAAAAAAGGGTAAACCTGTCAGAAGCGATTGCAAGATAAAAAAGGGGGACGGTAATCCGAAATTTACCTGATGAGCCTCCAGCCGAGACGGAGGCGTCTCCCTCCTCTATCGACATAAGACCACCACTCGTGGCCTCATCCTCAGACTCCATGGGGGTCGTTGTCGTGCTCGCGAGGCCAGGAGATGGTGGAGGGCCATAGGCGGGGAGAGCTATGACCGGAGCATTGCCAGACTCCTGAGAAAGAGCGGTTGGCTCGTCCTCAGGAATCATGTCCACCTCACCCGCTACTCCCTCGGGCTCAGCAGTCACGGTTGTCTCGTCTACCGTCACCACAAGGTCATCGGTCTCAGGCGCTCCGCCCGCTGCTACCTCGGGCTCGGCATCAACCACTTGCTCAGGCATAGTGGACGTGACCATTTCGTCAGCCACTATCTCGGGCCCAGCAATCTCGGTTGTGTCGTCCGCCATCGGCTCGGGCTTGACCAATGCCTTTCTCTCTGGCTCCTCAGGTTCGACAGTCTCCGCCCCCCCTCGGTTGGACTTGGCCATGCAGGATAGAATATATAAGAACCAGCAGCTTTATAATTCTTACAACAAAATTCTGAAAGAAATATTACCTGAGGTGGACTTGTCGTTAGCCTCCCTATTGGCGCGAACCGCCTGTCTATGAGCTGTAGACAAGACGACCGGGGGCTCTTATGACGGAGTATCGGCATGAGGGACGATGCTTGGGCCCGCTCCAATGGCCAAGGCAGCCCTGCGTGCCTTCGCTTCGCGCCTTGACCGCTTCCTCTCCTCCCGAGCTGTCGCGATGGACCTCTTCGACGCTTCCTTCATCAAGGCATCGTCGTCCTCGTTTAGAGATGCCTCCAGAGCCTTTAAGGCATCTCTCATCGGCTCTTCAAGTCGGGCTTCTCGTGGTAGTCCCGAGGAGGCAGAAACATCGGCGGCTGGCATGGGAAGAGTCTCCGCGTCACCTGGCGGGATCGGCATTGAGGTTCCTGCGATAAAAAGGGAGAGGTTAGATCGACCATAACACAAGGAAAATGAAAACTTGATGAATCGAAACTTACTAAGGCCTAGAGACGCTCTAAGGCGTTCCTCCTCTTGGAAAGTCTTGAGGGAAGCGGCAATGGCTTCTTCAGTGGTGATGCCTGTTGGAAGAAAAGAAGGAAAAATGTTAGTCAAAGGCAATAATAAAGATATGATGCAGTAAAAAAAATATGACTGTTGATTACCTGATTGCGCAAGCTTAGCCAACCACGCGTCGCGCCTCGCCAACCACTCTGAAGCTTCGAGAGCGGCCTCCAAATCCGTGTCATCCGGCGGCATGACTAACCCCCTGTTGGTCCCGTATTCACTCAAGCCCTCACCATAGGGAGCGTGGGGTTCCTGACCGAACGCGACGTCAGCGGCGAAGAGCGACTTCTTTTTCTTTTTCTACCCACCAACCCTAGGTGCACCCGGGATTGACTTGCGTTTGGCAGGCACCTTGGGGCGGCGGGTCCCGATGTCCGCACCCACACCAGACTCCGGCGAGGTTACAACCACTGTCTCCACTGGAGCACAGGGCGCTGGTGATGCATCTGCAATATCGGGAAGCGGCAATCTGTGTGGAGGACTTTGCGCACGCGGTGGTCCGGCTCTAGCATCTTTTAGAGGGGGAACTACCGGGGTCCTTGGCACTAAAGGAGCGTTGCGGTCGCTACCTGGAGGCGCACCCTTACGGTCGACCAGCAATCGCCTTTCCTCCTTTATGACGGCTCCCGTCGAATGACTGTACCATTATGTGTATACCTTGAGGAGTCGTGGGGCGCAAGCTGGCTCACTGATAAAAAAGTGAGAACTCGTATTCAAACGCATGAAGTGATGCAGCGCGCTCTCCATCCCTTTTCGGTAGCAGCAGGTTCCGATAGGAAAGCCTCCAGTGGTACCCCTTGATTGTAGCTTAGTTGTTGAGCGAAACGATGTGGGTTGTACCTCATGAAAATCGCCGCACCGTTCTGCCTGAACACCAGGAAGCCCGGTCTAATAGAATATAAGTGAAGGGTCTCCCGGGCTGTCCAAACTGAGGCTCCATCTTTGAAAGTGTCTTGCAGTGGCCGCACTGCAGTGGTAGATGCCTTTCCAATGGTCAACACTTTGTCGATGAAAGACACCCCGTCTCCAACGGTGTGGGGGCGAAGGAGTAAACCCCTGGCATTTCGTGGCGATGGAGTCACAATTGATGCGCCAATCAACTGTATGATGCGAGGGAAGCTGCACCTGTCATAGAACGAGGGCCTTTTGTGCATGCCAAAGACACCCGATGTGTGTAACTCGAGCCATGATACGAAATATTGCATCGGGAAGATCACGTGCAGCACCCCAGGCTCATTAGCATCCGCCGCTCGACTGAGGCCGTGATACAAGTGTGCCAAGCCGGCTATCCCAACGGCCACTTTTACCCCGATGGTCATCCGGTGAGCAGGGTAAAAGACAAAGGGCCGCATATGGCGAGAATGCATTGGGAGCGCAAACCAACTTAGCCATAGCCCAAGAAATCCTAAGAAGAAGGCCTCCTCGTCCATCCCGGGGGCTGCAACTTCCGCAAAAGACACAGTTGGGGAGTTAGGAAGGAAAAAACCCTTTTGGTCTATTTCCTTCGCCGGTAGGTTATCCAAACCTAGACCGAAAGGGTCCTCAAGGGTGGCAAACTTGGCAGCTTCTGCCGAGAGGACGCTTGGGTGAAGGAACCGAGCGATGAAATCCTCAAAGATAACTCCGCGACTCCCACGTTCGATGAAAAGGGCTCATAGATGTTCAACACTTTGATCAAACTTGGGAATTGGAGTTGAACAACATTCTCCGGGGTGAGGCCGCTTACTGCCGGCTTAGCACCGAAGACATACTCATCTGTCGGAAGCAACTCCTCATAGTGCTCCCCTATAACCGGTAAACCGGAGACCTCTGTGAACTCCTCCAGAGAAATTGACACTTCCCGATCCATTGCAAGGAAGGTATGAGTAGGAATGTTCCACTGCTCCAAGAAAGCCTTGAACCACCAGGTGGGAAGCGTGGGATACTGGAAGAGGGAGACGTAGACCGCGGTGTACAACCCTAACCTTATCAACTGCGACTTCTTTGTCGACAGGATATACCGAGCCCACGGCAGATAGCCGATCGGGTGGCGGGGGATCAGACCTATGTTATATGATTGTCCCCAAGGTCGCGCCTCGCCTTGACAGATACGATGTTTCAGGATATCCAAAACCATAGGACGGTGGACCGGGATTGCATCAATGGCAGGATGAAGAAAGCCCTTCGATGTCCAATCAACCATCTCCACGGCATACTGCACCGGGGGTGGGCTGGCATAATGGATCGCCGTAATGGGCTCCGCCGGCACTGCACACGTGAAGCTCCGTCGACCCATGATAATCTGATTATACCACGACCCCCAAAGGTGGAGACTCTTATATTCCGGGTCGTGGTCCCTGATCATAGCCAGGACTTCGCGGTCCAAGGGCGCTTCAGGAAATCCCTCCTCCGAACGAGCAAATGGGAATGAGGTATCGAGAGACATAGTCGCTGCAAGGGAACAAAAGCAGCCGTTAGTGTTGCAACTCCAACGCTTAGCGTTTAAAAATTTTTAAATTAAAAATTAATTAAAATTAAATTAAATTTAATTACACCACACTGCAGTGCAGTGGGTAGGAGACCAAAGGGGGACCCACAAAATCTGGACGACAATACGTCAGTTAATAAGACAACCCCATCATTGGATGAGATTGTCAGTTGGTCCCCAAGAGAATATTCCCATTAATAATATAAAAAATCCGTAGAGACAAGGAGAAAATCTCCTCTTTCAGAGCAAAGCTCTGTCACAGAGTGACACTTGTCAAACTCTGGTCTCAGGGGAATAAGATTTTTTGAAAGAGCTTAGCTCTGTAATAATAATAAAAAAAATCATCAAAGTTTTTTTTTTAATTAATTCCTAAAAAGTTGAAGTTCTGGGATCTTAAAGATCCATATAAAAAAAACTCTTAAGAGTTCATCATCAGAAGATCAGGGATATATATTCTGTCAATATGAGCAAAGCTCTGTTCATGGGCTAAGAAACCCTGAAATAAATTCTTGAGAGCAAAGCTCTGTTTACGAAACCCCAAAGGGGATTTCTTTAGATCAAAAGATCTATGAGAGCAAGGCTCTGTTGGTTAAAATTGATTTAAATTAATTTAAAATTAATTATTACCTAAAGTTTTCTAACTTTGGGAAATGAGAGTAAAGCTCTAGAGTTCTGGAAACAAGAGCAAAGCTCTGAAGTTCTTAAGCAAGAGCAAAGCTCTGGAAATCAAAATCTTGGAAATGGTAAAGATTTCTAAGGGCCAGGGGTCCTATTTATAAGGCGCTTGCGCCCCTTCAGCTCACCCGTTGATCCAACGGCCAGGATCTTGCCACCGCTGCACTCACGTGCGTGCTACGTGAGCACAACGGTGGGGGGCATTTGTTTCCCCCAATCAGAGCAAAGCTCTGTTTGAATTTCAAAATTCAAAATTCGAAGCAACACTTCAGATTCTTTGCGCTGCGCGCAACGTGCCACGTGTCAAAAGCTGATACATCAGCGCAGCGCCCAAGGCAGCGCGCCCAATCAGAGTAAAGATCTATTTAAAACAAAATTAAAGGAAGCAATGCTTCAGTTGCGCAAGCGCCGCGCTGCGCGACACGTGTCAGCGCAGATGCGCAGCGCCGTGCGCTGCGCGACACGTGTCAGCGCAGATGCGCAAGCGCAGTTGCGCTGCGCCGTGCACTGCGCGACACGTGTCAGCGCAGATGCGCTGCGCCGTGCGCTGCGCGACACGTGTCAGCGCAGTTGCGCTGCGCTCTGCGCTGCTTGACACGTGTCACGCGCTTGAGCGTTTGCGCCAAACGGAATTAAATTCTAGTAAGATTCTTCTGTTCTTGTTAAAACAAGAAGATTGTCTTCTGTAAAACAGAAGCCCTTGGATCAAAGATCCAACGGAGGGGAAAATTCCCCAAATCACTCAGAGAAGGATCTCTTTAACAATTTAAAAAATTTATGGGCACTATATAAAGGCCCCTAGACCCCAAATCAAAATCATCAACATTGTGAGAGATCAAGAACTTCAAACAGAGAGAACTCTGAAGAAATTTCAAGAAGAAAAAGGTAAAACCTTTAAGATAGAAGAATTTCTTCTAATAGATCATTGATCTAAGAACAAGATCAATGATCTTCAATAAAAAACCAAATAATAATAGTGCTTTGCACTTATGAACCATTGGTTCTCTGAGATCAAGAAAAACAAGAAATACTAGTTTTCTTTGATCTAAATTGGATCAAGAAATCAAATAGTGCCTTACACTTGCAAAAAAACTGCACTGTTGCGCTCCTGGGTTGGTGCAAGCCACCAGAGAGCGCCACGTGTCAGTATCTGACTCACTTGCGCTGTGCGCTTTTAAGATAGAGCTTTGCTCTCTGAAATTGGCGCAACTCACCAGAGCGCGCCACGTGTCGGCAGCGCAAGCGCAGCGCACTGCGCTTGCGTGATACGTGTCACCCCCGCAAGCGCTTGCGCTCATTTATTAGCGCAAAGCGCCTGACAGGCCACATGGCCCTTGTCAGATAATTGATGCACTGCATCATTAAAAAGAAGGGCTCAGCCCAATTAAAAAGGCCTAACAGGCCTAGTAAATGCTATGCATTATTTTCAAACAGATGCAATGCATCAGAGCCCATGTAAGAATAGATGCAATGCATCAGAGCCCAAAAAAGGGTCTGTCAGACCAGAACGGATGCTGTGCATCATTTAAAAGGGGAAGATCCCAAATAAAGGTCCAACAGAGACCAAGATTAATGCTATGCATTATTAAACATGGGCAAAGCCCTAGCACAGGTCTGATAGACCAAAAATAAGAAATAAAGTTGAATATTCTTAACAGGACTTAGCCCAATCATGGCCGTAAGTCCTCAAACTAAATTGGCTGAGCACAACCGCTCTCTTAAATCAATTTACATCCGGTTCGAGGGTACATCTCCGAACTGCTCTGACTCCTATCATTGTAATCCTTCAACGACGTCAGAGAGGTGACGGGTCCCGATAACCACACATCAACACGGACTGTGGGGTCCTTAAACTCACAGACTTAAGCATCCTTAAACTAAGACATGGACTGTGGGGTCCTTAAACCCACGGACTTAAGCGTCCTTAAACTATATATGGACCCCTATGTCCTTAAACTGGAATATGGACCACCATGTCCCTAAACTGGAATATGGACCGCAACGTCCTTAAACTACCTATCGACCGCAATGTCATTAAACTAAACAATAGAGCCAATTGCTCTCTCTTGTCGGATCCAAATGATCCCGTTAAGTTGATCTTAGTCTCAAATCAGACTAACGTATCCTTATCGAACGTTTAAGTCGTTCTTAGCCTAAATACGGCTAACGTATCCTTAAACTAAAACACCAAACCCAAATCTAAGTAAATACGGATTTGGACTAATCCACGTCCTACGGGCGACGGCATCACTTAGTCTCCGTATACAATCCACGGGCAACCACAAACAAAACAAACACCCACGACATGAAGTGAAATTCTGGAGAAGGAGAAAGTTGTTACCGCGATGCGGTAGCGTAATTAACTGCAGGGGCTTGCGCCTGCAGGGAAAAAGCGTCCCCACAATCAAAAACTCCTCTAGCGAGGGGGAATCTGACGAAGTCTGCTACATCGGCCCTATCCGTCTAAACCTCCGATACACGGTGCCATAAATCAACTTGGCATCTTCGGAGAGGTAGAAAGATAAAACCATATAGCATCTGCCCCGAATCTCAGGCTAGACGTCCTCACGTCGTCTCGACCGCCGTTCGGAGGGTAACACTATATATTGATGATAGATCCGCACTCTTGACTCGAGGATGTCATATTATATTAGGGTATCGTATGGGATACTATTGAGGCGGGATCACCGACTATATATATATATATGTATGTATGTATCGACTCAGATGTTAGGCGGTTTCCTTACCTTTTGATCAGCCTTTTAGTTAGTCCTGTAGTTTATTAGTAAATGTTAGATTAGACTCGAGTCATACCTATTTCAAAACTAACGAATCATGAGGATTTTAAAGACATACCAAGGGATACTATGGGTATTTCAAAGGACATATCTTTTCTTAAAAACACCGTAGCCCTTATTTTCTAAACACCACGATTCGTGTTATTTCAAATGGCACCACTGTATGACTCATATTTATATAAATGCAGATTAGTCATCATTGTGTTTATCATTCAGCTATTATTACTGTTCGCATCACATTTGCATGTTTATATTGTACTCCCATATGCCATTATTGAGACCCTGCTGTTAGGACATCAGCACCATTACCGATGATGCGTATGCTCTACATACACTTATTTGTCGGCTCACACACATCTTCATCGGTAATTGCCATGTCACGTACACTTTAGAAAATAATTTTTCGTTGACATAGCTTGATAGCTGATAATCACAATATATTATAGCTTCCACATGCTAGTTTAAATATTGCATTCATTGCATGATATTAGATGCATTCATACATTCATTGGTTATGCAGTATTATGGAGATTTATGCCGGTATTCACTTTTATTGATATAATGATTTTGATGATTTCGGATTTACATGAGATTTCTGTATTTGGGAGAAAACCGCACGAATTTAATAAAATCTTAGTATCATCATTTTAAAATGCAAATTGTGGTTTTCTCTTGATGTATGAGTCGTCCACCATGAGTTTTCATGATTGCTGTTGGATTTCGAGACCCGATTTGAGGAGTTGGATGAACCGTCTCAGGTACATGGTGGGCCCGTTATGGTATCCCGGGGCAAGAAGCTCGAGTTGTATTCGATGAGCCTGGCAGGGGAGCACTACTTACCGGTGATATTATTTGGACTCGTCGGTTATCCGGAGGATACCGGCAGGAGTCATGAGATGGTTATAGGCTGATCCGTTCTGCCGGAGCCCGCGGGCCGATCCCGCAGATGATACGGATGCCTGAGATATTGATATTTGAGATATTGAGATTTGATACTGAGATACTGAGACTTATGTTTTGTGTCGATGCTTGACACCGATTTCTCTGTTGCATTCATTGATGATATGTGATCGACATACATATAGAAATCTCATTGATTAAAGAAAACAGTTGTCTCACTCATGATATATTCTGTTTAAATTCGTAATGCATTCATACATTATATATCTGATATGTTGCTATCTGAGGCACTGACACGAGCATGTAGTATTACACTATACATAGCTGGACCAGGATTTTATTAAGGATTTTACCTGATATGACCTAGGATAGCGTTATGCATGCGATTTCTACTCGTAGATGTTTTCTACTCACGAGTTGGCAACTCACTCCCGTTGTGCCATAGTTCCTTGCAGGTTTTGCCGTACAGGTTCTTTGCGGCTTGCTGGCACACTGTTCTTTCCGGGTGATTGCTTTGGCAGGTCGGTTCTTTGCATCGGGACCACCATTGTTTATTATTTTTCAATTGTATCTAGAAACTCTATCAACCAGATTGTATATTTGAGAGAGTTAGAAGACCAGTTTGTTATTCTTTCGACCTTAGAGTCGCGCGTTGTATTATTATGTTTTTCATGTTGTTTTGAGCTTCTTTTGAGTTTTGATCCTCGCCCTTGGCGTTGTATATTATATTGCTTACGTGGTTGTGACCGTCAATTGACGAAGAGCTAGCTCTTGCTTGGTGATGCCTTTTTTTTGTATTTCGTATACTATTCATGTTGTATCCCGTTTGGGGCCAGTATTTACAAAGGATACACTGCCGAAATTTCAGAAATACTTGAGATTTTAAAATACACACTTCGACTTATGTATTAAAACTACTTGCTTTAAATCGGTTTTTCCTTCACTCTACTGCTTCTTTGGTTTTGATTTCTGGGTTTTGGCTTACTTAGATTGCGTACGCCTCGAGACGTTTCGTAATTTAATTGTCGGTCATGTTCCGTACTTTTCGGGTCGTGACAGTATACCAACTCAAATTTTGTGTGTTGTAAGTTGAAAACTATATTCTGTTTAAGAATGTCTACATCGTTATTCAATGCGCCTTATCTTATCCTCAACTGATAAAGGTAAATGTTTAGAAATTTTTTTTCAAAATTTGTATCTCACTTTATAAAATAAAGATATATATATATATATATTCAATTTTAAAAATTGATGCACAACAACGGTTATTCGAAAAAAAATATTTGCCGTTAGGCAAAACTAGGTGATTTAATCCAATATCACCAATTGCTACGAATTCCGATGTTGAGGATCAAATCGCCCATTTCCCAATATTCTACTCCTACCCAGCATATGTAACATCTTATAGATGTGAGATCCAAATCCAGTACATACATACCCTGGAGTCAGAATTAATTGGGAAAACGGTTTTCAGCAATAACTACATAGAAAATCTGAAACATAAATGTTTCAAGTGGGTAGTCGGGTATTCCTAGTAATGCCTCTTCCACTATCCAGATTCATGACAATAGTCGCAATTTCCTTTTCGCTCACTTCAATCCCATTATATGTCTCTATATCTTACAGTCTGTATACCACATTTAGGCTAATTGGTTTTCTTCCTTCCTTACCTTTCGGCACCAATCTAAGGTTTGAAAGTAGACTATCCAATAAGCGTAACCGGTGTACTCTCCTAATACAAGGAGCTCTCCCAACCTAAGAGAAGGTAAAGTGAAGAGTCAACCGAGTAATTCTATTCAATTTCTCCAGGACCAGTGGCCATTCTTGGACTGAAATAATTTCTTCGAGTTTGTATGTAATTATACGATGGCCTTTCCAAGCAATATGGATTATCGTAGTGATATGGAGTGTTCTGGAGAAATACAAAGAGAAAATAAGAGTAGAAGAGATATATGTGATTTTGTCGTGAACCATGACAATCCAAAACCAGATGGTAAAAAGGTTCGGTCAACTTGGTTAATATAGTTAAAAGTAAGCCATGGTCGCAAATCAGAGAGAAAAGAAACACTCAGCGTGCACTCTATCAAAATTAGATTGGTTAATAACTTTATCTAATCAGGATGACTCCCACCGTTTCCTCGAATTCTCCTTTCGAACCCTAAAAGAAGAACTAGTCGGGATCATGTATACCTTACAAGTTCGCTAACCGTTCAGTCAGGCCAGTGTTGGTACTCCGAGGGAGGTCTCTCGTGCTTTCGCACGGACCAAATTTAATAATCCTGTTTCCGCAGAGGTGTAACCTCATTAACACTTTCTAGATATCTAATAGGTTAGTTAGTTGTGAAGTGAAAATATCCCCAAGAGTAATACCTACTCATCCGTAGGAATCGAGACCCTACTATCATTGTATGATAATTTTGACGGAAGCCGACCAAAATTACCACACTTCAGAAGGTATGCACAAACTTGGTAAGTTTCCTTTATATTTGAAAATCTTGATATGGATTTTGCCCTAAGCGTCTTATGACCTTGACGAGGTCAACAAACTATAAGTTGCTACTCAAACTCAATCCGTCATTATCCTGGATTAATCTAAACCCACCCACACGAGCCTTTGACGGTCGTACGACTGTCCTAGCTAATCGCATCACTATGCAATAGAAAAGTACTACACAGCTACCGAACACTACGCCTTGACGAGGTCAACAAACGCAGCACGAATCCTAAACAATACTAATATGAAATAACGGAGGGCTGCGGCTGGTTTTTGGCGAAAAACCTTTAACGTAATGAACCTGATATCGTTGAAGGAACTCGAGTGGCTTTGAAAAGGAGTGCTTTACACCGCTTTTTAAAACAATTGGTTTTGTAAAAAACCGATTGGTTTTAAAGAAAACCGAGTAGTTATAGTAACATAAACTTTTGCTTAAGAACGAACTTCCCATGAATGGATCAACTCTCTTTCCTCATCGAATGAGGTGCAGGATATTCCTAAACGAATACCTCTATGCAAAGCAAAAGAATATAACTATAGTTTTTAAAATTTGGTTCTGACAAGGGTTTATTTTCCCTTCATTAAACAATAACGCAGTCCCATCATTTTAAGTTTCCAAGCCACACCAGAAAAAACTATAATAGTATGTTTTTATATGCCATCCGCATTTTCCATGGAGTTGCGGGTCTTTACCGTAAAGTTACTTAACTTACGGCAGGGCGGGGACGGGCTAGCGCGGATGCAAAATATATAGAAGTATATAATATATATATATATATATATATATATATATATATATATATATATATATATATATATATATATATATATCATCACAGGCATGCAATAACATCATAGGCATGTAAAAACAAAAACGGAATAGCGGATAAGCTAGAAGCTCCGCGTTTCATTTGAGGCCAAATAAAACACAACATTTCCTGGTCGTGTGGATAGCCTGTACAATATTGATCTCAGGCCCCTGCAAGTGTGGCAAGACATCTACCAATTCTAGAAACTGGGTAACCTACCTCAATATCATGAGTCAGTCATCCGTCGTTTTCTAGAGTCCGGTAACTTGGGTGCTCCTCTGCGGGTCGATCCTATAACCCCTATAAGTGCGGCGATCAACCCGCCAATTCTAGAGTGAAGTGGACGGGTCTTGTCACGCCCCGCTTCCCGGTGTACGGGGAGGGGACGCGGCGAAATCCGCTATGTATTTACTCAGAAGTAAACACGCTAAGCGTATCTAAGCAATATAAAGTAAAATGTACACAAGAGACATGAATATAAATGAACAACTTTTATTTATTCAACATTCCTTTATAATACAACTGGAAATATAAATACAAGTCTGGAATGCAATGCCTAAACAATGGCATGAACTGAATGAAAAGTAAGTATAAGTAATGTCAATGCTCAGGATCTTCTGTGAATTGCTCCAAGTGCTCCTGGTTGATCTCGAACTCCTCACAGTCGGGTCCTCCTGACAACATTCTAAAGAAGAAGAGAAATAGGAATGTCGTCAACAAACAATCACTCGGTAAGTCCCAAAGAAAGAAGGAGAAGAATAGACAGAGAATAGAACAGGTGAAATAGATAATGTTATATTTGTTATACTAACGTAGTTGTTGTAGATTGGTACAGAATATGCTAGTGTATATGAGAGGAGCCCAACTTACACCGTGGACTTTGGTAACCCGTTGTACAAGGCTCCGTCGATAATACCACGGAACAACGGCATGGATGTAATTACGTCTTTTAGTGACCACCCCGTGCCACCTTTATGTTAGTCTACGCTAGCTCCCCGGCAGTCTACAGACGCCAAATGCGGAACAAAAACTTTTTAACTGGTGCTATCGTATACTTTAACCCGGATCTGCCATTATTGCTAAACTAACAAACTGTAAAGAGTGTAGAATGGTTATACCGAACGATCCGAGTCCTTCGTTCTTCAACCATCATCCCACGCTCCGTTGCGGCTACTCCGATCTCGTCGATCTCCGATATCCTCGTCGAGGTGGCACCACATGATCGGTTCTTTAAACGGGCTCCCGCCTCTGACTCGAGGCAACTCGATCGTCAAGTTTGCTAAAAGAGACGACCAAGATTGTTGTAGAGAATGAGTAGATGACTTTGTCTCACTTCGTCCAAATCCGTGGACGATCGGTTAATGAAGTTGCCGTGGAAATCGGGTGATGGAATGAAATGAACTGTAAAATTCCATACACCCCGAATACTATCATAATCTTTTCTAACCATAATGAAACATCAATTAATTTTAGGAGGAGAGAGAGGGCCGGCCATTTTATATGCAAGAGGGAGGTGACCGTAGGAGGAGGGAGGTAACCTTAAGGGAAAATATCATATGAAAAGATCTTAAGGAAAACAAAATAGCATAATGAATATGATGACTCATATTAACCTAGTCATCAAGTCTTTAATGCATCCAATAAGAACACTACACCAAATAGCCTAGTCACCTCATCTAGAATCTTCTAGAACACTGACTCACCTCATCTGAAGAAAAGATAAATCCGTCTTTAACCGAATGTTAAAAGACGGCTGATAGAAAACTGGAAACTGGCAACTTCCAAAAGTGATCCTGAAACGACTTTCAGGATAACCCCGAAACTGTATAAATATACCCGCATTTATATTACGACCGAATACAAATGCAACTGAGACAAAGATATTATACCTACTCAATATAATACTCGGATCCGGCTTAAACCAAAGCCGACCAGTATCATCTGCCCGAAAACTGACACGTGCGTAAACGCACGTGTATTTTCCGAACCCTGCCATAAAACCATACGGCCTCTACAACGTTTCGCCCGAACTTGGGAAACTGTCTGTGGGGAACTCTAATGACTCGTCAGTACCCTGGCAGTGGGTTTAACCACAAACCGTCAGCGGCACTAGCTATGTATAACGGCTGCCCATGGACTGACCTCAAGGGAGACCGATGAGCGCACTCAAGGGAGGCCGATGAGCGAACTCATCCAGAAACCCTACTGAGCCTAACAGTGACAATGTATATACAGTCCGGTCCGTTCGTCAATGAGTATCGCATATCCGCCTAGGGGGCTAGTAACGTCAGACCCCCAATAGCAGTATAAGTCGTGTCGGAGTGAAGCCCAATAACACCCTGAGATACTACTGGAGTACCTACCAGTAAATCTCCTACCATGGCCATGGATTTGTGTAATGGCTCTCCTAGACATAGCACGATCTCGCCCCCAATACCGGGAGAGACGAATCCCCTGCCGATCCGCTCACGTGCCTCCATATGGCTCGGGACTGTACCCAAAAGCTACCTGTTTGCACGACTCCTTTGAGCCGTGGTAGGGTAGAAATCAAAGCACAGTGGGAACTCACACGAGACAAATGACGACCTCAGGTCGATGAACTAACCTGTACACATGTCACCAGGGAACTGCTATCTGACGGTAGATATAATACTAACTAGCAGATTCCCGGCGAGTCCTGTCCGGTGTACTCATAACCCAATGAGCACCTGTATACATCTTAGGTGATCCAACTGACACCAGTGGCTTGTGAGACCGGCCACCGCCCCTCGTCGGGGTCTCGACTGTACACACTAGTCTACTCCGGAGTATCGATGCCCTGTCTCGAAACTCCCATGACTAGGGACCACAATTAAGGATATGCATATAAACTACCCAACTCTCACGTATATGATCGCCATCATACTGTTGGTAGTAAAGCAAGATCCTAAGGGCTCTATCAAAGTGTAACATGCAATCAGTCACCTGAACATGTACACGACTGATAAAGGCAAACCAGATAGCATACTATCATCTCGAGTAAGACTGTCCTACCGGGATAGGTCCTCCGCAATCATTGCAATCACGTACCTGCGATCCAATAATTGACTATGAGGGCACTATCTCCAACAATCTCCCACTTGCACTCAAGGCTAATATTGCGATGTCGACTACTCACAGCCCGTGTGAAACCGAACATCCAACTCCTTTACTAATCAGTTTCACAAAGCCCGTTTGTAAAACTATTGTGTTCGAGAAATAGCCTCAGTGAGTGGATCCGCCTAGAAGTATCTTTCTATATCTCTCTTAATCTCAAGTTCGCGGAGAAAACCATCTCCCGAATTGAGTAATACCTGTCTTAGAACATGTCTGGATATCTGATGGGACCTTAGTTCATAAATGAACTCCATATCCAAACTTCTTAGACCGAATCGATCACTGAACCTAATCAGTATCGGGCACCTTGCTTCCCACAGTATCCTCTTGGACTACCTGTCCATAATACTGTCCCTCTTCGTCAAAGGGAAAAACTAAAACTCTGACAGTCACTCTGTCATCCACGTCACCTTTGAAGCCTGGAATGATTATCGTCTCCCGAAAGAGGCTGCCGTCATCAAATCCGTAGAACATGTACTTATGTTCTAAAACTGCTTCCTTATGTTTCTCCAGGATTGGATTAATACAAACTTATTGCATCTTGTGCAAAACCAACATTTGGTGTGGTACTTGACATCTCATGATTGACTCAATTGCCTAAGCAAGTGATCTGCCAATCATGCACATCCCTCTCCCCTTTAGTCTGTAAGACACCTTTAGAGAGGGTGACTCCATCACCTGCAGGTACACCACCATGCTAGGAGTCAACTATTCCAAAAACCATTAGAATATCTGTCAAAGTACCCACATTGGGAAACTACCCAAATCCAGATCTAAAACCATAGATCCAGAAACCAGAATGTCAAATATTATATCCATATCCTGTCTGGAGAAACAACTGTGTGACGACCACAGTACAACCGATCATAGTATAGGAATTTTACTTCCTACTCTGTGTATGTCATCCAGATACCATGACATCACACCCTACTACCTTCTTAACTGATTCATCCCCTATTCTGATTGAAGTCAAACCCATGACTGTCACATCAAAATTAGATGATCTATCTCCGCTATAACTGCTCAAGTCTATAAATAGATATAAGCAACATGCCCACTATGCTTCCGCTGCTCCCACTGACTACGACAACCCTCCTACCGGGTCTCATATCTTGGAACAACAGCAGTGTCAAGTCTTGGTAGATAAGAACCTCCCTGTCACCGTCCTTGAGGCTACCGAAGTACCTCTCGGGTGTCTGAGGTTACCCACCATACCTGCGGAGTGGTTATTGGAATGTCAAACCTGATTGAATGTATAGGTCCTATTAAATTTTCCGTAATCGTTCACGGTTCTGGAATCACTTCCAGTTCTACCATACTCCCACTACCGTTTTCTGAAAAAGATCCATTTTTACTAAAACTGTGGAGAGTCAAGAACAATATCACTATTGATCTTCCAAATGGTAGAATATCAACCCTCGTCATAGCCAGGGTCAACCCACAAACAGCCATTACAGAAACGTGCCCTGAGTTATCCAGTGTCTGGTTTTAATCATAAGCTGGACAACTCCCCGTACCTTAATATCTTTTAAGGTATGAACTATTCTATATCCAATATAGAAACTTTGGCACTTATTTAATTGGAACCATATTCAATCCATGCATCTGTCTCCAGTGCATATCAACTTAATGGAAAGAGGCTAATCAACATTACTCAACTTAGGAATCCATCCAATTATGAGTAACCTGAAAGAGAAACACGTTTCTCAAAACCATCACTATCATCTGAATACCAATCACAAGAATCTACATCTTCGATCTCTTTGAAGAATCCCGATACTTGTGATATCTGGTTCTCTACTTTATTCTTATACCCACAACTTCTCAAAACTTAGACCTTGTATTTCTACGAAACACTCGTCTAAATACTAGAGAAGTTATAAGTAAATAGAACATAGTACGAGGACCTACCCCTTTGTCCTGATGGACACTTGGACAACACACAATACTCTGTATAAGTCCACTGAGTTAAACAACTCAAAACCTGTGCGTCGTAGGTAGAAAACTGTACCCTGGCGATTTCCTCAAATATCACCAATTACAACGAATTCCGATATAATGAGGATGATCACCTAATTCCCAATATCTTACTCCTAATCATCATCTGTAAAACCATACAGATATGAGAATGAAACCTGGTAAATACATACCCTTGGAGTAAGTGTCTAATCGGGAAAACAGTTTTTCTTTAACAATGCACTGAAACATGAAAATGTTTCGTAGGGGTA
This sequence comes from Agapanthus africanus, assembly GCA_030015575.1. Taxonomy (NCBI): domain Eukaryota; kingdom Viridiplantae; phylum Streptophyta; class Magnoliopsida; order Asparagales; family Amaryllidaceae; genus Agapanthus; species Agapanthus africanus. The sequence goes on along the minus strand of JASDDO010000014.1, from coordinate 646,497,243 downwards.
TCCTGGTATTCATAGTAATGCCTCTTCCATAATCCAATTCATGACTTCAACCGTATATTTTATTGCCATCTCTCCAAATCCCTTTATCTGTCTTTAGTCGTTACCTTCTGTACACCATCGTTAGGCTAAATGGTTTTCTTCCTTCCCTACCGTTCGGCACCAGCCTATGGTTTGGAAGAAGACTATCCAGTAAGCATAATAGGTGTACCCTCCTAAACCAAGGAGTACTCGCATCTCGAGAGAAGGTGACGATAAAAGACAACTGAATAATACCTTATTCTTTTTAAAGGTGAAATAGGAGCGGCGATGAAGTACGCGGTTTTGGTCGTGAATGATATCAGTCGCAATTTACTTTGCCCTCTTTCTAATCCCTTTATTTTGTCTTTACATATTACCTTCTGTACACCCTACTTAGGCTAATTGGTTTTCTTCATTCCCTACCTTTCGGCACCAGCCTATGGTTTGGAATAAGACTATCCAATAGGCATAATAGGTGTACTCTCCTAAACCAAGGAGCTCTCGCAACCTGAGAGAAGGTGATAATAAAAGACAACTGAATAAACCAATTCTATTTCTCCTGAACCTGGATCCATCCCCGAAGAAGTCCCTTCGAGTTCGTATATAACCATACGATGGATCTATCCAATGGAAGTGGATATCCGTAGTAATACGGGTGTTCTGAGAAATTCAAAGGGTAAAAGAAGGAGTGGCAATGACTTATGCAACTCAGACAATCCAAAAGCCAGTATTTTAAGAAGGTTCGGTCAACTTGGTCTCTGAGTCATAGTCTAGGGTCGGTCAAAGGTCGCTGCCAAAGAGAGAGAGAGAAAAGAAACACTCTGCGTGCACTCTATCCTAGATCAGAATGGTCATCACTTTATCTAATCCGGAAACCTCCCACTGTCCTGTCAAATTCTCCTCCAAACCTAAAGAAGAATCAATCGGGATCACCCGAAGAGTAAACCAACTCATCAGTGGGAATCGGGATCCAACTCTCATCGCATGATAACGTGATGGAATGCATCCACGTTACTCATACTCCAGATGGTATGCGCATACTTGGAAAGTTTCAGTTTCTTTAGAAACTCCCGATATGATTTTTGCCCCATGCTCTTATAACCTTGGCTTTGGTCAAAATGTCATAAGTCACATGCCAAGTTCTACCCGTCACTATCTTGTCAATTTGAACCCACCCGCACATGCCCCTGACTTTGGCCAATCGGCAGAACGACTGTCCCAAACTAACTCATCTATCTATGCAACAATTGAATACCCAGCAGCTACCAAACACTATGCCTTAACTTTGGCTAAAATACATAGCTTGAATACTACTGAATACCCAAAAGAAGTGACGGAGGGCTACGGCTGGTTTTTGGCGAAAAACCTTTAGCGTAGTGAACTTGATATCGCTGAAGGAACCTGATAGCTTTTTTAAAATATAGTGGCGAAAACCTTTTGCTAAAGAGGTCACTCCCGGTAAAGGGATCTCGGCTCTTTCCTCGTGGAATGAGGTGCAGGATATTCCACTGAATACCGCTATGCAAAGCAACTTGTAATCGACTATAGTAAAGTTATTACTCTGACGGAAACTTCTGTCCAAGGGGTCAGTCCCGGTGAAGGGATATCGGCCCTTGCCCCGTCGAATGAGGTGCAGGATATTCCACTGAATACCGCTATGCATAACAAAAGGAAACGTCTTTGTAACAACACTTTTTAAATTTGTTCCAACAACTGTAAACAGGTTTGTTTTAACTTTGCATTGATCAGAATCAACGCAGTCCCATCATTTAATCACACCAGAAAAGAACGAAAATAACATGTACGTATATGCCATCCGCATTCGTCACTGGGTCCCGTCATCACTCGTTAGGTTACTTAACTAGCGACAGAGCGGGGACTGGACTAGCGCGGGTGTAAAACATATACAACATCTAATAGTATATAAACCAATATACAATAATCGCTCCAGGCGTGATAGTATGCAACATTACAGAAAAGTAATAAGCATCACAGAACAATACAGATAATCTGGGATCCCCGGGTTTCACAGAGCCGCTGCTGAAACCCGACGTTTCCCTGTCGTGTGGATAGCCTGTGCAATGAAACCTAGACCCCTACGGGTGCGGCAAGTTACCCGCCAAAACCTGAAGCGAGGTAGTCCCCACAGCATAGTGAATGGAACACCCGGCACTTCACGGAATCCGGTAAATTAAGCACCCCTCCTTGGGTCAACCTGTACCCCCTACGAGTGCGGCGAATAGTCTGCCAATTCTAGAGTGGGACCCCTCTGCCTCTCAAAGCCATGAGATGCGGACCCGTTGCCCTCCCGAACCCGGCTATCCGTGCACTCCGTCTCGGGGCAAAACCTAGTATAGTAATGAAAAATAGTACAATAGGTACATCGACCGCAACCTGGTCGTGCCCCAAAAAGAATATTATACAACAGGCAGTGATGGCAGTCCACAAGTTGGACGCTCGCCCCGCAATATCAAATGTACAAATAAACACAAACTGTACTACCATTGCACACTGCTATCCACCACGACAAATCCGCAACATCACAGCACAACACAGAACATCAACGCGAATGTCACGTTCGCAAACCCGTCTAAAAGAACTATAGCAATTAAACGCGGTTTACCGATCAAATGACATTCCCGGTCGGAGATATAATGTAAGCACTGTAAACTAACGTGTTTAAATTTCGATCGACCAAAGACCAAATATCAAAAAGTGGGCCCCACTGCTTACTGGTGAACAGTAACAAAACCTGGGCCAAAACGATATTTACCAAAAAACCCAAAATCAAACCAAGAACCCACTGTGAAAATTTGGGGCCACGAGCTCACTGTGTGGCCGCGGATGCGCGGTCAAACCATAGGTTTGACCGCGTTTCCGCGGCTGCCTCATCGAATCACGTGCCCAAATTTCTACGTCGTTCTAATAAAAGCCTGCACAGTATTCTGAGATGTGTAGAATAATTTTATCAGACTGTTTAAAAACAACAGAAACTGTCAAGTTGTAATTTTGTGATTTTTGATTTCCGGTCGGATCGATGTTTTAAACGCGTTAGCACAAGTTAGTATAGCAAAATGGTGAGGCTCTGATACCACTGTAAGTCTACGCTAGCGCCCCGGCAGTCTACAGACGCCAAATGCGGAACAAAAACTTTTTAACTGGCGCTATCGTATACTTTAACCCGGATCTGCCATTATTGCTAAACTAACAAACTGTAAAGAGTGTAGAATGGTTATACCGAACGATCCGAGTCCTTCGTTCTTCAACCATCATCCCACGCTCCGTTGCGGCTACTCCGATCTCGTCGGTCTCCGATATCCTCGTCGAGGTGGCACCACATGATCGGTTCTTTAAACGGGCTCCCGCCTCTGACTCGAGGCAACTCGATCGTCAAGTTTGCTAAAAGAGACGACCAAGATTGTTGTAGAGAATGAGTAGATGACTTTGTCTCACTTCGTCCAAATCCGTGGACGATCGGTTAATGAAGTTGCCGTGGAAATCGGGTGATGGAATGAAATGAACTGTAAAATTCCATACACCCCGAATACTATCATAATCTTTTCTAACCATAATGAAACATCAATTAATTTTAGGAGGAGAGAGAGGGCCGGCCATTTTATATGCAAGAGGGAGGTGACCGTAGGAGGAGGGAGGTGACCTTAAGGGAAAATATCATATGAAAAGATCTTAAGGAAAACAAAATAGCATAATGAAAATGATGACTCATATTAACCTAGTCATCAAGTCTTTAATGCATCCAATAAGAACACTACACCAAATAGCCTAGTCACCTCATCTAGAATCTTCTAGAACACTGACTCACCTCATCTGAAGAAAAGATAAATCCGTCTTTAACCGAATGTTAAAAGACGGCTGATAGAAAACTGGAAACTGGCAACTTCCAAAAGTGATCCTGAAACGACTTTCAGGATAACCCCGAAACTGTATAAATATACCCGCATTTGTATTACGACCGAATACAAATGCAACTGAGACAAAGATATTATACCTACTCAATATAATACTCGGATCCGGCTTAAACCAAAGCCGACCAGTATCATCTGCCCGAAAACTGACACGTGCGTAAACGCACGTGTATTTTCCGAACCCTGCCATAAAACCATACGGCCTCTACAACGTTTCGCCCGAACTTGGGAAACTGTCTGTGGGGAACTCTAATGACTCGTCAGTACCCTGGCAGTGGGTTTAACCACAAACCGTCAGCGGCACTAGCTATGCATAACGGCTGCCCATGGACTGACCTCAAGGGAGACCGATGAGCGCACTCAAGGGAGGCCGATGAGCGAACTCATCCAGAAACCCTACTGAGCCTAACAGTGACAATGTATATACAGTCCGGTCCGTTCGTCAATGAGTATCGCATATCCGCCTAGGGGGCTAGTAACGTCAGACCCCCAATAGCAGTATAAGTCGTGTCGGAGTGAAGCCCAATAACACCCTGAGATACTACTGGAGTACCTACCAGTAAATCTCCTACCATGGCCATGGATTTGTGTAATGGCTCTCCTAGACACAGCACGATCTCGCCCCCAATACCGGGAGAGACGAATCCCCTGCCGATCCGCTCACGTGCCTCCATATGGCTCGGGACTGTACCCAAAAGCTACCTGTTTGCACGACTCCTTTGAGCCGTGGTAGGGTAGAAATCAAAGCACAGTGGGAACTCACACGAGACAAATGACGACCTCAGGTCGATGAACTAACCTGTACACATGTCACCAGGGAACTGCTATCTGACGGTAGATATAATACTAACTAGCAGATTCCCGGCGAGTCCTGTCCGGTGTACTCATAACCCAATGAGCACCTGTATACATCTTAGGTGATCCAACTGACACCAGTGGCTTGTGAGACCGGCCACCGCCCCTCGTCGGGGTCTCGACTGTACACACTAGTCTACTCCGGAGTATCGATGCCCTGTCTCGAAACTCCCACGACTAGGGACCACAATTAAGGATATGCATATAAACTACCCAACTCCCACGTATATGATCGCCATCATACTGTTGGTAGTAAAGCAAGATCCTAAGGGCTCTATCAAAGTGTAACATGCAATCAGTCACCTGAACATGTACACGACTGATAAAGGCAAACCAGATAGCATACTATCATCTCGAGTAAGACTGTCCTACCGGGATAGGTCCTCCGCAATCATTGCAATCACGTACCTGCGATCCAATAATTGACTATGAGGGCACTATCTCCAACACTTTAATATGTTCCGTACCAGCCTATCCCTTTATAAACCCCGTAATGTCTTTTGTATTGATTGTATTGATTGTATTGTATTGTCCTGTAGTAAATGGAAGACTTGCCGAAACTATGATATCAGTAAACGGAATGGATATAAATGGATAGTCATGTAAACAGAGAATATCCATGGTTCGGTTCAAGTCATGTTCATATTGATATGGATTGTATTCTGGTATTCGTGGATTCATGTTGTATTGCAGTTATACTTAAATTGAATTCAAGTCAGATTGATTTCATATTAGACGGAGACTCTGTTTGAGTCAGACACTTTAAAAGAAGTTGAAGTCCTGAATTAGTTTTGATGTTGCACATGGACGGCAGGATTTTTGTCTTTTTCCAAGACAATTTTCGTGTTGATAAAACCGTTAGGTTGTCTACCTTAGATGGGCAATCACCCATATTCTCCGGCTCCCTGAGGCTCAAGAGAACCGGTCCCGCTTAAACCTATGTTTTTAGGGTCCTTATTGTATTTTAATATAACTTGAGGGGGTTTTATGAAAAATAGTTTTAATATATTTTCAAAATACACCTCAAGTATTTAATTATTGTCTTTTAGGGTTTTCATAATTGTAACTTTTATAAAGTGAAATATTCTAGTGAATATAACCTAGATTTCATTGTATATGGTATTTTAGTGTAATCTTATAATTGTATTGAATTGTAAAGGCAGCTTCATGAAATTTGTGATTCCTTTGATTTAAAAAACATGGAATATAAATATAATATATTTAAAGTAGATATTTTGATAATATTTATATATATCTAATATTTATAAAAATAGAATTTATTTATTAAATAGAAATCACATTTTTCTTAAAAATTGTATTAAAAATTCCATCGAGATCGAATGCTCCTTGCGGAGGTATGCATCTCGCTCTACTAGGCCCGAGGATGTGCGATAACCCGCACCATCCCGATCGGGGTTCCCCAAAATGGGTTGTAGAGGCGCAATTGCACGGAATTAAATAACACACTTTTTAAAGAAAACGGTTTTTGAATATTCATGGTATTTAAATGTAAACTCGTATTTTCCCATAAACTAATGTCCCAAGAGTTATCATGCTATATCAAAAATGTATGTTGTGATGAGATAGGTCATTACCTCGTGAGTTTTCTAAAGGTATTAGGGTAAAACATTAAATAAAAGTCGTATGTAAACATGATGGTATTTTACTGTAAAAGTGGAATAGAAAGTGCAATACTTATTATTTTGAGACGAAACTTGTTCTAATGTCTTTATTTATGTTTGTAGATCATTATGAGGGAATATGGTATTTCATTGTTTAAGAAAAATGGAGTTTTTAAGGAAAAACGAATCGGAAGTCGAAATAACTCCGCTTCCGACGAGTTTTGAAAATATATTGTTTTAGAATAAAGATGGAGGAGGGAAGTGGGGACTTACAGATTTTCAAACAAGAGGGGAGAGAGGGGAAGCTATTGGTACCGTCGGGAAGTCGTTTCGTCGCCGGATTCTTCTTGAAACGTCGCTGGAACTTCGCCACTTACTAACTCCACTTGTATAACTTGGGACTTGAAATTTTTAAAGAGTTTTTGTAATGGAATTCTGAATGAGGAGGGGTGAAAAGTAGTGGGTTATTTATAGGGAAAATTAGGGTTTAGGGTAATGAATTTGAGAATTAAAATGTGCATTAAAATTTGGTTTAATGCCACTTTTTAATTCTCTTTTTCTTTTTAATAAAAACAAACAGTACAAGGGTTAAAGGGGGAGTCCAAAGGGTGTGGGGTTAAGATTTGAAGGAATTAGGTAAGGGGGGGCAAGCCCGTCCTCGCCGGCCAAAGAGGTGAGTTGGATGCTTGGGATTTTGCCACGTGTCCATGTCGTATCATATTCCTCACCGCACATGTTTGATTTCTGTGTGACTTTTCGTTTTACGTGTAGTGCACGTGCAAACTGTTGGGCTTCTAAAAGATTAAAAGAAAAATCAATTAAAAATATATGTGGCTGAAGGGATTCGATCACAGGGGCCATGTCACAACAGTGCAAGGTTTTACCAATGAGCTACAAGTGCTTTCTTGCTGTTCAAAAGCAAATTAAATTTATAACTTGTGCTCAGACTTAGGTGTTCTTTTCTGTATTTTTGAAAAAATTATGTATAGAAACTTTAGTGTTGTTACAGGTTTCAAACACCATAAGACGGCCACCTACCGCACTCTAGAACCCGGCTACTCGAGTACTTCTCCTGGGATAATCTAGTACAGAAATGAAATACATACAACGGTGACATCGACCACATTCTGGTCGAGCCCCAATAAAATAATATACATAATACAGAAACCGCAACCACAAGTTGGAGCTCTGTCACGACCCGAAATTTGGCGCGTGACGGCCCTTAAACCACGTAACGTCTCCAGGCGTAACGTAATTCAAGTAAGCCGAAAACCCAGCAATCTAAACCATCAAAAGTAGTAAGTGATAAGAACATTTTTAAAACTTTTGAAAACTCAATCAAAATTCTTTAAAGTCCAAATTTATTTCCTTTAAAATTTTGGCAGCACCTCCGTTGTAAAAACTAGCCCCAAAAAGAGTACATATAATGATATAAGTAAAAGTATTCCCAAACGGGAGCAAATCCACGCCCAAAGGAGGAAAACAATAACCACAACAGATATACGACGCCGTAGCGAAGAAAAATGGACGAAGTGAAGTGAAACATCATAAAAGACCTCCAAAGTCACAAAAATATACAATATCGTCTTCACAACTCGTCTCTAAGTCAATACATGAAATAGTAGATGAAGAGTACTGGATACAACGAATATACAATGAGCAATATCGGATAACCGCAAAACCCACCTATAGCAAAACTGCACCCAGTCAGCCGTAGCGGTATCCGCTGCAAAAGATGATACGATAGATAAAAGCCCTGCCTCTGACTGCCCTGAGGGACTACCTGCAAAACCCTGTGGCACAACGGGGGTGAGTTGCCAACTCATGAATAGTAAATAACAAATGCAGATAATCGCAAGTATGCACGTACTGCGTGAATTTATCACATGCAAGCTAATAGCAATAAATGGCCATATGTATGCAACAGTCATGAAAGGTATTCTATCAAGTACTACTAATACATGAAGCAATGCATATAAAATAAATGCGGAGTATGAGATAAAACATGTCATCCTCACGGAATCCTCATCGGGGCAGGACCAGTGTCCATCAAGACAATCTAAATCCCAAATTCCTCAAATCGGTCCTCAGAACGGCCCTCATATCGACCATAAAATCGGCCATCATATTGACCATACAATCGGTCCTCATAGCGACCATAATATCGGCCCTCATATCCTGTAAGTCTCACGAAACCGGAGTGTCAAACATCGACACATGAAAACATCATGAAAACTAGTGCCCAACATCGACACATAAAAACTGATCTATCAGGCGTCGTCACCACGACTGGCACTGGTAGGTACGTATCATACGCTACCGAAACCCGAATGCCCAGCTTCGACACTTGAAATTCCACGTATCCATACGTACATGACTCAGGTCGGTATCTCCGCTATCACCGCCGAGTCCAATACTGTCACCGGTAAGGTAGTACTCCCCTGCCTCGAGCTCATCGCCATCATCTGCGACAATCTTGATCTGGGGTACCTCCGGGCCCCACCATGTACTCGCACACGGCCCACTCCACTCCTCGCATCGGGTATATATCACAAATCTCAGAACCGAGAAATCTCATGGTGGACGCACTGAAATATCATATCAAGAGAAACCGGGTCTTTCAAATAATGCATAATTTCATGAACTACCACGGTCTTCAAATCCAGAAAACATCATAGGAAATCTATATCTCAATGCGAAAATCCGTGAAATATAATATACGCAAAATAAATAGTAATATGAGCATATAAAGGAAAAACCGCTATTTAACTGCAACAAGTTATTAAATATATCATGCGGTTCCTAATATCCAAAATCCAACGCAACATCATATAAATGTGAACATGTAACTCTAACAAGGTATATTGGTGTACATATAAGTATGTATGCAAGATGTACATGTAGCTATATCTCATATGTGTATATACCTGTCACTAATGGTACCCTACCATATAGGTATATATGTAGCTAGCATGTAGGTATGGCAAGGCATATGTGTAAGCATGTAGGTATACATGTATGTTATATGTCATATGCGCAAAGGACATAAATAAATATCTAAATGTCACTAACCATACAATATCATATAAGTATGTGTGTTGTGCGTGTCATGGAAATTATCGACGGTGTGTGTGGCATACAATCAGTGCTCGTGCGACATGAACCGTCAATAATAGTGTGGTGTCCAATGGGTAGAAGTCTAAGCACAACAAGTAATGATATGAAATGAGTTCATACACAATCTCTATATATGCAAATAAACATGTGGCTAATGTCATATCATATCTAGCCAAGACGCATAACGCTATGCGGGCGATTCCCCTGTAGATGTTAAATCTACTCACAGATGATCTTGGGCTAAGTAAAGCCAACCACTCGCTTTCCCTTCTTCGCAGCATCCGAAGTCCTCGCTTGCGACCCTAAGATCATAAAACCATAAAACAAGTGTATATTAGCAATCGACCAATAATACGTACAAACTACGTTTGACCGATGCACCAACTCCAAACATACTCTCAAGTGTTCGTCTAGTGGCTAACGTGCGTAGCGACACTACGAAACCAACCCAAGAGCAACAGCAACACAAGAACACGAACCGTATCGTATAATGTAACGCGCGTAGTCGTAATACTAAAAACAAGCTAAGTGATCCCAGATTTTGTTACACCAACAATTTGTAAAAGTTGCACATACCACAAGATCACATACAACCCCAGAGATCCCCAGACCAAAACCCAAACCCAAACACCCCAGTCTGGCCGCAAATTGCGGCCAGAACCAATAAATCTGTGGCCTACTGTTCATGGAATTGGCTCAGGTTTCTATGGTGGGTTCTAGGTCACTACACAGGGTTACTGTAATGGGAACTTTTCCAACAAATACCTGGTTTGATAGCAGATCATCCGAGACCCAAAACTACACTAAAAATACGATATTTGCACGAAACGGAACATTACGCGTTCTAAACTAAAACTTGCAAGCTACACAACATTAAAAAGACTTATTTAACAGATAGAGATCATTACCTACTCCCACAACCTCAAAGATCCTAGCTTTCCAAGCTCCAATAGATCCTAGAGGCAAAACAAGTCATGAAAAGGGATTTGGGTGTGATTTTGTGAAGTTTTATATAGGATTAGTGAAAGAAATGATAAGTGTTCAGTTGAGAGTTGAGGAGTATAAGAAATAATGAGAAAAGAGATAGAGTGAGAGAGATTGAGAGAGGGTGAGATGGAAAGAGAGAGAGGTGGGTGTAGGGTAAACTAAACCTTTATTCTTACTCTCCCCTCACCTCCATTAATGCAACCATTAATGCCCACCATTAGTCACCATGCCACCTCCTCTCCAAAAAAAAAAAATCTCACACAAATATCTAGGGTTAGGGTTAAGGTTTAAACAAAAGATTAGGATTATGTTAAGTTGTCATGGTCACTAAACTAGATTAACACAAACAACCCTCACATTAACGTACACACGTGTGTGCAAGCCCATAACAAATAATATTAAAATATCAATTAATTGTTATAAAATGTGAGGAAACCGAATTGGTAAACTTTTTACAGAAAACCCGCACTATCGTTTAATTAACACTAATCGAATTCTAAGGCGTTACAATCTCCCCCCTTAAAGAAAATTCATCCCCGAATTAAAAATTCTTACTATGCATACCTTCAAAGAGATGAGTGCAAAACTCCCAAATCTCGCTTGCAGCCTCCCAAGTGATCTCCTCACTATACGGCTACGCCAAAGAAACCTCAACAGATGGCAAGACCCTTGACCGAAGTTTCTCCACCTGCCGATCCACTAACACAATCGGCTGCCGGTGAACAAAAAGATCGCGTCAAGCTAAATCATGTGAAAAGGTCATGAATGCATTTACAAAGTATCGACACAAGGAATACGGGGTGAAAACTCAAAAATCTGGGCGGAAGTGCCAAATTATAGGCAACGATACTAACTCACTTCAAGGATCTCAAAAGGACCTACAATTCTGGGACTATGCTTCCCAAAACTCAACACGCCCTTTCATCAGAAAAATCCATAGGAATATATGATCTCCCACTGCGAACTCAAGTCTGCGACCACCACTGTCGGCATAAGACTTCTGTCTGCACTGGGCTGCTCTCATCCTGACCTGAACCAACTGGATCTTCTCCGAAACCTTTCGACTAGCTGGGGTCCAAAAAATCCTGCTCTCGCGGAGTCAGTAAAACAGACTAGCGATCGACACAATCTACCACACATGGCCTGAAAGTTGCCATTTGAAACGTCTCCTGATAACCATTATCGTAGGAGAACCCTATCAATGGCAAGTGACGATCCCATATCCAACGAACACTTAGCACATACGCACAAGCATATCCTCCAGAGTCTATATAGTCCGCTCTGTCTAACCATCGGCCAACGGATGGAAAAGCGGAGCTAAAGTTCAACCAGTACCCAAGGCTTCCTGAAGCTTCTGCCAACGACGGCTAGCAAGATGGGTGCCTCTATTGGATACACACATGAAGGAACCCTGTGCAAACGCACAACTTAACAAAGAACAACGAGCAAACTGAGCATAATCGGATAACAATCATCTAAATGGAGTCACACCCTGACTAGACCTGGGTAGACACCACAACGAAATTCATAGAGATCTGCTCCCATTCCTACTCTGGAACGGTTAAAGGTTGCAACTCTCCAGCCGGCTTTAAATGCTCAAGCTTAGCTCGCTGACAAGCCAAGCACCTCAAAACGAAATCTGAAACTTTACTCTTCAACCCTGCCCACCCGTAACTAACTCACAAGTCACGTTACATCTTGGTGGCACTTGGGGTGAACACAGCAAGCTGACTGATGTGCCTGCTCTAGGACCTCTCGTCTTTACCCATCAGTATCGGGTACACACAAACGCATCCCTAAACGTAGCACACCCTAGTCATAAATCAAGAACTCCGAATCTTTACCCTGCCGAACATGCTCAGAATCTCAAACAAACGAGCATCGGCGGGCTGTGCCTTACGAAACGATTAACTAAAAGTGGACGGGCGCGGACATGAGCAAGCTGTCCCCTAGAAAAGGCGAACTTAAACTGTACTCATCTGTCGCATAAGAACTGGAAATCTGCATAAGACTGTCTCTGAACTGCGCACAACTGGAACAAGCTACCCCCGGGCCTACGACTCAAGCATCAGCTACCACAATCACCTTGCCATGGGTAACAAAGGATCTCACAAACATAATCCTTCACAAGCTCCATCCAACGATGCTGTCTCAACTCAGATCCTACTGTAGGAAGATGTACATTACGCTCTGGTGGTCCGTAAAAATCTGACACGACTCTCCGTACAAGTAGCGTCTCCAAATCTCCAACGCAAGGCCACCGCGTCCATCTCCAGATCATGAGCGGGATAATCCTGCTCGTACTTCCTCCAACTGTCGGGAAGCATAAGCGATAACTCTATCATGCTACATCAGTACACGATCGAGCCCCACTTGTGAAACATCACAATAATCGACAAAGTCGCCCGATCCAGAAAGCAAGGATAGATCTGGTGCAGTCGTCTACCAAGTCTTCAACCACTGAAAAATCAGCATGCATGCCTCAGTCTAAAGAAAAGGAACTCCCTTCCTGGTCAGTCTGGTCAACAGTGCAGCGATACTCAAGAAATCCTGCACGAAACGGCGGTAAAAAACCGGCTAAGCCCAAAAATCTGCGGACCTCTGTCCCGCTACAAGTCGGGGCCAAAGCTGTACGACCTCGATATCCCTCGGGTCCATACGAATACCGTCTCCCGTAACCCCATGACCTAGGAAGTCAACACTATCAAGCCTGAAGGAACACTTCAAGAATTTAGCAAACAGCTGGTACTCTCCCAATGTCTACAAAGAAATCCTCAAGTGCTGCTCATGTTCCTCACGACTCTTGGTAAAGACCAGAATATCATCTATAACACAACAATCCACTGATCGAGGAACGGCCTGAAGAATCTAGTTCATCACATCCATAAAGGCTGCCAGGGCATTGGTGAGTCCAACGACACCACTAAAAACTCATAAAGCCCGTAGCGCGCACAAAAAGCAGTCTTCGGAATGTCATCACTCCGAACCCACAACTAATGATGACCTGATCCCAAAACAAACTTAGAAAAATGTCCCGCACCCTAGAGCTGATCAAAGAAATCGTCAAGGCGAGGTAAAGGATGCCTATCCGCACCTTAACTCGGTTTAATTGACGATCAATCAATACACAACCTCAAACTGCCGTCCTTCTTTTGACAAACAGAATAGGAGCTTCCCAAAGCGAAACACTCGGACGTACAAGTCCCCCTATCTAGCAACTCTGCAGCAGATCCTTAAGCTCCCTAAGCTCCGCCGGCTCATCTGGAACAACGTCGGAAAACTCTCGCACGATAGGAACCCGGTCCAACAACCCACTGTGGCTCTGATATCACGAATAGAAGCCAAGAATCCTCGACATCCTCTCCTCAAAAGCCGACTAGCGAAAAAGGCTGAATTCAAGCTGTGAGAGGCGGCACCACTGTCCCCCTGCATAACAAGAACTGACTCGCCGGGAAAACAAAAACCTGACTGTTTTCTCGCGGCAGTCCACAGACGCATAGTATGTACCTAACCAGTCCGTGCCCAGAAGAACGTCAAAGTCCAACATCTCTAGAATGACCAAATCAACGGATGAATCTCATCTCCTAACCGATTGGCACACGACCGAAATACGTGTTGCGCAACTAAAGGATTGCTAATAGGAGTAAACACAACAAATGGCTGATCTAGCAAACACGACCCCCGGCCCAACCACGGCACGAAGTGTGTAAAACAAACAAGTGCATAGATCCCGAATTAAACAAACATGCGCAACAAAAGAACATGCGAAAAGATTACCTGAAAACTCTGCATTGGACGCCCGCGCGTCCCGATGAGTCAAAACAAAAGCTCGTGCCTGTCCTCTACCTGCAACAGGCAGTCCTCCTCCTCCGCCATCCTGTACACTCGGAACAAATCCTCCGTGACCCCGACCTCTTTGAACATAAGTCTGACGCGGATCATCAACAGGAGCAAAAGGCGACTCTCCCTGAGGCGAAGGTGGTAAAGTAACATATGGTACTACTGCCCTCCTCTGGCGTACCAAGGTACAATTTCTGACGAGGTGATGGAAACTCCCGCACCGGAAACATCCATAAGATGGCTGCTTATCCTCCTGGGGATAAGAGCTAAACGACTGTCCTCGTCCAAAGCCTCTGCTACTTCCGTGACGTAAACGAAACCTGTCGCGGCGACTAAGCCTCTGTCTCTGGGCTGATACACCCGTATGAGCCCTCCTCGGTCCCGGAACTCCCAAAGTCTCGGGAAGACACCCCTCAGCTAAACGGGCTGCATCCACTGCTGCCGTATACATGACACAATGCTGTGTGCTGATAGTAAGGAATAACTGAGTAACAGGGGTGGCAACCTCCTGTCACTGCGCTCGACTGGCCCCAACCAACAACCTCATCATCTGGCGCAAGTCCTGCATATCTGCCTCAAACCTAGCGATACGATCTATCGAAGGCGGATCAATCTGCTCCTGTGCAACGAGCGTACCGTCCTGGTCAGTCCTCGTACCAAACGAGTCAACTCTGACCTCGGCTCTCGCTGCCTCTCTCTGAGCCTTCAAAGTCATCGGCGGCAAAAGGCTATAAATAGAAATATGATTCGATATGAACACGGAAATCGAATCGCAAGGATATGTATCATCAAGGAAGGAATTTCAAGCAATTAGTACTTAGGTCACTTAGGCGGAGTACCGTGTCGTAAGTATACTGCGGACATACACACGCTACATCACTCTGCTTAAGCTACTTACTCCATCATACCAAGGACATCCTACACTCCGAAAGGTAAAACCTTGCGCTCTGATACCAACTTTGTTACGACCCGAAATTTGACACGTGACGGCCTTTAAACCACATAACGTCTCCAGGCGTAACGTAATTCAAGTAAGCCGAAAACCCAGCAATCTAAACCATCAAAAGTAGTAAGTGATAAAAACATTTTTAAAACTTTTGGAAACTCAATCAAAATTCTGTAAAGTCCAAATTTATTTCCTTTAAAATTTTGGCAGCACCTCCTTTATAAAAACTAGCCCCAAAAAGAGTACATATAATGATATAAGTAAAAGCATCCCCAAACGGGAGCAAATCTACGCCCAAAGACGGAAAACAACCACCACAATAGATATACGACGCCGTAGCGAAGAAAAATTGACGAAATGAAGTGAAACATCATAAAAGACCTCCAAAGTCACAAAAATATACAATATCGTCCTCACAACTCGTCTCTAAGTCAATACATGAAATAGTATATGGAGAGTACTGGATACAACGAATATACAATGAGCAACATCGGATAACCGCAAAACCCACCTATAGAAAAACTGCACCCAGTCAGCCGTAGTGGTATCCGCTGCGAAAGATGATACGATAGATGAAAGCCCTGCCTCTGACTGCCCTGAGGGACTACCTGCAAAACCCTGTGGCACAACGGGGGTGAGTTGCCAACTCGTGAATAGTAAATAACATATGCAGGTAATCGCAAGTATCCACGTACTGCGCGAATCTATCACATGCAAGCTAATAGCAATAAATGGCCATATGTATGCAACAGTCATGAAAGTTACTCTATCAGGTAATACTAATACATGAATCAATGCATATAAAATAAATGCAGAGTATGGGATAAAACATGTCATCCTCACGGAATCCTCATCGTGGCAGGACCAGTGTCCATCAAAACAATCTAAATCCCAAATTCCTCAAATCGGCCCTCAGAACGGAACTCATATCGGCCCTCATATCGACCATAAAATCGGCCCTCATATTGACCATTCAATCGTTCCTCATAGCGACCATAATATCGGCCCTCATATCCTGTAAGTCTCATGGAACCGGAGTGTCAAATATCGACACCCGAAAACATCATGAAAACTAGTGCCCAGCATCGACACATAAAAATTGATCTATCAGGCATCGTCACTACGACTGGCCCTTGTTCCCTGATTAAAAATCAGGAAAGGACTCAGAAGAGGCATCACGTGCTCACACGTGACGAGTGGTCACGTGTTGGCACGTGACGTTTAAAGCAGCGGCATAAAGTTCATTCAAGAAAAAGCTCCCGAAAAGGTCACGTGCTCCCACGTGACCAGTGGTCACGTGTTGGCACGTGACGGCTGAGCAGCGGCCAGAGAACAGAGTGCAGAAGAAGAGAAGCCCATTCCAGAGGTCACGTGGCCACACGTGACCAGGCACGTGACCGGCTTTAAAAGCCTTATTCTTTAACAGAATTAAATCCTGAGAAGAGATCATTCAAATCTTTCCAAAATAGAGAATGATTATTTGGAACCGTTGGATTAAAAATCTAAAGGTGATTAAATATCACCAATTTATGGAAAAATCTTGAACTTGGAAAGATTTCCCCCCTAAATCTAACCGAGATAACAAAGGGATATCTTTGGATTTAAAATCCAATGGTGAATAAAATTCACTTAACAATCTAAAGGCCCAGATTAATGATAAATATAAATCAAATCTCTCAACATACAAATCAAATCTCTCAATGAGAGATTTATTAAGCAGATTGATTCTCTTCTTCCTCCTATAAATAGGAGCCAAGAAAAGAAGAGAGAGACCCTTTTCAAAAAACCTTTTTTTAGACTTTGAGACCTTTGGATCTTTTGATACATAGAGAGAGAGAGAGAGATAGAGCCTTCGATTCTCTGCAAAAGGAGAACCTTAGGTAAGAAAAGAAAAGGGAGGCTTCAAAGGAGAATTTAATTCTCAAAAAGAGTTTAACTCTTATATAAAGAAAAGAACTTAGTTCTTTCTCTGGTTGAGGATCTGCAAAGTGCACATCTCCCCATGAATTGAGAATTTAATTCCCATTGGGTTGAGATCCTGCCATGCACATCTAAAACACAGAGGAGGAACTGAGTTTAGAGAATTTAATTCTCACAAAATGATAGGAATTCAATTCCTTTGAGATAAAGTTAGGGTTTAACCCTATGTTATAGGAATTCAATTCTTTCAAAATGAACAGAACTAGGGTTTAACCCTAATTGAGAATATAATTCTCTCAAACTCACAGGAATTTAATTCCCTTAAGAAAAGAAATTAGGGTTTAAACCTATTAAGAGTATAATTCTTCAGAAGAAAACAGAAAATTTAAGTCCTCTAAAGTTTAGGGTTTAACCCTATGAACAGAACTTTAAAACATGCAGAGTCACGTGCTACTACGTGACCCCTGCAAAGGCCTACAGAATAGAGCTCTGAAGTAGACACCTCACGTGTTACCACGTGACTCCTGCGAAGATATATAAAAGAGAACTTTGAGGCAATGCCTCACGTGCCCCACGTGATCCCTGAAGCACATAAAGAAACAGCAAAATAAAAGAGAACTCTGGGGCGCCCCCACGTGTCACCACGTGACCCCTAATGAGTATTCTAATAAACCAGAGCATGAACCCCCATCACGTGCTCGCACGTGATGGCTTTCAGAACTAAAATTGTTAAACACTTATCTGTAGAACAAAATAAAGAGAAGAAGGGCGCTCTCACGTGTTACCACGTGACCCCTCTTGCCTTAGTGTTTAACACTAAATTGAAACCTCTGTATCCAGTGTTTAACACTGATTCTCCTTAGTGTTTAACACTAATTTGGAAAACTCTATTTGCAGTATTTAACACTGATTTTCTTAGTGTTTAACACTAATTTGAAAACTCTTTTCCCAGTGTCCAACACTGATTATCTTTTAGTGTTTAACACTAACTTGTCAATCTTTTCCCAGTGTTCAACACTGTTGGTCTCTAGTGTTTAACACTAGCTCTAGCCCAATTGGCTAAGTTTCCAGAGGCAAAGCCTCTCCTTCAATGAATCAACAGAGGGCCAATATCCCAAACATAATTGGACTTAGCCCAAGATGGCCATAAGTCCTCAATTCAAATTCAACTGGGCCAATGGGCTCATAATATAATAATTGATCTTAGTTTCCAAATTGGACTATGGATCGCTTAATCTACCTTGGTTTAAGGGTACATCTCTTCACTCCTTTGATACTTGGCGTTGTAATTCCTCTGCGTCTTCAAAGAGGTGGCGGGTCCCGATGACCACACATTGATACGGATTGTGGGGTCCTTAAACTCATGGACTATGACGTCCTTAACCTTGACCGTGATGTCTTAAAACTAACATCGGACTGTGGAGTCCTTAAATCCACGGACTATGAGGTCCTTAACCTTGAACGGAATGTCTTAAAACTAACAACGGACTATGACGTCCTTAGCCTTGACCGTGATGTCTTAAAACTAACATCGGACTGTGGAGTCCTTAAATCCACGGACTACAGCGTCCTTAACCTTGACCGCAACGTCTTAAAACTAACACTGGACCACAATGTCCTTAAACTACCTATTGACTGCAATGTCACTAAACTAAACAAGAGGGCTCCCCTAATCGCTCTCTTGTCGGATCTAAACGATCCCGTTAAGTCGATCTTAGTCTAAAATCGGACTAACGTATCCTAAACAAACGTTTAAGTCGATCTTAGTCTTAAATGAGACTAACGTATCCTTAAACACAACCCCCCCAAACCCAAATCTAAGAAAGATACGGATTTGGACTAGTCCACGCCCTACGGGCGACGACATAACTCAGTCTCCGTATACAATCCATGGGCAACCAAACACAAAACAAACACCCACGACACGAAGTGACCATCTGGAGAAGGAGAAAGTTGTTACCGCTATGCGGTAGCGTAATTAACGGCAGGGGCTTGCGCCTGCAGGGAAGAGCGTCCCCACAATCAAAAACCCCTCAAGCGAGGGGGAATCTGACGAAGTCTGCTATATCGGACGCATCCGTTTAGACCTTCGATGCACGGTGCCATAAATCAACTTGGCATCTTCGGAGAGGTAGACGGATAGCACCAATTAGCATCTGCCCCGAATCTTAGGCAAGACGTTAGTCGCGCCGTCTTTCGGAGGGGAACAGATTCTGGCACGCCCGGTGGGACCTTTTCCTCTTTCCACTCCACACTTCGTGTGTCGTGATTCACGAACCAATCGCGGTTTGCTAATGGTTGCCCTTGGGTTTCGAAGTACTAAGACTTGGTGTTTCGTTTGCTGCAGAAAGCAAAAAGATCAATGGCTGGCAACTGCTCGAACTGCTCCAACTGCAAATGCAACCGACGCTCCGCCTCACCTGGAGGTGTAGCATATGGACCCCAGGCTGCTTCCCTATTCACTATGCCTGTGGAGCAAGTGACTCAAGCTACCACCGGTCTTTTCTTCGGGACCATGCTCCCGCCTGTGAACATTAACATCCCAATGCCCGTACCGGAAGCGTCAAAGAAGTCGGTCTTTGATCGACTTGCTACTCCCACGGCCCCTCTCAGCGGGTCGTCCAACTCCTCGGTCTTCACTAGACTAAGCCTGAACTCTAAGGGGCCCGCCAAAAAGCCCGTGATACCTGAGAAGGCCATCCTAAAGAAGACAGCTGCTCCTGAAGTCGTCAAGGCGGCTTCTCCTCCCAGAGGGTCGGTCTTCGCGAGATTGACTACCTCCGTTCCCGCTCCCACTCAGAAAACTGTAGCTTCTAAACGAACGTCAGTCTTCAAGAGACTGACACCGGCAGCAGCCCTTCCCCAGAACAGGGGGCAAGACGCAGCGGTCGCTGAATCAATCCCAACAACCCGTCATGCCCGACGTTGCCACTGGCGCCGGATAAGGAAGAATGGGGGCAACTCCCCCTCCGGACTAACTCCACCAGCTCCAACGGTGGAAATTGAGGCCGCTGTTCCAACCGGGAACAGCTTCGAGCTGCTGAACAAGGTACGCAGAAATTCGCCGACTGCGGTTCTCAAAAGATTCCTTCCACCTGCGAGGGAGGTTACAGAAGCGAAGCCGGAACATCCTCCTCAACGGCTGTCCTCCAAAATCTACAAGGTCTGGCGTCAAGTACAAGACTCGGTAATTGATCAAGATTATCCCCGCCGACAGAAAAAGGCGAAAGTGCAGGGAGAAAAGAACCGTCACGTCAAAAAACAAAGGACGACAACCGCTTGGGTGCCGTCTGCAATGGCTCCCTCCATGTCGACTACTCAAAAGAGAAGAAGGCCGGAGAAAGGCCCCAATCTTGCAGCAAAGGTCAAAGACAATAAGCCTAAACGCCCTAAGTCTGGGGGCATGATGGTGCATACAGTATACATGGCGCTTGGAAAAGAGGACAGCCGTGCATCCATAGGTCATAGACCGCTTACACGGTCAGTGACCAAAGCTCAGGAGCAACAGCAGAAGCTCCAAGAAATGATGACCGCGATGGCCGCACTCACTAGGCTGAAAGAAAGCCCCGAAGCGTCATCTGATCAACGCCAGGAGCAAGAAACTGACGCTGAGTTCCTTCGTAGGATATTGGAGAAGAAGGATAAAGAGGCTGCTGAACAAGCAGCCAATATACAACGAATGGCCCTTCTGTTCCAGGACATGGTGGGTATGATGATCCAACAAGAGCCTCCTACTGAAGATCCTCCAATCGTTCTTAAAGACGACAGGGGAGAAACGTCAAATCCTCCACCCGCTCTGTCAACAGCCAAGGAGGAGACAATCTCCAAAGCTGACCTAGACGAATATATAGCTCAGCAGATACGGGTTCACCAGGCGACTGAGGCAGCTGGTCAAGTTGTCAGGACGGGACGACCATATCCGAGCTGGTATGACCAGATCAAGTACCCGCTGGGCTACACAATACCGAAATTCCATGTCTATAAGGGGACGGGCAATCCCCATCAACATGTGGCTTAGTTCAGGGCACTTTGTGGCAACACTGGTGGCGACGATAAGCTCTTGCTTCGCCAATTCGTCGGCAGCTTGTCAGAAACAACGTTCGAATGGTATTCTGAGCTCCCGAACGATTCCATCAAGACGTTCGCTGAAATGGAGTTGCTATTCACTCAGCGATTTGCGAGCGCCAGCGAACGTACCCCGATAACGACATTGATTAATGCCAGGGTGAAACCGGGCGAGACGTAGGTCCAGTACACTATACGCTGGCGAAACTTATGGTCGAAATGCGAACAACGCATTGAGGAAGCGCCCGCGGTGGGCATGTTCGTGGGCACCCTAGACCCTCATGCAACTATTTCACAGTTCATGATGTTCTTCAAACCAACCACGTTCCAGGCTTTGATCGACAAGCTGGCCCAGATGGACTAGATGGGTCACAGACCGTCTCCCCCGAAACCGGAACCTTGGAACGACAAGGGTAAAGGGAAAGCAACTTTCGTTGCGAACGCTCAGTAGCAAACCAGTGCCCCAAAGCTGGCGGATCAACTGGAAGAAAGACGTCGGTATTACAATGAGAAAATGAAGCGCCCCTACTCATTCCCACGGGATAAGAGGCTATTTGAGCTGGCAATACGCAATAGGCTTATCAACTTGCCAAGCCCAAGGCGACCGCCGCAACCCAGTGAGGTGAATAACCCCAATTACTGCCCTTACCATCAAACAGTAAGCCATCCGATTGAGGACTGCTTCATCTTCAAAGGATGTATTGAAGATCAATACCTACAGGGCAAGTTTGCGCTGTCCGAGAAGTGGAAGGTAAACCCTCCACAACCTCACACTGCTAAGAAGATGGACACACCGGGGGCAACTTGTTCTTTCATTGAAGAAGCTCCATGGGAAGTCGTGCTTTCAGCAAAAACCAAAAGAATGCTGAACGAGCTCCAATCATGCCCGGCAGTCAGGTGGAAGAACCTGCTGGAACCCCAGATCATTGAAGGGATGCTGAAGCCGCGCCCAACTCCGAAGATCAGTGGTGATGGCCCAAGCACTCACAACCAGCCGTCGAAATCTTCAAAGAAAAGAAGAAGAAAGCTAAGAAGCCCGTGAAGCCTGGAAACAAGTGCACGGACTTACAAAAGCAGATTGACACGCTGGAGGAATATAACCAGAAAGCACGGACTCCCATCACACTCCAAGAGTTCCTCAACCACGTCTTTCAAAAGGAAGATGAGGGGGAGAATTCGTCGGATGGATCCGAAGGATCCGTGGCGAGTTGTAATGTGATCTCCCACTCGTTTACCGACGATGAAAAAACTCCTGGCACTAAGAAACTGGGGGCAGAGCCTGAACCGGATCTTGTGTGGCCGACAGACGAAATGATCGACACCTTTCTAGACGAGATTCATTTGAAAAGTAAAGCCGACCAGGAGCGTGAGATGGCCGCATCAGAAGGAGCCAAACGTAGGCGATTAAACGAAGGAGTCGAAGTACTCCCGCCAGATCGAAAGGCGCCCGACGCGGATAAAAACATATTCAAGACGAGGAAAATGTTTGCCAAAGCTATGTCAATGGGAATGAAACTACCACCCTCGGAAGAAAACACGCTCGATGGGGCGGAGAGGCACCCTAATTACTGCTCATATCATCGGAAGATTTCACACCCCACTGAGGAGTGCGACGCTTTTAAGACATGGTGGCAGGGATATGTTGCTCATCGGCAACATTTTAAGCGAATGAAACGCAGAACTCGTCGGGAGCAGAGAAGTACGACTGAAGGACACAAAAGAACTACCGGTAACTGTCGCACGGTCAACGCCGGAGGATCGCAAGTGCTCACATTCAGGAGCGATTCTGACGAGGAAATGGCTCTTAGCCCCCTCTTTAAAGAGTCCACCTCGGGAAAAGAGGAAGAACCAAAAGCCTGCGAAAACATTCAGCTGCGCAATCGCACGCTTCCGGAAAAGAATCTCGGACCTGCAACTAGAAAAGATAAGGAAAAGGAAAAGGTCGCTGAGGATATCACCTTAGATGACCAAGTTATGAAAGAGCTGACTGCCAAGGACCCGCCTAAGAAAAGTAAGGTGGACTACAACATCCTAGCGCATCTGAGGAAGCTACCCTCGCAGCTCAGCATTCTCGACGCCCTCCTGTTATCAAAGGAAGCAAGAGATTCATTAATCAAGGCGCTACAAGAGCCCGAACAATTCTAAGCCTTCCTCGCCGAAGAAAGGATGAAGGATGAACTGGAAGAAGTGCACACGGCCGATATCACTTTCGGTGACGAAGACCTGCTCCTTGGGACGTGCGACCACAACCGTCCCCTATACGTCTCTGGATATTGCCACGATATAAAGATAGGCAAAATCTTGGTTGACAATGGGTCTTCCGTTAATCTCCTCAACGTGCGGGTGTTAAAGGAAATTTGCATGAGCGTCCAGCACCTTGCTCGGGACAAGATCACCATCTCCGGGTTCGACTCCCAATCATCGAGAACTCTTGGGTCTGTGATATTGACACTACGCTTTGGGCTACTCGTCACGGACATTAAGTTTCACGTCATAGATGCCAAGACATATTACAACGCTCTGCTCGGCCGGCCTTGGTTACACGAGTACAGCATCATCCCTTCTACACAACATCAGTGTATGAAGTATTTCAAGGATGGTCTCGAGTATACTGTAACAGGTGAGCTAAACCCATTCTCCGTGAACGAAGTCCGCAAATACGAAGATGCAAAGTAATTTTTGCCAGATTTCGAGGATACAGAGAGATGTCGCAAACCGGAGAACAAAGGCGCCGCCGCCATTCCTGTTTTTGGGAGTGCAACCGAAGAAGAAGAAGAGACAGTTTACGCTGGGCCGTCTCGACGCAACAACCCGGGGCCGTCCGCCCCCATATTGATCTTCGGAAGCGACTCAGAAGATGAGGTTAATGTCGTGTTCTCCAGCCGGCCGCCAATACAAGAATTCCCTGGTGATGATCAGAGTTTGCAAATCACCATGATTCCGCGGGAGCACTACAAAGACCTTGATGCACTCGAAGCTCACAACGTGCAAGACCTGCAGACGTTTTACGTCCCTCCTAAGCGAAAAGGCGATCCTATTCTACCGGTCCACGGAAACAAGAGTCGAGAAAGAAATCTGGCATGGCGCGGATTCTACCCTCGACAGGCTCCAACCCATCCGTTTGCCCAGATATTACACAAATGGATTGAAAAGGCTATTGAAGCGCCAAGGGGTGCCCTTAAAACAGACTATTCGACAAGCTCGATTCTATAATAGGATTTGGGATGTCCCTGGGACTCAGCGCAAATTGCCCAATGGGAGAATGGAAACACTTGGGCTTGGATACGTAAGAGCCGAAAAACGGGAACGGGTCCACGGTAGCTACGACATATATAACTTCGATGAAGAAGAAGACGCCCTGTCAGGAAATGCCAACCCCTCATCAAAACTAGATCCCGCAATCAAAGTGCCGAGTCCGTCATTTGAAGCCCTAAAAAATTGATCCCGCAATCAAAATTGGAAGCTAACAGTATAGATTCACCCCCAAAATTTGCAAACCCTAACTCCCCTACACTGCCGCGGATTCGCGGCCAACAGGGGGGTTTGGCCGCGGATCCGCGGCCAAGGGTGTTGATCACTTGATCAATTTTTTAGGGCTTCATCCTTGTGACATGTGGCAATATCTGGGACCTTTAGATCTTTGAAATCTTCTCGTAGTTGCTGCCAGACTTGGTCTCCAAGTTTTGCTTTCTTAATTAGGCAGGTTAGCTTTAACAACTTGATTTCCTTGATTTAAGACCTGAAAATTCTGCACAACAACTTAAATAATATTTAGTAGATTTTGTTCTATTAGGATTAGGTCAATGATATTATTTGCATACATTTTCCTACCAAATGCTTATTATAATATATCAACACATGGAAAAGAGTATTTTTACAGATAAACCCTCATATGTATGATATATTATAATAAAGACCTTTTTAATATAGAAATAGTAGGAAAAATGTAATAACAAATGTGCAGTTTTATCAACTGAACAAATACCCCCAAACTTATCTTTGATCGTCCCGAGCAAACTAGTTTATTCAAGAGAAGGAGAGAAGAAAGGAGAAAACTAAGCACACTTTCGTAGGCAAGCACGATTGCACTGAGCACGTGCAACAAGCCGTTAAACCTCTAGGTGTCCCTAGTAGGAGGAGTGTTGTCTCCTCAGGGTTTTCAGCGGATTACACCCACAAAATCCTATAATAAAAGAGAGATGGTGAAATTTACATATAAAGATAAGAACCATAAAAGAAAGACTTTGAAAATAAGAGTTTCCAACTACACTAGCTTTTGTCATGAGCCCTATCTTAATAGTCATGAAAAAATCTTAGAAATCACATCATCCCTCAATAAAACATCGTCTTTTATTCTTCATTACTATCTTTCATCCAAACATCGATCATATACCCCTACGTGTGTGAATAGAACATCCCTACACTCAGAGAATTCAATTCAAGCTATCATACTCTTGTCCATCTGCCGTAGTACTTTTTAATTTGATGAATATTTAAATTTGCTCACACATTTTCATGCGACCGTTAATACTTCTTGAGGTACTAACCGACCGATTACTCATGTGCTTGCTGATTAGGTGATAGTATTTTCCTCGTCTTGCATCACCTAAGGCTTAGCAGTGACTCCCAGACCAGTTCGCCTTAGGGCACTAGGTGAAGAGGCACCTTCGCTATATTTTTTTATTGCTGCCTTGGCGATAACAAAATCAGGATACAATCAGATAAAGATGCATCCCGAAGACCAGAAGCATACCGCTTTTCGGACCCCTCTGGGAATATTCTGCTATAAGGTGATGCCCTTCGGTTTAAAGAACGCCGGTGCCACCTATCAAAGGGCCATGACGAAGATCTTTGATGACTTCATACATGAAATCGTCGAATGCTATATCGACGACCTCGTCGTGAAAAGCAAATCATACGAGGAACATCTCGAGCATCTGAAGACTGTATTTCAACGCCTTCGGCAATACAACTTGAAGATGAACCCCCTCAAATGCGCGTTCGGGGTGTCCTCAGGCAAATTCTTAGGATTCATTGTCCGGCACCGGGGCATCGAGATAGATCCGTCGAAGATCAGGGCGATCATGGAAATGCCACCGCCAAGGACTCTCAAACAATTACGGTCTCTCCAAGGGAAGCTCGCATACATCCGGCGATTTATAGCCAACCTTTCAGGCAAGTGCCGCCCTTACAGCCACCTGATGAAGAAGGGAACCCTGTTCGTCTGGGACCAAAAATGCCAAAGCGCGCTAGATGAGATCAAGCAATACCTGCAGAACCCGCCAGTGTTGGCTGCTCCGGTCAAGGGAAAGCCCTTCATTCATTATACAACCACCCTCGAAGGTTCCTTAGGCGCATTATTGGCACAAGAGAACGATCAAGGGAAAGAAAGAGCACTCTACTACTTAAGTCGAGTTCTACTGGGGGCAGAAAGCAACTACCCCCTATTGAAAAACATTGCCTGGCGTTAATCTTTGCGATAACAAAGCTCAGGCACTATGCGTTGGCGCATGAAGTCCGTCTCATATCGAAGGTGGACCCCCTCAAATATTTAATGTCGAAGGCCATATTGACAGGTCGGCTCGCTAAATGGGCCCTGCTCTTGATGGAGTTCTCGATAACATATCAGCCTCTCAAGGCAGTGAAAGGCCAGGCCATCGCCGACTTCCTCGCTGAGCATCCGATACCTACTGATTCTCCTTTGAATTGCGAACTGCCAGATGAACACGCGTTTGATGCGATCGACGACGGTGATACCCGATGGGAACTTTATTTCGATGGAGCATCTTCCATGAAGAAGCGCAAGCACAGTACGCCCATAATCAAATCGGGGGTAGTCCTTATCTTCGTAACTCCACAAGGAGGGATAATGCGCTTCGCTTTCTCCTTAACAGAACCGAGGACGAACAATGAGGCCGAATACGAAGCTTTGATAGCAGGCCTCGAGATCGCCATCGACATGGGAATTGAAAACCTCCTCATATACGGAGATTCCCAACTGATCGTTAGTCAAGTAAACGGCGACTACCAGACATGTAAGCCAGAACTGGTAAAGTACAGCAAAAGAGTACAGCGGCTGCTGACTCAAATCCCCTCCTACACCTTGGAAAGCATACCGCGTGCCAAGAATAGCAAAGCGGATGCATTAGCCAAACTAGCTAAAGAACTAGCTGATGAGAACCTCGATGATGTAAGAATCGTGGTACAAAGCCGTCGGGTTCTTGCTCCAGCAGAAATATCTCCGGAATCATCTGAGGAAAAGGAAGCGACCGAGCAGAAGGCCATGCAAATAAAAGACCAAGAAATGGCTGAAGATTGGAGAGAAGTCTTCATAGACTACTTCAAATTCCGTCGAACGCCTGAAGATGCGTCCTCAAGACATCAGCTCATGAAACGAGCCCTGTCTTCCGCCTTCGTCAACGATACTTTGTACAAGAGGTCATTCGATTCTCTATGGTTGAGATGCCTAGGACCTGACGAAGCGAAGAGAGTCGTTCAGGAAGTCCATGATGGACTCTGCGGTTCTCACCAAGCAGGCCCGAAGATGAAATTGAAAATTAAACGGATGGGCTACTACTGGCCCATGATGATCCAGGACTGCCTCGAGTATGCGAAACAATGCCACTCGTGCCAAATCCATGGGGACTTATCCACTAGCACCCAAATACACTACATCCAACGGTGGCTAGTTGGCCGTTCGAAATGTGTGGGACTGACGTAATCGGCCCCATCGAACCAGCATCATCCAGGGGACATCGTTTCATCTTGGCGATGATTGATTACTTCTCCAAATGGGCAGAAGCAATACGGCTGAGGGAGGTGAAGATGGAGAATATTCTCCATTTCTTCAAGACACACATCATTTATCGGTTTGGAACTCCGCGACGAATCATTTCCGATAACGGGCCAGCCTACAGAAGCCACAAGATCAGCCGCTTCGCGCAACAACACAACATAGACTGGAGATATTCCTCAGTTTATAATCCACGGGCTAACGGTCTAGCTGAGGCTTTCAACAAAACCTTGACAAAGATCGTGAAGAAGACGGTGTCCCGAAACAAAAAGGACTGGCACGAGAAACCGCAAGAAGCTCTCTGGGCATATCGAACTACGTTCAAAACGGCCATGAACACAACGCCATACACGTTGGTATTTGGTACAGAAGCAGTACTCCCCCTCGAGATAGAGTTACCCTCTCTACGCGTGGCGGTCCACTGCGAGCTGACGGACGAAGAAAATGCTCACCTTCGGCTTGAGGAGCTTGATACCCTTGATGAGACCCGACTCACAACACAACAAAATCTAGAGGCCTACAAAGCAAAGATGACGCGCTCGTACGAAAGATTGACCAGGCCGAGGACATTCCGCCAAGACGAACTCGTGCTAGTGGTCAAAAGACCTATGATCCCCAATCGTGCCAAGCGGGGAAAATTTGAGCCAAACTATGAAGGCCCGTACATCATACACAAGGTCTACCAGAGCGGAGCGTACCTACTTATGGATATGCACAGTGAAAGACATTTCAGGCCAATAAACGGTCGCTTCCTGAAGAAATACTACGCTTAACGGTTTAAGGCCTAGGTCAATGATAGATGACGACGACTATGTCCGCTCGCCATCTTCCTAAGCCCGAACTCTGAGTAGTAACCGACCTTCTTCAACAACGGACCGAAATGTCCTTAAACTAACAACGGACCGAAACGTCCTTAAACTAACAACGGACCGAAACGACCTTAAACTAACAACGGACCGAAACGTCCTAAAACTGGCTGTTGACCGAGATGTCGATAAACTACGGTGGATTACAGTATCTCAAAGCCGATATAAAAAAAACAAAACAAAATTAAAAAAAACGGTATGTCCATAAGCAAAATGAGCACGGATGAAAACCCGAAAGGGCTCCGTGAGTAAAAACAGCAGGGCTACCGGCGAGTGTTTGTGAAAACCCGAAAGGGCGCAACCTCGTTAAAGGGAACTTGCAGGGTCCTCACGACCTTGTAAGGAGAAATCACCCGCGTGAGATCCTTACGACTCACAAGGGAGCAACACACTTAGGAGTCCTCACGATTCCTAGGGAGAAATTACACTTGCGAGATCCTCACGACTCGTAAGGAGAACTCTCTTATGGGACCCTCACGGCCCATAGGATTTAAAAGTCTTAAGTCACAGAGACCTAAACCTGTGCTTAAGCAACCCCCACAACCTTCAATTTATGCCCTACAAGTGGCTCAATACTGACCCTTGTATACAATCCACGGGAGCGAATAAACATTTCCCCAACCAAGTCCCATCCGTGACTAGGGATATGTTCATATGGCAAACAACTCCTGTAAGTCCTCTCGACTTATAAGGAGAAAACCTTTTTGTAAGATCCTTACGACTTGCAAGAGGACACGCACTTAGGAATCCTCATGATTCCCAAGGAGAAAACACACCTACAAGATCCTCACGACTTGTAGGGAGAAATACCTTTGTGAGACCCTTACGGCTCATGAAGTCAAAAGCCTTAGTCGACAGGACCCTTAACCCTGTTTACTAAGCCACCTTTGTTCAACATCGACAAAGGTAAATGATGATTCGCTCCTGGCAACGTCCCAGTTGTAGCGATGCTGATGCCGAAATCGGTGTCTAAAATCCAAGCTTGCAGCGAAAAGGCTATCGAGCCACACATGCATACGAAATAGCCGAAATGATGGGGCAACTTGCAATAAAAAGAAGCAAGTAAAAATGTATGCATGAAAAATAGCCGAAATGATGGAGCAACTCGCAATAAAAAGCAGCGAGTAGAAAATAAAATAAATAGCCGAAATGATTGGGCACCGCGAAAAATAACCGAAATGATGGGACAATCGTGACCTTCGCGATATAAAAGCTGAAATGATAGAGCATCGCGGAAAAAGAAATAAAATAAAAATGAAATTCATGCCCTACAGGCGATATTACATCTATCCCTGTATACAATCCAGGGGCACAAACAAAGAAGGAATCGCACTGCTCCTCTCCCAGGTTTCATCAGAAGAAGAAGTCAAACCTCGACGGGCCACAGGTAGCCCAGAGATCATCTCAACATTCGTCTCGTCACAACGGACACAACATCAAGCAAAGCGGAACGGCGGCAACTCCCAGTTCTATGACTCGGCGATGTACTCCCACTGAGAGTCAAATCCCAACTCCGTGAAATGCGAATACGATCAAAAAATTCCTGGTCACGTGGAACGCGGATAACGTCACTCTTTGACCCCATGGAAAACGTCCAGAGAGGATCCTGGTCCTCGCCGAGCACGGCAGTGAACCCGTGTGAAGCATCCAGAGCGGAGCCTAGTCCTCGCCGAGCACGGCAGTGAACCCGTGTGAAGCATCTAGAGAAAAATTCCTGGTTACGTGGAACGCGGATAACGTCACTCTTTGACCCCGTGGAAAACGTCCAGAGCGGATCCTAGTCCTCGCAGAGCACGGCAGTGAACCCGTGTGAAGCATCCAGAGCGGAGCCTGGTCCTCGCCAAGCACGGCCGTGAACCCGTGTGAAGCATCCAGAGCAAACACCGGACTGCGGAGTCCTTAAAATCCACGGACTGTGATGTCCTTAACCTCGACCGTAATGTCTTAAAACCAACGACCAACCAAGATGATTCTAGACTGATTTTACCTTGGTTAAAGGGTATATCTCTTCACTCCTTTGATATTTGACGTTGTAATTCCTCAACGTCTTCAAAGAGGTGACGGGTCCCAGTAACCACACATTTCGTGGACTGTGGAGTCCTTAAACCCACGGACTATGAGGTCCTTAACCTTGACCGTGATGTCTTAAAACTAACATTGGACTGTGGAGTCCTTAAACCCACGGACTATGATGTCCTTAACCTTGACCGTGATGTCTTAAAACTAACATTGGACTGTGGAGTCCTTAAACCCGCGGACTATGAGGTCCTTAACCTTGACCGTGATGTCTTATAACTAACATTGGACTGTGGAGTCCTTAAATCCACGGACTATGAGGTCCTTAACCTTGACCGTGATGTCTTAAAACTAACATTGGACTGTGAAGTCCTTAAACCCACGGACTATGAGGTCCTTAACCTTGACCGTGATGTCTTAAAACTAACATTGGACTGTGGAGTCCTTAAACCTACGGACTATGAGGTCCTTAACCTTGACCGTGATGTCTTAAAACTAACATCGGACTGTGGGGTCTTTAAATCCACGGACTATGAGGTCCTTAACCTTGACGTGATGTCTTAAAACTAACATCGGACTATGGGGTCCTTAAACCCACGGACTATGAGGTCCTTAACCTTGACCGCGATGTCTTTAAACTACGATACCCTGGAAACCATCCCAAACCAACCCCTGACCCCGTGAAATACGAATAAGGGTGACCACACCCAGCACTTGCGGGTCCTCACGACCTGCAAGGAAGAAAACTCTCTTGTGAGATCCTTACGACTCCCAAGGGAAAGCCCGCTTAAGAATCCTCACGATTCTTAAGAAGAACTTACGCCTACGGGATCCTCTCGACCTGTAGGGAGAAAAACTCTTTATGAGACCCTCATAGCTTATAAAGCTCAAAAGTCTTAGGAGGCAGATCTTAACCCTGAATCCTAAGCCATCGCTACCCTGCAAGCAGACCAAGATGAATTGTCCGCAGAACACATTCAATAAAAAGGGGACACACCACTGAGAAGAAAAATATCTCTTTATTCATAAACCAAAATGGGTACAAGGTACAATTCATGAAAGAACAAAAAATACTCTCATTCAGGAGTATGCACAAAAAGAAAGGAAAAGATACAAGTTTTCAAGCCGGCGGGCGATTTAGCAATTTCGCTAGCTCATCCTGTTTTTGCTGGGTCACGGCTTCATTATTCAGGATCGCCAAAAGACGGGCCTCCGCCTGTGCCTGCTGGGCCTGATACGAAGCAAGCCGTCCTTCAGGCTCTTTATCGGTGGCCTTGTGAGCCTCGACCCTTTCACGAGTGAACATGACAGCTTTATCAAGAGCCACCACCTCTTTGATAGACTCTTGAAGCACCCGCCAGAGTTCATACGCTTTGTTGGCCTTGGCGGTAAGATTAGCTTGAAGCTCGCTCAGCGCCTTAGAAGCCAGCTCCCTCGCCGAGAATTTGCGGCCGAACCTCTTCTCGCACAACAATATGTTCGCCACACGTCGCTCTATCAGACCACGCAAGCCCACTTTCACGACCGCAACCTTTGAAACAGGACATATACGCTCAAGACCGTATAAACAAGCCTCCATGTCGATAGCAATAGTCGATCTAAAACACGCGCACATCATCTGGTATGGGAAGCAACAAAATTCTCGATGTATATCCTATCAAGCATGCATTCGCAACTGTATGAATATCCGAAAAGAAATAATACCCGAAGCTCTGATGTGCATGCAACATGGTAATAGTGTTCGCAATTAAAGAAAGTTCTCATTGGAAGAACACAAAGCTCATTTATGCAAGCAAAAACATACATACGAATACCCAGCACACATGAAAGTTCAACATAAAGCATGCGAAAACTAATTTGAATATACTACACTAGTGGGAAAAGGTCGCCGAACAAAGGATCGGTAGCGCAAGGGTTGACAAAACAAAGAAAAAAATTCTCCATCTCTCTCTCCGCTCTCTCCAACACGTCAAAGCGACGATTTTCGCGAGGAGTCGCTCCCCACCGATTGGCGCCACGTTCGTCCGCAAAAGCAGACATAACAGCCCGACGGGCTCTTATTTCGCTTAAAAGGTGAACTGAGCGATCTTTCAAAGCCTGAGTAATTAGGCACGCTTCGTGAAAGCCCTCGAGCTTTTCTTCAGCCGCGTCAAGCATCGCCAGGGTCATCTCCGCCGGGTGAGGAGGAATGTCGGCAAGCACGGCAGCAAGAATCATCCGGAGCCAGAGGGAGCCTATTGGGAGGGGGGACCCCCTACGGCTCGAGAGCTCATATGTCGCTGAGTCTCATTCGTCGTCGGTAAGGAGAGGGTCCACCAATCGTGCAGCAAAGCGAGGAATCATCTCCTCGATAGGCACTTCCCATGGCTGTCGATGAGCGTGTGGACGGTTGCAGGCCATGGCACTCAGTTGTTTCTCAAATTAAATCACGTCAAAATGGGAATAAATTTCTCCGTGAAGAGGAAATAGGCTATGGCCTCAAGACTATAAAGGGGAGCATTAAATGCTGCGCACGGAAAATCCTGCATGATGGAACCCATTCCAAGGCCCAAAAAAGGGAAGACATTCGAAATCAGGAAAAGGAGCGATTTCCAAGGCGCCTTCTCTGCATCTAATGCCATGCACAAAAATATGGCATGAAAAATTGAATAGCCCCATAAAAGGTCCCTCACGTGTGGAGCACGTGAGCACCATGCTTGGTGTGTACTAGAAAGTGAAATAATGCCTTGCACACTAAACACATCAGCAAAAACAATAGCAAAAAAAAAATTGACAAAATCCCACAAAAAAGGCATGCAAACACAGAAGGACACGATAAGATTTATCATTCATGCTTTAAAAGGTTCATACAAAATAAAAAGAAAATGTTTACAACGATAAGATCTCGGACGCGGGGCATGGATTGAGAAACTCGAACGTAACTTTGTCCAAGATCTTCCAGGCATTTCGAACCATCCTAGTATGTTTTCTCTCGCGGTCGCAAGCGTCGGGGTCCTCACGAATGTCTTCTACCCTCCGATAGGCAGCAAGTATGGCCGACTGCTGAAAAGCCTGGTGCAAGAGATCAATGAGGTTGTCTCGCCTTCTCATCGAGATTTGGCTCATCAGATACACCGAATGTATCTTATCCTCGGCAGCGTCCAATGCCCTGAGCGGTACCCCGGTGTAGAAGAGAGGAAGCGCCTCCCAGATCGCCAACACGATGAGTTTCAGAAGAGAAGAGCGACGGGGGAGTAGCCGATGGTTGTACTCGTCGAAGCGGCTCATAATCTCAGCATATTGAGCGTTGCTGAACTCCTGGTTCTGGCTACGGCCCAGCGCACGAATATTCCCATAAGAAATGATTTCGTCAAGATCGTACATATGGGCATCCATGATACCTGAAATAAAAATCATGAGGATCTATTACAAACCCTTTTCTTCTGAACTGTGATGAGGACAACCTAGGGCAAGAAAACCCTAAGAAGCCTCTATGGGAAGAACTTAGTTCTTCATAGGAATTAAATTCCTTTTGAAAAGGGGAATTAAATTCCCAGAAACATTTTTTCTGTGGACGGAGTTAAACTCCATGGATTTGAACTGTCACCATCATTTCCCTAAAGATCATATGAAACCTAAGAGATCTACTGTTTGAAGATTAAGTGGTTTTCTGTTTTTTGTAGATGAACTTGAAGAAAATGGGTTCGTGTTAAAAGGGTGAAACCCTTGATCCAGAGAATGTTATGCATGAAAAGTTCTTCGTTCGCTCAAGGTGATTACCTGAGGTAAAGGAATCGATCAACAGAGTTAAACTCTATAAAAATTTTTTGAAGAAGAGAACTATGCTCTGGAAACGAGAATTAAAATGAAAAGTTGCAAGGAAGAAGATAAGCAAAAGTGGAGGCGCTTCTGAAGTGACCCCTATATTTATAGGATGTGATGGAGACGCTTCATCTCCCCGATTCTCTAGATGGATCCAACGGCCACAAAAGAGACAGCGTTGCACTCACGTGCAGACACGTGAGAACAACGCTGTGGGGGCATTTGTTCCCTGATTAAAAATCAGGAAAGGACTCAGAAGAGGCATCACGTGCTCACACACGACCAGTGGTCACGTGTTGGCACGTGACGTTTAAAGCAGCGGCACAATGTTCATTCAAGAAAAAGCTCCAGAAAAGGTCACGTGCTCACACGTGACCAGTGGTCACGTGTTGGCACGTGACGGCTGAGCAGCGGCCAGAGAACAGAACGCAGAAGAAGAGAAGCCCATTCCAGGGGTCACGTGCCTACACGTGACCAGGGGTCACGTGGCCACACGTGACCGGCTTTAAAAGCCTTATTCTTTAACAGAATTAAATCTTAAGAAGAGATCATTCAAATCTTTCCAAAATAGAGAATGATTATTTGGAACCGTTGGATTAAAAATCTAAAGGTGATTAAATATCACCAATTTATGGAAAAATCTTGAACTTGGAAAGATTTCCCTCCTAAATCTAACCGAGATAACAAAGGGATATCTTTGGATTTAAAATCCAATGGTGAATAAAATTCACTTAACAATCTAAAGGCCCAGATTAATGATAAATACAAATCAAATCTCTCAACATACAAATCAAATCTCTCAATGTGAGATTTACTAAGCAGATTGATTCTCTTCCTCCTCCTATAAATAGGAGCCAAGAAAAGAAGAGAGGACCCTTTTTAAAAAACCTTTTTTTAGACTTTGAGACCTTTGGATCTTTTGATACATAGAGAGAGAGAGAGAGAGAGCCTTCGATTCTCTGCAAAAGGAGAACCTTAGGTAAGAAAAGAAAAGGGAGGCTTCAAAGGAGAATTTAATTCTCAAAAAGAGTTTAACTCTTATATAAAGAAAAGAACTTAGTTCTTTCTCTGGTTGAGGATCTGCAAAGTGCACATCTCCCCATGAATTGAGAATTTAATTCTCATTGGGTTGAGATCCTGCCATGCAGATCTAAAACACAGAGGAGGAACTGAGTTTAGAGAATTTAATTCTCACAAAATGATAGGAATTCAATTCCTTTGAGATAAAGTTAGGGTTTAACCCTATGTTATAGGAATTCAATTCCTTCAAAATGAACAGAACTAGGGTTTAACCCTAATTGAGAATATAATTCTCTCAAACTCACAGGAATTTAATTCCCTTAAGAAAAGAAATTAGGGTTTAAACCTATTAAGAGTATAATTCTTTAGAAGAAAACAGAAAATTTAAGTCCTCTAAAGTTTAGGGTTTAACCCTATGAACAGAACTTTAAAACATGCAGAGTCACGTGCTACCACGTGACCCCTGCAAAGGCCCACAGAATAGAGCTCTGAAGTAGACACCTCACGTGTTACCACGTGACTCCTGCGAAGATATATAAAAGAGAACTTTGAGGCAATGCCTCACGTGCCCCACGTGATCCCTGAAGCACATAAAGAAACAGCAAAATAAAAGAGAACTCTGGGGCGCCCCCACATGACCCCTAATGAGTATTCTAATAAACCAGAGCATGAGCCCCCATCACGTGCTCGCACGTGATGGCTTTCAGAACTAAAAGTGTTAAACACTTATCTGTAGAACAAAATAAAGAGAAGAAGGGCGCTTTCACGTGTTACCACGTGACCCCTCTTGCCTTAGTGTTTAACACTAAATTGAAACCTCTGTATCCAGTGTTTAACACTGATTCTCCTTAGTGTTTAACACTAATTTGGAAAACTCTATTTGCAGTGTTTAACACTGATTTGCTTAGTGCTTAACACTAATTTGAAAACTCTTTTCTCAGTGTCCAACACTGATTATCTTTTAGTGTTTAACACTAACTTGTCAATCTTTTCCCAGTGTTCAACATTGTTGGTCTCTAGTGTTTAACACTAGCTCTAGCCCAATTGGCTAAGTTTCCAGAGGCAAAGCCTCTCCTTCAATGAATCAACAGAGGGCCAATATCCCAAACCTAATTGGACTTAGCCCAAGATGGCCATAAGTCCTCAATTCAAATTCAACTGGGCCAATGGGCTCATAATATAATAATTGATATTAGTTTCCAAATTGGACTATGGATCGCTTAATCTACCTTGGTTTAAGGGTACATCTCTTCACTCCTTTGATACTTGGCATTGTAATTCCTCAGCGTCTTCAAAGAGGTGACGGGTCCCGATGACCACACATTGATACGGACCGTGGGGTCCTTAAACTCATGGACTATGACGTCCTTAACCTTGACCGTGATGTCTTAAAACTAACATCGGACTGTGGAGTCCTTAAATCCACGGACTATGAGGT
Source organism: Agapanthus africanus (assembly GCA_030015575.1). NCBI lineage: Eukaryota > Viridiplantae > Streptophyta > Magnoliopsida > Asparagales > Amaryllidaceae > Agapanthus > Agapanthus africanus. The sequence continues at coordinate 646,460,013 of JASDDO010000014.1, read as the reverse complement.
CCTTAACCTTGACCGGAATGTCTTAAAACTAACAACGGACTATGACGTCCTTAACCTTGACCGTGATGTCTTAAAACTAACATCGGACTGTGGAGTCCTTAAATCCACGGACTACGACGTCCTTAACCTTGACCGCAACGTCTTAAAACTAACACTGGACCGCAATGTCCTTAAACTACCTATTGACCGCAATGTCACTAAACTAAACAACAGGGCTCCCCTAATCGCTCTCTTGTCGGATCTAAACGATCCCGTTAAGTTGATCTTAGTCTAAAATCGGACTAACGTATCCTTAACAAACATTTAAGTCGACCTTAGTCTCAAATGAGACTAACGTATCCTTAAACACAACCCCCTAAACCCAAATCTAAGAAAGATACGGATTTGGACTAGTCCACGCCCTACGGGCGACGACATAACTCAGTCTCCGTATACAATCCACGGGCAACCAAACACAAAACAAACACCCACGACACGAAGTGTCCATCTGGAGAAGGAGAAAGTTGTTACCGCCATTCGGTAGCGTAATTAACTGCAGGGGCTTGCGCCTGCAGGGAAGAGCGTCCCCACAATCAAAAACCCCTCAAGCGAGGGGGAATCTGACGAAGTCTGCTACATCGGACGCATCCGTTTAGACCTTCGATGCACGGTGCCATAAATCAACTTAGCATCTTCGGAAAGATAGACGGGTAGCACCAATTAGCATCTGCCCCGAATCTCTGGCAAGACGTCAGTCGCGCCGTCTTTCGGAGGGGAACAGCCCTGATAGGTATATATCATACGCTACCGAAACCCGAATGCCCAGCTTCGACACTCGAAATTCCACGTATCCATACGTACATGACTCCGGTCGGTATCTCCGTGATCACCGCCGAGTCCAATACTGTCACCGGTAAAGTAGTACTCCCCTGCCTCGAGCTCATTGCCATCATCTGCGACAATCTTGCTCCGGGGTACCTCCGTGCCCCACCATGTACCCGCACACGGCCCACTCCACTCCTCGCATCGGGTATATATCACAAATCTCAGAACCGAGAAATCTCATGGTGGACGCACTGAAATATCATATCAAGAGAAACCGGGTCTTTCAAATAATGCATAATTTCATGAACTACCACGGTCCTCAAATCCAGAAAACATCATAGGAAATCCATATCTCAATGCGAAAATCCATGATATATAATATACGAAAATAAACAGTAATATGAGCATATAAAGGAAAAACCGCTATTTAACTGCAACAAGTTATTAAATATATCATGCGGTTCCTAATATCCAAAATCCAACGCAATATCATATAAAAGTGAACATGTAACTATAACAAGATATATTGGTGTACATGTAAGTATGTATGCAAGATGTATATGTAGCTATATCTCATATGTGTATATACCTGTCACTAATGGTACCCTACCTTATAGGTATATGTGTATCTAGCATGTAGGTATGGCAAGGCATATGTGTAAGCATGTAGGTATACAGGTATGCTATATGTCATATGCGCAAAGGACATAAATAAATATCTAAATGTCACTAACCATACAATATCACATAGGTATGTGTGTTGTGCGTGTCATGGCAATTATCGACGGTGTGTGTGGCATACAATCAGTGCTCGTGCGACATGAACCGTCAATAATAGTGTAGTGTCTAATGGGTACAAGTCTAAGCACAACAAGTGATGATATGAAATGAGTTCATGCACAATCTCTATATATGCAAATAAACATGCGGCTAATGTCATATCATATCTAGCCCAGACGTATAACGCCATGTGGGAGATTCCCCTATAGATGTTAAATCTACTCACAGATGATCTTAGGCTAAGTAAAGCCAACCACTCGCTTTCCCTTCTTCGCAGCGTCCGAAGTCCTCGCCTGCGACCCTAAGATCATAAAACCATAAAACAAGTATATATTAGCAATCTACCAATAATAAGTACAGACTACGTTTGACCGACACACCAACTCCAAACATACTCTCAAGTGTTCGTTTAGTGGCTAGCGTGCGTAGCGACACTACGAAACCAATCCAAGAGCAACAACAACACAAGAACACGAACCGTATCGTATAACGTAACGCGCATAGTCGTAACACTTCAAACAAGCTAAGTGACTCCAGATTTTGCTACACCAACAATTTGTAAAAGTTGCACATACCATAAGATCACATACAACCCCAGAGATCCCCAGACCAAAACCAAAGCCAAAACACCCCAGTCTGGCCGCAAATTGAGGCCAGAACCAATAAATCTGCGGCCTACTGTTCATGGAATTGGCTCAGGTTTCTATGGTGGGTTCTAGGTCACTACACATGGTCACTGTGATGGGAACTTTTCCAACAAATACCTGGTTTGATAGCAGATCATCCGAGTCCCAAAACTACACTAAAAATGCGATATTTGCACGAAACGGAACATTACGCGTTCTAAACTAAAACTTACAAGCTACGCAACATTAAAAAGACTTATTTAACAAATAGAGATCATTACCTACTCCTACAAGCTCAAAGATCCTAGCTTTTCAAGCTCCAATGGATCCTAGAGGCAAAACAAGTCATGAAAAGGGATTTGGGTGTGATTTTGTGAAGTTTTATGTAGAATTAGTGAAAGAAATGATAAGTGTTCAGTTGAGAGTTGAGGAGTATGAGAAATAATGAGAAAAGAGATAGAGTGAGAAAGAATGAGAGAGGGTGAGATGAAAAGAGAGAGGGGTGAGTGTAGGGTAAACTAAACCTTTATTCTTAGTCTCCCCTCACCTCCATTAATGCAACCATTAATGCCCACCATTAGTCACCATGCCACCTCCTCTTCAAAACAAAAATCTCACACAAATATCTAGGGTTAGGGTTAAGGTTTAAACAAAGTATTAGGATTATGTTAAGTTGTCATGGTCACTAAACTAGATTAACACAAACAACCCTCTCATTAACGTGCACACGTGTGTGCAAGCCCATAATAAATAATATTAAAATATTAATTAATTGTTATAAAATGTGAGGAAACCGAATTGGTAAATTTTTTACAGAAAACCCGCACTATCGCTTAATTAACACTAATCGAATTCTAAGGCGTTACAAGCTCGTCCCGAACAAATGAATACAACATTATAAATCAAAACTGTAGAAGCAAATCGCATGAGGGGCTATCCAACACGACAATCCGGCCAAACCATCACAAGATAAACATAACGCAGAATAAGAAACACCACAATATGTGCAACCCCTTGTAATCGATCATATAGCAATTAGACAGCGCTAAACAACACATATACACAGATACTGAAACCATGAACTTAGAATTCATCACCCACGAAGGTAACACTCGAATTTCTAACCGACGAAAAACAAATGCACTCCGCCATCCTAGAACCAAACTTTTTGCCAAAACCAAGAGTCCAAACGACTCGAAATGCACCCGAGTGCCCGATGGGATGGTCGGGTACAACCCTAGAGAGACCTACGGTTCTAAGGAGGGTGCCCTTCACCCGAGACCACGTCATCGTGGTCTCGGGAAAGAGACAGAACCCGAGAGCACCATATAGGTGCTCTCGGGTTCAACTAGCCCCCAAGACCACTTCGTGGTAGTCTTGGGTGGTTGTCCCCCTTCCTCGGCCCTCGAGGTATCCCCGGGGTACCTCCGATCCTCCTCGCAGGTTCGTGGTCCAAACCAAGATCCATCGGAGATCGAAAATACACAAACAAGTTCAGCTTTGGAAAGATTTTGCGAAACAGTTTTCAGCCATGCTAAAACAACGTGTTTCTTTGGAAAACGGTTTTGAAAATGGCTTCCCAAGAATATAAGGGTCACCCTCAATCTCCTACGGAGTCCCCGTTTCAAAACAAGAGCTCTGGTGATCGAGTACAAGCTTTAAAATTGTAATTTTAAACACAAACACGACTGAATATCATGGCTGAAAACAGCAGTTTTTAACCGTCAAAAACAGCGGCTAAACTTTAAATAGTTTTAGAAAATTGGCTTTCGGAGACTCCCCGGGTCACCATCGAACCTCTACGGAGCTCCGTTCCAAAACTAGAGCTCTGGGGATCGAATACAAGCATGAAAACATACGTTTAGTGGCCAATGACGGCTGTCCAAAAATTGCAGTTTCAAAATCAGTGACTTCGCGTGAATTCCGCGGTCACGCAAGCTACTTTAAGCGTATGGTTTTCTATGATACCATGTTGGGAGGATTTTGCATGCGCTGCATGAGCCGCGGCCAATGCGGAACGGATTTTAATAATTTTTAAAGTATGCACAAGTCACCGAAAACTTAGGATACATTCATACACTTAAAATAGCAAAAACAAGAGAACTAGCTACAAGATTTCGAGCTTACAACCTTTGATGTGTGTCCACCCAATCATGGAATACCCCCCAAGCTTCTCATAGGCCGTTAGGAACAAACTTGAGAGGCGACCGCCTTTACTGAAAAAGATCCACCCGAGAGAAATCAATCCAAGCTCCAGCTTCACCTAATGAAGCAACCGACGCTCCAAGCTTGCCAGAAAAGGAGCGTGGGGATATAGGATTTTTCCACTATCATTTTCTCTCATTTTACATGCTCAAGAGAGCATCCTCACTCAAGAGAAAGGAGGAGAATAGAAGAAAAAGAGAGTGTATGTATGAATGAAAATGAGAGAAGAATGGCATCATATTTTATTTTCAATCGTAAAATAAAATATGCAACCATGCTTGAATAAAGAATTGAAGTCCTTTCTTCTCTACATGCCACACTTTCCACCCCACCCTCCACCTCATTTCCTTGAATATTCATAAATGAATATTCACAAATAAAGTGTCATCCTTCTAGAAGGTATTCCGTATAAATACGTAATACATCCTCCGGTATATGTTTCGCTACATATACGCGTATCCGTATAAAAATACGAATAGCCAAAAGAGATAAAATAAATAATGAATATAATACTAGAATATATATATATATATATATATCAATATATATCAATATATATATATATAAATTATTAAATCAAAACCCGATTTAATAATTCGGCTTAATTCTACACCGGTCAGTATTATTAATTGTCCGATTAAATTCTGTGTAGCTAGTACACGTATTTAATCGCCCCCTGCACATATCAATATACGACATCTACATCATATCACCTGAATGGGGAAAACCCTCCGTGTGGGACTCTACAGACTTGACAATACGCCGGCAGTGATTTATTGGATAAATCCAAAACCATAAGCGCGTCAGCGACACTAATTGTACGTAACGACTACCTAGGTATCTGCCAAAAGGGAAGTCAACAATCAAGTCCGTCTGTATACCACTGAGCCTGAATGTGAAAATGTCCATAGAGTTCGGTCTCTTCGTCTAAGAGTATCACATACCCGGTCTAAGGGATGGACAGACCCCTAATAACCCGATAAGTCATGCCGGATTCAAGATCATCACCAACCAAGTAACTACTGAACTTCTATCAGTAAATCACATCCACCGTGGCCACGGATTTATAGTGATGGCCAACCGAACACAGTGCGACATCAAATCCTGATACCAGGAGAGACGAATTCCTGACAATCGCTCACTGCCTCCATGTGGCTCGGGACTGTACCCAACTGAAACCTATTTACATGACTCCTTTGAGCCGTAGTAAGGCAGTAATCTAAGTACAGTGGAAATTCACACGAGACAGATCTCAAGTCAAAGGACTACCATGTACTCATGCCACTAAAGAATTGCTATCTGATGATAGGTATAATACTATCTAGAAGTTCTCAACGAGTCCGTCCAGTGTACTCACCTCCAGTGAGCATCTGATACTATCTTAGGTGACAAAACACCAATGGCTTGTGAGATCGGCCACCGCCCCTTGTCGGGGTCTCGAAACGTATACACTAGTTTACTCCGGAATATCGATGCCCGGTCTCGATACTCTCTCGACTATGGACATTTAAGGATGTGCTTATGGACTACCCAGCCTTCACGTATATGATCGCCACCATAATACTGATAGTCAAGCAAAAATCCTACAGACTTCATCATTATGTATTAGTGACACGTAATAACAAGTAAAATGTATACACATCAATGATAAAGACAAACAAGATAGCATACTATCATTTCGAGCAAGATTGTTCTACCTGTATAGGTCCTCCCTCAATTATCATAATCGCCTACCTGCAATTACAATAATTGCCTTGAGGGCACTATAGCCAACACAAACAAGATATTTTTGATGAAAAAACTTTTCAACATGAAAATGGCCGAGAGCGATTCGGTGACGGAGCACCTGAACGAGTTCAACAGCATGAAGAGCCAATTAGAATCCGTCTCAATCGTATTTAAAGATGAGATCCGAGCTTTGTTATTCCTCTGTTCATTGACAGAGAGTTGGGAGAATCTAGTTATGACAATTAGCAACTTTATCTCAGAGACTCTCACGTTTAATGATGTAGTGAGTTGCATATTAAACGATGAGATTCAGAGAAAGGCCATGGGTGGGAGTTTGGGAAATTCTGCACTTTCGGTGGAGAATCGCAGTAGAATTATGAAAAGAGGAAATGGCAAGTCTAAGAGTCGAGGAAAATCGAAGGTGAAAATCCAATACGACTATTGGAATTGCGGAAAGAAGGGTCACAGAAAAAGCTAATGTCGACTGTTGAAGAAAAACTCAGATGGGTAGTTGGATGAGAAGGAAGCTAATGCGGTGTCTATACAAGAACAGGGGGAACAAGATCTTTGTTTATCGGTGAGCGAGAATACAAAGGCGGATACTTAGTTCCTAGATTCAGGGGCATCTTTCCATTGCACTTCGGGCCGGCATCATTTCAGTGAGTATGTTTGTTGGGATAAAAAATTATACCCTACAGTCAAAGTCAACAAGTCAAAGGCAAGGCCAAAAAAAAATAGCCCGGGCCCAAGCCTAAATCCAAGTCAAGTGGGACCAAGCCCGAACCCAAATCCAAGCAAGTGGGCCCATGCCAAAGTCGAGCCTAAGCATGAAGAGGCCGGCCTCCAATACCAAAGGAATAATTGTTAAGCAATAAATAAGCTTAATGTAATTTTCATGAATAAATGTAATAAAAATATGCAAGAAAGCCAATTTTGTAAAAGCTCATGGCTTTTTTGCAAAAGAAAGAAAGCACATGGCATGAGAAAGGCACATGTGCCATTTTATAAAGCCCAAAGGGCAATATGTAAAATATAATGCCTATATAAGGTATCATGATGAATGATAACAAACAAGATTCTTCCCATATCAATCTAGGGTTCTGCGCATCCTCCTTCTTCAAGGTTTTAAAGCTTTTTCTTTCTCTTTTTTGAATTAAATCAAGAGTTTAACTCTTCTTTTCTCAAAAAGAAATAGTTTTTCACCATAAAACCCTTGAAGGGAGTTCAAATCTCCCATCAAATCTCTAAAAGGAGAGATTTTAAATCTCACCACCCTTTTTCCAAGATCCAAGAAAAAGAGGGGAGGAAGGAGAAGACCCATCTTCAAAAGTTTCATTTTTGGGAGGATTCAAGGCTCAAAAGAGAAGAAAGGGGTGTTCACCGCCGAATACCGGGAAGACAAACGTCTTGCCTGAATTTGAGGGCAGATACTATTTGGTTTTATCCGTCCACCTCTCCGAATATGCCAAGTTGATTTATGGCACCATGCATCGGAGGTTTAGACGGATGCGGCCGTTGTAGCAGATTTCGTCAGATTCCCCCTCATTGTGAGGGGTTTTTGATTGTAAGGACGCTCTTCCCTGCAGGCGCAAGCCCCTGCAGTTAATTACGCTACCGCATCGCAGTAACCACTTTCTCCTGCTCCAGAAGGTCACTTCGTGTCGTGTGTGTTTGTTTTATTTTTGGTTGCCCGTGGATTATATACGGAGACTAATTTATGTTGTCGCCCGTAGGGCGGGGATTAGTCCAAATCTGAATTTTCTTAGATTTGGGTTTGGGTTGGGTTTAAGGATCGTTAATCTCATTGAGATTAAGATCAACTTAAACGTTTGTTGAGGATACGTTAGTCTAATTTTAGATTAAGATCTACTTAACAAGGTTTGGGATCTGATAGATCCGAATGACAGAGTATTTGGACTCTATCGTCTTAGTTTAGGGACGCTGCGGTCCATAAGTTTAAGGACGTCATAGTCTGTGAGTTTAAGGACCTCATAGTCCATAAAGTTTAAGGATAACATAGTCCAGTTTAAAGACGTCATAGTCTGTGGGGTTTAGTTTAGGGACGTTGTGGTCCATAAGTTTAAGGATATCATAGTCCATGAGTTTAGGGACCTCGTAGTCCGTAAGTTTAAGGATATCATAATCCAGTTTAAAGACGTCATAGTCTATGTGGTTTTGGTTCAATCGTTTGGGGATGCGCCAAAAGTTATTGGTTATTGGGACTCTCCATCTCTATGAAGACGTTGAAGAATTACAACGACATATATCAGAGGTATGAAGAGATGTACCCTTGAACCAATGTTGGTTGGGAGATCTGTAGTCAAGTTTGGAACTAAGATCAGTTAAAAAGATTTATGAGCATATGGGCTCAATTAATCTGAATTAGAGATCTGTGGCCAACTTGGGCTCGACACACTCAGTTAAAATGTTGAACATTTAATTAGGCTCAGTCCTTTTTTATTTAACAATGCTGAGCATTGGTTTGGGTTCTGACAACCTTTTTTTGTCTTTTATTGAGTGTTGAGCACTCATTATGGCTCTGGGGTTTTATTTAAAGAATAGTTTATGTTCCCTCAGCGCCCACGTGAGGAGCACGTGGCGCGCTTGGCGCTAAGCGCCAGACTTAGAACGCTAAGGAGCTTCCTGTGAGATAGCGCACACGTGAGGAGCATGTGGCGCGCTTGGCGCTGAGCGCCAGCCAATGAGTGCAGAGCGCTCCTTGTGAAATAGCGCACACGTGAGGAGCACGTGGCGTGCTTAGCGCTGAGCGCCAGCCAATGAGTGCAGAGCGCTCTTTATTAAGTAGCTCCCACGTGAAGAGCACGTGGCGCGCTTGGCGCTGAACGCCGACCAATGAGTGCAGAGCGCTCCTTGTGAAATATTGCACACGTGAGGAGCACATGGCGCGCTTGGCGCAGAGCGCCAGCCAATGAGTGCAGAGCGCTCTTGATCAATTTTGTGCTCTGAAAATTAAGTTCTTGTTTATAAGAGACTTTGTCTCGTGGTTCTAAGAACAAAGTCCTTATTTTTATAGGAGATATTACAATCTCTTATGTTTTTTGTGAAAGACTTTGTCTTTATGGATCTGTGATTTGAAGAGAATTAAGTTCTTCTCCCCCCCTTTTATGATGAGATGCTATGATCTCTTTTTGTGAAAGACCTCTGTATTATAGATTTATGATCTAGAAAAAGAACTAAGTTCTTCTTCTTTTTATGAGATGCTTTGATCTCTATTTTACCTTGAAGAAATTCTTCTTTTCAGAGCTTGCTCTTCTCTTTTCTTTTTCTGAGAACTTGAAAACTTATGGGGGGTTCTTCTGTGTATGAAACTTATGGGCAGTTTCTTTTTTTGCAAGATTTGAAGTCTTGAGGCCTTTATATAGTGGAGGCTGATCAACTAAGGCAATCTTTTTCTGATTGATTTGGGGATGTTTCCACACTATTGGATCTTTGATCCTAGGGCTTCTGTTTTACAGAAGACATCTTTCTTGTTATTAACAAGATTGCAAAATTATTTTCTCATACAGAGATTACTCTGTATCTTGGGGATTTTTAATCACCATTGGATATTTGATCCAACGGTGCTCTGATTTACAGAGCACAATCTTTCTTGTTTGGAAAGATTCTGAGGAGTATTTCCTTAACATAATTTTATTCTGGTAATTTGATAATTTATCATCTTCGTTGGATCTTTGATCCAACGGTGGAGAACATTTAGTTCTAGCGCTTGGCGCTATCGTGCCTTGCACGTGGAGCGCTGCTTCAGAGTATTTGACTCTTAGCGCTGGCGCTCTTGGCGCCGAGCGCCAGCGCTTTTATGAAGCACTGCTTCATTTCAAATTTCAAATTTTGAACAGAGCTTTGCTCTGATTGGGGGAAACAAATGCCCCCCACCGTTGCGCTCACATGGTTTACACGTGAGTGCAGCGGTGGCAGCCTTTCCACCGTTGGATTGTTCTTGGAAGTCGGATCGACTTCCTCTGCCTATAAATAGGACCTTTGGCCCTTTCAGATGACTGCTTGTTCATCTTCTTGTTTTGTTTTTCATGAGAATTTAATTCTCTTTCAGAGCCAAGCTCCCTGCCTCAGAAAACTCCTTTAGAGTCAAGACTCTGTCAAATTTTTTGGTAAGATTTGAAGCCATTAACAGAGCTTTGCTCTACTTAGATTATAGATCTTAAACATTTATAGGGTTTCTCAACCCGTTAATTAAAAACCAAAGCTTTGCTCTTTCTAGATCATGGATCAGAAAAAGAAATCCTTTTTAGGGTTCCTTTAACCCATTAACGAAGAACTCTTAGTGTTCGCTTTACAGAACTTAAAGATCCTGAAGTTTTTAACTTCTGTAAAAAGCTTTTCTTTTAGGGTTTTTGATGGATTATTCCATCTTCTTCGCAGAGCATGGCTCTTTAGGATTCTTGGGGGATTTTTATTCCCTTCATCATTAGAGTTGACAGATGTCACTCCTGTCTGCAGAGCGTTGCTCTCAAGAGAGATTGACTCCTTGACCCGAGGGGCCTTTCATTAAATGAGAATTCTTTTAGGATTTTCTATTTAATCACAAATTTGATTTTGTTGGTTGTCTTAATCAACACTTGTTTTCTTCATGCGGATATCAAGAGTTGTTTAAATCCCCGTGTCTGTTTCAATAAGCATTTTCTTGACCAGTGTGTCCACTAAACTCTCACTGATATTCATTTTCAGGTGCTATGGCCGCTCATCTGTACTGTCTTGACGAAATCATTTCTTATGAGGACATACACGCACAAGGCCGTTGTCAAAACCAGGAGTTTACAAACGCCCAATGCGCTGAAATTATGAATTGTTTTAATGCACACAACGGTCGATTACTTCCTCGTCGCTCCGTTCTCTTGAAGATTATAGTGATGCACTGGATGACGCTGAAGATAAGGTGCACTCAGTGTATCTAACGGGCCTGATCTCGAAGAAGCGGCGAGATAATCTCATTGATATTTTGCATCAAACTTTCCAACAGACGACGATAATCGCTGCTTATCAGAGGGTGGAGGACATCAGCGAAGATCCTGACGCTTGCGATCGTGAGAGGATGCACACGAGAATGGTCAGAGAGGCCAGAAACATTTTAGACGGCCTCACTTTCGAATTTCTTAATCCGTGTCCCGGATTCAATGTTTTGCCATTATAAACATTTTAATGATGCTTTTGTTTACTGTTTTCATCAATGTAAGAACTTTCTGAGGTATGAATAACAAATTTTTCCTTTCCATGCGTTTATTTTATCCTTTTCGCACATACATGAATGGGTACGCTCCGAACGCTTAACTGGATATGAATCAAATGTCCTCTTTACTGTCCTGCATAGTATGTGGTTGACGTCCGTAGGTTACGCCTTTTTGTTTTGACTTGGCAAAGCAGTTTACGCACTCTTAAGTAGTACCTACATTTCTCTAGCATGTAATTTTGGCAAATGTGGTCTGTAGATAGTCCATCTTGACCTCCTTGTAAGGCGGTGATGGCTTAGGAGATAGGGTTAGGATATGCTACCTAAGACTTTTCAACTTTATGAACCATGAGGGTCTCATAAAGATTTTTCTTCCTACGAGTCGAAAGGATCTCGTAGGTGTAGTTTCTACTTAGGGGCCGTGAGGACTCCTAAGTGTATTTCCTTGTAAGAGTCGTAAGGATCTCACAAGAGAGCTTTCTTTTTATGGGTTGATAGGTTCGTGTGTTGACTTATTTCCAAGTCGAAGCATTGCTTTATGACAGGGAGATCATGGGTTGATGTATTTCCGAGATGGAGCATTGCTCCGGCGGGGGGTTAGGGGTTGACATTTTTCTGAGTCGAAGCGCTGCTTGATGACAGGGAGGTCAGGGGTTGACATATATCCGAGTCGAAGCACTGCTTGACGACAGGGAGGTCAGGGTTTGACATGTATCCGAGTCGAAGCGTTGCTTGACTACAGGGAGGTCAGGAGTTGACATATATCTGTGTCGAAGCGTTGCTTGACGACAAGGAGGTCAGGGTTTGACATGTATCGTGTCGAAGCGTTGCTTGACGACAGGGAGGTCAGGGTTTGACATGTATCGTGTCGAAGCGTTGCTTGACGACAAGGAGGTCAGGGTTTGACATGTATCCATATCGAAGCGTTTCTTTACGACAGGGAGGTTAGGGTTTGACATGTATCCGTGTCTAAGCGTTGCTTGATGATAGGGAGGTCAGGGGTTGACATGTATCCGTATCGAAGCGTTGTTTGACGACAGGGAGGTCAGGGGTTGACATGTATCCGTGTCGAAGCGTTTCTTGACGACAGGGAGGTCAGGGGTTGACATGTATCCGTGTCAAAGCGTTGCTTGACGACAGGGAGGTCAAGGGTTGACATGTATCCGAGTCGAAGAATTTCTTAACGACAGGGAGGTCAAGGGTTGAAATGTATCCGAGTCGAAGCGTTGCTTGACGACAGGAAGGTCAGGGGTTGACATGTATCCGAGTCGAAGCATTTCTTGACGAAAAGGAGGTCAGGGATTGACATGTATCCGTGTCGAAGCGTTGCTTGACGACAGGGAGGTCAGGGGTTGACATGTATCCAAGTCGAAGCGTTGCTTGACGACAGGGAGGTCAGGGGTTGACATGTATCCGAGTCGAAGCGTTGCTTGACGACAAGGAGGTCAGGGATTGACATGTATCCGTTTAGAAGCGTTGCTTGACAACAGGGAGGTCAAGGGTTGACTCTAGGTTTTCTGTGAACCGTAGAGTCTTGGAACCGGGGACTTTTCCATGGCTCCGATTGGTGGTGTCGCGTCCGTGCCCTGCTGGCATGAGGAGGGACGCCGTTGTTGATCTCCAGGCTGTAGATGTGGCCGTTGAGATTTGGAACTAGGGGCTTTTCCATGGCTCCGATTGGTGGCGTCGCGTCCGTGCCCTGCCGGTGTAAGGAGGAACACCGTTGTTGGTCTCTAAGCTGTAGATGTGGCCGTCGAGATCTGACTTTCTTTCGACAGAGTCTGGGGAAATGTGGTTCTGTCTTCGCTTATGCCCATGGATTGTATACAGGGGTCAGTATGGACTCACCTGTAGGGAACAAGTTTCATTTTATATATGTTTTTGTTTTCTTTCCGCAATGCTCTATCATTTTAGCTTTTTATATCGCGAAAATCGCGACTGCCCAATCATTTCGGCTATTTTTCGCGGTGCCCAATCATTTCGGTTATTTTTTCTTTTTACTCGCTGCTTTTTATTGCGAGTTGCCCAATCATTTTGGCTGTTTTTGTATGCATATATTTTACTTGCTGATTTTGTTGCAAGTTGCACCATCATTTCGGCTATTTCATATGCATTTTTTGGCTCGCTGATTTTTATCGCGAGTTTAGACTTGGAGTTTGACACCAATTTAGGCACCAGCATCGCTATAACTGGGATATGACCAGGAGCGAATCATCATTTGCCTTTGTCGGTTCGAACAAAGGTGGCTTAGCAAACAGGGTTAAGATGCTGTCGACTAAGACTTTTGACTTCATGAGCTGTAAGGGTCTCATAAAGGTATTTCTCTCTACGAGTCGTGAGGATCTCATTGGCACGTTTTCTCCTTAGGAATCGTGAGGATTCTTAAGTGTGTATTCTCTTATAAGTCATAAGGATCTTATAAGAGTGTTTTCTCCTTATAAGTCGGGGGGACTTACAAGTGTTGTTCACCAAATGAGGATATCCCTTGTTGCTGGTGGGACTTTGTTGGGGAAATGTTTATTCGTGCCCGTGGATTGTATACAAGGGCCAGAATTGGACCGCCTGTAGGGTAGTTTAGAAAATGTGATGGCTTAAAAACAGGTTCAGATCCCTGTAGCTTAAGGCTTTTGAATCTTATGAGCCGTGAGGGTCTCATAAGGGGAATTCTCCTTACGAGTCGTGAGGATCTCGTAAGTGTTTTTTCTTCTTAGGAATCGTGAGGATTCTTAAGTGTATTGCTTCCCTTTGTGAGTCGTAAGGATCTCACACCGGTATTTTCTCCTTACAAGGTCGAGAGGACTTTGCAAGTGTCTTTTAACGAGATTGCGCCCTTTCGGGTTTTCACAAACTCGCCGGTAGCCCTGCTGTTTTTACTCACGGAGCCCTTTCGGGTTTTCATCCGTGCCCATTTCTCTTATGGACGTACCGTTTATTTAATTTTATTTTTATTTTATATTTTTTTGTTTTTTTTGCGTCAGCCCTAGGATGTTGCAGTTTGTAGTAGTTTTAAAGACGTTTCGGTCAGTAGTTAGTTTTAGGACATCTCGGTCCGTTGTTAGTTTTAGGACATCTCGGTCCGTTGTTAGTTTTAGGACATCTCGGTCCGTAGCCTTGGAGGCGAGGTTTCGCTGGGCACTACTTATAGAGTTTGGACTTAAGAAGATAGCGAGCGGACATAGGCGTCGTCATCTATCATTGACCTGGTTCGTGACTCGTCAAGCGTAGTATTTTTTCAGGAACCGGCCGTTTATTGGCCGGAAGGGTCTTTCGCCATGCATATCCGTGAGCAAGTAAGCCCCACCTTGATAGACTTTGTCTATGATGTACGTGCCCTCATAGTTCGGCTCGAATTTCCCTCGTTTGGCACGATTGGGGATCATAGGTCTCTTGACAATTAGCAGGAGTTCGCCTTGGCGGAATGTTCTCGGCCCAGTCAATCTTTCGTATGAGCGCGTCATCTTTTCTTTGTAAGCCTCCAAGTTTTGTTGCGCCATGAGCCAAGTTTCATCAAGGGCGTCGAGCTCCTCAAGGCGAAGATGAGTATTCTCCTCATCTGTTATCTCGTAGTGAACCGCCACTTATAGAGAGGGTAACTCTATCTCGAGTACCGCTTCTGTGCCGAATACCAATACATACGGCGTTGTGTTTGTGGCCGTTTTGAATGTGGTCCGGTATGCCCAGAGAGCTTCATGCGGTCTCTCGTGCCAGTACTTCTTATTTTTGGACACCGTCTTCTTTATGATCTTCGTCAAGGTTTTGTTGAAAGCCTTAACCAGACCGTTAGCTCGAGGATTGTAGACCGAAGAGTATCTCCAACCTATATTATGCTGCTGTGCGAAGCGGCTGATTTTATGGCTTCTGTAGGCCGGCCCGTTATCGGAGATGATCCGTCGTGGAGTGCCGAACCGATATATGACGTGTGTCTTGAAGAAATGGAGGATATTCTCCGTCTTCACTTCTCTTAGAGGTATGGCTTCTGCCAACTTAGAGAAGCAATCGGTCGTCGCCAATATGAACCAATGTCCTCTAGACGATGCTGGTTCGATGGGACCGATTATGTCGGTTCCCCACATTTCGAACGGCCAGCTAGCCACCGTTGGGTGTAGCGGATTTGGATGTTGATGGATGAAATCCCCGTGAATTTGTCACGAGTGGCATTGTTTCGCGTATTCGAGACAATCCTGAATCATCGTGGACCAATAGTAGCCCATCCTTTTGATCTTGAGCTTCATCTTCGGGCCAGCTTGATGAGAACCGCAGAATCCGTCGTGAGTTTCTTGGACGACTCTCTTTGCTTCTTCTGGTCCCAGGAATCTTAACCATAGAGAGTCGAACGATCTCTTATACAGAGTATCGTTGACGAAGGCGAAAGACAGAGCTCGTTTAATGAGCTGATGTCTTGAGGACGCATCTTCAGGTGTTCAACGGGATTTGAAGTAGTCTATAAAGACTTCTCTCCAATCCTTAGCCTTTTCCAGGTCTTTTATTTGTAGGGCCATTTGTTTGGTCGCTCCCTTTTCTTCGGACGACTCCGGAGATATTTCTGCTGGCGCAAGAACTCGACGGCTTTGCACAACGATCCTCACGTCATCGAGATTTTCGTCGGCCAGTTCTTTCCAGTTCTTTAGCGAGTTTGGCTAACGCATCCGCTTTGCTATTTTCCGCACGCGGTATGCTTTCCAGGTCGAAGACAGGGATTTGAGTCAGCGATTATTGTACTCTCTTGCCGTACTTCACCAACTCTGATTTGCACGTTTGATAGTCGCCGTTTACTTGGCTAACGACCAGCTGGGAGTCTCCGTATATGGGGAGGTTTTCGATTCCCATGTCGACAGCGATCTCAAGACCTGCTATCAAACCTTCATATTCGGCTTCATTGTTCGTCATCGGCTCTGTTAAGGAAAAGACAAAGCGCATTATCCCTCCTTGTGGAGTCACGAAGATGAAGCCTACCCAGATTTGATTATGGGGGAGCTGTGCTTTCGCTTCTTCATGGAAGATGCCCCATCGAAGTAGAGTTCCTATCGGGTGTCATTCTCTCTTCTTCTCCCGTCGATCGTGTCAAACGCGTGCTCGTCTGGCACCTCGCAATTTAGGGGTGAATCGGCAGGTATCGGATGCTCAGCGAGGAAGTCAGCGATGACCTGGCCTTTTACTGCCATGAGGGGACGATAAGTTATCGAGAACTCCATCAAGAGGAGGGTCCATTTAGCGAGCCGTCCCGTTAGTATGGCTCTTGACATCAAATACTTGAGAGGATCCACTTTTGATATGAGATGAACCTCATGCGCCAAAGCATAGTGTCTGAACTTCGTTATTGCGAAGATTAATACCAGGCAGTGTTTTTCAATGGGGGAGTAGTTGTTTTCTGCCCCCAGGAGAACTCGACTCAAATAGTAGAGGGCTCTCTCCTTCCCTTGGTCATTTTATTGTCCCCATAGCGCGCCTAAGGAACCTTCAAAGGTTGTTGTGTACAAGATGAGAGGCTTTCCCTTGACCGGAGCGGTCAGTACTGGCGAATTCTGCAAGTATTGCTTGATTTCGTCTAGTTCGCTTTGGCATTTGCGATCCCAGACGAATGGGGTCCCCTTCTTCATCAGATGACTGTAGGGACGGCATTTTCCGGAGAGGCTAGCTATGAACCGTCGGATATATGCGAGCTTTCCTTGGAGAGATCGCAGTTGCTTGAGAGTTATAGGCGGAGGCATTTCCATGATCGCCTTGATCTTTGATAGGTCTATCTTGATGTCCCGGTTTCGTATGATGAATCCTAGGAATTTACCTGAGGAGACTCCGAACGCGCATTTGAGAGGGTTCATCTTCAAGTTGTATTTCCGTAGGCGCTGAAACCCGATTTTCAGATGCTCCCAATGTTCCTCGTACGATTTGGTTTTAACCATGAGGTCGTCGATATAGCATTCGACGATTTCATGTATGAGGTCATCGAAAATCTTCGTTATAGCCCTCTGATAGGTGGCGCCGGCGTTCTTCAGACCGAAAGGCATCACTTTGTAGCAGAATATGCCCAGAGGAGTCTGGAAAGTGGTATGCTTCTGGTCCTCGGGATACATCTTTATTTGATTGTACCCTGACGAGCCGTCCATGAAGGAGAAGACTTCGCGAGTGGACGTGTTGTCTATCATCAACAAGGTAACTGATACGGGGAAATCGTCTTTCTGACAAGCATTGTTAAGGTCCCAAAAGTCCACGCAGATGCGCACCGTCCCATTTTTCTTCATTACTGGGACAATGTTGGCAATCCAGGGTACTGAACTTCTTGGATGAAGCCGGAGTCGATTAGCTTCTTGACCTCGGCGTTGATGCTCATTTCAAGTTCGAGCCGCAGTCTTCTCGGTGCTTGTTTGATCGGCTTGACGTCCGGAGATATTGCCAATTTGTGCATGGCTATTTCTGGACTTAGTCCCGGCATCTCGGAGTAGTTCCATGCGAAGCAATCTTTATACTGCATGAGCACGTCTTTGAGTGTAGCCACCTTTTCTTCAGACAACGGCTCACTGACAAATGTCGGCCGTGGGTCGTTTTCTGTCCCCAAGTCGATTTTTCTGAGGTTATCTGCAGTAGTATGTATCCCATCTTCCATCTCTTTTGACGCCGGTGGAAATTCTGAGATCAACTCATCTTCATCCTTATTTTCGAAGCACCAGGAGAGGTCATCCATGTCCTCGGGCACTCCTTCTTCTGACAGCGTTATCACGTGGCAGGTACGGGATCGTTTCCAAGACCGATGTTGATCCGGTTCTACTCTTGCCATATATGTGGCTTTCGGTACATGCTTTTGTAGTGGGGTTACCCTCCAACTGCTGGATAGAGTGAACCTTCCTTGCTGATACAGGTCTTCTACCCAGTTTTGAATGTGAAGCAGTCTTCGAGAGGATGTCCTATCGCTTGGTGATAGGAGCAATAATCCGGGTGAGAGACCTCGTCTGCTTGTTCGGGGTATTTGGACTCCGGGAGCGTAATCATTTGATATTTCATGACAAGATCGAATAACTTCCTTGTCTTGTCTTTGGGAAAAGAATATTCTCGACACATCTTCTTTATAAGAGACGGATCCCGGCTTCCCAATTCTCGATCGCGTGGCTTCTTGGACCCGATTTGCAGTTGTCGAACGTTTTTTCCGTTCTTCAGTTTGTTTTTGCCTCCGCGTAGAGTCTTCCGTATGACGGGCTGGTGACGAAGGGCATCGTCATTCTCCGTAGCCTGCTGAAAAAGGCGCTGCGTCCTGACTTTCTCGTAAATGGCCATTTCGCGGCTGTGGTCGTCCTGGACCTTCTGACTCGCTTCCCGTACTAGCTTGTCCATCTGTTCTTCAAACAACGGACTCTGCATTTTTATGGCAGGGCCGCGTTCTGGCTCATTGTCAGCGTCTTTTAAAAGAGCATCCTCTTCTTCATCAAGGTCCTTTATGACATGGCAGCCATGGAACTGCTCCCGTTTTTTGGACTGGATATATCCAAGCCCGATCGCTTCCATTTTTCCGTTGGGCAATTTTCGCTGAGTACCGGGGACGTTCCAGATCCTGTTGTAGAATTGGGCCTGTCGCGCGGTCTACTTAAAGGGTACGCCTTGGCGCCTCAACAGCCTTTTTAATTTTTCTGTGTAGTATCTAGGCAGACGGATGGGCTGGAGCCTGTCAAGTGCAGAATCAGGACCATGCCAGATTTCTTTCTCCACTTTGGTTTCCGCGGATCGATAGAAGAGGATCGCCTTTTCATCTTTTAGCCTGGGAGGGACGTAGAACGTCTGCAGTTCTTGCACTCTATAGGTATCAAGTGCGTCGAGCTCTTTGTAATGCTTTTGCGGAACCATGGAGATTTGCAAACTCCGTTCATCGCCAGTGAAAGCTTGTATTGATGGCCGAACAGAAAATACTGCATTGACTTCATCTTCAGAGTCACTGCCAAAGATCAACATAGTGGTAGACGGTCCGGGCTTGTTGTATTGGAGCGGCCCCGAATAGACTATCTCTTCCTCCTCCTCAGTATCGCTCACAAAGACCGGAATAGTGGTGATAGATTTTTGCTTGTTCTCCAGCTTATGGTATCTTTCCGTGTCCTCAAAGTCTGGTAAGAAATACTTTGCGTCTTCGTACTTTCGGACTTCATTCACGGAGAATGGGTTCAGTTCCCCTGTCACTGTGTATTCAAGCCCGCCTTTGAAGTACTTTATACACTGATGCTGTATAGAAGGGATGATATTATACTCGTGTAACCAAGGCCTGCCGAGCAAAGCATTGTAGCAAGTCTTGGCGTCAATGACGTGGAACTTGATGTTAGTGACGAGCAGCCCAAAGCGTAACGTCAGTATCATAGACCCGAGCATTCGTGATGACTGGGAGTCGAACCCGGAGATGGTGATTTGATCTCGAGCGAGGTGCTGGACGCTCATGCAGATTTCTTTTAACACCCTCACATTTAGGAGATTGACAGAGGACCCGTTGTCAACTAGGATCTTCCCTATCTTGATGTCATGGCAGTATCCGGTGACATACAAGGGACGGTTGTGCTCGCACGTTCCGAGGAGAAGATCTTCATCACCGAAAGTGATATCAGCCGTGTGCACTTCTTCCAGCTCGTCCTTCATCTTTTCTTCAGCAAGGAAAGCTTGGAACTGCTCGGGCTCTTGTAGTGCCTTGATCAAAGAATCTCTTGCCTCTTTAGATAGCAGAAGGGCATCGAGAATGCTTATCTGTGAGGGTATCTTCCTCAGGTGTGCCAGAACGTTGTAATCCACCTTGTTTTTCTTGGACGGGTCTTTGGCTGCCAGCTCTTCGACGACTCGGTCATTGAGGGCGATATCTTGAGGGACTTTTTCCTTCCCCTTATCTTTTATGTTCGATCCTTTATTTGTGGGTCCGAGATTCTTTTCGGGTAACATGCTATTGCGCAGCTGAATGTTCTCGTAGGTCTTCATCTCTTCTGTTTCGGAAATGGATTTCTTGAAGAGAAGGCCGAGGGCTATTTCTTCATCAGAATCGCTCCCGAAGGTGAGAACTTGCGATCCCCCAGAATTAACCATGTGACAGTCTCCGACAGTTCTTCTGCGCTCATTTGTCGTTCTTCTCTACTCTCGACGAGTTTTGTGCTTCATCCGCTTGAAATGCTGTAGATGAGCAACGTATCACCGCCACCAATTTTTAAAGGCCATGCATTCCTCGGTAGGGTGTGTGATCCTCCGATGGTGTAAGTAGTAGTTTGGATGTGCATCTAGTTCGTCGGGGAACGTATTTTCTGAAGTGTCTTCTTTGAAAGGTGGAAACTTCATTCCCATCGACAGGGTTTTAGTGAACTGCTTCCTTGTCTTAAACCTGCTTTTGCTGGTGGCAGAAGTGTTTCTATCCGGTTGGGGTACTCTATGGCTTCTCTATACCGGAGCTTCTTCAATGTGACGCCGACTCTTGGCCCTTTCATATAAGGCCGTTTCACGCTCTCGATCAGATTTGCTTTTCTGAAGATCTTCGCTCAGCAGTCTGTCAATCAATTCGTCCGATGGCTCTAGGGATTTTGATTCCGGTTTTGGATCTGCCCCCAGTTTCTCTGCATCAGGAGCTTTTTTGCCATCTATTGATGAGTGAGAGATCATGTGGCAGCTTGCCACATAATCCTCGAGCTCATCTGAAGAATCGTCTCCTTCATCAGCGTCATCAGCTTCATTTTCAAGAACATGCTTAAAGAATTCATCCAACGTGATTGGGGTCCGTGCCTTCTGGTTATATTCTTCCAGCGCATCGATGTATTTCTGCAGACCTGTACGACTGTCTTTGGGTCGGACGGGCTTCTTAGCCTTCTTCTTTTTCTTTAAAGACTTTGGAGGCTTGGCCTGAATGTTTTGTCCACCTTCACCAAATTTCAGCGTTGGGCGCGGCTTCAGTATCCCTTCAATAATCTCGGGCACCTGCGGGCTCTTCCGCTTAATCGCCGGACATGCTTGGAGATCTTTCAGCATTCTTTTGGTCTTTGTCGAAAGAACAACTTCTCATGGAGCTTCCTCTATAAATGAGCATGATGCCCCCGGCGTGTCCATCTTTTTCGGAGCGTGTGGTTGTGGCGGGCTTACTTTCTAATTCTTGGACAGTGCGAATTTGCCCTGTTGGTATTGGTCCTCAATCCAGCCTTTGAAGACGAAGCAATCTTCGATTGGATGGCCTACCGCTCGGTGGTAGGGGTATTAATTAGGATTGTTGGAGTCGCCCGGCTGCAGTGGACGTCTTGGATCTGGCAAATTGATGAGCCTATTATGCACCGCCAGTTCGAATAGCCTGCTTGTTTTGTCCCGGGGAAACGAATAAGGGCATTTTAGCTTCTCGTTGAAGAATCGTTGTCTATCGTTTTGGCTATCAGCTGGTTTTGGACCACTGGGCTGCTGTTGAGTGTTGGCGACAAAGGTCACTTTCCCTTTTTCGTTTCGAGCCTCCATTTTCGAGGAAGACGGTCTATGGCCCATCTGATCCATTTGGACCAACTTGTCAATCAAGGCCTGGAAGTTAGTCGCCTTGATAAACATCATGAACTGGGATATGGTCGCCTGCGGGTCGAGGGTACCCATGAACATGCCAACTGCAGGAGCCTCTTCTATGCACTGTTCGCACTTCGACCTTAGGTTCCGCCACCGTATCGCGTACTGAACCCATATTTCGCCTGGCTTCACCCTGGCGTTAATTAGTGTGGTGATTGGGGTGCGCTCGCTAGCGCTTGTGAATTTTTGTGTAAACAGTAGCTCCATTTCTACAAATGTCTTGACAGAGTCATTCGGGAGCTCGGAATACCACTCGAATGTTGTCTCCGACAAGATGCTAACGAATTGGCGAAGCAGTAGCTTATCGTCACCTCCGGTGTTGCCGCACAGAGCCCTGAACTGAGCGACATTTTGATGGGGATTGCCTGTCCCCTTGTATACGTGGAACTTAGGGATCGTATATCCTGGCGGGTACTTTATTTGATCGTACCAACCCGGATAGGGTCGTCCAGTCTTGACGATTTGGCCGGCCGCTTCGCTCGCCTGATGAGCTCGTATCTATTGAGCTATATAATCATTGAGCGCGGTTTTCGAGATTGTTTCCTCCTTTGCAGCTGAAGAGGCCGGAAGAGGGTTTGATGTCTCTCCTCTATCGTCTTTAATTATTACTGGAGGCTCTTTGGCTGGAGGGTCCGGCTGAATCATCATGCCCACTATATCTTGGAACAATAGCGCCATTTATTTTATGTTGGCCGCTTGTTCCGCGGCCTCTTTGTCTTTCCTCTCGAGCATTCTTCGGAGAAATTCGGCATCTGTTTCCTGCTCTTGACGCTGCTCCAACCATGTCTCCGGGCTTGCTTTTGGCCCAGTGAGTGCGGCCATGGTTGTCAACATCTCCTGGAACTTTTGTTGTTGTTGCTCCTGAACCTTTGTAACTGATCGGGTGAGTGGTCGATGGTCCGTGGAGATACGGCTATCCTCTTTCTCGGATGCCATATAAACAGTGTGAACCACCATACCCCCAGACTTGGGGCGTTTAGGTTCAGTGCCCTTGAGATTCGTCGCAGACACGGGGATTTTCTCCGGCCTTCTCCTTTTGTGAGCGGTCGAAGTTGAGGGGGCCGTTGCAGCGGGCACCCAAGTAGAAGACACCTTCTGTGGTATGACAGGGTGGTCATTCTCTTGCCGAACTTTCATCTTCTTCGGTCGGCGGGAGTAGTCTTGGTTGATCACCGAGTCTTGGACCTGTCGCCAGACCTTGTGAATTTTAGAGGATAGCCGCTGAGGGGGCTTCTCTGGCTTCACCTTTGTAACGTTCTCCATAGGTGGAGGAGATCTTTTTAGCACGGCTGTCAGAGAGTTATTGCGCACCCTCCTGAGTGGTTCGAAGTTGTTCCCAGTTGGAACAGCAGCATCGACTTCCACCGTTGGAACTGGCGGAGTCAGTCCAGAAGGGGATCTGCCCCCATCTTTCCTCACTTGGCGACGTCGAGCATGTCGTGCGGTCGGGATCATCTCCGTTGTCGGGGTAACTTCATCATGCCCCCTGTTCTGGTGAAGGGTTGCTGCCGGCGCCAGCCTATCGAAAACTGACGTCCGCTGAGAAGAAACGTCCAGCCTATCGAAGACTGACTTTTGAGCATGGAAAGCATCCTTGGTGACTTCGCCCGAAGCGGGTGTCGGAATGGTCAGTCTTGTGAAGACCGACCCCTTAGTAGGAGAAGTCTCTCTGATGGCTTCATTTACTGGAGCAGGGATGGCTATCCGTTTCGGGATAACCCCTTCAGATATTGCGGGCTTCTTCATGGGAACATTGGAGCTTTAGCCCAATCTGTTAAAGACCGAGGCGTTGGATTTGGGCGACCAGTTGAGAGGGGCCGCGGTAGTTGCAAGCCGATCAAAGACCGACTTCTTCGGAGCTTCTTGCGATGGCAGTGGAGCGTTGAAGCTCATTGGTGGGAGCATGGTCCCAAAG
The DNA here is from genome assembly GCA_030015575.1 of Agapanthus africanus. Lineage (NCBI taxonomy): Eukaryota > Viridiplantae > Streptophyta > Magnoliopsida > Asparagales > Amaryllidaceae > Agapanthus > Agapanthus africanus. The sequence goes on along the minus strand of JASDDO010000014.1, from coordinate 646,436,216 downwards.
AACAGCCCAGTGGTGGCCTACGTCACCTGTTCCACCGGCATCGCAAAAATGGAGGCCGCTTGAGGCCCGTAGGTCACTCTTCCGGCAGGGACGGAGTGGGAGTTGTTATTGCAGCTGGTGCAGTTGGAATCCATTTTCTCTGCACGGGAGCAAGAAATCAAATCTTAGTACCTCGAATCCAGGGGCAACCACATTAAACTGCGATTCGTTCGCGAAATACGACACACGAAGTGTGGAGTGGAAAGAGAAAAAGGTCCCACCGGGCGTGCCAGAATCTGTTCACCGCCGAATACCGGGAAGACAAACGTCTTGCCTGAATTTGAGGGTAGATGCTATTTGGTTTTATCCGTCCACCACTCAGAAGATGCCAAGTTGATTTATGGCACCATGCATCAGAGGTTTAGACGGATGCGGCCGTTGTAGTAGAGTTCGTCAGATTCCCCCTCATTGTGAGGTTTTTTTTGATTGTGGGGACGCTCTTCCCTGCAGGTGCAAGCCCCTGCAGTTAATTACGCTACCGCGTCGTGGTAACCACTTTCTCCTGCTCCAGAAGGTCACTTCGTGTCGTGTGTGTTTGTTTTATTTTTAGTTGCCCGTGGATTGTATACGGAGACTAATTTATGTTGTCGCCCGTAGGGCGGGGATTAGTCCAAATCCCTATTTTCTTAGATTTGGATTTAGGTTGGGTTTAAGGATCGTTAATCTCATTGAGATTAAGATCAACTTAAACGTTTGTTGAGGATACGTTAGTCTAATTTTAGACTAAGATCTACTCAACAAGGTTTGGGATCTGATAGATCCGAATGACAGAGTATTTGAACTCTATCGTCTTAGTTTAGGGACGCTGCGGTCCATAAGTTTAAGGACGTCATAGTCCGTGAGTTTAGGGATCTCATAGTCCATAAAGTTTAAGGACATCATAATCCAGTTTAAAGACGTCATAGTCTGTAGGGTTTAGTTTAGGGACGTTGCGGTCCATAAGTTTAAGGACATCATAGTCCATGAGTTTAGGGAACTCATAGTCCGTAAGTTTAAGGATATCATAGTCCAGTTTAAAGACGTCACAGTCTATGTGGTTTTGGTTCAACCGTTTAAGGATGCACCAAAAGTTATTGGTTATTGGGACCCTCCATCTCTCTGAAGACGTTGAAGAATTACAACGACATATATCAGATGTATGAAGAGATGTACCTTTGAACCAATGTTGGTTGGGAGATCTGTAGTCAAGTTTGGAACTAAGATTAGTTAAAAAGATTTATGAGCATATGGGCTCAATTAATTTGAATTAAGGATCTGTGGCCAACTTGGGCTCGACACACTCAGTTAAAATGTTGAACATTTAATTAGGCTTAGTCCTTTTTTATTTAACAATGCTGAGCATTCGTGTGGGTTCTGACAACCTTTTTTGTCTTTTATTGAGTGTTGAGCACTCATTATGACTCTGGGGCTTTATTTAACGAACAGTTTATGTCCTCTCAGCGCCCACGTGAGGAGCACGTGGCGCGCTTGGCGCTGACCGCCAGACTTAGAGCGCTAAGGCGCTTCCTATGAGATAGCGCATATGTGAAGAGCACGTGGCGCGCTTGGCGCTGAGCGCCAGCCAATGAGTATAGCGCACACGTGAGGAGCACGTGGAACGCTTAGCGCTGAGCGCCAGCCAATGAGTGCAGAGTGCTCTTTATTAAGTAGCTCCCATGTGAGGAGCACGTGGCGCGCTTAGCGCTGAACGCCGACCCATGAGTGCAGAGCGCTCCTTGTGAAATAGCGCACACGTGAGGAGCACATGGCACACTTGGCGCAGAGCGCCAGCCAATGAGTGCAGAGCGCTCTTGATCAATTTTGTGCTCTGAAAATTAAGTTCTCGTTTATAAGACATTTTGTCTCGTGGCTCTAAGAACAAGATTCATATTTTTATAGGAGATATTACAATCTCTTATGTTTTTTGTGAAAGACTTTGTCTTTATGGATCTGTGATCTGAAGAGAATTAAGTTCTTCTCCCCCCCTTTTATGATGAGATGCTATGATCTCTTTTTGTGAAAGACCTCTGTCTTATAGATCTATGATCAAGAAAAAGAACTAAGTTCTTCTTTTTATGAGATGCTTTGATCTCTTTTTTACCTTGAAGAAATTCTTCTTTTCAGAACTTGCTCTTCTCTTTTATTTTTCTGAGAACTTGAAAACTTATGGGAGGGTTCTTCTGTGTATGAAACTTATGGGGAGTTTCTTTTTTTTGCAAGACTTGAAGCCTTGATGCCTTTATATAGTGGAGGCTGATCAGTTAAGGTAATTGTTTTCTGATTGATTTGGGGATGTTACCCCACCATTGGATCTCTGATCCTAGAGCTTCTGTTTTACAGAAGACATCTTTCTTGTTATTAACAAGATTGAGAAATTATTTTCCCATACAAATATTACTCTGTATCTTGGTGATTTTTAATCACCATTGGATCTTTGATCCAACGGTGCTCTGATTTACAGAGCACAATCTTTCTTGTTTGGAAAGATTCTGAAGAGTATTTCCTTAACATAATTTTATTCTGGTAATTTGATGATTTATCATTTTCGTTGGATTTTCGATTTAACGGTGGAGAACATTTAGTTCTAGCGCTTGGCGCTCTCGTGCCTTGCACGTGGAGCGCTACCTCGGAGTCTTTGACTCTTAGCGCTGGCGCTGCTAGCGCTCTCGTGCTTTGCACGTGAGGCGCTGCCTCAGAGTCTTTGACTCTTAGCACTGGCGCTTTTATGAAGCGCTGCTTCATTTCAAATTTCAAATTTTGAACAGAGCTTTGTTCTGATTGGGGGAAACAAGGGGTCCCCTTTCATCGTCCAAGATCCAAGATTTAAATCTTGAAGTTTCAAGTGACCTATTTCTTTGGTTTTCTTCTCAAAAATATTTTGGGAGATTAACTCCACATAAACATCTTTTGAGAGTTTAACTCCAAACCAAAAAAAAAATCTTTTGGGGGTTTAACTCCAAACAAGAATATTTTGGTAGTTCAACTCCAAACAAAAATCCTTTAGTAGTTTGACTCCTCTAAATCCAAAAATAAATGTTTTAGGAGTTTAACTCCTACGAGTTCGAAATAAAAATCATTTTTGGTAGTTTAACTCCAAGTAAAATCTCTCTTTTTCTAGGAGTTTGACTTCGAAGTCCCTCTTGAGTTCAACTCCCAATTCAGGAGCTAAGCCCTCTTTTTCTGCTGGTGTTTCCAGCGAAAACGTGCTGCTCACCTGGCCCGTAGTGCCCAGCAGTCGCGTGCCACACACGTGACCCGCTGGCGCCCAGCGGCCACGCGGCGCTCACGTGGCTCGTTGCGCCTAGTTGCCATATGCCGCGCATGTGGTCCGCTGGCGTCCACCGGCCATATACCGGGCACGAGACCCGCACGCAGCAGCCACATGCCGTCTCACGCGTCCGTAGGACGCTCTTCACCCCGTTTCTCCACACTTTTACCAAAAAAAATGAAAATGAAAATAAGTTGTTTGGATTTTCTAGCGCCCTGACCATCTACCGTGGCCGTTGCGGAACAATTTTTTTTCGAGTTTGAAAAACTGGCGCTAGAAAAAACCATTCTAGAATCTACCATAAACCTAAACCGGCTAACAAAGAGGAGATGCGACTACTATGATAGAAGTGTCTCACCAAAAGATCCGTGTCCTTCGGTCTTCTATCCTCTTCGTTTTCTCTTGGGGATCTCCTTGAACGAGCTTGCACACCTTTCCTTGCTCCTTGGTATCTCCTGGATCGAGCTTGATCGCTGGCCTTCCTTCGTCGAAGATGACCCACCCGAGAGATGTAGTCCATAGCTCTAGCTACACACTAAAAGTCTAGTGGAGAAACTAGAGACTTTAGATTTCTAATCTAAAATGTCTAGGATGTAGTGAAAGGTTCTAAGTGCGTATCTATCTCGCTTCCTCTCTTAATTCTCAACATATGAGATTGTAGAGAGGAGGTTGAAGATGAAGGAGGAGGAGCTCAAGAAAGCTAGTGAGGAGAGTGAAAACAAATGGTGAGAATGAAAAATCCAATGAGAGAGAAAAACTCAACCATAGTTTTGTAAAACTATTTTCCAATATAAAAACCCAACCATGCTTGAATAGTTTGCACAAATGAATTGAAAATTCATTTGTCAACACTATTGAAGCATGGTTCTCACCATACTCCCCTCACTACCTTTACACCTCATTTTCCATTTAAAGATAGATGGATAAATCTAAAATGAGGTGTCCACCTTCTAAAATATTTTCCGTATAAATACGGATTACACTCTACTATATATACATACCCGTATTCATATCAAAATACGAATACCCAAAAAGATAGAATAACACAAAGAACATAATACTAGAATATACATATCGAAATACATATACGTAAATTATTAAATCAATACCTGATTTAATAATCCGGCTCAATCCCGAGCCGGCTAGTATTATCAACAGTCCGATCGAAAGTCCGGGTAACAAGTACAATCATTCGATCGGAACCCTGCACGTATCCAATACGGCTACTACATCATTTCTCCTAAACAAGGAAAACCTCTGTATGGGATTCTAAAGACTTGACAGTACGCCGACAGTGAGTTACTGGATAAATCCATAACCATAAGCACGTCAGCGGCACTAGCTGTACGTAACGGCTACCCGGGTACCTATCAAAAAGGAAGGCCGACGAGCAAACTCATTCGGATCCCTACTGAGCCTATCTGTGACAATTTCCGTACAGTTCGGTCTCTTCATCTGAGAGTATCGCATACCGGGTCTAAAGATGGTAAACGTCAGACCCTTATAACCCGATAATTCATGCTGATGTGGCTCAGGACCAATCCGGGAAACTACTGATCTACCTATTAGTAAATCCCAACTGCCTTGGCCAAGGTCTTATGGTGATGGCCAATCGAACACAGTGTGATATCGATTCCCTATACCGGGAGAGACGAATCTCCAACAACCTCTCACTGCCTCTATATGGCTCAGGACTGTACCCAACTAAAACCTGTTTGCACGACTCAGTAGAGCCGTGGTAGGGTAGTAATCAAAGTACAGTGGGAACTCACATGAGACAAATGACGATCTCAAGTCTAAAGACTAATATGTACTTATGTCACCTGAGAACTGCTATCTGACGATAGGTATAGTACCATCTAGAAGTTCTCGGCGAGTCCGTACAGTGTACTCACCCCCAGTGAGCACCTGTATACGATCTTAAGTGCGAAAGACCAATGGCTGTAGGACCAACCATCGCCCCTCGTCGGGGTCTAGAAACGTATAAACTAGTCTACTTCGGAATATCGATGCCCAGTCTCGATACTCCCATGACTAGGGACCATTTAAGGACGTGCTTATCGACTACCCAGCACCTACAAGTATGATCGCTATCACAATGCAGGTAGTCAAGCAATGATCCTACGAGCTTTATCAACATATATAAATGATACGTAATAACAAGTAAAACATATGCACATGTTAAGATAAAGACAAACCAAATAGCATACTATCATATCGAGTAAGATTGTCCTGTACATACATATGTCCTAGCATCCACATATATACATATACAACAATGGCCTCTAGGGCATACATATCCAACAATCTCCCACTTACACTAAGGCCATATATTGGCATATCGAGTACCCAGCATCTGCACTAGGGCCAGTTGTTGGCGTATCGCATACCAAACATCTCAAATAGTCTTTCGAACTGTGCTTGAGGAAGGGCCTTGGTGAATGGATCCGCCGTGTTGTCTTTTGTGTCCACTCTCCGCACCTCGATCTTCTGGCGATCAACGATCTCCCTGATTAGGTGATACCGCCTCAAGATGTGTCTGGATTTCTGATGGGACCGTGGTTCCTTCGCTAAAGCCATAACTCCATTGTTGTCGCAATACAAAGGTGTTGGATTAACAATGGATGGAACCACCTGAAATTCAATATTGAACTTCTTAATCCAGACCGCTTCCTTTGCGGCATCATTGGCAGCAATGTATTCAGCCTTCATCGTCAAGTCTGCGATGATGTCCTGTTTGGAGCTTTGTTGGGGTCGAAAATTGCATCCCGGTTGACCAAGTCAAAGTCAAGGTCAACCCCAAGCAACTGGGCCCAAGCCCGAATCAAGTGGGCCCATGCTCAGGTCGAGTCCGAACATGAAGCAGCCGGCCCTCCTCCATGCCCAAAATGAAATCATGTAATAAATAATTTTTATGTAATTTTTTATGCATGAATGTAAACAAAATGGGCATAAAGCCAAATTTTTGTAAGCACATGGCTTATGTGCAAAAAGAAATGGCACATGAGCCATGCGATGGGCAAAATGCCATTTTGTAAAGCCCAATGGGCTATATGTAAATATGTAAGCCTATATAAGGCAAAATGATGAAAACATCTAATACACTTTTCATTCCCCCAAAAACTAGGGTTCTTGCCTCTTTCCCCTTTCCGAAAGTTCTAAACCTTCTTTTTTCTTTTGAATTAAATCAAGAGTTTTTCTCTTCCTTTTATAAAACTAAATAGTTTTTCACCACAAAACCCACAAAGGGGAACTCAGATCTGCCATCAGATCTCAAAAAGAAGAGATTTTTAAAATTTCACATCTCTTGATCTTCAAGATCCGGCAAACAGAGGAGGAAGAAGGAGACCCATCTCTAGAAACCCCACTTTGGGGAAGAACTAGGGCTCAAGGGGAGAAGCCCCTTCATCAGCTTCAGAATAACCTAGGAGTTTAACTCTTCACACACACACACACACACACACACACACACACACAAAATAATAATAATAATAAGTGCTCCTTTCTGGGAGTACAACTCCCATTGCAGGGACCAAGTCCCATTTAGCGCCCGAGCGCCCACGTGCTGACACGTGGAGCGCTAGCGCTCTTGCACTCAGAGCGTTAGCGCCCAAAGCGCTAGCGCCCGAGCGCCCACGTGCTGATACGTGGGACGCTAGCGCTCAAAGCGCTAGTGTTCTTGCGCTCAGAGCGCTAGCGCCCTAAGCGCTAGCGCCCTAAGCGCTAGCGCCTGAGCGCCCACGTGCTGACACGTGGAGCGCTAGCGCTCTTGCGCTCAGAGCGCTAGCGCCCGAGCACCCACGTGCCTGGCACGTGGGGCGCTAGCACCCAAAGCGCTGGCGCTTTTTCCCACGCATCCTCTGGATGCCCTTTCCCTTTCTTTTTTTATATTTATGTATACACACACACATATACTCTACAACACTGTCCCCCTAAAAAAAATTTGGGGCCGGGGCGCTGCCCCGCATCACGCAAGGGGGCTGCTAGCCCCCTTGACCCCCAGCGGGACCCCCGTAAAAACTCTGCGGGTCCCCCGATCTATCCAAAACCCCTTCAAAACACAACACTGCACATTGAGTTCGCATGACCAGTTTAACCCGTCAATCGGAGGTTCCCTCGCTCCAAAGGCGAGGGGTAATTAACGGCAGCTTAGTCCGTGGCTGCCGGAGATTCGGATCCCCACAATCAATAAACCCCGGCCTACCCTAGGCAGGGGGAATCTGTACTGCGCCTGACAAGCGCGCGCGTATTCCCATCTCAATGGGGTGACGAAAAACACCCTACAGATTCTGGCACGCCTGGTGGGACCAATCTCTCCTCCCATATTTCGGGTTAAATATTCATGCGAGCTCAATCAATGTACATATCGATTGTCTATACTGAAATCATGTTTCTATTTGCAGGGGGTTAACAATTTCCAATTGCCATCTTCGAACGCAAGTCGGTATTTGAACGGCTTTCCTTGGCCGCAGCTGGGGGCAAGGCCATCAACACCGACAAAGTAATAAGGCATCTCATGCAAGCTCCAGCGGTACCCCCGACAACTGCCCGATCAGGTATCTTCTCTAAGCTCCTCGTCACATGACCTCTATGTCGTTAAACTGGAAACAGATGACTACCATGTCCTTAAACTGGAAACAGATGTCCACCACGTCGTTAAACTGGAAACAGATGACCTCTACGTCGTTAAACTGGAAACATATGACCTCTATGTCGTTAAACTGGAAACAGATGACCACCAAGTCATTAAACAGGAAACAGATGACCACCAAGTCGTTAAACTGGAAACAGATGACCACCAAGTCGTTAAACTGGAAACAGATGACCACCAAGTCGTTAAACTGGAGACAGATGACCACCATGTCGTTAAACTGGGAACAATCGACCTCTAAGTCGTTAAACTGGGAATGTAAAAATGTGTAAATAAAACAAAAAAATAACGAAAAGCCGAAATGATGGGGCAACTCGCAATAAAAATCAGCGAGTAAAAATAAAGATGAAAATAAAGCCGAAATGATAGGGCGACCGCGAATAAAAGCCAAAATGATAGGGCAATCGCGATCTTCGTGATAAGAAAAGCAGAAATGATAGAGCAATTGCGGTAAAAAAAAATAAAAAAAAACAACAAAAAAAAAGTGGCGAATGATGAGTCACTCCTGGTACCATATTCCAGTGCAGCGATGCAGACGCCAACCAAAATTCAATTTCCCAAAATTCTCCAGCCCTACGGCCAGTCCCCAAATTGACTACCGTATACAATCCACGGGCTCAAATAATTCTCATTATACCCATGCCCCACCGTAATCACCAGTTATGCGGTTGGTCTCCGTCCTTGGAATTATGCTCCAGTGGGAAGACCCACTCATGTTTCCTCACGATGCATGAGGAGAACAAACCTTCATGGGATCCTTACGACTCACAAAGGAAAAACACACTTGGGAATCCTCACGACTCCTAAGGAGAAAATACACCTACGGGATCCTTGCGACCCGTAGGGAGAAAATGCTTTTATGGGACCCTTACGGCCCATAAAATTGAAAAGCCTTAGGTGATCGGGACCTAAACCTATCTCCTAAGCCATCGCTTCCCATACCCCAACGGCGAATGATGAGTCGCTCCTGGTACCATATTCCAGTGCAGCGATGCAGACGCCGGCCAAAATCCAAACCCCCAAGTGGCGAATGATGAGTCGCTCCTTGTACCATATTCCAGTGCAGCGATGCAGACGCCAACCAAATTCCAAATCTCGGTAGAGAATGATGAGTCGCTCCTGATACCATATTCTAGTGCAGCGATGCAGACGCTAACCAAATTCCAAATCTCGATGGCGAATGACGAGTCGCTCCTGGTACCATATTCCAGTGCAGCGATGCAGACGCCAACCAAATTCCAAATCCCATACCCCAAAACGGCGAATGATGAGTCGCTCATGGTACCATATTCCAGTACAGCGATGCAGACGCCAACCAAATTCCAAATCCCATACCCCAAAACGGCGAATGATGAGTCGCTCCTGGTATCATATTCTAGTGCAGCGATGCAGACGCCAACCAAATTCCCAATCCCATACCCCAACGGTGAATGATGAGTCGCTCCTGGTACCATATTCCAGTGCAGCGATGCAGACGCCGACAAAGTCCCGAAATTTTTCCGGCCTTACGGTCTGGATCATACATCCTGCAAAACCGTATACAATCCATGGGCGTAAAACGATCCCAATCTCTCCCAAGTCCTACCGGCAAGACCACATCCAAAGTCCCACAGGCGGTGAAAATTAAAAAAAAAAGGTATGTCTACATGCAAAATGGGCACGGATGAAAACCCGAAAGGGCTCCGTGAGTAAAAACAGTAGGACTGCCTGCGAGTTTGTAAAAACCCGAAAAGGTGCAAACTCGTGGAAAAAAAAAGAGATGAAATGCACTCGCAAAGTCCTCTCGACTTCGTGAGGAGAAAATTCCCGCGTGAGATCCTTATGACTCACAAAGGAGCAACACACTTGGGGGTCCCCACGACTCCTAAGGAGAAAATACACCTGCGGGATCCTTATGATCCGTAGGGAGAAAATGCTTTGTGAGACCCTTACGGCTCACAAAATTGAAAAGTCTTAGGTGATAGGGACCTAAAACCTGTCTCCTAAGCCATGCCGTATCCATAGCAGCTGAATAGGTGTCGTATCCTCTTCGGCCCAGAAACGGCCGAAGTCCGTGATATGCGTGCCTCCATCCGCAATGCCGTATCCATAGCAGCTGAATAGGTGTCGTAGTGCTGGGCGCCAATGGCAAGGTATAGCTGGGCATCAAGTCCCTGTACGAACCTCTTCACCATCTTCTCCTCGGTATCCACCAAATACTGAGCATATCGGGATAACTGTGTAAACTGGATATCATACTCAGACACCGTCATCCCAGGTGTCTTGACTAAGGCCTCGAAGCTGCGAGCTCTGGCGTCACGAACGCTCTCTGGAAGGAAACGGGCTAGAAAGACCGCTGTAAACTCGGCCCAAGTCATAGGCGGTAGACCTGCAGCTCGACCTCTCAAGACTGACTCCCACCATGTCTGCGCGAGACCCTCTAGTCGGAAACTCGCAAGCTCTACCCATCGATCATCCGAACATCTCAGCGAATGGCAGATCCTGGCTAAACTGTCAAGGAACGTCTGTGGGTCCTCCGCTGCCGGTGAATACTGGAGGTCTCAGTCTCATGAAATCCTGTAGTGAAACCGGAATGGCCACGGTGGTAGTAGTAGGAGCAGGTATCATGGTCGTCTGTGATGTAGTAGGTACGTCATCCGGCCTCGGTGTACGACTGGCTGCAACTAGGGATCCTACCATCTGACGCAGCTCCTGCATGCCTCCCATCATCTGTCGCAACTCCTCCATACCGGTCTCGAGCCTATCCATACGGCCTGGGGAAGGTGGATCGGTCTGTCCCTGCGGCGTAGGCATACCACCCTGCTCAGTCCTAGTCTCGGACGAGCCAGCTCGAATCTCGTCTCTGGCGGCAGCCCTCTGTGCCCTCGTAGCCTTCGGCGGCATAGTGGCTGTTACAGGAAAACGGATAGTAAGGACAGTGCAATAGGATCATAGGATACACGGAATTGAAGAAGGAAATTTCCAAGCAAGTATCCTAAAGTCACTTAGGCGGAGTATCGTATCGTAAGTATGCCGCGGACATACGCACGCTACGTTACCCTGCTTAAGTCACTTACTCCATCTACCAAGGGTCATCCTACACTCACAAAGGTAAAACCTATCGCTCTGATACCAACTTTGTCACGACCCGCAGGGTACGGAACGTGACTGGCACTTAAGTTTACGAAACGTCTAAAGGCGTCCGTAAAATAAGTAAGCCAAAGCCCAGAAAACAAAACCAATGAAGCAAAAGAGTGAAGAAAACCCAATCAATTGAAAGCGAGTTATCAAATAAGTCATGTAAAACACTTTTTAAAAACAATACCAATTTTTCCCGAAAATTTCGGCACAGTCTTCTTTGTAAATACTGGCCCCCAAAAATGGGTACAACAAAATATATACATGAATCCAACAAAATAGGGCATCCCCAAGCGGGAGCTAGCTCTTCGCCATACGGCGGTCACAAATCCCACGCAATGTAAATGACAACAAGCATAATAATCATAAGGAAGCATGAAAAAAGTAGCATGTCGGCTCAAGTGAGCTCGACCCCAAAATACAGCATAAAATCCACAAACCTCACAGTCTCATCTCTAGGTCAATATACAATAATCTGGTAGAACAGTAGATGGAGTACACTAGATACAAGAATATACAAGGTGGTACAAAAAGTAACATAACCCACCTATGAGCAAATCTCGAGCTCAGGCAAAAGAGGCAAAAGACAAGTGCGCCCGCCGCTACTGAACTGACGGAGCGGACCTGCAAAAGACTGTGGCACAACGGGGGTGAGTTGCCAACTCGTGAGTAATAAATAACATCTACAAAGGCTATCGTATGCATGCACACAAGCATCCTAGCATCTAAAATACAGGTATGACTGGATGCACTAGCAGGTGTGTATACAACATCAGTGTGCTAATATGTATGCAACATGGAAATCTGGGGTCTCAATAGGTATATATAAGAAATATTTTATCTTCTTTTGTTTTTGAAACTCTTTTAGAATGCCAGCATAATGTCAATGAATCGACGAAAATCGGTGTCCAGCAACGACACCCAAAAGCTGTCTCAAATCCCATAAATCCATGTCATAGTGTCTCTGGCCTCAGCCATCCGGCTGACCCATCTCAGTATCAATATATCATCCTCTCGCGGCCCCGGTCGGTATCCTCTGGATATCCGCCGTGCCCAATGAAGTCACCGGTAGGTAATCCGTCCCCTGCCAGGCTCATCGTCATCACCACGAGCTTCTTGCCCCGGGGTACCTTACCGGGCCCACCATGTACCCGAAACGGTTCATCCAACTCCTCGAAACGGGTCTCCAAAAGCCACAGCAAACTCATGGTGGACGACACTTACATCACTAGAAAACCGCAATTTACATATTTTAAAAATATAATAAGTTTAGAAATTTTGCGGCTTTCCCCCGAAATCCAGCAATATCATAAAATCTCAAGAAATCCTCATAAGTGCATATATCAATGATAATGAATGCGTATGATATCAATAATCAAGTTGCGATGTGTGATTAATGTATTAAGCATGAACAATTAATATGATGAAGTACATGCACATGAATAGCAATACTACGGTTTCATTTTAAGGAATTAAAGGCAATAGTACCAGTTTAAGTATCAATTAGTAAAAGGTTTCAATTTAAAAGTTATCTAGTGTGGTGGCATGGCAATTACCAGGGTGTGTGTGTAAACATGAATAGTGCTCGTGCTGCATATAAAGACCTGGTAATGGTGCATGTGTCCTACAATTGAGTTTGCGTATATGGGTATAACCTATTGATCTAATTGCAGCAATTATCATGCCAGTATTATTATTCTAATGTCACAAGTGATTATCCAATTTACTATTTTCCATTTTACTAAATCTATCGGGCGACTTGCGCCATCCAAACGATCGTCCCCCGTAGATGTTAAATCTACTCACCGGAATCCCTGGCTAGCTGTGTCCAATCACCGCCTTTCCCTTTCGCGCCGCGTCTGACGTCTCCGCGACCGAACCTGGAATTTACATCAGTACCAAATATAAGGTTACACATTCAAGAACGACGCAAAACCCCAACGAAACTACTAACGTTCGCTAGCTAGGTACAACGTGCACAAAGTGCGCGGACACACGCGAAAATCGCAAAAACTGCCGAAAAACGCCGATTTGGTCGCCCGGCAAAACTAAAACCCGACTACCCAAAAACCGCACTCACGCATCCTAAAAGTCGTAGGACAAGCCATTACAATCATCAAGATATCAAAAATAGTCCAACACATAATTTATATAAAAATCTAGTAAGCATAGCGTCCCAAAATCGGTGCAAAAATCGCCGATTTGCGACAAAACGACTACAATAAAGCATACTCACCCAAGCACACTACAAGCAATCCACACCCACTAATTACAACACATTAACCATGCTCCAAAACCTATATTCCACAACCAAACCCTTTCTTGATTTTTATAAATAGCAATTGCAAATCAAAAACCACACTTGAAAAACTTAATTTAACACTACAAAAGCCCACTTAAGGAAATTAACCTCTTAGGTTAGGTTAGCAAAACACTAGATAACAATTTAGGTTCAACTAACTAAATAATGCTTTCTAAAACTTAATCCACTCACTAATCAAGCTTCAAATATCATTTTCCATACATAACCCTCTCTTGAAAAACCTTAAAACAACAATTTACAACTAAAATCAACTTCTAAAATTACCTAAATTAGCACAATTAAAGACTACATAACAAGGTAACCATATAGATTAGTTCACTAACAACTAGATTAACTAATAAACACTTAATTAATTATCATGGTTCAAAACCCTAGTTTAGACAAACTACTTCTTTTAAACTAGATTAGAAATAAGCTAACTTTTAACACTAACCATACAATTAAAGGAATTTTTAGCAAAAGAAAGCAACTTGATGAGAATTATACCTCTTGATCAATGGATCAAGCAAGAGAATTGCTCCAATTGATGGCCTCAAGCACCAAGATCCAAGCAAGAATGGTTAAGGAAAGGATAGCATGAGGATTTTGTGTTGAAAAAGAGAAGGATTTGTGGATTTTTATTGAATTTTGTTGCAAATTTTGAAGAAAATGAGAGAGAAAGAGAAGGAAAATAATGGAGGTTGGGGATGGTGCAGGTTTCGGCCAGAATGGAGGAATGGGGGAGGGTGTGGGCAAGTGGGGAAAGTCAAGGGTCAAGTTCCAAAGTCAATGTATAATACTTTATTCAATATATTTAAATTAATCCATAAACCAACAATTTAACTCAAGAAAGAAACCAAGAAGAGAGAGGCCAGAAATTTCTGGTCTCACACAAGGTGGGGCTGTCCTAGGGCTGAGGAAAAAGATAGAGGGGTTTTACAAAAGAAATTTTATGCAAAAAGGCCCCCTACAACTCAAAAATTGCAAGTTTTAACCCAAAATTCAATAAATTCGTTTCAATTCATAAAAATTGGTTAAAAATCAAAATAAATTACTAAAAATTCATGTTATCACTAGATTATAATTATCATAATTTTAGAGATTAAAATTAGCCCGGAAAAATTTGTATTTATCGCTTATTTAATGTATTTTCTTACCGGCTTAAAATAATATTAAAAAATTGAAAAATAGGGAAAATTTTTTAATTGACCAAAATTTCATAATTAACTCATTAGTCACTAAAAACAAGTAATTACCTATCCACTTTAAGTATAATTAGCCCTAAACTGCAAAATATCGAGAAAGACGGTTTTCGGAAAAATACCGAATTTTCACCGAATTTCAAGAAAACACCAAAACGACTTTTCAAGACGCTACAATCTTCCCCCCTTAAAGAAATTCGGTCCCCGAATTTAAAAATATAGCTACGCGTACCTTCGAAGAGATGGGGATATTTCTTCCTCATCTCGCCCTCGGTCTCCCAGGTAACCTCCTCGCTGCTCGGGCTACGCCAAAGGACCTTGACGGTTGGTATAATTTTCGACCTCAACTTCTTCACCTGCCGATCCAGGATGGCCACCGGCTGCTCTGCAAAAGAAAGGTCGCGCTCTAGCTGGACTGTCGGGTACTGAATCGCATGCGAAGGGTCGTGAAGGTACTTGCGGAGCATCGAAACATGAAAAACGGGGTGAACATCGGGAAAGCTGGGTGGAAGAGCCAAACGATATGCAACAGCGCCAACACGCTCGAGGATCTCGAAGGGACCTACGAATCTAGGGCTAAGCTTCCCCTTTCGCCCAAAACGCATCACGCCCTTCATCGGAGAGACTTTCAGAAAAACAAGGTCGCCAACTGCGAACTCTAAGCTGCGACGGCGTCTGTCTGCATAGGATTTCTGCCTGCTCTGAGCCGCTCTCATCCGGTCTCGGATCAACTGGATCTTCGATGTCGTCTCCTCAATAAGCTGCGGCCCCAAAATGCTGCTCTCGCTGAGCTCTGTCCAACAAAAGGCCGATCTGCATCTCCTCCCATACAATGCCTCGAAAGGTGCCATCTGAATAGTATCCTGGAAGCTGTTGTTGTAGGAGAACTCCACTAGAGGTAAATGACGATCCCAGCTACCACCAAAGTCTAAAACGCACGCTCTGAGCATGTCCTCGAGAGTCTGAATGGTCCGTTCTGACTGTCCGTCTGTCTGCGGATGAAACGCTGTGCTGAAGCTCAAACGATATGCCCAAAGCCTCCTGAAGTCTCTGCCAAAGTCGGCTGGTGAACTGAGTGCCTCGATCTGACACGATACAAGTCGGTACGCCATGTAGTCGCACGATCTCGTCAATATAGAGCTGAGCATACTGAGCGAAGCTGAAAGTCGTCTTCACTGGAAGGAAGTGAGCCGCTTTCGTCAATCTATCCACGATCACCCAGATGGAGTCGTACCCTCGACTGGTCCTGGGTAGACCCACAACAAAATCCATCGAAATCTGCTCCCATTTCCACTCTGGAATGGGTAACGGCTGTAGCTCTCCTGCGGGCCTCTGGTGCTCGGCCTTGACTTGCTGACAAGTCAGGCATCTCGAAACGAACTCCGCAATGTCCCTCTTCATCCCGTCCCACCAGTAGGTCTCTCTCATATCATGGTACATCTTGGTGGAACCGGGGTGGACACTATACACTGATCGGTGTGCCTCCTCGAGAATGTCGCGCCGTAATCCATCAGCATCTGGTACGCACAGTCTAGATCCATATCGTAAAATCCCCTGATCGTCAACCACGAACTCGGAAAATCTGCCCTGTCCCATCTGTGCCACGATCTCTGAGCAACGGTCGTCACTGCGCTGTGCCTCATATATACGGTCAAGCAACTGTGGGCGTGCACGAACATGCGCGAGCTGCCCCCCTGTCTGAGTGAACTCGAACTCAACTCGGCTGTCGCATAATATCTGCCAATCTGCTGACGACTGCCTCGGCACTGCGCGCAAAAAGGATAGACTACCCCCGGGCCTCCTACTCAACGCATCTGCCACCACATTTGCCTTGCCGGGGTGATATAAGATCTCGCAGTCGTAGTCTTTCACCAACTCCATCCAACGACGCTGTCTGAGGTTCAGGTCTCGCTGCTGAAATATGTACTTTAAGCTCTTGTGATCGGTGAAGATCTGACAAGACTCGCCGTAAAGGTAATGTCGCCAAATCTTCAGTGCAAAGACCACTGCAGCCATCTCCAAATCATGAGTGGGATAGTTCTGTTCATGCTTCTTCAACTGCCGAGAAGCATAAGCGATCACCCGGCCATGCTGCATCAATACGCATCCTAATCCTACTCGCGAAGCATCACAGTAGACAACAAATCCGCCTGATCCCGAAGGTAAAGATAATACCGGTGCCGTAGTCAAACAAGTCCGTAGGTGCTGAAAACTGCGCTCGCACTCCTCTGTCCAAACGAAAGGAACTCCCTTCCGGGTCAAACTGGTCAACGGTGCAACTATACGGGAGAAGTCCTGAACAAAACGCCTGTAGTAGCCCGCCAGGCCTAGAAAACTACGGATCTCAGTCACCGATGTAGGTCGGGGCCACTGCTGAACAGCCTCAATCTTCTTCGGGTCCACACAAATGCCGTCTCTCGTAACCACGTGACCCAAGAATCCGACGCTGTCCAGCCAGAATGCACACTTGGAGAATTTCGCGAACAGCTGGTGCTCCCTCAGAGTCTGTAACGTAATCCGCAAGTGCTGCTCGTGCTCCTCTCTGCTCCGGGAGTACACCAAGATATCGTCGATAAACACGATGATGAATAAGTCAAGATACGGCCTGAATGTACGGTTCATCAAATCCATAAATGCTGCTGGGGCGTTGGTGAGTCCGAACGACATCACCAAAAACTCGTAGTGGCCATAGCGTGTACGGAAAGCTGTCCTCGGTATATCCTCCTGTCGAACTCGCAGCTGATGGTATCCTGATCGCAAGTCGATCCTCGAAAAATACCCCGCACCCTGAAGCTGGTCGAACAAATCATCAATGCGCGGCAACGGATATCTGTTTCGAATGGTAACTTTGTTCAGTTGGCGGTAGTCGATACATAAGCGCAAACTTCCATCCTTCTTCTTGACAAACAGGACCGGAGCACCCCACGGAGAAACACTCGGTCGAATAAGCCCCTTATCCAACAAATCCTGCAACTGATCCTTCAGCTCTCGAAGCTCTGCAGGGGCCATCCGATAAGGCGGTATAGAAATAGGCCCCGAACCGGGAATCAAATCAATGCAAAACTCAACATCGCGCTCAGGCGGTAGCCCAGGTAGCTCATCAGGGAAAACATCAGGGAACTCACAAACTACCGGGACCCGGTCCAACGGAACATCTGCAGCTCGAGTATCACAAATAGACGCTAAGAATCCCTGACATCCCTTCCGCAAGAGCTGACCAGCGCGAAGAGAAGAAATTAAGCTGGGAAAGGCGACACTGCGGTCTCCCTGAATAACCAGGACTGGCTCTCCCGGAAAGCTAAATCTGACTGCCTTCTCACGGCAGTCCACTGAAGCATAACAAGTGGCTAGCCAATCCATGCCCAGAAGCACATCAAAGTCCAACATATCGAGGAGTATCAAATCAACTGATGAATCCCTCTCCCCGATACGAACGGAACACAAACGAAATACAAACCGAGCGACAAACGACTCGCCTACCGGAGTAACAACAACAAGCGGCTGATCTAACGACGACGACTCACGGCCCAACATCGGTGCAAAGTGTGTAGAGACGTACGAATGTGTGGAACCTGGGTCGAATAATACCCGTGCATCGAAAGAACAAACTGGCAAGGTACCTGTCACAACGGCATTGGATGCCTGCGCATCCTGCGGTGTCAAAGAAAAAACTCGGGCCTGTCCTCCACCGAAAGCGGGCTGACCTCGACCTCGGCCTCTGCCTCCTCGTACTCTCTGAACAGGACCGCCGCGTCCACGGCCTCTCGGTGCACCTAGCTGGCGTGGAGCATCGCCTGGGGTAGGAAGTAGGGCTCTCTGAGGAGGGGGTGGTGAGGGTGGTAGGGTCACGTGCGGAACTGTCGCTGCTCCCTGTCGTCTCACCGGGCAGTCTCTGACAAGATGGTGCAAACTCCCGCACCCAAAACATCCTGGCGACGGCTGCTGCCCCTGGGAATAAGAACCATATAACTGTCCCCGCCCAAATCCTCTGCCAGGCCTATCTCTCGGAAAGAATCTGGCGCGCTGCCTCTGAGGCGGTACATCGGTGCGCATCCTCTTCGGCCCAGAAACGGCCGAAGTCCGTGATATGCGTGCCTCCATCCGCAATGCCGTATCCATAGCAGCTGAATAGGTGTCGTAGTGCTGGGCGCCAATGGCAAGGTATAGCTGGGCATCAAGTCCCTGTACGAACCTCTTCACCATCTTCTCCTCGGTATCCACCAAATACTGAGCATATCGGGATAACTGTGTAAACTGGATATCATACTCAGACACCGTCATCCCAGGTGTCTTGACTAAGGCCTCGAAGCTGTGAGCTCTGGCGTCACGAACGCTCTCTGGAAGGAAACGGGCTAGAAAGACCGCTGTAAACTCGGCCCAAGTCATAGGCGGTAGACCTGCAGCTCGACCTCTCAAGACTGACTCCCACCATGTCTGCGCGAGACCCTCTAGTCGGAAACTCGCAAGCTCTACCCATCGATCATCCGAACATCTCAGCGAACGGCAGATCCTGGCTAAACTGTCAAGGAACGTCTGTGGGTCCTCCGCTGCCGGTGAATACTGGAGGTCTCAGTCTCATGAAATCCTGTAGTGAAACCGGAATGGCCACGGTGGTAGTAGTAGGAGCAGGTATCATGGTCGTCTGTGATGTAGTAGGTACGTCATCCGGCCTCGGTGTACGACTGGCTGCAACTAGGGATCCTACCATCTGACGCAGCTCCTGCATGCCTCCCATCATCTGTCGCAACTCCTCCATACCGGTCTCGAGCCTATCCATACGGCCTGGGGAAGGTGGATCGGTCTGTCCCTGCGGCGTAGGCATACCACCCTGCTCAGTCCTAGTCTCGGACGAGCCAGCTCGAATCTCGTCTCTGGCGGCAGCCCTCTGTGCCCTCGTAGCCTTCGGCGGCATAGTGGCTGTTACAGGAAAACGGATAGTAAGGACAGTGCAATAGGATCATAGGATACACGGAATTGAAGAAGGAAATTTCCAAGCAAGTATCCTAAAGTCACTTAGGCGGAGTATCGTATCGTAAGTATGCCGCGGACATACGCACGCTACGTTACCCTGCTTAAGTCACTTACTCCATCTACCAAGGGTCATCCTACACTCACAAAGGTAAAACCTATCGCTCTGATACCAACTTTGTCACGACCCGCAGGGTACGGAACGTGACTGGCACTTAAGTTTACGAAACGTCTAAAGGCGTCCGTAAAATAAGTAAGCCAAAGCCCAGAAAACAAAACCAATGAAGCAAAAGAGTGAAGAAAACCCAATCAATTGAAAGCGAGTTATCAAATAAGTCATGTAAAACACTTTTTAAAAACAATACCAATTTTTCCCGAAAATTTCGGCACAGTCTCCTTTGTAAATACTGGCCCCCAAAAATGGGTACAACAAAATATATACATGAATCCAACAAAATAGGGCATCCCCAAGCGGGAGCTAGCTCTTCGCCATACGGCGGTCACAAATCCCACGCAATGTAAATGACAACAAGCATAATAATCATAAGGAAGCATGAAAAAAGTAGCATGTCGGCTCAAGTGAGCTCGACCCCAAAATACAGCATAAAATCCACAAACCTCACAGTCTCATCTCTAGGTCAATATACAATAATCTGGTAGAACAGTAGATGGAGTACACTAGATACAAGAATATACAAGGTGGTACAAAAAGTAACATAACCCACCTATGAGCAAATCTCGAGCTCAGGCAAAAGAGGCAAAAGACAAGTGCGCCCGCCGCTACTGAACTGACGGAGCGGACCTGCAAAAGACTGTGGCACAACGGGGGTGAGTTGCCAACTCGTGAGTAATAAATAACATCTACAAAGGCTATCGTATGCATGCACACAAGCATCCTAGCATCTAAAATACAGGTATGACTGGATGCACTAGCAGGTGTGTATACAACATCAGTGTGCTAATATGTATGCAACATGGAAATCTGGGGTCTCAATAGGTATATATAAGAAATATTTTATCTTCTTTTGTTTTTGAAACTCTTTTAGAATGCCAGCATAATGTCAATGAATCGACGAAAATCGGTGTCCAGCAACGACACCCAAAAGCTGTCTCAAATCCCATAAATCCATGTCATAGTGTCTCTGGCCTCAGCCATCCGGCTGACCCATCTCAGTATCAATATATCATCCTCTCGCGGCCCCGGTCGGTATCCTCTGGATATCCGCCGTGCCCAATGAAGTCACCGGTAGGTAAACCGTCCCCTGCCAGGCTCATCGTCATCACCACGAGCTTCTTGCCCCGGGGTACCTTACCGGGCCCATCATGTACCCGAAACGGTTCATCCAACTCCTCGAAACGGGTCTCCAAAAGCCACAGCAAACTCATGGTGGACGACACTTACATCACTAGAAAACCGCAATTTACATATTTTAAAAATATAATAAGTTTAGAAATTTTGCGGCTTTCCCCCGAAATCCAGCAATATCATAAAATCTCAAGAAATCCTCATAAGTGCATATATCAATGATAATGAATGCGTATGATATCAATAATCAAGTTGCGATGTGTGATTAATGTATTAAGCATGAACAATTAATATGATGAAGTACATGCACATGAATAGCAATACTACGGTTTCATTTTAAGGAATTAAAGGCAATAGTACCAGTTTAAGTATCAATTAGTAAAAGGTTTCAATTTAAAAGTTATCTAGTGTGGTGGCATGGCAATTACCAGGGTGTGTGTGTAAACATGAATAGTGCTCGTGCTGCATATAAAGACCTGGTAATGGTGCATGTGTCCTACAATTGAGTTTGCGTATATGGGTATAACCTATTGATCTAATTGCAGCAATTATCATGCCAGTATTATTATTCTAATGTCACAAGTGATTATCCAATTTACTATTTTCCATTTTACTAAATCTATCGGGCGACTTGCGCCATCCAAACGATCGTCCCCCGTAGATGTTAAATCTACTCACCGGAATCCCTGGCTAGCTGTGTCCAATCACCGTCTTTCCCTTTCGCGCCGCGTCTGACGTCTCCGCGACCGAACCTGGAATTTACATCAGTACCAAATATAAGGTTACACATTCAAGAACGACGCAAAACCCCAACGAAACTACTAACGTTCGCTAGCTAGGTACAACGTGCACAAAGTGCGCGGACACACGCGAAAATCGCAAAAACTGCCGAAAAACGCCGATTTGGTCGCCCGGCAAAACTAAAACCCGACTACCCAAAAACCGCACTCACGCATCCTAAAAGTCGTAGGACAAGCCATTACAATCATCAAGATATCAAAAATAGTCCAACACATAATTTATATAAAAATCTAGTAAGCATAGCGTCCCAAAATCGGTGCAAAAATCGCCGATTTGCGACAAAACGACTACAATAAAGCATACTCACCCAAGCACACTACAAGCAATCCACACCCACTAATTACAACACATTAACCATGCTCCAAAACCTATATTCCACAACCAAACCCTTTCTTGATTTTTATAAATAGCAATTGCAAATCAAAAACCACACTTGAAAAACTTAATTTAACACTACAAAAGCCCACTTAAGGAAATTAACCTCTTAGGTTAGGTTAGCAAAACACTAGATAACAATTTAGGTTCAACTAACTAAATAATGCTTTCTAAAACTTAATCCACTCACTAATCAAGCTTCAAATATCATTTTCCATACATAACCCTCTCTTGAAAAACCTTAAAACAACAATTTACAACTAAAATCAACTTCTAAAATTACCTAAATTAGCACAATTAAAGACTACATAACAAGGTAACCATATAGATTAGTTCACTAACAACTAGATTAACTAATAAACACTTAATTAATTATCATGGTTCAAAACCCTAGTTTAGACAAACTACTTCTTTTAAACTAGATTAGAAATAAGCTAACTTTTAACACTAACCATACAATTAAAGGAATTTTTAGCAAAAGAAAGCAACTTGATGAGAATTATACCTCTTGATCAATGGATCAAGCAAGAGAATTGCTCCAATTGATGGCCTCAAGCACCAAGATCCAAGCAAGAATGGTTAAGGAAAGGATAGCATGAGGATTTTGTGTTGAAAAAGAGAAGGATTTGTGGATTTTTATTGAATTTTATTGCAAATTTTGAAGAAAATGAGAGAGAAAGAGAAGGAAAATAATGGAGGTTGGGGATGGTGCAGGTTTCGGCCAGAATGGAGGAATGGGGGAGGGTGTGGGCAAGTGGGGAAAGTCAAGGGTCAAGTTCCAAAGTCAATGTATAATACTTTATTCAATATATTTAAATTAATCCATAAACCAACAATTTAACTCAAGAAAGAAACCAAGAAGAGAGAGGCCAGAAATTTCTGGTCTCACACAAGGTGGGGCTGTCCTAGGGCTGAGGAAAAAGATAGAGGGGTTTTCCAAAAGAAATTTTATGCAAAAAGGCCCCCTACAACTCAAAAATTGCAAGTTTTAACCCAAAATTCAATAAATTCGTTTCAATTCATAAAAATTGGTTAAAAATCAAAATAAATTACTAAAAATTCATGTTATCACTAGATTATAATTATCATAATTTTAGAGATTAAAATTAGCCCGGAAAAATTTGTATTTATCGCTTATTTAATGTATTTTCTTACCGGCTTAAAATAATATTAAAAAATTGAAAAATAGGGAAAAATTTTTAAATGACCAAAATTTCATAATTAACTCATTAGTCACTAAAAACAAGTAATTACCTATCCACTTTAAGTATAATTAGCCCTAAACTGCAAAATATCGAGAAAGACGGTTTTCGGAAAAATACCGAATTTTCACCGAATTTCAAGAAAACACCAAAACGACTTTTCAAGACGCTACAGAACCAAATCGATCCGGATCAGAGCATCGACCGTCCATGTCGCAAAAAGGGCAGTGCAGGCTTCCCACAAATCGGGAACCAAATCGTTCCGGATCAGAGCGTCGACCGTCCATGTCGCAAAAAGAGCAGTGCAGGCTTCCCACAAATCGGCAACCAAATCACTCCGGATCAGAGTGTTGACCGTCCATGTCGCAAAAAGGGCAGTGCAGGCTTCCAACAAATCGGGAACCAAATCGCTCTGGATCAGAGCGTTGACCGTCCATGTCGCAAAAAGGGCAGTGCAGGCTTCCTACAAAGCAGGAACCAGATCACTCCGGGCGAGGGAAAAGTCTACCACGGAAACTCCGTCTCGGAGACGCGTCAAGCGTCGACCGTCCATGTCGTAAAAAGGGCAGTGCATCCCAAAAAGTGGGAACCAGAGCAAGTCGCCTCCATGCGAAAGAAGATCCATCAATTTCATGCACATGACCTACATATGTGGTGTGCATTTATTGATGGGGGCACTTTGTTGGGGTCGAAAATTGCACCCCGGTTGACCAAGTCAAAGTCAAGGTCAACCCTAAGCCAACTGGGCCCAAGCCCAGATCAAGTGGGCCCATGCCCAGGTCGAGTCCGAACATGAAGCGGTCGGCCCTCCTCCATGCCCAAAATGAAATCATGTAATAAATAATTTTTATGTAATTTTTTATGCATGAATGTAAACAAAATGGGCATAAAGCCAAATTTTTGTAAGCCCATGGCTTATGTGCAAAATGAAATGGCACATGAGCCATGTGATAGGAAAAATGCCATTTTGTAAAGCCGAAGGGGCTATATGTAAATATGTAAGCCTATATAAGGCAACATGATGAAAATATCTAATACCCTTTTCATTCCCCCAAAAACTAGGGTTCTTGCCTCTTTCCCCTTTCTGAAGGTTCTAAACCTTCTTTTTTCTTTTGAATTAAATCAAGAGTTTTACTCTTCCTTTTATAAAACTAAATAGTTTTTCACCACAAAACCCACAAAGGGAAACTCAGATTTGCCATCAGATCTCAAAAAGAAGAGATTTTTAAAATTTCACATCTCTTGATCTTCAAGATCCGGCCAACAGAGGAGGAAGAAGGAGACCCATCTCCAGAAACCCCACTTTGGGGAAGAACTAGGGCTCAAGGGGAGAATCCCCTTCATCAGCTTCAGAATATCGTAGGAGTTTAACTCCTCATATATATATATATATATATATATATATATATACATACAAAATAATAAGTGCTCCTTTCTGGGAGTACAACTCCCATTGCAGGGAGCAAGTCCCTTTTAGCGCCCGAGCACCCACGTGCTGACATGTGGAGCGCTAGCGCTCTTGCGCTTAGAGCGCTAGCGTTTGAGCGCCCATGTGCTGACACGTGGGGCGCTAGCGCTCAAAGCGCTAGCGTTCTTGCGCTCAGAGCGTTAGCGCTCAAAGCGCTAGCGCCCGAGCGTCCACGTGCTGACACGTGGAGCGCTAGCGCTCTTGCGCTCAGAGCTCTAGCGCCCAAAGCGCTAGCGCCCGAGCGCTCACGTGCCTGGCACGTGGGGGCGCTAGCGCTCAAAGCGCTAACGCTCTTGCGCTCAGAGCTCTAGCTCCCAAAGCGCTAGCGCCCGAGCGCTCACGTGCCTGACACGTGGGGGCGCTAGCGCTCAAAGCGCTAACGCTCTTGCGCTCAAAGCGCTCTTGCGCTAGCACCCAAAGAGCTGGCGCTTTTCCCCACGCATCCTTTGGATGCCCTTTCCCTTTTTTTTTTTTTATATGTATGTATACACACACACACACATACTCTACAACACTATCCCCCTCAAAAAATTTTTGGGTCGGGACGCTGCCCCGCACTCCGCAAGGGGGCTGCTAGCCCCCTTGACCCCAGCCCGCTATCCGGGTAGCGGGACCCCCGTAAAAACTCTGCGGGGCCCCCGATCTATCCAAAACCCCTTCAAAACACAACACTGCACATTAAGTTCACATGACCAGTTTAACCCGTTAATCGGAGTTCTTTCGCTCCAAAGGCGAGGGGTAATTAACGGCAGCTTAGTCCGCGGCTGCCGGAGATTCGGATCCCCACAATCAATAAACCCCGGCCTACCCTAGGCAGGGGGAATCTGTACTGCGCCTGACAAGCGCGCGCGTATTCCCATCTTAATGGGGTGACGAAAAACACCCTACAAGCTCTTCCAACAGACCGCTCCTCCGTTGAGGATAAACACAAAACCCAAGACAGACATGCTGCCATCCTTATCATTTAGGAAGCTCGAGTCGGTAAAGGACTCCACCTGGAGGTCCCCATTACCGAATACCAGGAACAGTTCTTTAGTCCTTCTCAGGTACTTAAGAATGTTCTTCACTGCTGTCTAGTGGTTCTCTCCTGGGTTTGATTGATACCGGCTCACCATGCTAAGCGCATAATCTACATCCGGTCTGGTACATAGCCTCGCATACATTATAGATCCTACCGCCGAAGCGTAGGGTATAGTGCTCATGCGAACCCTCTCCTCATCAGTCTTGTGAGACATATCTTTGAAGAGGGTGATTCCGTGCAATGTGGGTATGTTACCGCGCTTGGAATCTTCCATACTAAATCTCTTAAGTATGGTCTCTATGTACCTGGACCATGAAAATCCCAATAATCTCTTAGATCTATCTCTATAAATCTTAATCCCCAGAATGTACGATGCATCATCCAGGTCTTTCATGGAGAACCTTTGCGACAAGAACAGCTTCACCGATTGTAGTATAAGAATATCATTTCCTATCAAAAGAATGTCGTCTACGTACAAGACTAGGAATACGACAGTTCATCCTACAATCTTCTTATATATATAAGGCTCATCCTCGTTTTGATGAAGTCAAATTCCTTGACTGCTTCATCAAAATAGATGTTCCAGCTCCGCGATACCTGCTTAAATCCATAAAAGGATTTAAGCAACTTGTACACCTTCCCGCTGCTCCCACTGTCTACAAATCTTTCCGGCTGATCCATATAAACGCACACTTCCAAACATCCGTTTAGAAAAGCCGTTTTTACGTCTATCTGTCAGATTTCATAGTCATGGAAGGCAGCAATGGTAAGTAGGATCTGAATGGATTTGAGCATAGCCACTGGAGAAAAGATTTCGTCATAGTCCACACCTGGTCTTTGACGAAAACCTTTTGCAACAAGTCTAGCCTTATAGGTTTCCACCTGTCCATATACACCAATTTTCTTTTTCTAGATCCATTTGCATCCAACGGGTTTCACCCCAGGTGGAGAAATATCCAAGGTCTACACTTTATTAGTGTACATGGACTCCATTTCGGATCGCATAGAATCCAGCCATTTATCTGAGTCCCTACTGATAATGGACTTCTTGAAATTAGTAGGATCATCTTCTTCTAAGATGCAATCCTCTCGATCCCCGTCTATGAGAAAACCGAAGCATCTCTCGGGCGGATGAGAAATCCTACTAGATCTGCGGAGTGGCTGAGGCTCGTCCGGGGGTATTGAATCTTAAGATTCCACCAATTCTTCAGTTTGAGTTTGTGGTTCCAGAATTTCTTCCAGCTCTACCGTGCTTCCACTAATTTCTTTTTCAAGAAATTGCCATTCTAAAAAGGTGGCGTGGCGAGAAACAAACACCTTATGTTTCTCGGTGTGGTAGAACAGATATCCAATCGAATATTTTGGATATCCCACAAACTTACATAAAACTGAACATGCCTAAAGTTTGTCCGGATTTTGTACTTTAATATAGGCTGGACAACCCCATATCTTAATACGTTTAAGATATGGTGTTTTTCCACTCCATATTTCGTATGGAGTCTTAGGCACAGACTTGGATGAACATCATTCAATAGGTATACCGCTGTCTGAAGCGCATGTCCCCAAAATGAAAGAGGAAACTCAACATTACTCATCATGGAGTGAACCATATCCAAAAGGGTGTGATTCCTCCACTCCGATACACCGTTGTGTTGTGGTGTATACAGAGGAGTAAGCTGAGAGATAATTCCATTCTCTTTTAGTTATTCTAGGAATTCCGTGCTTAAGTACTCCCCTTCTCTATCAGATCGGAGGATCTTGATACTTTTCCTAGTCTGGTTCTCTACTTCGTTTCTGTGTTCTTTGAATTTCTCAAAAGCTTCAGATTAGTGTTTCATAAGATACACATATCCGAACCTAGAGAGATCGTCAATGAATGTGATGAAGTAAGAGAACCCACCCTTTGCATGTATAGACATTGGACCATATACATCACTGTGTATAAGTCTCAAGAGCTCTGTTGCTCTTTCTCCATGTCCGGTGAACGGAGATTTGGTCATATTTCCCTTGAGACAAGACTGACAAGTTTCATAAGATGAAAATTCGAACGTATTCAAATATCCATCTTTATGCAACTTACTTAGTTTTTTCTTTTTAATATGACCAAGTCTACAATGCCACAAGTAGAATTCGTTCAATTCTGAACTCTTCCTCTTGCGTGTGTTTTGTACATTGAAAACTGTGTTTTGATTTAGAACATAGATACCATTACACAGTGTACCTTCTGCAACCAATACCTTATCAAGGTAAATGTTCATGATATTTCTATCTAGAACAAAATTATATCCATCTTTATCAAGTAACGAAACTGATATGATGTTGCAAACCATGGAAGGTACATAGTAGCAATTGTTCAAAATCATAGTATTGCCATTTGGCAACGCTAGGTGATATTCACCGACGGCATCATCATCAACTTATGCTCCGTTCCCTACTGTGAGGGACATATCACCAGGTCCAACCATCCTACTTTTTCTCAGTCCCTGCAATAAATTACATATATGAGATCTTGATCCGGTATCTAGTAATCAGAAGGTAAGACTAACCGAAAAACAGTTCTCAATAACAAGAACACCTGAAGGAGACGCAATAGTATGCTTCTTCTTCGTTGGGGTCATCAAGGAATTCATGCAATCCCCTTTCTCTTGCTTATTTTCATGACTGTTGTCATAAGTTAGAGCCGAACCGATGTTCCCCAGTCTCGAATAAGAATTTGGATCGGTCAAGCGATACATTTTATTATCTTGATTAAGGCATGAATTGGTTGCTACCTGGAGAGAGAGAAAAGAAACAATTAGTGTGCGCTCTTGCAAGATTAGATTGGTTATTAATTTATCTAATCAGGATGGCTCCCACTGTTTCCTCGAATTCTCCTTCAAACCTTAAAAGGAGAACTAGTCAATAACACCTTACAAGTTCGCTAACTGTTCAGCCAGATCGGTGTTAGTACTCTGAGGGAGGTTTCCCGTGCTATCGCATGGACCTAATTAAAATAAACCTCATTTCCACAAAGGCGTAACCCCGTTAGACCTTTCTAGAAACCTAATAGGTCAGCTAATTGTGAAGTGAAAAATATCTCTAAAGAGTAATCCTACTCATCATTGGTTCGGGATCCAACTATCATTGCGTGATAAACAAGATGGAAGCTAATCTAGTCACCATACTCCAGAAGGTATACAACACTAGCAAGTTTTCTATATATTTGAAACTCCCGATATGGTTTTTGCCCCTAGGACCCAAGTGACCTTGACTGAGCCAACATATCAAAGGGTCCTAGTCAAGTTCAACCCGTCATTATCTTGATTGCATTAAACCCACCCGTACGAATCCTTGACTGAGCCAAAATGACCATACGACTGTCCTAACCAATCGCATCTAATGCTGCAGAAAAGTACTACATAGCTACCGAACACTACTCCTTGGCTGAGCACGACATACGTAGCACGAATACTAAGCAATACTAATCAGAAATGACGGAGGGCTACGGCTGGTTTTTGGCGAAAAATCTTTAACGTAATGAACTTGATATCGTTGAAGGAACCGAGTAGTTTTGAAAAGGACTAGTTTAGGCTCTGCTTTTGAAAACTTATGGTTTTGAAGAAAACCGAGTAATCTACAGTATAAACTTTTGCTCAAGAGGTCACTTCCCGCGAAGGGATCTAGGCCCTTGCCTCCTCAAATGAGGTGCTGGATATTCCTGACCGAATACCACTATGCAAAGCGAAAGAATATAACTATAGTTTTTCGAAATTTGTTCCAACAACATCTTTTAGGTTTATTTTTTTGCATTAATCAAAATTAATGTGATCCCATCAATTAATCCCCATCACACCAGAAAAGAACGAATATACAATGTACGTTTATGCCATCCGCATTCGCCATGGGGCCCCGTCATGCACCGTTAGGTTACTTAACTAATGGCAGAGCGGGGCCTGGACTAGCGCGGGTGCAAAACATATACAACATCTACTAGTATATATAAATATATATATATAACATTCGTCCCAGACATGATATAGGCAACATCACAGAATAACAACAAGCAACACAGAATGGTGGATAATCTTGGAGTCTCGGGTTTCATTTGAGCCGCAAATGAGACCCGACGTTCCAGTTCGTGTGGATAGCCCGTGCAATGAAAACCTGGACCCCTACGAGCGTGGCAAGTTACCCGCCAATCCCAGAAGTGAGGCAACCTCAATCAAAAAAGTGAATAGGCCACTTAACACTTCACAGAATCCGATAACTTAATCACCCCTCAGTGGGTCAACCTATACCCCTACGAGTGCGGCGAATAGCCCGCCAATTCTAGAGTAAATCCCCCTCCGTCTCAACGCCATGAGATGCAGGCCCGTTTCCTTATAGAACTCGGCTATCGAGCATTCCACCGTGGGGTAATCCTAGTACATAAAAAAAAATATGCACAATGGTGACATCGACCTCAACCCGGTCGTGCCCTAATAAAATAATATACAATCCGGTAGAAACTGCTGTCCACATGTCTGACGCTCGCCCCGCAATAACGAATACACAAAAAATCTGAACTATATTACTACCATTGCACCATAGGCTATCCACCACGACAATCCATCCACAATATCAGCACAATACAGAACATCAACGTGAATATCATGTTCGCAAACCCGTCTAATAGAACATATAGCAATTAGTCGGGTTATACCGCTCAATGATATTCACGGTTGCAGATACTAACACATGCACTGGTAAACACTTATTTAAAATTTCGATCGACTAAAACTTTTCCGTATTAGCCCCAAGTGCAAACCGGTACTCAAATAAATCTGGGCCAAAATCATACATCCCAAAAATCACATTTCCATATAATAGAGTTCCAGAAGAAATTTGGCGCACAACGGCCCCATTTCAACCGCGAAACCGCCGCCAACATGCATGTTATGCGGCGATTCCGCGGCCGTCTGATAGGCTTATGTGCCCAAATTTCTTCAGGCCTTCTAAAATCGCCTGCACGTATTTTTACGGTACTCTAAATAATTTTTTGAACAAGTTTTAAAATCGACAGCAAGCATGTCAAATGAAATTGTGATTTGAAAATTTTCGTCGATCGATATTTTAAACTTGTCTAAATAGCTAGTAATGGTTTATGGGGTGGCTCTGATACCATGTTGGGATTTCCTAGCACCCTAACCATCTACCGTGGCCGTTGCGGAACAAAATTTTTTGGAGTTTGAAAAACCGGCGCTAGAAAAAACCGTTCTAGAATCTACTATAAACCTAAACTGGCTAACAAAGAAGAGATCTAACTACTATGATAGAAGTGTCTCACCAAAATATCCGTGTCCTTCGATCTTCTATCCTCTTCGTTTGCTCCTGGGGATCTCCTTGAACGAGCTTGATCACCTTTCCTTGCTCCTTGAGATCTCCTGTATCGAGCTTGATCGCTGGTCTTCCTCCATCGAAGATGATCCACCCAAGGGATGTAGTCCATGGCTCTAGCTCCACACTAAAAGTCTAGTGGAGAAACTAGAGACTTTATATTGCTAATCTAAAGTGTCTAGGATGTAATGAAAGGTTCTAAGTGTGTATCTATATCACCTCCTCTCTTGATTCTAAATACATGAGATTGTAGAGAGGAGGTTGAAGATGAAGGAGGAGGAGCTCAAGAAAGCTAGTGAGGAGAGTGAAAACAAATGGTGAGAATGAAAAATCCAATGAGAGAGAAAAACTCAACCATAGTTTTGTAAAACTATTTTTCCAATATAAAAACCCAACCATGCTTGAATAGTTTGCACAAATGAATTGAAACTATTGAAGCATGGTTCTCATCATACTCCCATCACTACCTTTACACTTCATTTTGCATTTAAAGATAAATGGATAAATCTAAAATGAGGTGTCCACCTTCTAGAATGTTTTCCGTATAAATACGGATTACACTCTACTGTATATACATACCCGTATTCGTATCAAAATACGAATACCCAAAGAGATAGAATAACACAAAGAAAACAATACTAGAATATACATATCGAAATATATATACGTAAATTATTAAATCAATACCTGATTTAATAATCTGGCTCAATCCCGAGCCGACTAGTATTATCAACCGTCCGATCGAAAGTCCGGGTAACAAGTACAATCATTCGATCAGAACCCTGCACGTATCCAATACGGCTACTACATCATTTCGCCTAAACCAGGGAAACTCTCTTTGTGGGACTCTAAAGACTCGACAGTATGCCGGCAGTGAGTTACTGGATAAATCCATAACCACAAGCACGTCAGCGGCACTAGCTGTACGTAACGGCTACCCGGGTACCTGTCGAGAGGAAGGCCAACGAGCAAACTCATCTGGATCCCTACTGAGCCTATTTGTGACAATCTCCGTACAGTCCGTTCTCTTCGTCTGAGAGTATCGCATACCGGGTCTAAGGAGTGGTAAACGTCGGACCCTAATAACCCGATAATTCGTGCTGATGTGGCTCAGGACCAATCCGGGAAACTACTGATCTACCTATCAGTAAATTCCAACTACCTTGGCCAAGGTATTATGGTGCTGGACAATCGAACACAGTGTGATATCGACTCCCTATACCGGGAGAGACGAATCCCCAACAATCGCTCACTGTCTCCATATGGCTCGGGACTGCACCCAACTAAAATCTGTTTGCACGCTTTAGTAAAGCCGTGTTAGGGTAGTAATCAAAGTACAGTGGGAACTCACATGAGACAAATGACTATCTCAGGTCTGAAGACTAACTTGTACTCATGTCACTTGAGAACTGCTATCTAACGATAGGTATAGTACCATCTAGAAGTTCTCAGCGAGTCCGTCCAGTGTACTCACCCCCAGTGAGCGCCTGTATACGATCTTAGGTGCGAAAGACCAATGGTTGTGGGACCAACCATCACCCATCGTCGGGGGTCTAGAAACGTATACACTAGTTTACTTCAGAATATCAATGCCCAGTCTCGATACTCCCATGACTAGGGACCTTTTAAGGATGTGCTTATCGACTACCCAGCTCCCATAAGTATGATCGCCATCCCAACACAGGTAGTCAAGTAATGATCCTACGGACTTTATCAACATGTATAAATGATACGTAATAACAAGTAAAACATATGCACATGTTAAGATAAAGACAAACAAAATGGCATACTATTATATCGTGCAAGATTGTCCTGTACATACATATGTCCAAGCATCCACATATATACATATACAATAATGGCCTCTAGGGCATATATATCCAACATAAACACACCCTTCTGCATTACCCTCAAGCACCAACACATCACGTTAAGTTCGCATGACCAGTTTGACCAGTCAATCGGAGGTTCCCTCGCTCCAAAAGTGAGGGCTACTTAACGATAGCTTAGTCCGCGGCTGCTGGAGATTTGGATTCCCACAATCAATAAACCCCAGCCTACCCCAGGAAAGAGGAATATATACACACCTGATAAGCGCGCGCATTCCTATCTCAATGGGATGACGATAAACACTCTACAGATTCTAGCACGCCCGGTGCGACTTTTCTCTCTTCTCATGTTTCGAGAAAAGTGTTCATGCGAGCTCAATTAATATATATTGATTGTCCGTACTGATATCCTGTTCCTTTCCAATGATTAACAACTTTCAATCTCAATCTCCGGACACAACTAAAATGTCTCCAAGGACAAGATCGGCTCTCAACGCAACTTCCATTTCCTATACGATGAAGATGGATGCCAGGACGGTTCTTCCGGCCAGTCTCGGGCGACAGTGGGAGGAGTCGCTGCTACAATTTGCTCTATTCTATTGGTGCCAGCTAACACCATCCCGGCTCCTCAGGCCCCGGTAACCATAGTCACAAATTCGTGATTCGAGATTAATTCGGCGAGTTCGAAAATTCGGATTCAGAGAACTATTCAGAAAAAATTGGCAGGTATTCCGAAAAGATTTGGCAAGTATTCGGAAAATGTTCGGGAAGGATTTCGAGGAAGAAATTAATATATGAGGCGCTGGGTATTGATGTTACAAATTATTCGCTGATTTTCCGAATTATTCGAAGCGTTCGGCAATGGTGATTAAATTGGAGATTTAATCGGCCGATCAAAAATTCGCGAATTATTCGCGAATTCACCGAATAATCCGCGAATTATGTGACTATGCCGGTAACAGATAAGCTGGGCTCGAAAGGCAGGAGGTCAAATGTGGTGATCTCGATGGCACCACAGCCTAAGCGCAGGTCGGTGTTTGAACGGCTTTCTGTGGCTCCAGCTGGGGGCAAAACCATCGGAATAAAAGAAGTCACCAGATGTCGTGAGCAAGTTCAGGTGATGCCTTCGACGAGTGCACAACCGGATGTCTTTTCAAGGCTACCTACCAGCTGACCCACGGTGTATTCCCGAAGTGCAGGAGCCCGCCAGGTGCCGAATGCGCAAGCGAATGTCTTTCCAAGGCTCTCTACCAACCAAACCACGGTGGCTTTCCGAAGAGCAGGAGCCCGCCAGGCGCTCAAAACAGAGAAGCTAAAGCAGAAGCGGCTTAGGTATAGAGCCAACAAAAGGGCGCGGGCTCCGGCTAAGTTGGATTTTGTAAAATTCCAAGAGACGAGTTGCCCTGCAAAGGAAACCGTCTCGGCCATAAAAATCCCAACTCATTTAAACCTTTGAGATGGTTCAAGAAAAACTCTATGACTGCGAAGATCAAGAAGACGACAATTTGAATTGTGCTACGAAGGGATGTGTCTAAGCCCCAATACAAAAGGCGTGGCACCCTCTCTTCGGGGGTCCATCATGTGCTTTGTACCGCACGAAAGAAACGGCGTAAAACCAGAAAAGAAGCGTCAGCGCCGCTAAATGACCCGATCTGGCTAACCGTCTTCAGTCGATTGTCATTTCCCGAAGCAGAAAGGCCACGACAGCGGCCCGTGAAACCAGTTGCCGATAATAAAAGGATTGCCAAATGTGTTATCTACATGGTCTACATTGCAGGCACGCGTCCCAAGCCCAATCTGGCTTGAATGTGGCCGCCCCTTCCCAAGATCAACCTCCTCGGCAAGATAATGAAAACTCTATCGATGAGGCCGCTAGGTAGAAAGACCCCTTGGTCCATATGGAATCATACTCGGACAGCGAAGAAGAGCCGACTTTCCATCCCAGGACCGCAGAACAGGAGCTCTTCCAAGAGCTCCAAAAACAGCTTCGGAGCAAAAACAAGGAGATGGCCAAACTCTACTCCAAAATTGACGACCTGATGAATGTCGTAATGCAGCTTATGGCTCAAGTTTCTCGTGCGCCTCCCAATCAAGTATAAGGCTCTACTCAAGAGCCGGGTGATAACAACCCAAAGCGACCGATGCATGTCCCTTCAGGTCCGAATATATGTGAGTTACACGAAAGCTGACCGTATTCCACTTCTGGGGACGCCTTGGCCCCAGATGGCACCATTCTGCTGACACAAGATCGTATAATGGATTTGGTCACCAGCAAAGTTAAAACATTGGTGGCCGAAGCCGAGGCTCGGAAAAATGTTGGCAACAGCTGTAAGTCGATGTTGCACACCCCACACACTTGTGAGGAAGCAAAATTTACAAAAAAATGATTTTTCATACTTTGCAACACCGACTTTAACTCCATGATCTTTACAAAAACCTTAACTAGCTATACTAATTAGAGGTTCTAACTACTCGGTAAGAGTTTTATACCTCCTTGTTACTTGTCCTTCGGGTCTTCTTCTCTTCTCCTTGTTGAGCTCCTCGAAGATCCGGATCGCGCTTGGACGTCGGTCTTCTCATATCAAAGACGATCCACCCGAGAGTATGTGGTTCAAGCTCCAACCTCTAAACCGATGTAACTAAGGTATCTAGTTCGCTAATGTAGGTAGCTTAGAAGATGTAGAGTGTTTATTGGAGTGTTTTATCTCAAGTGACCCTATGGTTCACAACTCATGTGAGGGATTAGGGTCTTGAGGAAGAAGGAGAGGAAAAATGGAGAGAGAAAGGAAAGTTGCAAATGAACTAGTGTTGTGCTAAGTGTAGAATGGCTCATACTCTATCTCACATGAAGCATGGATTATTTTCTAATAGAAAATAAAAACAATGCTTCAATAGTAAACCCAAACCAATAAACAAATGAAATGAGCCATGCTTCACCATGCCACAAACATCTCCATTTTCCATATTAATCTATTTCCAAAAATAGATAAATCCAAATAATGAGGTGTCCCCTTCTAGAAGCATCTCTTATGAAATTACAAGAATGCCCTCACCGTATATACATACCCATATTCGTACTCCAAAAAATACGAATGCAATGAGAAAATAATAATTCAATAATATAATACTAGAATCTGACTTAAACCAATACTCACTAGTATTATCCGTCCGAACAACATCCGTGCAGCTAGTGCACGTATATGATCGCAACCCTGCCGTAAAACCATGCGGTCTCTACATCGTTTCGCCTGAACTAGGGAAACCCTCTGTGTGGGACTCTAAAGACTCGACAGTACGCTGACAGTGGGTTTAACCACAAGTCCGTCAGTGGCACTAGCTGTACATAACGGCTGCCCAGGTATCTGTCGATAAGAAAGCCGATGAGAAAATTCATCTGAACTCCTACTGAGCCTATCTGTGACAATCTCCGTACAGTCCGGTCTGTTCGTCTAAGAATATCGGATATCGGGCCTAGGGGGTGGTAACCGTCAGACACCTAATAGCACAATAAGTCGTGTCGGTGTAAAGCCCAATACACCCTGAGAAACTACTGGTGTACCTACCAGTAAATCTCGCTTGCCCTGGCCAGGGACTTTGTGTAATGGCTATCCGAACACAGCGTGATATCAACTCCCAATACCGGGAGAGATGATTCTCTTCTAACCACTGCTGCCTCCAAGTGCTTCGGGACTGCACCCAACCACTAACTGTTTGCACGACTCATTTGAGCCGTGGTAGGGTAGCAATCTAAGTATAGTGGGAACACACTTGAGACGAATAGTGATGTCAAGTCAACGGGAAAACCTGTACTCATGTCATCCGAGAACTGCTAACTGACGATAGGTATAATACCAACCAGCAGTTCCCCCGCGAGTCCGTCCAGTGTAACTCATAACCCAATGAGCACCTGTATACTATCTCCAGTATCGCATACCAATGGCCGCGGGCAGGCCATCTCCCGAACTGGGATGAGAAGCGTATACACTAGTCTACTCTGGAGTATCAATGCCCTGTCTCGATAATTCTACGACTAGGGACAAGTATAAGGATGTTCTTATAGACTACCCAGCCCCCACTAGTGTGATTGCCATCATAATACTGGCAGTCAAGCAAAGATCTTAAGGACTTTATCAATATGTATTAGCGATATGTTAAAAGAAACATATACACATATTAAGATAGAATCAAACCAGATAGCATACTATCATGTTGAGCAAGACTGTTATTATATCCGTGTATATCCCAAGCTTCCAAAATGTAATATACAATCCAGTACAATACAATAATGGTCTCTAAGGCATATATCACTAACAATCTCCCACTTGCACTAAGGCCATGTATTGGCATATCACAGACCTATCATCTCAAATAGCCTCTCGAACTGTGACTGAGGGATGGCCTTTGTGAGTGGATCTGCAGTGTTGTTCTCCGTGTCTACTTTCCACATCTCTATCTCCTAGAGATCCACGATCTCCCTGATCAGGTGATTCCGCCTTAAGATATGTCTGTACTTCTGATGGGACCTAGGTTCCTTCGCTAAAGCTATAGCCCCGTTGTTATAACAATACAAAGGTATTGGATTAACAATGGATGGAGGAAGACCAGCGGCCAAGCTCATTCGAGGACACCTCAAGGAGCCAAAAAGGAGGGTAGAAGACCGTAGGACATGAATCATTCGGTAAAACACTTCTATCCTTTGTAGCTAGTTTTAGATTTATGGTTCGATTCTAGGACGGGTTTTTAGCGCCAAAATTTTTAAACACCATTTTTGTTCCGCATCGGCCATGGTAGATGGCCAGGGCGCTAGCAAACCCCAACATGGTATCAGAGCCACCACATAAACCTTTACTAGCTAGTTTACACAAGGTTAAAATATCGATCGACCAAATTTTCTGAATCACAATTCCATTTTGATATGCTTGCTGTCGATTTTGAAACTAATTCAAAAAAATATTTCAGATTGCCTTAAAAATACATGCAGGCATATTTAGAAGCCCCGAAGAAATTTGGAAACATCAGCCAACTCTTTGGCCGCGGAACCGCCGCATAACAAGCCTATTGGCGGCAGTTCCGCGGTTGATTTATGGTCATAGTGCTCCAAATTTCTTCTGGCACTCTGTGATATGGAAATGTGATTTTCGGTATGTATGTTTTTGGCCCAGATTTGTTTGAGTGCTGGTTTGCACTTGGGGCCAATGTGGAAAAGTTTTAGTCGATCGAAATTTTGAATACGTGTTTATCAGTGCATGTGTTAATATCTGCGATCGTGAATATCATTGAGCGGTATAACCCGACTAGTTGTTATATGTTCAATTAGATGGGTTTGCGAACATGATATTCACGTTGATATTCTGTGTTGTGCTGATTATTGTGGATGGATTATCGTGTTGGATAGCCTATAATGCAATGTTAGTAGTGTAGTTCAGATACTTTTGTATATTCATTATTGCGGGGTGAGCGTTCGACATGTGAACAGTCGTCTTTGGCAGATTGTATATTCTTTTTTTGGGGCACGACCGGGTTGAGGTCGATGTCGCAATTGTATATATACTTTTATTTTCTGTACTAGGATTACCCCGCGGTGGAGTGCTCGAGTAGCCGAGTTCTAGAGGGGCAACGGGCCCACATATCATGGCATTGAGACGGAGGGGGCCTCACTCTGGAATTGATGGGCTATTCGCCGCATTCGTAGGGGGTATAGGATGACCCACCGAGGGATGCTCAAGTTACCGGATTCCGTGAAGTGCTGGGTGGCCCATTCACTTTGTTGATTGGGGTTGCCTCACTTCTGGGATTGGCGGGTAACTTGTCGCACTCGTAGGGGTCTTGGTTATATATTGCACAGGCTATCCACACGACCAGGGAACGTCGGGTTTCATTTGCGGCTCAAAGGAAACCCGGGGCTCCTAGATTATCCGTTATTCTGTGTTACTTATCGCTTTTTTGTGATGTTGCTTATATCATGCCTGGGACGAATGTTATATATATATTTATATATACTAGTAGATGTTGTATATGTTTTGCATCCACGCTAGTCCAGCCCCCACTTTGCCATTAGTTAAGTAACCTAACGGTGCATGACGGCACCCCGTGGCGAATGCGGATGGCATATACGTACATTGTATTTTCGTTCTTTTCTGGTGTGATATGGATTAATTGATGGGACTGCGTTAAGTTTGATTAATGCAAGGAAAAATAAACCTAAATGATGTTGTTGGAACCAATTTTTGAAAAACTTTTATTACAGGCGTTTCTTTTTGCTTTGCACAGCGGTATTTGGTTATAAATATCCAGCACCTCATTCGACGAGCCAAGAGCCGAGATCCCTTTATAGGGAGTGACCTCTTGGGCAAAAGTTTGAGTCTTTGTAATAACTTCACTATAGTCGATTATTTTGCTTTGCATCGTGTTATTCGGTTAGGAATATCCTGCACCTCATTCGATGAGGAAAGAGCCGAGATCCCTTCACAAGGAGTGACATATTTGGCAAAAGTTTACACCACTATATATTTGTAAAACTATTCGGGTTCCTTCAACGATATCAAGTTCATTATGTTAAAGGTTTTTCGCCAAAAACTAGCCATAGCCTTCCGTCATTTCAGATTAGTATTGCTTAGTATTTGTGCTACATATGTCGTGCTCAGCCGAGGCGTAGTATTCGATAGCTATGTAGTTCTTTTCTGTTGCATGGTGATGCGATTGGTTAGGACAGTCGTACGGTCATTTTGGCTCAGTCTAGGACTCATACTGGTGGGTTTAATGCAATCAAGATAATGATGGGTTGAACTTGACTAGGACCCTTTGATATGTTAGCTCAGTCAAGGTCACTTGGGTCCTAGGGGTAAAAACCATATCGAGAGTTTCAAATATAAAGGAAACTTTCCAGCCATGCGCATACCTTCTGAAGTGTGGTGACTTGAGTGGCTTCCATCAAGTTATCATGCATAGTTGGATCCCGATTCCCACTAATGAGTAGGTGTTACTCCTTAGGTGATTTTCAGATGATCCCGACTAATTCTCCTTTTAGGGTTTGAAGGAGAATTCGAGGAAACCATGGGAGCCATCCTGATTAGATAAAATGATTAACCAATCTAATTTAGGTTAGAGTACACTCTAAGTGTTTCTTTTCTCTCTCTCTCTTTGGCAGTGACCATGACCTGACCTTAAACTAGAACTTATGAACTAAGTTAACCGAAACTTCTTTAAACACTTTGGCTTTTGGATTGTCATTAAGTCGCATATATCCCTATCGCTCCTACTTTCCCTTTGCATTTTTCCAGAACACTCCGTTTCACTACGAAGATCCATATTGCTTGGATATTCCATCGTATAGTTATATACGAACTTGAAGAAACTTGTTTCTGTTCGAGGATGGATTCCGGTTTTGAAGAAATTGAATAAGACTATTCCGTTTTCTTTTCTTTTTCCCTTCTCTCAGGTTGCGAGAGCTCCTAGTATTAGGATAATACACCTATTACGCTTTTTGTATAGTCTTCTACCAAACCATAGGCAGGTGCTTGTTCCCCTCCGAAAGACAGCCGAGACAGACTGTCTTGCCTGAGATTCGGGGCAGATGCTATTTGGTTTTATCCGTCCACTTCTCCGAAGATGCCAAGTTGATTTATGGCACCGTGTATCGGAGGTTTAGACGGATGCGGCCGATATAGCAGACTTCGTCAGATTCCCCATCACGTGAGGGGTTTTTGATTGTGGGGACGCTCTTTCCTGCAGGCGCAAGCCCCTGCAGTTAATTACGCTACCACATCGCGGTAACAACTTTCTCCTTCTCCAGAATTTCACTTCGTGTCGTGGGTGTTTGTTTTGTTTGTGGTTGCCCGTGGATTGTATACGAAGACTAATTTATGTCGTCGCCCGTAGGACGTGGATTAGTCCAAATCCGTATTTTCTTAGATTTGGGTTTGGTGTTTTGGTTTGAGGATACGTTAGCCATATTTGAGGCTAAGATCGACTCAAACGTTTGTTAAGGATACGTTAGTCCAGTTTGAGACTAAGATCAACTTAACGGGATCGTTTAGATCCGACAAAAGAGCATTTGGACTCTATTGTTCTAGTTTAGGGACATAGTGGTCCATTGCCAGTTTAGGGACATGGTGGTCCATTGATCGTATGGCCGTCAGGACCCGTCACCTCTCTGACGTCGTTGAAGGATTACAATGACAGATATCAGAGGAGTTCAGAGATGTACCCTTGAACCAAAGTTTGTTGGGAGATCTACAGTCCAATTTGGGACTAAAGTCTATTTTAAGGTTTTGGTTTAAGGATACGTTAGCCATATTCGAGGCTAAGATCAACTTAAACGTTTGTTGAGGATACGTTAGTCTAGTTTGAGAATAAGATCAACTTAACGGGATCGTTTAGATCCGACAAAAGAGCATTTGGGCTCTATTGCTCCAGTTTAAGGACATAGCGGTCCGTTTAATATATGGCCGTCGGCACCCATCACCTCTCTGACGTCGTTGAAGGATTACAACGATAGGTGTCAGAGGAGTTCAGAGATATACCCTTGAACCAAAGTCGATTGGAGAGGATCTATAGTCCAATTTGAGACTAAAGTCTGTTTGAAGGTTTAAGGATACGTTAGCCATATTTGAGGCTAAGATCGACTTAAACGGGATCGATTAGATCCGAAAAAAGAGCATTTGGGGGCTCTATTGTTCTAGTTTAGGGACGTAGTGGTCCATGTTCCAGTTTAGGGACATAGAGGTCCATGTTCCAGTTTAGGGATTAGGGACATAGAGGTCCATGTTCCAGTTTAGGGACATAGAGGTCCATTGTATGTATGGCTGTCGGGACCCGTCACCTCTCTGACGTCGTTGAAGGATTACAATGACAGATATCAGAGGAGTTCAGAGATGTACCCTTGAACCAGGTGTAAATTGATTTGAAAGAGCAGCCATGCTCGGTCAATTTAATTTGAGGACTTACGGCCATGATTGGGCTAAGTCCAGTTGAGAATATTCAACGTTTTTATCTTTGGCCTATTAGGCCTGTGCTAGGGCTTTGCCCCTGTTTGATAATGCACTGCATTTTCTGTTGGCCTGCTAGGCCTTTTTGATTTGGGCTATGTCCCATTATGAATGATGCAGAGCATCTGTTTGGGCTCTGCCCTTCTTTAAAATAATGCATTGCATTTAATTTGGCCTGTTAGGCCTTTTTTAATTGGGCTTGGCCCTTCTGTAAATAATGCAGTGCATTAATTTTTTGACATTGGCTTATCAGGCGCTTTGCGCCAATTATTGAGCGCAAGCGCATGTGGAGGTGACACGTGTCACGCTAGCGCAGTGCGCTGCGTTGTTGCGCTGTGACACGTGGCGCGCTCTGGTGAGTTGCGCAAACTTTAAAGAGCAATGCTCTATTTTTAAAAAACGCATAGCGCCAGTGGTTATGGTGCTGACACATGGCTTGCGCCAACCCAGGAGCGCAACATTGCAGTTTTTGCAAGTGCAAGGCACTGTTTCAATAACTTGATCCAATTTTGGATTCAAGAAAAGAATCTTTAAGATTCCAGAACCAATGGTTCATAAAAAAGTGCAAGGCACTGTTATTATTTATTTTTTATTGAAGATCATTGATCTTGTTCTTAGATCAATGATCTATTCAGAAGAAATTCTTCTTTTTATAAAGGTTTTTTACCTTTTTTCTCTTCTTGAGTTCTTCTCCAAATTCTTCAGAGTTCTCTCTATTCTCTGTGTTGTTGTTTTTTTTATTTTGATCCTGATCTCCATTGAATTGGGGTCTAGGGGCATTTATATAGTGCCCATTAATTTGTTAAAGAGATCATTCTCTGAGTGATTTGGGAAATTTTCCCCACCGTTGGATCTTTGATCCAAGGGCTTCTGTTTTACAGAAGACAATCTTCTTGTTTTAACAAGAACAGAAAGATCTTACTGGAATTTTAATTCTGTTTGGCGCAAACGCATCTGCGCTTGACACGTGTCGCGCAGCGCAACTGCGCTGGCGTAACTGCGCTGACATGTGTC
The DNA here is from genome assembly GCA_030015575.1 of Agapanthus africanus. Taxonomy (NCBI): domain Eukaryota; kingdom Viridiplantae; phylum Streptophyta; class Magnoliopsida; order Asparagales; family Amaryllidaceae; genus Agapanthus; species Agapanthus africanus. Next base: position 646,393,332 of record JASDDO010000014.1, on the reverse strand, counting down.
GCGCAGCGCAGAGCGCAGCGCAACTGCGCTGCCACGTGTCGCGCAGCGCAGAGCGCAGCGCAACTGCGCTTGCGCAACTGCGCTGCCACGTGTCGCGCAGCGCAGAGCGCAGCGCAACTGCGCTGACACGTGTCGCGCACCGCAGCGCTTGCGCAACTGAAGCGTTGCTTCCTTTAATTTTTGTTTTAAATAGAGCCTTGCTCTGATTGGGCGCGCTGCCTTGGGCGCTGCGCTGACGTATCAGCTTTTGACACGTGGCGCGTTGCGCGCAGCGCAAGAGATTTGAAGCGTTGCTTCAATTTTTGAATTTTTGAAATTCAAACAGAGCTTTGCTCTGATTGGAGGAAACAAATGCCCCCCCACCGTTGCACTCATGTGGCGCACTCGTGAGTGCAGCGGTGGCAAGATTTTGGCCGTTGGATCAACGAGTGAGTTGAAGGGGCGCAGGCGCCTATAAATAGGACCTTTGATCCTTATTAAATGTTTTACCATTTTCAAGAATCTTGATTTTCAGAGCCTTGCTCTTGCTTTTAAGAAATTTAGAGCCTTGCTCTCGTTTCTTTTCAAGAACTCGAGAGTTCAGATTTTTAGAACAACTTAGGTAAAATTTAAATTAACAGAGTCTTGCTCTTATAGATCTTTGATCTAAAGAAAACCCCTTTGGGGTTTCATCAACAGAGCCTTGCTCTCAGAAGTCCATAGATCTACAGAGATCTTGTTCATGGGTTTTAACCCATGAACAGAGCTTTGCTAATGGATCAAATGTAGATCCTTTTTTTTGATCTGAAAATGAACTTTTTATAAGTTTTCATGGATTTTTTAAGACCCCAAATTTTTAATCTTTAGGAGTTAAAATTTTCTTTTGATGGATCTTTCCATCATTATTACAGAGTTAGGCTCTTTTTAGAAAATTTTATTCTCTTTAGACCAGAGTTTGACAAATGTCACTCTGTGACAGAGCTTTGCTCTGAAAGAGGAGATTTTCTCCTTGTCTCTAGGGATTTCCCATTAATGAGAATATTCTCTTGGGGGTCTCTTCATTAATTGACAGTCTCATCCAATGATGGGGCTGTCTTATTAAATGATGCACTGTCATCCAGATTTTGTGGGTCTCCATTTGGTCCCCTACCCACTGCATTGCAATGTAGTATAAATTTTAAAATGCCAAGCGTTGGAATTACAACACTGACAGCTAATTTTTGTCCCTCCACAGGAAACATGCCTGCTGACCTATCATTCCCGTTTGTTCGCTCGGAGGGAGGTTTTCCCCAGGCACCAGTGGACCGAGAGGTGCTCACTCTCACCAAGGATCATGACCCCGAGCACAAGAACCTTCACCTGTGGGGTAGATGGTATACCGATATCATCCAGGGTCGCCGAAGCTTCGGTTCGCTACGCCGTCCGAGCCCATATTTTCGATCCCCTATGCGGATGAACCCCCGGTGAAGTATGCTGTGGAGGTCAAAAATTGGAATTCGGCTGACCTCCACCAGCCTGCAATTGGTGCTATTCCCGTGCAGCCGCCGCCGGCAATAGACATTTTGGGGAGGCGAATCTGTCAGGGTGAAGCACGCCCTTGGGGACAGGCCTATAACATTGGATTGATCCCGCGACCGCCCGCCGGATATTTGCAGTGGGCCCGGTACATCTTATCGGCGAAAAGGACTCACCTGATGAAAATTGGTTTGTATTGGGCCATCTATATCTCGCTCTTTGAGTATCTGTCACGCCCCGCTTCCCAGAGTATGCTAAATTGGGCACGTGACATAGCCAACCATGTTACCTGTGGGTAGGAAGTATCCATCCACAGTCGCATTACGGTTGTAGAGATATCAAGAACAAAATATAACAATCTAAAACCTGTTCATAAACCAAGATAACATGAGTCAAGAATAATAAAGGTGCGGAAGCAAAAGATCCAATACAAAATAACTGGAATGTATGTCCCATAATGCGGGCTCACATCAGGAATAAACTGCAGGAAATAAAGGAACTAGCTACTACTGAAACCTCACAGCTCAGCCTGCTGGCTGAAGTACTCCTGCTCAGACTGCAGCAAAGGTACGGAATCTGGGCCATGCAAAACCCAGACGCCAGCGCGTCATATCATGAGGTAATAAAATATAAACAGGGTAACAGGCAATGCAAATATAAACATGAATGAACAAGCATGGGTAACAGTAATATAAAGCAGGCAGTGCAGGGTAGTGTGCAGTGAGTAAACTAAACTGTTCTATTGGGTTTTCTATTCTAAAGTCTTTGAAATCAATTTGATGAATCATCGATGTAACTCAATAGTATCCCGTGCATGCCCGGGACCACGGTTTACAGACTCTCGGGCTGAAACCGAGACGTGCCGCTAGGCAGTAAAAGGTAGCAGGTACAGACGAGTGATGTCAGCATCATCACTCCGGGGCTGGCTTAGCCCGTAAGACTGATCAGAACAGGTATCGAACTGTTGAGTTACAAGTCAGGTTTCATCAGTGATTTCCCCATACCCCCAAGCTATGTATGTCAAGTCAGGTATTCAGTGACCAAGAACTAATGCCCACAGGATCAGGTAAGAGCAGGTTTGTCTGGATAGACAACAGGAACGGTCCGTGAGGACTACATATCAGGTTTGTTAGCATTAGACACAAGATCAGGTAACGGGTCGATCCATGGTACAACAGGTCAAGTCAAGTAGTGTACGGTACCATGTCGGATCAATTGATATGTGTGTAGCAAGTCAGGCCAGGGTGTAAAAGACAACGTGTGGGTGCTCATAAACAGTTAGCATAATCATGGTTCTAAGTAATCAAGCATGGTTATCAACAACATAATCTAAGCAATGAATTAAACAATAAAGCAGATTCAATTTATTGGCAGTGCAGTTATCAGTTGTGGTTCAGATACGGTTTCAACATTATATGAATACAGGGTGGCATTCATGGCCGTTAAATCATGTTAACCAATATTAAGAATTTCCAGGGATGCAATAATCTATAAATAGGTTCACTGGATGAAGTCACAGCTAAAACTGGTTTAAATGCGCACAAGCGTCCGATGGATTAAAACTATAGAAAGATGCCATAGGCTATGTCAAAATGAGATTGAGCATATGATTGTGGCTATGAGATTTAACATTTAAATGTGATCATGTATGCAATAATTACCTTTCGAGTTCTAGATGTAAAATAACATAAACCGATGCAAACGGAACATCGAAATGATATAAAACGATGCATGGGGTACTATATTTAAACTACGGGTATTAGAATATGTATAAAATGATTTAAATAGCATGTAGCAAGATTAACTTGCCTCGACGGGTCGGGAAACGGAAAACGGAACGTTACGCGTCGGCGGGGGAAATCTCGCGACGTGCGCACGGTTCCCGGAATGAACCCAAACGACGAACAGTGGAGCCACACGGGTCAGGGTTCCTTGCTGGATCGTCGGGAAATGTCGTCGGCACCATCGGATTCCGGCCACGAGGAAAACAGTAAATCCAGCGAACATTAAAGATACTACAGGATATGCAAAGCAAATCGACAGAGATCGAGGGATATAGAGGAAGGAACTTACCCACTGGATTGCAGAGGGATGGCCGCGTCGTTGGCGTGTCGTCGACGGAGCTCCGGCGAACTTTCTGCAGGGGACCATCGGCCAAGTACAGAACAGAAAGGATGAGAGAAAGGAAGGAAGGAAGAAGAAAGGGGTGTGAAAACTCACCGTTGCGTCGATCTGGAATAGCGAACGGCGACGAGATTACTCCGGTGATCGTCGCGGTGAAGGGACGTGCAGACCTCGGCTGTGCACACAGGCGCTCGACGCGCGCGCAGGGAACGGAGAAGGAGAGGTGAGAAAGGAGGTGAGGGTGACGAGCTGCGATGAACGGCGATGGTCGCGTCGGCGTTGGGGCAACGGTGAGGGAAAATGAGGCGGCTAGGGTTTTCAGGGGTTGGGTTCTGTTGGTTTTCGAAGGAGGAAGGAAAAGATTTATAAAGAAGAGAGAGAGAGAGAGAGAGAGAGAGAAGACGCGGGGAGAGAGAGAAAGATTGCGAGAGGGGAGAGAAGAGGAGAGAGATAGAGAGGAAGAGAGAGATCGAGAGGAGAGAGAAAGCGGAGAGGAGAGATAATCCTGGACGTTAGCGTAGGGAATAGTGAGGAGAGAGAGAGAGAAAAGAGAAAGCGAGAGATATGCTGGTGGGGCCCGGGGATTTAGAAAACGATTGTCATTGGTTGGGGAGTTAAAGAAGACTGTTGGGAAAAAATTTTGAGAAAGATTTATTGGGTTGTAAAATAAATCGTTGGTTTAGGAAAAATCTGATAGGCTGGAAAGATTTTTAAAGGGATTTAAAAATAGAAAAAAATATTTTCTGGCGGATTAGAAATTAGAAAAAAATAGGATTTGGCGTAAATGCAAAATATTTCAGAATTGCGCCCGGGTCGAGTCCAAAAATTTGAATTCGAAAAATGAAAATTATTGGCGGGTTCCAAAAATTAAAATGAAGGATTTTATAATTAAAAAGCATACCCCCAAGAACGGACGCATGTACGTGCGCGTAGCCATCCAAACACGTTCGTTTCACTGAACGGGATGAGGACATGATACAAGGACGCTACCACAGGGTTAGGGGTGCCAAGCAGGCCATGTCAAACATTTTTAATTTATTTTAGAAGACCTAAATTGTTATATGCAAAAAAATGATATGTCGGTGTAAATTATAATTAGTATCGGCCAAAGCATGATAAATAAATACCACACACTACACATACGGTAACAGAAATTTGTAGAACTGGACTCGGTTGTTACATTATACCCAACTACAAAAAGAATTTCGTCCTCGAAATTCCAAGAATACAAAAGATAGACGACAAACAACTACAAGAAAAGATGAGGAAACTTCTGCCGGATTTCATCTTCTCGTTCCCAAGTGGACTCTCCATGCGAGCGGTTACCCCAAGAAACAAGTACAAGAGGGATAACTTTGTTCTTAAGAACCTTTTCCCCTCGATCCACAATTTCAACCGGTCGCTCCTCAAAAGTCAAGTCTTCTCGTACCGTCAGCGCCGAATGATCCAATACATGCGTTTCATCTCGAACATACTTACGGAGTTGAGATACGTGAAACACATCGTGCACATTCGCCAAGGACTGCGGTAATGCCAAACGGTACGCTACCTCACCAACACGCTCCAAGTTCTCAAAGGGTCCAACGAATCGAGGACTGAGCTTTCCTCGACTTCCAAAACGAATCACCCCTCTAGTTGGTGATATCTTCAAGAATACCAAATCACCCACGGCGAACTCTAGAGGTCTTCTCGACGTATCTGCCCAACTCTTCTGTCGGTCTTGTGCTGCTTTCATATGATTCCGAATAGCGTTAACTTTCTCAACTGTCTGCACAACCAAATCTGGTCCCAACAATCTTCGTTCACCGACATCGTCCCAACAAACAGGTGAACGACACTTACGACCATACAAAGCTTCGAATGGAGCCATCTGAATAGTTGTCTGGAAACTGTTGTTGTAAGAAAACTCCACCAAATGTAGATGATCCTCCCAAGAACCCTTGAAGTCCAACATGCACGCTCTCAACATATCTTCAAGAGTTTGGATCGTTCTCTCCGACTGCCCATCTGTTTGAGGATGATAAGCTGTGCTAAACTTCAATCGAGTCCCCAAACTTTCCTGTAAACTCCTCCAGAAGTGTGATAAGAACCGAGTGTCCCGATCGGACATGATGCTCACTGGTACTCCATGCAATCTTACAATCTCCTGCATGTACCGCTCCACCAAAGTTTCTGTTGATTGACCAACCCGAAAAGAAATAAAATGAGCTACATTGTTCAAATGATCAACAATCACCCATACTGCATTGTTGCCCTTTGGACTCCGCGGTAGAGCTGTCACGAAATCCATGGTTATATGTTCCCACTTCCACTGAGGAATCGGAAGTGGTTGCAATAAACCAGCAACCCTTTGATGTTCAGCCTTAACTTGCTGACACACCAAGCACTTTGCCACAAAGCGAGCGATCTCCCGTTTCATGCCTTCCCACCAGAAATGCGGTCGTAAGTCTCGATACATCTTCGTGCCTCCTGGATGTACGGAATAAGCTGAACTGTGTGCCTCCATCATAAGTTCTTCATGAATATCTCCCTTTGGCACACACAAACGGCTACCATATCTCAACGAACCATCTTCATGTATCAGTAAATCTGTTCGTAGTCCGACTTCAACCTGTTCTCGAAACTTTTGCAATCTAGGGTCCTGCGATTGCGCTGCTTTAATATTCTCGATCAATAACGAATGTACTTGCAGCTGCATCAACTGTCCTGAAGAATGCAGTAGCACAACCTCCAAATCAAATCTTCGAAATTCTTCAACAAGTTCCTTATGCGTAGTCAACATCTGAATTGCTGGTAACCGACTGAGCGCATCCGGTACGACATTGACCTTCCCCGGATGGTACTTGAGATCAAGATCGTAGTCAGCCATCAGCTCTAACAATCTACGCTGCCTCATATTAAGCTCCTTCTGCGTGAACACATACTTCAAACTCTTATGATCCGTGAAAACTTCGACCCTTTCGCCCAAAAGGTAGTGTCTCCAAATTTTCAAAGCGAAAATCACAGCCGTAAGCTCCAAGTCGTGAGTTGGGTAATTCTTTTCATGGATCTTCAACTGTCTTGATGCGTACGCTACAACCTTCCCGTGCTGCATCAACACGCATCCCAAACCTTTCCCAGATGCGTCGCTGTGAATCACCAATCCTCCGGAATTGTCTGGCACGGTCAGAATAGGGGCGGTTATCAATCTCTGCTTCAACGTCTCAAAAGCTGACACACATCTATCCGTCCACACAAAAGGTACATCCTTGCGCGTAAGCTTGGTCAACGGCTCCGCCAGACGAGCAAAGTTCTCCACAAATCTTCTGTAATACCCGGCGAGTCCAAGAAAACTTCTTATCTCCGCAACATTCTTTGGAATCGGCCAATCACGAACTGCTGCAATCTTTTCTGGATCGACGGCGATTCCATCGCCAGACACGACATGCCCCAAAAACTTTACTTCTTCCAGCCAAAACTTGCACTTGCTCATCTTCGCATATAACTTCTCTTGTCTCAACGTCTGCAGTGCGATCTTCAGATGCTCAGCATGCTCCTCCATACTCTTCGAGTAAACCAGAATATCGTCAATGAACACCACAATAAACTTGTCCAAGAAAGGCGAAAAGATTCTGTTCATCAAGTCCATGAATATTGTCGGTGCATTCGTTACTCCGAAGAGCATCACTAAGTACTCGTAATGTCCATACCGAGTTCGGAACGCCGTCTTGCAAATATATTCTGCTTTCACTCGGACCTGATGATATCCGGATCGCAAATCCAGCTTCGAGAATACCCTCGCGCTACTCAGTTGTTCAAAAAGTTCGCCAATGCGAGGGATCGGGTACTTGTTCTTAATAGTCACCCGATTTAATTCTCGATAGTCGATGCACATCCTTCTCGTGCCATATTTCTTCTTAACTAGAAGAACTGGAGGTCCCCAGGGCGAGTTACTGCTTCGAATCCAACCCTTCTCAAGCAATTCAGCAACCTGTTTCTTGACTTCTTCCAACTCCACTGGTGCCATTGGATAATACGCTTTAGATATTGGCGCTGCACAAGGAACAAGATCAATTGTGAACTCCACATCTCGCTTCGGCGGTAATCCCGATATATCCTCAAACACGTCCATAAAATCGCGAACAACAGCTGGCTCATCACTTTTAACAACCTCCATTGATGCAAGAATATTAGTTGTCGGCCCAGCCCTAAACTCGACTGGCCCAACAGAACTGCTCCCTCCAGTGAAGGTAAACTCGGGATGTCCGGGAATCTGGAAAATTACTTTCTTTGCCCTACAATCAATGTGAGCGTGGAAAGTGCCAAGAAAATCCATTCCCAAGACGACTTCGTAGCTGCCCGTATCAATCACCAAGAAATCTGCTAAAAGCTCCCGTCCGCAAACAACAACTGTACAATCTTTACATTCCCTAATAGATATGATTTTCCCATTCCCAGTGTGTATGTCCCAGAAACTAGACAGTGTCGAGCAGGTAATCGAGTGTGTAGCTATAAACTTGGATGACATAAAACAATGGGATGCACCAGAATCAAATAACGCTAATGCGGGAAAACCATGAACGAGTAGAATACCTGAAACAACTTCTCCTGACGCCTTAGCTTCCTCGGCCGTCAAGGTAAAAGCTCGAGCCTGATTAGGTCCTTGAGTTAGCTGCTTCTGTCCCTGGAACGGTCTCTGCGGAGGCTTCTGAATATCATCCCTCATACGAAGCTTCGACGGACAAGCGCTGACAGCGTGATCTGCCGCTCCACAAACTAAACAGAGTCCCTGCCTCCTTCGACACTCCCTTTGCACGTGTCCCGGTAAATAGCAGTAGTCACAAATCACGCTCCTTCTTCGATCAACGACAACATGCTTCTTCATCGGTGTCACGCCACGACGGTCCACTGGAATACTTCTGTGTCCATGAGCTCGGTTTGGTATAAATGTTGGCTTCCTTACCGCAACTGCTGTCTGCTGTGAATTCCCAGTCTTTCCCGATAGGCTCTACTGTTCTCGGGCTGCCGTAAGTACCTGTGAGAAAGTGGTCAAACCCAGGAAGACAATCTTCCTTTGGATGTCCACATCCAAGCTGCGCATGAACCTCCTTGCCCTGTCTGCATCGTTGGCAACTAAAGATCCAGCGAATCTACTGAGCCGTGTCCATTCCGCTGCATGCACATCTACGGGTGCACCATTCTGCTTCAAACCGATGAACTTCTCTTCCATTTCCTCTCGTGCAGTCCGCGGGAAGAACTTCTCTAGGAAACTCTTCGAAAAATCCGCCCACTTGATCGGCTTGGGCAAACGGGTCTCCTCCACAAGCCACCATTCACGGGCGTAATCCACTAACTGAATGCACACCACATCAACTCTTTTATCATCTGGAATCTGTGCCGCAATAAGTAAGTTCTCCGTGTCAACTAGCCACTGCTCTGCTGGCAACGGCTCCTCCAAACCGGTAAAGACAGACGTACCCAAACGCCTGAAATCTGCTACGGTCCCAACACGATCAACTGGCTTAACTCCAACACTGTTCATGGACTGCTGAACGGTCTGCAAACCTTCCTGAAACGATTCAGCTTGCTGCTGGATCAGCTCAGTCTGTCTCTTTTGATTCTCCAGCATTCCCCGTATCACTCCAAGCATGGCGGCTTCGTCAACGCGCCTTTGGTACGTCTTCAGATTCTTGTCTGCTATACTCCTGAAATCAAAACACCCAAGATTAGTATGATAACAGATTCAAATATAGATCAAGGCTAGAACTCCAAGTTACTTAAATAGAGTACCGCATCTACGTCTCGCTCTTTGAGTATCCCTCTCCTCCAACGTAGTGGATTAAGGCTTTTATCGAACAATGGAATATCCCCACCCACACCTTCCTGATGACGGACAGGGAAGTCTCTATCTCTTTGGAGGAGTTTGCTGAAATCTCGGGTCTACCGATGAGGGGGGAGTATTACGAAGAGCTGCTTCCTCCTGACGAATACGTCTTTGCCACCAAGCCGCTGGTGTTTGATCTGACACCGGAGAACGCTATTCGGCATCAGTTTTCGGGCTTGGTGAAGGTGCTGGACATCTATGAAGGGCTCTATCTGGAATCAGGCGTCCGGGGAGTCGGTTTCGCAGATTTTATCGCCCGCTTCATTCGACCGGAGTTTCTATCGAAGCTGAGCGAGAAGTTCGCCCAGCTTGATGACCCTCTTGGCTTCGGCTTGGACCGTCGACCCACATCGGAGGATGATCAAAAGGACTTTTATCTCCCCGGCGCCGCCGTCATGCCCCTGTCAGAAATCGCCGTCCCGGGCATGGATGAGGAGACCTTTTTTGTAAGGTTCCTGGGATTGTGGTTGTGCAGCTTTGCGCTCCCCATGCACCCGCGCCACATGCGGCCATCTGTTTTCTACCCAGCGCATCGGATGGTGGCTGGTCTACAGTTGACAGTAGGAATCGCCGGGATGGCTCACCTTTATAATGGACTTAGCGTAGCGGCGGACGCTAATGAGCCTGGGGTGCAGCCTGCTAACTTCCCGATGCACTACTTCACCACTTGGATGGAAATGCATGTGCACGGGGTGTTCGGCGTCCATAAGATCCCTCCGTTTTTTGAGAAGTGCAGACTCCCAAAAGTCATGCGGTTGGTCGGCACTTCGATCGTGGTTGCACCTCCGCGGGAGGCTAGGGGGCTGCTCCTTCGTCCACACCTGGTCGGAGCGAAGGTTTCTTTTTTGGATAAAGTCATAACCATAGGCTCAGAGACCACCAAGTCGGTAGTGCCGCTGCGCGATGATTTTAAGGACGGAGCTTCCATATTGAAAGCTCGGGAGATCCTCCACCTCTACTCCATTCGGCCGGGCTACTTGGTGTTTAGGCAGAATGAGACGGCGCTCTTCATGAGGTATAACCCTCACCGGTTCGCTCAGCAATCGAGCTATCACCAAGGGATCCCGATGGAAGCGTTCTTGGAAGAGCCCGTGGCCAGCCGAGAGGGGATAAGGAGTGCGATGCACCATTTCATGCGACTTAACACGGGCACCTATTTCTTCATCAGCGAGCCGAGCTGCGTACCCAAGGTCCTCAACGCGTACGTGGCTTGGTACGCGCATGCAATGGGTCCAGTTATCCTTATTGAGAAACGCATGCTGGTTGACCGCAAGGGTGCGCCTCCCGGCGGCGATTGCAAAGCTCCTTTGAAGCCAAGGACTCCGGTCATTCCTCCGCTGAAAGATGCCGGAACCGTGCCACCACACGTGTTGAGCCCTCCGCGCGGATTGTCGCTCCGTGACACTGTGGATGCGCCACCAGCACCCCATGCTCCAGTGGAGACGGTAGATGTGGTTTCGCCGGAGTCCGGCGTGGGCGCGGATATCGGGACCCGCCGCCCTAAGGTGCCTGCAAAGCGCAAGTCAATCTCGGGTGCACCCAGGGCTGGTGGGCAGAAGAGGAAGAAGAAGTCGCTCCGCTCTCTCGATGCTATCCTCGGTTTAGAGCCTCAGGCCCCTCTTACCGAAGGTATAAGCGAGTATGGCAGCAATAAGGGCCTCTCGGTAGATCCAGCAGACACCGATCTGGCGGCCGCCATTACGGCTTCTGAGCGATCAGCCAGACTCGAAGCGTGGTTGGATAAACTCGCTCGAGCAGGTAATCATTAGCTGCACTCTTTATCATTTTATCGCATTCTTATCATTATCTTTGACTAATGCTTTTCCCCCTTTTTTTTAACAGGTGTCACTACTGAAGAAGCCATCGCTGCCTCTTTAAAAAACTTCCAGGAGGAGGAAAAGAAGCGCGCTTTAATGGGCGTTGGTACGTCTCGCCTTATTAATTTTTTGTCCTCTTTTCTGATGGCCAACCAAACCTTCTTCCTTTGTCTCTTTGCAGGGGCTGCGCCAGCTGATGCAGGAACTCTCCTCGGGTCAGCTACTGAAGTCCCGGTCTCTTTGGAGCCGCCGCGAGAGCCTCAACTCGACAAGTCAACGAGGGATGCCTTGAAGGATTTGGAGGCATCCCTGTTCACGGATGATGACGTCTCAATGAAGGAGGCTTTGAAGAGGTCTGTCTCAACGGCTCAGGAGGAGAGAAAGCGGCTAAGGCACGTAGGGCTGCTTTGGCTGTGGGAGCGGGCCCAAGCACCGTCCCTCGTGCTGATACTCCCTCGGAAGAGGCCCCGGTCGCCTTGTCCACAGCTCACAGACAGGTGGCACGTGCAGTTCGGGGTGCTAATGATAATTCCACCTCAGGTAACGTATCTTTCAAGATTTTGTTGTAAGAATTGTAAATTTGTCGGTTTTTATATATCTTGTCTTGCAGGGCCAAGTCCAACCGAAAGGGAGGCGGAAGAGGCACCGGCCGAACCCGAGCCGACAGTGGGCAACATCGCCAAGGTTGCTGGACCTGAGCTGGGGGCTGAGGGAGCTGCACCAGAGAAGGTCGTTGATGCCGAGCCTGAGGTGGCGGCAAATGAGACGACCGCTATAACTGAGCCTGGGGCAGCGGCGGGAGGAGCATCTGAAACTGGTGACCCCATGGTAATGGCGGACGAGACAATGGCAACCGCCGAGCCCGAAGAAGTAGCGGGTGAGATGGGCGTGACTCCCGGGCACGAGCCAGCCGCTCTTTCTCAAGAGTCTGGCAATGCTCCAATCATTGCTCTCCCCGTCTGCGGTCCTCCGCCGTCTCCTGGTCGTGCGAGCATGACGACATCCCCTGTCGAGTCCGGTGATGAGGCCACGGGAGGTGGACTCGTATCGATGGAGGAGGGAGACGCCTCTGTTTCGGCCGGCGGCTCATCAGGTAAATCTTGAGTCACTGTCCCCTTTTATGTTAAAATCCTTTCTGACAAGTTTATCTTTATTTTTAACGCAGGTGCGGCCAGTGCTGATGCTCCATTGCTCAAGGGAGCGCCGTCAACTACTGCCTTGGCGGTGGTCACCTCTCAGCCTTCCCTTGTACCATCGCAGATGTTGGAAGGTATGGATTTGCAACCCATTAGTTTTATCTTTCGGCCGCATAATTTATGTACTAATGTCGTACTATTGCGTCTTTTCAGGAGTGCTTTTTGATCATCTCTATCAGGTGTTGCACCCGCACTTCTCCTTCCCATCTGAACTCGCTTCTTCCTCCGGTGGCGCTGGTGAGTATAATTTCCAATTGATGTCTTTCTTTTTTCAGTAATGGAATCATTTCTGACTTTCACTCGTCCTGATTGCAATGCTACAAATCGAAGGAGGGGATGAAAGATCAGTCGCGCCACCGACCCTCCCGGCCTTGCCACCTGCTGCAGCTGGTATAGTAAATTATCCCATCGATGACTTTTTTCGTATTTCTTGAACCGTCATCTAATCGTATTTTGTTTTTTCAGCTGCCGTTCCGATCCCGACGCCCTTTGAGTCTCGTGTCACAATACCGGCAGGCCCCTTCCTGAGACGTCCGTCTTCAAAGGGTGCCGTAATGAGCTTAGGTATGCTGAGCGGATACGTTGAGGAGCTTGACGCAGACGCTCTTCCCTCTGCCGCGGATTTCGCTGCGGAGGTTAACCCGATGTTGGCGGCGCTTGTGAATTTTCACGATGGAGGCGTCGTCGAGGTTTGGGTTAATCACTACAGGGAAATCGAGGTCCGCCTGCATCAATCGGAGTTTATGTGCCCTTCTCCCGAGACCTTAGGCGCAAACAATCAAAGAGCAGCGTGGATCGAGCAAAGCGCTTCTTACTTCCGTCACTTGGAACAAGAAGCGGCTTTAAGGTTGAGGGAATGCCAAGAGACCTCAAACGAGACGGCTGCTGAGGTTGAGGCGAACGCTGCCCAGGTGAAGGCTATCTTCGAGGGCCTTCTGGAGCGTATCTCTAATGGGCTAAACTTGAAGCGGAAGCTTGATGTCGCCGAGCGTGACGCCTAAGGCCGCGAAGCAGCTCAGCAGGCCGTCGGGGAGCAGCTTGCATCCTTCTTGCAGCAGCGGGCTCAAGTGGAGGCGGAACTGGCGGTGGTGGCCGATCAGGAAAAGGCATGGAAAGAAGTGCGCGAACAACTGATAGAGCTATTTAAGACGCTTCCTTCCCAGTAGCTGTGTTCATAACATAATATTGCATTTTGTATTCCCCATTCTTATGCATTTTACAATAAAAACAGGTGCTTTTGACCCGTGTCTGCTACATATTACAGGTTCTTGGAGCGAAAACAGTGAAAAACACAAAAGACGACACAAAAGAAGGAGTTTTGACCAACAAATAGGACGATCTTAGAAAAGCCCGGCAGAAGAACGGTTCACCATCAACAAGGCGGCGCAAGATCCCAATTTGCAAGAAAGACGGTTAAAAGATCCAATGCAAAGAGTTCACTGAAAATCTGGAGTTACTGCAGAAGCCCAAGTGGAAAAAGAACTGAAGAAATACAATTAACAGAAGAACCTGAAAGAGCCCAGAAAAGCCCATCAGACGACTCCACCAAAGGGCCGCGGAACCGCGGCCCAAGCGCGCCCATGCCGCGGTTCCGCGGCTGTCAGATGCCCTAGTGCGCAGAATTTTTTACCAAAACTATTTGGCGGCTGTGGAAAGATTTTCTAGGGGTATATTTTTAACTTTAGACATGCGGTGCAATTGTAAACCTAGGGTTTCTATGTCCTATAAATAGAACCCAAGACCTTGTATTTTCTTATGCCTCTACTCATGAATAAAATTCTATTTTCTTGAAGTTAGAGCGCATCAAAAGTAAGTAGGTTATTTTCCTTGCAATAGTTGTAGTTTTTTATCTGTTCTTATTTTTTCGCCTTAGTTTAATTTAGTTTAGTTTTTATTAACTTGCAATCGATGTTTTCTCTCTTTAATAAATTCTTGTTTTCTTTCATCCCCTCAATGAGCGAGTAGTTTTCTCGCTTGTTAGGGTTAGGAATAGGGAAGGATTTGAGAGATGAAGATCTCTCATCTCTTTTCATTGCTAAACTTTTATGAACATTAGAACTCCATGCATACCTTTTGATTCCGCTCCCTACGGCACTTTTACCCTCAAGGTAACGGTGAACTCCGTAGTCTAAAGGCCCGGATCTTAAGGTTTTCCATGGAGGTTAGGGTGAAGATTAAGAAAGGAAGGACAAGGATCTAGAGGAAGAATCAATCTTCCCAATCATCCAAATCCCCTTTGTTAATATTTACCATAACTCTAATATGATTGATTTAATTGATGGCAATGGAAAGAGATGTAAATCTTTATTTACCAAATTTTCCCTAAACCTAATCCTAGCAAGTTTCTAATTCTACCTTCATACAACTTCGATTTTTAGATTTAATTATACTTCCAAACACTATTTGGAATTAACTCGTAAGAACTTAAAGAAGATTTACACATCCCTGTGGACCGACCCGTATTCACCGGCTAGCTTCATGCGACGCCGTTCTTGATTGCGGTAATTATTTTTGATCGACAAAACCTCTCTTAATCAAATGGCGCCGTTGCCGGGGATGGCGTAAAATTTTCTTTTTGTAATTTCGGGTTAATCTAAAACATATAAAATCATAAAAATTTGAAAAATCAAAAATAAAAAAAAAATTATCATCTTTTATTGTTTGAAGGGTTTCTTTGTGAATCTTTGCAGGTTTGACGGATCTGAAACAACACTGAAGGGGAAACAGAGAACGATACATCAGAACAGGAGGATATTGGAAGTCCAGAGCAGCTGAAGAAATCCAGAGACCTGAAGCCTCTAATCCACCGCGCTTCCGCCGCATAACCCTAACTCGCGCCGCGCTTCCGCCGCATGCTGGATCCTTCTCTACGAAATTTTTGCACTGTTTGTTTCCTTATTCTTCTCCTCTACAAATCTCCATATATCTTTTGCCAAATCTTCTGCAGGATTCTTCGCGCTAAAAATCTTCTTCCCCCTTCCAATAATTGATTTTCTGCAGGATTCTTTGCGCCGCGCTTAAAAGCAAATTGATTGCAAGTGATTTACTGCTTTGCATACTTTAATCTGACTTTAAGGGGCTATTGACCAATTCAGATTGGGTGGGGATTTCATTACCCTTCCCAGGACCCCAGAAATCACTTAAAGCATCTGCATTGACCACTTTTAATCTAAAAAATATTAGACTCAGCCCTAAGGACGTCGAGCTCAATAGGACAGAGGACTAGTATAGGCATCGGCCGTTTATCCTAACCGACATTGCGGTGACTAGGCTAGTGGTTTTTAATTAGGCCCACTGTAGTGGTGGTTCCTTCCCACTTACCTGGCCGTACTTGTCCGTGAAGAGGCGGTTTGAGGTCCTATCTCTAGCCCTTTGGAACAGTTAGGAGCTGTCTAGCTGACCTAGGTGACCCTAGACTTAGGCCTGATTGTGCATGTGTGGTTAATTGCAATTGTGTCACGAGTTTCTTTTCAAAATCTTTTTGCAAAAGCACACTTAAAAAGAAAAAGGAAAATCTTTTCAAAACTTGCAACTTGTCGCTAAAGAATCTTTGCACTCACTTACACCACTTCTTCTCATTGACGTTTTCTTACCTTCACTTTCTGTCTTTCATCTTTCGACTACACTAACCCTTTTAGTGTATGTCCGGTTGGACTAGGGACCCTAGCGCCCGATTAGTCCGTGTTTCGTTGGTACCGACCGACGAACCTTTCGACTCCGAAGTCGAAATCTTGTCCACTTCTTCACTTTCACCATCACATTCTTTCGAAGGTATGTCGGGATACGATCCTAACAACACCTTACAGACGGGAAGGATTCCACCTCCGCCAGGTGCGAATAACCCGAATCTTCCGCCTGTCGAAGCGCCCGTACGAGTCGCGCTCCAGGATCTTTTCTACCCCATCCGCACCGCCCTTCCCACTTGTCTTTCCCTCCCACCGGCTAATGGGGACAACTTTGAGATCAAACCCCACTTCATCAACATGCTGCCTAAGTTTCATGGTTTGGAATCTGAAGATGCATATATCTTTATCAACAAATTCCAAAACGTTTGCGCCATGATGAAAACTACCCAATTAAGTGATGACGCTATAAGGCTAAGGGTCATTCCTTTCACCTTATGTGACCTAGCCGAGAAGTGGCTATACAGCACCGCATCACACTCAATTAGAAATTGGGACGAGTTTGTGAAAGCTTTTCTTAAAAAGTTCTATCCTCATCACAAAACTGCAAAAATCCGCAATGAAATCATTCAATTTTCACAGCTTCCTGCCGAACCATTTTGGAAATGTTTTGAAAGATTCAAAGACCTTCTCGTTCAATGCCCTCACCATGGAATCGAAAGATGGCAACTTTGCCAAACATTATACGAGGGATTGAACCCGGCAACGAAGCAGTTGCTAGAAACCATTAGTCAAGGTCACTTTCTGTCCAAATCTAGTGATGAAGCGTGGCAGTTTCTTGAGGATCTTAGTGAGCAAACGATTCAGTGGGAGAGCACCAAGACCACATCATCATCTTCTTCTATTGGTCAACCTAGGGCAGGCATACATCAAGTAGAGATGTCAATTGCTATGAAGGCCGAGATGGCCGCTCTTACGAAAAAGCTAGAAGCGCTTGAGACCAAAATCTCAGCACCTTCTCCTGCCCCTATTGTGCCTCCACGAACTGTTTGTGCTTGTTGTTCGGATCCATCACATTTCACTGAAGAGTGTCCTTACACTGCATCCACTCAAGGACAAGATCAAGTCAATGCTGCCTTTCAGCAACGACAAAGAAATGATCCATACTCTTCAACATACAATCCGGGTTGGAAGAGCCACCCTAATTTCGCTTGGAACCAAAATCAACAAGTCCAAGGAAACAACAATTTTCAAAGAGCTCCTCCTCTACAACAACAACAAGCACCTCCACAAGCTCAATTTCAGCAGCCTCCCCAACAGCAACCTTACCCTAATCAGATGAACAATTTTATGCCCAACAATTTTGTTCCCCCTCAAAATGCTGTTAGCTCGCTCGAAAGAAGTCTAGAAGCATTCCTAAAGCAATCTGCACAGTCCACAGCTAGGATAGAGACTTCTGTTCAATCTTTGGTGCAAAACAGTGCCTCACATGATCAAAGCATCAAAGCTATTGAGGCACAAATTGCACAACTCAACGCAGCATTGAAAGAGCGTGAGAAAGGAAAACTTCCGTCTCAACCACTCCCAAATCCCGGTCACGCACATGTTGCACATGAACAGCAGAATCATAACGTGAATGCTGTGACCACGTTGAGATCCGGAAAAGTGCTGCACAACAATGTGGGTATGCACCGTGACACCTCTGCCGGTGGTT
Organism: Agapanthus africanus; assembly: GCA_030015575.1. Taxonomy (NCBI): domain Eukaryota; kingdom Viridiplantae; phylum Streptophyta; class Magnoliopsida; order Asparagales; family Amaryllidaceae; genus Agapanthus; species Agapanthus africanus. Next base: position 646,375,501 of record JASDDO010000014.1, on the reverse strand, counting down.
CTTCATCTTCCTCTTCTTCTTCTTCTTCTTCTTTAGAGCCTATTCTCCATCCTTCACATGGCTCTACTTCTTCTAGCTCGAACGGACCCTCTTCTCACAACACGAACACATCTACACGGGGTTCCGTTCCAACTCAACAATCTGATCCGCAAAAATTGGACTCAACAACTTTTCAAAATGTTCCTTTTCCAAATCGGTTGAGATCCAATAAACCAACTCTACAGATGGAGAAGATTGTAGAGTTATTCAAACAGGTTAGCATAAATATCCCTCTTTTGGATGCAATCCAACAAGTTCCTTCATATGCAAAAATCTTAAAGGACTTATGCACCAAAAAGAGGAAGTCACAAGTACCAAAGAAAGTTTTCGTGGCTAGTGCTGTTAGTGATGCTCTTGTCAATTCTTTGCCCCCAAAGCACAAGGACCCCGGTCGTCCTACTATTTCGATCACAATTGGGAACAAGACCATCAATAGAGCACTATTAGATCTTGGTGCTAGTGTCAATTTGCTACCCTATTCGGTGTACGAACAATTAGGCGTTGGAGAGCTCAAGCCTACTCATTGCACTCTCCAAATGGCTGACCGATCAATCACCCACCCTAGGGAAGAGTTAGAGGATGTGTTAATTAGAGTTGGGGATTTCATTTTCCCCATGGACTTTATTGTTATGGATACACAGCCTGTCGCTAACCCCCGTAATCAAATTCCGGTGATACTTGGTCGACCATTCCTCGCGACTTCTAACGCGGTAATCAACTGTCGTAATGGTTCAATGAATCTATCTTTTGGCAAGATGACAGTTGAACTTAACATTTTCAAGTTAGGAAGTCAGCCTTGCGAGCCTAATTCTAGCGTACTTGATGTGTGCTCGATCGATGAGATCGCGGAGGAGGACTGTGAGTTCGAGAATTTCATGTTTGATCACAGTAATATTGACGCCACTAGTGCGTTCCTCCTAGAATCCGACACAGCTTTCACGTCAGACAAAGATTATGAGCGTTTCACCTTTGTCGATGATCTTGAAGACTCTCCACTCGAGTTTGAGACTTTTGCTTTTTCGGATGAGTTAATTGAACCATCCGACTCGGTAGCGTACACTCAATTTGAACCTTTGATGGAATCCTTCGAGTTTGAAACAGTTACTCCATTGTTACCATCTATTGTTTCACCACCTAAACTCGAACTAAAGCTTTTGCCGTCGCACCTAAAATATGCTTATCTAGGTGAAGATGAGACCTTGCCCGTTATCATCTCGGCCTCTCTAGCTCTTGAGCAAGAGAAGGCTCTTTTAACGGTCTTATACAATAATCGGCAAGCTTTCGGCTGGTCTATGGCGGACATTAAGGGGATTAGTCCCCTCATAGTCGAACATCATATACACTTGATGGATGATGCCAAGCCGGCAAGGGATCCACAAAGACGCCTCAACCCCATTATGAAAGAAGCGGTCAAGAAGGAGATCGTTAAGTGTCTTGATAGCGGTATCATTTACCCTATCTCGGATAGCCAATGGGTTAGCCCCATTCATGTCGTGCCAAAGAAATCGGGCATCACGGTCATCACCAATGAGGCAAATGAGTTAATTCCCACTCGCACCCAAACCGGGTGGCGAGTTTGCATCGACTACCGAAAACTCAATGCCGCGACAAGGAAAGACCCTTTCCTTTACCATTCATTGACCAAATGCTAGAACGATTGGCGGGGCATGAATTCTACTGCTTTTTAGATGGCTATTCCGGTTATAACCAAGTCCCCATAGCCAAAGAGGATCAAGACAAGACTACATTTACTTGTCCCTTTGGCACTTTTGCTTATCGTCGCATGCCCTTTGGGTTATGCAACGCACCCGCTACATTTCAGCGGTGTATGATGGGGATCTTTTCGGATATGGTGGAGAAGTTTTTGGAAATCTTTATGGATGATTTCTCCATTTTTGGTGACTCCTTCGATGAGTGTTTACGACATCTTGACGCAGTTCTCACCCGCTGTAGGGAGAAGAACCTAACTTTGAATTGGGAGAAATGCCACTTTATGGTACGAGAAGGCATTGTCTTAGGACATGTGATCTCGCAAAACGGCATAGAGGTTGATAGAGCTAAAATCGAAGTCATTTCTAATCTTCCTCCTCCTAAATGCGTCAAAGATATCCGAGCTTTCCTTGGCCATGCCGGTTTTTATAGACGGTTCATCAAGGACTTTAGCAAGATTGCTAGACCCTTGACTTTCTTGTTGGCCAAGGACACTACTTTTGCTTTCGACTCAACTTGCATGAAAGCGTTCGAGTCTTTGAAACACTCACTCATTTCTGTGCCCATCCTTTCATCTCCAGACTGGACGCACCCTTTTGAAATTATGTGCGACGCATCAGATTTTGCCATTGGTGCTGTTCTTGGACAGCACATTAACAAGATGCCGCATGTAATTTACTATGCTAGCCGAACATTAAATGAGGCCCAATTAAACTACACAACAACAGAAAAAGAGTTTTTAGCGGATGTGTTTGCACTTGAAAAATTTCGGCCTTATTTAATCGGCTCTCCAGTTATAGTGTACACGGATCACTCAGCTCTTCGCCACCTTTTTGCGAAGAAGGATGCTAAGTCTAGGTTAATACGTTGGATCCTTTTGCTGCAAGAATTTGACCTTGTTATAAGGGACAAAAAGGGATGTGAAAACGTAGTGACCGATCACCTTTCACGACTTCCTTCTTCGCCTACACTTGAACTGCCTATAACTGATGCTTTCCCCGATGAGCAACTCTTGACCGTTTCTTGCGAACCATGGTTCGCCGATATTGTAAACTACTTAGCCACCGGCTTGATACCTAACGATTGGTCGAAACAAGACAAACTACGATTTTTGTCCCAAGTAAAGCATTTTTACTGGGATGAAACTTATCTTTTTAAATATTGTTCCGACCAAATCATTCGCCGGTGTGTACCTGAAAATGAGGTCAAGAGTGTGCTGTCTTTTTGCCACGATCAAGCATGTGGCGGGCACTTTGGCCCAAAGAAGACAGCCGAGAAAGTTTTGCAGTGTGGTTTCTATTGGCCACGACTCTTCAAAGATGCATTCGAATACTGCAAAACTTGCTCCCGGTGCCAACACTTGGGCCGGATATCGCGGAGAAATGAAATGCCGCTCCAACCGATTTTGGTTGTAGACATTTTTGATGTTTGGGGTATAGACTTCATGGGACCATTTCCTAACTCTTTTGGAAATGTGTATATTCTTTTGGCTGTTGACTATGTTTCAAAATGGGTCGAGGCTGTGCCTAGTCGAACGAATGATAACAAGGTTGTCGTTCGATTTCTTAAAGATCACATCTTTTCTCGATTAGGGCACCCTCGCGCAATAATAAGTGATAATGGTTCTCACTTTTGCAATAGGACTTTTGAGTCCCTAATGCGCAAATACTCTATCACCCATAAGCTGTCAACGCCATACCATCCCCAAACATGTGGGCAAGCCGAGATCTCGAATAGACAAATTAAGCAAATCTTGGAGAAAACGGTTTCTAAAAACCGTAATGATTGGTCACTAAAATTGATCGATGCACTATGGGCTTTCCGTACTGCATACAAGACCGATCTCGGCATGTCTCCATACCGGCTTGTTTACGGGAAGGCTTGCCACCTTCCAGTAGAAATTGAGCATAAGGTATTTTGGGCCATTAAAGAGCTGAATTTATCTTTAGGAGATGCGGGCAGCAATCAAAAGCTGCAATTGAATGAATTGGAGGAGCTGCGGGATGAGGCATATGATAATGCTGTGATTGCTAAGAATCGAGTTAAGGTATTTCATGATAAAAACCTTTTGCGAAAAACATTTAAATCAGGTCAACAGGTTTTATTATATGATACTCGGTTACACTTTCATCCCGGCAAGCTCCGTTCTAGATGGAGAGGACCTTTTGTAGTCCGCACCGTTTATCCGCACGGTGCGGTTGATCTTGAGAATCCAGAAGACGGTACATTATTCAAAGTAAATGGACATCGATTGAAACCGTTCTTCTCAGCGGACCCTTCGGAGGAGCTCCTGTTCTTGCAGGAGCCGATTTACACCGATTGATTTTCCTCAACCTTCACCCTCGAATTTCCTTTTTTCCAAAACTTTATTTCAAATAAGTTTGGGGGTGTGTATACTATGTAAATATAATAATAAGCAGGAACTCGCCGATATTATCAAACCACTTGGTGCAGCATGACATTGAGGACACTGTCCATTATAAGTTTGGGGGTATGTTCGGTAAGTTTTCCTTGTGCATTCATATGTATATTTCTGCATTGCATCTTTATATAAAAATCATAAAAATTTGAAAATTTTGAAAAATAAAAAAAATTAGAAAACAGAAAAACCCATAAAAATTGAAAATTTTCAAAATTATAAAGATTAATGTATTCAATTCTGGTTAATTGACTTGAGTTTGATAAATAGGTTAACTGGCTAGGAAAAACTAAATCTTAGACTTAGCAAATTAAAAACCCTAAAAATAACCTTCCTTAGAGTTTAACTGTGGAAAGCATATGTCTTTGTAGGTTATTTAGAAATAGGCAAATTTTGGGTTCAGTTCTTGGGCTAAGTCGAAACGAAGGAAAAGTATTAAAACTCTTATTAGAGTATAAGTTTGAAAAATAGTTCCTAGCTTAAGTCTAGATTTTGAAAATGTATACCCTACAAAATGCACAAACACGCACCTTGAAACTTGGATTAGTAGAAGAGACCTTGAAATACTCTTGTCTAACGTCCTTAGCACAATGAAAAAGAAAAAAAAAGAGTGGATAAAGAAAAAAATGGACACTGGTTTTTGTGATTACTTAAGGCTAAAAAAAAATAGAAAAAATATTTAGCAAAGGTGCTACTGCTAAAAGCCTTGGGTGTTGCAAAACTAGGAAGTACGCCTTAAAGTGCTAACGCATCTGGTAATCGGTTGTTGGTACCTCAAGAAGTATTAACAGTCGCATGAAGGATGTGAAAGCGATGTCTCACAAGTGCTTTGGACAATGGGCGGGAGTACGATTGCTTGATTTGAATTTCCAAGTGTAGGGGTGATATTTACACACACGTGGGGATATGTGATTAGAGTTTAGATAAGAGAAAGGAATGAAGAATAGAACTTGTGTCTTTAATAGGGTTGATAGAAATTCCTAAGTGGAGATGGAACTCTAGAAGGAAAACTTAAGAAATGCCGAAAGCTAGGTAATTCTACAGAACTTGTAATCTTAAGTTAAATAATGAGGAAGTGTGAAGAATACGGGTGGATAATTTGCGGGTCGACGATAATAGATTTCCTTGTTAGAAAACCTAATTAGAGAACAAAAGTTGAAAAACCAAGTTGATAGGATTTTGTGGGTAGTATCCGCTGAAAACCCTCAGGAGACAACACTCCTCCTACTAGGGACACCTAGAGGTTTAACGGCTTGTTGCACGAGCTCAGTGCAATCGCGTTTCCCTGCGAAAGTGTGGCTAGGTTAGATTTTTATTTAAATAATAAGTTTGCTCGAGGGCGAGCAAAAGATAAGTTTGGGGGTATTTGTTCATAACATAATATTGCATTTTGTATTCCCCATTCTTATGCATTTTACAATAAAAACAGGTGCTTTTGACCCGTGTCTGCTACATATTACAGGTTCTTGGAGCGAAAACAGTGAAAAACACAAAAGACGACACAAAAGAAGGAGTTTTGACCAACAAATAGGACGATCTTAGAAAAGCCCGGCAGAAGAACGGTTCACCATCAACAAGGCGGCGCAAGATCCCAATTTGCAAGAAAGACGGTTAAAAGATCCAATGCAAAGAGTTCACTGAAAATCTGGAGTTACTGCAGAAGCCCAAGTGGAAAAAGAACTGAAGAAATACAATTAACAGAAGAACCTGAAAGAGCCCAGAAAAGCCCATCAGACGACTCCACCAAAGGGCCGCGGAACCGCGGCCCAAGCGCGCCCATGCCGCGGTTCCGCGGCTGTCAGATGCCCTAGTGCGCAGAATTTTTTACCAAAACTATTTGGCGGCTGTGGAAAGATTTTCTAGGGGTATATTTGTAACTTTAGACATGCGGTGCAATTGTAAACCTAGGGTTTCTATGTCCTATAAATAGAACCCAAGACCTTGTATTTTCTTATGCCTCTACTCATGAATAAAATTCTATTTTCTTGAAGTTAGAGCGCATCAAAAGTAAGTAGGTTATTTTCCTTGCAATAGTTGTAGTTTTTTATCTGTTCTTATTTTTTCGCCTTAGTTTAATTTAGTTTAGTTTTTATTAACTTGCAATCGATGTTTTCTCTCTTTAATAAATTCTTGTTTTCTTTCATCCCCTCAATGAGCGAGTAGTTTTCTCGCTTGTTAGGGTTAGGAATAGGGAAGGATTTGAGAGATGAAGATCTCTCATCTCTTTTCATTGCTAAACTTTTATGAACATTAGAACTCCATGCATACCTTTTGATTCCGCTCCCTACGGCACTTTTACCCTCAAGGTAACGGTGAACTCCGTAGTCTAAAGGCCCGGATCTTAAGGTTTTCCATGGAGGTTAGGGTGAAGATTAAGAAAGGAAGGACAAGGATCTAGAGGAAGAATCAATCTTCCCAATCATCCTAATCCCCTTTGTTAATATTTACCATAACTCTAATATGATTGATTTAATTGATGGCAATGGAAAGAGATGTAAATCTTTATTTACCAAATTTTCCCTAAACCTAATCCTAGCAAGTTTCTAATTCTACCTTCATACAACTTCGATTTTTAGATTTAATTATACTTCCAAACACCATTTGGAATTAACTCGTAAGAACTTAAAGAAGATTTACACATCCCTGTGGACCGACCCGTATTCACCGGCTAGCTTCATGCGACGCCGTTCTTGATTGCGGTAATTATTTTTGATCGACAAAACCTCTCTTAATCAAGCTGCCCTTGTATCAATATACTTGTAAAAAAAATTCTTTTTCGAATAAGATGTATCCTTTCTTTATTCTTTTGTACGATTCACCTTGTACTTGATTGAATTAATAAAGATACACAATTTTTTTTGCAATGTCTTGTACTATCTCTTCGCTTTCTCTCTTCTCTTATTATCAACATGCTGTCTTGATAAACATGGTTGACAGATAATAGAGTAAGCATCTTGGTTTCTTCAAGGGATAGCGATGGCTTAGGCCGCAGGTTCAGATCTGCCGTCTAAGACTTTTCAACTCTATGAGCCGTGAGGGTCTCATAGAGACTTTTCTCCCTACGGATCGAGAGGATCTCGTAGGTGGATTTTCTCCTTAGGAATCGTGAGAATTTCTAAGTGCGTTTTCTCTTATAAGTCGTAAGGATCTTATAAGAGAATTTTCCCTCTTACAAGTCGAGAGGACCCGTAAGCAGTTATTTCCCTCCTTGTCGAGATTCGAGTTTGGAGAGTGAGACCCGTGGATAGTATGCAAGAGACCGTTTAGGGCCAACTCGCAGGGTCCCGGTGCTTAGGAAACAGGTTTTTTTTTTTAATCCTTACTGCCTAAGGCTTTATCTTACGAGTCGAGCCGCATCGAGAAGTTCTCGCAAAGACATCAATTTCTTCACAAGTCGATACGAATCGAGCATTTCTCGCAAGAATATCCTAACGTCACAGTTAACCTCTGCTCTTTACGACAGAAGTCCGTTAGGTTCTGTGGTACTTAGGGTTTTGGCCGTCGCATCAGCTGATATATTCCTCGATAGGCAATCGTGTTGTTCGAGTAGCCCTGCGACTGCCGTGTCTCTGATCCCTTCGGGGGCTGGACAAGACATCTTCATCCAATCCTCCTTGGCAGTTTGACCGTCGGAAGAGCAAGCGTTAGGAATTTTGCCATGCCGCTTTTTACTTGAGGTTAGGCTCATTTTGGAGAGCCCCGATGAGTCATAACCACTCTGCGCTGGCGTGGGATGATCTCTGATAGTCTTTCAGGTTTTATATGAGTTGCCGTCAAGACCCTAAAGCTAAGAATTTGGCCTTTGCTTCGTATGCTGGCATCGCGTCTGCTGTATTAAGACGAATGTCGCGGTTGTCTCTAGGTTGCTGGTGAATCGTCGAGGTTTGGAACTAGGGATTTTTTCGTGGCTCCGTTAATTTGATTGTCGTGTCCGAACCCTGCTGGAGGAAGAACGCTGGGGTGACATCTCTTCTGCTGTATCGAGACGAACATCGCGGTTGTCTCTAGGTTGTTGGTGAACCGTCGAGCTTTGGAACTAGGGATTTTGCCGTGGCTCCATTTGTTTGATTGTCGCGTCTGTAGTATCAAGACAAACATAGAGGTGGTGACCATTCCCCATTGGTGTGGGATGATCTCCGGTTGTCTTTCAAGCTTTATATGACTTGCCGTTAAGACCTCGAAGCTAGGAATTTAGCCTTCGCTTCGCTTGCTTCGTCATGTCCGAATCCTGTTGGAGGAAGGACGTTATTGTTGACATTGCGTCTGCTGTATCGAGACGAATGTCACGGTCGTCTCTAGGTTGTTGTTGAACCGTCGAGATTTGGCTTCGCTTTCTGGCGGAGCCTGTCGGGAAGGTATGGTTCCCTCTTTGTTTGTGCCCCTGGATTGTATACAGGGATCGACGTGATCTCACCCGTAAGGCAAAAGTTTCATCATATATTTTTTTGTTATTGTTTTATTTCCGCGATGCTCTATCATTTCAGCTTTTATATCGCGAAGGTCGCGATTGCCCAATCATTTCGGCTATTTTTCGCGGTGCCCAATCATTTCGGCTGTTTATTTTATATTTACTCGCCGCTTTTTATTGCGAGTTGCCCAATCATTTCTGCTGTTTATTTTATCTTTACTCGCTTTTTTTTATTGCGAGTTGCCCAATCATTTTGGCTGTTTTGCATGCATATATTTTTGCTTGCTGATTTTGTTGCAAGTTGCCCCATCATTTCGGCTACTTCGTATGCATGTATGGCTCGCTGATTTTTTTTATCGCGGGTGTGGAAATTGGAATCTGACGCCAATCTCAGCATTAGCATCGCTACAACTGGAATATTGCCAGGAGCGAATCATCATTTGCCGTGAAAGGGCTTGGAATTTGATATCGGTTTTAGGCATCAGCATCGCTACAACTGGGATATTGCCAGGAGCGAATCATCATTTTCCATGAAAGGACTCGGAATTTGATATCGGTTTAGGCATCAGCATCGCTACAACTGGGATATTGCCAGGAGAGAATCATCATTTACCTCTGTCGATGTCGAACAAAGGTGGCTTAGCGAACAGGGTTAGGATCCCGTTGACCAAGGCTTTTGACTTCATGAGCCGTAAGGGTCTCACAAAGGTATTTCTCCCTACGAGTCGTGAGGATGTCGTAGGTGTGTTTTCTCCTTAGGGATCGTGAGGATTCCTAAGTGTATGTTCCCCTGTAAGTCGTAAGGATCCTACAAAAGGGCTTTCTCCTTATCAGTCGAGAGGACTTATAAGGGTTGTTTACCATATGGACATATCCCTAGTCACGGGTGGGACTTGGTCAGGGAAATGTTTATTCGCGCCCGTGGATTGTATACAAGGGTCAGTATTGAGCCACTTGTAGGGCCATATCGAAGGTTGTGGGGGTTGCTTAAGAACAGGTTAAGGTTTCTGTAACTTAAGACTTTCAAATCTTATGAGCCGTGAGGGTCCCATAAGAGAGTTCTCCTTACGAGTCGTGAGGATCTCGCAAGTGTATTTTCTCCTTAGGAATCGTGAGGATCCCTAAGTGTGTTGCTCCCTTGTGAGTCGTAAGGATCTCACGCGGGTGATTTGTCCTTACAAGGTCGAGAGGACCCTGTAAGTGTCCTTTAACGAGGTTGCGCCCCTTCGAGTTTTCACAAACACTTGCCGGTAGTCCTGCTGTTTTTACTCACGGAGCCCTTTCGGGTTTTCATCCATGCCCATTTTGCTTATGGACATACCGTTTTTTTTTTATATTCTTTTTTTTATTCCTTTTTTTTATGAGGTCGTGCCCTTTCAGGTTTTCACGAACACTCGCCGGGCCTGCTGTTTTTACTCACGGAGCCCTTTCGGGTTTTCATCCGTGCCCATTTTGCTTATGGACATACCGTTTTTGTTTTCTTCTTCTTTTTTTTTATTCTCTCTTTTTTTATCTCGTCAGCCTGAGGATGCTGCGGTAGTAGTTTAAAGACGTTTCGGTCGTCAGCTAGTTTTAGGACGTAGTGGTCCGTCATTAGTTTAAGGACGTTTCGGTCCATCGTCGCCGTATTTGAGGAGAATCTCTAGTTTACTGACTTTTCGGTCTATGGGGCCTTCTCTATGACTGAACATGATTCCCCCGGCGTATCCATCTTTCTCGGAGCATGCGGTTGTGGCGGGCTCACCTTCCAGTTTTCAGAGATGACGAACTTGCCCTGTTGGTATTGGTCTTCAACCCAGTTTTTGAAGAAGTAGCAATCCTCGATCAGGTGACTTACCGTTTGGTGGTAAGGGTAATAATTGAGATCGTTAACATCGCCTGGCCGCAACGGACGTTTTGGACTCGGCAGATTGATGAGTCTGTCGCGCACTGCCAGCTCGAACAGTCCCCTTGTTTTATCTTGAGGAAACGAGTAAGGACGTTTCAACTTTTCATGGAGGGGTTGCCGCTTGTTGTTTCGGCAAACAACCGGTCTAGGGCCACTCGATTGCTGTTGAGTGTTGGCTATGAGGGCTGTTTTTCCCTTCCCTTTATCCTTTCTGCTCGATCCTTTGTTTGCGGGGCCGAGATTTTTTTCGAGTAGCGTGCGATTGCACGGCTGAACGTTCTCGCAACTCCTCAATTCTCTCATTTTTGAAATGGATTCCTTGAGGAGAGGGTTGAGGGCAGCTTCTTCGTCAGAGTCGCTTCCAAATGTGATAATTTGCGATCCCTTGGAGTCGGCTATGTGACAGTCGGCGGCGGCTCTTTTGCGCTCATCTATCGCATTTTTCTGATATCTACGAGCTTCACGCTTTGTCCTGTTGAAGTGTTGCTTTTGAACGACATACCCTTGCCACCAACACTTAAAGGAGTCGCAGTCTTCAGTAGGATGTATGAACTTCTGATGATATAAGCAGAAGTTAGGATGCATCTCTACTCCACCGAGAGTATTTTCTTCAGAGGGTGGTAGCTTCATTCCCACTGATAGGACTTTAGCAAATCTTTTCCTCGTCTTGAATTTGTTTTTATCAGCAGTGGATGTCTTTTTATTTGATGGGAGTGCCTCGACTCTTTCGTCTAGTCGGCGGTGTTTGGCTCCTTCCAGTATGGCCATCTCACGCTCTTGATTGGCTTTAACTTTCATCCGAATCTCATTCAGGAAGGCATTGATCATTTCGTCTGACGGCCGCAGAATTTCTGGTTCAGGGTCCGCCCTCGGTTTCTCGGCGCAAGGAGCCTCTTCATCATCTATCAATGAGTGAGAGATCACATAACAACTCGCTACGTAGTCTTCGGATTCGTATGATGAATCTTCTCTATCGTTTTTGTCCTCAACAAAAGAACAAGCTGCCCCTGGCGTGTCCGTCTTCTTTGAAGTGTGCGGTGTTAGTGTATATGCCCTAGAGGCCATTACTATATCATACTAGTTTGTATATTACTTAATGGAAGCTTGGGATATTCACCTTGTATAAACAATCTTGCTCAATATAGTAGTATGCTACTTGGTTTGTTTCTACTTCAATGTGTATATGTGTTTATTTTAGTATATCACCTATACGCATTAGTGGAGCCCTTAGGATCTTTGCTTGATTACCAGCGTTGTGATGGCAGTCACACTAGTGGGGGCTGGGTAATCTATAAGCACATCCTTATGCAGGTCCCTAGTCGCAGGACTATCGAGACAGGGCATCGATACTCCGGAGTAGACTAGCGCATGCGCTTCTCATCCCAGTGTGGGAGATGGTCTGTCCCACAGCCATCAGTACGTCGTACTGGAGATAGTATGCGGGTGCTCGTTAGGTTACGAGTACACTGGACAGGACTCGTCGAGAACTGACCGGTTGGTATTATACCTATCGTCAGTTATCAGTTCCCAGGTGACATGAGTACAGCTTAGTCCGCTGACTTGACACTGTCATTTCGCCTCAAGTGTGTTCCCACTGTACTTTGATTACTACCCTACCACGGCTCAAAGGAGTCGTGCAAACAGGTAGTAGTTGGGTGCAGTCCCGAATCACTTGGTGGCAGTGACGGTTAGACAGGATTCGTCTATCCCGGTATTGGGGGTTGACATCGCACTGTGTCTAGGAGAGCCATTACACGAGTAGTCCCTGGCCAGGGCAATCGAGATATACTGGTAGGCTTCCAGTGTTATCTCAGGGTGTTTTGGGCTTCACTCCGACATGACTTGTACCGCTATTAGGGGACTGACGTTTACCGCCCTCCTAGGCCCGCCATGCGATGTATCAGACGAACAGACCGGACTGTACGAAGACTGTCACATTCAGGCTCAGTAGGAGTTCAGATGGGTTTCACCTCGTCAGTCTTCTTGTAGGCATCTACCTGGGGACCGTTACGCACAGCTAGTGCCGCTTGCGGTCTGTGGTTAAACCCACTGCCAGCGTAGTGTCGAGTCTTTAGAGTCCCACACAGAAAGCTATTCGCCTTTAGGCAAAAGAGTAGAGGTCGCATGGTTTTGCGACAGGTCGCATGGTTTTGCGACAGGGTTCGGTCACATCCGTGCACTTATGCACGTACGGTGTCCGGACAGTTAACACTAGCGGGCTTTGGTTTAAGCCAGATCCTAGTGTACGTTTTGGGATTGGATTTATCCAGCATGTATTCGTGTTCCTCGGAACGCGGATGCGGGTGTGTATGCACAGTTGACGGAGAGGCAGAGGCAGAGGATTCTCATTAGGGTTGTTGACTGTTGACTGTTGACTGTTGACTGTTGACTTTTTTGCTCAACCCTAATGAGAATATGATATGTAATTAACAATAATATTAATTAAGTATTATGGTGACATGGTTGTTGAGGGGTTGACTTGTTGACTTTGTTGACCGGTTGACTAGGTTGGACTAGTTGACCATCATGATGACAATGGCTATCATTTCATGGCAAAGACTTTTTACTTGCTTGTTTCTCTTGTGAGAAATGAGTGCATGAAATGATATGGCTATTGTAGCTTAAACCATTTACACAATACTTGATTACTATTTTTGTGATGATGGTTTTGGATTATGAGAGCCAAGAGAGAAAAGTCTTTCTCATTCTATCATTTTTCATTCTCTCTCTTGTGTTCTTGAGCTCTCATCTTCTTCCTCTTGCTCTCCCTCTCTTTAGTCTATGGTTCACTTGTCTCATGTGTTGAGAACCAAGAACCATAGAGAAAATCCCAACACACACTTCTCTACTCACTCTAGTTCATAAGGTTTAGCAAACCAAGTGAACTAGTTTCTTCAAAGACCGAAGAAGAAGCCAAAGGTAGAAGATTTCAGGTGGATCGATCTTCGGCGCAAGGAGACGACGGGGTGAAGCCGATCCGGACAATCATCAAGGCTTGAAGACGAAGGAGTTCAAGAAAGAAAGGTATAACCCCCTAACCGAGTAGTTAATAACTCCTAGTTAGGTTGTTAGTTAGATGTTTAACAAAGATCCGGTTTTGAGTCCATGTTACCACCTCTAGAAAATTGTTTTTCGTCAAATTCCGCATGCCCGAAAGTACCGGGAGAGGTAGCATGGACTTACAGTGGTATCAGAGCCTAGTTAAACTCTATCTAACATGTTAGCATAGTAGCTAGAAATTCGATCGGAGAAAAAGTCCCGAAATAAACCCGAAATTCAAAGTTGCTGTCGATTTTTAAAGTTCTGTAAAAATGATAAATTTCATCTTAAAAATCGGCTCAGGGTTTTTATTAAACACCCACGAAATTTGGTCCCACGAACCGGTCAAAGCGCCGCGGAAACGCGGCGGGAGCACGCTCCCGCCGCGGTTCCGCGGCCGAGTTGACTCGGCCGAGGTCCAAATTTTGTGCAGTGTTTTTCTGGGGTTGTTTTGGGATTTATGGAATATGTATTTTCTGCCCAGATTTTCCAGAACGAAAATTTTGTGTTTGGGGCCTAAAAATCCGTATTTTTGATCGAACTTCTAAAGACTTATGCTGACGGGTTTTATCTGTGATGTGATATTTGTATTGAACGTTTGCTAATCGCTATATGTCGATTAGTGGGGGTTATACAAATCTGTGATCTGTAATGACATTGGAATGTGTATATGAATTCATTGGATTGTCGCGGGTGAATAGCCGGGAGTTGTGAGACGAGAGTTTTCTTTTCTTTCAATTCATGTAAATTTGTAAATTGATGTAATAATTATTTGTATGGCCGAACAACCGGGTCGGGGTTGTAGCCGTCATTGTATAATTTCTTTTTACTGTTTTTGCTCCTAGGATAGACCCATGGAGGGGGTGCACAAACTACCGGGTATGCCGAAGTGCCGAGTGGCCTACTCACGGGGTTGAGGGAGGTTGCTTCGCTTCGGGTACTTGGCGGGTAGTTTGCCGCACCCGTAGGGGTCTTGGGTGGGGTTTTGGCTATTCACCGCGACCGTGTAATCTGCTTTTCGTTACAGGCTCGTACGAATTGCGGGTTCCTAGTATATCCAATGTATTCATCTGTGATCTGAAATGGCTATCATTGCAATGTATATCTATATATGATATTATTTAGGCGTTGTTTATGTTTTACAGCCGCGCTAGCCCAGCCCCCGCTCTGTCGTTAGTTAAGTAACCTAACGGGTAATGACAGGGCCCCGTGGCGATGCGAATGGCATAAGCGTACGTCATATTTTGGTTGTTTTCTGCAATGGTAGGATTTAATGATGGGACACATTAAAAGAACTAATGCAAGAATATCACGCATTAAAAGAACTAATGCAAGAAAATAAACCAAGTAAAAGTCGTTGGAACACTTTCGAAAAACCACTCGGTTCTTTTCAAAACTAACTTTTAAATGCGGAGCTTGAGCCATTCCTTTTAAAAGCTATCTCGTTCCATCGATCATATCAAGTTCACTACATTCACGGTTTTGCCAAAACCATCCGTAGCCCTCCATCATTTCAGTTAAATATTCGGTAGTATTCAAGCTATGTATTTTGACCTCACGCCAAGGCATAGTGATTGGTAGCTGCCGGATATTTATCTGTTGCATAGATAGAATGCGTTGGTTTGAGACAGTCGTACTACCATTTTGGCCTACGTCAAGGATAGGTACGGGTGGGTTCAAATTAACCTGGATAATGATGGGAAGAACTTGACATGTGACTTATGACATTTTGACCTCATGCCAAGGTCATAAGAGCATGGGGCAAAAATCCACATCGGGAGTTTCAAAAGAACTGAAACTTGCTAGTGTTGCATACCATTTGGAGTGTGATGATTCTGGTAGGATTCCTTCAGTTTCGTCACGCGATGATATTTGGATCCCGATCCTACTGTGAGTATATGCTACTCCTCGGGAAATTTCTCAATTAACGATCAATGCTATAAACCAAGTAGGTGTCTAGAAAGGTGTTAGCGGGGATACGCCCCCAGGGAAAAGAGGTTCTTAAATTAAGGAACTTAGCGAAAGCGTTGGAAAACCTCCCTCGAAGTACCGACACCAGCCTGGCCGAACGGTTAAGCAAGTATTGTCAGGTGAGATTGATCCTGACTAATTCTTCCTTTTTGGTTTGAGGAGGGATTCGAGAAACAGTGGGAGCCATCCTGTTTAGACAAACTAAAAACCACTCTAAACTTGCAAGAGCATCATGCTGAGTGTTTCTTCTTCTCTCTCCTAATTGCAGCGACCAATCGACATGACTGGACTTAAGTTACTTCTAGATAAAAACATACTGACAAGGCCAAACTACAAAGATTGGCTCAGGAATGTCAAAATGGCAATCACTTACGACAAGCTGGGGTATCTTCTTACCACCAAAGCTCCCCCTGTCCCAGGTCCCACCTCCAGCATCGCGGATAAGGAAATCCGTAAGACTTGGGAGATTGATAGCGCGAAGGCCAAGTGCCTCGTACTTGCCTCTATAGACAACGAACATCAGAGGAGGCACGAGAATATGGACCTCGAATCCATATTTCTCCATACAAAAGAACTGTATGGAGAGCAATCTCGTATCGCAAGATACGAAGTGTCGAAGAAGTTATTTTCGGCAAGGTTGGCCATCGGATCATCGGTAGCGGAACACGTGCTTAAGATGATTGGCTTCATTGAGGAGCTCGCGGAACTTGGGACCACGTTGGAGAATGAGCTCTATACGGACTTGATTCTCCAGTCCCTTCCTTCCACTTACGCCCAGTTTATCCTGAACTTCAACTTACAAGAAAAGGAAGTTGAACTTTCAGAACTCCTCAACATGCTGAGGAGCGCAGAGGGCACCCTACAGAAAGGTAGGGAAACATCCACTTTGTTTGTAGGAGGATCTTCCTCTTCTTGGTCCAAGGCGAAAGCCAAGGGAAAGAAGAAGAAAGCCCCCGCCAAACCAAGGGGCGGTGTTAGTAAAGTGGATACGAAGGGAAAAGCAAAAGCAACAAAGAAAGCGGGGCAGCTTGTGGATAAAGAAGAATGCTTCTATTGTCATAAGAAAGGACACTGGAAGAATGATTGCAGGGCTTGGAAAGCCAAGACACAGGAATTGAAGCAGGTTGCGGCTTCAACTTCAGGTGTGTATGTTATTGAAAACTGTCTTTCAATAAACTCTACTTCCTGGGTATTGGATACCGGATCAGGATCTCATATCTGTAATTCTTTGCAGGCGTTGAGAAACCGTAGGGTTTTGAAGGCAGGTGACATGACCCTCAAAGTTGCAAACGGAGCTAGCATGGATGCTAAGGCCGTGGGGGACTATCACCTGGGAATGTCAGATGGACATGTTTTGGTTTTACGTAATTGCTTTTTTGTACCCAACGCAACTTGTAATATCATTTCTGTATCTTTGGTTTCTAAAGAAGGTTATGAATTTGCGTTTGTAAGCAATGTTGTAAACATTCACCTTAATCAAGTTCTGATTGGGTCAGGTACATTAAGCAATGGTATATACGTATTAAACCAACCACAGATTTTCAATGTCCAGAATACACACAAAAGAAAGTCTCCGGAAATAAATCAGACTTTCTTATGGCATTGTAGACTGGGTCACATAAATGAGAGAAGGTTGACGAAGTTACATACAGAAGGATATTTGAATCCGTTAGAATATCAATCGTATGCCACTTGTCAATCCTGTCTCAAAGGAAAGATGACAAAGACTCCGTTCACTGGACACGGAGTAAGAGCGAGCGAGCTCTTGGGACTCGTACACAGCGACGTGTGCGGTCCAATGTCTACACATGCGCGAAGCGGTTATTCTTACTTCATTACTTTTACGGATGACTTTTCAAGGTACGGTTATGTCTTTTTAATGAAACATAAGTCCGAAGCCTTTGGAAAATTCCAGGAATATAAGAATGAAGTAGAAAAACAAACCGGCAAAAGTATCAAGATTCTAAGATCGGATCGAGGTGGTGAATACTTGAGTGTCGAGTTCCTGGACTATTTAAAAGAGAACGGAATTCTCTCTCAGCTTACTCCTCCATACACTCCGCAACATAACGGTGTATCGGAGAGACGGAACCGAACCCTATTGGATATGGTACGGTCCATGATGAGTAACACTGAGTTACCGCGATCATTCTGAGGGTATGCGCTAGAATCAGCTGCATACCTTTTGAACCGAGTTCCGACTAAGACTGTGCCTACCACTCCATATGAAATATGGAGTGGGAAGAAACCCTATCTTCAATATCTGAAGATCTGGGGATGTCCGGCTTTTGTCAAAAAGCAGCATGCGGACAAACTCGAGGCATGCTCAGTACTGTGCAAGTTTGTGGGATACCCAAAGAACTCCAGGGGGTATCTATTCTATTACGCAGAGGAACAAAAGATCATTGTTTCTCGTAATGCCCATTTTCTGGAACACCAGTTCTTAGAAAAGGAAACAAGTAGGAGCGAAATAGAACTGGAAGAAATTCCAGAACCACAGACTATTACTGAAAGCTTAGTGGAACCAGAGGGTTCAAAACAACAGGACATTCCTACGCCGCTCCGCAGAAGTAGTAGGCAGTCTCATCCGCCCGAGAGATACTACGGTTTTCTCATAGACGGGGATAGAGAGGATTGCATCATAGATTATGATGAGCCTACTAGCTTCCAGCAGGCCATTCAGAGCGTTGACTCGGTAAAATGGCTGGATGCAATGCGGACCGAAATGGAGTCCATGTACACCAACAAAGTATGGACGTTGGACATTGCTCCAGACGGGGTAAAACCCGTAGGATGCAAGTGGATCTTCAAAAGGAAGATTGGTGTAGATGGACAGGTTGAGACCTATAAAGCTAGACTGGTTGCAAAGGGTTTTTGCCAAAGACCTGGTTTGGACTATGACGAGACCTTTTCTCCAGTAGCTATGCTGAAATCCATTCGGATCCTTCTTGCCATTGCTGCCTTCCACGATTATGAGATTTGGCAGATGGACGTAAAGACCGCTTTTCTAAATGGAAATTTAGAGGAGTGTGTCTATATGGACCGGCCAGAGGGTTTCATTCAGAGTGGGAGCAGCGGAAAGGTGTGCAAGTTGCTTAAGTCCATTTACGGACTAAAGCAGGCGTCGCGGAGTTGGAACATCTGTTTTGATGAAACGGTCAAGGAATTTGGCTTTATCAAAAATCCAGATGAACCATGCATCTATAGTATATTTGTAGCGAGAACTGTAGTATTCCTCGTTTTATACATGGATGACATTCTCTTAATAGGAAATGGCATTCCTATGCTACAATCTGTCAAGGGGTTCTTGTCACACAGGTTCTCCATGAAAGACCTGGGTGATGCCTCATACATCCTGGGGATCCGGATCCATCGTGATAGATCCAAGAGGATATTAGGACTTTCACAGTCCAGGTACATCGACACCATACTGAAAAGATTCAGTATGGAAGATTCCAAGCGCGGTAATCTACCGGCTTGTCACAGGATCACCCTCTCCAAAGAGATGTCTCCCAAGACTGATTTGGAAAGGGATCGCATGTCTATTATACCCTACGCTTCTGCGATAGGCTCTATAATGTATGCGATGTTGTGTACCAGACCGGATGTAGCTTATGCACTGAGTGTGGTAAGCCGGTATCAGTCAAACCCTGGGGAGAAACACTGGATAGCGGTTAAGAACATTCTCAAGTACCTGAGAAGGACTAAGGAGATGTTCTTGGTGTATGGCGGAAAAGACCTCCAGATCGAGGCCTTTGCTGACTCCAGCTTCCAGAGTGACAAGGATGATTCCAAGTCCATGTCGGGTTTTGTCTTTACCCTCAATGGAGGGGCGGTGTGTTGGAAGAGTTCCAAACAGGAAATCGTTGCAGACTCGACGATGGAAGCGGAATACATCGCTGCATCTGATGCCGCAAAAGAAGCTGTCTGGATGAGGAAGTTCTTGAAAGAACTTCAGGTGGTTCCGTCTATTGTTGATCTAATACCTCTGTATTGCGACAACAACGGGGCTATAGCTTTAGCGAAGGAACCCAGGTCCCATCAGAGATCCAGACACATCTTGAGGCGGTATCACCTGATCAGGGAGATCGTGGATCGCCAGGAGATCGAGGTTCGGAGGGTCGCTTCAGAAGATAACACTGCAGATCCATTCACCAAGGCCTTGCCCCAGACTCAGTTCGAGCGGCTGATCGAGATGATAGGTCTTCGATACGCCAGTACATGGCCTTATTGCAAGTGGGAGATTGTTAGTGTATATGCCCTAGAGGCCATTACTATATCATACTAGTTTGTATATTACTTAATGGAAGCTTGGGATATTCACCTTGTATAAACAATCTTGCTCAATATAGTAGTATGCTACTTGGTTTGTTTCTACTTCAATGTGTACATGTGTTTATTTTAGTATATCACCTATACGCATTAGTGGAGCCCTTAGGATCTTTGCTTGATTACCAGCGTTGTGATGGCAATCACACTAGTGGGGGCTGGGTAATCTATAAGCACATCCTTATGGAGGTCCCTAGTCGCAGGACTATCGAGATAGGGCATCGATACTCCGGAGTAGACTAGCGCATGCGCTTCTCATCCCAGTGTGGGAGATGGTCTGTCCCACAGCCATCAGTACGTCGTACTGGAGATAGTATGCGGGTGCTCGTTAGGTTACGAGTACACTGGACAGGACTCGTCGGGAACTGACCGGTTGGTATTATACCTATCGTCAGTTATCAGTTCCCAGGTGACATGAGTACAGCTTAGTCCGCTGACTTGACACTGTCATTTCGCCTTGAGTGTGTTCCCACTGTACTTTGATTACTACCCTACCACGGCTCAAAGGAGTCGTGCAAACAGGTAGTAGTTGGGTGCAGTCCCGAAGCACTTGGAGGCAGTGACGGTTAGACAGGATTCGTCTCTCCCGGTATTGGGGGTTGACATCGCGCTGTGTCTAGGAGAGCCATTACACGAGTAGTCCCTGGCCAGGGCAATCGAGATATACTAGTAGGCTTCCAGTGTTATCTCAGGGTGTTTTGGGCTTCACTCCGACACGACTTGTACCGCTATTAGGGGACTGACGTTTACCGCCCTCCTAGGCCCGCCATGCGATGTATCAGACGAACAGACCGGACTGTACGAAGACTGTCACATTCAGGCACAGTAGGAGTTCAGATGGGTTTCACCTCGTCAGTCTTCTTGTCGGCATCTACCTGGGGACCGTTACGCACAGCTAGTGCCGCTTGCGGTCTATGGTTAAACCCACTGCCAGCGTAGTGTCGAGTCTTTAGAGTCCCACACAGAAAGCTATTCGCCTTTAGGCAAAAGAGTAGAGGCCGCATGGTTTTGCGACAGGTCGCATGGTTTTGCGACAGGGTTCGGTCACATCCGTGCACTTATGCACGTACGGTGTCCGGACAGTTAACACTAGCGGGCTTTGGTTTAAGCCAGATCCTAGTGTACGTTTTGGGATTGGATTTATCCAGCATGTATTCGTGTTCCTCGGAACGCGGATGCGGGTGTGTATGCACAGTTGACGGAGAGACAGAGGCAGAGGATTCTCATTAGGACTGTTGACTGTTGACTTTTTTGCTCGACCCTAATGAGAATATGATATGTAATTAACAATAATATTAATTAAGTATTATGGTGACATGGTTGTTGAGGGGTTGACTTTGTTGGCTTGTTGACTTTGTTGACCGGTTGACTAGGTTGGACTAGTTGACCATCATGATGACAATGGCTATCATTTCATGGCAAAGACTTTTTACTAGCTTGTTTCTCTTGTGAGAAATGAGTGCATGAAATGATATGGCTATTGTAGCTTAAACCATTTACACAATACTTGATTACTATTTTTGTGATGATGGCTTTGGATTATGAGAGCCAAGAGAGAAAAGTCTTTCTCATTCTATCATTTTTCATTCTCTCTCTTGTGTTCTTGAGCTCTCATCTTCTTCCTCTTGCTCTCCCTCTCTTTAGTCTATAGTTCACTTGTCTCATGTTTTGAGAACCAAGAACCATAGAGAAAATCCCAACACACTCTTCTTTACTCACTCTAGTTCATAAGGTTTAGCAAACCAAGTGAACTAGTTTCTTCAAAGACCGAAGAAGAAGCCAAAGGTAGAAGCTTTCTGGTGGATCGATCTTCGGCGCAAGAAGACGACGGGGTGAAGCCGATCCGGACAACCATCGAGGCTTGAAGACGAAGGAGTTCAAGAAATAAAAGTATAACCCCCTAACCGAGTAGTAAACAACTCCTAGTTAGGTTGTCAGTTAGATCTTTAACAAAGATCCGGTTTTGAGTCCATGTTATCACCTCTAGAAAATTGTTTTTCGTCATATTCCGCAAGCCCGAAAGTACCAGGAGAGGTAGCATGGACTTACATGCGGCTGTAGTGGGTTTACTTTCCACTTTTCAGACAGTGCGAACTTTCCTTGTAGGTACTGATCCTCGATCCATCCCTTAAAGATGAAACAGTCCTCGATCGGGTGACTTACCGTGTGGTGGTAAGGGCAATAATCGGGATTATTAAGATCGCCTGGCTGCAACAGACGTTTTGGACTCGGCAGATTGATGAGTCCGTTGCGCGTGGCCAGCTCGAACAGTTTCCTTGTTTTATTCTGAGAAAACGAGTAATGACGTCCCAGTCTCTCCTCGAGGGATGGGCGTGGACGCATGCTGTTTTGGCGAGCAACCGGCTTTGATTTGCTCGGCTGTTGTTGAGTATTGGCGACGACGATCGCTTTTCCTTTCCCCTTCTCATTTCGAGAGTCCGGTTTTGGAGGAGACGGTCCATGGCCCATCTGGTCCATTTAGGCTAATTTGTCAATCAAGGCCTGGAAAGTGGTCGGCCTGAAGAACATCACGAATTGGGATATAGTCGCCTGCGAATCGAGAGTGCCTACGAACATTCCCACCGCTTGCACTTCTTCAATACGTTGTTCGCATTTCGACCATAGGTTCCGCCATCGTGTTGCATATTGGACCCACGCTTCGCCTGGCCTTATCCTGTCATTGATTAGTGCTGTTATCGGGGTGCGCTCGCTAGCGCTCGCGAATCTCTGTGTAAACAGCAGCTCCATCTCCGTAAATGTCTTGATAGAGTCATTTGGGAGTTTAGAGTACCACTCAAATGCCGTTTCCGACAGGCTGCCAACAAACTGGCGGAGCAGCAATTTATCATCACCACCAGTGTTGCCGCACATGGCTATGAATTGAGCGACGTGCTGATGCGGATTTCCTGTCCCTTTATATACGTGGAACTTAGTGATCGTATATCCCGGCAGGTAACTGATTTGGTCATACCAGCTCGGATAGGGTCGTCCGGTCCTAACAATTTGCCCAGCCGCTTCACTCGCCTGATGAGCTCGTATTTGCTGAGCTATATAGTCATCCAGTGCGACTTTGGAAATGGTTTCTTCCTTGGCTGCTGAAAGAGCCGGAGGAGGATTCGATGTCTCTCCTTTGTCATCTTCAAGGACAATCGGAGGATCTTCAGCAGGAGGATCTTGCTGGATCATCATCCCTACCATATCCTGGAAGAGAAGCGCCATTTGTTTTATGTTAGCCGCTTGCTCTGCGGCTTCTTTGTCCTTCTTTTCGAGGACTCTGCGTAGGTAGTCAGCGTCAGTTTCTTGTTCATGACGCTGCTCTGATGATGCCTCCGAGCTTTCTTTTGGCCCGGTAAGTGCGCCCATTGCAGTCATCATCTCCTGAAGCTTCTGTTGCTGCTCCTGGGCTTTCGTCACAAATCGGGTGAGCTATCGGCGACCCGTCGAAGCACGGCTTTCCCCCTTTCCAGAAGCCATATAAACAGTGTGCCATCATGCCCCCAGACTTGGGGTGTTTGTGCTCAACGCGTTTACGGTTCTCCATGTTCACAGGGGCTTTTTGCGACCTCCTTCTCTTTTGAGTGGTTGAAGTTGAGGGGGCCGTTGTAGTGGGCACCCAAGTAGCCGTTGCTTTTTGTGGCTTGACGGAGTAATCCTTCCCATGCCGAACCTTCATCGTTTTCTGTCGGCGGAGATAGTCTTGATCAATCACCGACTCCTGGATCTGTCGCCAGACCTTGTAAATTTTAGTGGGTAGCCGTTGAGGGGGCTGCTCCAGCTTCTTCTCTGGAGTATCCTCCACAGGTGAAGGAGTTCTCTTCAGCACCGCAGTAGGAGAGTTTCTGCGCATCGTGTTCAGCAATTCAAAGCTGTTCCCGGTTGGAACAGCAGCATCGATCCCCACCGTTGGAGCTGGCGGAGTTATCTCAGAGGGGGAGTTTCCCCCAGCCTTCCTCACTCGGCGCCAGTGGCGACGTCGAGCATGTCGTGCAGATGAGATCACCTCCGTAGTTGTAGCTTCGGGTATCGCGGGTTTGCAGACGTTCTGTCCCAGTCTGTTGAAAATTGAGGTATTGAAGCTGGGCGACCCGTTGAGAGGGGTCGCGGCAGTGGTAAGCCGATCAAAGACCGACTTCTTTGGGGCTTCTTGCAACGTCATTGTGGCTTTGAAGCTCAACGGTAGGAGCATGGTCCCGAAGAATAATCCAGTGGTGGCCTGAGTTACCTGCTCCACTGGCATCTTGAAAAGGGAGGCCGCTCGGGGCCCATAAGTCACTCCTCCAGCAAGGACGGAGCGAGAGTTGCAGTTGCAGGCAGTGCAGTTTGAAGCCATTGATCTTCTATCTTCTGCACGGAGCAAGACACCAAATCTTAATACCTTGAATCCACAGGCAACCACAGCGAATCGCGATTTGTTCGCGAACATGACACACGAAGTGTGGAGTGGAAAGAGGAAAAGGTCCCACCGGGCATGCCAGAATCTGTTCCCCTCCGAAAGATGGCCAAGACAGACTGTCTTGCCTGAGATTCGGGGCAGATGCTATTTGGTTTTATCCGTCCACCTCTCCGAAGATGCCAAGTTGATTTATGGCACCGTGTATCGGAGGTTTAGACGGATGCGGCCGATGTAGCAGACTTCGTCAGATTCCCCCTCACGTGAGGGGTTTTTGATTGTGGGTACGCTCTTCCCTGCAGGCACAAGCCCCTGCAGTTAATTACGCTACCGCATCGCGGTAACAACTTTCTCCTTCTCCAGAATTTCACTTCGTGTCATGGGTGTTTGTTTTGTTTGTGGTTGCCCGTGGATTGTATACGGAGACTAATTTATGTCGTCGCCCGTAGGACGTGGATTAGTCCAAATCCGTATTTTCTTAGATTTAGGTTTGGTGTTTTGGTTTGAGGATACGTTAGCCATATTTGAGGCTAAGATCGACTCAAACGTTTGTTAAGGATACGTTAGTCCAGTTTGAGACTAAGATCAACATAACGGGATCGTTTAGATCCGACAAAAGAGCATTTGGACTCTATTGTTCTAGTTTAGGGACATAGTGGTCCATTGCCAGTTTAGGGACATGGTGGTCCATTGCATGTATGGCCGTCGGGACCCATCACCTCTCTGACGTCGTTGAAGGATTACAACGACATATATCAGAGGAGTTCAGAGATGTACTCTTGAACCAAAGTTGGTTGGGAGATCTACAGTCCAATTTGGGACTAAAGTCTATTTGAAGGTTTTGGTTTAAGGATACGTTAGCCATATTCGAGGCTAAGATCAACTTAAACGTTTTTTAAGGATACGTTAGTCTAGTTTGAGACTAAGATCAACTTAACCGGATCGTTTAGATCCGACAAAAGAGCATTTGGGCTTTATTGCTCCAGTTTAAGGGCATAGCGATCCGTTTAATATATGGCCGTCGGGACCCATCACCTCTCTGACGTCGTTGAAGGATTACAACGATAGGTGTCAGAGGAGTTCAGAGATGTACCCTTGAACCAAAGTCGATTGGAGGGGATCTATAGTCCAATTTGGGACTAAAGTCTGTTTGAAGGTTTAAGGATACGTTAGCTATATTTGAGGCTAAGATCGACTTAAACGGGATCGTTTAGATCCGACAAAAGAGCATTTGGCGGCTCTATTGTTCCAGTTTAGGGACGTAGTAGTCCATGTTCCAGTTTAGGGACATAGAGGTCCATGTTCCAGTTTAGGGACATAGAGGTACATTGTATGTATGGCTGTCGGGACCCGTCACCTCTCTGACGTCGTTGAAGGATTACAATGACAGATATCAGAGGAGTTCAGAGATGTTCCCTTGAACCAGGTGTAAATTGATTTGAAAGAGCAGCCATGCTCAGTCAATTTAATTTGAGGACTTACGGCCATGATTAGGCTAAGTCCAGTTGAGAATATTCAACGTTCTTATCTTTAGCCTATTAGGCCTGTGCTAGGGCTTTGCCCCTGTTTGATAATGCACTGCATTTTCTGTTGGCCTGCTAGGCCTTTTTGATTTGGGCTCTGTCCCTTTATGAATGATGCAGAGCATCTGTTTGGGCTCTGCCCTTCTTTAAAATAATGCATTGCATTTAATTTGGCCTGTTAGGCCTTTTTTAATTGGGCTTGGCCCTTCTATAAATAATGCAGTGCATTAATTGTCTGATATTGGCTTATCAGGCGCTTTGCGCCAATTATTGAGTGCAAGCGCATGTGGAGGTGACACGTGTCACGCTAGCGCAGTGCGCTGTGCCAGTGCGCTGCGTTGTTGCGCTGTGGCACGTGGCGCGCTCTGGTGAGTTGCGCTAACTTTAAAGAGCAATGCTCTATTTTAAAAAAAAACGCATAGCGCCGGTGGTTATGGTGCTGACACGTGGCTTGCGCCAACCCAGGAGCGCAACAGTGCAGTTTTTGCAAGTGCAAGGCATTGTTTCAATAACTTGATCCAATTTTGGATTCAAGAAAAGAATATTTAAGATTCCAGAATCAATGGTTCATAAAAAAGTGCAAGGCACTGTTATTATTTATTTTTTATTGAAGATCATTGATCTTGTTCTTAGATCAATGATCTATTCAGAAGAAATTCTTCTTTTTATAAAGGTTTTTTACCTTTTTTCTCTTCTTGAGCTCTTCTCCAAATTCTTCAGAGTTCTCTCTATTCTCTATGTTGTTGTTTTTTGATTTTAATCCTGATCTCCATTGAATTGGGGTCTAGGGGCATTTATATAGTACCCATTAATTTGTTAAAGAGATCATTCTCTGAGTGATTTGGGAAATTTTCCCCACCGTTGGATCTTTGATCCAAGGGCTTCTGTTTTACAGAAGACAATCTTCTTGTTTTAACAAGAACAGAAAGATCTTACTGGAATTTTAATTTTGTTTGGCGCAAACGCATCTGCGCTTGACACGTGTTGCGCAGCGCAGAGCGCAGCGCAACTGCGCTGGCGCAACTGCGCTTCCACGTGTCGCGCAGCGCACAGCGCAGCGCAACTGCGCTTGCGCAACTGTGCTGACACGTGTCGCGCAGCACTTGCGCAACTGAAGCGTTACTTCCTTTAATTTTTGTTTTAAATAGAGCCTTGCTCTGATTGGGCGCGCTGCCTTGGACGCTGCGTTGACGTATCAGCTTTTGACACGTGGCGCGTTGCGCGTAGCACAAGGGATTTGAAGCGTTGCTTCACTTTTTGAATTTTTGAAATTCAAACAGAGCTTTGCTCTGATTGGGGGAAACAGTGCTGAAAGGTAGGGAACGAAGAAAAGCAATTAGCCGAAGTGTGTTGTACAGAAGATAAGAAATAAAGACATATAAAGGGATTATAGTAAGGGCAAAGGAAATTGCGACTACTATCATTCACGACGAATCCGCGTATACCCCTGCCACTCATACTTCCCTTTTGGATTTCTCCATAACACTCCCTATCGCTACGAAGATCCATATTGCTTGGATATGACATCGTATAGTTATATACGAACTCGAAGGAACTTGTTTCACTTCGAGAATGGTTTCCAGTTCGGGAGAAATTGAATAGGATTATTCGGATGTCTTTTCTCTTTACCTTCTCTCAGGTTGCGACGGCTCCTGGTATTAGGAGAGTACACCAATTACGCTTATTGGATAGTCTTCTTCTAAATCTTAGGCTGGTGCCGAAAGTTAGGGAAGGAAGAAAACCAATTAGCCTAAGTATGGTGTACAGAAGGTAAGAAGTAAAGACATATAAAAGGATTGGAGTGAGGGCAAGAAAATATACTGTTACTCTCATGAATCTAGATAGTGGAAGAGGCATTACTAGGAATACCCGGCCACCCCTTTTGAAACATTTTCATGTTTCAGTTTTACTGTGCGGTGTTAATTGAAAACTGTTTTCCCAATTAGATTCTCACTCCAGGGTATGTATTTACCAGACTTGATTCTCACATCTGTATGACGTTACAGATGCTGAGTGGGAGTAAGATATTGAGAATTGGGTGATTAGATCCTCTATATATCATAATTCTTTGTAATTTGTGATATTTAAGGAAATCACCTGGGTTTTGCCTAACCGGAAATATTTTGTTTTGAATATCCGTTGTTATGCACCAATTTCAAACTGATATATCTGTACGTTTATTTTATAAAGTGAGATATAACTTTTTGAAATTATGCCTATGACATTTACCTATATCAGTTGGTGGTTAGGTAAGGGGAATTCAACAGCGGTGTAATTCTTCTTAACCATAGCACAGTTTTTAACCTACGACGTATAAGGTTTGATTTATTAAACCCAGGAAACTTATACAAAGTATTGTATGTTGTCCGATGTCCGTTAGGACAAAGGGGTTGATACTCATACTATATTCTATTTACTTATGACTTCTTTGGTTTTAGACAATTATTTCGTTGAAATACAAGGTCCAAATTTTGAGAAGTTATAGATATAAGAATAAAGTAGAGAACCATATATTGCAAGTATCAGGATTCTTCGAGACGATCGAAAATGTAGATACTTATGCTAGGCATTCCGTTGTAAGTAATATATTTGAGAACTTGTTTCTCTCTCAGGTTACTCATCCGTGAGTACGCTCCTTGATAAGTAATGCTGCTTGGACTTCTTCCATTTAGTCGATATGCACTGGAAACAACTGCTTGATTTTTGAATCTGGTTCCAATTAAATTAGTGCATTTTTTTCTAAATTAGATATAGAATGAATTCATATCTTAACGATGTTAAGGTATATGGAGTTGTCCGGTTTATGCTTATCCAATACCTTTGTATTGTGTTTATAGACTACCCAGCCCCAACTAGTGTAACTACCATCACAACGCTGGTAGTCAAGCAAAAATCTTAAGGGCTTTATCAATATGTATTAGTGATATGTTAAAAGAAACATATACACATATTAAGATAGAATCAAACCAGATAGCATACTATCATGTTAAGAAAGACTGTTATTATATCCGTGTATATCCCAAGCTTCCAAAATGTAATATACAATACAGTACTATACAATAATGGCCTCTAGGGCATATATCACTAACAATCTCCCACTTGCACTAAGACCATATATTGGTATATCACAGACCCAAAGAGATAGAATAACACAAAGAATATAATACTAGAATATACATATCGAAATACATATATGTACATTATTAAATCAATACATGATTTAATAATCTGGCTCAATCCCGAGCCGGCTAGTATTATCAACCATCCGATCGAAAGTCTGGGTAACTAATACAATCATTCGATCGGAACCCTGCACGTATCAAAATACGGCTACTACATCATTTCGCCTGAACCAGGAAACCCTCTGTGTGGGACTCTAAAGACTTGTCAATACGCTGGCAGTGGGTTTAACCACAAGCACGTCAGCGACACTAGCAATACGTAACGGCTACCCAGGTATTGATCGAAAGGAAGGCCGACGAGCAAACTCATCCGAACTCCTGCTGAGACTGTCTGTGACAATCTCCATACAGTCTGGTCTGTTTGTCTAAGAGTATCGCATATTGTGTCTAGGGGATGGATAAAGTCAGATCCCTAATAACGCGATATTTCGTGTCGGTGTAAAGCCCATCATCCACTGAGAAACTACTGATCCAAATAATTAATTCTCGTCTACCTTGTCTAAGGATTTCTGGTGATGGCCACCCGTGCACAGCGCGACATCAACACACAATACCGGGAGAGACGAATCACCGACGATCCGCTCACTTCCTCCATGTGGCTCAGGGCTGTATCCAACTAAAAACTGTTTGCACGACTCCTTTGAGCCATGGTAGGGTAGTAATCAAAGCACAATGGGAACTCACACGAGACAAATGACGATCTCAGGTCGACAGACTAACATGTACTCATGTCACCTGAGAACTGCTATCTGACAATTGGTATAATACCATCTAGCATGTTCCCGGTGAGTCCGTCCTTGTAACTCATAACCCAATGAGCATATGTATACTATCATAGGTGACTAACTGACATCAAAGGCTTGTGAGACCGGCCACCGCCCTTCTTTGGTGTCTCGAAAAGTATACACTAGTCTATTATGGAGTATCGATGCCCAATCTCGATACTCCCTCGACTAGGGACATTTAAGAATGTGCTTATAGACCACCCACCTCCCACGTATATGATCGCCATCATAATACTGGTAGTCAAGAAAGAATCATATGGGCTCTATCAACATGTAATAGTGATCTGTAATACCACATAATGCATGTACATAATGATAAAGACAAACCAGATAGCATACTATCATTATAAGTAAGACTATTGTGCCCGTATAGGGCATCCCTCAATCATCACAATCGCGTGCATGCGATTACAATAATTGACTTGAGGGCACTATATCCAACATCTATGATGCACTGGTTCTATCCAAGTAGCTTAGAGATGTCCTCATTCACGCTCTGCAAAACCACGAGCAGTACCAGGCTCGCTTCGCGGAAATCAATATGAAAGAAGCTCAGTACGCTCTGCACACAACTGCGGTCGCATTTAAAGATGAAAATCTGCTATTAGGGACGGCTGAGCATAACGGTCGCTTTATGTGATAGGGTACAGTAACGGAGATCGATTAATCGCATATTGATTGATCCGGGATCCAACATAATGAACTTGCAGACTCTAAAGACTTTATCAATAGACGTCTGACGCCTTTCAAGGGAAAGGGTTTTCTTCCAAGGCTTCAATCAAAACTGCCAGCAAGTTCTGGTATTCATAGCTTTGCCAATCAGATTTGGGGACCTACAAACGGAAGTTAAGATATACGTGATCGATGCCGACACGTCCTATAAGATTCTCCTAGGGTAACCATGGCTTCACGATTACGGCATCGTTCCGTCAACACTCCATCAATGTATAAAGTATACCAAAAATGGCGAAGAAAGACGCGTTGATGGAGACCTACAACCGTTTGGTGTACATGAAGTCTGATACGAAGATTCTCGGTATTTTATGAACCCCCAAAATGTTGAGCCGCGGTCAACTAAAAACAAGATGGCCTAAAGTCTCAAAAACAAATCTGAGCCGCGGTCAACTAAAGACAAGAGGGCCCAAGGTCTCAAAAGCAAATCTGAGCCGGTCGTCACCTTCAAAAGTAAAAAATCCCCAAGTGCGCCTGCATCTCGGCAGTGACACTGATGAATCCGACGTCGAAAGCCCGTCCCTCCGTAAAACTCGTCCGCATTTCGGTAATGATACGGACGAATCTGATACTGAAAGCCTATCTGACAACAAAATTCGCCCTCATCTCGGCAGCGATACCGAAGAATCGGAGGAAGAGGACCCGTCTTGCAATAGTTGTGCTGATCAGGCTCTCATGCAAAAAGAAAAGCTAAGAGAAACCTTCGAAGTCACAGAAGGGTCCCTATCCATCACAAGGGTTCCGAAACAAATGTGCAAAGAGTTTGACGTGTTGCCAGTCTCCACCGTGGACCATCTGAAACCCTTCTACGTTCCCGAAAGAAACAGCGTGCAAAAGAGCATCCTGTTTTATGGGTCGAACCCTGTCGTGCAGCCGGACGATTTTTCCGCCACATGCCTTCTCTATGAGAGAGGTATAAGAGACATCCAAAACCCCAGATATTATGCACCCGAGATGCTAGAATATTTCAAAAAGTGCGAATGTCGGTTATACCAAACGGACCCCGAAACGAAGTTTTATGAGGGGTTATGGCATCCACCTCAGGTCCGATCGCTCATTGATGGATGAGTCCCAGATAGACGTAGCATAGGTTTTATTCAAACCGATGTCAAATCATTCTACATGATTCATGTTGGTGAAACCAGTGAAAAGTTGAATGATATTGACGAGCTAGCCGAGCCAGAAGAAGCCCCTTGTTCCCTTATTAATTAAACACAATAATAAGAGCTAAGCTCTGTTTAAACACAATAAGGCAGCGCCTCACATGCTCCCCATGTAAGTGCCAGCGCCAACCTCTTATAGCATTAAATCCTACAGCGGCGCCTCACGTGAAGTTCACGTAAGCGCGGACGTGCAAAGCACATGGTGCCTATTATATAAGAATTAAATTCTTAGGCGGCGCCCACGTGTATAGTGTTAGTTATATATATGCCCTAGAGGCCATGGTTGTACATATGATGTATTTTATAGTGGATGCTTGGATATATATAGAGAGAGAGGACTATCTTGCTCGATATGATAGTATGCTATCTGGTTTCACTTTGTCTAAACATGTTGACTTATATTGGTTTACTGTCATGCACTCACATGTTGATAAAGCCCTTAGGATATGTACTTGACTACTAGGACTATGATGCAGATCATACTAGTGGGGCCAGGGTAGTCCAAGAGTACATCCTATAATTGTTCCTAGTCGAGGGTGTATTGAGACAGGGCATCGATACTCCAGAGTAGACTAGCGTATACGCATCTTGACCCATATGATGGGCGATGGATGATCCCACATCCATTGGTGTTTGACATCAAAGATGGTATACGGGTGCTCAGTGGAGACTGGGTACACTGAACGGACTCGCCAAGAACTCCTAGCTGGTATTATACCTATCGTCAGATAGCAGTTCTCTGGTGACACTGGTACAGGTTAGTCTATAGACCCGAGATCATCATAGAGACTTGTGTGATTCCCACTGTGCTTTGATTTCCACCTTACCACATTCATGAGAACGTGCAAAACGGTGGCTTTTGCGTATAGTCCCGAATCACATCGAGGCAATGAGCGATAGGAGGGGTTTCGTCTCTCCCGGTATTGGGGGTTGATGTTGCGCTGTGTTCGATTGGCCATAACTGGAAGTCCCTGGCCAGGGCTGATATGGAGATATACTGGTAAGTGTTATCAGTAGTTTCTCGACCCGTTATGAGCCTCACATCGACACGATTATCGGTTACTGGGGTCTGACATTTACCACCCTTAGACTGGATATGCGACATATCAGATGAAGAGACGGGACTGTACGGTAGTGTTACTGATTGGATTCACATGAGTGTGTCCAGACTTGCTTGTTTATCTTCTGATCGCTCAATACCTGGGTGGCTGTTACATTTAGCTGACCGCTTGCAGCTTGTGGGTGTTTGATATGATCATCTCCTACCGCCGGCGTATTGACGAGTCTTTAGAGTCCTACACAGAGGTTTCCTGGCTCAGGCGAAACGGAGTAGGAGCACATATGTGATATGTGCGGGACCGAGATTAATACGATATGTGATACCGTATTCTATTCTCGCGATATGTGATATCGGCCGGTTATATGTGATATAGCCGGGTTATCGGATCAAGTGTTGATTCGATAAATTGATACATATTATATTGTCGGTTATATGTAATATAGCCGGATTATTAAATCAAGTATTGATTTAACAATTTAATGTATAATTATATATGTGATATATTACATTACATTAACTAGTATAAGCTCACTTAAGCAATTCTTTTTCTCACTTAGGATACATTGATATATATGTGATATATGTTTATTGTATTCTTTTCTTTTGTTCACAAAAATTATATATGTGATATATATTTGTGACATGCTTGGGTTATACATGCACCTAGGGTTTATGAGAATTACATCATGGTTGTTATTATGGTTGGATTTATATTTATTTTGGTAATTAAAAATTGAATGGATTAAGTCATGGATGAGCTTTGTAGAAACTTCAAGATACTTTGATTAAGTCCACCAATTTTGTCATTGCTAAGATATTTATTAACCTAACCCTAATCACTTATTACCATGGTCAATTCTCTACATGAGTTAGCCATGACACATATTAACCCAAGGTTGCATTTCTAACCCCATCTCATTCATTCATCTTCTTCCTCCTTCATCTCCTTCAAGCTCTCTTTCTAGGTTTTGAAAAGGAGAAGAAAAATTTTGAGAAAAAGAAAACTAAAGAGAGCCCACTTCCTACTTCATCATCCTCATCTATACTAACCATATAGATTAGTGTGTTAGCTTCACTAATTCTACATTAGTGAAGAGTTGGCTTGAGTTTGTGTTTCTTCAAGGTAGGTCATCTTGGATTGTGAAGACTTCAAGCAAGGATGCATCATTCACTTCACGAAGCCTCTCGAGAGTCCGGGAACTTGATGATCGCAGCGAAGGGACCTCAACTCGGAGCTTATGAAGCGAAGGAACGGACTACAAAGGTTGTAATCCCTCTCACTTAGAGGTTAAGTTGTTAACATGTAGTTTTGTTTAAATCTCTAGTTAAAGATTCATGGTTAAGGTTAACCAGAATGGCAAAATTTTAAATTGGAATGGACGATGCCTCCCGAAACCTTGCTGTCGCGCTAGGTATCCCAACAGTGGTATCAGAGCCTAGCTAGAGAATTAGACGGATTAGTGTAGGATTACGAAAGCGAAACAACTCCAAAACATCTGAATCGAAACCCTAGTTTCTGTCTAAATTTTTCAGGTGTCAAAAATTTTTTAAACAGTTGCAGAGTGTTGTATGTGATACAATATGAACACTGTAGAAATTTCAGCCCCCTTCGCCGGTTTTTGGCCGATCACAGGCAAGGAAATTCCGCCCTCCTCGGTTTTGGTGAGACGTTTGGGGTTGAAATTTTTACAGTGTTTTAGTCTCTGGGGTTTGGTAATTTAGGTGTTATTTGTTTTTGTTAAATTTGCATGTGATGTTATCTTTTTACAGAGGCAATTTGGAGTGTTTCGTATTCGTAATTCTAGTTTGTTCTCGGGTTATTTAGACGGTGTTAAAAAGTTCGAACGGATATCAATAACTCACGTTTTCCTTTGCTGGAAATTTTTCCAAGTGTTGGATTTTTCTTTAGTTTAAAACTTTCAGAAAATCATGCAAGCGATTCAGTGAACCCTCTAGAAGAACGAAACCTTAACTCGATTATATGACCGTCAAAACTGCCACTAAACCGTAGGGTTTGTGGTAGTTTAGCAGTGCCACATGTGAGGCATTGGTTGACCCTTCTACGGCTGGTTCATAGGAGTTGTAGTATGTTCTGGGACTTTTTGAACTTCGCTCAATTGTTGAGCTCAATTGGAAATTTTGGGTGTTTGTATATTCGATCGGAAAATTTAACATTGTCTATTTATCTGGAATGTGATACAATATGTGGAATTCATATAGTTAGGCATGAAATCCGCAATATGTGATATTTCGGTTTTATGATGTCTAAGGTGATTGTGGATTCCAAATGTTGTAGTTTTTCACTTTCTTTTCTGCGACCGTAAGTGTAATATGTGGTGTATCGCCGGTTTCGTTGCTATACATCAACGACAATTGGGATACGCATATTTACTTACGTTGATGACATGTGATGTTATGTGTTGTTGTGATATGTTATATTGGATCGTCGTGATTTGAATAGCCGGGGATTTTATGTGAGATGAGGGTTTTTATTTTCATTCATGTAAAATTCAATGTATGTAATATTCTTTTATTGGGGCACTTCCGGGTTGAGCATGATGTCACCGTTGTATATTATTTACTTTTCCGCATTAGGATAGACCTAAGGAGGAGAGCACAAGCAACCGGGTTCTAGGGTCCAGTAGGAGGACATCTTGAGGAGTCGAGACCGGGTCTCCTAACCTTAGAATTGGTAGGGTTGCTTGCCGCTCTCGTAGGGGTCTAGGAATGTAGGTTTGGCTATTCATCGCGATCGTGGAATCCGTGTTTTATATAGGTTCAAAATAAAACACGGACCTCCTAGTATATCCAATATTTCATATGTTATCTTCTGCTGCTGATATTCTGTGATGTGATCATTTTATATGCGTGAGACAAATACTTTATTATTGTATATATATGATATATAATAAACATTGCTTATGTATTGCACCCGCGCTAGTCCCGCCCCGGTATGCCGTTAGTTAAGTAACCCAACGGTGCATAACGGGACATTGTAGCGAATGCGGATGGCATAAGCGTACGTTGTATTTTCGTTTCTTCTGTGATTCTTAGGGAAGTATAAATGATGGGACGCCATTAATGAGATTAATGAAAGAAAAGAAACCTAAAAGATGTTGTAGAATCAAATTTTCAAAAAGGATAGCTCTAGTTTTTGCTTTGCATAGTGGTATTCCTTGTAGAATATCCAGCACCTTATTCGATAAGGAAAGAGCCGAGATCCCTTCACCGGGAGTGACCTCTTTAGCGATACTAGTAGATGCTCCAACTCACTCAGTTTTTTTGTTTTTGATTGCTTCTATAGTTCTTGCTTTGGATAGTGGTATTTGAGAAATATCCTGCACCTTATTCGATAAGGAAAGAGCCAAGATCCATTCACCGGGAGTGACCTCTTTAGCGAAACTAGTAAAAGCCTAAAAAACACTCCTTTTCAAAATCACTTGTTTCTACAACGATATCAAGTTCACTACGCGAAAGGTTTTCTGAAAAACCTGTCGTAACCCTCCGTCATTTAGGAAATAGAGTACTTAGTTTTCGTGCTGCGTTTGTTGACCATAGTTAAGGCGCGGTGTACGGTAGCTGAGTGATGTCTTCCTACATAGCATATGATGTGATTAATTAGGACAGTCATATGACTTTGTTGACCATAGTTAAGGGTCATGTGGGTGGGTCTAATTAATCAAGAAATGACGGGTAGAACTTGACTAGTGCTTATGATTTGTTGACCATAGTTAAGGTCATAAGACACTAGGGGTAAAAGTATTATCGGGAATTTCAAGTGTTCAAGCTATGTATTTTTGCCAAAGTCAAGGCATAGTGCTTAGTAGCTGCTGGGTATTCATTTGTTGCATAGTTAGATGAGTTAGTTTGGGACAGTCGTATTATCATTTGACCAAAGTCAGGGGTATATACAGATGGGTTCAAATTAACCTGGATAATGACGGGTAGAACTTGACATGTGACTTATGACATTTTGACCAAAGCCAAGGTCATAAGAGCATGGGGCAGAAATTTATATCGGGAATTTCTAAAGAAACTGAAATTTGCAAAGAGATGCATACCATTTTGGAGTTTGATGAATGTTGGTAGGATTCCTTCAACATTATCATACGATGATATTTTGGATCCCGATCCTACTGTGAGTATTTACTACTTATCAGGAGATTCGTCAATTAACGATCAATGCTATAAACCAAGTAGGTGCCTAGAAAGGTGTCAGCGGGGTTACGCCCCCAGAGAAAAGAGGTTCTTTAATTAAGGAACTTCGCAAAAGCGTTGGAAAACCTCCCTCGAAGTATCGACACTAGCCTGGCTGAACGGTTAAGCAAGTATCGTACGGTGAGAATAGTCCTGGCTAGTTCTTCCTTTTTGGTTTGAGGATGGACTCGAGAAACAGTGGGAGCCATCCCGTTTAGATAAATTAAAAACCACTCTAAACTTGCAAGAGCATCATGCTAAAGTGTTTTCTTTTCTCTCTCTAATTGCAGCGACCTTGTGACCATGACTAGGTTACATCTAGATAACAATTTGACTGAATCTGACTTATTTGACTGGCAAAGGTTTATCCAAATGTCCATTGCCTATGACAAGCTGAACCACCCTATTACTACTCAAGATCCCGCCGTCCCAGGTCCAGTTTCCACCGTCGCGGATATGGATATCCGTCAGACAAGGGAAATGGATAAAGCAAAAGACAAATGCCTCGTGTTGACTTCAGTTGATGGTGTATACCAGAAGCAGCACGAAAAGATGGACTTAGTTTCCATCTTTCTCCATAACAAAGATTTATATGGAGGGTAATCTCATATCGCAAGATATGAGACCTCGAACGAATTAAATCAAGCGAGGTTGGCTTTCGGGTCATCTGTAAGGGACAACGTCCTTACAATGACTAGCTATATTGATGAGCTCAAGGACCTGGAGACCACGTTGGGAAACGGGTCAGATACTGACTTGATTCTACAGTCTCTCCCTTCTACCCTAAAGGAAACAAGGGAAGTAGAAGGAAAGAGAAGGGCAAAAGTTTCGGGACTGAATGTAGTAAAAGAGGGACGTTCCTATTGTTATAGGATTGAGCATTGGCAGAAGGATTGCAGGGCTTTGGAAGCCAGTAGCCAGGATACGAAGCATGTTGTGGCTTCGGCCTTAAGTGTGTTTGTAATTGAGAACTGTTTGTCAATTAACTCTACCTCCTGGGTACTAGATACTGGAGCAGGATCTCATATCTGTAATTCATTACATGCTTTGAGAAACCGTAGAGTTATAAAGGTAGGTGATTTGTCTCTCAGAGTTGCAAACGGAATGAGAGTGGACGCTGAATCCGTGGGAGAATATCGCCTAGGTTTGACAAGTGGGCAGATATTGATTCTATGTAACTTTCTGTATGTACCTAGTATGACTTGTAATATCATATCAGTATCCTCACTTTCGAGAGAGGGATATGATTTTACATTCGTAAGCGATGTAGTTCACATCCACATAAATCAAGTTTTGATTGGGTCCGGTACATTAGATAACGGCATATACGTATTGAGTCAAGCTCAGGTTTTCAATGTCCAGAACACAGTTAAAAGAAAGTCTCCGGAATTAAATCAGGCTTTCTTATGGCATTG
Organism: Agapanthus africanus; assembly: GCA_030015575.1. Classification (NCBI taxonomy): domain Eukaryota; kingdom Viridiplantae; phylum Streptophyta; class Magnoliopsida; order Asparagales; family Amaryllidaceae; genus Agapanthus; species Agapanthus africanus. The sequence goes on along the minus strand of JASDDO010000014.1, from coordinate 646,337,251 downwards.
TAGACTAGGTCACATCAATGAGAGAAGGTTGACTAAGTTACATAGAGAAGGATATTTGAATCCGTTCAAATATCAATCTTATGCTACTTGTGAATCTTGTCTCATAGGAAAGATGACAAAGACTCCATTCACTGGACACGGAGTAAGAGCAAGCGAGCTCTTGGGACTCGTACACAGTGGCGTGTGCGGTCCAATGTCTACACATGCGAGAGGTGGTTATTCCTACTTCATTACTTTTACGGATGATTTCTCCAGATATGGATATGTCTTCTTGATGAAGCACAAATCCGAGGCCTTTGAGAAATTCCAAGAATACAAGAATGAAGTAGAAAACCAAACAGGCAAAAGTATCAAGACACTGAGATCTGATCGAGGTGGTGAATACTTAAGTGCCGAGTTCCTGGGTTACTTAAAAGAGAATGGAATTCTCTCTCAGCTTACTCTTCCATACACACCACAACACAACGGTGTATCAGAAAGGAGGAATCGAACCCTATTGGATATGGTTCGTTCCATGATGAGTAAGGCTGAGTTACCGCAATCTTTCTGGGATTATGCGCTAGAATCAGCGGCATATCTTCTGAACAGGACTCCTACCAAGACTGTGCCTACCACGCCATATCAGATATGGAGTGGGAAGAAACCCCATCTTCAGCATCTGAAGATATGAGGATGTCCAGCTTTTGTTAAAAAGCAGCATGTGGACAAGTTTGAGGCACGATCAGTACAGTGTAAGTTTGTGGGATATCCGAATAACTCCAAAGGATATTATTTCTATTATGCAGAGGAACAAAAGGTTTTTATTTCTCGTAATGCCCATTTTCTAGAACATCAGTTTTTAGAAAAGGAAACAAGTGGGAGCGAAATAGAACTGGAAGAAATTCCAGAACCAAAAACTACAACTGAAAGTATGGTAGAACCAGAGGTTTCAGAAGAAAGGGACATACCAGCGCCTATCCGCAGAAGTAGTAGGCAGTCTCATCCGCCCGAGAGATACTACGGTTTTCTCATAGACAGGGATAGAGAAGATTGCACTATTGACTATAATGAGCCTACTAGCTTCCAGCAAGCCATTCAGAGCGGTGACTCAGTAAAATGGCTGGATGCAATGCGGACCGAAATGGAGTCCATGTACACTAACAAAGTATAGACTTTGGACATTGCTCCAGATAGGGTAAAACCCGTAGGATGCAAATGGATCTTCAGAAAGAAGATTGGTGTAGATGGACAGGTTGAAACCTATAAGGCTAGACTTGTTGCAAAGGGTTTCCGTCAAAGGCCTAGTTTGGACTATGACAAAACCTTTTCTCCAGTGGCTATGCTTAAATCCATTCGGGTCTTTCTTGCTATTGCTGCCTTCCACGATTATGAGATCTGGCAGATGGACGTAAAGACGGCCTTTCTAAATGGTAATTTGGAAGAGAGCGTCTATATGGATCAGCCAGAGGGATTCATTCAGAGTGGGAGCAGCGGTAAAGTATGCAAGTTGCTTAAGTCCATTTATGGACTAAAGCAAGCATCGCGGAGTTGGAACATCTGTTTTGATGATGCTGTCAAAGAATTCGACTTTATCAAAAATCCAGATGAACCATGCATATACAGAAAGATTGTAGGGAGAGCTGTAGTTTTCCTCGTCTTGTACGTGGATGACATTCTCCTAATAGGAAATGATATTCCTATGTTACAGTCAGTCAAAAGATTCTTGTCACAGAAATTCTCTATGAAGGACCTAGGAGATGCCACCTATATTCTGGAGATCCAGATCTATCGTGATAGATCTAAAAGGATGTTGGGACTTTCGCAGTCCAGGTATATAGACACCATATTGAAAAGATTCAGTATGGATGATTCTAAGCGCGGTAACCTACCGGCTTGTCACGGAATCACCCTCTCCAAAGAGATGTCTCCCAAGACTGATTTGGAAAGGGATCGCATGTCGATTATACCCTACGCTTCTGTAGTAGGATCTATAATGTATGCGATGTTATGTACCAGACCAGATGTAGCATACGCATTGAGCGTAGTAAGACGGTATCAGGCAAACCCAGGGAGAAGCACTGGATAGCAGTAAAGAACATTCTCAAGTACCTGAGGAGGACCAAGGAGATGTTCTTAGTGTATGGCAGAAAAGACCTCCAGATCGAGGCCTTTGCCGACTCCGGCTTCCAGAGTGACAAAGATGACTTCAAGTCCATGTCGGGTTATGTCATTACCCTCAATGGAGGGGCGGTCTGTTGGAAGAGTTCCAAGCAGGAGACCTTTGCTGACTCAACAATGGAAGCGGAGTACATAGCTGCTTGCGATGCCGCAAAAGAAGCTGTCTGGATGAAGAAGTTCCTCACAGAACTTCAGGTGGTTCCTACCAGTGTTGGTCCAATACCTATGTATTGTGACAACAACGGCGCTATAGCTTTAGCGAAGGAACCCAGGTCCCATCAGAAGTCCAGACACATCTTTAGGCGGTATCACCTGATCAGGGAGATCGTAGATCGCCGGGAGATCGAGGTGAAAAGAGTAGAGACGGAGAATAACATTGCTGATCCATTCACAAAGGCCATTCCTCAGACGCAGTTCGAGAGGCTATTCGAGATGATAGGTCTACGATATGCCAGCTCATGGCCCTAGTGCAAGTGGGAGATTGTTAGTGTATATGCCCTAGGGGCCATTATTGTATCATACTAGCATGTATATTACTTAATGGAAGCTTGGGATATTCACAGTTGTATTGACAGTCTTGCTAAAAATGGTAGTATGCTACTTGGTTTGTGTCTACTTTAATATGTGCATATGTTTCTTGTAACGTATCACTTATACATATTAGTAGAGCCCATAGGATCTTTGCTTGATTACCAGCGTTGTGATGGCAGTCACACTAGTGGGGGCGGGGTAGTCTATAAGCAACATCCTATACTTGTCCCTAGTCGAAGGATTATCGAGACAGGGCATCGATACTCCGGAGTAGACTAGTGTGTACGCTTCTCATCCCAGTTGGGGAGATAGTCTGTCCCACAGCCATCAGTACGTCGTACTGGAGATAGTATACAGGTACTCGTTGGGTTACGGGTACACCGGACAGGACTCGCAGGAGAACTGACTGGATGGTATTATACCTAACGTCAGATAGCAGTTCTCATGTGACATATGTGCAGATAGTCTGTTGACTTAAGGTCGTCATTTGTCTCGTATGAGTTCCCACTGTGCTTTGATTACTACCCTACCACGGCTCAAAGGAGTCGTGCAAACAGGTTTTAGTTGGGTACAGTCCCGAGCCACATGGAGGCAGTGAGCGACTGTTAGGGATTCGTCTCTCCCGGTATAGGGAGTTGATATCGCACTGTGATCGGTTGGTCATTACCATAAGTCCCTGGCCAGGGCTGATTGAGAATTACTGATGGACTGATCAGTAGATTCTCGCATGGTTTTGAGCCATACCGGCACGACTTGTACGGTTATTAGGGGTCTGACGCTTACCACATACCTAGACCATATATACGATACTCTTAGACGAACAGACCGGACTGCATGGATATTGTCACGGATAGGCTCAGTAGGAGTTCGGATGGGTTTCCTCATCGACCTTCTTATCGACATCTACCTGGGGACCGTTACGTACAGCTAGTGCTGCTTGCGGTCTGTGGTTAAACCCACTGCCAGCGTAGTGTCGAGTCTTTAGAGTCCCACACAGAGAGTTTTCCTGCTCCAGGCGAAATGATATAGAGGTCGTATGGTTTTACGACAAGGGTTCGGACGCATACGCGTTTAAACGCACGTACGACGTTCGGACAGTTTTTACTAGCCGGCTTTGGTTTAAGCCAGATTCTAGTATCAGGTTATTGGATTTATACAGTCTAAAGTTTTTCTGTGTTTTCACGGATAGGAGGGGCGTTCTCGTAATTTTGCGGGAAGCTTCTAGAAGCATGGTGACTTAAGGGTTAAGGTGGAATTTACATTTAATGCATTTGTGACTCACTTAGATGAATCATTCAAGTGAGTTAATGAAGCATTTATTGCTTAATGACTCACTTGATGATTCATTGCATATATTTAATGAAGCATGATGATAATGCATTTTGATTTATTCATTTGATTTTCTTATGCTTCATAATATATTAGAAGTGAGAAGCTTTTTCATTCATAACTAATGCTCACATTCTCTCTCCTCAAGCTCTCTCTTGAAACCCTAATCCTCCCCTCTCATGTGTTGAGATCAAGGATTAGATAGACTAATTAATCCATAACCTCACTCTATATCACCTAGGTCACTTTGATTAGCAACTAAAGAAACCTAGTTATCTCAAGTTAGAGATCAAGCTTGGAGTAGGAGCTCTCGGGTGGATCGTCTTTGACTCGAGGAGGCCGTTGAGGTGCCGACGTTCCAAGGAGCCTACGAGGAGTGGAGGACAGCGATGAAGACCCGAAAGACAAGTAACGTGAGGTATAACTTTGAATCCGAGTAGTTAAACCTCTCGTAGTTTGCTAGTAACGGTTTAGATACGATTCATGCGCTCAAGTCCGTGTTGCGAAGCTTTGATAATCGTTTTTCATATATTCCGCCTCCCCGAAAGTTTGTGGGGTGTGTGACATGGACTTACAGGAACCACACCCTATTAGATATGGTGTGCTCAATGATGAGCACCGCTGAGTTGCCTATTTCTTTTTGGGGTTATGCACTTGAGACAACAGCATACCTATTGAATCAAGTTCCATCTAAATCTGTACCTACCACACCATATGAGATATGGAGTGGGAAGAGACCATATCTTAAACGAGTTAAGATATGGGGTTGTCCGGCCCATGTCAAAAGGCAAAATCCGGAAAAACTCGAGGCACGATCAGTTCTCTGCAAGTTTGTGGGATATCCAAAGAATTCATATGGATATTTTTTCTACCACGGTGAGGAGTAAAAGGTGTTTGTTGCTCAACATGCCACCTTTTTAGAAAAAGAATTTCTTGCAAAAGAAATTAGTGGCGAAGAGGTAGAGTTGGAAGAAGTTCCAGCAGCACAAACTGCAACGGAAGATTTAGTGGAACCAGAGGATTCAGTAGTTCCCGACGAACCTTAGTCGCTCCGCCGATCTAGTAGGGTTCCTTATCTACCTGAGAGATACAACGGTTTTCTCATTGATGGCGGCAGCGAGGATTGCATCATGGAAGATAATGACCCGACTAGCTTTGAGCAGGCCATCACGAGTGGCTACTCTATGAAGTGGCTGGATGCAATGCGATCTGAGATGGAATCCATGTACACCAACAAAGTATGGACTTTGGAAGTTGCTCCTGAAGGGGTAAAACCCATTTGGAGCAAATGGATCTTTAAGAAGAAACTTGGTGTAGATGGAAAAGTTGAGACTTTCAAAGCTAGAATTGTTGCAAAAGGTTTTCGTCAATGACCAGGTGTGGATTATGATGAAACCTTTTCTCCAGTGGCTATGCTTAAGTCCATCTGGATCCTACTTGCTATTGTTGCATACCATGACTACGAAATCTGGCAAATGGATGTTAAGACCGCCTTTCTAAATGGTGATTTAGAGGAGTGCGTGTACATGACTCAGCCAGAGGGCTTCGTAGACAGTGGGAGCAGCGGGAAGGTGTGTAAGCTGCTTAAATCCATCTACGGGTTAAAGCAAGCATCGCGGAGTTGGAACATCTGTTTTGATGTTGTAGTCAAAGAGTTTGACTTCATCAAGAACGTAGATGAACCTTGTATATACAAGAAGGTGGCAGTGAGTAAGGTTGTCTTCCTCGTATTGTACGTGGATGACATACTCTTGATGGGAAATGATATTCCTATGCTGCACTCGGTCAAGCTCTTCTTATCACATAGTTTCTCAATGAAAGATCTAGGTGATACCTCCTGCATCTTGGGAATTAAGATCTTTAGAGATAGATTTAAGAGGATACTGGGATTGTCCCAATCCAGGTACATTGACACCATACTAAAAAGGTTTAGTATGGAAGAATCCAAGCGTGGGAATTTACCCACGATCTCTGGACTCACTCTCTCCAAAGAGATGTCTCCTAAGAATGATTTGGAAAGAGATCGCATGCAAGGGATACCCTATGATTCAGCAGTAGGACCTATCATGTACGTGATGCTATGTACCAGACCCGTTGTAGCATACTCACTAAGTGTAGTGAGTAGGTATCAAGCAGATCCAAGAGAGAGTCACCGGACAGCTGTGAAGAACATTCTCAAGTACTTGAGAAGGACTAAAGAGATGTTCTTGGTGTATGGTAACGGAGAACTCCAGGTGGAGTCCTTTACTGATTCGAGCTTCCAAAGTGATAAGGACTACTCTAAGTCGCACTCGGGATTTGTCTTTACCCTCAATGGAGGGGCGGTTTGTTAGAAGAGTTCCAAACAGGAAACCGTGGCAGACTCGACGATGGAGGATGAATATATCGCTGCCAACGATGCTGCCAAAGAGGCTGTCTAGATGAAGAAGTTCATAAACGAACATGGAGTGGTTCCGTCCATTGAGCAACCAATACCTTTGTATTGTGATAACAATAGAGCTGTGGCTTTGGCCAAGGAACCCAGGTCCCATCAGAGATCTAGGCATATTCTGAGGCGGTATCTCCTGATCCGGGAGATAGTTGATCGTAGAGAGATCGAGGTCAGGAGAGTTGACACGAAGGACAACACTGCGGATCCACTCACGAAGGCCATACCCCAGATACAATTTGAGAGACTCTTCGGGATGTTGGGTATGAAATACTACAACAGCTGGCCTTAGTACAAGTGGGAGATTGTTAGTTATGTATATGCCCTGGAGGCCTTTGTTGTACATATGATGTATATTATAGTGGATGCTTGGATATATAGAGAGAGGAATTTCTTGCTCGATATGATAGTATGCTATCTGGTTTCACTTTGTCTAAACATGTTGACTTGTATTGGTTTCCTGTCTTGCTCTCACATGTTGATAAAGCCCTTAGGATATGTACTTGACCACTAGGACTATGATGCAGATCATACTAATGGGGCCAAGGTAGTCCAAGAGTACATCCTATAATTGTTCCTAGTCGAGGGTGTATCGAGACAGGGCATCGATACTCCAGAGTAGACTAGCGTATACGCATCTTGACCCATATGATGGGCGATGGATGATCCCACATCCATTGGTGTTTGACATCAAAGATGGTATACGGGTGCTCAGTGGAGACTGGGTACACTGAACGGACTCGCCGAGAACTCCTAGCTGGTATTATACATATCGTCAGATAGCATTTCTCTGGTGACACTGGTACAGGTTAGTCTGTAGACCCGAGATCGCCATAGAGTCTTGTGTGATTCTCACTGTACTTTGATTTCCACCTTACCACGTTCATGAGAACGTACAAAACGGTTGCTTTTGGGTACAGTGCCGAATCACATGGAGGCAATGAGCGATAGGAGGGGTTTCGTCTCTCCCGGTATTGGGGGTTGATGTTGCGCTGTGTTCGATTGGCCATAACTGGAAGTCCCTGGCCAGGGATGATATGGAGATATACTGGTAAGTGTTATCAGTAGTTTCTCGACCCGTTATGAGCCTCACATCGACACGACTTATCGGTTACTGGGGTCTGACGTTTACTACCCCTAGACTGGATATGCGACATATCAGACGAAGAGACGGGACTGTACGGTAGTGTTACTGATTGGATTCACAGGAGTGTGTGCAGGCTTGCATGTTGATCTTCTGATCGCTCAATACCCGGGCGGCTGTTACGTTTAGCTGACCGCTTGCAGCTTGTGGGTGTTTGATATGATCATCTCCTACTGCCTGCGTATTGACGAGTCTTTAGAGTCCTACACAGAGGTTTCCTGGCTCAGGAGAAACGGGGTAGGAGCACATATGTGATATGTGCGGGACCGAGGTTAATACGATATGTGATACCGTATTCTATTCTCGCGATATGTGATATCGGCCGGTTATATGTGATATAGCCGGATTATCGGATCAAGTGTTGATTCGATAAATTGATACATATTATATTAGTCGGTTATATGTAATATAGCCGGATTATTAAATCAAGTATTGATTTAAGAATTTAATGTATAATTATATATGTGATATATTACATTATATTAACTAGTATAAGCTCACTTAAGTAATTCTTTTTCTCACTTAGGATACATTGATATATATGTGATATATGTTTATTGTATTCTTTTCTTTTGTTCACAAAAATTATATATGTGATATATATTTGTGACATGCTTGGGTTATACATGCACCTAGGGTTTATGAGAATTACACAATGGTTGTTATTATGGTTGGATTTATATTTATTTTGGTAATTAAAAATTGAATGGATTAAGTCATGGATGAGCTTTATAGAAACTTCAAGATGCTTTGACTAAGTCCACCAATTTTGTTATTGCTAAGATATTTATTAACCTAACCCTAATCACTTATTGCCATGGTCAATTCTCTACATGAGTTAGCCATGACACATATTAACCCAAGGTTGCATTTCTAACCCTATCTCATTCATTCATCTTCTTCGTCCTTCATTTCCTTCAAGCTCTCTCTCTATGTTTTGAAAAGGAGAAGAAAAATTATGAGTAAAAGAAAACTAAAGAGAGCCCATGTAACACTTTGAATTTTGTTAGGAATGTTTTAGCGTTAATTAGCAATTTTGCGTGTTTTTCATTAAAGCCCGAATATCGTATTTTCCTTCTTGGCTAGTGATAATTGTGTTGTGAAGTGTTATATATATATATTTATATGTAATTATAGGGTTATTAATTATTTCTAGTCGGGTTTACCCTAATTGGAAAATTTTCCTTATGTAGTGCACACTTAGCCACTTTGTGACCTAGGTTAAAAGTGTTAGCCATTTCATTCTTGCATGGTTCATTGTTATTCCCCACCCTTTCATCAAATCAAAAACCTTTTTTATAATTCAAAAATCCAAATAGAAAAATGAAGCATGGTGTTAGGTGAGGAAATTTGACTTTTTGACCCCATTTCCTTCTCTTCTCTCTCTCTTCTCCTCATCTCAGAAATCCCTGCAGAAATTCCAGCAGAAAACCTTGCATTTTCTTCATCTCTTCTTCTTCTTCTCACTTTCCACTTGAATCTACACAAACCCTACACCAAAACAACACATTTTCTTCACAAAACCTTGGGAAAAATGGTCTTTTGAGGTGTTTGGAGGCAAATCTGCACACTTGAGGCTAGGGCTGAGACTTGTGGTGTTTCTTAAGGTCTTTTGAAGGTAATAACTCACCCTTAGCACCCTTTTCCCATATCTTGTAGTATTTCTATCAAAATATCACCTTTTTGTGCAATTTTAGTGCTATTGAAGGGATTTTGTGATGATATGTTAAATTTAGAATTTTTAGGGCTTGATTACCTTGGTAATGGGTTATTAGTGTGATTTTAGACTAGGGTTTGCTTCAGATTTCAGAAAAATACCCTAAAGTATCATTTTAGTGCAAAAGTGTGGTTTTTAACTAGAATTTGGGTTCTGTTGGATCTGCTTGTGCCCCGATTATTTCAAAACAATTCTGTAATTACTGTAGCATGTACATAGGGTATAGAGTGCACACACAAAACCTGGGAGCCCATCTCCCTACCCTGGCCGCCGGAATATTCATTCTGGCCGCAATTTGCGGCCAGATGAGTGGTTTGGGGGTTGGGGCTTGGGCCACAGGAGTCTGCTGCTATGAGGAGTCTTTTGGTATATATAGTTTTGTAAATTTGTTCCTGTATTAAAATCTGGGATCTAATACCCTATTTCCCGTATTTTAAACTTTCGCGACACGCGTGATACGTGTGTGTGGGTTTGGGGTTTCTGCGTATCGCGACGCGTCGGAGTAGCTTCAGACGCATAATCACACGTTTTAGGGTATCGCGCACACGTGCGCTTGGTTTGCGACACGGGTTTCTAGTTTGACTTTAAATGTCGTGTTTGTATGGTTTTGAGCTTATGTGTGATATATTGTGTAATTCTAGGATCGCAGGCGAGTGCGACGGACGCCGTGAAGAAGGAGAAACAAGTCGTCGGCTACACTTAGCGCGAGACTACGGTGAGTAGATTTAACATCTACGGGGATATCTCCCGCATGGTGTTATGCGTCAGGGCTGATAGGACCTTATAGCTACATATTGCATTCACCTACATGATTACTGTTTGTTGCATACCGCATTCTCTGCTATACATATATAAACTAGAATTGATAGAACACCGCACTATTACTAACGGTTCAAGTTGCACGAGCATGATTTATATGCTACACTCACACCGTTAGTGATTGCCATGACACTCACATTATAGGATTGCTATAAATCATATGTCATATTGATTCCGCTTTATTGATGTTTGTCATGATTTGTCGCATATCAGCAGATGTTATATTCATACTTGGACACATATACATCACATATCCATACATGTGCCATGTATATATTGATATCTTCATACTTGCATAGATTTACGCATTGAGATATGTTGTTTCCTTGTTATTTCTTGATTTGGGAACCGTGGATATTTCAAAGGAGAATAGGTAATTATTTAAAAACCCGGTTTCCCTTGATATGATATTGCAGTGCGTCCACCATTTGTTTTCTCGGTGCTAGAGTGATATATGAGAGAGAGGGGGCTGACCCGGACTGACGGATGCCCGATATATGAGAGAGGGGGGCTGACCCGGACTGACGGATGCCCGATATATGAGGATTTGTGTGTCGATGCTGGACACGAGTATTTATGATATTTGGGTGCCGATGTTGGGCACTCGTGATTTTCAGAGATGTACAGGATTTGAGGGCCGATGGGAGTGCCGGCGTCTGGGTTGTTGGGATTTGGGTGCATTGGTGGGTACCGATTATCTTTCCACGTTGACATTCCGTGTAGATGTTATTTCATCCCATGCTCAGCATTTATTATTTTGCATCTCATCCTGTAGTTACTTTACTTGACAGAGCACTTGCATGATGATGCACATACTGCTTATTGCATATAGACTTATCTGCTGGCATTTGATAGAGTAGCGCAGCACGTGCATGCTCGCGATTACCTTTATATGTTATCTCTATTCACGAGTTGGCAACTCACCCCCATTGTACCACAGTATTTGCAGGTCGCCCTTCAGAGTAGTCGCGGCAGGCTGTCTTCATACATCTTTTGGCTACAGATACCACCACAGTTGGTGCGAGAGCTGTTTTGCTGTTAGGTGGGTTGTGGTATCTGGTTACTTCCTTTGTACACACTTTTGTATCTAGTATTCTCCATCTACCTTATATGTATTTGATTTAGAGACAGTGTGAGGACGATGATGTATGTTATTTGTATTCTGGTGTCGAGCCCGTGGGAGCCGACTTTATATTTGCAGTTTTATTATTCTATGATGCTTTATTATATCCTGTATCATTGTCACTTATATCATATTTTATACCCGAATTCTGGGTTAGTTTTATAAAGGAAATGCTGCCAAAATTATTAAATGATAACTTAAACCTTAAAGAACTTCATTAAACTACTTAAGGTTTTCTAAATGTTTCAATCAAATGTTTTCAACACTCACTACTTTTAAAAGGTTTGGATTTCTGGGTTCGGCTTACTTAGTCGCGTTACGCCTGTATACGTTGCGTGGTTAAGGGCCGGTCACGAGTCGAACTTAGGGTTGTGACAAAGTTGGCATCAGAGCGTAGGTTTTACCTTCGGAGTGTAGGATGACCCTGGTATGATAGAGTAGGAAGCTGAAGCAGAGTGGCGTAGCGTGCGTATGTTCCGGGGCATACTCACGACACGGTACTCCGCCAAAGCGACCTTAGGACTTGTTGATTTAAATTCCTTCTTGAGTATATACATTCTTGCGATTCGGTTTCCGTATCCTTATCGAATCCTACTTTTCCTGTTACCCATTATGCCGCCAAAGACTACGAGGGCGCAGAGAGCGGTCGCGAGGGCCGAGATTCGAGTTGACTCGTCTGAGACGAGGACTGATCCGGGTAGTATACCGGTTGTGCCCGAGCAGGCTGTTCCTCCCGTGACAGATCAGATTGCCATGTTAGGGGCTGGTGTGCAGGAGATGCGCCAGACGGTGGGATCCAGTATGCAGGAGATCCGCCAGATGATGGGATCTCTAGTTGAGACACTTCGAGCGCAGCGACCAGAGGTAGTTCCACCCGTTGCAGAGACCGCGGTGGTACCCACAGTACAGGCAGTTGCCCCTGCAGCTACAGAGGTCATCTCGGTATCGCTATCAGAGTTTATGAGGCTGAAGCCTCCGGTCTTCGCAGGCACCGATGCAGCCGAGGACCCACAATCTTTCATTGATAGGATGGCTCGGATATGACGTTCCCTTAGATGCGCAGATGCGAGATGGGTTGAGTTCGCGAGCTTTCGCCTGGAAGGTCTTGCGCAGAAATGGTGTGAATCAATCGAGAAGGGTAGAGCAGCAGGTCTTCCTCCTATGACCTAGACAGAGTTCGTGGCGCTATTCCTTGCCCGTTTTCTTCCACTGAGCGTCAGAAATGCTAGAGCACGCAGGTTCGAGTCCTTACGTCAGACTCCGGAGATGTCAGTGGCAGAATATGACGTGTTGTTTTCAGGGCTATCAGTCTATGCCCCGTATCTAGTGGCTACTGAGGAGTTGCGAGTCAAGAGATTTTTCCGAGGCTTGCTTACACCACTGTTTCTTGCGATCAGCGCACAGCATTACGAGACATATGCATCAGCTGTAGACGCAGCTCTATTAGTCGAGGAGCGCCTTGCGGAGACTTCGGTAGTTCCAGAGCCGAAGAGAGTTCGTGCAGATACATCAGCGCAGAGACAGCCTTTTCGGCACCGTGATAGATGTCTTGCAGGTAGCAGAGATTTAAAGCGAGGCCGGTTGTTCAGTTCCTATCCCCAGGAGGGTCAGCGGTCATCGTCGGGATGTTTTCGCTGCGGGAGTTCTTATCATCGCGTACAAGATTGTCCGGAGATACCCGGAGGGAGGCGGCAGCACCGCATGTCACATTACCACCTTCACCACCCCAGACGGCGTTGCCTATTGTACCTACTGTTACTCCGCGTTAGACGCATGCACAGAGAGGTCGTGGTCGCGGAGGATTTGTTCATAGAGGACGAGGTGACCGAGGCAGAGGGCAGCCAGCTGCCGGCAGGGAACAGTCAGTCACAGGTGGAGGACAGGCACGGGTTTTTTCTTTGACGCATCAGGACGCACAGGCGTCAAATGCGGTGGTCTCAAGTATCCTTCCATTATGTTCTGTTGATGCACACGTATTGTTCGATCCCGGATCCACACACTCGTACGTATCCACACACTTTATGCCGAGTTTGGGTAGAGAGTCCGGTTTGCTTGATCAGCCGCTTATTGTGACCACTCCTGTGGGAGAGTCGTTTGTTGCTAGACATGTGTTCCGATCCTGTACCGTCTGTATTGGCGAAAGAGAGTTACCTGTCGACTTGATCCTTCTGGAGATGTTGGACTTAGACGTTCTTTTGGGCATGGATTGGTTAGCCACGTGCTATGCTTCTGTGGACTGCCGTGAGAAGATAGTTAGATTTTGTTTTCCCGGCGAGTCGGTTTTTGTTGTGTTGGGGGACCGTGGTGCCGCCCCACACAGTGTGATTTCTTCTTTTCGCGCTGGACGGCTTTTGAGGAAGGGATGTCAGAGATTTCTCGCCTATGTTTGCGATACTAGAGCTACAGAGGTTCCATTGGATCAGGTTCCGGTTGTTAGCGAGTTCCCTGATGTGTTCCCTGATAAGCTTCCTGGGCTACCGCCCGAGCGTGATATTTCTTTCTGTATTGATTTGGTTCCTGGTACGGGGCCTATTTCTATACCGCCTTATCGGATGGCCCCGGCGGAACTTCGAGAATTGAAGGGTCAGTTGCAAGATTTGCTGGATAAGGGACTTATTCGACCCAGTGTTTCTCCTTGGGGTGCTCCAGTCCTGTTTGTCAAGAAGAAGGACGGCAGTTTGCGTCTGTGTATCGACTACCGCCAGCTGAACAGGGTTACAGTGCGAAACAGATATCTTTTGCCACGCATCGACGATTTGTTCGACCAGCTTCAGGGGGCAGGATACTTTTCGAGGATCGATTTGCGATCAGGCTACCATCGGCTGCGGGTTCGACAGGAGGACATTCCTAGGATGGCTTTCCGCACGCGCTACGGCCATTATGAGTTTTTGGTGATGTCGTTCGGACTCACCAACGCGCCAGCAGCATTCATGGACTTGATGAACCGTATTTTTTGGCCGTATCTTGATCTTTTCATCATAGTATTCATTGACGATATCCTGGTGTATTCTCGGAGTAGTGAGGAGCACGAGCAGCACCTGCGGATTACACTGCAGACCTTGAGGGAGCACCAGCTTTTTGCTAAATTCTTCAAGTGTGCTTTCTGGCTGGATAGCGTAGACTTCTTGGGCAACGTGATTACACGAGATGGTATATGTGTAGACCCGAGGAAGATTGAGGCCGTTCGGAGTTGGCCCAGACCCACATCAGTTACGGAGGTTCGCAGCTTTTTAGGGTTGGCCGGTTACTACAGGCGATTTGTGCAGGACTTCTCTCGCATTGCTACACCTTTGACCGGGTTGACCCGGAAAGGCGTTCCTTTCGAATGGACGGAGGAGTGTGAGCACATTTTTTAGCAGTTGCAGACTCTACTGACTACGGCGCCAGTGTTATCATTGCCTTCAGGATCAGGCGGATTTGTGGTCTATTGTGATGCTTCACGAGTGGGGCTAGGGTGCGTATTGATGCAGCATGACAGGGTGATCGCGTATGCTTCGCGGCAATTGAGGAAACATGAACAGAATTACCCCACTCACGATTTGGAGATGGCTGCAGTGGTCTTTGCACTTAAGATCTGGCGACATTACCTATACGGCGAGTCGTGCCAGATATTCACTGATCACAAGAGCTTAAAGTATATATTTCAGCAGCGAGACCTGAACCTTAGACAGCGCCGATGGATGGAGTTAGTGAAGGACTACGATTGCGAGATCTTATACCACCCGGGCAGGGCTAATGTAGTGGCGGATGCTTTGAGCAGGAGGCCCGGGGGTAGTCTATCTTGTTTGAGCGCAGTACAGAGGCAGTCGTCGGCAGATTGGCAGATTTTATGTGACAGCCTGGTACAGTTCGAGTTTACGCCGATCGGAGGACAGATTGCGCATGTTCGTGCATGCCCACAGTTGCTTGACCGTATACATGAAGCACAACACAATGATGACCGATGTTCAGAGATCAGGGCACAGATTGGACAGGGCAGATTTTCCGAGTTCGTGATCGATGATCAGGGGATACTACGATTTGGGGCTAGACTGTATGTACCAGATGCTGAGGGACTGCGGCGTGAGATTCTTGAGGAGGCACATCGATCGGTATACAGTGTTCATCCCGGTTCCACCAAGATGTACCATGACATGAGAGGTGATTACTGGTGGAATGGAATGAAGAGAGACATCGCAGATTTTGTGTCGAGATGCCTGACTTGTCAGCAAGTCAAGGTTGAACACCAGAGGCCCGCGGGAGAGCTACAGCCGTTACCCATTCCGGAGTGGAAATGGGAACAGATTTCTATGTACTTCATTGTGGGTCTACCCAGGACAAGTCGAGGGTATGACTCCATCTGGGTGATCATAGATCGTTTGACGAAAGTGGCTCACTTCCTACCGGTGAAAACGACTTTCGGATTTGCTCAGTATGCCCAGATTTACATCGACGAGATTGTATGACTGCACGTAATTCCGACATGTATCGTGTCCGACAGAGGCACCCAGTTTACCAGCCGACTATGGCAGAGGCTTCAGGAGGCTTTGGGCACCCGCTTGAGTTTCAGCACAGCATTTCATCCGCAGACCGACGGACAGTCAGAGCGGACTATTCAGACTCTCGAGGACATGCTCAGAGCATGTGTATTAGACTTCGGAGGTAGCTGGGATCACCATTTACTCTTAGTAGAGTTCTTCTACAACAACAGCTACCAGGAGACCATTCAGATAGCACCATTTGAGGCTCTTTAAAGGAGGAGATGCAGATCGCCCACCTGTTGGACAGAGCTCAGTGAGAGCAGTATCTTAGGGCCACAGATTGTTGAGGAGACGACCGTGAAGATCCAGATGATTCGCGATAGGATGAGAGCAGCCCAGAGTAGGCAGAGATCTTATGCGGACCGTCGGCGGCGCAGACTTGAGTTTTCTGTTGGTGATCATGTTTTCTTGAGGGTCTCCCTAATAAAAGGTGTGATGAGATTTGGGAAGAAGGGGATGCTTAGTCCCAGATATGTGGGCCCCTTCGAGATCCTCGAGCGTATTGGTGCAGTTGCGTATCGGTTAGCCCTTCCGCCCAGTTTTCTAGATGTACACCCCGTATTTCACGTTTCGATGCTCCGCAAGTATCTTCATGATCCTTCGCATGCGATTCAGCACCCGACGATCCAGCTTGAGCGTGACCTTTCCTATGCATAGCAGCCGGTGATCATTTTGGATCGACAAGTGAAGAAATTGATATCAAAGGACATACCGTCAGTCAAGGTACTTTGGCATGGTCAGAGCAGCGACGAGGTCACTTGGGAGGCCGAGAGCGAGATGAGGAAGAGGTATCCCCATCTTTTCGAAAGTACGTGTAGTTAGATTTTCTTTTAAATTCGGGGACCGAATTTCTTTAAGGGGGGTAGATTGTAACACTTTGAATTTTGTTAGGAATGTTTTAGCGTTAATTAGCAAATTTGCGTGTTTTTCATAAAAGCCTGAATATCGTATTTTCCTTCTTGGCTAGTGATAATTGTGTTGTGAAGTGTTATATATATATTTATATGTAATTATAGGGTTATTAATTATTTCTAGTCGGGTTTACTCTGATTGGAAAATTTTCCTTATGTAGTGCACACATGCACACTTAGCCATTTTGTGACCTAGGTTAAAAGTGTTAGCCATTTCATTCTTGCATGGTTCATTGTTATTCCCCACCCTTTCATCAAATCAAAAACCTTTTTTATAATTCAAAAATCCAAATAGAAAAATGAAGCATGGTGTTAGGTGAGGAAATTTGACTTTTTGACCTCATTTCCTTCTCTTCTCTCTCTCTTCTCCTCATCTCAGAAATCCCTGCAGAAAACCTTGCATTTTCTTCATCTCTTCTTCTTCTTCTCACTTTCCACTTGAATCTACACAAACCCTACACCAAAACAACACATTTTCTTCACAAAACCTTGGGAAAATGGTTTTTTGAGGTGTTTGGAGGAAAATCTGCACACTTGAGGCTAGGGCTGAGACTTGTGGTGTTTCTTAAGGTCTTTTGAAGGTAATAACTCACCCTTAGCACCCTTTTCCCATATCTTGTAGTATTTCTATCAAAATATCACCTTTTTTGTGCAATTTTAGTGCTATTAAAGGGATTTTGTGATGATATGTTAAATTTAGCATTTTTAGGGCTTGATTACCTTGGTAATGGGTTATTAGTGTGATTTTAGACTTGGGTTTGCTTCAGATTTCAGAAAAATACCCTAAAGTATCATTTTAGTGCAAAAGTGTGGTTTTTAACAAGAATTTGGGTTCTGTTGGATCTGCTTGTGCCCCGATTATTTCAGAACAATTCTGTAATTACTGTAGCATGTACATAGGGTATAGAGTGCACACACAAAACCTGGGAACCCATCTCCCTACCCTGGCCGCCGGAATATTCATTCTGGCCGCAATTTGCGGCCAGATGAGTGATTTGGTGGTTGGGGCTTGGGCCATAGGAGTCTGCTGCTATGAGAAGTCTTTTGGTATATATAGTTTTGTAAATTTGTTCATGTATTAAAATCTGGGATCTAATACCCTATTTCCCGTATATTAAACTTTCGCGACACGCGTGATACGTGTGTGTGGGTTTGGGGTTTCTGCGTATCACGACGCGTCGGAGTAGCTTCAGACGCGTAATCACACGTTTTAGCGTATCGCGCACACGCGCGCTTGGTTTGCGACACGGGTTTCTAGTTTGACTTTAAATGTCGTGTTTGTATGGTTTTGAGCATATGTGTGATATATTGTGTAATTCTAGGTTCGCAGGCGAGTGCGACGGACGCCGCGAAGAAGGGGAAACAAGTCGTCGGCTACACTTAGCGCGAGACTACGGTGAGTAGATTTAACATCTACGGGGATATCGCCCGCATGGCGTTATGCGTCAGGGCTGATAGGACCTTATAGCTACATATTGCATTCACCTACATGATTACTGTTTGTTGCATACCGCATTCTCTGCTATACGTATATAAACTAGAATTGATAGAACACCGCACTATTACTAACGGTTCAAGTTGCACGAGCACGATTTATATGCTACACTCACACCGTTAGTGATTGCCATGACACTCACATTATAGGATTGCTATAAATCATATGTCATATTGACTCCGCTTTATTGATGTTTGTCATGATTTGCCGCATATCAGCAGATGTTATATTCATACTTGGACACATATACATCACATATCCATACATGTGCCATGTATATATTGATATCTTCATACTTGCAGAGATTTACGCATTGAGATATGTTGTTTCCATGTTATTTCTGGATTTGGGAACCGTGGATATTTCAAAGGAAAATAGGTAATTATTTAAAAACCCGGTTTCCCTTGATATGATATTGCAGTGCGTCCACCATGTGTTTTCTCGGTGCTAGAGTGATATATGAGAGAGAGGGGGCTGACCCGGACTGACGGATGCCCGATATATGAGAGAGGGGGGGCTGACCCGTACTGACGAATGCCCGATATAGGAGAGAGGGGGGGCTGAACCGGACTGACGGATGCCCGATATATGAGGATTTGCGTATCGATACTGGACACGAGTATTTATGATATTTGGGTGCCGATGTTGGGCACTCGTGATTTTCAGAGATGTACATGATTTGAGGGCCGATGGGAGTGCCGGCGTCTGGGTTGTTGGGATTTGGGTGCATTGGTGGTTACCGATTATCTTTCCACGTTGACATTCCGTGTAGATGTTATTTCATCCCATGCTCAGCATTTATTACTTTGCATCTCATCCTGTAGTTACTTTACTTGACAGAGCACTTGCATGATGATGCACATACTGCTTATTGCATATAGACTTATCTGCTGGCATTTGATAGAGTAGCGCAGTACGTGCATGCTCGCGATTACCTTTATATGTTATCTCTATTCACGAATTGGCAACTCACCCCCGTTGTGCCACAGTATTTGCAGGTCGCCCTTCAGAGTTAGTCGCGGCAGGCTGTCTTCGTACATCTTTTGGCTACAGATACCACCACAGTTGGTGCGAGAGCTGTTTTGCTGTTAGGTGGGTTGTGGTATCTGGTTACTTCCTTTTGTACACACTTTTGTATCTAGTATTCTCCATCTACCTTATATGTATTTGACTTAGAGACAGTGTGAGGACGATGATGTATGTTATTTGTATTCTGGTGTCGAGCTCGTGGGAGCCGACTTTATATTTGCAGTTTTATTATTCTGTGATGCTTTATTATATCCTGTATCATTGTCACTTATATCCTGTTTTATACCCGAATTCTGGGTTAGTTTTATAAAGGAAATGCTGCCGAAATTATTAAATGATAACTTAAACCTTAAAGAACTTCATTAAACTACTTAAGGTTTTCTAAATGTTTCAATCAAATGTTTTCAACACTCACTACTTTTAAATGGTTTGGATTTCTGGGTTCGGCTTACTTATTCGCGTTACTCCTGTAGACGTTGCGTGGTTAAGGGCCGGTCACGAGTCGAACTTAGGGTCGTGACAGCCCACTTCCTACTTGTTCATCCTTATCTATACTAGCCATATAGATTAGTGTGTTAGCTTCACTAATTCTACATTAGTGAAGAGTTAGCTTGAGTTTGTGTTTCCTCAAGGTAGATCATCTTGGATTGTGAAGACTTCAAGCAAGGATGCATCATTCACTTCATGGAGCCTCTCGAGAGTCCGGGAACTTGATGATCGCAGCAAAGGGACCTCAACTCGGAGCTTATGAAGCGAAGGAATGGACTACAAAGGTTGTAATCCCTCTCACTTAGTAGTAAAGTTGTTTACTTTATCGATTCTGTATCATTCTCTAGTTAACGATCTTGTTTTAGGGTTGCTTAAACATGACAAAATTTAAAATTGGCATGGATGATGCCACCCGAAACCATGTTGTCGTGATAAATAACCCTACACATAGCACATGAGCGTAGCACCTAAGATTAAAGAGAATAGAATTAAATTCTATTAGGGGGAAAATATCTCTCTGGTCTTTTTGAATAAAAAAGATCTCCTCTGTTAAACAGAGCTGCTGGATCAAAAATCCAATGGTGATTAAAATCATTAAATAATAGAATTAAATTCCATTAGGGGAAAATATCTCCCTAATCTTTCTAAATGAGAAAAATATTTTCGGTTGGATCAAAATTTCAATATTAGAATCAAATTCGAATATGGGAAAATATTTTTCTAATCTTTCTAAACAAGAGAGATAAATTCCGAACCCTTGGATTAAAAATCCAATGGTGATTAAAAATCACCGTTTGATAGAATTAAATTATATTTATGGGAAAATATTTCCCTAATCTTGTTAAAAAAAGAATATATATATATATATATATATATATATATATATATATATATATATTCTGTGAAATAAAAATCACTGGATCAAAAATCCAACGGTGGATAAAATCCCATAAATAATCTTTGAGGCCAATTAAATCAATTGGTATCTCTCAAATGAGAGATCTTCTCGAATTAATTAACAAACCGCCCCTCCTATATAAAGGATCCGAGACTTCAAGTCTCAGAAAGAAGAAAAAAAGAAAGGAGAGTGAACCCCCTATAAGTTTCTGCAAACAAAAAGATAGAAGCTGCTACTGAGATTCAATTCTCTTTCAAAGAAGATCTGCTGGTTCTTTCAAACCCTGGGTAAAGTAAAAGCAGAGATAAAATGTATCTCCTTTACCTAGCATAAAGAAAACAAGGGTTTAACCCTTCATAAATAGAACTTAGTTCTTTCTCTGATCTTAGATTTGCAAAGCAAATCTCTCCACAAGTTAAGAATTTAATTCTCATCGGGGAGATTTTGTTCTTCAAACTCAAAATCTAGGGAAACGAACTAGATTAAAAGAAATAGAAGAGAACTTATGGTTCTGGGAATTTAATTCCTCTGCAAACAGGGTTTAACCCTACATGAAAGAAATTAATTCTTATAAAAATAAATAAATAAAAAGAAACTTAGTTCTCCAATAAAAAGATCCCAGATCTTCAGAAACATAGATCTTGGTGATCGTTAATGGCCAAAATGTCATTAACATATATTCAATCTCTAAAAAGAAAAGGACTTGGCGCCTCACGTGAAACACACGTGAGCGCCCAAAAGATTCCCTTAGCGCCTCACGTGCTTGCCACGTGAGCGCCTAAAACAAAAGAACACTCAGCACCTCATGTGCTCCCCACATGAGCGCTATACCAAGTGCTTAGCACTATAAATTCAGTCGAAATGACTAAATACTTAGCACTGATTGGGCAACGCCCATATCTCAGCGCCTCATTTGCTTTCCTCGTGAGCGCCTTACTAAGTGCTTAGCACTCTATATTCAGTAAAAATGACTAAGTGCTTATCACTGATTGGACAGTGCCCATATCTGAGCGCCTCATGTGCTTCCCACGTGAACGCCAGAGCCACAAATAAGTGCTTAGCACTTCTGAATAAAACAGAAAGGAAAGCTCAAGACCGAGTAGACCAAGCCCAAATTGGCTAAGTCTCTGAAATTTCTTACAGCTGAGCCCAAATGCTCGGTTGTTAGATCTCAACAAAAATTTGATAATCCTTAAAATACTGCTAAGTTGATCTTAGTCTCAAATAAGACCAACGTGTCCATTGTTAAAATAAACTAAGCCCAAATGCTCATATGTTTAAGTTGATCTTAATCTTAAACTAGATTAACGGTTCTTAAATAAAACAAAATATTCTTTGAAATAAAGGAACATAGAACCTAAGTTCAGAACTCAAATCTAAAATATACGAATTTGATCTAATTCGCACCCTACGGACGACGACGAAAACTAGTCTCTGTATACAATCCACGGGCAACCAAAACAAACAAAATAACACACAACACGAAGTGAACTGCCGGAGAAGGAGAAAGTGGTTATCGCAACACGATAAATTAATTAACTGCAGGGGCTTGCGCCTGCAGGAAAGAGCGTCCCCACAATCAAAAAACCCTCATAAATGTGGGGGAATCAGATAAAATCTGCTACAACGGTCGCATCTATCCAAACCTCCGATATACGGTGTCATAAATCAACTTGGTATTTTCGGAGAGGTGGGTGGATATGTCTAAAAAGCATGTGCCCCCAAATTCAGGAAAGAAGATCCATCCTAGTTCGTCTCTGTTTTCGACAGTAAACATATTCTGACACGCCCGGTGGGACCTTTTCCTCTTTCCACTCCACACTTCGTGTACCGTGTTCGCGAACAAAATTGCGGTTCTCTATGGTTGCCCTTGGATTCGAGGTACAAAAACTTTGTGTCTTTCTCCTGTGCAGAAAAATCAATGGCTCGCCACTGCACCTCATGCAACAACAACTCTTGCTCCACCCCAACTAGAAGAGTGACCTATGGGCCCAATGCGGCATCCATTTTCTCAATGTCGGTGGGGCAGGTTACACAAGCCACTACCGGACTGTTCTTCAGGACTATGCTCCAGCCCGTGAACTTTGGCGCATCGACGACATAAGGAGAAGCTCTCCGAAAGTCGGTATTCGATCGGCTGGCAACCACGACGGCTCATATCAACAAGCCGTCAAACCCTGAAACCCCAGCCTTCAACAGGCTGAGTAAGAACTCAAGCGGACACGTAAAGAAGCCCATGATACCAGAGAGAGCTATCCCAAACCGGCTAGCTCTCCCTACTCCTGCTACGGGTGAGGCCGATAAAAGTGCTTCCCCTCCAAGATGGTCGGTCTTCGAAAGATTGGCCAACCCTGCTCTAATTCTAACAAAGACGTCGGTCTTCAACAGGCTGACACAAACCCAAACCCCTGAGCAACACAGGGGGGAGGATGAAGACGCCTCAAAAACTGAGGTGATTCCCACTCCAAGGCATGCTCGACGCCGCTACTGGCGCCAAGTGAGAGAAGCTGGGGCAACACTCCATCTGGGCTCACCCCACCAGCTCCTGCGGTGGATATCAACGTTGTTGTTCTAACTGGGAACAATTTTAACCCGCTCAGGAGGGTACATAAGAACTCCCCGACGACGGTGCTAAAGAAATCACCTCCGCCAGTAGAGGCCCCTGTGCAGCGACAGCCAGAGCAGCCTCGCCGACATATCTCTTTGTAAATACATAGGGTCTGGCGAAAAGTCCAAGACTCTGTGCTTAACAAAAATTACCCTCGTCGGCCCGAGAAAACTAAGGGCCGACAAGGAAAAGACTGCTCCTCCGCTATGCAACAGGGGGCCGTTCCTAAATAGGTGCCTGTCATAATGGCTCCTGCAGCTCCGATCTCCCATAAAAGAACGAAGCCAGAGAAATTTCTACCGCCCGCAGCAAATTCCAAAGGCGATGGATCTAAACGCCTCAAGTCTGGGGGAATAACCGTACAAACGGTCTATATGGCTAGTGGTAAAGAAGAAAGTTGCGCTTCGGTAAGTCACCGACCGCAAACTCGGTCGTTGACGAATGGTCAGAAGCCGCAACAAAAGCTCCAAGAAATGCTGACCAAAATGGCAGCGCTTACCGGACAAAAAGAAGGTCCGGACAAAGAAGCTGAACAGCGCCAAGAGCAAGAGACCGATACAGAGTTCTTACGAAGAGTGCTGGAAAGAAAAGACAAAGAAGTTGTAGAGCAAGCTGCTAACATTAAGCAGATGGCTCTCCTATTCCAAGATATGGTGGGAATGATGATACAACCGGAACCCCCAGCCGAAAATCCGCCAATAGTTATTGAGGATGATAGAGGAGGAAATATCAAACCCTCTTTCGACCTTATTAGCGGCCAAGGAAGAAACCATCTCCAAGGCGGCCCTCGATGACTACATCGCTCAGCAAATAAGAGCTCACCAGGCTAGCGAAGCCGCCAGCCAAGTCGTCAGAGCCGGGCAACCATATCCGGCCTGGTATGACCAAATCATATACACGTCGGGTTATACAATCCCCAAGTTCCACGTCTATAAAAGAACGGGCAATCCTCACCAGCATGTCGCACAATTCAGAGCACTATGCAGCAATACTGGAGGTGACGACAAAATCTTGCTTCGTCAATTTGTCGAAAGCTTGTCAGAGACAGCCTTTGAATGGTACTCGGAGCTTCCAAATGACTCCGTAAAAACCTTCACAGAAATGGAACTACAGTTCACGCAGCGGTTCGCCAGCGCGAGCGAACGTACTCCGATCACGGCATTAATCAACGCCAGGGTAAAGCCAGGAGAAACTTGGGTCCAATACGCAATCCGGTGGCGGAACCTGTGGTCTTAGTGTGAACAGCACATTGAAGAGTCTCCAGCCGTGGGCATGTTCATCGGGACCCTCGATCCTCAATCGACTGTGTCCAGTTCATGACATTCTTCAAGCCCATGACTTTTCAAGCACTGATAAACAAGCTGGCCCAAATGGATCAGATGGGTTATGGACCGTCCTCCTCAAATAAGGACCCTCGAAATAAAAAGGGTAAAAGAAAAGCAGCCTTCATTGCCAATACGCAACAACAACCGAGTGGTCCAAAACAGATTACTCGCCAAAACAACGCGTGTCCTTGCCCGTCCATGGAAGAAAGGCTAGGACGTGCTTACTCGTTTCTCCGTGACAAGACGTGGAGACTGTTTGAACTGGCTATTTGTAATAATCTCATCATATTACCAGACCTGCGGCATCCAGCGCAATCCGGCGACGTCAACAACCCTAATTACTGCTCCTACCACAGAATGGTGAGTCACCCAATTGAAAATTGCTACATCTTCAAGAATTGGGTTGAAGACCAGTACCAGCAGGGAAAGTTCGCGATGTATGATAACTGGAGAGTAAACCCGCCCCAAAAGCACGCTCCCAAAAAGGTGGACGCGCAGGGTGCATCATGCGCACTCGTGGAAGAAGCTCCATGGGAAGTAGTTCTCTCAGCAAAAACTAAAAGAATGATGAAGAATCTTCAGGCATGTCTGGCAATCAGGTGGAAAAGCCCACTTGAACCTGAAATTATTGAAGGGATGCTAAAACCTCATCCCACTCCAAAAACCGCTGACAAAGGGAAAAGCCCCTAAGTCAAGCCTTCAAAGTCTTCGAACAAAAAGAAGAAGACCCAGAAACCTATGCAGCCTACCGAGTATGACAACAAGTGCACAGATCTACAGAAGTACATAGACACGCTGGAGGAGTATAACCAGAAAGCGCGGACACCAGCCACACTCGAAGAATTCCTCAAGTATATTCTTAAGGACGAAGACAGTGACAATGATGTGGGAAATGACTCATCAGAAGAAACCGAAGACCGTGTAGCAAGTTTCCACATGGTCTCCCATTCGTCGTTATATGGCGAAGAAGCTCCCTCAGCATTAGAAAACGACGTAGAGGAACTGAAGGCAGAATCGGCGCTAAAATTCCCGAAACTACCAGAAAAAGACCCGATTGAGAGGCTGCTAAATGAAGCCTTTCAAAAAAGCAAAGTTGACCGAGAACGCGAGATAGCCATATATGAAAAGACTAAGCGTCGGCGTCTGAATAAGGAAGCTGCGGTTGTTCACCGTCGAAAACATAGACGAACCGGGATGGATCGTCTTGCCTGAATTTGGGGGCATATACTATTTGGATTTATCCGTCTACCTCTCCAAAAATGCCAAGCTGATTTATAGCACCGTATATTGGAGGTTTAGACGGATGTGGCCATTGTAACAGATTTTATCAGATCCCCCCTCGTTTGCGAGGGGTTTTTGATTGAGGGGACGCTCTTCCCTGCAGGCGCAAGCCCCCGCAGTTATTACATTACCACATCGCGATAACCACTTTCTCCTGCTCCGGAAGTTCACTTCATGTCGTGTGTGCTTTTGTTTGTTTAGGTTGCCCGTGAATTGTATACGGAGACTAATTTATGTTGTTGCCCGTAGGGTGTGAATTAGTCCAAATCCGTATATCTTAGATTTGGGATTTTTTATTTAAGGATCGTTAATCTATTTTGAGATTAAGATCGACTTAAATGTATGTGAGCATTTGGGGCTCGATTTGTTTTTGTTAAGGATACATTATTCCAATTTGAGACTAAGATCCACTTAATGAGGTTTCAGGATCATTTTTATTTAGGATCCAACAAAAGAGCGTTTGGGCTCTATTATTTTAGTTTAAAGGCGTTTCGGTCCATTATCGCCATTTTGGAGGCGAGTATTAGTTTAGGAACATGTCGGTCTACTATCGCCATTTTAGAGGCGAATATTAGTTTAGGGACTTCTCGGTCCTTTATCCATCTTGCACACACGTGTATTTATTATGTGACAAAACGAATAATGGTGATATGGAATGCACCCAATTTGGGGTGCGATCCGATTTGAGGTGTGCATGTCAATTTGGAAGTGCATCAACGTGGGATGTATCATTCCCAGTCTTGATGAAGTTTTATATCAAGTTGGGACAAGAAAGGAGTTATTGGTAGTCGGGACCCGCCACCTCTCCGAAGACGTTGAAGAATTACAACGATATATATCAGAGGTGTGGAGAGATTTACCCTTAAACCAAATCCTGTGTTTGAGGAAAAAGGGGGTTATTATGGCCTTAAGAATTTTTGTTAAGGATACGTCAGTCCAATTTGAGACTAAGATCCGCTTAACAACATTTTAGTATCTTCTTTATTTAAGACCCAGCAACAGCGCATTTGGACTCATTTGCAAAACTTTAGCAACTTAGCCAATTTGGGCTTTATTCTAGTCTCCCCTCTTTTCTGAAAAAGTGCTAAGCACTTGTTTGGGCTCTATTTAACCAGTCCCCTTTTTTTATGCAGAACGTGCTGAGCACTTATATGAGTTATGACGCCTACATATGATCACGTGGAGCTTTCAGTCATGGGGATTGCCCAATAAGTGTTGAACACTTTACTCCTTTGTCTTTATATGGAGTGCTAAGCACTCTTTATGTCGTCCACGTAGGAAACACGTGAGGCGCTAGGCGCTGCCCAATAAGTGTTGAACACTCAGCCGTTTTGGGATGCTTGTAGAGTGCTAAGCACTCTTTTTTTCTTTTGCGGCGCACAAGTGGGGAGCACGTGAGGCGCTGGGCGCTAAGCGCTGCCCAGTGAGTGCTAAGCACTCTTCTCTTCTGTAGTGCCCATGTGAGGAACACGTGCGGCGCCGGGTGCTTTCCAGTAAGTGCTAAGCACTCTTCTCTTCTGTGGCATCCATGTAAGGAACACATGTGGTGCTGTGTGCTGGGCGCTTTTCTCCTCTGCAAATAGCATTTTTGCCCATTAATGATCAATAAGATCGTTGTTTTGTAGATTTAGGATCAAGCTTCATTTTTAAGAACCAAGTTATTTTACGAGAACTAGTTTTCTTTTATATGCTTTGTTTTTGAGGAATTCGATTCATAGTTTTTTTCTGAATCTTTGATTCTCAAGAACAAGTTCCTCCCGATGAGAATTAAATTCTCAATTTGTGGAAGACTTGTCTTGTAGATCTCAGATCCAAAGAAAGAACTAAGTTCTTTGAGACGGGTTAAAACCTTTTGATATGTAAATGAGATGTTTTTATCTCTATTTTTTTTACCTTGAGTTTTTAAGGAGGAAGATCTTCTTCCTTGAGAATTTAATTCTCTGTTCCTTTTTTAAGCTTTCTATTTTTGTTTTTGGAAGCTTATGGGGGGTTCCTCCTTATCAGACTTGAAGTCTTCGGTCCTTTATATAGTGGAGGCAAGTTTGTTAATAAGTTTTGAAGAATTCTCTCATTAAGAGATCCCAATTGATTTGAGGAATTTTACCCACCATTGGATCTTTGATCCAAGGGTTTCTGTTTTTATAGAACATATTTTCTTTTTTTAACAAGATTGGGGAAATATTTTTCATATGCGGAGTTTTACCCTGTGAAATGGTAATTTTTAATCACCATTAGATTTTCAATCCGAGTGTTCTCTGTTTTACAGAGGGCATAGAATTTTATTCTATGATCCAGCCGAAGATATCTTTCTTATTTTAGAAAGATTTGGGGAATGTTTTTTCCCCAACAGAATTTAATTCTGTATCTTGATGATTTATCATCTCCGTTGGATTTTTGATCCAACGGCTCTGTTTAACAGAGAGTAGAATTTAATTCTATCTGGACGCCGACGCTCACGTGTTCCTCACGTGGGCGCCACTTAAGAATTTGGTCCTTACGGTGGGCATTCTGTGCTTTGCACACTGGCGCCCGCGTGAAGAGAACGTGTGGCGCTAAATGAGAGTTTTAACTCTTATTTAATCTAATAGATTTTTTTGTGCTTTGCACACTGGCGCCAGTGTGAGGAGCACATGAGGCGCCACCATAGGATTTGATCCTATCGGCGCTGGCGCCCTTGTGGAAGGCACGTGAGGCGCTGCCTCATTAATGAAGGTTTCTTTTCTCCTTCTTTCTCTGCTTTTCCAAAGTTAAACTTTCTTTTCCAATGCCTTCTTTCTTCAAAGCTTGGAATAATTCCACCATGCACAACATTTTCTATGCCGAGACTTAAATGCCTCCCTTTAAAATCTGAAACAATACACCTCTTCGCTCTCACTTTCAGAGAATCATTTTAACAGAGGAGAGTCATGGCTTGTAATCGTCCACATGCTCATCGGTAGCCATGGGAGGTGCCCATTGAGGAAATTGTTCCTCATTTTATTGCACACTTGGTGAATTCTGCTCTTACAGATGACCAATGTGATACGGTGTTGCACGAGCTCTTGACTCGTAGAGGATCTCCAATCCCCATCGGCTCTATTTGGCTCCGGATGATCCTCCTGTTTGTGCTCGATGACATTCCCCCTCATCCAGCGAAGATGACTCCGGCGATGCTTGACGCAGCGGAGGACAAGATCGAGTGCTTTCATGAAGCACTTTTGATTACCATGCCTCTGAGGGATCGCTCTGTTCGGTTGCTAAGCTAGATACGTGCTCAACGGGCCATCATGTCTACCTTCGCCGATGGGCACGGCGCTAACCGATGGGGAGCAACTCCTCGCAAAGATCGCCGCTTCGTCATGGTGGAGAAGGCAGAGAGGACTTTAGAAAACTTTATTCTTAGTTTTGTAAACCCTTGTACTTTTGATCCCGTGTTTGGTGATCTATCTCCTGTAGAATAAAATGTTTATTTAAATGCTTTCATTTTATCATTGACGACCGAGTGCTTCCTTTCTAACACATGTTTTTCCTCTGATTGTATTGTTGCAACCCACATATATGCATGTGCGTATATGAATGAGCCTACTTTCACACATATCTGTAAACGAAACTTAAATCGGTGTAAACAAATGCCCCCCACTACTTCACTTACGGGGGTATACACGTGAGTGAAGTAGTGTAGCCTAATACGTAGCATACAACCAGTTTCGGGCTGGTGTATCGTTCATTACTTTTAGAATTTTGATCTGAGAAGATAGCGAGCGGACACAAGCGTCGTCATCTATCATTAACTCAAATCTTAATTCTAAACCCCAAGGCCCATGAGTTGCACCCTTCTATTTCTTGATGTCTTGATCTGGCGCGAAATAGTTTATCTACTCGTTTCGGAGTTTGTAGTTTATTCACTCGTTTCGGAGTCTCTAGTTTATGTACTCGTTTCGGAGTTTATAGTTTATTCACTCATTCCGGAGTCTCTAGTTTATGTACTCATTTTGGAGTTTGTAGTTTATTAATTCGTTCCGGAGTCTCTAGTTTATGTATTCATTTCGGAGTTTATAGTTTATTCACTCGTTCCGGGGTCTCTAGTTTATGTACTCATTTCGGAGTTTGTATTTTATTCACTCGTTTCGGAGTCTCTAGTTTATTCACTCGTTTCGGGGTCTCTAGTTTATGTACTCATTTCGTAGTTTGTTGGGTTTATGGACTCATTTCGGAGTTTGTTTAGTTTACCTTCCTTGGGTTTACAGGAAAACTTATCCTAACGTTATATATAGATAACCCATGCTCTTTGCAGCAAAGGTCCGTTAGATTTTGTGGTACTAGGGCTTTGGTCCGTGGTACCGTCGCATTGGCTGATGTATTCCTCGATATACGGTCTTTAAGTCGTTGTTCAAGTAGTCCCATGACTGTCGTGTCTCTGATCCCTTCGGGAGATGGACAAGGCGTCTTCAAGTAATCTCCTTAGGCTATATGACCGTCGGAAGAACAAGCATTAGGAATTTTCCATGTCACTTTTTACTTGAGGTTAGGCTCAATTTGGACCCCCGATGAGTCATAACCACTCCGCGCTGGAGTGGGATAATCCCCGATAGTCTTTTAGGCTTTATATAAGTTGCATTTGAGACCCTGAAGCTAGGAATTTTCCATTGCTTCATTTTCGTTTGACGATGCGATGTCGTTTCTTTGCTGAAGTATGGTAGACATCTGTAGGACCTCTATGCTGTATGTATTGCAGTTGAAGTCCGGAACTAGGAATATGCCTTTGCTCCAATTTGATTTGGCTCGTTGGAGCTTTTGTCGACGTCGCGTATGCACCCTGATGGAATGAGAGGGAACGCCAAGGTAGTCTTTAGGTTATATATGAACCGTCAAGACTTGGAGTTAGGATTTTGCCATTGCTCCATATTGATTTGGCTATTTGGAGCCTTTGTTGCTATTGTGTCTGCTGTAACAAGAAGAATGTCGAGCTAGAGCTAGGATTTTGCCATCACTCCATTTTGATTTGGCTATTTGGAGCCTTTGTTGACATTGCATCTGCTGTAACGAGAAGAATGTCGAGCTGGAGCTGGGATTTTTCCGTCACTCCTTTTTTATTTGGCTCATTGGAGCCTTTGTTGACGTCGCATCTGCACCCTGATAGAATGAGAAGGTACACCGAAGGAGTCTTTAGGTTGTATGTGAACCGTCAAGACTTGGAGCTAGGAATTTGCCATGGCTCCGTTTTGTTTCGACCCTTAGGCCTTTTGTTGACGTCGTGTCTGCATCCTGTCAGAATGAGAAGGTACGTCAGGTAGTCTTTAGGTTATGTATGGACCGTCAATACTTGGAGCTAGGGTTTTTCCGTGACTCCACTTTTGATTTGACCCTTGAGTCTTTGTCGACGTCGTGTCTGCATCCTGATGGAATGAGAAGAAACGTCGGGATTGTCTCTAGGTTGTATATGAACCGTCGAAACTTGGAGCTAGGAATTTTCCATGGCTCCGTTTTGTTTCGACCTTTGGGCCTTTGTTGATGTCGTGTCTGCATCCTAATAGAATGAGAAGAAACACCGGGATTGTCTCTAAGTTGTATATGTTGCCATCAAGATCTGTCTCTCCTTTTGATGGAGCCTGGCAAGAAAACATGGTTCCCTTTTGCATTTGTGCCCATGGATTGTATACAGGGATCGGTGTAGACTCACCTGCAGGGCAAAGAAAATTTCCTTTTATTTTATTTTATTTTTAATTTCCGCGATGCTCTATCTTTTCAGCTTTTCATATCGCAAAAGTCGCAATTGCCCAATCATTTCGGCTTTTTATCTGCGGTGCCCAATCATTACGGCTATATCGTTTTTTTTACTTGCTATTTTTTTTATTACGAGTTGCTCAAACATTTCGGTTGTTTCATATGCACATTTTTTTTGCTTGCTGATTTTTATTGCGAGTTTGGAATTTGATACAAACTTTGGCATCGGTATCGCTACAACTGGAATATTGCCAGGAGCGAATCATCATGTGCCTTTGTCGATTTGAACAAAGATGGCTTAGTAAACAGGATTAGGATCCTGTCGAGTAAGACTTTTCGACTTTATGGGCCGTAAGGGTCTCATAAAGTTATTTCTCCCTATGAGTCGTGAGGATCTCGTAGGTGTATTTTCCCCTTAGGAATCGTGGGGATTCCTAAGTGTGTGTTCTCCCTTGCAAGTCATAAGGATCCTGCAATAGTGATTTTTCCTTATAAGTCGAGAGGGCATACAAATTTCGTCCACCATATGGGGACATTTCGCGCCATTGGTGGAACCAGGTGATGGCTATATTTATTTTTCCCCAGGGATTATATACAAGGGCCAATATTGGACCGTCTGTAGGGCAACTTGGGGAATGTGATGGCTTAAGAACAGGTTTGGATCCCTGTAGCTTAAGGCTTTTGAATCCTATAAGCCATAAGGGTCTCATAGGGGGAGTTCTCCTTACGAGTCGTAAGGATCTCGTAAGTGAAAATTTTACGAGATTGCGTCCTTCCGGGTTTACACAAACTCGCCGATAGTCCTTCTATTTTTACTCACGGCGTCCTTTCAGGTTTTCATTCGTGCCCATTTTGCTTGTGGACATACCGTTTTTTTTAACGAGATCACTCCCTTCCGGATTTTCACAAACTCGCCTGCTGTTTTTACTCACGGCGCCCTTTCGGGTTTTCATCTCTGCCCATTTTGCTTGTGGACATACCCCTTTTTTACCCATCTGTTTGCCAATGGGACTTAGGGGTGACTTCATCGCTGGAGTAGCTGTGTAGCCAGTGGGACTTGAGTTGCAATCTTCATCGTTGGGGCTTCGATTGCAATGTAGATCTAAAGGAAGCATATCACCGTTTTGGATGCGACATGCTAGTTTAGGGACATCTCGGTCCGTTATCGCCATGTTTGAGGCAGATAATTTGTAGTTTAAGGACTTCTCGGTCCAATGTCGCCATGTTTGAGGCGAATTTTTAATTTAAGGACATCTCTGTCCGTTGTCGCCATTTTTGAGGCGAATTTTAAGTTTAAGGACATCTCGGTTCGTCATCGCCATGTTTGAGGCGTCGTTTAGTTTAAGGACATCTCGGTCCGTAATCGCCATTTTTGAGGCGACGGAGATTCTTTGCATACTACTATCAGAGTTTTTGACTCGGGAAGATAGCGAGCGGACATGAGCGTCGTCATCTATTATTGACCTAAGTCATAACTCGTCAAACGTAGTATTTTTTGAGGAATCGGCCGTTTATTGGCCTGAAGGGTTTTTCACCATGCATATCCTTGAGCAGATAGGCTCCACCTTGGTAGACTTTGTCTATGATGTACGAGCCTTCATAGTTCGGCTCGAATTCTCCCGTTTTGCACAATTAGGGATCATCGGTCTTTTGACGACTAGCACGAGCTCGTCTTGGCGGAATGTTCTCAGCCTAGTCATTCTTTCATATGACCGCGTCATCCTTGCCTTATAAGCCTCCAGGTTCTGTTGTGCTATAAGGCGAGTTTCGTCGAGGGCGTCGAGCTCCTCAAGCTGGAGATGAGCGTTTTCTTCATCTGTCAGCTCGTATCGAACTGCTACTCGAAGAGAAGGGAGTTCTATTTCTAGAGGAAGTACCGCATCCGTGCCGAATACTAACGCTTATGGGGTCGTATTCGTGGCTATTTTGAACGTCGTTCGGTACGCCCAGAGAGCTCCGTGCAGCCTTTTGTGCCAGTCTTTTTTGTTTACCGACACCGTTTTCTTTATAATCTTTATCAAGGTCTTGTTGAAAGCTTCAGCTAGACCGTTAGCTTGGGGATTATAGACGGAAGAGTATCTCCAGTCAATTTTATGTTGTTCTGCGAAGCGGCTGATTTTATGGCTCCTATAGGCTGGTCCATTATCCGAGATTATCCGTCGCGGAGTGCCAAACCGGTAGATGACATGTGTTTTGAAGAAATGGAGAATATTCTCCGTCTTCACTTCTCTTAGTGGTACTGCTTCTGCCCACTTAGAAAAGTAATCGGTCGTTGCTAGTATGAACCGATGTCCTTTGGATGATGCCGATTCAATGGGGCCAATTATGTCGGTTCCCCACATTTCAAACGGCCAGCTAGCCACCGTTGGGTGTAGCGGATTGTATGTTGGTGGATGAAGTCCCCGTGAATCAGGCACGAGTGACACTGCTTCGCATATTCGAGGCAGTCCTGAATCATTGTGGGCCAATAGTAACCCATTCTTTTGATCTTCAGTTTCATCTTTGGCTCGTCTTGATGAGAACCGCAGAATCCGTCGTGAGTTTCTTGGATGACTCTCTTTGCTTCTTCTGGCCCTAAGCACCTTAACCACAAACAGTCAAGCGACCTCTTGTATAGAATATTATTGACGAAGGCGAAAGACGGAGCACGTTTCATGAGCTGATGTCTAGACGACGCGTTTTCGGGCGTCCGTCGAGATTTGAAGTAGTCTATGAAGACTTCCTTCCAATCCATGACCTTTTCTTCATCCTCTATTTGGAGGGCTGCCTGTTTGGTCATTTCTTTTCCTTCAGATGGCTCTATTGAATCCTCCAAAGATATTTCTGCTGGCGCGAGAACTCTACGGGCTTGCACGGTGATCCTTACGTCGTCGAGGTCTTCATCAGCCAATTCCTTAGCCAGCTTGGCCAATGCATCCGCCTTACTATTTTCTGCACGCGGTATGCTCTCCAAGATGTAAGAGGGGATTTGCGTCAGTAGTTGTTGCACTCTTTCACCGTATTTTATCAACTCTGGTTTGCACGTCTGACAGTCGCCATTTACATGGCTAACGATCAGCTGGGAGTCTCCGTATATGAGGAGATCTTTGATTCCCATGTCAACAGCAATCTCGAGACCTGCTATCAAAGCTTCATATTCAGCTTCGTTGTTAGTCCTTGGCTCCATTAAAGAGAAGTCATAGCGTAGTATCCCTCCTTGTGGAGTCACGAAGATAAGGCCCACCCCATCTTTGATTATGCGGGTGTTGTGCTTTCTCCTTTTCATGGAAGATGCTTCATCGAAGTAGAGTTCCTTTCGGGCATCATTCTTTTCTTCCTAACGCATATTCATCCGGTAACTCGCAATTTAAGGGGGAGTCAGCTGGTATCGGATGCTCGGCGAGAAAGTCGGCGATGGCCTGGCCCTTCACTGCTTTGAGGGGTCAATACGTTATCGAGAACTCCATTAAGAGGAAGGCCCATTTGGCAAGCCTTCCTGTTAGAATGGCTCTTGACATCAGATATTTGAGAGGATCCACATTTGATATGAGATGGACCTCATGTGCCAAGGCATAATGTCTGAGCTTCGTTATCGTGAAGATCGGTGCCATGCAATGCTTTTCAATGGGGGAGTAGTTGTTTTCTGCCCCCAGCAGAACTCGACTTAAATAGTACAGAGCTCTCTCCTTTCCCTGGTCATTCTCTTATGCCCATAGCGCATCCACAGAACCTTCAAGGGCCGTTGTGTATAGGATAAGGGGCCTTCCTCTAACTTGGGTGGTCAGTATTGGTGGATTTTGCATGTACTGCTTAATTTCGTCTAGTGCATTATGGCATTTTTGATCCCAGACGAATGGAGTTCCCTTCTTCATTAGAGACTGTAGGAACGGCATTTTCCCGAGAGGTTGACTATGAACCGTCAGATATACGCGATTTTTCCTTGAAGGGATCGCAACTGCTTAAGAGTCCTTGGCGTGGGCATCTCCATAATCGCCTTGATCTTCAAAGGGTCGATTTCGATACCCCGATACTGTATGATGAATCCTAGGAATTTTCCTGAGGAGACTCCAAACGCGCATTTTAAAGGATTCATCTTCAGATTATACTTCCGAAGATATTGGAACACTACGTCTAGATGTTCCTAATGTTCCTCGTAAGACTTTCTTTTCACCACCAGGTCGTCGATGTAGCTTTCGACAATCTCATGGATGAGGTCATCGAAGATCTTCGTCATGGCCCTCTGGTAAGTAGCGCAAGCGTTTTTTAAACCAAAAGGCATCACTTTGTAGCAGAATATGTCCAGCGGAGTCCGAAAGGCAGTATGCTTTTGGTCTTCAGGATGTATTTTTATTTGATTGTACCCCGAAGATCCATCGATGAAAGAGAAAACCTCGTGGGTAGACGTGTTATCGATCATCAGCTCGGTAACAGGTACTGAGAAGTCATCTTTCGGGCAAGCTTTATTGAGGTCCCGAAGTCCACGCAGATGCGCACTGTCCCATTTTTCTTCATCACCGGAACGATGTTAGCGATCCAGTTAGGGTATTTAACTTCCTAGATGAAGCTGGAGTCGATTAGCTTCTTGACTTCAGCATTGACGCTCGTCTCGAGTTCGAGCCGCACTCTTCTTAGCGCTTGCTTGACGGCCTTTATGTCCGGCGATATGGCCAGTTTATGTACTGCTACTTCTGGATCTAGACCTAGCATTTCGGAATAATTCCACGCGAAGCAATCTTTATACTGCATGAGTACATATTTTAAAGTGGCCACTTTCTTTTTAGATAGCAGCTCACTGACGAACGTCGGCCTCGGATCGTTTTCCGTCCCTAAGTCAATTTTCCTTAGGCTATCCACCGTAGTGTGTATCCCATCTTCCAGCTCTTTTAGTGTCGGTGGAAACTCTGAGATCACCTCGTTCTCATCTTCATTTGCGAAGCACTTAAAGGGGTCATCTATAGTCTCATGCCCTTCCCCTTTTGAAAGTGTTATCACATGGCAGGTACGAGTCTGCTTCCATTCTTGATGCTGGGCTGGTCCTATCCTTGCGATATAAGTCCTCTTTGGCTCATGCTTTTGCGGTGGGGTTACTCTCCAGCTGTCGGATAGAGCGAACTTGTCTTGTTGATACCGGTCTTCGACCCAGCCTTTGAAGGTGAAGCAGTCTTCAAAGGGATGACATATTGCTCGGTGATAGGAGTAATAATCCGGATGCTGGACCTCGTTTACTTGTTCGGGATGCCGAGACTCCGGAAACGTCATCATTTGGTGTTTCATGATAAGGTTGAATATTTTCCTTGTCTTTTCTTGAGGTAAAGAGTATTCCCGACCCATCTTTCTGATAAAGGACAGGTTCCAACCACGTTTTTCTTGACTATACGGCTTCTTGGATCCGCTTAGCTGTTTCCGAACGTTATTCGTGTTCTTCACCTTGTTTTTCGAATAAGAACGTACAACGGGTTGGGGATGACGGACATTATAGTCTTCTTTCTCCACGGATTGTTGCTTGAGACGTTGCGTCCTGGCCTTTTCATAGATAGCCATTTCGCGGATGCGGTCGTCCCGGATCTTTTGACATGCTTCTTGCATTAGCCTATCAACTTGTTCTTCGAACGATGAACTTGACATTCTTAAAGCAGGATTTTGCTCTGTTTCAACGTCACAGCTATTTGGAAGAGCATTCCCTTCTTCACCGGAGTTGTTTATGACGCGGCAGCAGCGGAGTCTCTCCCATTTCTTAGACTGAACGTATCTGAGCCCGGTTGTTTACATCTTCCCGTTAAGCATCTTTCGCTGGGTCCCAGGGATATCCCAAATCTTCTTGTAGAATTGAGCTTGTCGAACGGTCTTTGAGGGGTACACCTTGACATCTCAACAACCTTTTTAGTCCCTCCGTGTAGTATCTTGGCAGACGGATTGGTTGAAGCCTATCAAATGGAAAATCGGCACCGTGCCAGACTTCTTTTTCTACTATGGTCTCCGTAGATTGGTAGAAGAGGATCTCCTTTTCACCTCTTCACCTAGGAGGTATGTAGAAAGTCTGTAGCTCTTGTACGCTGTATGTATCGAGCACATCGAGTTCCTTATAACGCTGAGATGGAACCATTGTGATTTGTAAACTCTGATCGACTCTAGCAAAGGTTTGCACTGATGGGCGGATTGAGAAAACTGCGTTGGCCTCGTCCTCAGAGTCACTGCCAAAGAACAAAATAGGGGTAGATGGTCTCGGCCTGTTGCTTTGGGGTTGCCACGAGTAGACTATTCCTTCATCTTCCTCGGTATCGCTCCCAAAGATCGGGATGGTGGAAACAGATTTCCGTTTATCCTCCGGCTTATGACACCTCTCCGTATCTTCGAAGTCTGGTAGGAAGTACTTTGTGTCTTCGTATTTTCGGACCTCGTTTACGGAGAACGGGTTTAGCTATCCCGTGACGGTGTATTCCAAACCGTCTTTGAAATACTTCATACATTGATGTTGTGTAGAAAGGATGAAGTTGTACTCATGCAGCCAGGGCCTGCCGAGCAAAGCGTTATAGCAAGTCTTGGTGTCAATGACATGAAATTTGATGTCAATGATGAGCAATCCAAAGCAAAACGTCATTATTACGGACCCCAGCGTCCGTGACAACTGTGAGTCAAACCCGAAGATGGTAATTTTATCTCTGGCCAAGTGTTGAACGTTCATGCAAATCTCCTTCAGCACCTTCACATTGAGAAGATTGACGGAGGATCCGTTGTCGACAATGATTTTGCCTATCTTGATGTCGTGGCAGTATCCGGTGACGTATAACGGGCGGTTATGCTCGCACATTCTGAGGAAGAGATCTTCATTGATGAACGTAATATCATCCGTGCGAACCTCCACCAGCTCGTCCTTCATATTTTCTTCTGCGAGGAAAGCTTGGAATTGATTAGGCACTTGTAATGCCTTGATCAGAGAATTTCATGCCTCTTTGGACAGGAGGAGAGCATCCAGTATGCGCAATTGTGAGGGAATTTTCCTCAGATGTGCTAAGACATTGTAATCCACCTTATTTTTCTTAGGCGGGTCCTTGGCTGTGAGCTCTTTGACAACTCGATCGTCGATGGCAATTTCCTCAAGGATTTTCTCTTTCCCTTTGTCTTTTTTGCTCGAACCCTTATTTGTAAGTTCGAGGTTCCTTTCAGGCAGCGTGCGGCTACGCAGCTAAATGTTCTTGCAGTTCTCCTCCTCCTCTTCTTTTTCGGAGGTGGAGTCTTTGAAGAGAGGGCTGAGGGTCATTTCATCCTCAGAACCGCTCCCGAAGGTAAGAACTTGGGGTTTTTTCCTTTGCGGACAGGTATCAACCATATGACAGTTGCCAGTCGATTTTTCACGCGTACTTGTCGCACCTTTTTGCTGTCGACGAGCTTCGCGCTTCATCCTCTTGGAGTGTTTTTGATGTGCAACATATCCCTGCCACCACTTCTCGAAGGCACTGCACTCTTCGGTAGGATGGGTAACCCACTGATGATATAGGCAATAGTTTGAATATGAATCCTCTACGTCGAGGCGTATGACCCCGGGAGTGTTTCCTACCAGAGGTGGCAGCTTCATTCCCATTGACAGGGCTTTGGCGAACCGCTTCTCTGCCTTGATCCTGCCCTTATTTGTCGCAGGTATGCCTTGGTTTGGTTAGAGTACTTTACGACTCCATTTTGCCGCATCTTCTTCATCCTGATGCTGACGCTTAGCCTTTTCGTATATGGCTGTTTCACGTTCTCGGTCAGCTTTGCTTTTTCGAAAGGCTTCGTTTAACAGCCTATCGAACAGGTCTTCCGGAAGTTCCGGGGATTTTAGCGTCAATCCTGCCCCCAGTTCCTCTGCGTTGTTTTCTGACACTGAGGGAGCTTCTTCATCATTTGAGGACGAATGGGAAAACATGTGGCAACTTGCTACATAGTCTTCAGTTTCTGATGAGTCATTTTCCATATCGTCGTCACTCTCTTCGTTCTCAAGAATATGCTTGAGTAACTCTTTGAGGGTGACTGGTGTTCGCGCCTTCTGGTTGTACTCCTCCAGCACGTCAATGTACCTTTTTAGGTACGTGTGTTTGTCGTCATACTCGGCAGGTTGCACAGGCTTCTTGGTCTTCTTCTTTTTCTTCGAAGACTTTGAAGGCTCGACT
The DNA here is from genome assembly GCA_030015575.1 of Agapanthus africanus. Classification (NCBI taxonomy): domain Eukaryota; kingdom Viridiplantae; phylum Streptophyta; class Magnoliopsida; order Asparagales; family Amaryllidaceae; genus Agapanthus; species Agapanthus africanus. Next base: position 646,297,621 of record JASDDO010000014.1, on the reverse strand, counting down.
TAGGGATTTTGCCCTTTGTCGACAATTTTCGATACGGGACGCGGTTTCAGCATCCCCTCAATGATTTCCGATTCAAGTGGGCTTCTCCACCTGACTGCCGGACATGCCTGGAGATCCTTCATCATTCTTTTGGTTTTAGCTGAGAGAACGACTTCCCATGGAGCTTCTTCCACGAGCGAGCATGATGCCCCCGGTGCATCCATCTTTTTGGGAGTGTGCTTCTGTGGCGGGTTCACCCTCCAGTTCTCAGACAGCGCGAATTTTCCCTGTTGATACTGGTCCTCAACCCAGTTCTTGAAGACGTAGCAATCCTCAATTGGGTGGCTCGCCATTCTGTGATAGGAGCAGTAATTAGGGTTGTTGACGCCGTTGGGTTGCGGTGGATGCCGTGGGTCTGGCAATGTGATGAGTTTGTTGCACACTGCTAGCTCGAACAGTCTCCTCGTCTTGTCACGGGGAAACGAGTAAGCGTGTCCTAGGCTTTCTTCCAGGAATAGGCGCGGACGCATGTTGTTTTGGCGAGCAACCGATTTCGGGTCACTCGGTTGCTGTTGAGTGTTGGTAACGAAAGCCGCTTTCCCTTTACCCTTGGCATTTTGAGAGTTTATTTTTGAGGAGGAAAGCCTGTGGCCCATCTGGTCCATTTGGGTCAGCTTGTCAATCAGGGCCTGGAAGGTAGTCAGCTTGAAGAACGTCATGAATTGGGACACAGTCGTTTGCGCATCTAGGGTCCTGATGAACATGCCCACGGCAGGGGATTCTTCGATGCGTTGTTCGCATTTTGACAATAGGTTCCGCTACCGGATCGCGTATTGGACCCAGGTTTCTCCTGACTTCACCATGGCATTGATTAATGTCATGATCGGGGTGCACTCGCTTGCGCTGGCGAACCGCTGTGTAAATAGCAGCTCCATCTCTGTGAATGTCTTTATGGAGTCATTTGGGAGCTCCGAGTACCATTCAAAGGCTGTCTCCGAAAGGATACCAACGAACTGGCGAAGCAGCAGTTTGTCGCCGCCTCCAGTATTGCCGCACAGAGCTCTGAACTGAGTGACGTGCTGGTGTGGATTGCCTGTCCCCTTGTACACATGGAATTTGGGGATCGTATATCCCGGTGGGTACTTGATTTGATCATACCATCCTGGATACGGTCGCCCAGTTCTGATGATTTGGCTAGCTGCTTCATTCGCTTGATGAGCTCGTATTTGTTGAGATATATAATCATCAAGAGTAGCCTTGGAGATTGTTTCCTCCTTGGCCACTGATAGCGCTGGAAGGGGGTTTGATGTTTCCCCTCTGTCGTCCTCAACGATTATCGGTGGATCTTCGGCTGGAGGTTCTAGCTGGATCATCATTCCAACAATTTCCTGAAACATAAGCGACATCTGCTTTATGTTAGCAGCTTGTTCCGCGGCCTCCTTATCCTTCCTTTCAAGCACCCTTCGCAGGAACACTGTATCGGTCTCCTGCTCTTGGCGTTGTTCGCTCGCTGATTCCGGAATTTCTTTCTGTCCGGTGAGTGCTGCCATTTTCGTCAGCATCTCCTGGAGCTTTTGTTGTTTCTCCTGAGCTTTTTTCAGCGACCGAGTTTACGGCCGGTGGCCTAAAGCACGACTTTCTTCTTTTCCGGAAGCCATGTAAACCGTATGCACGATCATGCCCCCAGACTTGGGGCGTTTGGGTCCGTCGCCTTTGGAATTTGCCGCTGGCGGTAGAATTTTCTCCGGCCTCTTCCTTTTGGGGGAGGTCGAAGTTTAAGTAGCCGTTATAACAGGAACCTGTGTAGAAGACGTACCTTGCTGTATGACGGAGGGGTAACCTTTCTCTTACTGAACCTTCATTTTCTTCAGTCGGCGAGAGTAGTCTTTATCGATCACAGAGTCCTGGACTTTTCGCCAGACTCTGGGAATTTGGGAGGAGAGCCGATGATGGGGCCGCTCCTGCTTTTCCTGCACAGGGACCTCAACAGGAGGAGACGATTTCTTCAGTACCACTATGGGGGAGATTTTGCATACCCTCTTCAGCGGTTCAAAACTGTTCTCGGTTGGAATAGCAGCATCGACTTCCACCATTAGAGCTTGTAGGGTAAGTCCAGAGGGGGAGTTGCCCCCAGCTTTTCTCACTCAGCGCCAGTGGCGATGTCGAGCGTGTCTTGCAGACGGGACCGCCTCGGTTTTGGAAGCAGATGCAGTTTGCCCCTGGTTTTGTTGAGGAGCTCCAGCAGTTGCTAGCCTGTTAAAGACCGACGTCCTTGGCAAGATTTGATTGGAGACGGTCAGCCTCTCGAAGACCAATCGCCTGATTGGTGAAGCACTTTTAACGGCTTCATTTGCAACAGGAGTTGGGAGGGCTATCCTTTTTAGGGCATCCCCTTCAGGTACGACGAGCCTCTTTACGAGCCTGTTTTGGTTCTGGCTCAGCCTGTTGAAGACTGAGACGTCTGAGCTTCGGCTCAACCTGTTGAAGACTGAGGCATCGGATTTAGACGGCCCGTTGAGAGGGGCCGTTGTGGTTGCAAGTCGATCAAAGACCGACTTCTTAGGAGCTTCGGGTTGCGGCGTTGAGGCACCGACGCTCATTAGTGGGAGCATGGTCCCGAAGAACAATCCAGTAATGGCTTCTGTTACCTGCCCCACCGGCATTGAAAAGATGGAGGCCGCATTAGGCCCATAAGTCACTCCTCCAGTTGGGCGGAGCGAGAATTGCTGTTGTAAGTTGTGCAGCTGGAAGCCATTGATGTTCTCTTCTTATAGACAGAAACAAGACACCAAATCTTAGTACCTCGAATCCAAAGTCAACCATAGCAAACCGCAATTTTGTTCGCGAACACGACACACGAAGTGTGGAGTGGAAAAAGGAAAAGGTCCCACTGGGCGTACCAGAATCTGTTCACCGCCGAAAACAGAGACGAACCGGGATGAATCGTCTTGCTTGAATTTGGGGGCGGATGCTATTTGGATTTATCCGTCCACCTCTCCAAAGATGCCAAATTGATTTATGGCACCGTATATCAGAGGTTTGGATGGATGCGGCCGTTATAGCAGACTTTATCAGATCCCCCTCGTTTGCGAGGGGTTTTTGATTCTGGGGAAGATCTTCCCTGCAAGCGCAAGCCCCTGCAGTTAATTGCGTTACCGCATCGCGATAACCGCTTTCTTCTGCTCCGGAAGTCCACTTCGTGTCGTGTGTATTTTTTTTGTTTAGGTTGCCCATGGATTGTATATGGAGACTAATTTATGTTGTCGCCTGTAGGGCGTGGATTAGTCCAAATCCATATATCTTAGATTTTGGGTTTTTTATTTAAGGATCATTAATCTATTTTGAGATTAAAATCGATTTAAATGTATGTGAGCATTTAAGGCTCGATTTGTTTTTGTTAAGGATACATTAGTCCAATTTGATACTAAGATCCACTTAACGAGGTTTCAGGATCATTTTTATTTAGGATCCAACAAAAGAGCGTTTGGGCTCTATTATTTTAGTTTAAGGACGTTTCAGTCCATTATCGCCATTTTGGAGGCGAATATTAGTTTAGGGATATTTCAGTCCATTATCGCCATTTTGGAGGCGGGTATTAGTTTAGGGACATTTCGGTCCACTATCGTCATTTTGGAGGCGAATATTAGTTTAGGGACTTCTCGGTACTTTATCCATCTTGCGCACATATGTATTTGTTACGTGTAATACTCAGTCCTTTTGTATATCAACGTCCGTATTTTGTTACTCTTAAATTACTTATTTTATGATTATTACTTATTTATTATTTTAAAAACCCTAAACCCTTTCCCCTTCATCCTTCTTTTCCTCTTATTAATCCGGCCCACTTCCTCATATCCCTTTTCTATTTTTATTTAAACTCCTAACCCAAACCTTAACTCTCTTTATTTTTATACCCAAGCCCTAATCCCAATTCCTCTTATTTTTATGTCTCAGCCCAAACTCTAATTTCCCCCGGCCCAACTCTCCAATTTCTTTTATTTCCCTTTTATTTTCCCTAAACTAAACCAATATATATATATATATAAGTCCACGGCCCACACCCTTTTTATTTTCCTAATTCTCTGTCGAGCCCGGCCCACCTTTCCCCACCCCTTTTATTTTTGATGGGCCGGCCCAGGCCACACCTCCGACCCGACCCGAGACCTGTTTTCCCCCTTCTTCCCCAACGTAAACCTTTTCCCGCCCCTTTTTCCAGCGCGTCCCCACGTCGCCGCCTGCCTCGCCAACGCCCCGCTCCTCGCACCCAGGACGCACGCACTCCCCCTCAGACCCGCTCCCCTCAACGACCTCAAACTCCTCCATCTCTCTCTCTCAATCTCTCTGTCTCTCTCTCAGTCTCTCTCTATCTCTCTAATTCTCTCTCTCTCTCAATCTCTCAGTCTCTCTCTCAGTCTCTCTCTCTATCTCTCTAATTCTCTCTCTCTCTCTCTCAATCTCTATGTCCTCTCTCAGTCTCTCTCTCTCTCTCTATCTCTCTAAATCTCTCTCTCTCTCACACACACACACACACAGCGCCTCCGCCTCCCCCCACATCAAATCAAAGTATGTCTAAAGCTTGGAGCTGATGAAAACGAGTGCACAGTAGTTACCTGGGTTTGATTACATTTATCTGATTCCAAAGGCTGAACCGGTGCTGCGTTCGTGACGCGATCGTGTTGTTGCCGCTGCAGTACTATTGTCGACTCGTCATCAGGCAAGTTTAATACTTGCTTCATGCTACTTGTTATATTACATTTCAATCACCTTTAATTCCCACTTATACTTTTCGTGTAAAATTGTTATAAGTTAAGTGTCCGATATACGGCCCGAATGGAAACTCCCGTTAAATTGACGGCAACATATAAAATATGATGGTCCGAGTCGTAAGGAATGTCCCCTGGGACTTTAATTCCAACACTATAACGTTTGCTCACATAACATGATGTCCCAGATTCCGTCGTAAAACCTGAAAACCTTCGTGCATGCCAACCTATAAAATTTATGATAAATTGTGTATGAACTGGATTTTAGCGTTTGACGGCTCGTATTGAAGCTAACTGGTTAACCTACTGTAAAATATTGTTGATCACTGAGTTGTAGTACAGTATGATAGAGATAACTGCGGTGGATTTTAATTCTGGACGGCAGTCCATAATGGAAATCCAGGTTAACCCCTGTTTATCGCTGCTCATGTAAGAGAATGCGCGGAATCCTATACCGTTACGTAGGAAATTGAATTAGATTCCTTACTCAACTGGTTTCATTGGTTTCCTCAACCGTTTGATATCTTTACTTCATTTTACTTTGTCGGCATGTCTTGCTGAATTCTGCAGAACCAGATTTTACACCCCTAACTTAATCTGGCCATAACTCGCGGTTGGAGTAATAAAATACTAATCCGCCAATTGCGGTGGAAACCTGACTAGAAATCCTAAATATAGTTCAACTGTAGCGTCGCCTAATTATGATCCCAACTGGGATTAAATTGCGTTACGAAACGGACTTCCGATTCTGAAATCGGATTTCCAGCAGTGAACGCTTAAAATGAAATGGCCTTATCTAGTGATCCTGAAACCCGATTGACGTGAAACCAAATTCGCTGGATAGATAATCAAACATACTACTTATCCCCTGTTTATTGTTTCGCTAAATTTGGCATGCATGATTTATGATAACTTATGCAAGTGGTAGGATACCGACTTGTGACTTCTTAATCATGCCTTACATACCGTTTTCTCATCACATCATATATATGTCATTGCATTGGTAACCTACTGATCAAGTGCATTATCCAGTGTTAGGTATTAGTGGTGATTGTGGCAAGTACATTAGTGTTTGGGTATGAATTGATAAGTGAAAGTGACACTTACTTGCACACAATCAGTGGACCCTATTGTTCAATTGCATTGTCGACGGCTGTGGGACGTGTATAAGTGTGACTATAAGTGGTATGGGACACTTATGGAAGCACTTGTATGGGTGTCACAGGTAAGGCAACAGACACTATCCATCTATCTCGGGTATCAGTCAGGACGTGCTTGATGGAGATCCTGTCTCCAGTTCTCGCGCAGACTTGTCACGGACCGACCGGTATTTGAGGTTATGGTTGGCGTTTGATGTAGACCACGGGGTGTGGGGTAGTTTGAGTGTGAGTTCAACAGAATCTCGAGAGTCCCATGCCGGCATATATATATGGAGATATATGGAGATTTATAGGGATATTACATGATTATTACCGTGCGTTATATTTTGGGCCCGTGGTCCCTTGCCCTTGGGTCCTACCCTTAGGTGGGGGATACTCACGAGTGGTTGACTCTCACACTTGGACTGACAATAGGCTTAGTGACCTGTTCAGTGAGACTTAGAGACTGATAGGGTTAGTGACATTGATATGCATTGCTTACTGAATCAACACGCATGACATATTATTTTACTGCTTTACTGTTCACCTGCCCTATTATTCACCCGCATTGGCTACTTAATGTTCACATCTTTACACTCTTGATTCACTGTTACATTTCATTATGATTATACGAGTTACTATTTGTACCTATATATATTGCTATCGTGTCGCTCTGACGACCTGAGTATGCATGCTCAGAGTGAGAAGTGGATCTAGCTTGGACCAGGACCAGACGTACATCGCGGACATCTCGATTAGCTATCCAGAGCTATGCTCTTTTGATCTCCATCAGGTTAGTTTCTCGTATCTGTTTTGTTTCAGTTACTGCATTTCTCATTACCTATGCGTTGTTTACTGATTACCACGTAAAGCTAGAAGCCAAAGTGTGACTACGGCGGGATGTTTCCTTGACCGTAGGAGCATGGCTGGCCTTGTCAACCCCTCGTATTCCGTATTTTGGGAAGCGGGGCGTGACATTACGTGATGAAACGAATAATGGTGATATGGAATGCACCCAACTTGGGGTGCGATCCGATTTGAGGTGTACACGTCAATTTGGAAGTGCATCAACATGGGATGTATCATTCCCAGTCTTGATGAAGTTTTTTATCAAGTTGGGAAAAGAAAGGAGTTATTGGTTGTCGAGAACAGCCACCTCTCCGAAGACGTTGAAGAATTACAACGATATATATCAGAGGTGTGGAGAGATGTACCCTTAAAACAAATCCCGTGTTTGAGGGAAAAGGGGGTTATTGTGGCCTTAAGAATTTTTGTTAAGGATACGTTAGTCCAATTTGAGACTAAGATCCGCTTAACAACATTTAGGATCTTCTTTATTTAAGACCTAGCAACAGAGCATTTGGACTCATTTGCAAGACTTTAGCAACTTAGCCAATTTGGGCTTTAGTCTGCTTAGTCTCCCCTCTTTTCTGAAAAAGTGCTAAGCACTTGTTTGGGCTCTATTTAACCAGTCCCCTTTTTTATGCACAAAGTGTTGAGCACTTATATGAGTTCTGGCGCCCACATATGATCATGTGGAGCTTTCAGTCATGGGGATTGCCCAATAAGTGTTGAACACTTTACTCTTTTGTCTTTATATAGAGTGCTGGGAACTCTTTATGGCGTCCACATGGAGAACACATGAGGCGCTGCCCAATAAGTGTTGAACACTCAGCCATTTTGGGCTGCTTGTGGAGTGCAAAGCACTCTTTTTTTTCTTTTGTGGTGCACACGTGGGGAGCACGCGAGGTGCTGGGTGTTAGGCGCTACCCAGTGAGTGCTAAGCACTCTTCTCTTCTGTGGCGCCCACATGAGGAACACGTGTGGCGCTAGGCGCTACCCAGTGAGTGCTAAGCACTCTTCTCTTCTGTGGCGCCCACGTGAGGAACACGTGCGGCGCTGGGCGCTTGGCGCTTTTCTCCTCTGCTGATAGCATTTTTGCCTATTAATGATCAATAGGATCTTTGTTTTGAAGATCTAGGATCAAGCTTCATTTTTAAGAACCAAGTTCTTTTACGAGAACTAGGTTTCTCTTATATGCTTTGTTTTTGAGGAATTCGATTCCTAGTTCTTTTGCGAACCTTTGATTCTCAAGAACAAGTTCCTCCCGATGAGAATTAAATTCTCAACTTGTGGGAGACTTGTCTTTTGGATTTCAGATCCAGAGAAAGAACTAAGTTCTTTAAGAAGGGTTAAACCCTTTTGATATGTAAATGAGATGTTTTTATTTCTATATTTTTTTGTTTACCTGGAGTTTTTAAGGAGGGAGATCTTCTTCCTTGAGAATTTAATTCTCTCCTCCATTTTGAAGCTTTCTGTTTTTGTTTTTTGAAGCTTATGAGGGGTTCCTCCTTATCAGACTTGAAGTCTTTGGTCCTTTATATAGTGGAGGCAAGTTTATTAATTAGTTTTGAAGAAATCTCTCATTAAGATATCCCAATTTCTCACGCCCCGTTTCCCAGTGTATGGGTAAGGAGACGCGACGAGACCCGCTACGTATTTACTCTGAAGTAAATATGCTAAGCGTAATTAAGCAATATAATGTAAATATACAAAATAAGACATAAAATGTAAATGAACAGCAACTTTTATTTATTAAACATTTCATTACAATACAACTGAAAATGTAATTACAAGAATGGAAAGCAATGTCTAAACAATGGCATGAACTCAAAGTAAAGTGAGTACAAGTAAAGCCTAATGGTCGTACTGCTCAGTGGTCTGCTCCATGTGCTCCTGGATGGTCTCGAACTCCTCACAGTCGGGTCCTCCTGACAACATTCCAAAGAAAGAAGAGAAATAGGAATGTCGTCAGTGAACAATCGCTCAGTAAGTCCCAAAGAGAGATAGAAATAGAATAGACAGATAAGAGGATTTAACTGATATAATATTTGATTGTTATGCTAACGCAGTTGTTTGTAGCTTGGTACAGAATATGCCAGTGTATACGAGAGGAGTTTAACTTACACCGTGGACTAAGGTAACCCGTAGTACAAGGCTCCGTCGATAAAATTACGGAACAAGATAATGGATGTATAGTTATGTCTTTTAATGACCATCTCGTGCCACTTTTAACACATTCTGTGCCAGTCTACCCCTTTAAAAACCCCGTAAAATTTATTTGTATTGTTTAGTTTAATAGATGTACGACTTGCCGAAACCATGATATCATGTAAACGGAATGGATATAAATGGATAGTCATGTAATCAGAGTATATCCATGGTTCGGTTCGGTCAAGTCATGTTCATGTTGATATAGATTGAATTCTGAATTCATGTTGAATTGGAGTTATACTTGAATCATATTCAAGAATAGATTGATAGATTGATTTCAGATTAGACTGAGATTCTGTCTGAGTCAAACACTTTAAAACGAATTGAAGTCCTGAATTAGTTTTGATGTTATCGGTAACTGCTGCACATGGACGGCAGGATTTGTGTCTTTTTCCAAAAAAAATTACCGTATTGATAACACCGTTTTTAGGTTGTCTACCTTAGATAGGAATGTTCACCGCCGAAAACAGAGACGAACCGGGATGGATCATCTTGCCTGAATTTGGGGGCAGATGCTATTGGGTTTATCCGTCCACCTCTCCGAAGATGCCAAATTGATTTATGGCACCGTGTATCGGAGGTTTTGACGGATGCGGCCGTTGTAGCAGACTTCGTCATATTCCCCCTCGTTTGCGAGGGGTTTTTGATTGTGGGACGCTATTCCCTGCATGCACAAGCCCCTACAGTTAATTACGTTACCGCGTCGTGGTAACCACTTTCTCTTGCTCTAGAAGGTCACTTCGTGTCGTGTGTGTTTGTTTTATTTTTTGTTGCCCGTGGATTGTATACGGAGACTAATTTATGTTGTCGCCCGTAGGGCGTGGATTAGTCCAAATTCGTATATTCTTAGATTTGGGTTTGGGTTGATTTAAGGATCGTTAATCTCGTTTGAGATTAAGATCAACTTAATTTTTTGTTGAGAATACGTTAGTCTAATTTTAGACTAAGATCTACTCAACAGGATTTTGGGATCATTAAGACCCAACAAAAGAGCGTTGGGCTCTATCGTTTTAGTTTAAGGACGTTACGGTCCGTTGTTAGTTTAAGGACGTTGCGGTCCATAGCTTAGTTTAAGGACGTCACGGTCCATAAGGATGTGCCCGTCAATTTGGGAGTGCACCAAAGAGTTGGTGGTTATCGGGACCCACCACCTCTCTGAAGACGCTGAAAAATTACAACGACATGTATCAGAGGTGTGAGGAGATGTACCCTTGAACCAATGTCTGTTGGGAGATCTGTAGTCGTGTTTGGGACTAAGACCAATTTGGAAAATGATGAGCACATGGGCTCGGTTGGTCTGAATTGGGGATTTGGTCAACTTAGACTCAACCCACTCAGTCTTTGAATAAAGTGTTAAACACTTGCTTGGGGTTCAGTCCCTTTTCTGTGCAAATAATGCTGAGCTTTACTTTCCCTTTTCTTTTTTTTTCTTTTTTTTTGTTTTTTTGGAGTGTTAAACACTCTTTATGGCGCCCACGTGCGGAGCATGTGGGGCGTTTGGCGTTGAGCGCCAACCACTGAGTGCTAGGCACTCCTTATTGAGCAGCGCCCATGTGAGGGACACATGAAGCGCTTGGCGCTGAGCGCCAACTATTGAGTGCTAAGCACTCTTTATTGAGCAGCATCCATGTGAGTGACACGTAAGACGCTTGGCGCTGAGCGCCAACCACTGAGTGCTAAAAACTCTTTATTGAGCAGCGCCCACATGTTGGACACGTAAGGCGCTTGGCGCTGAGGGCCCACCATTGAGTGCTAAGCACTCTTTATTGAGCAGCGCCCATGTAAGGGGCACGTGAGGCGCTTGGCGCTGGTTTTTCTTCGTGTATTATGTTCTGAAGAGTTAAATTCTCTGTTCTTTTCTGGATCTTTGATCCCCAAGAGCAAGTTCATCCCCATGAGAATTAAATTCTTATTTATGGGAGACTTATCTCATGGATCTCAGATCAAGGGAAAGAACTATGTTCTTTAAGAAGAGTTAAACATTTGGATATGCAGATGAGATGCTCTGATCTCTATTTTTTTATTTACCTTGAAGAAAGGTGTTCTTCTTTTTTCTTCTTAAAACTTTCTTCTTTCTTTTTCTCAAAGCTTATGGGGGGGTTTTTCTACAAGACTTGAAGTCTTGGGTCCTTTATATAGTAGAGGCAAGTTTGTTGATTTAGTTAAAGAAATCTCTCATTGAGAGATCTTAATTGATTCGGGGATTTTATCCACCGTTGGGAAATATTTTCCTGTACAGAGCTTATTCTGTAGCTTGGTGATTTTTTAATCACCATTGGATTTTTAGTCCAACGGTTCTCTGTTTTTTTCAGAGAGTAATCTTTCTTGTTTAGAAAGATTTGAGGAATATTTCCTTAACAGAATTTAATTCCGTACTCTGATAATTTATCATCTCCATTGGATCTTTGATCCAACGGCTCTGTTTACCAGAGAGATTTGGTTTTGGCGCTGGCTCCCACGTGCGAGGCATGTAAGGCACTGCCTCATAGTTTTTTTAACTCTTGGCGTTGGCGCCCTCGTGCAAGGCACGTGAGGTGCTGCCTCAGAGTTTTTAACTCTTGGCGTTGGCGCCCTCGTGCAAGGCACGTGAGGCGCTGCCTCAGAGTTTTTAACTCTTGGCGTTGACTTTTAAATTTTGAACAGAGCTTTGCTCTTTTATTAGGGAAACAAATGCTCCCCCACTGTTGCGCTCACGTGGCTCACACGTGAGTGCAGCGGTGGCATCTTTTCCACCGTTGGATTTTCTTGGAAGTTGAATCGACTTCCTCTGCCTATAAGTAGGGCCTTTGGCCATTGAGATGACTGTTGTTCATCTTCTCTTGTTCTTCTTTCTTTTCTGAGAATTTAATTCTCCTTTCAGAGCTTAGATCTCTGCCCAAAGAAATCCTTTCTAGAGTTAGAACTCTGCCCAAAAATTTGGTAAGGATCATAATCGAACCCCTTAACAGAGCTTTGCGCTTCTTATATTTTAGGGTTTCTTAACCTATTAATCAGAGCTTTGCTCATTTTCCACGAAGAACTCTTAGAGTCTGTTTTGCAGATCTTAAAGATCTTGGGTTTTATCCTGTTAAAAAGCTTTGGTTTTGAGGGTTTTGGTAGATTATACCATTGTTTTCGCAGAGCATAGCTCTTTAGAAAAAAAAATTGGGGGAATTTTATTCCTCTCTTAATTAAAGTTGACAGATGTGAAATCTGTTTGCAGAGCACAGCTCTCGAGGGGAGTTAAACTTCTTAGCCCAATGAGATTTCTCATTAAATGAAAATCCTTTTAGGATTTCATTCTTAATGAGTGGCTGCCCCATCAATGATGGGACGTCATCTTGATTTTGTGGGGCCTTCCTTGCCGCAGTCCTGATTTTGAGTGTCAAGGAATATTAAAGTTCTGATTTCTGAATCATGACACTGATAGCTCACCCTTCTCCTTTTGTGCAGGTGCAATGACCTTCGACTCTTCCTTCCCTTTCGTACGCTCAAAGAGCGCCTTTGCCGACGCGCATGTGGATCGAGAAGTTTTCGCACTTATTAAAGATCATGACCCGGAGCAGAAATCTCTTCACCTATGGGGGTCGTGGTACAATCATATTATCCAGGGTCGGCGCAGTTTTTCTTGTGCAATGCCCTCAGAGCCCATTTCAGCAATTCACTATGTCAACTCGCCTCAAGTGAATTATGCTATAGAGGAGGTCAACTGGACCTCGGAGCGTCACCTTCGGCCTACTATGGCATCGATACCCGTACAGCCGCCGATGGCCTTGGATATTTTGGGTCGACGCATATGTCAAGGCGAGTCGCGCCCTTAGGGACAAGTCTACATGATAGGGTTGACTCCTCTCCATTCATCCGGATACCTGCAGTGGACTCGATACATCTTGTCGGCCAAGAAGTCGCTGCTGCTGAAACTCGGGTTATATCTTGCAATTTATGCGTCGCTTTTTCAATATCCCGCGCCGCATGTATGGTGGGTCAATACTTTTCTGGAGCAATGGAACATCCCGACTCACACCTTTCTTCTATCGAATTGGGAAGTTTCAATTTCTTTGGAGGAGTTTGAGGAGATTTAAGGCCTACCCGTCAAAGGGGAACATTACAAGGAGATACTTTCCCCTGATGAGTACTTCTTTGCCACCAAATCAGTGGTAATGGGTCTCACCCCGGAGAACGCCGTTCAACGTCGGTTTCCGAGCCTAATCAAGCTGTTGAACATTTACGAGAGTCTATTTTGGAGTCTATAGGGCACGGAGTCGGCTTCGCTGATTTCATCGCCCGCTTTCTTCGCCCTGAAGTCTTATCAAAACAAGCCGAAAAATTCGCCAAGCTTGACAACCCATTTGGTTTAGGTTTGGATAACCAGCCAACGGCAAAAGCGGATCAAAAAAATTTCTTTATTCCAGACACTCCAGTCGTCCCTTTTGCAAAACTTGCTTCTTCAGACATCGATGAAGAGACTTTCTTTCTGGGGTTCATCGGCCTGTGGTTGAGCTGGTTTGTGCTTCCGATGCACCCTCGTTACATGAGGCCGTCAGTTTTTTATCCCTCCCACCGCATGGTTGCAGGGACGTGTGTGGCCGTTGGGATAGCGGGGCTGGCTCATCTATATCATGGCCTGAGCTTAGCGGCAGATACTACTCAGCCAGGGGTAAAACCTGTACATCTTCCGCGACACTACTACACATCCTGGTTCGAGATGCACGTGCTGGGAGCTTTCGGAGTCCACAAACGACCCAGCTTCTACGACAGCTACAACATTCCCCGGGTCATGTTCCTAGTTGACGCTTCTACATTAGATCCATCGCAGTGAGAGGTTCGACGTTGGTCATTCGCCCGTGTATGGTCGGGGATAGTATGACTTTTTTCAATAGAGTCTTAACTATTGGCAAGGAATCTACCAAGGCAGTGCAACCGCTACGCGATACTTTCAAACACGGGGCTCCTACGTTGAAGGCTTGGGAGATCCTGCACTTGTATTCAATTAGGCCAGGCTTTTGGTGTTCAGGAAAAACGCCTCGGCACTGTTCATGAGGTATAACCCGCACCGTTTTGCTCAATAGTCGGGTTACAATCAGGGTATTCCCCGTGAGACGTTCTTAGCCGAGCTGGCCTCTACAGAAGAGGGTATTCGCAGCGCATTGCACCACTTTATGCGGCTAAATACGGGGTCCAACTTTCTCATCAGCGAACCAAGCTACATGCCAAAAGCTTCGAATCCCTACGTAGCGTGGTATCAGCATGCGACGGGTGTTGTTATCAAGGAAGAGAAACGGATATTACTTGATCATAAGGATGTTGTCCCAGCTGGTAACCCAGCAGTTCCTTTGAAGCGACGGACCGCCGTTCATCCTTCCAAAAGAGAAGTCAATACAGTTGTGGTCCCGCGCGCCTTCCCTGAGAAGCCTCAGCCCAGTGTTCCCGTAACTACGGTAGCCATGGCGTCTCCAGAACCTGGTGCTGGTACGGAAATCGGGACCCGCCGCCCAAAAATGCCTGTCAAGCGCAAAATCTTGTCATCGGCCGCCGGTGTCTGCTCACAGAAAAGGAAGAAGTCACTATTTTCTGCTGACGCCATATTTGGCCAGGAGCCACATGCTCCCTACAGCGAGGGCTTGTGCGAATACGGTACCAACGAGGGTTTGTTCGACATGCCTGTGACCGACACTGATCTTCAGGCTGCCCTCGTAGCTACTGAGCGACTGGCTCGCGAGGAAGCGGCATTGATCACCATCATGAAGTCAGGTATACTTCAATTGTATTCTTCTGCGTCTATCCCTTTTATTATTATGTTTTTACTAATGCTCTCTTCTTCAACAGGTATTTCTGCCGAAGAGGCTCTCGCGACTTCCATCAAGACGTTTGAGGAGGAAGAGAGGCTCCGCGCTTCTTTGGGCCTTGGTATGAGCTGCTTCATTATACCTTTATTCTTTTTATTCGTGCTCTGACCCTCTCTTTCACCTTATTGTAGGGACTACCTCAACTCGGGTTATTCCAAGTGCAGTGCCGATCCCGAGTGGCGATGCAGCAAAACTTTTAGAGCCAGCCTCCGTGGACACGGCCCTCCCAAAGTCACCGCCGGAGGCTTTGCTAAAGCAGGCGATGATGGACGCTGTAGCGGCTCCGGAGGCAGAGCTTGGTTCGGATGACGACGTCCCCTTGTCGGAAGTTTTGAGGAGATCATTTCTCATAGCTCAGACCGAAAGGAAGCACAGGAAGCATGCGGCGAAGGAGCGCGATGCCGCTTTGACCATAGGTGCAGGCTCAAGCAATATTTCGCCTGTTGATATTCCTCCGGCGGATGTTCCCTCTGTCCAGTCTACTGCCCATAGACAGGTTGCACGCGCAGTTCGAAGGAACTGAAAAGCTGCTTCAAGGTAACGTAACGTCCAGCCTTTTATTAGAACTTGATCCTCGAATTCTAACATACGCATTTTCTGCAGGGCCAAGCCCTGGCGATGGGATGGCAGGAGAAACGCTGGCGATTACAGAGCCCGAAGTGGCTACTCTCTCTCGGGAATCCGGGACTGTCTAGACCGCTGCTCTTTCTCCCTGTGGCTCCTTGGTATCGGCGAGCATCGCAAGCGTTACGACGGCCCTCGTCGAGTCAGGGGATGAAGCTATGGGCGCGGAATCTATTCCTCCGAGAGAGAGTGAAGAAGCCATTACACATGGTGACGCCTCCGGCATGGTTTTAGTCCATGATCTATCAGGTAGCCGCTGGGTCACTGTTTTCGAGTTTTTCAATCCTGTTCAGCCCTTCTAATGATATTTTGTTTGTCTTGAGTATAGGCGCGGTAAACCCTAAGGCTTTGCCGTCTAAAGAAGTGTCGTCGGTCACTGCTCTGACGGTCGCCGTCCCCTCGCCTTCTTCTGTGCCCTCTCAAATATTGGAAGGTGAGGGTTTTTGACTTATTTGTTTCACTGTGGGTACTATCCTCCTTGTATTGACAGTATATTGTCACAACTCTGCAGGAGTCCTTTTCGACCATCTATACCAGGTGTTGAACCCGCATTTCTCTTTTCAGTCGGAAGTCGTTCCATCTTCTGGTATCGGTTAGTATATTCTTCAGCTAATGTCTGCCCTATTTCTTTTATGGATAGACATATTGTTGCTAAGTCTTCTTCATATTGATTATAGCGTCACGGGTTGGAGGAGGAGACGAGAGAATAGCCGTGCCTCCGGTACTCCCCATCCTGCCGCCTGTCGCAGCTGGTATAATAGACTCCATCTCTCTTGTATTTTCTTTATCTCCCGAGTCGACATTTGACCGCAATTCATTTTGCAGCAATTGCACCGGCTCCAGTTCATTTCGAGTCTCGCGTTCCAATGCCTGCAGGGCCCTTCGCTAAACGTGTATCTTCCAGGGGTGCCGCAAATAGCCGGCGAATTTATCGAAGATCTCGATGCCGAGGCCCTCAGTTCTGCTACGGAATTTGCCGTTGAAGTCAATCCGATGCTGGCGACACTCGTGAACTTCCATGATGAAGATCTCGTCGGCTCTTGGGCTGATTACTGCAGAAAGATCGAGGCTTGCCTGCACGAGATTGAGCTCAAGCGTCTTGCTCCTGAGGTGTTGGCTTCGAACTCCTAAAGGGCTGCGTGGGTCGAGCATAGCATTCCTTTCATTCGGCATTTTAAACAAGAGGCGACCCTGAGACGAAAGGAACGTGAGGTGGCTTCGAGCGAATCTGTCCGATTGCGCGCCCAAGTTGAAGCGAATGAAGCGCGGCTAAAAGCTGTTTTCGGCAACCTCCAACAATGTATCTCAGATGGGTTGACCGTTAGGCGGATGCTTGACTTCACTGAGCGGGTCATGCAAGACTGCGAAGCTGCCATGCTAGAAACCGATGAGAAGCTTTCGTCCTGTTTGCGGCAATGGACTCTGGTTGAAGCGGAATTGGCCGCGGTAGCTGACCATGAGAAAGGATTGAAAGGAGAGCGTGAGCGGCTTGCCGATTTACTAAAGACGCCTCCTCCTTGATAACTATCTTTTTATCCCCCCCTTGTACTGACTATGAACTTATGATTTATGAATAACATGTATTCATTTTTTATTCTTTTATGAAATGTATCTTGTATTCACTTGGATTCATGAATAAAAGACATATTTTATTTCATATCGACATGTAACTCTGGCAAATGTGGCCCGTAGATAGTCCATCTTGACTTCCTTGTAGGGCAACGATGGCTTAGGAAACAGGTTCAGATCTGCCGCCTAAGACTTTTCAACTTGATGAGTCGTGAGGGTCTCATAAAGACTTTTCTCCCTACGAGTCGTGAGGATCCCGTAAGTGTTTTTTCTACTTAGGAGTCGTGAGAACTCTTAAGTGTGTTTTCTCTTAAGAGTCGTAAGGATCTCCCAAGAGAATTTTCCCCCTTACAAGTCGAAAGGACTCATAAGTGGTTTTTTCCCTCCTTGTCGATATTCGACTTTAGAGAGTGTGGCCCGTGGATAGTATACAATAGTCCATCTTGGACCTACTTCCAGGACCCCAGTGCTTAGGAAACAGGTTGATATCCCCGTAGCCTAAGGCTTTTCCCTACGAGTCGAGACGAGTCGAGAAGTTCTCGCAGGAACATTGTTTTCCCTACGAGTCGAGACAAATCGAGAAGTTCTCGCAAGGATGTCCTAACGTCACAGTTAACCTCTGCTGATAGAAGTCCATTAGGGTCTGTGGTAGTAGGGTTTTTGTCCGTCTTACCATCGCGTTGGCCGATGTATTCCCCGATACGCAATCCCGCTGTTCGAGTAGCCCCGCGACTGTCATGTCTCTGATCCCTTCGGGGGCTGGATAAGACGTCTTCAAGTAACCTTCCAGGTGATATCACCGTCGGAAGAGCAAGCGTTAGGGATATTCCATGCCTCTTTTACTTGAGGTTAGGCTCAGTTTGGGAGCCCCGATGAGTCATGACCACTCCGTGCTGGTGTGGGATGATCTCCGATGGTCTTTCCGGTCTCATTTGAGTTGCCGTCAATACCCTGAAGCTAAGGATCTTCATTTGCTTCGTTTGTTGACATTGTGTCTGGAATTTTGCGACGAGTGTCGAGGTTTCCCCTAGGTTGTCTATGAACCGTCGAGTCTTGGAACTAGGGACTTTGCTATGGCTCCGCTGTTTTGACGCTGGGGTCGGTTATTGACATTGCATCTGCATCCTGTTGGAGTGAGGAGAAACGTCGTTGTTGATCTCTAGGCTGTAGATGTTTCCGCCGAGACCCTGAAGCTAGGCATCTTCCTTTGCTTTGTTTGTTGACATTGCATCTGCAATATTGCGAAGAATGTCGAGGTTGTCTCTAGGTTGTTTATGAACCGTCGAGTCTCAGAACCAGGGACTTTGCCATGGCTCCATTGTTTGATCCTGGGGTCGATTGTTGACGTTGCATCTACATCCTGTTGGAGTGAGGAGAAACGCCGTTGTTGATCTCTAGGCTATAGATGTTGCCGTCAAGACCTGGCTCTCCTTCTGATGGAGCCTGGTGGGAAAATGTGGTTCCCTTTTTCGTTTGCGCCCATGGATTGTATACAGGGGTCGATGTAGACTCGCCTGCAGAGCAGAAGTTTCATTTTTTTTCTTTCCGCGATGCTATATCATTTCAACTTTTTATATCGCGAAAGTCGCGATTGCCCAATCATTTCGGATATTTTATCGGGGCGCCCAATCATTTTGGCTATTTTTCTTTTTGCTCATTGTTTTTTATTGCGAGTTGCCCAAACATTTCGGCTATTTCATATGCATACATTTTGCTCGCTGATTTTTACTGCGAGTTGCCCCATCATTTCGGCTATTTTTCTTTTTACTCGCTGTTTTTTATTGCGAGTTGCCCAAACATTTCGGTTATTTCATATCCATACATTTTGCTCACTGATTTTTACTGCGGGTTGCGCCATCATTTCGGCTATTTCATATGCATTTTTGGCTTGCTGATCTTTGTTGCGAGTATGGAAGTTGAGATCTGATACCAATCTCAGCATCAGCATCGCTGCGACTGGAATATGGGCAGGAGCGAATCATCATTTGCCTTTGTCGATTTGATGGGTTAGGATCCTGTTGACTAAGGCTTTTCGACTTTACGAGTCATAAGGGTCTCATAAAGGTGTTTCTCCCTATGAGTCGTGAGGATCTCGTAGGTGTATTTTCTCCTTAGGAGTTGTGAGAATTCCTAAGTGATATCTTCTCTTGTAAGTCGAAAGGATCTCACAAGAGTATTTCCTCCTTGCAAGTCGAGAGGACCTACAAGTGTTATTCACCAAATAGGGAAATTTCATGCCATTGGCGGAACTTGGTGAGGGAAACGTTTATTTGTGCCCGTGGATTGTATACAAGGGTCACTATTGGACCACTTGTAGGGCAATCCGGGGAATGTGATGGCTTAAGAACATGTTCAGGTCTCTTTATTTTAAAGCTTTTGAATTCTATGAGCCGTGAGGGTCTCATAGGGGGAATTCTCCTTACGAGTCATGAGGATCTCGTAAGTGTGATTTTTCCTTAGGAATCGTGGAGATCCCTAAATGTGTTGCTCTCTTGTGAGTCGTAAGGATCTCACACGGGTGTCTTTATTTTAACGAGAGTGCGCCCTTTCGGGTTTTCACAAACTCGCAGGCAGCCCTACTGTTTTTACTCACGGAGCCCTCTCGGGTTTTCATCCGTGCCATTTCGCTTGTGGACGTACCGTTTTTTTAACTCCGTTGGAACTTTGATTGCAACACAGATCCCAGGAAATGATATCGCCATGTTTAGGGCGGAGAGTACTAGTTTAGGGACATTTTGGTCCACTGTTAGTTTAGGGACATCTTGGTCCATAGCAAGTTTAAGGACGTTATGGTCCGTAGATCTCCGTGTTTGGGATGGAGTACTGTTGAATACTACTTTTAAAGTTTTGACTCAGGAAGATAGCGAGTGGACATAGGCGTCGTCATCTATCATTAACTTGGGCCGTGGCTTGTCAAGCGTAGTATTTCTTAAGGAACCGGCCGTTTATTGGCCGGAAGGGTCTTTCGCCATTGTTCAGTTGATAAAACTGCACATTTGTATTACATTTTTCCTACCATTTTCATATTAAAAAAGGACTTTATTATAATATATTATATATATGAGGGTTTATGTGTGAAAACACCATTTTCCATGTGTTAATATATTTTAATTAGCATTTGGTAGAAAAATGTATGCAAATAAATTCATTGACCAAATCCTAGTAGAACTAAGTCTACTAAATATTATTTAAGATTATTGTGCAGAATTTTCCAAGTTGTTATGCAGAATATATCAAAGAAATCAAGCTGTTGAAGAAATCTTGCCAAATTAAGAAGCAAAACTTGGAGACTAAGTCTGAAAGCAACCGAGAGAAGATTTCTGAATTCTGAAGGTGCCTAGGATTGCCACATGTCACAAGATGCAAGCCCAAGAAAACTCATCAAGAGATCTCACCCATTGAGCGCGGATCAACGGCCAAACCCACCCTTGGGCCGCGGATCCGCCGCACTTATAGGGAATTGGGAGCCAAGATTTTTTGTCATAAATCTCTGCTGAATTTTACTAAGTTTCCAACTAAAAGATTCTGGCTTTACACTATAAAAGAGCACTGAGAGCCTCTTGGAAAAGGATCAAGCCGAAGAGATCACGAAGCCCCTGACGCTCACGCATCCAGGCTGATCATCAACTGTTCATCTACCTCCTTAGGAAAGATCGAGAAGCAACTAGTTTGTAATTATTTTCTACGGAATAAAAGTGTAGATTGTTCAGTTGATTAATAAAGGTAGTTCTTTTTAATTCTTTTTGCATTTTACATTATGTTTTCCCTCTCTTTCTTTTCATCTTCTTCTCCCAACATGCGCGAGTAATTCTCCGCTTGTTAGGGTTCGTAGGATTAGGGTAGACTAATGGACGATGAAAATAACTAAACCCTTTTTAAGTCCTATAAAGTTTAGGAACTTTATCAAAAGAATCATTAACATCCTAATCGGGCGCGCTAGCAATTCTTTGCTAGTTCCGACCGCGATTAGAGATTAGATTAATGATTGTTTTGGTAAAGGCTAGATATGAACGGAGTTCCGTGTCGAGATAAGGGTTAAGAGTGGGATTCTTTTTCCCTCCAGAAACCCTAATCTACACGCATCACCGTCGTTCTAGTTCTAAATCTATTAATGGATAAAAAGGGTAACTTTTAATTAATCGTCCATAACTACTAAATCCTAACGAGCCCTACAAGCCCTCTTATTATATTAACTACATCTTTAAAATAATCTAGATCTATATTTTACATTCTTGTTTAACGTAGATCTAGAAACCATTCTATAAAATTCTTTATCTCTCCTCTCTTTCTCAACACACCTAAAGTAAAAGTAAAAGGTTCCACGTTTCCCAGAGGACGACCCGTACTCACCTCGGTCTAGCTACACGCGACACCGTTCTGATTGCGGTTATTCTACAAACAACTTTTTCGTAACAATCAAATGGTGCCGTTGCCGGGGATACGTGTGTAATTTTTTATTTTTACTATTTGTGTTGAATTCTTAGACGAGCCATATCATTATTAAAACAAAACTGCAAATTGCATATTTAACGATTTGTGCGTGGATTTTTGCAAGGAGATCTGGAGTCACAGAATTGAGAAAAACAGGAAACAGAGACATTTTTAGAGATCCGGAGGAGCAAAGGAGATCACAGAAAAAATTTCATCAATTGTTCTCTCTACCACGCGGCGGAACCGCGGCAAAAGTACCCCTTCTGCGGTGGAATCGCGGCAGGATAGAAGAATTAGGGCTACGGAATTCTCTGGTAAGATTCTCAACTCCTTCTCTCTCCTCTCAAATCCAATAAAATCTAACTTCTGCAGGATTCTTTGCAAAAATCGCGCCGCTAAAAATCTTTTTGCAAAAGTTTTGTGATTGGTTTTGTTTTGCATATTTTAATACGGATTCTAAGGGGCAAAGACCAAATCAAGATTAGGTGAGGATTTCATCACCCTTCCTAAGCCCCACAAATCACAAACCGAGCATATAGATCAACCCTTCATTAATTTAAAAAATATCTAGACCAGACTCTAAGGACTGTCGCGCTCAATAAGGACAGACGAAAGTCGTGGGTAATCTATCGTTTATCCGCATTACTTTTGTAGTGCCTAGGCAAGTGTGACAAAGGCTAGTGGTTTTTAATTAGACCCACGACGTGGTTCCTTCCCACTTACCTGGCACTTACCTGGCTACAAGAGTAGTACGGAAGCGGTAGAGGATTGATCCTGCGGCTTGTCCTTTGGAAGTCTAGGAGCGGTCTAGAGACTGGACCTAGGTAGCCTTAGTTCTAGGGTTGCTTGTGCATCTTAGGGAGATTTGTCTTGAGTCCCACTTTTTCAAAACAAACCAATTTTAAATCACACACACGCTGCCACTTGCACTAAACCCGCTTAGTGCATGCTCGGCTGGACACGGGATCCTAGTGCCCGTCTTGTCCGCGTTCCTGCTATCGACGCCGAAGTCGGTACTTCTTCATCTTCTTTTCCCCCACCACACACCACGACCGAGATGGACGGCACTCCATCAGATTATAACACCACGCTGCCACCGCCCGAAGGTGCGTAGAATCCACCGCGCATCTCTCTCCAAGAGAGATGCTATCCTATCCGTGGTCCTCTTCCCACTTGTTTAACTCTTCCACCACCTAACGGGGATAATTTCGAAATTAAACCCCACTACATCAATCTGCTGCCCAAATTTCACGGGCTTGAGTCGGAAGACGCGTACGTTTTCATCACCAAATTCGAAAACGTATGCGCAATGATGGGTACTTCACAATTGACTTTAGATGCTATGCGCTTACGTCTTCTCCCATTCACACTGTGTGACTTGGCAGAAAAATGGCTTTATAATACTGCCGCACACTCTATCACTAATTGGGATGAATTCGTCGTAGCATTTCTTAAGAAGTTTTACCCAAATCATAAGACTGCACATATTAGGAGCGAGATCAACCAGTTCACCCAGCTTCCCAATGAACCATTTTGGAAGTGCTTTGAACGTTTCAAAGATCTGCTTGTCCAATGCCCCCATCACGGAATACAAAGATGGGATTTATGTCGGATTATATATGAGGGCATTAATCCAGCGACAAAGCAGATGCTTGAAACAATGTGTCAATGCAATTTCATGTCTAAAGATGACGGCGAAGCATGGAAATATCTGGAAGACCTTGCTGAACACACATTGCAGTGGGAAAGCGTAAAACCACCTTCAACTAAGATAGGTATTCACCAGCTCGACGTTTCTATTGCAGTAAAAGCCGAAATGGCAGCGATACAAAAGAAACTCGACGCTATTGAAAACAAGTTCTCATCTTTCTCCCTAAATCAGGTCACGCTTTCTAAGACCGTCTGTGGTTGCTGTTCGGATCCTTCACACTTAACGGAAGAATGTCCTATGAATGCATCGTTTCAAGCTAATGCTGCTTTTCAGCAGCGACCTAGAAACGATCCTTATTCTTCCACATATAATCAAGGATGGAGGAATCATCCTAACTTTGCTTGGAATCAAAACCAACAAAGCAATTATCAAAGACCTCCTCCACAGCAACCACAACCACAGAATCAGCCCTCCTTTCAGTCACAGAATTTCCAAAATCCGGCCAACATTTCTACACCACAAGTGGCCGGTACTGACAACTCACTTGCACAAACTTTGGATATGTTCATGAAACAATCCATGCAAATTTCGGCTGAGATGAGGTCTTCTATTGATACCCTAACGAAAAACTCCTCCTCCCATGGTGAGAGTATCAAATCAATAGAAAACCAAATCGCACAGTTAAACGCCGCAATGAGTGCGAGAGAGAAAGGGAAACTCCCATCTCAACCCATACCTAATCCTGGCCACTCACAAAGTTATAATGTGAGTGCTGTTGCCACGTTGAGATCGGGAAAAGTGCTGAATGACCGAGTGGGTGAGCAGTGTGATGATAGTGACACCAATGATACCCCAGCTTCTTCTTCTTCCCCTAATTCGTCTAGTCTCCTACCTTCATCCGAGCCTATTCTCCGTTTTTCCCAAGGCTCGAACCCTTCGCCCATTTCGCCAAATCTATCTAAGTCGATTCCCACTCCAGTTTTGGGATCGAATCCATCCCCACAGTCTTCTCCACAAACGTTGGACCCAAAACTTATTGATCAAGCACCTTATCCAAACAGGTTGAGGGGCAACAGACCAAGTCCACAAATGGAGAAGATTGTGGAAATTTTTAAGCAAGTTAACATAAACATTCCTCTCCTAGATGCTATTCAACAAGTTCCGTCATATGCGAAAATCTTAAAGGACTTGTGCACTAGGAAGCGAAAAGTTCAAGTAACTAAAAAAGTTTTCCTTGCGAGTAATGTGAGCACTGCTTTTACACAACAACTACCCAAGAAACGAAAGGACCCCGGAAGTCCTACAATTTCTATTTCCATTGGGGGTAAAAATATCAATCGTGCTCTACTCGATCTTGGTGCTAGTGTTAACTTGCTTCCGTATTCTGTGTATGAGCAATTAGGGATCGGAGAGTTAAAACCTGCGCATTGCACTCTTCAGATGGCCGATCGATCTATCACCCAACCAAGGGGTGAGCTAGAGGATGTGTTAATCAAAGTCGGGGAATTCATATTCCCTGTGGACTTTATCGTTATAGATACACAACCTGTAGCAAACTCACGCAATCAAATCCCGGTAATACTCGGTCGACCCTTTTTGGCCACTTCCAACGCAGTAATTAATTGTAGAAATGGCTCTATGACCCTATCCTTTGGAAAGAAGTCAATTGAGCTTAACATTTACAAGTTGGGAAGTGAACCCTCCGAACCCTATGCTCATGTGTGTTCTGTCGAATTAATGGATGTCGACAGCAGCGAATTTGATCAACCTCATGATACAGACTCTTTTCATATGTTGTTGTTTGACCCAACCATTTACTCTTCCACCGAGTTGTCCGGGTCAACATCTAATGAGGAACCTTATATTGAGTCTGACGATCACCTCATTTTTTCTGATGACAATATTTTTCGGGGTATCGATGAAAGCTTTGAGGAAATTTTCGCTAATGAACTCGCATTTTTACAAGACACGGGTGTTGAGATGAATCAACTCCAAGATGAAGAAATTGGACCTCCACCCCCTCTTTTGGACAATCATGACAATGTGAGTAATCCATCATTACTATCACTGTGTCGTCTCTCCAAATTGAGACGCAATCCTTTTCCAATACACCTCTTGTCACCTCCCCACTTCTTCACGTCAATAGGTGACATGTTCTTCCACCAACCTTGGTGCTTCATCGATAAAAATTTTGAATGGTTGGTGTTGACCTTCGGTCTTTGCAAAGCTTGGCATTGACCAATAACCTTGACCCCCTCATGTGATTTTAAAAGATTAAAAATGTTTAACTCAAGTTTGGGGGAGGGGTGGTATATTTTGGCTCTTGAAAGAAAATGATTTTTACAAAGTTGTGAGCCAAAAATAAGTTTGGGGGAGGATTTTCACTTTCATATATTCTTGCCCCCATTAATAATTTCCTCCCAAGTCTACAGGTTTTTGAGCTTAACAGATGACATCAGTGAGGACACTGCTATAAACAAGTTTGGGGGAGGTTTGTGCTTATTTACACATCAATTTGCATCGTATTTTGCATAAGCACAACATTTTCAAAAAAATTCAAAAGTTTTCTTTTATAACAAAAGAGTAGAAAGTGAAAAATTACATCCAAAAGATAGGAATAGTTTAAGAAAACCAAGAAAATTAGAAGTTTTCTTAAACGAACTAGTAATAAGTAGTTATGAGCTGTTGTCCCAAGGGTTAGTAAGATGAAGGAAGTCACTAATCTGAGGATAAAAATAAGTCTAAAAAATAGTTTCTATTCTGGAAGCCAAACATTTGAATATTGATACCCTACTATATGCACATACACACGTCTTGAAACTCGGGATAGTAGAGGATACCTTGAAATGCTCTTGTCTAAAAGCCAAAGTATGAAGGAAATGAAAAAAAAATGAAGAAAATATAAAAATGGTGAAAAGAAAAATGAACACTGGTTTTGTTATCGCCAAGGCAGCAATAAAAAAATATAGCGAGGGTGCCTCTTCACCTAGTGCCCTAAGGCCAACTGGTCTGGGAGTCACTGCTAAGCCTTAGGTGGTGCAAGACGAGAAAAATATTATCATTGAATCTGCAAGCACATGAGTAATCGGTCGGTTAGTACCTCAAGAAGTATTAACAGTCGCATGAAAGTGTGTGAGCAACTCTAAGTATTCATCAAATTAAAAAGTACTAAGGCAGATGGACAAGAGTATGATAGCTTGAATTGAATTCTCCGAGTGTAGGGATGTCCATTTCACACACGTAGGGGTATATGATCAATGTTTGGATGAAAGAAAGGAACGAAAAATAAAGACGATGTTTTATTGAGGGATGATGTGATTTCTAACATCTTTTCATGACTATTAAGATAGGGCTCATGACAACTGAAAAGCTAGTATAGTTGGAAACTCTTCTTTTCAAGGCCTTTCTTTTATGGTTCTTATCTTTATATGTAAATTTCACCATCTTTCTTTTGTTATAGGATTTTGTGGGTGTAATCCGCTGAAAACCCTCAGGAGACAACACTCCTCCTACTAGGCACACCTAGGGGTTTAACGGCTTGTTGCACATGCTCAGTGCAATCGTGTCTGCCTACGAAAGTGTGCTTAGTTTTCTCCTTTCTTTTTCTCCTCTTAAATAAACTAGTTTGCTCGGGACGATCAAAGATAAGTTTGGGGGTATTTGTTCAGTTGATAAAACTGCACATTTATATTACACTTTTCCTACCATTTTCATATTAAAAAAGGACTTTATTATAATACATTATATATATGAGGGTTTATGTGTGAAAACACCATTTTCCATGTGTTAATATATTTTAATTAGCATTTGGTAGAAAAATGTATGCAAATAAATTCATTGACCAAATCCTAGTAAAACTAAGTCTACTAAATATTATTTAAGATTATTGTGCAGAATTTTCCAAGTTGTTATGCAGAATATATCAAAGAAATCAAGCTGTTGAAGAAATCTTGCCAAATTAAGAAGCAAAACTTGGAGACTAAGTCTGGAAGCAACCGAGAGAAGATTTCTGAATTCTGAAGGTGCCTAGGATTGCCACATGTCACAAGATGCAAGCCCAAGAAAACTCATCAAGAGATCTCACCCATTGAGCGCGGATCCGCGGCCAAACCCACCCTTGGGCCGCGGATCCGCCGCACTTATAGGGAATTGGGAGCCAAGATTTTTTGTCATAAATCTCTGCTGAATTTTACTAAGTTTCCAACTAAAAGATTCTGGCTTTGCACTATAAAAGAGCACCGAGAGCCTCTTGGAAAAGGATCAAGCCGAAGAGATCACGAAGCCCCTGACGCTCACGCATCCAGGCTGATCATCAACTGTTCATCTACCTCCTTAGGAAAGATCGAGAAGCAACTAGTTTGTAATCATTTTCTACGGAATAAAAGTGTAGATTGTTCAGTTGATTAATAAAGGTAGTTCTTTTTAATTCTTTTTGCATTTTACATTATGTTTTCCCTCTCTTTCTTTTCATCTTCTTCTCCCAACATGCGCGAGTAATTCTCCGCTTGTTAGGGTTCGTAGGATTAGGGTAGGCTAATGGACGATGAAAATAACTAAACCTTTTTTAAGTCCTATAAAGTTTAGGAACTTTATCAAAAGAATCATTAACATCCTAATCGGGCGCGCTAGCAATTCTTTGCTAGTTCCGACCGCGATTAGAGATTAGATTAATGATTGTTTGGTAAAGGCTAGATATGAACGGAGTTCCGTGTCGAGATAAGGGTTAAGAGTGGGATTCCTTTTCCCTCCAGAAACCCTAATCTACACGCATCACCGTCGTTCTAGTTCTAAATCTATTAATGGATAAAAAGGGTAACTTTTAATTAATCGTCCATAACTACTAAATCCTAACGAGCCCTACAAGCCCTCTTATTATATTAACTACATCTTTAAAATAATCTAGATCTATATTTTACATTTTTGTTTAACGTAGATCTAGAAACCATTCTATAAAATTCTTTATCTCTCCTCTCTTTCTCAACACATCTAAAGTAAAAGTAAAAGGTTCCACGTTTCCCAGAGGATGACCCGTACTCACCTCGGTCTAGCTACACGCGACACCGTTCTGATTGCGGTTATTCTACAAACAACTTTTTCGTAACAATCAGCCATGCATATCCATGAGCATGTAGACCCCACCTTGGTAGACCATGTCTATGATATACGAACCCTCGTAGTTCGGCTCAAATTTCCCCCACTTTGCACGGTTGAGGATCATAGGTCTTTTGACAATTAGTACGAGTTCACCTTGGCGGAATGTTCTCGGCCTAATTAGTCATTCGTGTGAGTACGTCATCCTTGCTTTGTAAGCTTCCAGTTTTTGTTGCGCTATGAGACGAGTTTCATCGAGGGCATCGAGCACCTCGAGCCGAAGATGGGCATTTTCTTCATCCGTCAGCTCATATCGAACCGCTACTCGCAGAGAGGGTAGCTCTATCTCCAAGAGAAGTACCGCTTCCGTGTCGAATACCAACGCGAATGGAGTTGTATTCGTGGCCATTTTGAACGTGGTTCGATACTCCCAAAGAGCTTCATGCAATCTCTCGTGCCGGTCCTTTTTGTTCTGGACACCGTTTTCTTTATGATCTTCGTCAAGGTCTTGTTGAAAGCCTCCACTAGACCGTTCACTCGGGGATTATAGACCGAAGAATATCTTCAATCTATTTTATGCTGTTGTGCAAAGAGGCTAATCTTATGGCTCCTGTAGGCCGGCCCATTATCCGAGATGATTCGTCACGGAGTGCAGAACCGGTAGATGACATGCGTCCAGAAGAAATGGAGGATGTTCTCCGTCTTCACTTCCCTTAGCGGTACTGCTTCTTCCCACTTAGAGAAGTAATCGGTTGTTGCCAATATGAACCGATGTCCTTTGGATGGCACTGGTTCGATGGGCCCAATTATATCAGTTCCCTACATTTCAAACGACCAGCTAGCCAATGTTAGGTGTAGCGGATTTGGATACTGGTGGATGAAGTCCCCGTGAATTTGGCACGAGTGACACTGCTTCGCATATTCAAGGCAGTCCTGAATCATCGTGGGCCAATAGTAGCCCATTTTTTTGATCTTCAGCTTCATCTTTGGCCCGGCCTGATGAGAACCGCAGAGTCCGTCATGAGTTTCTTGGACGACCCTTTTTGCTTCTTCTGGTCCTAGGAACCTTAGCCACAAACTGTCGAATGACCTCTTATATAGAGTATCATTGACTAAGGCGAAAGATAGGGCTCGCTTCATGAGCTGATGTCTTGACGAAAGGCGAAAGATAGGGCTCGCTTCATGAGCTGATGTCTTGACGACGCGTCTTCGGGTTTTCGATGGGATTTGAAATAGTCTATAAATACTTTCCTCAAGTCCTCGACCCTTTCTTCGTCTTCTATTTGGAGGACCGCTTGTCTGGTTGCTTTCTTTCCTTCAGACGACTCCGGAGATATCTCTGCTGGCGCGAGAATCCGGCGGCTTTGCACAATGTTCCTCAAGTCGTCGTAGGGTCGCCCAGTTCTGACGACTTGGCCAGCCGCTTCACTTGCCTGATGAGCTTGTATTTGTTGAGCTATGTAGTCATCAAGGGCAGCTTTGGAGATCGTCTCCTCCCTGGCTGCTGATAGAGCCGGATGAGGGTTTGATGTCTCCCCTCCGTCGTCTTCAATAATTATTGGAAGTTCTTCGGCTGGAGGATCCGGCTGGATCATCATCCCCACCATGTCTTGGAACAGAAAAGCCATTTGTTTTATATTAGCCGCTTGTTCCGCGGCCTCCTTATCCTTCTTTTCCAGCAACTCGGTGTCATTCTCTTGTTCCTGGTGCTATTCGGACGATACTTCTGGGCTTTCTTTCTGTCTAGTGAGTGCGACCATCCTTATCAACATCTCCTGGGGCTTTTGTTGTTGCTCCTGAGCTTTTGTCACCGATCGTGTGAGTGGTCGATGACCCATGGAAGTACGGCTTTTCTCTTTCCCGGAAGCCATATACACCGTATGAACTACCATGCCCCCAGACTTGGGGCGTTTGGGTCCACTGCCTTTGATATTTGCCGCCGGTGGTAGGAGATTCTCAGGCCTTCTCTTTTTGTGGGAGGCCGAAGTTGAGGGGACCGTTGCAACAGGCACCCATGTGGATGAGGCCTTTTGTTGTATGGCAGAAGGGAGGTTCTCCTCTTGCCGAGCCTTCGTCTTCTTCAGCCGGCGAGAGTAATCTTTGTCGATTAGAGAGTCTTGGACTTTCCGCAAGACTCTGTGGATCTTGGAGGACAACCGCTGAGGAGGCTGTTCTGGCTCACCTGTGTCATACTTTCAGCAGGCGGAGGAGACTTCTTCAATACGGGGGTTGGAGAGTTCTTGCACACCCTCCTGAGCAGCTCGAAGCCGCTCCCAGTTGAAACAGCAGCGTAAATTTCCACCATTGGAGCTGGTGGAGTAAGTCCAGAGGGGGAGTTGCCCCAGCTCTCGTTACTCGGAGTCAGCGGTGACGTCGAGCGTGTCGTGCAGATGGGATTGCCTCTATTATGGGAATGGCTTCGCCATGCCCCTTGCTCTGATGAAGGGCTGCTGTCGGTGTCAGCTTGTCAAAAACCGACGTCCGCTGAGAGGGAACGGTCAATCTTGCAAATGCCGATCTTTTGATAGGGGAAGCATTTTTAACAACTTCGCCTGCAGTAGGAGTTGGAACGGCCAGTCTTGCGAAAACCGATCCTCTAGCAGGAGAAGCCCCTTTGACGACTTCGTCTGTCGGAACAGGAATGGCTATCTGCTTCGAGATAACCCCTTCAAGTATTGCGAGCCTCTTTGCGGGCCCACTGTAGCTGTAGCTCAACCTGTTAAAGACTGAGGTGTTGGAATTGGACAACCCGTTGAGAGGGGTCGCGGTAGTTGCAAGCCGATCGAAGACCTAATTCTGTAGAGCCTCTTGTGATGGTATTGAAGCTCATTGGCGGGAGCATGGTCCCGAAGAACAATCCAGTGGTGGCCTGAGTCACCTGCTCCAATGGCATTGCAATGATGGAGGCTGCTTGGGGCCCGTAAGTCGCTCCTACAGTTGGGGCGGAGCGAGAGTTGCTGTTGCAGTTAGTGCAGCTGGAGGCCATCGATATCTCCTTTTCTGCATGGAGCAAGACACCAAATCTTAGTACCTCGAATTCAGGAGCAACCATATTAAATCGCGATTCATTTGCGAACACGACACACGAAGTGTGGAGTGGAAAGAGGAAAAGGTCCCACCGGGCGTGCCAGAATCTGTTCACCGCCGAAAACAGAGACGAACCGGGATGGACCGTCTTGCCTGAATTTGGGGGCATATGCAATTTGGGTTTATCCATCCACCTCTCCGAAGATACCAAGTTGATTTATGGCACCGTGTATCGGAGGTTTGGACGGATGCGGCCGTTGTAGCAGACTTCGTCAGATTCCCCCTCGTTTGCGAGGGATTTTTGGTTGTGGGGACGCTCTTCCCTGCAGGCGCAAGCCCCTGCAGTTAATTACGTTACCGCGTCACGGTAACCACTTTATCCTGCTCCAGAAGGTCACATCGTGTCGTGTGTGTTTGTTTTATTTTTGGTTGCCCGTGGATTGTATACGGAGACTAATTTATATTGTCGCCCGTAGGGCGTGGATTAGTCGAAATCCATATATTCTTAGATTTGGGTTTGGATTGATTTAAGGATCATTAATCTCGTTTGAGATTAAGATAAAATTAAATGTTTGTTGAGGATACGTTAGTCTAATTTTAGATTAAGATCTACTCAACAGGATTTTGGGATCATTCAGACCCAACAAAAGAGCGTTTGGGCTCTATCGTTTTAGTTTAAGGACGTTATGGTCCATTTTTAGTTTAAGAATGTTGCAGTCCATAGCTTAGTTTAAGGACATCGCGTTTCATATGGATGTGCCCGTCAATTTGGGAGTGCACAAAAGAGTTGTTGGTTATCGGAACCCACCACCTCTCTGAACACACTAAAGAATTACAACGACATGTATCAGAGGTGTGTGGAGATGTACCCTTGAACCAATGTCTGTTGGGAGATCTGTAGTCGTGTTTGGGACTAAGACCAATTTGGAAAATGATGAGCACATGGGCTCGGTTGGTCTGAATTGGGGATTTGGTCAACTTGGACTCAACCCACTCAGTCTTTGAATAAAGTGTTAAACACTTACTTGGGGTTCAGTCCCTTTTCTGTGCAAATAATGTTGAGCTTTACTTTCCCTTTTCTTATTTTTCTTTTTTTTTGTTTTTATGGAGTGTTAAACACTCTTTATGGCGCCCACGTGCGGAGCACGTGGGGAGCTTGGCGCTGAGCGCCAACCACTGAGTGCTAGGCACTCCTTATTGAGCAGCGCCTACGTGAGGGACACGTGAGGCGTTTGGCGCTGAGCGCCAACCATTGAGTGCTAAGAACTCTTTATTGAGCAGCGTCCACGTGAGGGACACGTGAGGCACATAGCGCTAAGCGCCAACCACTGAGTGCTAAGCACTCTTTATTGAGCAGCGTCCACGTGAGGGACACGTGAGGCACTTGGCGCTGAGCGCCAACCACTGAGTGCTAAACACTCTTTATTGAGCAGCGCCCACGTGATGGGCACGTGAAGCGCTTGGCGCTGAGCGCCCACCATTAAGTGCTAAGCACTCTTTATTGAGCAGCGCCCACGTGAGGGGCACGTGAGGCGCTTGACGCTGGTTTTTCTTCGTGTATTATGTTCTGAACAGTTCAATTCTCTGTTCTTTTCTGGATCTTTGATCTCCAAGAGCAAGTTCATCCCCATGAGAATTAAATTCTCATTTATGGGAGACTTGTCTCATGTATCTCAGATCCAGAGAAAGAACTATGTTCTTTAAGAAGAGTTAAACTCTTAGATATGCAGATGAGATGCTCTGATCTCTATTTTTTTATTTACCTTGAAGAAAGGTGTTCTTCTTTTTTCCTTCTTAAAGCTTTCTTCTTTCTTTTTCTCAAAGCTTATGAGGGGGGTTCTACAAGACTTGAAGTCTTGGGTCTTTTATATAGTAGAGGCAAGTTTGTTGATTTAGTTAAAGAAATCTCTCATTGAGAGATCTTAATTGATTCGGGGTTTTTATCCACCGTTGGATTTTTGATCCAAGAACTTCTATTTTACAGAAAATATTTTTCTCGTTTTTAACAAGATTGGGAAATATTTTCCTGTACAGAGCTTATTCTGTAGCTTGGTGATTTTTTAATCACCATTGGATTTTTAATCCAACGGTGCTCTGTTTTTCTCAGAGAGTAATCTTTATTGTTTAGAAAGATTTGAGGAATATTTCCTTAACAGAATTTAATTTTGTACTCTGATGATTTATCATCTCCGTTGGATCTTTGATCCAACGGCTCTGTTTAACAGAGAGATTTGGTTTTGGCGTTGGCGCCATCGTGCGAGGCACGTGAGGCGCTGCCTCGGAATTTTTTTTAACTCTTGGCGTTGACGCCCTCGTGCAAGGCACGTAAGGCGCTGCCTCAAAGTTTTTTAACACTTGGCGTTGGCGCCCCCGTGCAAGGCACGTGAGGCGCTGCCTCAGAGTTTTTAACTCTTTGCGTTGGCACCCTCGTGCAAGGCATGTGAGGTGATGCCTCAGAGTTTTTAACTCTTGGCGCTGCCTTTCAAATTTTGAACATAGCTTTGCTCTTTTATTGGGGGAACAAGGCAAGCATCCATATTCTCCGGCTCCCTGAGGCTCAAGAGAATTGGTTCCGCTTAAATCTATGTTTACTAGGATCTTTATTGTAAATTAATATAACTTGAGGGGGTTTTATGAAAAATAGTTTTGATATATTTTCAAAATACACCTCAAGTATTTATTTATCGTCTTTAGGGTTTACGTAGTTGTAATTTTTATAAAAAATGAAATATTCTAGTGGATATAAACCTAACTTGAATAGTATATGGTATTTTCTTGTAATTTGACTTGTATTGAAATGTGATGGTATTTTCATGATCTTTTGTGATTTTTTTCTTTTGATTAGAAAACATGGAATATATATCATATTTAAAATAGCTATTTTGATAATATTTATATATATATATATATATATATAATTATAAAAATAGAATTTATTTATTAAATAGAAATCACGTTTTCTTAAAAATTGTAATAAGAATTCCATCGATATCGAATGCTCCGTGAGGAGGTCTGCATCTCGCTCTACTAGTCCCGAGGACGTGCGATAACCCGCACTATCCCGATCAGGTTCCCCAAAATGGATTGTAGAGGCTTATTTGCAAGGAATTAATTAAAACAATTTAAAGAATACGTGTTTTGATAGTTTAAGTATTTTAATGTAAATTGTGTTTTGTCCCATAAAAATTGTTACGAAAACCATCGTGCTGTGTCAAGATGAGTGTTGTGATGAGGTAGGTCATTACCTCGTGAGTTTTCTAAAGGTAATATGAGCCAAACTATAAAGTAATGTCGTATGTAAACTAAATGGTATTTTACCGTAAAAATTAAATAAAAGTTGTTTAACATTATATTTTGAATTTAAATTTGTTCCAAATGTTATTTAATGGTTAATAAACAATATGTAAAAAGATGGTAAATTTGTTATTAAGAAAACGAGTTTTCTAAAGAAATTAGATTCGGAAGTCGGATTAACTCCGCTTCCGACGAGTTTAATAGATTATTGTTTTAGACTAGAAAGAGGTGAGAAGTGAAGGGACTTACTGATTGAAAGAAGAGGGAAGAGGTAGAGGGAACTTTCGAAGGCATCGTGGAGGCGTTTCGTCGCCGGATTTGTCCCGAAACGTCGTCGGAACTTTGACTTGAGCCTAACTCCATAACATTTAGACTTAGGAATTTTAGAGAGTTTTGGCAATGGAATTCTAAATGAGGAGGACTATGGTGTAGTGTGGTATTTATAAGAGAAATTAGGATTTTGAGGACTGAAGAATGAATTAAAAATATGCATTAAAATGGATTAAAGAGGGGATTGATCATTCTCTGGATAAATGCAGAGAAATCAAACAGCCTGGGGTGGTAGGGTAGGCCAAGGGGTGCTAGGGTTAAATTTTTGGGAGCAATTGCCACGAGGGAGGCCGGTGGCGCCGGCCCCAAGCAGCATCTCGCCGGTCATCTTGGAGGTGGGGGTGCTTGGATTGCTGCCACGTGTCAAGGTCTGTATAAATACTATTTTGCACATGTTTGATTTTTCAGTGACTTTTCATTTTACGTGTAGTGCACGTGCAAACTTTTGAGCTTCTAAAAGTTTAAAAGAAAAATCAATAAAAATAATATGTGGCTGAGGGGAATTTGAACACAGGGGCTATGTCACAGCAGTGCAACGCTTTACCAATGAGCTACAAGTGCTTTCTTGCTGTTCTAAAGCAGATTAATTTTATAACTTGTGCTCAGGCTTAGGTGATCCTTTCTGTATTTTGAAAGAAATTATGTACAGAAAGTTCAGGGTCATTACACAATTGATTTGGGGAATTTTACCCACCATTGGATCTTTGATCCAAGGGTTTCTGTTTTTACATAACATATTTTCTTGTTTTTAACAAGATTGGAGAAATATTTTTCATATGCGGAGTTTTACTCTGTGAAATGGTGATTTTTAATCATCATTAGATTTTCAATCCGAGTGTTCTCTATTTTACAGAAGGCATAGAATTTTATTCTATGATCCAACCGAATGTATCTTTCTTATTTTAGAAAGATTTGGGGAATGTTTTCTCCCCAACAGAATTTAATTCTGTATCTTGATGATATATCATCTCCATTGGATCTTTGATCCAACGGTTCTGTTTAACAGAAAATAGAATTTAATTCTACCTGGGCACCGGCACTCACGTATTCCTCACATGGGCGGCGACGCTCACGTGTTCCTCACGTGGGCGCCACTTAAGAATTTGGTCCTTAGGATGGGCATTCTGTGCTTTGCACATTGGCGCCCACGTGAAGAGCACGTGCGGCGCTATATGAGAGTTTTAACTCTTATTTAATCTAATAGATTCTTTTGTGCTTTGCACACTGGCGCCCGCGTAAGGAGCACGTGAGGCGCCACCATAGGATTTGATCCTATCGGCGCTGGCGCCTTTGTGGAAGACACGTGAGGCGCTGCCTCATTAATAAAGGTTTCTTTTCTCCTTCTTTCTCTGCTTTTCCTAAGTCAAACTTTCTTTTCCAATGCATTCTTTCGTCAGAGCTTGGAAATAGTTCCACCATGCACAACATTTTCTGTGCCAAGACTTAAATGCATCCCCTTATAATCTGAAACAATGCTCTTCTTCGCTCTCACTTTCAGAGAATCATTTTAACAGAGGAGAGTCATGGCTTGTAATCATCCACATGCTCATCGGCAGCCATGGGAGGTGCCCATTGAGAAAATTGTTCCTCGATTTGTTGCACTCTTGGTGAATCTTGCTCTTACGGATGACCAATGTGATACGATGCTGCACGAGCTCTTGGCTCATAGAGGATCTCCTCTCCCCATCGGCTCCATTTGGCTCCGGATGATCCTCTTGTTTGTGCTCGATGACATTCCCCCTCATCCAGCAGAGATGGCTCCGGCGATGCTTGACGCAGCGGAGGACAAGATCGAGTGCTTTCATGAAGCACTTTTGATTACCACGCCTCTGAGGGACCGCTCTGTTCGGCTACGAAGCCAGATACGGGCTCAACGGGCCATCATGTCTACCTTCGCCGATGGGCACGGCGCTAACCGACGGGGAGTGACTCCTCGCGAAGCTCACCGCTTCGTCATGGTGGAGAAGGCGGAGAGGACTTTAGAAAACTTTATTCATAATTTTGTAAACCCTTGTAATTTTGATCCCGTGTTTGGTGATCTATTTCCTGTAGAATAAAATGTTTATTTAAATACTTTTCTTTTATCGTTAACCACCGAGTGCTTTCTTTCTAACACATGGTTTTCCTTGGATTGTATTGTTGCAACCCACATGTGTGCATGTGCGTATATGAATGAGCCTACTTTCACACATATCTGTAAACGAAATTTAAACCGGTGTAAACAGCGGTGAGGACGAGTCGTAAAGTGCTCTAACCAAACCAAAGCACACTTGCAACAAATAAGAGCAGGATCAAAACAGAGAGCGGTTCGCCAAAACCCTGTCAATGGAGATAAAGCTGCCACCTCTCATAAAGTACACTCGTGTGGTCACATGCTTCGATGGAGAAGACTCACATTCATAATACTGTCTATATCATCGAAGGGTCGCCCGCCCCATCGAGGAATGCAGTACATTCGAGAAGTGGTGGTAAGAATATATTGCCCATCAAAAATACTTCAAGAAGGTGAAGCGCGAAGCTCACGCTCGTCGACATCAAAATAGCGAGATGAACGCGTATGAAAAAATGACTGGCAACTGTCATATGGTTGGTACCAATTCGGAAGAAGAAAAACCTCCAGTTCTCACATTCGGGAGAGATTCTGAGGACGGAACACCCCTCAACCCTTTCTTCAAAGACTCTGCCTCCGAAAAAGAAGAGAAGTAGAAGAACTGTGAGAATGTTCAGCTACGTAACCGTACGCTGCCGGAAGGGGACCTCAGACCAGCAAACAAAGGTTCGAACAAAAAGGACAAAGGGAAGGGGAAAATACCCAATGAAATCGCTCTCGATGAAGAAGTAGTAAAAGAACTCACTGCAAAGGACCCGCCTGAGAAAAACAAGGTGGATTACAACGTCCTAACACATCTTAGGAAAATACCCTCACAGCTAAGCATATTGGATGCCCTCCTCCTGTCCAAGGAGGCACAAGATTCCTTGATCAAGGCATTACAAGAGCCCAATCAGTTCCAAGCTTTTCTCACAGAAGAGAAGATGAAAAATGAACAGGCAGAAGTCCACACGGCTGATATTACATTCAGCGATGAAGATCTACTCCGCAGTACGTGCGAACATAATCGCC
Organism: Agapanthus africanus; assembly: GCA_030015575.1. NCBI lineage: Eukaryota > Viridiplantae > Streptophyta > Magnoliopsida > Asparagales > Amaryllidaceae > Agapanthus > Agapanthus africanus. The sequence continues at coordinate 646,259,723 of JASDDO010000014.1, read as the reverse complement.
CGTTATACGTCACCGGGTACTGCCACGACATCAAGATAGGGAAAATCTTTATCGACAATGGATCCTCCGTTAACCTTCTCAATGTGAGAGTGCTGAATGAAATTTGCATGAACATTCAGCACCTTGCCCGAGATAAAATTACCATCTCCGGCTTTGACTCACAGTCGTCAGGACTCTTGGGTCCGTAATACTGACGCTACGCTTCGAGCTACCCATCACTGACATGAAATTTTATGTCATTGACGCCAAGACTTGCTACAACGCCCTACTCGGCAAGCCCTGGTTACACGAGTACAATATCGTCCCTTCTACACAATATCAGTGTATGAAGTATTTCAAGGATGGCTCGGAGTACACCATCACGGGAGAACTAAATCCGTTCTCGATAAACGAAGTCCGGAAATACGAAAACGCAAAGTACATCCTACCAGATTTCGAGGATACTGAAAGGTGCCATAAGCCGGAGAATAAACAAAAATCCGTCGCCACTATCCCGATCTTTGGAAGCGATACCGAGAAAGATGAAGAAATAGTCTACTCGGGGCGTACCGAACAACGTTCAAGATGGCCACGAATACAACACCATATGCATTGGTGTTCGGCACGAAAGCAGTATTCCCATTGGAAATAGAACTGCCCTCTCTATGAGTAGCGGTTCGATACGAGCTAACAGATGAAGAAAATGCTCATCTTAGGCTTGAGCAGCTCGACGCCCTTGACAAAACCCACCTTATAGCACATCAAAATCTGGAGGCTTATAAGGTAAGGATGACCCAGTCATATGAAAGACTGACCAGGCCGAGAACATTCCGCCAAGGCGAACTTGTGCTAGTCATCAAAAGACTAATAATCCCCAATCGTGCAAAATGGGGAAAGTTTGAGCCGAACTATGAAGTTCCTTACATCATAAACAAAGTCTGCCAAGGTGGAGCCTACCTGCTCATGGATATGCATAGCGAAAGACCCTTCCGGCTAATAAACAGTCGATTCCTTAAAAAGTACGCTTGATGAATCATGACTTAGGTCAATGATAGATGACGACGCTTGTGTCCGCTTGCTATCTTCCTAAGTCAGAACTCTGAGAGTAATACCAAAAAAAACCGTCGCCTCAAAAAAACAGCGATAACGTACTGAAACGTCCTTAAACTAATGCAGGACCGAGAAGTTCCTAAACTAATAATGGACTGGAATGTCCCTAAACTAGCATTTTGCCCCAAAACACGGCGATATTGGACTGAAACGTTCTTAAACTAATACTGGACCAAAAAGTCCTTAAACTAATACTCGCCCCGAAATATGGCGATAACGGACCGAAACGTCCTTAAACTAATAACGGACCGGGATGTCTCTAAACTAGCGCGTCGCCCCAAATACGGCGATGATGGACCAAAATGTCCCTAAACTAGCACATCGTCCTAAATATAGCGATATGCTCTAATGAGATCTATATTGCAATCGAAACCCCAACGACGAAGGTTGCAACTCAAGTCCCACCGGCTACACAGCTACTCCAGCGATGAATCCACCCCCAAGTCCTACTGGCAAACAGATGGGTCACCTGCGATGAAACTACTTTCGAGAGTTTCACTGTTCGCCAAAAAAACGGTACGTCCACAAGTGAAATGGGCACGGATGAAAACCCGAAAGGGCGCCATGAGTAAAAATAGCAGGACTGTCGGCGAGCTAGTGAAACCCCTAAATGATGCGAACTTGTTAAAAATGCACTTACAAAGTCCTCACGACTTTGCAAGGAGAAAACACCTGCGTGAGATCCTTATGACTCGCAAAGGAGTAACACACTTAGGAATCCATACGATTCCTAAATAGAAAATGCATTTACGAGATCCTCACGACTCGTAAGGAGAATATACCTTCTATAAGACCCTCACGACTTATAGAATTCAAAAGCCTTAAGATACAGAGATCTGAACCTGTTCTTAACCAAAACCCCACAATTTTTTTTTCTTCTGCCCTACAAGTAGTCTAATATCGACTCTTGTATATAATCCACGGGCATAAATAAATATATCCCCCACCAAGTTCCACCAATGGTGAGAAATGTTCCCATATGGTGAACGACATTTGTAAGTCCTCTCGACATCCAAAGAGAAAATAATCTTGTAGGATCCTTACAACTTATAAGAGAAAACACACTTAGAAATCCCCACGGCTTCTAAGGAGAAAATACACCTACAAGATCCGCACGACTCGTAGGGAGAAATATCTTTATGAGACCCTTACGGCTCATAAAGCTAGAAAGCCTTAGTCGACAGGATCCTAACCCTGTTTGCTAAGCCACCATTGTTCAAATCAACAAAGGCAAATGATGATTTGCTCATGGCAATATCCCAGTTGCAGCGATACTGATACCAAGATTGGTATCAGATTCCAAATCCTCAACTCGCAATTAAAAATTTCGAAATGATAAGGCAACTCGCAATAAAAAGCAACAAGTAAAAAAAAGAGCCGAAAAGATTGGGCACCGCGATAAATAGCCAAAATGATTGGGCAATTGCGACTTTCGCGATATGAAAAGCTGAAAAGATAGAGCGCCGCAGAAATAAAAAAAAAATATAAAACAAAATAAAACTTTTCTGCCCTGCAAGTAGATCCGTATTGACCCTTGTATACGATCCATGGGAACAAATAAAAGAAAAGGAACCATATTTTCCCACCACACTTCGTCAAAAGAAGAACCGAGTCTTGGCGGCATATCTACAGCCTAGAGACTATTTGGACGTCCTTCCTACTTCAGCAAAGTACAGACGTGACGTCAACAAGGACCCAAGAGTCAAACAAAAATAGAGTAATGGCAAAATCCTAGCTCCAAGTCTTGACGGTATATATACAACCTAAAGACTATCTCGGCGTTCTTTCCCGTTCCAGCAGGATGCAGACGCAACGTCATCAAAAAAAGACCCAAGGGTCAAAGCAAAAATGGAGTAATGGCAAAATCCTAGCTCTAAGTCTTGACGGTACATATACAACTTAGAGACTACCCCGACATTCCCCCCTCATTCCAGCAAAGTGCAGACGCAACAATCAAATAAAAGTGAAGTGACGGCAAAATCCTAGCTTCTGATCTTGATGGCAACATCTACAGCCTAGAGATCATCTGGACGTTCCTCCTCATTTCAGCAGGGTGTGGACGCAACTATCAAATGAAATTGGAGCAACGGCATAATCCTAGCTCCAGATCTCAATTGCAATACATATAGCATAGAGGTCATATGGATGTCTACCCTACTTTAGTAAAGAATCGGCGCGACATCATCAAAGCAAAAACAAAGTGACGGTATATTCCTACCTTCGGGTCTTGACGGCAGTATATACAAAGCCTAAAGACCGTTAGAGATCATCCCACCCCAGAAGGGTGCGGTTATGACTCATCGGGGCTTCAAATCAAGCTTAATCTCAAGTAAAAAGCACCACGGCAAATACCTAACGCTTGTTCTTTTGACGGTAATATAAATACTCCAACTTAAGAAGATTACTTGAAGATGTCTTGTCCAGCCTCAGAAGGGATCAGAGGCACGACAGTCGCGGGGCTACTCGAACAGCTGCCTAAGGACTGCATATCAAGGAATACATCAGCCAACGCGACAGTACGATGGACTTAAACCTAGTACCACAAACCTAACGGACCCCTATTATAAAAGAATGGGGGTTATCTACATCCAACGTTAGGGTAAGTTTGCATGTAAACCTAAGGGAGGTAAACTAAAAACACTCTGAAATGAGTGAGTTAACTAGAAACTCCGAAATGAGTACATAAACTAGAAACTCCGAAATTAGTGAATAAACTAGAGACTCCGAAATGAGTACATAAACTAGGGACTCCGAAATGAGTGAATAAGCTAGAGACCCCGAAATGAGAGAATAAACTACTTCACGCCAGATCAAGACATCAAGAAACAGAAAGATCGAAATTCTAAAAGCTATGTACAATACGCCAGCCCGAACCAGCCGTATGCTATGCATTACTCTACAATACTTCACTCACACATATACCTCCGTGAGCAAGGTAGTGGGGGAGAATTTGTTTATAACCGTTGAGTGCTCACTTACAAATACATGCGTACTTGGATGAAAATAGCGTTGAAAGCACGTCGATTTATATACGCGTGTGGAGGGTTAGTGCATGACACGTGCACATCAGTGGCGTTTGCACTTAGAAAAAAATCCCTAAGAGTGAAGTGCACATGCGCACATGCAGGTTGCACGCACTCGGTAGTCAACGATAAAAGGAATGCATTTAAATAAACATTTTTATTCTACAGGAAAGAGATCACCAAACATGGGATCAAAAATACAAGGATTTAAAAAACTATAAACAAAGTTTTCTAAATCCCTCTCAGCCTTCTCCACCATGTCGAAGCGGCGATCTTCACGAGGAGTCACTCCCCATCGGTCAGTGTCGTGCTCATCGGAAAAGGCAGACATGATGGCACGCTGAGCCCGCTGGCTTAGCAACTGAACAGAGAGATCCCTCAGAAGCTTGGTAATCAAACGTACCTCATGAAAGCACTCGATCTTGTCCTCCACTGCGTCGAGTATCGCCAAAGTCATCTCCGCTGGATGAAGGGGAATGTCATCGAGCACGGAAAGGAAGAGGAGATCCTCTACGAGTCAGGAGCTCATACATCACCATGTCGCATTGGTCATCCGTGAAAGTGGGATTCACTAAGCATGCAGCAAAATGAGGAACAATTTTCTCGATAGGCACCTCCCATGGTTGCGGATGTGTATGTGGGCGATTGCAAGCCATGACCCTTGATCTATTAAAATGGTTCTTGTGAAGAAGAAGAACATTGCTTCAGATTATAAAGAGAAGTATTTAAGTCTAGGCACAGAAAATGTTTTACATGGTGGAACTATTTCCAAGCTCTGATAAAAAGAAGGCATTGGAAAAGAAAGAGTTGACTTAGAAAAAGCAGAGCAAGAAGGTGAAACGATTCCCTCTTAAAATAAGACAGTGCCTCACGTGAAATACACGTGAGCGCCGGCGCTAGTTTATTCCTATAGCAGCGCCTCACGTGCACAACACATGAGCGCCAGCGCTAGTTTTTTTAGGATTAAATCCTATAGCAACGCCTCACATGCATAACACATGAGCGTCGGCGCTATTTTTTTATAGGATTAAATCCTATAACAGCACCTCACGTGAAGCACATGTGAGCGTTGGCGTAAAAAAAACTTTGTCATTCATACTTCAAAGAAATTTATATATTAGATGATAACAAAAAAAAGAAACAAACAAACATCATCAAAGGTCTACAATGGCAAGACGCTAAATTCCGGACATGGATTCTCAAAATTAAAGGCAAGTTTGAGTAAAGCGCTCCTAGCTTCTTTGATCATCTTCTTATGCGTCCTCTCCCGAGTACATGTTTCGGGATCCCTGCTGATGTCTTCCATCCTCTGATATGCGGATAGTATCGCTTTCTGTTGGAAGACGCAATGCAAAACAACAGCGAGATCATCTCTCCATTTCTTCGAGATCAGGCCCATCAGATATACTGAATGCACCTTGTCTTCAGCGTCATCAAGTGTCTCGAGCGGCATAGCCTCGTCAAGCTCAGGAAGCATTTCCCAGATCGATCCAACGATAATCTTCAAAAGAGCAGAACGGCGAGAGAGCAATCGGCCGTTGTGATCATCAAAGCGATGCATCACCTCATCGCATTAGGCATCAGTGTACTCCTGGCCTTGAAAGCAACCTTGTATGCGGATTTCTTCGTAGGAGACAATTTTCTCGATATCATATAGATGACCAAGCATGGTACCTGAAAAGAAACCCAGTAGAAAATTAGCAATAAAAAGACGCTAGTATCACAGAATCAAGATGGCGGTTACTTAATGATTGGAACATGTGCCCAATGGAGAAATCTAAAAAGATTCTCTAAGGCTGCTTTTAATAATAAAATTTCAGAGCTGAGCTCTGCTTTATCAAAATGGTATAAAATACCGAAAATTTTAAGAAGATCCCCAAAAGGATTTGATATTCAGAGCAAAACTCTGTTAAACTGGAAAACAAACCCCAAGAGGAGTTTGATATTAAATTGCCAGAGCAAATATCTGATCTCAAGAAAATCTCCAAAGGGGAAAAGTTCTTAAAAAATTAGAACCAAGTTCAGTAGAAAATTGCCAGAGCTAAGCTCTGATAAAAATTTCAAGAAAATCACCAAAGGAGAAAGATCTAGATCAGAACTAAGTTCTGTGGTAAATTGCCAAAGCAAAACTCTAATTAAAATCTCAAGAAAATCTCCAAAAGGGAAAGATCTAGATCAGAACTAAGTTCTTTAAATTCCCAAAGGGAATATGTTAGAGCTAAGCTCGATAATTAAAAATGAAGTAATCTTCCAAGGAGAAAACTCTTACCAAAGAAAATTTTGGCAGAGTGGGTCTACAATGTAGATCTAGAAAAAGGTGAAGAACTAAGTTTCAAGAAAACAGAGCTAAGCTCTAATGGAGAATAAAATTCTCAAGGAAGAAGATGAAAACTCAGCAGTTGCCTAGGGCTTGAAACCCTATTTAAAGTGATAGGGGTCGGTTTAGATTCCCCGAATCTCAAGACGTATCGGATGGCTCAAAATTGTGCACTGTTGCACTCACGTGTAAGCCACGTAAGAACAACGGTGGAGGGGCATTTGTTCCTTTATTAATTAAACACAATAATAAGAGCTATGCTCTATTTAAACACAATAAGGCAGCGCCTCACCTGCTCCTCACGTGAGTGCCCGCGCCTGCCTCTTATAGAATTAAATCCAACAGCGGTGCCTCACGGGAGCACCAACGTGCAAAGCACGTGGTGCTTGTTATATAAGAATTAAATTCTTAGGCGACGCCCACGTGCATAGCACATGAGCATCAGCGCCCAAGATTAAAGAGAATAGAATTAAATTCTATCATGAGGAAAATATCTCTCTGATCTTTTTAAATAAAAAAGATCTCCTCTGTTAAACAGGGCTGCTGGATCAAAAATCCAATGGAGATTAAAATCATCAAATAAAAGAATTAAATTCTATTAGGGAAAAATATCTCCCTAATCTTTCTAAATGAGAAAGATATTTTTGGTTGGATCAAAAATCCAATATTATAATTAAATTTTAATATGGGAAAATATTTCCCAAATTTTTCTAAACGAGAAAGATAAATTCCAAACTCTTGGATTAAAAATCCAATGGTGATTAAAAATCACCGTTTGATAGAATTAAATTCTATCTATGGGAAAATATTTCCCTAATTTTGTTAAAAAAAAGAATATATATATTCTGTGAAACAAAAATCACTGGATCAAAAATTCAACGGTGGATAAAATCCCCCAAATAATCTTTGAGGCCAATTAAATCAATTGTTATCTCTCAAATGATAGATCTTCTCGAATTATTTAACAAACTGCCTCTCGTATATAAAGAATCCAAGACTTCAAGTCTCGGAAAGAAGAAAAAAAGAAAGGAGAGGGAACCCCCATAAGCTTCTGCAAACAAAAAGATATAAGCAGCAACTGAGAATTCAATTCTCTTTCAAAGAAGATCTGTCGGTTCTTTCAAACCCTAGGTAAAGAAAAAGCAGAGATAAAATATATCTCCTTTGCCTAACATAAAGAAAACAAGGGTTTAACCCTTCATAAAAAGAACTTAGTTATTCCTCTGATCTGAGAATTTAATTCTCATCGGGAAGATTTTGTTCTTCAAACTCAAAATTTAGGGGGGAAAACTAGATTTTTAAAAAAAAGAGAGAAGATAACTTATGGTTCTAGGAATTTAATTCCTCTGCAAACAGGGTTTAACCCTATATGAAAGAACTTAATTCTTAAAAAAATAAAATAAAAAGAAACTTGGTTCTTCAATAAAAGATCCCAGATCTTCAGAAACATAGATCTTAGTGATCATTAATGACCAAAATACCATTAATAGAGATTCAATCTTTAAAAAGAAAAGAACTTGGCGTCTCACATGAAACACACGTGAGCGCCTAAAAGATTCCCTCAGGGCCTCACGTGCTTATCATGTCAGCGACCAAAACAAAAGAATGCTCAACGCTCACGTGGGGAGCACGTGAGCACTCAAAACAAAAGAACGCTCAGCGCCTCACGTGCTCCCCACGTGAGCGCCATACCAAGTGCTTAGCACTATAAATTCAGCCAAAATGACTAAATGCTTAGCACTAATTGGGCAGCGCCCATATCTCAGCGCCTCACGTACTTTCCACGTGAGCACCATACCAAGTGCTTAGCACTCTATATTCAGTCAAAATGACTAAGTGCTTAGCATATATTAGGCAGCGCTCATGTCTGAGCGCCTCATGTGCTTCCCACGTGAGCGCCGGAGCTAAAAATAAGTGCTTAGCACTTCTGAATAAAACAAAAAGGAAAGCTCAAGACCGAGTAGACCAAGCCTAAATTGGCAAAGTCTCTGAAATTTCTTGCAGCTGAGCCTAAATACTCTACTGTTGGATCTCAACTAAAATTTGATGATCCTTAAAATACTGCTAAGTTGATCTTAGTCTCAAATAAAACTAACATATCCTTAGTTAAAATAAACTGAGCCCAAATACTCATATGTTTAAGTCGACTTAATCTCAAACTAGATTAACGGTCCTTAAATGAAACAAAATATTCTTTGAACTAAAGAAATATACAACCTAAGTTCAAACCCCAAATCTAAAATATACGGATTTGGACTAATCCGCGCCCTACGGACGACGACGAAAACTAGTCTCCGTACACAATTCACGGGTAACCAAAACAAACAAAATAACACACGACATGAAGTGAACTACTGGAGAATGAGAGAATGGTTATCGCCACGCGATAACGTAATTAACTGCAGGGGCTTGCGCCTACAGGGAAGAGCGTCCCCATAATTAAAAAACCCTCATAAATGAGGGGGAATCTGATAAAGTCTGCTACAACAGTCGCATCTATCCAAACCTCCGACATAAGGTGCTATAAATCGACTTGGTATCTTCGGTGAGGTGGATGGATATGTCCAAATAGCATCTGCCCCCAAATTCATGCAAGACGATCCATCCCAATTCGTCTCTGTTTTCGGTGGTAAACACCCCTCATGAGCTCAAAGACGGCGTACATGCAACCTTCGACAAGCTAACCGAAATTTATTTGGGGACGCCCGATAATCCAAGGCCGACTTACATCAGCTCACTCTTGTCAGAGGAGACGAAAGAGTAGATAATTGCCCTGCTGCGCGAGTTCGTTGACTGCTCGCGTGGACGTACAAAGAAATGCATGGCCTCTCTCCCGAAGTAGTCGTGCATAGGCTGGCTATTTCCCATGAGGCCAAGCCAGTCATACAAGCTCCTCGAAGGATGAGAAAGAAGTTGGAAGATATGGTCATTGAGGAAACCAAGAAACTCATCGATGCCGGCTTCATCAGGGAAGAGAAATACGCGAACTGGATCGCATGCATCGTCCTAATAAAGAAGAAAAGTGGGCAGATCCGGATTTTTGTCGATTTCAGGGACCTTAACAAGGCGTACCCTAAAGATGATTTCCCGCTTCCGGTCATAGAACTGATGGTCGACGATACCTCAAATTACGAGCTGTTCGTCTGGATATAATCAGATAAAAATGTCTTCCGAGGATGAGAAGCATACAACGTTTCGAACCCCGATCGAGATATGCTGCTACAAGGTGATGCCGTTAGGACTAAAGAATGCGGATGCCGCATATCAAAGGGTGATGACAAAGATCTTTGATGACCTAATCCACAAAGTCGCCGAATGTTATATGATTAAGAGAGGTTTTGTCGATCAAAAATATTTACCGCAATCAAGAACGGCGTCGCACGAAGCTAGCCGGTGAATACGGGTCGGTCCACAGGGATTTTGTAATTTTCCTTAAAGTTCTTACGAGCTAATTCCAAATGGTGATTGGTCTTTTATATTAAGTCTAAAACGAAGTTGTGTTATACTAGGATTAGAAACTTGCTAGGATTAGGTTTAGGTAAAGTTTGGTAAACGAAGATTTTCACCTCTTTTCAATGCCTTAATTTAGATTTGATTTTAGGGGTTATGATAAATTTTAATAAAGGGGATTAGGATGATTGGGAAGATGTTCTTCCTCTAGATCCTTGTCCTTCCTTTCTTAACCTTTACCCTGACCTCCATGGAAAACTCACAACTCCGGTCTTTTATACTACGGATCACCGTTACCTCAAGGGTAGAGTGCCGTAGGGAGCGGAAGATGAGAGTATGCATGGAGTCCTAATGTTCATAATAGATTGGCAAAGAAAAGAGATGAGAGATCTTCATCTCTCAAATCCTTCCCTATTCCTAACCCCAACAAGCGAGGAAACTACTCGCTCATTGAGGGAATTAAGAAAGACATAATTTTTGTTTTGTTTTTATTAAAGAGAAGAAACATCTATTGCAAGTTAATAAAATTCTAAACTAAATTAAACTAGGGCAAGTAAAGAATTTACCTAGGGCAGATATAAAAAACTAGAACTAGGGTAAGAAAAATAACTACTTACGATTGATGCACTCCAAACTTCAAAGAAAACAGAATTTTATTATTAAAAGGAGGCATGAGAAAATACAAGGGTTTAGGGTTCTATTTATAGGACATAGAAACCCTAGGGCTACAGTTGATACGCATGTCTACAATTACAAATATACCCTCAGGAAATCTTTTCAGCGCCGCAAAAGAATTTTGGTAAAATTTTCTCGAAGCACGGGCACTAGACGGCCGCGGAACCGCGGCATGGGTAGGCATTGGGTCGCGGTTCCGCGGCCCTTTGATGAGCTTGGATGCTGAGATTTTGTGTGCTTGTCTGTGGCTTCCTGGGCTTATATATTCTTTGGTTCATTTCTCTGTTTGGCTTCTTATTCTTCTCCAGATCTTTCAGTGAAAAACTTGTAGCAGTCTTTTAACCATCTGCCTTGACATTTTGGACCTTGCACTATTCTTCGTCTAGGCTTGACTGAGATCCTCCTAATTGTTGGTCAAAAGTCCTTCTTTTGTGTCGTCTTTTGTATTTATCACTGTTTTCGCTCCAAGAACCTGTTACCTGTAACATGTAGCAGACATGGGTCAAAAACACCTGTTTTTATTGTAAAATGCATAAGAGTGGGGAATATAAAATGCAATATTATGATATGAACATTATGTCGATGACTTGGTCGTCAAGACTAAAGCAAAAGCCAATCACATCCAAGATCTCCGAACTGTCTTCACCAGACTGAGGGAGTGCAATCTGAAGATGAATCATCTAAAGTGCGCCTTTGTCGTATCATCAGGGAAATTCTTGGGATTCATAGTCCGACACCGAGGGATTAAGATAGACCCATCGAAGATAAAGACAATCATAGAGATGCCTCCTGTTGCGTTTCCTAGCGCCATGGCCGCTAACCGCGGTCGTTGCGGAACGAAAAACTTTAACTTTTAAAAACTTGGCGCTAGAAACAACTACCTAGAATCTAACCAAATATTAAATAAGAGGAGTTCTAGCTACTCTATAAAGAGGGTTATACCAAAAGATTAATGTCCTTCGGTCTTCTACCCTCTTCCTTAGCTTCATGGGGTCTCCGTGATCGAGCTTGATCGCCGGTCTTCCTCCGTCGAAGATGATCCACCCAAAGGATATGGTTCATGGCTCTAGCTCCACACTAAAAATCTAATGGAGCAACTAAAGGCACTAGATTGCTAATCTAAAGTGTCTAGTGATGTAATATAGTGTTCTAGTATTTTTCCTACCTCTCTTCACCCTTGATTCTCAACTCATGAGAGTGTAGGATGAAGAGGAAGAAGGAGCTCTAGAAAGGAGAGAGAGAGAGAATGGTGAAATGAAAAATCTCATCTCTAAAACAATAATGCTAGCATGGTTTTGTCAAAAAATATTTTGCAATAATAAAAATCAACCATACTTGAATAGTGTAGACAAATGAATTATAAATTCATTTTCTGCCCTATTCAACCATGCCTCACATCATTCTCATGCCACCTCACCCCTCCAACTCATTTCTATTTTCTAGAAAAGGAAAACCAAATAAATGAGGTGTTCTCCTTCTAGAATGGTTTCCGTATAAATACGGAATACACTTTACCGTATATACAAACCCATATTCGTATACGAATACACAAAGAGGTAGAATAATACATATAATATAATACTAGAATATACATATCGAAATATTTATAGGTAAATTATTAAATCAATACCTGATTTAATAATCCGGCTTAATCCTAAGACGGCTAGTATTATCAATCGTCCGATCGAAAGTCCGGTTATCTAGTACAATCATTCGATCGGAACCCTGTACGTATAAAAATACGGCCACTTCATCATTTCTCCTGAACCAGAGAAACCCTCTGTGTGGGACTCTAAAGACTCGACAGTATGCCGGCAGTGAGTTACTAGATGAATCCATAATCACAAGCACGTCAGCGGTACTAGCTGTACGTAACGACTATCCAGGTACCTATCGAAAAGGAAGGCCGACGAGCAAGCTTATCTGAACCCCTACTGAGCCTATCCGTGACAATCTCTGTACATTCCGGTCTCTTCGTCTAAGAGTATCGCATACCGGGTCTACTGGGTAGTAAACGTCAGACCCCCACTGAACCGATAAGTCGTGTCGATATGGCTCAGGACCGATCTGAGAAACTACTGATCTAACCATCAGTAAATCTCAACTGCCTTGGCCAAGGTCTTATGGTTCTAGCCAACCGGACACAGTGCGATATCGACTCCCAATACCGGGAGAGATGAATCCCTCACAATTGCTCATTGCCTCCATGTGGCTCGGGACTGTTCCCAACATAAACCTGTTTCCATGACTCAGTAAAGTCGTGTTAGGGTAGTGATCTAAGACAGTAGGAACTCACACAAGACAAATGATGATCTTAGGTCTAAAGACTAACCTGTACTCATGTCAACTGAGAACCGCTATCTGACGATAAGTATAATACCATCTAGAGGTTCTCGGTGAGTCCATCCAGTGTACTCACTCCCAGTGAGCACCTGTATACAATCTTAGGTGATCATAATAATGGCTGTGGGACCAACCACTGCCCCTTGCCGGGTCTAGAAATGTATACACAGGTCTACTCTGAAATATCGATGCCCGGTCTCGATACTCCTTCGACTTGGGACATTTAAGGATGTGCTTATGAACTACCCAGCCCCTACAAGTATGATCGCTATCATAACGCTGGTAGTCAAGCAAAATCCTATGGGCTTTATCAACATGTATCAGCCATATGTGATATCGAGTAAAACAAATGCACATGTTAAGATAAAGACAAACCAAAATAGTATACTACTGTAACAAGTCTTTATCAACATGTATAAGCAATATAAAGTAGCAAGAAAAACAAATACACATGTTCAAATAAAAACAACTCAAATAATATACTATACAACTAAGCAAGATTGTCCTGTACATACATATCACTAGCATCCTATACAATACAGGCCTTTAGAGCATACATATCCAATACCTCCAAAGAATCCGACGCGGTTAAGATCCTACCAAGGAAGGCTCGCGTACATAAGAAGGTTCATCTAAAACCTGTCAGGGAGATATCGACCTTTTTCAAAACTCATGAAGAAGGGAGCTCCTTTTGTCTGGGATGCCGAATGTCAAGAAGTATTTGAAAGTATCAAGCAGTACTTATTGCACCCTCTAGTACTTGCTGCCCCCATTCCAAATAAATCTATGATCCTCTACACCGTCGCGCTGGATGAATCACTCGGCGCCCTCCTCACCCAAAACAATGAGAAGGGAAAAGAAAATGTCTTCTACTACCTCAGCCGAATATTAGTTGGGCTAGAGCATAAATACTCCCCGATTGAAAAGCAATGTTTGACCTTGATATTTACCGTAAAGAAGTTGAGACATTATCTGCTCGCTCACCGGGTTATGCTGATCTCCAAGATCGACCCGTTGAAATATTCGATAACCAAGGCGGGTCTAACTAGTAGAATGGCCAGATGGGCTGTCATGCTGCTTGAGTTTGACATGGTCTATACTCCTTAGAAAGCAGTAAAAGGGTAAGCCCTTGCAGAATTTCTCACTACTCATCCCATACCCGAAGGGTCATCGCTAAATTGCAAGTTACCCAACGAACAAGTGTTGTACCTCGAAAATAACGAACCATGCTGGGAGCTCTACTTCAATGGATCCTCATCAATAAGAACCTCCAGCAAATCAAGTATCCCGCAGATAAAAGCAGGAATAGGATTGGTGTTCATCACACCCTTGGGAGGAACCCTGAGACGTTCTTACACTCTTAACCGAACGTCGCACAAACAACAAGGCTGAGTATGAAGCTCTGATGGCTGGCATGGAGCTCGCCATAGAAATAGATATCTTTCGGCTACGGGTCTATGGTGATTCCCAGCTTGTCGTCAACCAAGTGAGCGGCGACTACAAGATATATAAGCCCGAGTTAGCTCGATTCAGAAGCGGAGTGGTGGAGCTCATGAAGCGTTTCACCCAAATTGAACTGATGAGAGTTCCTAAGACGTTGAACGGGAAAACCGACATACTCGTTCGCCTACCCAAAGAGTTGGTTGATCCCGACATGGATGAAATTCTGATCACGGTCAGAAGCCGGCAGATCCTTCCTCCAATCTCCTTACGAGAATAAGAAATCGTAGAATGAGAGAATGGTCCTGTTGAAGAAGCACTGGTCATCAGGGACAAGCCTGACTGGAGAGAACCCTTCATAGAGTATCTCCGATATGATATGCTGCCTGAAAAAAAATCTGTGAGAGTTCAGTTGCGGAAGAGAGCTCTCTGATATGTGTTCATGAATGACACACTATACCGCAGGTCGTACGACCAGCTTTGGCTTAAGTGTCTGTCCCCGGCCGAAGCCCGAGAAATCATGAAAGAAATTCACTCGGGTTTCTGCGGGGCTCACCAATCCGACCCCAAAATGCGGCTTCAAATCAAACGGCTTGGATATTACCGGTCTACCATGATAAGGGATTGCGAAGAGCATGCAAAGAAATTTCATCTTTGCCAAATTCTCGGTGACTTCATTCACAAGTATCCTAACCTGCTGCACCCTACCGGGGTGTCTTGGCCTTTCGAAATTTAGGGCACCGACATAATTGGCCCGATTGATCCTCCGTCATCCAAAGGCTAACAGTTCATATTAACCGCAATGGACTACTTCTCCAGATGGGCTGAAGCTGTCCCGCTAAAAAAATTCAAGATAGAAGACATTTTGACATTCTTCCGGCATAATATTCTATACCGCTTCGGTACGCCAAGAAGAATCATATCTAACAACGGGCCTTCTTTCAAGAGCTTCAAAGTCTCAAAATTCACTACTCAACACAAGATATACTGGAGATATTCCTTCATCTATATTCCAAGAGCCAATGGGTTAGCCGAAGCCTTCAGCAAAACCCTATGCAAGGTCCTGAGGAAAA
This sequence comes from Agapanthus africanus, assembly GCA_030015575.1. Lineage (NCBI taxonomy): Eukaryota > Viridiplantae > Streptophyta > Magnoliopsida > Asparagales > Amaryllidaceae > Agapanthus > Agapanthus africanus. Next base: position 646,244,313 of record JASDDO010000014.1, on the reverse strand, counting down.
ATGCCTCAACCAACAATCGAGACTGAGATTTGAAGCTCCATGAGGTGTTGTGGGCATATCGTACCACACACCGCATTCCAACTTAGTCCACTCCATACTCACTGCTCTTCAGAGTGGAGGCAATCCTCACCCTCGAGGTCGAAGTTCCAAGTTTAAGGATAGTCATTCAGCACGATTTAACAGAGGAGAAAAACGCTCTCCTTCGGCTTGAAGAGAAGAAAAAAGACTCGCGGTACAGCAAAATATAAAGCAGTGCCGAGCCCAAATTCCGCAGGCCTATGATAAGATGACCCATCTCCGCGCTTTCGAGAAGGGCGAGTTGGTGTTGGTCCTCAATAGGCCGATCATCCCCAACCGACATGCAAAACAAAAATTCGAGCTAAATTGGAAAGGGCCTTACGTCATCGAGAAAGTGTTTGATGGAAGATCCTACCAACTGATAAGTGCTGAGGGAGAAAGGCCCGTACCGTCCATCAATGGCCTTTTCGCTCCAAGAACCTGTTACCTGTAACATGTAGCAGACATGGGTCAAAAGCACCTGTTTTTATTGTAAAATGCATAAGAGTGGGGAATATAAAATGCAATATTATGATATGAACAAATACCCCCAAACTTATCTTTTGCTCGTCCTCGAGCAAACTTATTTTTTATTCTCGATAAAAATCTAACCTAACCGCACTTTCGCAGGGAAACGCGATTGCACTGAGCACGTGCAACAAGCCGTTAAACCTCTAGGTGTCCCTAGTAGGAGGAGTGTTGTCTCCTGAGGGTTTTCAGCGGATACTACCCACAAAATCCTATCAATTTGGCTTTTCGACTTTTGTTTTCCAATTAGGTTTTCTAACAAGGAATTCTATTATCTTCAACTCGTAAATTATCCACCCATATTCTTCACACTTCCTCATCATTTAACTTAAGATTATATATGTTCTATAGACTTACTTAGCTTTCGGCATTTCCTAAGCTTTCCTTCTAAAGTTCCATCTCTACTCGGGAATTTCTATCAACTTTACTAAAGATACAAGTTCTATTCTTCATTCCTTTCTCTTATCTAAACTCTAATCACATATCCCCACGTGTGTGTAAATATCACCCCTACACTTGGAAATTCAAATCAAGCAATCGTATTCTTGTCCATTGTCCAAAGCACTTATTAATTGTTGAATTTCGCTTACACATCCTTCATGCGACCGTTAATACTTCTTGAGGTACCAACAACCGATTACAAGATGCGTTAGCACTTTAAAGCGTACTTCCTAGTCTTGTAACACCCAAGGCTTTAGCAGTGACTCCCAAACCAGTTGGTCTAAGGCACTAGGTGATGAAGCACCCTCGCTAAATATTTTTCTATTTTTTAAGTAATCACAAAAACCAGTGTCCATTTTTTTCCTTTATTCACTTTTTTTCATTTTTTATTGTGGTAAGGACTTTAGACAAGAGCATTTCAAGGTCTCCTCTACTATTCCAAGTTTCAAGGTACGTGATTGTGCAATTTGTAGGGTATACGTTTTCAGAATCTGGACTTAAGCTAGGAATTATCTTTCAAACTTGTACTCTAATAAAAGTTTCAATACTTTTCCTTCGTTTCAACTTAGCCCAAGAAGTGAACCCAACATTTGCCTATTTCTAAATAAACTACAAAGACATATACTTTCTACCGTTAGATTTTAAGGAAGGTTATTTTTAGGGTTTTTAATTTACTAAGTCTAAGATCTAGTTGAATACATTAATTTTTATAATTTTGAAATTTTTCAATTTTTATAGGTTTTTCATTTTCTAATTTTTTTTTCTTTTTTTTCAAATTTTTATGATTTTTATATAAAGGTGCATTGCAGAAATTAAATATGCACAAAGAAAAGAAAAATATATACAAAATGAAAATATGCCATGCAAAAGATAACTATATACACCACCATCTCCCCCAAACTTAAGCAAAGCAGTGCCCTCACTGCCCGGCCCCACGTCGCGCCCTTGAGCGTGAACGTGATCGCTCCCCTCTAGCCAATAGGCTTTGAATACCCCTCTCAATCTCCGTCAGCCGATGGTCATGCTCTCGTGCTGTTGCCCTAAACTCGTCTCTCAAAGAATCAATTCCCCTCATCGTTATCCTCATTAAGCGTGCATGCTCTTGATGGGTCATCTCGCCCTCGCTCGATGTTGAGCTAGAACTAGGGGTCTGTGCGGGAACATTCTCGGTCGGTTCGGTTCACGACCAAATCTCAGTCAGTCTAGAATAGGACGAAGTAACGCCCTCTACAAGTGGTCGAACCAGAACTCCTCCTATCATGTAATAGTCAAATTCTTCTGCGGGGAGGAAATAACGGCAGAGTTGGGTGACTAGCATAGGACATGGGTAGATGGTACCCCTTTTTTCCGCACCTAAAGAATGGAGCAAAACAGTGCACATGTCGAACCGTGGATTCTTCATCATTAGTGTGTGTACGACATGTAAGGAGGGGGTGAAAAAGGTAGTGTTGTGAGAGCTGCCAAAGATGTTGTTTTGTGCCCACCGGCACACAGTAAAAACGTTCGCGAAAAGGGTTCGTGCTTGGATACCCTTTCGCGGCTCTCTCGCGCAGTCATTGCCCATCAAGGGCATATAATCCTCAAAGTGTAGGGGGTGGTCATGTGCGGGCAAACGAGTTATAAGTGTGACCTCGTGGATCATATCCCTATCAATGTGAATTACGCGATCTCCCCAGTTTAATTTAATGTAGCCTAAGTCATCGAGACTTCTGCCCTCCATAGATTCAGAAAACAGGGTAACTAGTTCAGGTAGAGCAAACGCAGAGGGATGATTGTAGGTCAGGAAACTCCAGCCCCTCTGCTCTATTTCGTGTGCAAAATAGCTACCATACACTTCGTGCGTGAAAACTGGGGAAAAATCCCTCTCAAATTGCATTTTGGGTGCCATATAGATTTTACAGAAAATCAAATGCTAAAAACAGAGAGAAAAAGATCAGATTTACCTCCCCTGAAATTTTCAGGGGGCGACGACAGAAGGCGGCGGCGGAAGCGCGGCGGTAGGCGGCTAGAGCGGCGGAATCGCGTCGGATTGAGGGTTTCGCGTCGAGATCTCGCTGCAGCTGGGAGGTGGCGGCGCTAGGGTTTTGTTTAGATGAAGAATTTTTAGGTTAAGAGAACAGGGGGGCTCGGGACATATAAATAAGGGGAAAGATGGAGATTTGTAGAAAACACCCTCATAAATGAGGGTTTTATTTTTAAATAAAAAAAATGTCAGTTATTAATTCTGGAAATTTTCAATTAGGTCCAAAAATATTTTTTTTATTTTCTTTTTCAAAAATTATTTATTTTTTATGGTATTTTGGAATTATACATTTACAAATTACATACACACCCCCAAACTTATTTTAAATAATATGGTGGAAAAATGGAAATTCGGGGGTGAAAGTGGAGGAAAATCAATCAGTGTAGATCGGCTCCTACAAAAACAGGAGCTCCTCCGATGGGTCCGCTGTGAGGAACGGTTTCAATCGATGCCCATTTACTTTGAATAGTGTACCGTCCTCCGGATTTTCAAGATCGACCGCACCGTGCGGATAAACTGTGCGGACTACAAACGGTCCTTTCCATCTAGAACGGAGCTTGCCGGGGTGATAATGTAACCAAGTATCATAGAGTAAAACCTGTTGACCGGGTTTAAATGTTTTACGCAAAAGGTGTTTATCATGGAACACCTTAGCTCGGTTTTTCGCAATTGTGGCATTATCATATGCCTCATCCCGCAGCTCTTCTAGCTCATTCAACTGCAGCTTTCGGTTGCTGCCCGCATCTCCTAAAGATAAATTCAGCTCTTTGATAGCCCAAAATGCCTTGTGCTCAATTTCTACTGGGGGGTGGCAAGCCTTCCCGTAAACAAGCCGGTATGGAGACATGCCAAGATCGGTCTTGTATGCAGTACGGAAAGCCCATAGTGCATCTATCAATTTGAGTGACCAATCTTTACGGTTTTTAGAAACCGTTTTCTCCAAGATTTGCTTAATTTGCCGATTAGAGACCTCGGCTTGCCCACATGTTTGGGGATGGTATGGCGTTGACAGCTTATGGGTGATAGAATATTTGCGCATTAAGGACTCAAAAGTCCTATTGCAAAAGTGAGAACCATTATCACTTATTATCGCGCGAGGGTGCCCAAATCGAGAAAAGATGTGCTCTTTAAGAAATCGAACGACAACCTTGTTGTCATTCGTTCGACTAGGCACAGCCTCGACCCACTTTGAAACGTAGTCAACAGCCAAAAGAATATACACATTTCCAAAAGAGTTAGGAAATGGTCCCATGAAGTCTATACCCCAAACATCAAAAATATCCACAACCAAAATTGGTTAGAGCGGCATTTCGTTTCTCCGCGATATCCGGCCCAAGTATTGGCACCGGGAGCAAGTCCTGCAGTATTCATATGCATCCTTGAAGAGTCGTGGCCAATAGAAACCACACTGCAAAACTTTCTCTGCTGTCTTCTTTGGGCCAAAGTGCCCGCCACATGCTTGATCGTGGCAAAAAGACAGCACACTCTTAACCTCATTTTCCGGCACATACCGACGAATGATTTGGTCGGAACAGTATTTAAAAAGATAAGGTTCATCCAAGTAAAAATGCTTTACTTGGGACAAGAATCGAAGTTTATCCTGTTTCGACCAATCGTTAAGTATCAAGCCGGTGGCTAAGTAGTTTACAATATCGGCGAACCATGGTTCGCAAGAAACGGTCAAGAGTTGCTCGTCGGGGAAAGCATCAGTGATTGGAAGTTCAAGTGTAGGTGAAGAAAGAAGTCGTGAAAGCTGATCGGCCACTACGTTTTCACATCCTTTTTTGTCCCTTATGACAAGGTCAAACTCTTGTAGCAAGAGGATCCAACGTATGAGCCTCGATTTAGCATCCTTCTTCGCAAAAAGGTGGCGAAGAGCTGAATGGTCAGTGTACACAATAACTGGAGAACCGATTAAATAAGGCCGAAATTTTTCAAGTGCAAATACAACCGCTAAAAACTCTTTTTCTGTTGTTGTGTAGTTTAATTGGGCCTCATTTAATGTTCGGCTAGCGTAATAAATCACGTGAGGCATCTTATTAATGTGCTGCCCAAGAACAGCACCAATGGCAAAATCTGATGCGTCGCACATGATTTCGAAGGGGTGCGTCCAGTCTGGAGATGAAAGAATGGGCGCAGAAATGAGAGAGTGCTTCAAAGACTCGAACGCTTCCATGCAAGTTGAGTCGAAATCAAATGTTGTGTCCTTGGCCAATAAGAGAGTCAAGGGTCTAGCAATCTTGCTAAAATCCTTGATGAACCGTCTATAAAAACCGGCATGGCCAAGGAAAGCTCGGATATCTTTGACGCATTTAGGAGGAGGAAGATTAGAAATGACTTCAATTTTCGCTCTATCAACCTCTATGCCGTTTTGCGAGATGACATGTCCTAAGACAATGCCTTCTCGTACCATAAAATGGCACTTCTCCCAATTTAACGTTAGGTTCTTATCCCTACAGCGGGTAAGAACTGCGTCAAGATGTCGTAAACACTCGTCGAAGGAGTCACCGAAAATGGAGAAATCATCCATAAAGATTTCCAAAAACTTCTCCACCATGTCCGAAAAGATCCCCATCATACACCGCTGAAATGTAGCGGGTGCATTGCATAACCCAAAGGGCATGCGACGATAAGCAAAAGTGCCAAAGGGACAAGTAAATATGGTCTTGTCTTGATCCTCTTTGGCGATGGGGACTTGGTTATAACCGGAATAGCCATCTAAAAAGCAGTAGAACTCATGCCCCGCCAATCGTTCTAGCATTTGGTCACTGAAAGGTAAAGGAAAGTGGTCCTTCCTTGTCGCGACATTGAGTTTTCTATAGTCGATGCAAACTCGCCACCCAGTTTGGGTGCGAGTCCGAATTAACTCATTTGCCTCATTGGTAATGACCGTGATGCCCGATTTCTTTGGCACGACATGAATGGGGCTAACCCATTGGCTATCCGAGATAGGGTAAATGATACCGCTATCAAGACACTAAACAATCTCCTTCTTGACCGCCTCTTTCATAATGGGGTTGAGGCGTCTTTGTGGATCCCTTGCCGGCTTGGCATCATCCATCAAGTGTATATGATGTTCGACTATGAGGGGACTAATCCCCTTGATGTCCGCCATAGACCAGCCGAAAGCTTGCCGATTATTGTGTAAGACCATTAAAAGAGCCTTCTCTTACTTGAGAGATAGAGAGGCAGATATGATAATGGGTAAGGTCTCATTCTCACCTAGATAAGCATATTTTAGGTGCGACGGCAAAAACTTTAGTTCGAGTTTAGGTGGTGAAACAATAGATGGTAACAATGGAGTAACTGTTTCAAACTCGAAGGATTCCATCAAAGGTTCAAATTGAGTGTACGCTACCGACTCGGATGGTTCAACTAACTCATCCGGAAAAGCAAAAGACTCAAACTCGGGTGGAGAGTCTTCAAGATCGTCAACAAAGGTGAAACACTCATAATCCTTGTCTGTCGTGAAAACTGTGTCGGATTCTAGGAGGAACGCACTAGTGGCGTCAACATTGCTGTGGTTAAACATAAAATTTTTGAACTCACAGTCCTCCTCCGCAATCTCATTGATCGAGCAAACATCAAGTACGCTAGAATTAGGCTCGCAAGGCTGACTTCCTAACTTGAAAATGTTGAGTTCAACTGTCATATTGCCAAAAGATAGATTCATTGAACCGTTACGACAGTTGATTACCGCGTTAGAAGTCACGAGGAATGGTCGACCAAGTATCACCGGAATTTGATTACGGGGGTTAGCGACAGGTTGTGTATCCATGACAATAAAGTCAACGGGGAAAATGAAATCCCCTGCTCTAATTAACACATCCTCCAACTCTCCCCTAGGATGGGTGATTGATCGGTCGGCCATTTGGAGAGTACAATGAGTGGGCTTAAGCTCTCCAACGCCTAATTGTTCGTACACCGGATAAGGTAGCAAATTGACACTAGCACCAAGATCTAATAGTGCTCTATTGATGGTCTTGTCCCTAATTGTGATCGAAATAGTTGGACAACCGGGGTCCTTGTGTTTTGGGGGTAAAGAATTGACAAGAGCATCACTAACAGCACTAGCCACAAAAACTTTCTTTGGTACTTATGACTTCCTCTTTTTGGTGAATAAGTCCTTTAATATTTTTGCATATGAAGGAAGGAACTTGTTGGATTGCATCCAAAAGAGGGATATTTATGCTAACCTGTTTGAACAACTCTACAATCTTTTCCATCTGTGGAGTTGGTTTATTGGATCTCAACCGATTTGGAAAAGGAACATTTTGAAAGGTTGTCGAGTCCAATTTTTGCAGATCAGATTGTGGGGTTGGAACGGAACCCCGTGTAGATGTGTTCGTGTTGTGAGAAGTGGGTCCGTTCGAGCTAGAAGAAGTGGAGCCATGTGAAGGATGGAGAATAGGCTCTAACGAAGAAGAAGAAGAAGAAGAAGAAGAAGATGAAGAAGGACCACCGGCAGGGGTGTCATGGTTAATACCCACATTGTTTTGCAACACTTTTCCGGATCTCAACGTGGTCACAGCATTTACGTTATGATTCTGCTGTTCATGTGCAACATGTGCATGACCGGGATTTGGGAGTGGTTGAGACGGAAGCTTTCCTTTCTCTCGCTCTTTCAATGCTGCGTTGAGTTGTGCAATTTTTGCCTCAATAGATTTGATGCTTTGATCGTGTGAGGCACTGTTCTGCACCAATGATTGAACAGAAGTCTCTATCCTAGCTGTGGACTGTGCAGATTGCTTTAGGAATGCTTCTAGACTTCTTTCGAGCGAGCTAACAGCATTTTGAGGGGGAACAAAATTGTTGGGTACAAAATTGTTCATTTGATTAGGGTACGGTTGCTGTTGGAGAGGTTGCTGAAATTAAGTTTGTGGAGGTGCTTGTTGTTGTGGAGGAGGAGCCCTTTGAAAATTGTTATTTCCTTGGGATTGTTGATTTTGGTTCCAAGAGAAATTTGGGTGACTCTTCCAACCCGGATTGTATGTCGAAGAGTATGGATCATTTCTTTGTCGTTGCTGAAAGGCAGCATTGACTTGATCTTGTCCTTGAGTAGAAGCTGTGTGAGGACACTCTTCGGTGAGATGTGATGGATCCGAACAACACGCACAAACAGTTCGTGGAGGTGCAACGGGGGGAGGAGAAGGCGATGAGATTTTGGTCTCAAGCGCTTCTAGCTTTTTCGTAAGAGCGGCCATCTCGGCCTTCATAGCAATTGATATATCTAATTGATGTATGCCTGCCCTAGATTGACCACTAGAAGAAGATGATGTGGTCTTGGTGCTCTCCCATTGAATTGTTTGTTCACTAAGGTCCTCGAGAAACTGCCACGCTTCCTCACTTGATTTGGTTAGAAAGTGACCTTGACAGATGGTTTCTAGCAACTGCTTCGTTGCCGGGTTCAATCCCTCGTATAATGTTTGGCAGAGTTGCCAACATCCGATCCCATGATGAGGGCATTGAACGAGTAGGTCTTTGAATCTTTCAAAACACTTCCAAAATGGTTCCGAAGGAAGCTGAGAAAATTGTATAATCTCGTTACGGATTCTAGCAGTTTTGTGATGAGGATAGAACTTTTTAAGAAAAGCTTTCATAAACTCATCCCAATTTCTAATTGAATGTGATGTTGTGCTGTATAGCCACTTCTCGGCTAAGTCACATAAGGTGAAAGGAATGACCCTTAGCCTTATAGCGTCATCACTTAATTGGGTTGTTTTCATCATAGCACACACGTTTTGGAATTTATTGATAAAGATATATGCATTTTCGGATTCCAAACCATGAAACTTAGGCAGCATATTGATGAAGTGGGGTTTGATCTCAAAATTGTCCCCATTAGCCGGTGGGAGGGAAAGACAAGTAGGAAGGGCGGTGCGGACGGGATAGAAAAGATCCTGGAGCGCGACTCATGCGGGCGCTTCAACAGGCGGAAGATTCGGGTTATTCGCACCTGGAGGTGGAATCATTCCCGTCGGTAAGGTGTTGTTAGGATTGTATCCCGACATACCTTCGGAAGAAGAATGTGATGGTGAAAGTGAAGAAGTGGACAGGATTTCGACTTCGGAGTCGAAAAGTTCGTCGGTTGGTACCAACGAAACACGGACTAATCGGGCGCTAGGGTCCCTAGTCCAACCGGACATACACTAAGAGGGTTAGTGCAGTCGAAAGATGAAAGACAGAATGTGGAGGTAAGAAAACGTCGATGAGAAGAAGTGGTGTAAGTGAGTGCAAAGATTTCTTTAGCGACAAGTTGCAAGTTTTGAAAAGATTTTTCCTTTTTCTCTTTTATGTGAGCTTTTGCAAAAAGATTTTTGAAAAGAGACTTGTGACACAAATGCAATTAACCACAAATGCACAATCAGGCCTAGGTCTAGGGTCACCTAGGTCAGCTAGACAGCTCCTAACTGTTCCAAAGGGCTAGAGATAGGACCTCAAACCGCCTTTTCACCGTCAATTGCGGCCAGGTAAGTGCCAGGTAAGTGGGAAGGAACCACACTGTGGGCCTAATTAAAAACCACTAGCCTTGACACACTTGCCTAGGCACCGCAAAGACAGGTTAGGATAAACGGCTGATGCCAATACTAGTCCTCTGTACTATTGAGCGCGACGTCCTTAGGGCTGAGCCTAATGTTTTTTTAATTAAAAGTGGTCAATGCAAATGTTGTAAGTGATTTCTGGGATCCTGGGAAGGATGATGAAATCCCCACCCAATCTGAATTGGTCAATAGCCCCTTAAAGTCATATTAAAGTATGCAAAGCAGTAAATCACTTGCAATCAATTTGCTATTTAGCGCGGTGCAAAAAATCCTGCAGAAAATCAATTATTGGAAGGGGGAAGAAGATTTTTAGCGCAAAGAATCCTGCAGAAGATTTGACATAAGATATATGGGGATTTGCAGAGGAGAAGGAAAGAAATCAAACCATGCAAAAATTTCGCACTGAAGATACTAAGATGCCGCGGAACCGCGGTTTGGAGCACGTCAAGGCCGCGGTTTCGCGGTCATGCTGAGGGATTAGGGCTCCGAATTTGGTCTGTTGTTCTTCTGTTCCAAAGTCCTCATGTTTTGATGTACCTTTTTCTCTTTCTCCTTCTGTGTTGTTTCAGATCCGTCAATCCTGCAAAGATTCACAAAGAAAACCCTTCAAACAATAAAAGATGCAAGAATTTTTTTTATTTTTGATTTGTTCAGATTTTTATGATTTTTTATATTTTATATTAACCCGAAATTACAAAAAGGAAATTTTACGCCATCCCCGGCAACGGCGCCATTTGATTAAGAGAGGTTTTGTTGATCAAAAATATTTACCGCAATCAAGAACGGCGTCGCACGAAGCTAGCCAGTGAATACGGGTCGGTCCACAGGGATTTTGTAATTTTCCTTAAAGTTCTTACGAGCTAATTCCAAATGGTGATTGGTCTTTTATATTAAGTCTAAAACGAAGTTGTGTTATACTAGGATTAGAAACTTGCTAGGATTAGGTTTAGGTAAAGTTTGGTAAACGAAGATTTTCACCTCTTTTCAATGCCTTAATTTAGATTTGATTTTAGGGGTTATGGTAAATTTTAATAAAGGGGATTAGGATGATTGGGAAGATGTTCTTCCTTTAGATCCTTGTCCTTCCTTTCTTAACCTTTACCCTGACCTCCATGGAAAACTCACAACTCCGGTCTTTTATACTACGGATCACCGTTACCTCAAGGGTAGAGTGCCGTAGGGAGCGGAAGATGAGAGTATGCATGGAGTCCTAATGTTCATAATAGATTGGCAAAGAAAAGAGATGAGAGATCTTCATCTCTCAAACCCTTCCCTATTCCTAACCCCAACAAGCGAGGAAACTACTCGCTCATTGAGGGAATTAAGAAAGACATAATTTTTGTTTTGTTTTTATTAAAGAGAAGAAACATCTATTGCAAGTTAATAAAATTCTAAACTAAATTAAACTAGGGCAAGTAAAGAATTTACCTAGGGCAAATATAAAAAACTAGAACTAGGGTAAGAAAAATAACTACTTACGATTGATGCACTCCAAACTTCAAAGAAAACAGAATTTTATTATTAAAAGGAGGCATGAGAAAATACAAGGGTTTGGGGTTCTATTTATAGGACATAGAAACCCTAGGGCTACAGTTGATACGCATGTCTACAATTACAAATATACCCTCAGGAAATCTTTTCAGCGCCGCAAAAGAATTTTGGTAAAATTTTCTCGAAGCACGGGCACTAAACGGCCGCGGAACCGCGGCATGGGTAGGCATTGGGCCGCGGTTCCGCGGCCCTTTGATGAGCTTGGATGCTGAGATTTTGTGTGCTTGTCTGTGGCTTCCTAGGCTTATATATTCTTTGGTTCATTTCTCTGTTTGGCTTCTTATTCTTCTCCAGATCTTTCAGTGAAAAACTTGTAGCGGTCTTTTAACCATCTGCCTTGACATTTTGGACCTTGCACTATTCTTCGTCTAGGCTTGACTGAGATCCTCCTAATTGTTGGTCAAAAATCCTTCTTTTGTGTCGTCTTTTGTATTTATCACTGTTTTCGCTCCAAGAACCTGTTACCTGTAACATGTAGCAGACATGGGTCAAAAACACCTGTTTTTATTGTAAAATGCATAAGAGTGGGGAATATAAAATGCAATATTATGATATGAACATTATGTCGATGACTTGGTCGTCAAGACTAAAGCAAAAGCCAATCACATCCAAGATCTCCGAACTGTCTTCACCAGACTGAGGGAGTGCAATCTGAAGATGAATCATCTAAAGTGCGCCTTTGTCGTATCATCAGGGAAATTCTTGGGATTCATAGTCCGACACCGAGGGATTAAGATAGACCCATCGAAGATAAAGACAATCATAGAGATGCCTCATGTTGCGTTTCCTAGCGCCATGGCCGCTAACCGCGGTCGTTGCGGAACGAAAAACTTTAACTTTTAAAAACTTGGCGCTAGAAACAACTACCTAGAATCTAACCAAATATTAAATAAGAGGAGTTCTAGCTACTCTATAAAGAGGGTTATACCAAAAGATTAATGTCCTTCGGTCTTCTACCCTCTTCCTTAGCTTCATGGGGTCTCCGTGATCGAGCTTGATCGCCGGTCTTCCTCCGTCGAAGATGATCCACCCAAAGGATATGGTTCATGGCTCTAGCTCCACACTAAAAATCTAATGGAGCAACTAAAGGCACTAGATTGCTAATCTAAAGTGTCTAGTGATGTAATGTAGTGTTCTAGTATTTTTCCTACCTCTCTTCACCCTTGATTCTCAACTCATGAGAGTGTAGGATAAAGAGGAAGAAAGAGCTCTAGAAAGGAGAGAGAGAGAGAATGGTGAAATGAAAAATCTCATCTCTAAAACAATAATGCTAGCATGGTTTTGTCAAAAAATATTTTGCAATAATAAAAATCAACCATACTTGAACAGTGTAGACAAATGAATTATAAATTCATTTTCTGCCCTATTCAACCATGCCTCACATCATTCTCATGCCACCTCACCCCTCCAACTCATTTCTATTTTCTAGAAAAGAAAAACCAAATAAATGAGGTGTTCTCCTTCTAGAATGGTTTCCGTATAAATACGGAATACACTTTACCGTATATACAAACCCATATTCGTATACGAATACACAAAGAGGTAGAATAATACATAGAATATAATACTAGAATATACATATCGAAATATTTATAGGTAAATTATTAAATCAATACCTGATTTAATAATCCGGCTTAATCCTAAGACGGCAAGTATTATCAATCGTCCGATCGAAAGTCCGGGTATCTAGTACAATCATTCGATCGGAACCCTGTACGTATAAAAATACGGCCACTTCATCATTTCTCCTGAACCAGAGAAACCCTCTGTGTGGGACTCTAAAGACTCGACAGTATGCCGGCAGTGAGGTACTAGATGAATCCATAATCACAAGCACGTCAGCGGTACTAGCTGTACGTAACGACTATCCAGGTACCTATCGAAAAGGAAGGCCGACGAGCAAGCTTATCTGAACCCCTACTGAGCCTATCCGTGACAATCTCTGTACATTCCGGTCTCTTCGTCTAAGAGTATCGCATACCGGGTCTACTGGGTAGTAAACATCAAACCCCCACTGAACCGATAAGTCGTGTCGATATGGCTCAGGACCGATCTGAGAAACTACTGATCTAACCATCAGTAAATCTCAACTGCCTTGGCCAAGGTCTTATGGTTCTAGCCAACCGGACACAGTGCGATATCGACTCCCAATACCGGGAGAGATGAATCCCTCACAATTGCTCATTGCCTCCATGTGGCTCGGGACTGTACCCAACATAAACCTGTTTGCATGACTCAGTAAAGTCGTGTTAGGGTAGTGATCTAAGACAGTAGGAACTCACACGAGACAAATGATGATCTTGGGTCTAAAGACTAACCTGTACTCATGTCAACTGAGAACCGCTATCTGACGATAAGTATAATACCATCTAGAGGTTCTCGGTGAGTCCATCCAGTGTACTCACTCCCAGTGAGCACATGTATACAATCTTAGGTGATCACAATAATGGCTGTGGGACCAACCACCGCCCCTTGCCGGGTCTAGAAATGTATACACAGGTCTACTCTGAAATATCGATGCCCGGTCTCGATACTCCTTCGACTTGGGACATTTAAGGATGTGCTTATGAACTACCCAGCCCCTACAAGTATGATCGCTATCATAACGCTGGTAGTCAAGCAAAATCCTATGGGCTTTATCAACATGTATCAGCCATATGTGATATCGAGTAAAACAAATGCACATGTTAAGATAAAGACAAACCAAAATAGTATACTACTGTAACAAGTCTTTATCAACATGTATAAGCAATATAAAGTAGCAAGAAAAACAAATACACATGTTCAAATAAAAACAACTCAAATAATATACTATACAACTAAGCAAGATTGTACTGTACATACATATCACTAGCATCCTATACAATACAGGCCTTTAGAGCATACATATCCAATACCTCCAAAGAATCCGACGCGGTTAAGATCCTACCAAGGAAGGCTCGCGTACATAAGAAGGTTCATCTAAAACCTGTCAGGGAGATATCGACCTTTTTCAAAACTCATGAAGAAGGGAGCTCCTTTTGTCTGGGATGCCGAATGTCAAGAAGTATTCGAAAGTATCAAACAGTACTTATTGCACCCTCTAGTGCTTGCTGCCCCCATTCCAAATAAATCTATGATCCTCTACACCGTCGCGCTGGATGAATCACTCGGCGCCCTCCTCACCCAAAACAATGAGAAGGGAAAAGAAAATGCCTTCTACTACCTCAGCCGAATATTAGTTGGGCTAGAGCATAAATACTCCCCGATTGAAAAGCAATGTTTGACCTTGATATTTACCGTAAAGAAGTTGAGACATTATCTGCTCGCTCACCGGGTTATGCTGATCTCCAAGATCGACCCGTTGAAATATTCGATAACCAAGGCGGGTCTAACTAGTAGAATGGCCAGATGGGCTGTCATGCTGCTTGAGTTTGACATGGTCTATACTCCTTAGAAAGCAGTAAAAGGGTAAGCCCTTGCAGAATTTCTCACTACTCATCCCATACCCGAATGGTCATCGCTAAATTGCAAGTTACCCAACGAACAAGTGTTGTACCTCAAAAATAACGAACCATGCTGGGAGCTCTACTTCAATGGATCCTCATCAATAAGAACCTCCAGCAAATCAAGTATCCCGCAGATAAAAGCAGGAATGGGATTGGTGTTCATCACACCCTTGGGAGGAACCCTGAGACGTTCTTACGCTCTTAACCGAACGTCGCACAAACAACAAAGCTGAGTATGAAGCTCTGATGGCTGGCATGGAGCTCGCCATAGAAATAGATATCTTTCGGCTACGGGTCTATGGTGATTCCCAGCTTGTCGTCAACCAAGTGAGCGGCGACTACAAGATATATAAGCCCGAGTTAGCTCGATTCAGAAGCGGAGTGGTGGAGCTCATGAAGCGTTTCACCCAAATTGAACTGATGAGAGTTCCTAAGACGTTGAACGGGAAAACCGACATACTCGTTCGCCTACCCAAAGAGTTGGCTGATCCCGACATTGATGAAATTCTGATCACGGTCAGAAGCCGGCAGATCCTTCCTCCAATCTCCTTACGAGAAGAAGAAATCGTAGAATGAGAGAATGGTCCTGTTGAAGAAGCACTGGTCATCAGGGACAACCCTGACTGGAGAGAACGCTTCATAGAGTATCTCCGATATGATAAGCTGCCTGAAGAAAAATCTGTGAGAGTTCAGTTGCGGAAGAGAGCTCTCCGATATGTGTTCATGAATGACACACTATACCGCAGGTCGTACGACCAGCTTTGGCTTAAGTGTCTGTCCCCGGCCGAAGCCCGAGAAATCATGAAAGAAATTCACTCGGGTTTCTGCGGGGCTCACCAATCCGACCCCAAAATGCGGCTTCAAATCAAACGGCTTGGATATTACCGGTCTACCATGATAAGGGATTGCGAAGAGCATGCAAAGAAATTTCATCTTTGCCAAATTCTCGGTGACTTCATTCACAAGTATCCTAACCTGCTGCACCCTACCGGGGCGTCTTGGCCCTTCGAAATTTAGGGCACCGACATAATTGGCCCGATTGATCCTCCGTCATCCAAAGGCTAACAGTTCATATTAACCGCAATGGACTACTTCTCCAGATGGGCTGAAGCTGTCCCGCTAAAAAAATTCAAGATAGAAGACATTTTGACATTCTTCCGGCATAATATTCTATACCGCTTCGGTACGCCAAGAAGAATCATATCTAACAACGGGCCTTCTTTCAAGAGCTTCAAAGTCTCAAAATTCACTACTCAACACAAGATATACTGGAGATATTCCTTCATCTATATTCCAAGAGCCAATGGGTTAGCCGAAGCCTTCAGCAAAACCCTATGCAAGGTCCTGAGGAAAAATGCCTCAACCAACAATCGAGACTGGGATTTGAAGCTCCATGAGGTGTTGTGGTCATATCGTACCACACACCACATTCCAACTTAGTCCTCCATACTCACTGCTCTTCAGAGTGGAGGCAATCTTCACCCTCGAGGTCGAAGTTCCAAGTTTAAGGATAGTCATTCAGCACGATTTAACAGAGGAGAAAAACGCTCTCCTTCGGCTTGAAGAGAAGAAAAAAGACTCGCGGTACAGCAAAATATAAAGCAGTGCCGAGCCCAAATGCCGCAGGCCTATGATAAGATGACCCATCTCCGCGCTTTCGAGAAGGGCGAGTTGGTGTTGGTCCTCAATAGGCCGATCATCCCCAACCGACATGCAAAACAAAAATTCGAGCTAAATTGGAAAGGGCCTTACGTCATCTAGAAAGTGTTTGATGGAAGATCCTACCAACTGATAAGTGCTGAGGGAGAAAGGCCCGTACCGTCCATCAATGGCCGATATATCAAGAAATACTACGCATGAATGCTCCAAATCATAGATGAATTGAAAACAACTGCTCTACGGTCTGGATCATACATCCCGTAAAAACGTATACGATCTACGGGCACTAAAACATTCCAAAGTCCCGAAACCGCGATCAACAACCCTACGGTCTAGATTATACACTCTGTAAAACCGTATACAATCCATAGGTATAAACAACCTCTATCTCTCTCAAGTCTTACCAGTGAGGCTACATCGAAAGCCCCACCGGCGATGAAGCTCCACCGACGAGGCTTAAAAAATGTATGTCCAAAAGCAAAGCAGGCATGGATGACGACCTGAAAGGGCTCCGTGAGTAAAGGCGGCAGGACTACCGACGAGTTTGTGAAAAGACCTGAAAAGGTGCAAACTCATGAAAGGAGATGAAGATACACTCACAAAGTCCTATCGACCTTATGAGGAGAATATCCCCACGTGAGATTCTTACGACTCACAAAGGGGCAATACACTTATGAATCCCCACGATTCCTAAGAAGAATCTACACCTATAAGATCCTCTTGATTTGTAGGGAGAAAATGTTATTATGGGACCCTTACGGCTCATAAAATTAAAAAGCCTTAGGTAACAGAGACTTAAACCTGTCTCCTAAGCCATCGTTCCCCAACGGGCAACGACAAATGATGAGCTACTCCTAGCACTACACTTCAGTGTTAGCGGTGCTGATACCGACCCAAATCCCAAGTTTTTCCAACAGCAAATGATGTGTCTCTCCTGATAATATTCCAATGTAGCGATGCCGATACCAAACTAAAGCTAAAATTTCTAAATCTTCTGATAGCAAGTAAAACTAAGATCAGCCGCCATGTCATAAAACGAAGCAAAACTATCGACCGCCATGTCGCAAAAAGGAGCAAGACCAAATATCGACCGCCATGTCGCGAAAAGGAGCAAAACCAAGATCGACCGCCATGTTGCAAAACGGAGCAAAACCAAATATCGACCGCCATGTCGCAAAAAGGAGCAAAACTAAGATCGACCGCCATGTCGCAAAACGGAGCGAAACAAAGATCGACCGCCATGTCGCAAAAAGGAGCAAAACCAAATATCGACCGCCATGTCGCAAAACGGAGCAAAACCAAGATCGACCGCCATGTCGCAAAAAGGAGCAAAACCAAGATCGACCGCCATATCGCAAAACGGAGCAAAACCAAGATCGACCGCCATGTCGTAAAAAGGAGCAAAACTAAGATCGACCGCCATGTCGTAAAATGGAGCAAAACCAGGCATCGACCGCCATATCGCAAAAAGGGAGTATCGACCTTCATGTCGCAAAAAGGAGCCAAGTCAAGCACCAACCTTCATGTCGTAAAAAGGGGGCATCGACCTTCATGTCTTAAAAAGGAACCAAGTCAAATACCCCGAAAATTAAACTCTTCACAAAAGAGGATCCATAAATTTCATACAAACGGCCTATATACGCAATGTGCATTCATTGATGGGGGAAATTTGTTGGGGTCAAAAATTACACCACACAGTCAAAGTAAACAAGTCAAAGTCAAGGCCCGAAAAAAAAGGGCCCGGGTCCAAGACCGAATCCAAGTCAAACCCAAGCCTGAAACTAAGTCAAGCAGGTGGTTATTCCTATTTCATTACTTTTACGGATAATTTCTCTAGGTTAGGACATGTCTTCTTGTGAAAGCATAAATCTGAATCCTTTGAAAAATTCCAGGAAAATAAGAATGAAGTGGAAAAACAAACAGGCAAAAGTATCAAGACACTGAGATCTGATCGACGTGGTGAATACTTAAATTGCCGAGTTTCTGGATTACCTAAAAGAGAGTGGAATTCTCTCTCAGTTTACTCCTCCATGCACACCACAACACAACGATGTATCGGAAAGGCGGAACAGAACCCTATTGGATATGGGTCGTTCCACGATGAGTAACGCTGAGTTACCGCAATCCTTCTGAAGTTATGCACTAGAATAGGCTGCATATCTTTTGAATAAGGTTCCTGCCAAGACTGTGCCTACCACACCATATCAGATGTGGAGTGGGAAGAAACCCTATCTTCAGTATCTGAAGATATAGGGATGTCCAGCTTTCGTTGAAAAGCAGTATGCAGACAAGTTCGAGGCATGCTCGGTACTGTGTAGGTTTGTGGGATACCCAAAGAACTCCAAGGGGTATCTTTCCTATTACGCAGAGGAACAAAAGGTTTTTGTTTCTCGTCATGCCCACTTTTTAGAAAATCATTTTTTTTAAAAGGAAATGGTGGGTGCGCAATAGAACTGGAAGAAATTTCAGAACCACAAACTATTACTGAAAGTATGGTAGAAATAGTGGTTTCAAAAGAACCGGACATCCCCATGCCAATCCGCAGGACTAGTGGGCAGTCCCATCCGCCCGAGAGATACTGTGGTTTTCTCGTAGACGGGGATCGAGAGGATTGCATCATTGACAATGATGAGCCAACTAGCTCCAGTAAGCCATTCAGAGCGACGACTCAGTAAAATGGCTGGATACAATGCGGACCGAAATGGAGTCCATGTACACCAACAAAGTATGCACTTTGAACATTGCTCCAGAAGGGGTAAAACCCGTAGGCTGCAAATGGATCTTCAGAAAGAAGATTGGTGTAGATGGACAGGTTGAAACCTATAAGGCTAGACTTGTTGCAAAAGGTTTTCATCAAAGACCCGGTTTGGACTATGATGAAACCTTTTCTCCAGTGGCTATGCTCAAATTCATTCGGGTCCTACTTGCCATTGCTTCCATCCAAGATTTTGAGATCCGGCAGATGGACGTAGATACGGCTTTTCTAAATGAATAATTTGGAAGAGTGCGTCTATATGGATCAGCCAGAGGGTTTCAATCAGAATGGGAGCAACAGGAGAGTGTGCAAGTTGCTTAAGTCCGTTTATGGACTAAAGAAGGCATCGCGGAGTTGGAACATCTGTTTTATTGAGACAGTCAAAGGATTCGACTTTATCAAAAATCCAGATGAACCATCCATTTATAGTAAAATTGTAGTAAGAACTGTGGAATTCCTTGTATGAGTACGTAAATGACATTCTCTTGATAGGAAATGACATTCCTATGCTACAATCAGTCAAAGGATTCTTGTCACGGAGGTTCTCCATGAAAGACCTGGGTGATACCAACTATATTCTGGGGATCCAGATCTATCGTGATAAATCAAAGAGGATGGTGGGAGTTTCACAGTCAAGGCACAACAACACCATACTGAAAATATTTAGTATGGATGATTCTAAGCACGGTAGTCTACCTGCTTGTCATGGAATCACCCTCTCCAAAGAGATGTCTTCCAAGACTGATTTGGAAAGGGCTCGCATCACATATATACTCTACGCTTCTGCGGTAGGCTCTATAATGTATGCAATGTTGTGTACCAGACCAGATGTAGCTTATGCTTTCAGCGTACTAAGCCAGTATCAGTCAAACCCAGAAGAGAGGCACTGGATAGCAGTAAAGGACGTTCTCAAGTACCTGAGAAGGACTAAGGAGATGTTCTTGGTGTATGGCGGAAAAGACCTCCAGATTGAGGCCTTTGCTGACTCCAGCTTCCAGCGTGATAAGGATGACTCCAAGTCCATATCGGGTTATGTCTTTACCCTCAGTGGAGGGGTAGTCTGTTGGAAGAGCTCCAAACAGGACACCGTTGCAAACTCGACGATGGAAACGAAATAGTTCGCTGCATGAGACGCCGCAAAAGAGGCGGTCTGGATATGGAAGTTCTTAACTGAACTTCAGCCGGTTCCTTCCATTGTGGTCCAATACTTTAGTATTGTGACAACAACGGTGCTATAGATTTAGGGAAGGAACCCAGGTCCCATCAGAGATCCAGACATATCTTGAGGCGGTACCACCAGATCAGGGAGATGTAGCTTCCCAGGAGATCGAGGTGAGGAGAGTAGATACGGAGAACAACACTGCAGATCCACTCACAGAGGCCATCCCTCAGACAGTGTTCGAGAGGCTATTCAAGATCTTTGGTCTGCGATATGCCAGTATATGGCCTTAGTGCAATTGGGAGATTATTAGTGATATATGCCTAGAGGCCATTATTGTATCATACTGATTGTATATTACTTAATGGGAGCTTGGGATATACACGGATATAGTAACAGTCATGCACGAAATGGTAGTATGCTACCTGGTTTGTTTCTACCTCAATATGTGTATGTGTTTTCTTAGCATATCGCTTATACATATTGGTAGACCCCTTAGGATCTTTGCTTGATTACCAGCGTTGTGATGATAGTCACACTAGTGGGGGCTGGGTAGTCTATAAGCACATCCTATACAGGTCCCTAGTCATAGGATTATCGAGACGGGGCATCGATACTCCACAGTAGACTAGTGTATACGCTTCTCATCCCAGCAGGGGAGATGGTCTGTCCTACAGCCATCAGT
The DNA here is from genome assembly GCA_030015575.1 of Agapanthus africanus. NCBI lineage: Eukaryota > Viridiplantae > Streptophyta > Magnoliopsida > Asparagales > Amaryllidaceae > Agapanthus > Agapanthus africanus. The sequence goes on along the minus strand of JASDDO010000014.1, from coordinate 646,223,425 downwards.
ATGTCGTACTGGAGATAGTATGCAGGTGCTCACTAGGTTATGGGTACACTGGACAAGACTCGTCGGGAACTGTTGGTGGGTATTATACCTATCGCCGGGTAGCAGTTCCCAGGTGACATGAGTACAGCTTAGTCCGTCAACTTGACACTGCTACTTCACCTCGAGTGTGTTCCCACTGTACTTTGATTACTACCCTACCACGGCTCAAAGGAGTCATGCAAACAGTTAGTAGTTGGGTGCAGTCCCGAAGCACTTGGAGGCAGTGGCGGTAAGATAGGATTTGACTCCCCCGGTATTGGAGGTTGATATCGCGCTGTGTTCGGAAGGCCATTCCACAAAATCCTTGGCCAAGGCAAGCGAGATTTCCTGGTAGGTACTCCGGTAGTTTCTCAAGGTGTTTTGGGCTATACTCTGACACGACTTATTGCGCTATTAGGGGTCTGAAGATTACCGCCCCCTAGGACCGATATGCGATACTCTTAGACGAACAGACCGGACTGTACAGAGATTGTCACATACAGGCTCAGTAGGAGTTCGGATGAGTTAGCTCATTGGCCTTCTTATCGACAGTTACCTGGGTAGCCGTTATGTGCAGCTAGTACCGCTTGCGGCTTAAGGTTAAACCCACTGCTAGCGTAGTGTCGAGTGTTTAGAGTCCCACATAGAGAGTTTCCCTGCACCGGGGAAAAGGTGTAGAGGTCGTATGGTTTTACGGCAGGGCTTCGATCACGTGCGTGTACTTGTGCACATATGATGATCGGGTGGATAATACTGGTGGGCTTTGGTTTAAACCAGATCCTAGTATTATATTGATGGATTATTTTCGTCTCTTTGTATTCGTGTTCTTCGGAATACGGATGCGGGTATGTATATACGGATGAGGGGCATTCTCGTAATTTGTCGGGAAATCTTCTAGAAGGTCAAACCTCATTAGGGTTTCTTTTCTTTATGATTAAAGATTAAACCCAAATGAGGTGGAGAAAATGAGGTGGACTTGACAAAAGATCAAGCATGACTCACTAGTTAGATATTTTTCTAGCATGCTTGATATTTTGTGGAGATATTTTATCTCCTCAATAATTATCTAGCATGCTTGAATATTCTATTTTTGAGCCAAGGGTTTTCTTTAGTTGCTTTCACACCTTCATCTTCCTCAAGTGACCTTCTTCTTCCTCTAAACCCTAATCCTCTCATGTGTTGAGAATCCTAGGGTACCAAAAGACAAAGCACTCCATCTTCACACTCTACACCCTATAGGACTTCTAGTTTAGCGAACTAGAAGCCGTAATTACCTCGGATTTGAGGTAGGAGCTCGGACTATAGACTCTCGGGTGGATCGTCTTTGACTCGAGGAAGCCGTCGAGGTTGCTACGATCTGTTATGATCCATGGAGCCGACGATGAATGGAGGACAGCGGTGAAGACCCGAAGGACTTATATCGTGAGGTATAAGTTCTATCTGTGTTGTTTACATCATACCCTAGTTAGCTAGTTAGGGTTTAAACACGATCCGTGAGCTCGAGTTCGTGTTGCGATGCTTCGAAAGATCATTTTTGACATATTCCGCCTCCCCGCGAGCCTGTGGGGTGCGTGACACGGACTTACAGGATCCAATGTTCGAAAGAGAAGAAAAGGGCCTCTTTCATCATCCAAGATCCAAAATTTATATCTTGATGTTTCAAGAGACCTCTTTCTTTGGTTTTCTTCTCAAAAATCCTTTGGGAGTTTAACTTCAGATAAAAATCTTATGGGAGTTTAACTAAACAAAAATATTTTAGGAGTTTAACTCCAAACAAAAATCTTTCGGAGTTTGACTCCTCTAAATCCAAAAATAAATGTTTTAGGAGCTCAACTCCTCCGAATTCAAAATAAAAATCCCTTTGGGGAGTTTAACTCCAAGTAAACTCCTTCTTTTTCAAGGAGTTTAACTCCAAAATCCCTCGGGAGTTCAACTTCCAGCTCAGGGGCTAAGATTCATTTTTCCGCTGGTGTTTCTAGTGGCCCGCTGTGCCCAGCGGCCGCATGCCGCACGCATGGCCCGTTGGCGTCCAGCGGTCGCGTGTCGTCTCACACATTCTTAGGACGCTCCTCATCCCTCTTTTTCCCACACTTTTCCCAAAAAATAAAATGAAATAAAAATGAAAATACAAAGAAAATGTGTGAAATCAAAAAAAAAATGCTTTTTGTCACAAATAGAATAAATAAAAAAATGAAATGAACACACCCTTCTGCATTACCCTCAAGCACCAACACATCACGTTGAGTTCATATGACCAGTTTGACCCGTCAATCGGAGGTTCTCTCGCTCCAAAAGCGAGGGGTAATTAATGGCAGTTTAGTCCGCGGCTGTCAAAGATTTGGATCTCCACAATCAATAAACCCCAGCCTACCCCAAGCAGGGGGAATCTGTTCATGTCTGACAAGCATGCCCATTCCTATCTCAATAGGGTGACAAAAAACACTCTACAATTTTCAAAGTGATTTTGGACATGTGACGGTGGGAAACGGTCAGCCGTGTAAGATCGTTGGTAAAGGGACAATCATATTACAACCATCAAGAGGCGGTCAAATTAAATTGAATAATCCTAAGCATATTCTAAATTTGAAGAAAAGTATTATTTCCACGAGTTGGCTAGACAATGAAGGATATATGACGATGTTTGGAAATTCGCAGTGGAAAATTTCCAAAGGATCGTTGGTGGTCGCTAGGGGCAAGTTGAGCGTTTCGTTGTACTCATTCAGTGGGAGCAGCGGAGGATTGATTGCGTTGGTGACAATTTCGGAGATAAATTCGGAGACTTTGTTGTGGCATAGAAGATTTGGGCACCTTAGTGAGAAGAATATGAAAATTCTTCAGGGTAGGGAGTTTCTTTCGGGGCTGAAGAAGTGGAGTTGGGGCTTTGTGAGAGCTGTGATTATGAGAAACAAAGCGCACTCAAGTTCCAAATTGGAGGCGTACTAAAGAAGACCAAGAAACTGGAGATGGTGCATACGGACGTATGGGCTCCGGCCTCAGTAGAGTCTTATGGTGGGAATCGGTACTTCGTGACATTCATTGACGATACAAGCCGGAAGACATGGGTGTATGCGATGAAGAAGAAGTCCGATATGTTTGGTATCTTCAAACACAGGATTGCGCAAGTTGAGAACCAAACAGGAGCTAAGGTAAAATGCCTAAAGTCCGATAATGGAGGGAAATACTGCACACAGGAGTTCGATGTATTTTACTCGCAGAAGGATATTCATTGGCTGAAGACGGTACCTAGAATGCCACAGCAGAATGGCATCGCTGAAAGGATGAACATGACGATCCTGGAGTGAGTGCGGAGCTTGACCTTGGATGCGGATATGCCAAAGTTCCTATGGGCAGCGGCGGTCGATGCTGCTGTGTACTTGATCAACAGAAGCCCGGCAAATGCGCTTGATAGAGGCATTCCAGAAGAAATTTGGGTTAATTATGCGCGCCTAAAAGTATTTGGTTGTATTGCATATTCTTTGATTGATAAAACAGAAAGGAGTATGCTTGACTCAAAATCTAAGAAGTGTGCTTTCATCGGCTATAGTGGAGATGGGTTCGGATATCGGCTATGGGATTACATAAGTAAAAAGGTAATACGAAGCCGGAATGTTGTCTTTAATGAGCAGCACTTTTACAAAAAAGAGAAGCAAGACAAAAATAGTGCGGTATTGGAGTTTGTTGAGTTGGACGGAACTCAAGAGAGTATTCAGATACCTACATATGGAGATCATAACGTGGAGAAAACTGCGGTGTAGGATCAGGTTCAAGAACAGGATGGTGACCATGTTCAGCAACCGGATGTACCAGTTCTGAGGAGATATACGCAAGATAGGCGGCTACCTAGATTTGTGACCGACTTCGTTCTGTATACATATTCGGGAAAGTCCGAATCCTTTGAAGAAGCAAAAAGCGACAGTGGGAGCAAGCTGTGAACGAGGAGATGGATTTTTTTAAGAAGAACCGTACGTAGGATATAGTGAAGCTACCCAAAGGTTGAAAAATGTTGCTGAATAGGTAGGTGTATAGAATTAAAGATGAGACCAATGGTATGAAGCAGTATAAGGCCCGGTTGGTGATCAAAGGATATGCGCAAAAGTAATGAATTGATTATAAAGATATTTTTTTCCCAGTCATGAAGATAACATCTATTCGGGTGATTCTCAGTATAGTGGCGGTAGAGGATTTAAACTTAGAGCAGCTGGATGTGAAGACTGCATTTCTTCATGAAGATTTAGAGGAGGAGATCTATATGATGTAGCCACCGGGATACGAGATAAAGGGGAAAGAAAATATGGTGTGTAAGCTGCAAAAGAGCTTGTATAGCCTCAAGCAAGCTTCTAGACGGTAGTATCTCAAATTCGATCAGTTTATGTTGGAGACGGAATTTGTGAGCTGTAAATCAGATCAATGCGTGTACGTTCAGACTTTCAAGGTGTAATATTTCAAAAAGATAAAATATTATTTTTGGGAATTTTTATAATTAAATAATTAAATATTGAATATTTTAATAAGGCGGTATAATTAAATACCGATAAATTAGGAAAAAATTGGAAAATTATGGAAATTACTAAAAAGAGGGTGCTTTATGTGATTTATGCAAATTATGAAATTTTACGATTTATTATACACTAATTTTGTGCTAATCACGATTAAAAATCGTTAATCGGGTTTTAAGCGTGTTTTGTGCACATGACATGCACATGTCATTTTAACACTTGTTACATTTTTCCTACATGATTTTTGGGTGTATGGTTATTGTTTTGGGTTTACTATTGCAAAGAGAAGAAAAGAAAAGGAAACAAAAGAAAAGAAAAAGGAATGATATAATAATGAGGTATGGGCAAGTGAGAGAAAGTGAGGGGTCAAGAGAGAGCCATGCCCACTTGTTCCCCTCTTCTTCCTTCATCATTTTCTCCCCCATTTCCTCTTGCGTTGCTGCCCTCATCTCCCCCTCCACAAATCATCCCACTTCATCTCCAAAACAAACCCAAAACCCCACTCCCACTTCATAAAAAATGTGCACAAGCTCTCAAGCAACCCTTTGGACCAAGAAAGTTGGAGTTTTGGTGTTGTAGAGGATTCATGAGTGCAAAATAAAGTAATTATTCCATCATTAGTGTAGAATTTCCATTTCTCTAGCATCCATGTTAAATTAGAATCGATATTGTGTGGTTTTGGGGACTTTGAAAACTTTAAGTTGAGAATTAGGGTTTGAGTTGAACCCAAAAGGTAAATTAAGGCTAGTAGAGGATACACAACCCATGTGGTGATTGATTGGAGGCCTAAACCAGAGACTAGAACCCATTTTAGCAGACTTAGAAACCCGATATCGGAAGAATTGTGGATTCTGTGTGTGTATATTGAAATCTGCTAACACCCGGGTGACCTGAAAATTATTTAGCAAACACGGAGTGATGTGCAGGCAACCTGGAGTGTACCACCAAAACCCTAGCCCCTAACCCTCAACCCAGGCCGCAAATTAATTCATTCTGGCTGCAATTTGCGGCCAGAGCAGTGAGGAAGTGACTCGTTTTTGTTCCAGGGCCTTATCTCTAGTAAATTAAACCCTTGGCATATGCAAAATTGGCTGTTTTGACCTAGGGTAAAATCTGGGATCATTTTCTTGTGTTGGCGCATTATTTTACGACTTGTTTTAACATGGATTTTGGTATTTGATAATTCGTTTCCGTCGTGTGGCGTTTGAACGTCAACGACTAGGGTTATTGGTCGTGTTTGCATGCGAGGCTATAAGTTTTTACCTATGAGCGTAGCGTGTGCCGTTTTGGGTTTTTCCGATTGGATTTTAATACGCATTTGCGATTGGATTATATGTGTAGGTACCCCACGTGATGTCAAGACATTGAAGATGAAGATGGCGACATCGGCATTGGCACACAAGAAGCAAGGTGAGTAGATATATATCTACGGGGGAAGTCGGGTGGATGGCGTATAGCACCCCTGCAGTTCGTAGTATAGTTGTTATATATGGATATATATGTAGTTTATGATACGTGGATAATTATCAAGATATGATTATGTGTTTCATGATTAGTTTGGTGTTATTAGAAGTGAACTAGCATAGCTTCTTTGTCGCGAAACCAAGAATAGGTTTACACCCACACGTACACACCTGCATTCATTTTATTACCTGTGCGTATATGGGGATATGTATATATATATACACACACACACACATGGGTATGGGAATATTTATATATATATATATATATATACGTATACATATACACGGATTATGAGGATAGTACTTGGGATTGGAGATGAGTCGATGAGATTGGGCTTGAGGCCATGAGATCGGTGATGTGATATGGTTCGTATTTGAGATACGACGTGATGTTTTTGCGGGTCCTTTCGACGTGGTGTTTTCAGACACACGCATGCATATACATATATGGTATTAGTATTGTACTGGACGTAGATCAGTACCCTCGATCATGATATTTGATAAAGAGGATACCAGATGAATAATGTGATTGATGTGACATTGACCCGTACGCAGATTTGGGATGCCGTACGACGGATTTACCGTACGAGCTATATTGATGTTAGCTCCGCACTCTTGACTCGAGGATGTCATATTGTATTAAGGTATCGTATGGGATACTATTGAGGCGGGATCACCGACTATTATTATATATATGTATCGACTCAGATGTTAGGCGGTTTCCTTACCTTTCGATCAGCCTGTTAGTTTAGCCCGGTAGTTTACTTGTAAATGATGGATTAGACTCGAGTCATACCTATTTCAAAACTAACGAATCATGAGTATTTTAAAGACAGGCCAAGGGATTCTATGGATATTTCAAAGGATGTATCTTTTCTTAAAACAACGTAGCCCTCATTTTCAAAACACCACGATTCGTGTTATTTCAAATGGCAAAACTGTATAATGCAGATTAGATATCATTATGTTATTGTTCAGCTCCCGCATATTCTTGCTGTTCGCATCGCATCGCATGCTTATACTGTATGTTCATATGCCATTATTGAGATCCTGCTGTCAGGACACCAGCACCATTACCAATGATGCGTATGTTCTACATACACTTACTTGCCGGCTCACACACATCATCATCGGTAATTGCCATGTCACGAACACTTTAGAGAATATTACTCATTGACATAGCTTGTTAACTGATAGTTCGACATGGTATTAGCGTACTTGTCTTTATATGCTAGTTTAGACATTGCAGTTATTACTTGCTACTGCATGCATATTATTATTCACTGTTATGCAGTATTATGGAGTTTTATGCCGATATTCACTGTTTACGTGCTATTGATGATTGGATTTCGGATTTTCATGAGATTTTCTGGATTTGGGAGAAAACCGCATGAATATATATAAACTTCTCTCTCTCTCCCTCCCTCTCTCTTTTTAAAATGAAAAGTGCGGTTTTCTCATGATGTATGAGTCGTCCACCATGATGTTTTCTCGGTTATGAGATGGATTTCGAGACCCGATTAGAGGAGTTGGATGAACCGTCTGTGGGTACATGGTGGACCCGGTAAGGTACCCCGGGGCAATAAGATTGAGGTGTAGACGATGAGCCCGGCAGGGGCAGACTGCCTACCGGTGATTTTACCTGGCGCGTCGGATATCCGGAGGATACAGTTCGAGGTCGTATGATTGATGATAGGGGCCGATCCGGACTGACGGAGCCCTAGATAGTGAGATTTGAGACATTGAGATTTGATGATATAGGCCAGTCCGGATAGCCGGAGCCTGAGATATTGAGATATTAGGATTTATATTTTGTGTCGATGCTAGACACTGTTTATATTGATTTCATTGATGATATCTCGTTTTAAATATACAGAAATCTCACTAAGTTATGAAACAACTTCTTCATTTACATGTATTCTATTTTCATGCATTCATACCTCATTCATATGATATGTTGCTACATGGGGCACTGACACGAGCACATGGGATTACACTTATGTATAGATGTTTACCCTTGCCACCTTTTCTTGCTCCAGACTTATCATTTGAGGTTATATATTGATCGTATTGACCTAGGATTGTGTCATACATACGATTTCTGCTCGTAAATGTTTTCTACTCATGAGTTGGCAACTCACCCCCGTTGTGCCACAGTTTCTTGCAGGTTTTGCCGTACAGGTTTCGTTACGGCTTTGCTGGCACACTGCTTCCATTCCGGATGATTTACTTTGGTAGGTGGGTTCACTTGCATCGTGACTACCGTTGTACTTATTTTATTCAGTTGTATCTAGAAACTCCATCAACCAGACATGTATATTTTATTGACTTAGCAGACCAGTGATGTATATTCTTTCGACCTAGAGTCGCGCGTTGTATTATTATGGTTTTCATGTTGTTTTGAGTTTCCTTTTGAGTTTTGATCATCGCCCTTCGGCATTCTATATTATTTTGCTTGCGTGGTTGTGGTCGTCGATTGACGAAGAGCTAGCTCCCGCTTGGGGATGCCTTTTATCATTATGTATATATTTATCATGTTGTACCCCATTCGGGGCCAGTATTTACAAAGGAAACTCTGCTGAAATTTTTAGAAAGGACTTGAGATTTTAAAAAAATGCATATTTCAACTTATGTTGTTAAACTACTTGATTTAAATTGGTTTTTCTTTCACTCTACTGCTTTACTTGGTTTGGATTTCTGGGTTTTGGCTTACTTAGATTACGTACGCCTCGAGACGTTTCGTAGTTTAAGTGCCGGTCATGTTCCGTACTTTTCGGGTCGTGACACAAGGACGGAGACTACATTATATTATCTCTATACGTGGATGATATATTGGTAGGGGTCCGAATTTCGAGAAAATTCAAAGTTTGAAGAAAATGATGGCTGAGAAATTCTTTATGAAGGATTTAGAAGCGGCAAAGCAAATCTTGGGTATGAAAATCATAAGAGCTAGGAAACAGCGGAAGCTGTAGTTATTGCAGAGGGACTACTTGTTGGATATGTATGCCCTAGAGGCATGTATTGTATAGGATGCTAAGGATATGTATGTACAGGACAATCTTGCTCAGTTGTATATAGTATATTATTTGAGTTATCTTTGTCTTAATACATGTATTTCTTTCTCTTGTTGCTTTATATTGCTTACACATATTGATAAAGACTCGATACAGTAGTATACTATTATAGTTTGTCTTTATCTTAACATGTGAATATGTTATACTCGATATCACATATGGCGGGTGCATGTTGATAAAGCCCGTAGGATTTTGCTTGACTACCAGCGTTATGATGGCGATCATACTTGTAGGAGCTGGATTAGTCCATAAGCACATCCTTAAAGGTCCCAAGTCGCATGAGTATCGAGACCGGGCATCGATATTCTAGAGTAGACTTGTGTATACGTTTCTAGACCCCGGCGAGGGGCGGTGGTTGGTTCTACAGCCATTGGCGTGATCACCTAAGATTGTATACAGATACACACTGGGGGTAAGTACACTGGATGGACTTGCCGGGAACCTCCAGATGGTATAATACCTATCGTCAAATAGCGGTTCTCAGGTGACATGAGTACAGGTTAGTCTTTAGACTTGAGATCACCATTTGTCTCGTGTGAGTTCCCAATGTGCTTTGATCACTACCCTACCACGGCTCTACTGAGTCGTGCAAACAAGTTTTGGTTGGATACAGTCCCGAGCCACATTGAGGTGGTGAGTAATTGTTAGGGATTCGTCTCTCCCGGTATTGGGAGTCGATATCGTACTGTGTCCAGTTGGCCAGAACCATAAGACCTTGGCCAAGGCAGTTGAGATTTACCGATAGTTAGATCGGTAGTTTCTCGGATTGGTCATGAGCCAAATCGACATGATTTATCGGGTCAGTAGGGGTCTAACGTTTAACATCCACTAGACCTGGTATGTGATACTCTTAGACGAAGAGACCGAACTGTACGGAGATTGTCACGGATAGGCTCGGTAGGGGTCCGGATAAGCTTGCTCGTCGGCCTTCTTTTCGACAGGTACCTGGGTAGCCGTTACGTACAGCTAGTGCTGCACACGTGCTTATGGTTAAACCCACTGCCAGCGTATTGTCGAGTCTTTAGAGTCCCATATAGAGGGTTTCTCTGGTTCAGGAGAAACGATGTGGTGGGCGTATGTTTATACGTGCAGGGTTCCAATCGAATGATAATAATAGCCGGCTTAGGATTAAACCGGATTATTAAATCAGGTATTGATTTAATAATTTATATATACATATTTCGATATGTATATTCTAGTGTTATCCAGGTTTTCGATCGGACGGTTAGTGATACTGGCGGGCTTAGAATTAAGCCGGTTTGTTAAATCGGATATTGATTTAATACTAGTATTATATTAGTAGTATTATTCTATCTCTTGGGTATTCGTATTTTAGTACGAATACGGGTATGTATATACGGTAGAGTGTATTCCGTATTTATACAGAAAACATTCTAGAAAGTGGACACCTCATTTTTTATTTATCCATTTATTCTTTTAAATGGAAATGAGGTGTAAAGGTTGTGAGGTGAGAATGGTGAGAACCATGCTTCAATAGTGTTGACAAATGAATTGAATATTCATTTGTGCAAACTATTCAAGCATGGTTGTGATTTTATATTGAAAAAATGAGATATACAAAACCATGGTTCATTATTTTTCACACAAATTTAATCTCATTTTCTCACCATGAGCTCTCTCTCCTCTCTAGCCTTTCTTGAGTTCCTCCTCCTTCTTCATCATCTTCCTCCCTGCCATCTCATGAGTTGAGAATCAAGAGAGGAAGGGAGATAAAAATACACTACAAAACTCACTTCATCTCCTTAGTAACATAGATTAGCAAACTAGGTTACTAAGTTGCTTCATTGGTGAAGCTAAGCTTGGATTATAAACTTTCAGGTGGATCATCTAGGATCAAGAAGGCCATCAAGTAAGGTTGATCTAAGAGACCTCAAGGAGATTAAGAAGAAGGGTGAAGACCCGAAAGACACGTGTTTTTAGGTATAACCTCTTATCATAGTAACTAGAATCCTCTAGTTTACTAGTTTCGATATTTGGTTTGATTCTAGAATGTGTTTTCTAGCGCCAAAGATTTAAAAGTGAAAGTTTTTCGTTCCGCAACGGCCGAGGTAGGTGGCCAGGGTGCTAGGAATCCCAACACTACTGTCACGCCCCGCTTTCCAAGATACAGGAGCGGAGACGTGACAAGGCCTGCATCGTAACTAAACCGAGAAATAGACTCTTCCCGATACAGTTACACTGAGCGTATAGCAATGCAGGAGTACACAAAAGCAAGATAAATAAAATCAACTTTATTCATTAACCAACATTTATTACAACGAGATCCACAAGATTTATTACATTATGAAATAAGACAGGAAATAAAGCAAGCCCTGAACATGTGGGCAACTGAAAAGGATAGTAAACTAATTCTAATATCTGGTCGATAGCTCCGTGCCGTCCTCTTCAATGGGTTCCACTTCTGCATCTTCGTCATGAATCTTGTCCTCATCTAACGGACATTCAGGGATAAAGAGAAAGGAAAAGGAAGTCCATCAGCGAGTTAAACTCGAATAGGATTCTCAAGGGGATTATATGAAAATAAGGTGAAAGTAATGTATAATGTAAAGTCATGCCGCAAGTATATATAGGAAGTGTCATTCTGTAACTATTAACAGTAGATTAGCTTGATTTAATTCGGTTTTATAAGGTTCACGCATTTCGGATAAGAATAAGTTACCCGGCGATTGAGGGCTCCCCTAAGCTTGAGGATGTGTCACGACCCGGAAATGGCACGTGGCCGGCATTTAAATCACGTGACGTAGTTTAAACGTCACCGCGACCCAAGTAAGCCAAAACCAATATCTAAAACCTTTTTATAAGAAAATAATGAAGGTGTAGTTTTGAAAGGGGGTTTCTAATATGAAATCAAGTTTGTTTTGAAAGATAAATAAAGTTCGATTTAAAATCATGTTCTTCATTAAAAAATCGGACAACACCTCCTTTGTAAATTTTGTGGAAAACCATGTACAAAGCATATAATATATAAAAGTATTTCCAACGGGAGCTAGCTCACGCCCAATGGCGGAGACACAATCCACGCAATATATATGATGCCCAAGGTGAAGAATCACAGCAGAAAACAAAGGATATGTAAATAAACAACTCGACTCGACTCCAAACGAGTCCAACATCCAAAACGATACATATCTAAGTCTTGCCTCTAAGTCGTGGATAATATAGATGGTTGATGGAGTTTTTAATTAGATCCAAGAATAATAATACATGTACAAGAGGTGGTTACAATACAACCGTATAACCCACCTATCAAAGCAATCGCCCGAAAAAGAAGTGTGCCGGCAAGCCACTACTGATCCGACCGGTCGGTCCTGCAAGAAACTAAGGCACAACGAAGGTGAGTTGCCAACTCGTGAGTAAAAAGATATAACAAGGTAGAAATTGAATACATAACGATCGACCTAAGCCCTAAGATATAGTACTATCATACCATGTATCTAACATATATATATAATCCACAAGTACTATGAGCTCATCTCAATGGACCGCGTAATCATCTCATATATAGCATGCATCCAAGAAAGCCTATAAAGTAGCCAAAGATTTATGTATGTAAGTCGTTTCAAAATAGTTGTATGATATGTATATCACGACACAAGTAGCGGATGTTGATTTATAAAGCAATATATGCAATTTTTGTATAAAGTATACGTCACGCCTTTTGAAAATGGTATAAGAAGGGTTTTCTTTTGAAAGATTCTTGTGTCGTCACTGACACGTGGAAAATAGGGAGGCTATAGCTCCTTTGAAAACCACTTAATATACATCGATATATAAAAATAGTATTCCAGGTACTGTCTCTAGGATCAGTCATGTTCGGCTACAATATAGCATAAACAGTCTCAATCTGTGCAGGGCATCCATATTGATCCCTCAAGTATATCATAACATATCAAATAAAGCGCATCATAATCAGATCATGCAAATGGAAACACATCACCAATAAAATCATCATAAAACAGTATCAATCACCGACACGTAAATCTCATGTGTTTTCTTAGACGTTGTCCCTGGGATCGGGTGTTTTTCTTTCACTGTTTATCTATAGAATCCCTGGGATATCTGTCGTGTCCATGATTTACACCGGTCGGTATCCTCCGAATATCTGTCATGTCCAATACTATCGCCGGTATTGAGTAATCTTACTAGACTCCATGTCCTTCCTTTGCGGACTTCCTGCCCCTCGGTCTCTTTACCGGGTTCGCCTTGCACCCATAACCGGTTACGTTCCCCCTTGGTATCGGATATTTTCATCACTCATAAATACATAGAAAACTCATGGTGGACGTCCCAAATCATCATATCAAAAGAAAATCATGCTTTTGCAAACACAAGCAAGTTTTATAAATCATATTTTGGTTTCTCGAAGTCCATGAAAAACATCAAGTCCATAAGGAAAAAATTCATAATTCATCCCATGTTCATAAGAACACAATTCATAATTCATCTTTGTCATAATTGGCAACAATCATATACGAATATCCATGGCAATGGTATTCGTATAACCAAAATCATCATATATTCTGCATATTAGCAGGGATAATTCACACGCGAATAAACATGGCAGTTTCTACTGTGTCGTGGCAATACTAATGATGTATAGTGCAGCATACGCGTCTGTGATCGTGCAATATGGCAATCATTTGTAGATGTGAAAGTGTTCTATCAAGTGTATTCATATAAGAATAGCTCTCGATTTCCTATCAGAAACATCAATATCATAATCGTCAACAATGCATCATGCATTTTCCATAGTTGACGATTAATATATAAGGATATATCAATCCATTCACATTCATATAATATATTCATAGTAGGCAGCATTTAATGTCAACATGGATAATTACTATACGAGTAAGCAAGGCAATCCTATAGTGACATGGAAGTACTAATGATGTGTGGTGTAACATGCGAGTCTGTGATGGCGCCACATGGCAATCATTGGTAGTCATGCAGTGTTCTATAAATGTATTCATACAAGCATGGTATCGTAACTAACTATACGAAGCGCGAGCGTATAATAAGTAAACGTAACGTTACATGAACAAACGTTATAAATAGAATAATACTCATAAATAGTATGATTATATGGTTTAAAATAGAACGAAACGTTATTTGGAAATAAGAAGGCTGTGATGTTTTTGAAATAGATTTTCATTTGAAATTAGTAGCACATCCTTGTCATTATCACTTAAAAGTAGGAACGAATCGTTGGTTTGAAATAAATATAATCCATCATATCATTATATCCCTATCGGGATTTATAGCAAGACTCCACGACTCAAATAATCATAAGTCGCATTCGGTAATCTATCCACATGATATCCAGTGCGGAATCTTCATCGTACGATGTCAACCAAATATCCGATCAATATAAGTACAGACTTATAGTTGCGTACGGCATATAATCATCAATATCATATATATATATATATATAAGCTATTGGTTATGAACTATATACTAACTACACAATCTATAAACTATAGATTATTTACATAATAGCAGATAGACTTTCTATACTAAGTGTTCCCTAGTATCAGTTCGGAGGTGCTATATGCCATCCATCCGATTTCCCTTGTAGATATAAATCTACTCACCGAAGTGCGTCTCGCTCTAATCGAAGTCGACGACCGTCTTGCCCTTTCTCACCATCTTGGAAGTCTCCGCAATGATCTCTATAACCAAAATAGTTATAAACATGCAAGGAAGCGCCATTAAAACCAATACAAGCCTAAGAAAATGAAATACGGAGAAAACAATCAAAAATATTGAAGGGCAGAAGTCTATAACACTCAATAGAATTTGATCAATCCTTTTTGGGCAATGTCTGGCTAAGGGGTTATTGCTGCACAGAGAGCAAAACAAACGTCTGAAGAACAAATCTCAAGAAATCCAAATCAAAAGCAGACATCTGGTGACTTGAACATCAGACTTCTGAAGATCAACAATCAAAGATTCACATATTATCGAGAGACATCTGAAGCTTTGGGACCAGATGTCTGAAGAAAGAAAAACTTAAAAAACATATAATCGGCAGACGTCTGAAGAAGGATTTTTCTGGAACGAATTTTGCTAAAACTTGAAAATTCCAAAAGCTTTAAAATTCATTATTTTACACCAAAATACCCTCTACTTCTCAAAATAGGGTGTATTCACCAAGTAAACTATACTAATACTCACAACTACTGGTAGATCACTTTAAAAACCAACTACAAAGAATTCAACCCATAAAAATACCATTTTTATACTAAATATATAGTTTTTCCCATGGCTAATGCTATATAACTTGAAAGACTTGGTGAAAAGAGAAAACTTTACCAATTGGAGTGATGAAAAATGGAGATCCAAGCCTTAAAGATGTCCATTTGAAGTTCTTGGAGGTTGTGGTGACTCAGCTTGAATCCTTGATAGGTTTAGATGAAGAAAACTTGGAATTTTAGTGGAGGAAAACTAAGATTTTGGTTTGGGTTTGGGTGTTTGAGATTTGGGATAATTTTAGAGAGGAGGAAGAGATATTTTAGAAGAGAGAGAAATGAGATGAGAGTTATGAGAGAGAGTGTGGGTATGAATGAGAAGGTATGGGCTTTCTCTCTCTCTCTCTCTCTACACGCACACACACACACACACACCATAACACGATACCATAAAAATACCATATTATTTCTCAAATACAAAATACTTATCATCTTCAAAATATCTCTCATTTTTCAATTCCCAAAATAAATATACATACGGATAACAATTCGAAAAAGCCAAATTCATACTCGGTATTATTTCCGTAAAACTCATAATATTATTATTTAAATTCAGTAATAATACTAAAAAGTTTCAAAATGTTGCATTATGATAAATGGTGTGGCGTTATGACTCACCGTCTTGGAAGTTTCCGCAATGATCCATATAACAAAAATAGTCATAAACATGCAAGGAAGCGCCATTAAAACCAATACAAACCTAAGCAAATGAAATACAGAGAAAACAATCAAAAATACTGAAGGGCAGAAGTCTACAGCACTCAATAGAATTTGATCAATCCTTTTTGGGCAGTGTCTGGCTAAGGGGTTATTGTTGCACAGAGAGCAAAACAAACGTCTGAAAAACAAATCTCAAGAAATCCAAATCAAAAGCAGACGTCTGGTGACTTGAACATCAGACTTCTGAAGATCAACAATCAAAGATTCACATATTATCGAGAGACATCTGAAGCTTTGGGGCCAGACGTCTGAAGAAAGAAAAACTTAAAAAACATATAATCGGCAGACGTCTGAAGAAGGATTTTTCTGGAACGAATTTTGCTAAAACTTGAAAATTCCAAAAGCTTTAAAATCCATTCTTTTACACCAAAATACCCTCTAATTCTCAAAATATGATGTATTCACCAAGTAAACCATACTAATACTCACCACTACTGGTAGATCACTTTAAAAACCAACTACAAAAGAATTCAACCCATAAAAATACCATTTTTATACTAAATATATAGTTTTTCCCATGGCTAATGCTATATAACTTGAAAGACTTGGTGAAAAGAGAAAACTTTACCATTTGGAGTGATGAAAAATGGAGATCCAAGCCTTAAAGATGTCCATTTGAAGTTCTTGGAGGTTGTGGTGACTCGGCTTGAAGCCTTGATGGGTTTAGATGAAGAAAACTTGGATTTTTAGTGGAGGAAAACTAAGATTTTGGTTTGGATTTGGGTGTTTGAGATTTGGGATACTTTTAGAGAGGAGGAAGAGATATTTTAGAAGAGAGAGAAATGAGATGAGAGTTATGAGAGAGGGTGTGGGTATGGATGAGAAGGTATGGGCTCTCTCTCTCTATACACACACACACACACACCCCATAACACAATATCATAAAAATACCATATCATTTCCCAAATACAAAATACTTATCATTTTCAAAATATCTCTCATTTTTCAATTCCCAAGATAAATATACATACTGATAACAATCCGAAAAAGCCAAATTCATACTCGGTATTATTTTCGTAAAACTTATAATATTATTATTTAAATTCAGTAATAATACTAAAAAGTTTCAAAATGTTACATTATGATAAACGGTGTAGCGTTATGGCATGCGAGTTTATTCAGGTGTATCATGTCATTTAGGATGTTTTGAAATGCTTGGTTTTAGGAGTTCAGGGAACAAAAATGGATCTTCGGGTATCATAGAGTATTCCGTATATTCCCAGAATCGCGGTAACACGACAATCAGTATTCAGTATGTGCTCGGAATCACGACAATTAGACAAGGGCACTCCTGATACACGCGATCTCAATTTCCTTCTCTAAACTACTTTAAACCTTACATCAATATATTTAAATTGAGTTATCAGTTATATCACGGAACCAACAAGACATGGAAAACACGTATCATTCTGAATCGGGTCCTTTGGTTTCCACCCCATGTCTAGCTTCCATGCGCTCACACATAACCGATCGAGTAAAACAGGTTATGATTCATGTCAAGTTGATCAGTCAATATGGAGTCAAGTATAATGGGGTTTTGTAAAAGTTCAAGGTATTTTAGTGATGCCTTGTCTCCGGCTCCCCGAGACTCAAAAGATAACGGGTTTCCGAAACTTTAGGGTATTAATTTGAAAATATGATATTTGGAAACCTTAAGGTATTTATATGAAAATACAACATTTGGAAAGTTTAGGGTATTTTACTAAAATTACGAGATTTAGAAATCATGGGGTTAGAACATATTTGTCAAGAAAGCTAGGATATTTTTATTTAGGAAAACCCATGGTATTTTAGCGTAAATATAATTTTAAGAAAAAATCATTGTATTTTAGTGTAATTAAAAGTTAACTAAATTACATGACTAACACTAAAAGCTGGCCATGTGTCGTGGTAGGTCGTTACCACGACACCTAAGATCCTAAATTAATATCTAATTTAATCCTTAAACATGCAATATAATAACAGCTAACTAAACTGCTAAATAATTAAAGAAACTCTAGGGTTTTTCTACAAAATACTGCACTACTCATAATTTACCAAATTTTTCTAATCTGATTATCAAACATACAAAAATATTAATTTTTAAAAAGAAGATCAAGAGAAGAGAGACGAATCATATCTCGTGACAAAGATTTGCCGACACGAACCAACGACTCTCAACGAATCGTACTCCTACCTAGGATTTTTCTAGCACCCATCACCATTGCCAATGCGTAGATAGTTGAGAGAAGATCGCATATGAATTTTTTTGGAATTATTTGGACGCAAGAAGTGTGAGAAATGAGTGAAAGAGTGAGGAACTATTTATAGCTTCCAAAGCCTAGCCAACCCCCTCTCAGATCGTGCCATGTGGCGATCCGACGGCCACGATTGGGACTCAGCCGCGCGTGTGCATGCGCCGCCCCAGCACGTGCTGGCATGTGCCGGTGCAATGCCCACGTGGTCACGGTGGTGTTAGCTCGGGTCGGGCCTTTGGGCCTGGGCTTGGGTCCACGGGCTTTGGGTTTAGCTCAAGTTGGGTTTGGGTGTTGGGTTTGGGTTTTGAAGAAATGTTTTGTTATATATTTTTTCTTTATTTTAAAGAAAAATAAAATTTTGTTTTATAAAATTTGTTTAAAAATGATTTTTAATACCAAAAAATTATGGAAATTTATAGATGAATTCTAAATCAATACTTACTCATTTCCAACCATTTTCACCTCAAAAATAATTCCTTTTTCTAAAATCCACTTTCTAAAATAATCTTCAAAAACACTAAAAATCATATTTAAATTATTTTCTTCTCCCAAAAATTATATTAATTATATTTTAACTCAAAATTACCTTTTTCCAAACTTTTCTATCAAAAGAAATACTAAAATAAATATGAAGATACGAATGAATATTATACGGAAACTTTATTAAAGTATAGCAAAACGCAGACGTTACAACTACATCTAGAAGATTTTGAAGCAGTTCGATATGGACAAGTCAAAACCGGTGAGTACGCCTTTAGTGAAGTATTTCAAACTCAGTAAGGAGTTGCGCCCGACAACTCAGGAGCAGAAAAATGAGAAGGTAAGCGTGTCTTATGTATTTGCGGTGGGGAGTTTGATATATGTGAAGGTAAATACGAGACTAGATATTGTATATGTAGTGAGAGTTGTTAACAAATATATGTAAAACCCGAGGAAGGAGTATTGGAATGCGGTGAGGTGGATGTTGAGATATCTATGGGGTACATCAAGTCTCTGTTTATATTTCGAGGGGCGACTCTCTAAAGGTGTAAGGTTATATTGATGCGGACTACTCGGAAGATCGCAATAGTGGGAAGAGCACGACGAGATGTGTATTCACGGTTGGGGGAACAACGGTGAGTTGGGTCTCTCAATTGCAAAAGGTGGTGGAATTGTCGACTACGGAGGTTGAATACGTGATAATCACGGAATCCAGTAAGGAAATGTTATGATTGTAAGGGCTACTTGAAGAATTGGGAAAAAAGCAAGATTTCAATACCTTGTGAAGCGACAACCAAATTGCGATACATTTGGCGAAGAATGTGGTATATTACTCTTGGACGAAGCACATCAAGGTGTGGTACCACTTCATATGCATGGCGGTAGAAGAGGGCGAGTTGACACTGCAGAAGATTGAGGGAGAAAAGAATCCGACGGATATTTTCACTAAGATCGTAGACAGTCATAAGATGGATCTCTGTTGCAGGTTGGTGAACCTCTCCATGAAAATCTGATGAGGTGAGAGTAGAGCGGAGTCGTGTGAACTCTACTAGCGTTGGGAATCAATGCTGAAATATCTCCAAGTAGGGGATTGTTGAAATTATAGAGAAACTTCGGGCAGATGTCTGGACGGGCACACAAGCCATATCAGATTTTACCAAAACCATATTTTCTTAATTAAGGAGCGTTTTATGGCAGTTTCATAATTATGACAGTTTCTTAGTTAAGGGGTGTCTTATGGCGGTTTCTTAATTATGCTAGTTTCTTAATTAAGAAATTGGTTTGTGTATATATTGGGACCTCTTATATGAACCAAATAGAAGAGAGATCATTGTATAAGAGGGTGATGGCTTAAATCCAGAGAGTTTTGAGAGAAAACTCCTTGGGTTGCTCCGGGTAATTGATTCAATAACTCTGGTAGACGTTTGTAGATTCCGCTCTACCGAAGACTAACCATACGGTAGGTGAACCCTGTTAACAAATTCTTGTGCCTCTTTGATGGATCTCTGGATCTCCTTCAGATGTTACCTTCCGTTGATCTGCAGTGAGTGGAGACGAGCGGCTGAGATTGAGTTGGGAGGTTGCCTCCTAAAACGTGTGGATCTTAATAGGCTTGAAGTGGTTGAAGCCGAGCTACCTGCAAGGAATTCCCGGGGTGGTTGTGCCACCGAGGACCCTCCGACGATCAAGTTAGACGGGCTAAATGGGCAGAGTAGCGGCCTATTGGGGTAAAATTGCCTTTCCTGAGTCGTATGAGAGAGGGGTTTATATAGTGGCAGCCATGGGATGGCGGACGCGAGATTCATGCCGGCCGTTACGCCCCTGGTGTTACGCCCACGTGAAAGGCGGGATTCCTTGCTGATGATGAGGTACGCTCGTTAATAGAGGAACGCGATGGCGTGGAACGCGGGATCGTGGGAGGCGGGTATCTCGCGTCTGGCGCGATTCGCGGAGCTGTGGCGGAGACGCCTGCGATCAGTGTTGTGGATCGATCGATGAGACCAAGGAAGCTAAGCTCGGCGAGATGCTCGAGAACGAGCGGGAGGCCGAGCGGGCTTGGTTCTGTGATAGCTCGGAGGCGAACTAGAGGGCTGAGGGAACCCAGTCTGTGGGAAGGCTCGGAGGCGAGCCGGCGGTTGTTTGTAAGGCGAGCATGGGAGTGGTCTGGGAGGCCACCGAAGGTCGGGTACATCCTCAGGCGAGGGCCCGGGGCATGCTTCCTATGTACCGTTCTTGATCCTTTCTCGCAGGCTTTGGGACACGTCACCTACCACGTGTCATAATCTGGGGAAACCCCGGTATCGAGTATCATCATTAGCCCCCCACTCGTCTCGACCCATTAATGGGTCAGGTCAAGAGTGGTCTGACCGATCACCCGGGGTATGCCCTTATTTGAAGATGTCGTCAGTGCGTATTCCCGGGCAATTGATTGTATTTTCTTGGTGACGTCAGCAGATCAGGGAAGAGATCTCGCATTAAAGAGGATGCGCCGATTCGGGCGTACGTTCATTAGAGCGCCAGGTCACGTGTCCGGCGCTGGTTGGCTGACGTGACGGGCCGCTGGCATTCTCATGCCCGATGGGACATGCCCAATGCGCGTGCGACAGGTGGAGCGTCGATGGCCGTTGAATGCGAAGTGTCATTTTGGCGGGAGACGATCGGCGCCGCTGGATGTGTTTGCCGATTGCTATAAATAGAGGTGGGATCCTCCCGAGGATCCACACTTCGCTATAATTTCCTCTTCCTTCCGTGTGTTAGCTCGGCGCTCTTCCCTCTATGTCGGATTTCCTACGTTCTTCTCTCGGACGTCCCATTCCTCTGCTCAGGTTAGATGTCTTCCTCTGAGGAGTTTGTCGAGGTAGTTCGGGTAGAGTCTAGGGAGTCTTCTGCAGCTTCCTCCTCTTCGTCCGGGTCGAAGTATTCCCGGGAAGTTAGGGTTAGTCGCGCTTCCCGGGGTCGTGCAGCGGGGACGGTCCCCAAAGCGCGAGTCAGGGGCGTCCGTGACGCGTCATCCATATTGAGGCATGCAGACGAGCTTGCCACCATCCGGGCTCGCTTCCACATTCCTCCAGGATACTCGCTTCATCTGGCCGAGGAGGGGGAGAGGGCAGACCAGGTACGGGGCAAGGAGATTGCCTTGTACCTGGAAGCTTTTTGGGCCGGAATGCGCCTGCTCTTCTCCCCCGAGGTGAGTGCGGCGTTAAATTATTTTTAGTTAGCCCCGGGCCAGTTAGTGCCGAACTCTTAGAGGATTCTCCTTGGGTTCCTGGTCCGGTTGAAATTGCAGGATATCCCTTTCAGTTTGAGCCTTCTCATTTCCTCTCTCTACTACAAAAACCACCCCGGCACTCGTAAGGATGAGCCGAGCTGGGTATACATTTCTTTTAGAAAGCACCGAGGAGGTGTTGACGGGTCGGGGGTCGTCGTAGTACCTTCTTCCATCCACGAATGGAAGAAAAAGTTTTTGTTTGTCGGGCCACCCGAAGATGAGGATTGGCCTGTTCTCATCCAGTGGCACAGGGCCAACTGCCCGTAAATGAGGCGGTCGAATGATCCCAATGCGGTGGCGGTGTCGGAGTGGGAGCCCCTCCCCCGGGCCGATAAGCTGTTGTCTGAGCAGGCTCTCAGTTGGTCCGAGCTCAGCCCCGCTCAGTTTGCGGGTAAGTTAGGAGTTTCTAGGCGACCCGTTTAGACGTGTATTCTTCCACTTTTTCTGGAATTACTAACTCCTTTTTTGTATTTTCGTCTTATGCAGAACCTATGGACCTAGCTAAATTTCGGGCAGTCTTGGTCGAACAGAAGAAGGGGAGGAAGGCCAGAGGTGCCGGCCCCTCCCGCCCGTCGTCGAGTCCGGCTCCACCGGCGGCCGCTCCGGCCAGGCGCTTGAGCACACCCCGGGCCCCGGAGTCCAGCCATGCGCCGAGCCAAAAACGCGCTCGGGAGCAGGAGCCCCGGGTTTTAGAGGTGGGTGGCGGGACTGGTTCTCCTGCGTCCCTCCTCAAGAGGTACCATAGGACGGCGCCCCGTACCCCGGCTTCCCCGATCATCGTGGATGAAGGGGAGCTTCGCTTCGAGGTGCCCTCGGGGGTTTCTATCGCCGACAGCCTGCTCTCGGAGATGGAAAGGTCAGCCGGGGGCAGAATCCCTCGGGGGACCCTCAGGGCCCAAATGGCGGCCATAGCCCAGGAGGCCGTGCAGGTCAGTGTTCGCACCTCTCTCAGGTTTTTATTCAGTACTTTTTGTTCGCCAGATTGGGTGCCCCCTTTCTCTTTTTAACCCCTCCCTTGTTTTCTTCAGGTCCTCCAGCACTGCGCCCTCATTGTCAACATGGAGGACAAAGAAATTGCCCCGGCGATGCAGATCGCGGGCGAGTCTTCCTCACGGGAGGAGAGCTCGAGGCTGGAGCTGCAAGCGGCGAAGGAGAGGGTCGCCGCCCTCGAAGACCGAGTGGCGGCCGGAGATCGGTAGATCTCCAATTGCCGAGAGGCCGTCCGAGTCACCGAGGCTAAGTTGGAAGATTCCAGGGTGCTTGTTGCCACCCTGGAGAAGACGGCGAACACCCTCCGGAGGGAGAATAAGGCGGCGAAGGAAGGAGTGAGGCATTCCGACCTCCGAGCGTCGAAGGCGGTGGAGAGCTATAAGAAGTCGGACCAGTACTACGTTGATCTCGCTAAAGCCACTGCCCTTGTTTGGCATGAGGCCCTCGACGCCATCAAGGCCCTGATGCCGGAGTTTCCTGACGGCGAGCTCTGGGGTGAGTACCCCCTCAGAGGTGAGGTGCAGGGGAATGCCCCCGGAAGCGCTGCCGGGGGGAAAGGCCCCTGGTGGGAGCGTTGGGGAGAAGTCGGTCGCCCCGGCTCCCAGCGCCGAGGCTCTTACGGTGGGCACCGACCTTCAAGAATCCACCCCGGTTGTGGTGGTGGAAGCGGAGCTCATCGAGGTTCTCCCCGGCCCCGAGGCCTGAATCTCCTCGCCTCCTTATTTTCTTTTGCGCTGAAATTTTGTAAGCCTCCAGGCGTTTTTGTAAGGTTGGGGAGCCCATAATACCCCTGTAAAGACTTCCGACTTTTGTGAATGAAATCTTTTTTCAATGTTCTTTGCATACATATTTTCCCGTTGTTTGTGGTAAAATCTCTATTTGAGCGGTACTGCTTTCATGATGCGTTAGGTCGGAGATCGGTTTTTCATCTAGCGATCACACGTCGAGTTGAACTCAACCATTTGCCAAGTGTGAAAAGACCGGTGCAAGGTCGGTATCTCCATGGCCCCGAAGTCGAGATAGGGATCGCTTAGTAAAGACGTGTAGGAAGTCACCCTCTAAGGATAGATTGAGCAGGGAAGCTGCTCGATGGCCTCTTGATGAGGTCTTTGATCCTTGGCGTCGTTGGGTAGGAGATTACCAGCCAAGGATGGACCGAGTAGGGTTGCTGCTCGGTTGCCTCTTGATGAGGGCTTTGATCCTTGGCGTCGTTGGGTAAGAGATTACTAGCCAAGGATGGACCGAGCAAGGAAGCTGCTCGGTGGCCTCTTGATGAGGGCTTCGATCCTTAGCGCGGGAGGGCAAGGAGTTGCCTGCTAAGGATGGACCGAGCAGGGTTGCTGCTCGGTTGCCTCTTGATGAGGGCTTTGATCCTTGGTGTCGTTGGGTAAGAGATTACCAGCCAAGGATGGACCGAGCAGGGAAGCTGCTCGATGGCCTCTTGATGAGGGCTTCAATCCTTAGAGCGGGAGGGAAAGGAGTTGCCTGCTAAGGATGGACCGAGCAGGGTTGCTGCTCGGTTGCCTCTTGATGAGGGCTTTGATCCATGGCGTCGTTGGGTAAGAGATTACCAGCCAAGGACGGACCGAGCAGGGAAGCTGCTCGGTGGACTCTTGATGAGGGCTTCGATCCTTAGCGCGGGAAATCAAGGAGTTGCCTGCTAAGGATGGACCGAGCAGGGTTGCTGCTCGGTTGCCTCTTGATGAGGGCTTTGATCCTTGGCATCGTTGGGTAAGAGATTACCAGCCAAGGATGGACCGAGCAGGGAAACTGCTCGGTGGCCTCTTGATGAGGGCTTCGATCCTTAGCGCGGGAGGGCAAGGAGTTGCCTACTAAGGATGGACCGAGCAGGATTGCTGCTTGGTTGCCTTTTGATGAGGGCTTTGATCCTTGGCGTCATTGGGTAAGAGATTACCAGCCAAGGATGGACCGAGCAGGGAAGCTTCTCGGTGGCCTCTTGATGAGGGCTTTAATCCTTAGCGCGGGGGGGTAAGGAGTTGCCTGCTAAGGATGGACCGAGCAGGGTTGCTGCCCGGTTGCCTCTTGATGAGGGCTTTGATCCTTGGCGTCGTTGGGTAATAGATTACCAGCCAAGGATGGACCGAGCAGGGAAGCTACTCGGTGGCCTCTTGATGAGGGCTTCGATCCTTAGCGCAGGAAGGCAAGGAGTTGCCTGCTAAGGATGGACCGAGCAGGGTTGCTGCTCGGTTGCCTCTTGATGAGAGCTTTGATCCTTGGCGTCGTTGGGTAAGAGATTACCAGCCAAGGATGTACTGAGCAGGGAAGCTGCTCGGTGACCTCTTGATGAGGGCTTCGATCCTTAGCGCGGGAGGGCAGGGAGTTGCCTGCTAAGGATGGACCGAGCAGGGTTGCTGCTCGGCTTTGCGAGGTTCGGTCAAACCTTTCTTGGTGTGCGAACATCGGGAAGAGTGACCATCGCGGACGACACGTGTCAGGAACGCATGTGGAAAGCGAAGTGTTTCGAAGAGCCACGTCAGTTCCGCCACGTGGCGGTGCGGTATTGGAGTAATTTGGGTGGATCCCTGGATTCGCGCCCATGCGCGCGCGAATTTGGGTCCTTAAGGATGCTGTTTGCGGTTATAAATAGAGAAGGAGACGGCAAATCTTTGGTGTCGCTTTTTGAGATGACTAGGCGCATGTATTCAATCGAAGAGATCATCACCTTCGACGACGTATTCATGTATGACCAGTCCCTGGCTGAGGATAGGTACCGGGGGTGGTTCAGCACCTCGAGGGCCATGTCGGCTGGCTTCTCCCTCAGCGGTTGCCACTCCTACAGTTGCTGATGTACGCAATTTGGAGGAGGTCCTTGGGGTTGTACAACCCCCTCTCCGAGGAGCTGCTGTACGAGGCGCTCGACAAGGTGCACTCGATCTATATGCTCGGCCTCGTCTCGAAGGCCAGGCACGACCGATCCTTGGCCCTCATTTTGGAGTGCTTCCAAAAGAGGTACATCATGAGCCAGGGCGCGGAGGGCGGAGCGCCGGGTGCTACCGTGGCGTCCCGGGTTCGCGTGCAGCATCGGCATTGGTCCCGGTTGGCAGAAATCTACTCTGAGTGTCACCAGGAGTACTTCCTCGATCCCGTTCCCCCTCTGTTGTAAATTTTTCCTTTTTCTTTTTCTTTTTCTTTTTCTGTAAGGCTGAGGATCCCACAATACCTTTTGAATAAATAAAATTCTCCTTTTTCCGATGCTCTATCGTTTCCCTCTTATTATTAAAAAAGAACATTAGAAAGATTTACATAGCTTTTGTAAAAGAAGAAATATACATTCATAGATATTCTTTTCAGAGGTACAGCTTGAGCTTTTCGGCGTTGTAAGGCCGTGGAAATTTGCGACCATTTGCATCTTGTAAACGATAGGCCCCGCCGGGAAGTACCTCGGAGACGAGGAAGGGACCGTCCCATTTCGGGGGAAACTTATGCAGCTTGTCTTGATCGACGAACTCGTTCCGCCTTAGGACTAAATCTCCGGTTTTGAAGAAGCGACGCTTGACTCACGCGTTGTAGTAGCGGGCGGTTTGTTGTTGATAGGCAGCGGCTCTGATCTGAAGCCAGTCCTGTTTCTCTAACAACACGTCCAGATTAGTCCGGAGGGTGGAGATGTTGGCTTCATCCTCGAAGTGCTCGACCCTGTGGCTGCGTAGCCCGATCTCCGCTCGGACCATTGCCTCAGTGCCGTAGCAGAGGCTGAAAGGCGTCTCTCCGGTGGGGGTCTTCTTCGACGTGCGCAAGGCCCATAAGAACCGGAGTAGTTCCTCGACCCAACTGCCTTGGCGTCGTTCTAGGCATGTCCGAAGACCTCGGAGGACGTCCCGGTTAGCGACCTCGGCCTGCCCGTTGCACTGGGGATGCACGACCGCGGCAAACATAATAAGGATATGGTATTCGCTGTAGAATTCCTTAACTTTTTTGTTCTCAAAATTTGTCCCGTGGTCGGTGATGATACACCTCGGGATACCGAACCGGAATATTACGTTGCTCTGTAGGAACTTGATAGTCGCGGTGGTGTCCAGTTTCCTGATGGGGACGGCCTCGATCCACTTCGTGAAGTAGTCCACTGCGACGAGGACGTACTTGTGTCCGCCCGTACCGGTAGGGAACTGGCCTATCATGTCCATTCCCCGCTGGGCAAACGGCCAGGGGGGTTAGGGCTGTTAGCTCGGTGGCTGGAAGGCGAGGTATGTTGCCATGGAGTTGGCAGATTTTGCACCTCCTGATGAGCTTTTGGGCGTCCTGATAAATCGTCGGCCAATAGTACCCTTGGAGCAGTGTCTTCTGGATTAAGTTGCGGGCCCCTTAGTGCGCGTGATTGATGGAGATTTCGCGTATGCGTGCATTTTGAAATCAAAGAATTAACCGCAATCAAGAACGGTGTCGCTTGGTAGCTAGCCGGTTGAGTACGGGTCGGTCCACAGGGAAAACGTGTATTTTCTAGTTGTTCTAACGAGTCAATTCCTATTTGTGGTAGGTTTTGATTTTCTATAAAAACTGAGGTTGAAATTGATTTGGATTAAAACCTTGCTAGGGTTAGGATTAAGTTAGTTTGGAAAGTCAATTATTCTCACCGCTTTCTTTGCCCTAATTAAGAACTTTAGGTGTTAAGGTAATACTTAACAAAGGGGATTAGCACGACCGGGAAGAAACTAGGTTTCTTCCCTTTGGTCCTTGTCCGTCCTTTCTTAACTCTTATCCCTAACCTTTATGGAAATCAACCACAACCGGTCTTAACTAGAGAATCATCGTTATCTCGTGGGATAGGGTGCCGTAGTAAGCGGTGTGTGGTTGTTTTGCATAGAGCCCTTATTTTAAAATATTGAACGGGCAAGAAAAGAGTGAGAGATTTTCATCTCTCAAACCTTCCCCAAACCTAACCCTAACAAGTGAGGAATTACTCACTCATTAGGGAATTAACAATGGAATCCATTTTTTTGATTTTCTTTTAATAACCTAATTAACTTGTGGAAAATAACTACGGCAGATAAAAATTGCAGAGAAATAAAATTGCAGATAAGAAATTCAAGATAAAAAACTTACTTTTTATTGATGCACTCTTTGACGATTACAATGAATGGAAATTTTAAGCTAGAGAAATAAAAAGAGGCATGCTCCAAAAAAAGTTGTAGGCTTCCTATTTATAGATAATAGAAACCCTGGGGTTTACATCTGATCCACATCTAGAATTACAAAACTACCCTAAGAAAACCGGGTCAATGCACCGACTCCACCGACACGCACCGGCACGCGCCGACACGTGTATAGCACGGCCGCGGATCCGCGGCCATAAGCCTGGTTTGGCCGCGGTTCCGCGGCCGTTTGATGTGCTTTCTGGCTCATTTCTTCAGGGATGCTTTCTGTTGCTTTTTCCTTCTATTTTCTTCACTTGGTTTCTCAGAATGTCTTCTAGTTTCTTCCAGATTTCCACAGTGCAGAATGTTGTGGACTTTTACCGTTCGCTTCGTGTTGAAGTCTTGAATTTTGTGCTGCCTTCGTGCTTTGTGAAATCGAACTATTCATTGATCTTCATTCGTTCCTTAAACTGTAGGCGGCATCATAAAGATTCTTCTATTTGTTGGTAGTAGTCTCACTTTCGTAGTGTCATTTTATCATTTTCACTGTATTGTTCTGAGAACCTGTAACCTGCAACTATTTAGCAGACATGGATAAAAAGCACCTATTTATTTGCAATATGATTAAGAATGGATAATATAATAATGCAAAATTCTGATATGAACAAATACCCCCAAACTTATCTTTTGCTCGTCCCGAGCAAAACTAGTTTATTCTCGAAAAAACCTAACCTCACTTTCGCAGGGAAACGCGATTGCACTGAGCTCGTGCAACAAGTCGTTAAACCCCTAGGTGTCCCTAGTAGGAGGAGTGTTGTCTCCTGAGGGTTTTCAGCGGATACTACCCACAAAATCCGATCAATTTGGCCTATTGACTTTCATTCTTCAATACGGTGTTCTAGCAAGAAATTCTATTATCTTTAACTTAGAAATTATCAACCCATATTTTTCACGCTCACTTATCATTTAACTTAAGATTGTATATGTTCTGTAAATTTATTTAGCTTTTAGTATCTTTTGAATTTTCCTTCTAAGGTTCCATCTCAACTTAGGAATTTTTATCATCTCTACTGAAGATATAAGTCCTATTTTTCTTCCTATCTCTCATCCAAACCCCAATCATATACCCCTACGTGTGTGTATGTATCACCCCTAAACTTGGAAATTTAATTCAAGCTATCATACTCTTGTCCATTGTCCAAAGTACTTTTAATTGGTGAATTTTAGATGAAATTGCTCACATCCTTCATGCGGCCGTTAATACTTCTTAAGTTACTAACGACCGATTACAAAATGTGTTTGCGCATTATGGCGTAATTCCTCGTCTTGTAATACCTAAGGCTTTAGCAGTGACTCCCAAACCAGTTGGTCTAAGGCACTAGGTGATAAAGCACCCTCGCTATATATTTTTTATTTTACGCAACCTCAAGTAATTATAAAACCAGTGTTCATTTTTTTATATCTCTTTATTCACACTTATAATTTAATTTTCCTTCATACTAAGGATTTGAGACAAGAGCATTTCAAGGTATCTTCTACTATTCCAAGTTTCAAAGTGCGTGTTTGTGCAAGTTGTAGGGTATATATTTTCAGAATTTGGACTTAAGGTTCGGAATTATTTTTCAGACTTATATTTCAATAAAAATTTCAATACTCTTCCCTTATTTTGACTTAGCCCAAGAAGTGAACTCAAAATTTGCCTATTTCTAAGTAAATTAGAAGGACATATATTTTCTACCGTTAAATTTTAAGAAAGGTTATTTTTAGGGTTTTTAATTTACTAAGTTTAGGATCTAGTTTTTTTCTTTTAGCTAGTTAACCGTCTTGTCAAACTTAAGTCAATTATGGCCAAAATTGAATTTTTCAATTTTTATAAAAAATATTTTAAAATTTCCAATTTTTATGGGTTTTAAAATAAGTATGCAAATGCAAAAATATACATATGAATGCGAAGGAAGAAAGCTTACCGAGCACACCCCCAAACTTAAACTTGACAGTGTCCTCACTATCAGGCTACACCAAGAGGGTCAAAATTGTCGGCACTCTCCTGTTTGGTTTTTTTTTTCTCTTTTTTTTATTATTATTAACAGAAAAAGAAAACAAAATATATATACAAAAAGTTTCCTCCCAAACTTAAGTGAAACAGTGTTTCCACTGTTGAAGCATTCAGAGTTAGGGAGGAGAAAAACACAGTATCAAGCTATACAAGGCCTTACACAGCCCAAAAGTTAGCACCAACCATTCAAAAAATTTATCGTTATAATGGTGTGGTTGGTGAAAGAATGGAGTGTAGAGAAAAGAAATGGGAAGCACACGAGACCGTATGGGAAGAAAGGTGGAATATGGTCTCGGTATATTAGGAGAAGAATGGCGGAAGAGAGAAAGAAGTGTAGTACGAACTTGAGGGTGTAAATTGAGTGAATAAATTAGCACAAATTTGATAACCGATGTGTTAAAAGCGATTGTGCTAATCTATCAACCCGTCGAGAAATGGGGTCAAATCCCTCAAGATTCGTGAGGAAACATGGGTACGTTGAACTTGGTAAACCAGACATTGAAAATGACAGTGTAACGGTTTCTTGCAAGGTCGGTATGAGAATGGAGGGAAGTGATTGAGGAAGGGTAACAGGTAAATATTCAGGAGGGTGTGCGCAGTCAATGAAAGGGATAGAATGAATTGGAAAATTCGACTCCTCAAGTAAAACTGCTTCATCCTCAATAATTTCCTCAATACTCTCCATACAATTCTCATCAAAATCAAGACGCATATGAAGTTCGGGAAAAACATTTAATGACTCGGGATGATAAATTGGAGAGAAAAATTCAGTCAAATCTGCGGGTTCATCATCCAAAGTATTCCCCGCGTCGATATCCTCAATTAAGTGAAAATCAATTTTCTTAGACGCCTCATCAAAAGCATGGATATTAATCAATTCAGGTTCTAGAGTGGAGGTGTGGAGTTCAAAAGGATTGGGTGTGGGTTCACTCGAAAGGGACCTTTCACAATCAGATAAATCAAACACTGCAAAGTTGCACAACTCATTAGATGTTTTATTTTCAACTGGTGAATCTTTTGGAACACTTGATAGACATTCAAAACCGGAGTTATGGGATTCAATTGGGGATGGGTAGGTTTGATTTGAAAGTGTGTACAGCTCACTCTCACCACTCAAATTCTCAATCTGTCCAACCGCCTCATCATACATTGGAAAATTTGGAGCTGGTTGGAAACTAGCTACCGGGTCACTAGGTTGTATAAGGGCGGCCATGGACGCATTCAAATCCTTAATCTGTTGTCTTGACGCTACCATAAAATCTTCCAACGACTGTTCCAGACTAGACATGGGTTGTGAAGGGGTTTCAGTAAAAGATTCAAAGTTGTTTGGATACTGAAAACTCCCAAATGGTTGTGTAGAAGTAATGTCTAGGGAAGGTACGAAAGTAGGGTAGGACTGGTAGGAATTGAATGGTTGGACAGGAGTAGGATCAACATTTGGATAAAAAGATGAATGGACTTGTTGATCCCAAGAACTGGAAGTGTTGAAAGGAGTGAAATATCGGTTACGAGATTGTTCAATATGTTCAGCAATAGACATGGATTTCGGAGTCACAACAGAACTCGAAAAAGGAGTATCATCGTAAAAAGATGGTGAAGGTTGAAATGGTTGATACAAAGTGGATTGCGGAGTCCAACTGTTTCTCCTAGACGCGTCTATTCGATCTTTCAAAGAAATTTTGGGCATGGAGGGTCGTCCGAAATTCGACCAAAACAATGCGCGTAGCAAGTAATGTCTGGTTGAGGGTACCAAAGTTCGGCAAAAGTTTTGTGAGGTGGGGTACCCATGATGTGAGAAAGGAGAAGAAAAAGAATGTGATGAATTTTTTTTATTTTTTATTTTTATAAAAGAAATTGTTTGTTTTTGGAGTTTTGAAAGCGTTTTTTTTTAGAAAGAGTTTTTGCAAAAATTTGTACGGACTACGGCACAATTTCAAACAATCACAATTTATACATGCACAATCAAGCCTAGAGCTAGGGTCTCCTAAGTCAACTAGACTGCTCCTAACTGTTCCAAAGGGCAAGTTGTGAGATTCTCAAATCGCCTCTTAACCGCCAATTGTGGCCAGGTAAGCACAAGTAAAGAAATGAGGGATCCGCTCACGAATCACCGTGAGACGGGCCTTTTAAAATTACCTTTCCCACTTGTCTAGCCTAGGCACCACAAAGTCAGGTTTAGATAAACGACCGATGCCTACAACCTTTCCTTTGTCCTAATGAGCACAACAGTCCTTATTGGCTGAGTCTAATATTTTTTAATTAACTTGAAGGTTGATGCAAAATGTTTTTTGTGATTTTTGGGGTCCTAGAAAGGGTAATGAAATCCCCACCCAATCTTGATTGGTGTTATAGCCCCTTAGAGTCCGTATTAATTATGCAAAGCAGTTAACACACCAAAAAATCTAAAACACTTGCAAAAAAAAAATATTTGGCGGCGCAAAGAATCCTGCACAAAAACAATTTATTTGAGAGGGAGAAGAATTTTGCGCAAAGAATCCTGCAGGAAAATTTTCAGTGGAGCTCAGGGTAGGAGAGGGGACAAAAATACTTACAGAAAATTTTGGGGTGCTGACGTCAGAAGTTGACCGCGGTTCCGCGGTCAAACGCTTGAATCCGCCGCGGTTCCGCGGTTGTTAAGTTGGTTTGGATCTCTAAAATTTTTCTGTTATCTGTTGTGATTCTCCTCTGTCTGTTCAGATCTTCTGTTGGTTGATTTGTTCACTGACTTTTTCCAGATCTGAATCAGTCCATCTTCTTTTCCTGCGCAGTTCACACAATACCTCTCAAAAAGAACAAGATGAAATTTTTTTATTTTTTTATTTTTCAGTTTTTATGATTTTTTTAATTTTTAATTAACCCGAAATTACAAAAAGAAAATAACTACCGTTATCCCCGGCAACAGCACCATTTGATTGATGGAGATTTCGCGTATGCGTGCGTTATGAAATCAAAGAATTAACCGCAATCAAAAACGGTGTCGCTTGGTAGCTAGCCGGTTGAGTACGGGTCGGTCCACAGGGAAAACGTGTATTTTCTAGTTGTTCTAACGAGTAAATTCCTATTTGTGGTAGGTTTTGATTTTCTATAAAAACTGAGGTTGAAATTGATTTGGATTAAAACCTTGCTAGGGTTAGGATTAAGTTAGTTTGGAAAGTCAATTATTCTCACCGCTTTCTTTGCCCTAATTAAGAACTTTAGGTGTTAAGGTAATAGCTAACAAAGGGGATTAGCATGACCGGGAAGAAACTAGATTTCTTCCCTTTGGTCCTTGTCCGTCCTTTCTTAACTTTTATCCCTAACCTCTATGGAAATCAACCACAACCGGTCTTAACTAGAGAATCACCACTATCTCGTGGGATAGGGTGTCGTGGTGAGCGGTATGTGGTTGTTTTGCATAGAGCTCTTATTTTAAAATATTGAACGGGCAAGAAAGGAGTGAGAGATTTTCATCTCTCAAACCTTCCCCAAACCTAACCCTAACAAGTGAGGAACTACTCACTCATTAGGGAATTAACAATAAAATTCATTTTTTTGATTTTCTTTTAATAACCTAATTAACTTGTGGAAAATAACTACGGCAGATAAAAATTGCAGAGAAATAAAATTGCAGATAAGAAATTCAAGATAAAAACTTACTTTTTATTGATGCACTCTTTGACGATTACAATGAATGGAAATTTTAAACTAGAGAAATAAAAAGAAGCATGCTCCAAAAAGAGCTGTAGGCTTCCTATTTATAGATAATAGAAACCCTAGGGTTTACATCTGATCCACATCTATAATTACAAAACTACCCTAAGAAAACCGGGTCAATGCACCGACTCCACCGACACGCGCCGACACGTGTACAGCACGGCCGCGGATCCGCGGCCATAAGCCTGGTTTGGCCGCGGTTCCGCGACCGTTTGATATGCTTTCTGGCTCATTTCTTCAGGGATGCTTTCTGTTGTTTTTTCCTTCTATTTTCTTCACTTGGTTTCTCAGAATGTCTTCTAGTTTCTTCCAGATTTTCACAGTGCAGAATGTTGTGGACTTTTACCGTTCGCTTCGTATTGAAGTCTTGAATCTTGTGCTGCCTTCGTGCTTTGTGAAATCGAACTGTTCATTGATCTTCATTCGTTCCTTAAACTGTAGGCCGCATCATAAAGATTCTTCTATTTGTTGGTAGTAGTCTCACTTTCGTAGCGTCTTTTCATCATTTTCACTGTATTGTTCTGAGAAGCTGTAACCTGCAACTATTTAGCAGACATGGATCAAAAGCACCTATTTATTTGCAATATGATTAAGAATGGGAAATATAATAATGCAAAATTCTGATATGAACAGCGCGCCGCCGACCACTTCATGAATCTCACGGAGGACGTAGTCGGCCTCGTGGGGGTCGACGCACCGGAGTAGGGGTTGAGTGAAGGATTTCTTATAGAGGTTCCTATTGCTCCAGACGAAATGGCGAGCTTTGGCTCGGAGACGGCGGACTTACCCTCGATCTTCTGGGAGTGTTCCTTCCCTCAGGAATTCCACGAGGGGCTTCCTCCAATCCCGGTCTTCTTCCCGGGCTATGTATACTTGAAGTGGTGTCGCCCCGTCTTCTACGCTGGACCGTGGCAAGGCCTCGAAGAGGATGTTCCTCTTGTTGTTGGCCGTATAAAATGAAGCCAACTTACTCAAGGCGTCGGCCTGGGCGTTTAGCTGTTTGGGGATCTGCTCCACCTGGACATCGTCGAAGTCTTTTCGTAATTTTCTCACCTCGGCCAGATACTTCACCATCAGAGGCTCCCGTGCCTCGAATCGGCAGGTCACTTGGCCAACAACTAAGGCGGAGTCGCTGCGGATCCAGATCATTTTCAGCCCCACTCGGAGGCTATCCGCGGTCCGACCAGCAAGGCCTCGTATTCCGCTGCGTTATTTGAGGCTTTGAACCCGAGCTTCAAAGAATACTCCATCTCCGTCTCGTTCGGGCCCCGAATGATGAGGCCGGCACCACAGCCTTCCTCGGTTGAGGACCCGTCGACGTAAAGGATCCAATCAAGGACGGAGTCGGGCTTTCCATCGACTGAAGGTTGAGCTCCGGGGGCCAGTGTGGATTCCGGCTCTTTACTGGGTATGGTGCACTCGACGATAAAATCGACCAGGGCTTGTGCCTTGATAGCCTGCCTCGGGCGGTATTTTATGTCGAACTGGGACAACTCCCACCTCCATTTCTCCAAATGACTAAAGGACTCGAGGGAGGCGAGGATAGCCCCTAAAGGCTGCTCGGTAAGAACGAGGATGGTGTGTGCCTGGAAATAGTGTTTTAGTTTCCTTGAGGCCGCGATGGGTGCCAAGACAATCTTCTCAATAGCTGGGTACCTCGTTTCCGCGTCCTTGAAGATATGGCTCACTTAATATACCGGCTTCTGGACTCCCTCGACCTCTCGGACGAGCACCGAACCTGCAGCTTGGTCGGACACCGCTAGATATAGCGATAGCTCGTCCCCTTCAACTGGTCGGGTGAGCATCGGGGGAGTCGCAAGGTGCCTCTTTAATTGCTCAAAGGCGGTCTGGCACTCCTCTGACCATTCGAATCTTGGTATCTTCCTTAGAGCTTTGAAGAACGGGAGGCACTTCTCCCCAGACCTTGACATGAAACGACTAAGAGCGGCTACCCGCCCTGTTAGCCGCATGATTTCGACGTTAGTCTTGGGCGCGGCCATGTTGGGGATGGCGCTGATTTTCTCTGGGTTAACTTTGATTCCACGGTGGGTGACCATGAAGCCGAGGAACTTTCCACTGGTGACCCCGAATGCGCACTTGGCGGGGTTCAGTTTCATCTTGTATTTACGGAGGACGTCGAAGGCCTCACCCAGATCCTTGGCGTGTTCATCCGACGAGATTTATTTGACGAGCATGTCGTCGATGTAAACCTCCATATTCCTGTCGATCTGTGGCTTGAACATCCGATTAACCAAGCGTTGGTACGTAGCCCCAACATTTTTGAGGCCGAAGGGCATCACCTTATAGCAGTATACCCCCGGTCCGTTGTGAATGCGGTGAGATCCTCGTCCGCCGGATTCATACAGATCTGGATGTAGCCGGATAAAGCATCCATGAAGCTAAGTAGCTCGTGTCCTGCCGAGCTGTCGACGAGATGATCTATCCAGGAGAGGGGATAGTTGCCTTTCGGGTAGGCCTTGTTGAGGTCAGTGAAGTCGACGCACATGCGCCACTTCCCGCTAGACTTTATAACCATGACTACATTCTCCAACCATTCCGAGTAAGGCACGTTCTGAATGAAGTTGGCGGCGAAGAGCCTGTCTATCTCGTCCTCGATCGCTTTTTGTTTGATCGGGGCGAAGCTTCGCTTTTTCTGCCTGATGGGCCGGACTGTAGGGTCCACCCCGAACTTATGTAATATGACTTTGGGGTCAATTCCGGGCATGTCGGCAGGCGCCCAGGCGAATACGTCTGAGTTATTTCTGAGGAAGTGGATCAGGTCGTCTCGGCGATTCCCCGTCAAGAGTGATCCGATCTGGATGGTTCGCTCCTTGTCCCCCTCCGCAAAGGGGACCTCAGTCAGTGGTTCCACTGGGGTTCCTCAGACCTCTTTTTGCTCGTCTCGAGTATCCAGGGAACCCGTGATATCATCCTCGCCCTCAATTTCATTGTTTGGCCGCTTAGACGTAGATGTTGCGGTGAAGCAAACATTTGCGGTTCGTTGGTCCCCGTAGGCCCGACCTATCCCGCCTTGGTCGAGCAGGAACTTTATTGCAAGGTGGTAGGTCGATATTTGGGCGCGGAGAGAGTTCAGTGTCGGGCGATCTAGGAGGACGTTGTAGGCCGATGGGATTCTCGCGACGATAAACTCCACAGGTACGGTGCGCGTACTTCCCTCTTCCCCGATGTTAAATTGGAGGGTGATTACCCCTTCCGCCAGGATGGAGTGGTTAGTGAACCCCGACAGGATGTGGGCGGTTGGACTTAGGTCCGACGGGGTGAGTCCCATACGCAGAAACAGTCATAAAAGAGAATGTCCGCCGAGCTTCCCGAGTCGACCAATATCCTCTGCACTTCGTAGCGGTGGACCCGGGCTGTGTTACCAGTGGGTCGTTGTGAGGCAGGGATATCCCGCGGAGGTCCTCGTCGGTAAATATGATCGGCTCGGCCGATTTAGCCTTCTTCCTTAGGTGGCTGCCAGTCCCCTCGATCGGTAAGGGGTGCCGCGTCTCGTCGGTCCCCGTCGTACCCCCTGCTGACACGACCATGATTTGGCCGATTATCAACTCGCCCGGAGGGGGATGGTGCTCTTGCTCACGGTCGGTCTGCCGCTTGTCTCGCAAGTACCTCGCTAGGTGCCCCGAGCGGATCAACTCCTCGACGTAGTCTCGGAGCTGCTTGCAGTTCTTGGTGGGGTAGCCCTGCGACCTGTGAAAGCGCAGTAGGGGCCCCGGGTATGCTTTGCCGCCCTATTCGAGACTGAGGGGAGTTTGAAGAACCTCTCGCTCTTAGCCTCCTCCAACAGTTCCGTCTGGGAGACGTTGAGCGGGGTGTACTCCTAAAACTTCGGGGAGTAGGGCTTTGGCCGCTCAATCTTCTTTTTCTCCTCCCTGGCCATTTTCTTATGATCGGCTTGCTCTGTCTGGAGCAGGTTGGCGTCCATCTCGGACTCAAGCTGGATCTCACGTTTGGTCCAGGCCTTTACATGGTTTTAGGTTGTGCAAATGCAAAACAGCGTAGCCACTTCTTGTGCCTAAGACCCGACCTAAGGGTCGTAATGACCGTCTTTCCCGGTGCTCTGGGACCTCAAGGAGGGTGCTGAAGAAGCGGGTGACGTATCCTTTGAAGGATTCTTTGTCCCCGCTCTTTATGGTGAAGAGATGATCAACGGTCCGCTTCTGCCGTCTGTTCCCGACGAAATGACCGAGGAATTGGGTGGCCGGCTCATCAAAGGTAGAGATTGAGCGTGGCATGAGTCCTCAGAACTAGTCTCGTCCAGAGCGGATGAGAGTGGCAGGGAAAGCACGGCATTGCGTGGCGTCGGAGTTGTCCTGGAAACCCATCCCAGCAGTGAACGCGTCCAAATGGTCTTTCGGGGCGGACTTCCCGTCGAAGAGGGAGACCTTTGGGGGCTTGTTCCGAGAGGAGACGTGGACAGCGAGTAGCTCTTTGGTGAAAGCCTTCGTGAGCGAGTCGGCGGCATATCTAGCCCCATCGCCCCAAGGACGTTTTTCCCGATGTATGCTCTCGATCTTCTTCTCGAGGGCGTCGAGTCGGTCGTAGTATCCCGATGATTCGGCAAACTCTGATTTATGGCCTCTGCTGCTGGAGACCTGCGCCTGGACACGGCCCCGGTTCCATTCGATGAGGTTCCTTAGGTCCCCTAGCAAGGTTGTCTTCGAGCTACCGTGGTGAGTCCCTTCCGCGCGACCCCGTAGAGGGAGAGGGTGCCGGTCATGCCTGGGTGCAGGCGAGCTGACCGACACCTCCTCGGGAGGGACAGGAGCGCGATGGGTCTCAGGGCGGGGTGCTCTGGCGAGAGACCTCGGTGTTGAGATGTGTGGCGCCCAGCGGGTCATTGAATTGGTCGCCACGGGGGATCTACGTCCGCCGGAGACAGCGAGGCGATGCTCGGTCGTGCCGACGTGGGCAGCGTCTTCTCTCCCTCTGTAGGGGTCCCGGTCCTGAGGTGGGGGAGCGGCGACCTGAGGAGTTTTCCCGGCCGTTTGGACACGGACTAGCGCATCCACGACGGACGCGAGCCGATCTATCCGAGCAGATAAGGCGTGAACGGCGTTCGGGGGAGGAGGGGATCCTCCCGCGTCTCTAT
This sequence comes from Agapanthus africanus, assembly GCA_030015575.1. Taxonomy (NCBI): domain Eukaryota; kingdom Viridiplantae; phylum Streptophyta; class Magnoliopsida; order Asparagales; family Amaryllidaceae; genus Agapanthus; species Agapanthus africanus. Next base: position 646,184,454 of record JASDDO010000014.1, on the reverse strand, counting down.
TGTGAAGGTGGTGACTGCTGGTGCTTGGATCATCGCAGTGATCACTCGCCATGAAGTTGAGATCGGAATGTGAACTTTCGTTGAGTGGAACCAGCGTTTCCCACAGACGGCGCCAACTGATGGATCTCTGGATCTCCTTCAGATGTTACCTTCCGTTGATCTGTAGTGAGTGGAGACGAGCGGCTGAGATTGAATTGGGAGGTTGCCTCCTGAAGCGTGTGGATCCCAATGGGCTTGAAGTGGTTGAAGTCGGGCTACCTGCAAGGAAGTCCCGGGGTGGTTGTGCCACCGAGGACCCTCCGACGATCAAGTTAGACGGGTTAAATGGGCAGAGTAGCGGCCTCTTGGGGTAAAATTGCCTTTCCTGAGTCGTCTGAGAGAGGGGTTTATATAGTGGTAGCCATGGGCTGGCGGGCGCGAGATTCATGCCGGCCATTACGCCCCTGGTGTTACGCCCGCGTGAAAGGCGGGATTCCCTGCTGATGACGAGGTACACTCATTAATGAAGGAACGCGATGGCGTGGAACGCGGGATCGTGGGCGGCGGGTATCTCGCGTCTGGCGCGATTCGCGGAGCCGTGGCAGAGACGCCTGCGATCAGTGTTGTGGATCGGTCGATGAGACCGAGGAAGCTAAGCTCGGCGGGAGGCTCGGGAATGAGCGGAGGGCCGAGCGAGCATGGTTCTGTGATAGCTCGGAGACGAGCTAGGGGGCTAAGGGAACCCAGCGTGTGGGAAGGCTCGGAGACGAGCCGGCGGTTGTTTGTAAGGCGAGCATGGGAGTGGTCTAGGAGGCCACCGAAGGTCGGATACATCCTTAGGCGAGGGCCCAGGGCATGCTTCCAATGTACCGTTCTTGATCCTTTCTCGCAGGCTTTGGGACACGTCACCTGCCACGTGTCATGATCTGGGGAAACCCCGGTATCGAGTATCATCACTCTTATTTCTGCGTTTGATTTCTTATTTATTCTTGCATATTGTTTACTTGTGATCTTTTGTTGTTAATTGTGTGGTGTTGATTGCATGATTTGGTTGTTTGTGGCGAGCATTGTTCTGTGCATTGGCTTCTCCATTCCAGCAAATGCCCTCAAAATCAGCTCAAAATCAGCACATAAGGCATTTTACCGCAATAAAAATAGTCTAAGGTTATTTTAGTGGAAAATAATGATAGTTAAGGGTATTTTAGTGTAATTTACCCTGAGCTTAAAATATACTGACAGGCTTTTAACAGAAGCAATGGTTGAGGTATTTGCACTCCCAGACAATTCGGGCTCGAAATTAATTTGGACTCTTGCCATTTTGGGGAGACAAAACTCTGTGAGGGGACCTGCAGTTATTTGTTTTTCATTTGCAACATCTGATGTTTTATAAAAAATTTTAAGAGAATTTTTTGTTTGTTGATTTTGCTTCTATCTTGTGTGTGTGATTTTTAAGCAAGGAGAGAGTGACATCTTTTGGCTGTGTCCCCTCTTTGGTGCCTAGTTGGCAGCTCTGTGTGTTACAGGGAATTAAGTGGGTGTTTTCACTTGGATCAATATGTTCCAAAAATATGATGATATCAGAGCAATTTGCATTCAATTCGCATCGGGCGTTTTCAAATACCGATTAATTAAATTGATTCATAATTTTATGTGAAAGCTCAGGTTTTCTTCTCAAAGCCTCCGATTTGCGGAGAAGTTTCAAAATAAAAAATATATTTCCTCAACCCTCGTCGGAATTTCGGAGTTTTGATGCTGCGGCGGTGACATTTACCGTGTTACATATTATCAATTCAAGAGACGTATTAGCTATATATGTAGATTGTGCTCCTTGCAAAAGAAGGAAAAGAAAAGGAACGGTTGTTTGTTAGAATTAACAGATTCGCAGTCTTCAAAAGAGAGACGCAGATGTCAAGTTTGGTGATTGAGCCATGGTTTTATTTTCGCTGGAGCCAACAGAAAAAATGGTGAAAATGTGTATAAAATTTTAGATTAAATCCCCGAATAGTCGGTCATCTAACAGCGGCAAATACAAACTGTATCGAGCATAGTAAAACATGTTAGCTGGATGTGACCGAAGCGGTTATTGCATCCAAGGAGATGCAGGCCTCCAAGGCTTGCATCATGGCATCGAATCGATCGGCTCTCAATCTATCCTATTGCTGCATGTACGGCATGAAGGGCTTAGGCTATTTGCAAATAGATCATCGATATAATAAAGTGTGGGCCCCACTGGGGGTCTGCTGTTGGGGTGGGAGGGCTGGGCCCACCAGAGGTGCTAAACCCACTTAATTTGGTGTTGGAGGGGGACACGAAGTTTGAATGGTTGCGGAAGCATAAAAAGGATGATTAGATATAAACCCCATTGTGTGTGTGTGTGTGTGTGTGTGTGTGTGTGTGAGAGAGAGAGACCCACTTAATTTTGAGCTTTGTATTGATCATGAGTTGTTGCCTGCCATTGATTCCTAAATGGGCTCCATGCATTTTATGCTTCAATTGGGAGGATGGGGCTTTTGATGGGATGAAAGTGCTCTTAAACTGAGCTCAAGTGCCATGAGTTCATTGTATCTTTAGGGGAACAGGCACCTGAGGCCAAGCTAGGGAAAGTGTGCTCAGATAATTTATTATCAACATTATTTTGATTAAAGGCTTAATTCAAAATATAAATAAAAAACAAAAAACTTTTTAGCAAAAGTACGAGAAACTCTCAAACAGTTGCAAAATTACGAGAAACCCCAATGGTATGCTGTTTTGAGCTATTCATTGCTGACGCGGCACCTGATTTTTTAGGGTTTCTCGTAGTTTTTGAAAGTTATTTTGGTAGTTTCTTTTGTATTTTGAAATCTTTAGGGGTTTCTTATATTTCAGCTAAAAGGTTTGGATTAATTGGAATTAAGCCTTGATTATATATATATATATACATATATATATATATATATATGAGAATGATTTAGGAAAGCTGCCATAGGAGGGAATTTCCCCCTATGGCGTCGAAACACTTTCGGTTCAGCATCAGGAAAAGAAAGTGGGATCTAAGAAGCTAACTGGCTTGAAAACGACGCACTCTTAATAACGCATCCTCCATCTTGTTTTCCGACGATCGAAATGCGTCATCTTTATCGTTATCATCTAAGATATGGGTACACCAAATTTCATAGTTTTGAGCTAAAATACGAGAAACTCTCAAACAGTTGCAAAATTATGAGAAACCCCAATCGTATGCTGTTTTGAGCTATTTATTGCTGACGCGGCACCTGGTTTTTGAGGGTTTCTCATAGTTTTTGAAAAAAAAATTGGTAGTTTCTTTTGTATTTTGAAATCTTTAGGGGTTTCTTCTGTTTTAGCTAAAAGGTTTGGATTAATCGGAATTAAGCCTTCATTTTATATATATATATATATATATATATATATATATATATATATATATATATATCATCTTTTCCCTTAATCCATTCTTTTATGTAAAATACAAGCATACGTGCTGCATAGCATCTCGATATGTTTGTCATATCGATTGCACGATCTGATTGTTAATTGGATAAAGAAACATATAAACTCATGTGACTTAAAAAAATTCTCATTAGAAGGGCATGATGAAGAAATTTAGGCTTAGTTTCAACTCAGAATCAATAAATTGTTTTTTGGCCGGCTGTTTCTTATAACTATATAATCAGCATGCACACACCATGCTGATGACTTGGGGGAAAAACCGAAACAAACACATATGGAGAGAGATATGTAAAGATTGTCTCTATGTTTATACACCAATTTCTCGATCCATCAATCATGTCCGTATTTTTTAAGGTGGATATACCAGACAACAGGAAGATAGCCAAACATGTTTATCAATCGTGACATTATACGGAAGGTGCCATCAACATGCTTTTCCACAAATTTTCTCCCTTTAAGGTACCATGACCAATATATTGATCGTTCGAATCACCATACTACAAGATCCCAAACGCTTTTGAAAGCATTCTTCCGCATCGGATACATGAGCTCAAGCAATTCAAAGTCTACCGTTCCACTCTCCTTTGTTCTTCCCCCAGAACATTCAATACAACAAAATAGTCGATGGGAAGTAGAGGATGGAGTAGGAAGTAGTTATTTTAATGGAACAAAATGCATTTTGTATCTATGAAAACCAAGGATTTGTAAGGATTTTGCACTGTTTGGATTCTCGAATACTAACCAAACACAAAATCAGCTAATCCAGATATTTTCAATTGTACTATTTAGGAATCCAGATTTCACGATGCAGTAACCTAACGGCCCCTAAAGGAGGCAAGAGATAATCCATCAATAATGTTACATCAACCTTTTCTTTTCTAGACTAGAGAACCAATCATCATAACCTCAGCCTTATTGCTAGCCAACAAAAACAAAAGCCATCCAAACATTAGCCAAGTAGCCGACTAGTCTCATCATGACAAGGAAACGGAGCAGGGCCTATAGCCTAAATTAAGTCGAAAGGCAGTTTTTTGGGTTTCCTAAAGTGGATGGGCCTTTGGAATGAATGGATGGGTCCAGAAATGGTGACGTTTGGTTGGCTGGAAGGAGGCACAATTAAGCTAAGGTCCCTAACAATTTAGGAGGTGTGATGGAATCCAAATGGAAAGAGTAAAGGTGACTTTTAAATAGAAGGAAAGGAAGAAATGGCATGCTAGCATTTATATCAATTTACATGAAGAAAACTTTAGAAAGGTGTAGGGAAAAATAAAATAAAAATGAGAGGGTAACACCACATTGCTCTCTCCTTAAAATGGGGAAAAGAATACAAGGTCCAATGGTTGATGGTTTACACTAAAGAATCGAAGCTAATTGATGAAACATGACGAAGAACGTATGCAGACTGCGGTGAAAACACGAACAATACGGTAAAGCGTAGACTCATAAGTAGATTTCACCATTTATAGTCCTTTTCTTCTGTGCAAGTACCTTGTTGGAACCTCAAAATAGAGTGTCTTGTAATGCTTGTGGCAATCCCTGCTTTGAAATATTGTATCCATAGCTGTATTCCATGATTAGAAATCAATGGCAAGCTATGACTTACCTTAAAACCTGATTACGGTTTCTTGAATCTCTAAAATTCAAATAAAGTCAAAATAAGAACGCAAAAATGTTATAAAGTTTTGATATATATTGTCTTCTTTACTCGTAATGGAAAAATACAGGGGGTAATCATATTGAATTCGATATTATAATTCACAGGATGACATGTGGCCCGGTAAATTCTCGATGGAAAATGTTGTGTGTTGATGCAGGCTGCTTAGATGACCGAGATAGTGGGAAAAACATGACAGAATATATATTCACGGCTGAAGAAACAACAGTCAGTTGGGTTTTCCGGTTGCAGAAGATTGATGTGTTGTTAATGACAAAGGCCGGATATGTGGCTATCACGGAAGCCGGTAAAGAGATGATATGGTTATGAGGGCCACTCGAAGAATTGGGTAAGAAATAGGATTTGAATATCCCGTGGAGCGATGGTTAAAGTGCGATACGCTTGTTCAAGAACGCCGCATATCGCTCTAAGACAAAGCACATCAAGGCAATACGATTTTATACGCATAGCGTTCGAAGATGGTGAGTGCACATTGAAGAAGATCGCGGAAGAGAAGAATCCTGTAGATATATTCACTAAGATTGTAATTAGAGACAAGCTGGATCTCTGTTGCAGGTTAATGAACCTCTCCGAGAAGATTTGAACAGGAAAGAGCAGATAGCGGAATTGTGTGAAGTCTATTAGTTTTTTGGAAGTCAAGGCGGAAGAATCTCCAAGCGGGTGAATATTAGAATTGTAGAGAATCTTCCTTAGATGTCTGAACAAGAAGGTCCAGACGTCTAACCTTGCACGAAGTATCGGGCAAAGTCAAACATCTGCAGCCAAAAGTGGAAGACGTCTGACGAAGAGTTGAAACAAAATCCAGAGTGTCAACCGACGTCTGACTAAGGAGCGGCATGCGTCTGCCCAATATTTGTAGCCAATACAGAGAGACGACAGACGTCTGAAGAAGTCATCGTCAGACGTCTGCGGGCAGATTTTTCATGCGAATAGAATACTTACCATATACTATTTAATCCTAATTTAAATGGGATTAGGCTAGGCTATAAGTAAGGTTAACTTGTATAGAGAGAGGGTATCGGCCAAGAGAGGTTAGAGAGATTCGAAAGAAATCTACCAGGATTTGCTCTTGGTGTATCTTGACTAAAAGATTAATAGAAGTTTTCCAGATTTCGCTCTACCGGGGGCTAGTCATACGGTGGGCGAACTTCGTTGACGAATATCGTGTCTCTCTGTGGTTTGATTCTTCTTATTCTTGCACTGTTTTATTTTTCGTTGTATATTGCGTATTGCGTGGTTGGCGGCCTAGCATAGTTCATTGTGTACCTTCTCCCTTCCCCTTCCCCACACCATCCAAACTCCAGCTTGAGAACTTCACAGATACGGATGAATCAGATGAATCGACTAACCCCATTTTCGTATTTTGAGCTGGCTCCGTATCCGTATATGGTCTTTACAAATACGGATGGTTGTTTTTCATTTTCGATGACCGCTTCAATCCGTATCCACATCCACCAATAGCAATCGGATACGGATATGGTAATACCTATATGTGTTCCTTTTCCGATGCTAATAACAATAATTTTTTGGTTTTTTTTAGTATATTTTTCCAATATTCACATCATATATGTATCCACATATACGAATAGAAATTTCCATTTTCGATAACTATCAGTTCATATTCGAATCCATCTAGGACATCATATCCGATCCGTTTGATAGGTTAAAATGCAACTAGCACAACAAAAGAGCAACAGAACAAAATCATGGAGAATGTATTCTCAGAAGTCACAGCATGGGCCGTGGTGGGCTTCAAAAATTTTCGTTGGGCTTGAATCCAGTTAAAGGCCTTCCATTTTAAAACCAAGCGATTAAATCCTCTTGCGGCTTTGGATATTTCGATTTTTTATGTGTTTTGGTCTGGGTTGAAATATCCCTGATGGAGGTCCTTTTCGGGTCTCCGTCAGATATTGTCTTCCGTCGATCTCCCGGCGGATTTTAGGTGATCTCCTGTTGCGTGTGGGTGTCAATGGGTTTTGAGGAGATTGGTGGTTTTGAGGAGTTTGTACCGAGTACCTGCAAGGAAGTCCCGGGGTGGTTTGGTACCACCGAGGACCCTCCGACGATCAAGTTAGTGCAAGATCCGAGCAGAGAAACGGCTAAGTGGGGGTGAAAAAGGCTTACTTGACCCCTCTGTGATTGGGGTTTATATAATGGCGGCAGCACGCAGTAGCAGGCGCGAGAATCTCGCCGGCAGTTACGCTCCCGACGTTACGCCCGCGTAATAAGCGGATCGCCCGTTAATGAGGAACGTGATGGCGTGGAACGTGGGATGTTGCTGGCGGAGAATCTGCGCATGGTGAGATTTGCGGGGCGGCGGTTACGTTTGTGAGCGGTGGAGTTGGTCAGTCGAAGGACCGAGGAAGATGGCCTCGGCTGGGGAGCTCGGGAACGAGCGGGAGGGCCGAGGTATCTTGGTCTTGTGGTAGCTCGGGGGCGAGCTGAGAGGCCGAGGAGGCCAATTTGCAGGGGGCTCTGAGGTGAGCCAGCTTGTGCTTGCAGATCGGGTACAGGGGGGCCTGGCCAGCCCCCGTGGACCCTTTCTTGCATGCTCTGGGACACGTCATTTGCCACGTGTCATGATCTGGGAGATTGCCGATATCGAGCATCATCATTAGCCCCCACTCTCGTTCCAATCTATTTTGTGGGTCGGGTCGAGAGTGGACTGCTCGGTTCTCTCTGTGCGGCTTGGCGCTGGTAATTTCTTGTGGTGGATTGTCCAGGGACGACACGGCGTTCTTGTTGTCGCGCGTCAAGTATGAGTTTATTCGGCGGGTCTTGGATCCGTGTCTTTGTAGGGTAGGAAGTTACCCGCTGGGGATGCGCCGAGCAGAAAGGGACTCAGCGGCCTCGCGAAGAGGGCTTCAGATCTTCAGCGTCTGGTGGGCAGGAGGATGCCCGTTGGGGATGCGCCGAGCAGGAAAGAACTCTGCGGCCTCACGATGAGGGCTTGAGATCCTCAGCGTCTGATGGGCAGGGGGATGCCCGCTGGGATGCGCCGAGCAGGAAGGAACTCGACGGCCTCGCGGTGAGGGCTTCAGATCCTTAGCGTTTGATGGGCAGGAGGATGCCCGTTGGAGATGCGCCGAGCAGGAAGGAACTCAGCGGCCTCACGATGAGGGGTTGAGATCCTCAGCGTCCGATGGGCAGGGGGATGCCCGCTGGGATGCGCCGAGCAGGAGGGAACTCGGCGGCCTCACGATGAGGGGTTGAGATCCTCAGCGTCTGATGGGTAGGAGATGCCCGCTGGGATGCGCCGAGCAGGAGGTGACTCGGCGGCCTCACGGCGAGGGCTTGAGATCCTCAGCATCTGATGGGCAGGAGAATGCCCGTTGGAAATGCGCCGAGCCGAAAGGAACTCGGCGGCCTCACGATGAGGGCTTAAGATTCTGAGCGTCTGGTGGGCAGAGGGACGCCCGCTGGTATGCGCCGAGCAGGAGGGAACTCGGCTGCCTCGCGGTGAGGGCTTCAGATCCTCAGCGTCTGATGAGCAAGAGGATGCCCGCTGGGGATGTGCCGACAGGGTAGCTGCTCGGTGGCCTCTTGGGGAGGGCTTTGATTCCTGTCGGTTGTGGTAGGAAGCCACCAACCGGGGATAGCCAAGCAAGGGTTGGGCTCGGCTGCCTCCGGGAGGACTTTGATCCTTAGCGTTGGAGGGGCCGTAAGAAGCCTACTAAGGATAACCGGGCAGTGAAGCTGCGCGGTTACCTCTTGGTGAGGGCTTTGATCTCTGGCGTCTTAGGTAGGCAACTACCAGCCTGGGATGACCGAGCAGGGTAGCCGCTAGGATGCCTCTTGTGAGGGCCCCGATCCCTGGCGTCATGGGTAGGGAGCTACCAGCCGGATGACCGAGCAGGGTAGCTACTCGGTTGTCTCTTGCGAGGGCTTTGATCTCTGGCGTCTTGGGTAGGAAACTACCAGCCTGGGATGACCGAGCAGGGTAGCCGCTCGGATGCCTCTTGCGAGGGCTTCGATCCCTGGTGTCATGGGTAGGGAGCTACCAGCCGGAGATGACCGAGCAGGGTAGCTGCTCGGTTGCCTCTTGCGAGGGCTTTGATCCTTCAGGACAGGGACCGAGCAGGGTTACTGCCCAGTGCCTCTTGGTGAGGACTTTGAGCCCTATCGGTTGTGGTAGGAAGATACCAGCCGGGGATAGCCAAGCAAGGACTCGACTGCCTCTGGGAGGACTTTGGTCCTTAGCGTGGGAGGGGCTATAAGAAGCCTACCAAGAACCCTTGGCCGAGCAGGGTTACTACCCGGTGCCTCTTGGCGAGGACTTTTTTCCTGAAGGATAGCCGAACGAGGGACCCTCGGGATCGACTGCCTCTGGGAGGGCTTTTGATCCCTGTCGGTCGTGGTAAGAAGTTACCAGCCGGGGATAGCCGAGCAGGGTAGCTGCTGAGCTGCCTCTAAGGAGGACTTGGACCCTTAGCGTTGGAGGGGCCGTATGTGGCCATGCTAAGGATATCCGGGCAGTGAAACTGCGCGGTTGCCTCTTGGCGAGGGCTTTGATCCATGGCGTTGCGAGTAGGAAAGCTACCGGCCAGGGATAGCCGAGCAGGGAAGCCGCTCGGCTGCCTCTAAGAAGGACTTTGATCCTTAGCGTTGGAGGGGTCGTAGGAGGCCTGCTAAGGATAACCGGGCAGTGAAGCTGCGCGGTTGACTCTTAGCGAGGGTTTTGATCCTTGGCGTTGTGAGTAGGGAAGCTACCGGCCAGGGATAGCTGAGCAGAGAAACCGCTCGGCTGCCTCTAAGGAGGACTTTGATCCTTAGCGTTGGAGGGGTTGTAAGAAGCCTGCTAAGGATAGCCGGGCAGTGAAGCTGCGCGGTTGCCTCTTGGCGAGGGATTTGATCCCTAGCGTTGCGAGTAGGGAAGCTACCGGCTAGGGATAGCAGAGCGAGGAAGCCGCTCTGCTGCCTCTAAGGAGGACTTTGATCCTTAGCGTTGGAGGGGCTGTAAGAAGCCTGCTAAGGATAGCCGGGCAGTGAAGCTGCGCGGTTGCCCTTTGGCGAGGGCTTTGATTCCTGGCGTTGCGAGTAGGGAAGCTACCGGCCAGGGAAAGCAGAGCGGGGAAGCCGCTTGGCTGCCTCTAAGGAGGACTTTGACCCTTAGCGTTGGAAGGGCCGTACGAAGCCTGCTAAGGATAGCATCCAAATGGTCTTTCGGATCGGTTTTCCCGTCGAACAGAGAGACCTTCGGGGGCTCGTTACGTGAGGAGACGTGAACAGCGAGCAGTCTCTCGGTAAATGGTTTGGTGAGCGAGTCGGCGGCGTACTTAACCCCGTCGCCCGTGAGGTGACCTTCTCGGCGTATGCCCGCGATCTTCTTCTCGAGGGCGTCGAGTCGGCCGTGGTACCCCGAGGATTCAGCATCTTGTGATCCCTGGCCTCTGTTGCGGGAGATCTGCGTCTGTGCGCGGCCTCGGTTCCTCTTGATGAGGTTCCTCAGATCCCCGGGCGAGGTGGCCCTCGGACCACAGTGGCGAGCCCCTACTGTGCGACCCCGTCGAGGGAGGGGTGTCGGTCATGCCCGGGGACAGGCGAGGTGACCGACATCTCCTCAGGGGGGTGAGGGGCGTGAGGAGGCTCGAGGCGGGGCGCTCTGGCGGCGGATCTTGGTGTGGAGTCGTGGGGCGCCCAGCGGGCCTCAGGGAGTATCGGCCCGTGAGATCTGTGGCCATGGGACGTAGCCTGCCCGTGGTCAGCCGTGCCGACGAGGGCAGAGTCTTCTGGAGGCGGAGGAGCGGCGATCTGGGGCCCTGGCCCGGCCGATTGGACGCGGATGAGCGCCTCCACGATGGACTGTAGTCGGTCTATTCGTCCGGCGAGGGCGTTGATGACGGTCGTCGGAGGAGGTTCACCCGCGCCTCCGGTGAGGGGGAGGCGGCGGCTGGTACCTGGATCTTCAGGGTGATCGCATGCCATGTGGATGGAGATCGGAAGGCCAACTTTGTTTTTTTGTGGAGTTTAGTTTTCCACAGGCGCCGCCGGCTGATGGAGGTCCTTTTCGGGTCTCTGTCGGATGTTGTCCCCCGTCGATCTCCCGGCGGATTTTGGAGGTGATCTCCTATTGTGTGTGGGTCTCAATAGGTTTTAAGTAGATTGGTGGTTTTGAGGAGTTTGCACAGAGTACCTGTAAGGAAGTCCCGGGATGGTTTGGTACCACCGAGGACCCTCCAACGATCAAGTTAGTGCAAGATCCGAGCAGAGTAACGGCTAAGTGGGGTGAAAAAAGCTCACTTGACCCCTCTGTGATGGGGGTTTATATAGTGGCGGCAGCACGCAGTAGCAGGCGCGAGAATCTCGCCAGCAGTTACGCTCCCGACGTCACGCCCGCGTAATAAGTGGATCGCCCGTTAATGGGAAACATGATGGCGTGGAACGTGGGATGTTGCTGGCGGAGAATCTGCGCATGGCGAGATTTGCGGAGTGGCGGTTACGTCTGTGAGCGGTGGAGTTGGTCTGTCGGAGGACCGAGGAAGATGGCCTCGGCTGGGGAGCTCGGGAACGAGCGGGGGGGCCGGGGTATCTTGGCCTGTGGTAGCTCGGGGGCGAGCTGAGAGGCCGAGGAGGCCAATTTGTAGGGGGCTCTGAGGTGAGCCAGCTTGTGCTTGCAGGTCGGGTACAGGGGTGGCCTGGTCGGCCCCTGTGGGCCCTTTCTTGCATGCTCTGGGACACGTCATCTACCATGTCTCATGATCCGGGAGATCGTCGATATCGAGCATCATCAATCCCAAAATAAATAAAAACTCAAGTTGCAATCTAATTTCACTCGTCATCGAAGCTGGAAAACTTTATTATAAATGTTCAAGGCGTAAATGGTAATGTGATTTCATAGGAGATGGTTGGCTCCTAAGTAAATAGACTAATAAAACGCATTTTATAGTTTCTCTAGGAAAAAAAGAATGAAATGCTTTTGTTTAATCATTTCAGTTTTCACATTATGTTATCCGTGTGAAAGTGGAAATATTTAGGATTTTTTGCATTGCCGTGTCTATTTTTGTCACTTTCACTTTCAAACTGATGGAGGTCCTTTTTAGATCTTCTTCAGATGTTGTCTTCCGTCGATCTCCCGGTGGACTCTGGAGGGGATCCCCTGTTGTGTGTGGGTCTCAATGGGTGTAGAGGAAGATTGGTGATTGGAGGAGTTTGACGCCGAGTACCTGCAAAGAAGTCCCGGGTGGTTGGATACCACCGAGGACCCTCCGACGATCAAGTTAGCACTAGATCCGAGCAGTGTAACGACCAAGTGGAGTAAAAATGGCTTACCTGACCCTTCTGTGATGGGGGTTTATATAGTGGTGGAGGCATGCAGCAGCAGGCGCGAAAATCTCGCCAGCAGTTATGCTCCCGACGTCACGCCCGCGTAAAGAGCGTATCGCCCATAAATGGGGATCGTGGAGGCGTGGAATGTGGGTTGTTGCTGGCGGAGAATCCGCGCATGGCGAGATTCACGGAGCTGCGGTTACGCCTATGAGTGGCGGAACTGGTCGGAGGGCCGAGGAAGACAGCCTCGTCAAAGGGGCTCGAGGACGAGCGAGAAGGCCGAGGAGACTTGGTCTGGCGGCAGCTCGGGGCGAGCCGAGGAGGCCAATAGGTGGGGAGCCCCGAGGAGGGCTAGCTTGCGCTGGCTGGAGGGGTACAGGGATGGCATGGCCTGCCTTTGTGGGCCCTTTCTTCAGGGCTCTGGGACGTGTCGTTCGCCACGTGCCCTGATCTTGAGGGTCATCAATATTGAGCATTATCATTAGCCCCCCACTCTTGTCCCGACTAGCTATCGGGTCGGGTCAGGAGTGGATCGCCGGGCCGCCCGGGGTAAGCTCCCTCCTAAGGTTTCATCGGGACACGTCCCCGGGCCGTGAGCTGTCTTTTCCGCTAGCGAATCAGGGTGAGATCTCTGCATTTAAGGAGGGTGCGCCGGTTCGTGTATCTTGTCTTCGAAGTGGCGGTCCACGTGTCGAGCGTCGGTTGGTTGACGTGACGTGCGCAGACCTGCGACGCCTGAAACGGCGCGGTCCAATGTGGGAACGACAGGTGGAGCAATCTGAGCCGTTTGGACGCGAGGAGGCGTTTCGGCGGGAGACGAAGGGCACCGTTGGATGAGGTTGCTCATGGCGATAAATAGGGGTGGGGCCTGCTCCATGGCCCCTAAACCTTCATCTCACCTTTCTTCTAAGTTTTGCTGCTCGGCGCTCCTCCTTTTTGGGGATACATGGTTCGTTCTCACCTTTTGGGTCTCTCGTCCCAGAGGGAGGCCCGCGACGCGGGCGCGCCCCTGACTGGCCGAGGTTCTGCGTCGAATGTTCTGCCAGCGGCAGGGTCTTCCGCTCCGTTGGCAGCCCCTGGGGTTTTTTCCGGCGGCGGTCAGAGGCGCATGCGGTCATCCGAGCCCCAGACGGGAGATGGAGGAGGGGGCGAGGACGGGGTCCCCCTTAAGAGGAAAAGGACAGTCTCTCGTGCATCGCCGTCAATGGTTCCTGAAGGGATCCCCATGCAGGAGGGAGAGGCCGTCTTCATGGTTTCGTACGGGCTATCTGTCGCTGCCGGCTTGCTCGCTGGGATGGAAGAGTCGGCGGGTGGGAGACTTCCGTGCGGTGCCCTAAGGGCCTAAATGGAGGCCATAGCCCAGGGGGGGTCCAGGTACGAGCCCCTTCACGCGTTGTCTTTGGCCTTCCTTCTTTGGCTCGAGTGACTTCTGGTTTCTTACCCGCTTCCTGTCAGGTCCTTCAACACTGCGCCATCGCCGCTCGTATGGAAGCCGAGGGGGCGTTCCACGCGCCGAGCCCGGTAGAGGCATTCCCTTCGGAGGTCAAGGCCCTGCGGCGTGACCTGCGCTTGGAGAGGGCCAGGGCCGATGTTCTGGCAGCCCGTGCGGAGTCTGCGGAGCTTGCCAATTCAGCGAATCAGGGCGTCCGCCGTCGCCTGAGTGCATCTCTCCTGGTTGCTGAGAGGAAGCTGGCGGATCTGGCTGATCGCTTCGCGGCCATGGAGAAGGAGAGAGATGCCAGCCGGAGGGATGCCGAGGTGGCGCTTCTGTCGGCTCAGGCCACTGAGGCCCGGGCCAGGAAAGCCGTGGCCGATTACAAGGTGTTAAAGCAGTTTTACGTCGAGCTCGGTGAGTATTCTGCTGTCGCGTGGAATAAGACTCTGGATGCCGTGAAGGAGCAGCTTCCCGATTTTGCCGATGGCGAGCTCCATGCTCAAGTCCCGCTCCCAGTGGCAAGGCCTCCGGCCGACAACGATGGGGGGAATGAGGCGCGCCCTTGGTGGAAAAACCTTTGGTGGTGAAACCCCCAGTGACGAGGGAAGCGAGACGCGTGGGGGGAGGGGGTTTGCCACTTGGGCCTTTTTTGATATTTCCTTGCCCCCCTTTTGTAAGCCTCCGGGCAGTTTGTAAGGCTGGGGAGCCCGAAGTACCTTTTGTATAGACTGTGCGTTTGATAATAAAACTTCTTCTTTGGTTTCATCGGTCCACACTTTATCTTCTGTTTGTGCTGCTGGGCTTTCATGTCAGGTCGGACACCTGTTCAGCGATCGTTCGTCGGGTTGACTTCGATCACTTGCCAAGCGTCACCGAGGATGGACGGAAGCTGCCCCGTTGCCCTTAGGTGAGGGCTTCTGCTTTCTGGCGTTGTGGGTAGGCAACTACCAGCTTGGGAGTGCCTCTTGCGAGGGCTTCGATCCCTGGTGTCACGGGTAAGGAGCTACCAGCCGGGGATAGCCGAGCAAGGGCTCGACTGCCTCTGGGAGGACTTTCTGATCCTGGGCGTTGCGGTAGGGAAGCTACTCGCCGGGACCGACCGGGCAGGAACGACCGGGCAGTGAGGTCTTGCGGTTGCCTCTTACGAGGGCTTTGATCCTTCAGGACGGTGGCCGAGCAGGGTTACTGTCCAGTGCCTCTTGGCGAGGGCTTTGATCCCTGTCGGTCATGGTAAGATGCTACCAGCCGGGGATAGCCGAGCAAGGACTCAACTGCCTCTAGGAGGACTTTGGTCCTTGGCGCGGGAAGGGCTGTAGAATCCTACCAAGGACCCTTGGCCCGGCAGGGTTACAGCCCGGTGGCTCTTGGCGAGGGCTTTTGTCCTGAAGGATAGCCGAGCGAGGGATCCTCGGGCTCGACTGTCTCTGGGAGGGCTTTCTGATCCCCGGCGTTGCGGCAGGGTAGCTGCCCGCTGGGGATAGCCGAGCGACCGTCGGGCTCGACTGCCTCTGGGAGGGCTTTCTGATCCCTGACGTTGCGGTAGGAAAGCTACCCGCCAGGGATAACCGAGCAGGGTAGCTTCCAGGTTGCCTCTAAGGAGGACTTTTTGGTCCTTAGCGTCAGGGGGCTGTAGGAAGCCTACTAAGGATAACCGGGCAGTGGGCTGCGCGGCCGCCTCTTGGCGAGGGCTTTGGATTGTAAAGACGAAACTCTACTCGGGATGGTTCGACGTTTCTTTATTCGTATGGACATGATTTTCAGAGAACGTTTTACATCATCTTTGTGAAAGGAAAAAAGAGGGGGGGTACACACTCGCTGGCCTTGACCTCACCGGTATAGCTTGAGCTTCTCGGCGTTGTAAGGCCGCGGAAGCTCTCGTCCACCCGTGTCTTGTAGGCGGTAGGCTCCGCCGGGGAGCGCCTCAGAGACGAGGAAGGGACCATCCCACTTTGGGGAGAACTTGTGAAGCCTGCCTTGGTCAATGAACTTGTTGCGCCGTAGGACCAGATCCCCGGTCTTGAAGGAGCGGTGTTTGACCCGAGCGTTGTAGTATCGGGCCGTTTGTTGTTGATAAGCGGCAACTCTGATCTGAGTCCGGTCTCTCTTCTCCAACAAGATGTCCAGGTTGGTCCGTAGCGCCGAGGTGTTTGTGTCATCGTCGAAGTGCTCGACCCGGTGACTGGGTAGCCCGATCTCCGTTGGGACCATCGCTTCGGCCCCGTAGCAGAGGCTGAAGGGGGTCTCCCCGGTGGGAGACTTTTTTGACGTGCGCAGGGCCCATAAGACCCGGGGTAGTTCTTCGACCCAACTGCCTTGTCGCCCTTCTAGGCGGGTCTGGAGACCTCGGAGGACGTCTCGGTTAGCGACCTCGGTCTGCCCGTTGCATTGGGGATGCGCGCCCGCGGCGAACTTCATGAGGATATGGTATTCTTTGCAGAAGTCCTTCACTTTTTCGTTCTCGAAGTTCGTCCCGTGGTCGGTGATGATACACCTCGGGATGCCAAAACGGAGTATCAGGTTGTTTTGCAGGAACTTGATGGTTATAGCGGCGTCCGGTTTCCTGATGGGGATGGCCTCAATCCACTTGGTGAAGTAGTCCACCGCGACGAGGACGTATTTGTGCCCGCCTGTTCTGGTAGGGAGCTGGCCGATCATATCCAATCCCCACTGGGCGAACGACCATGGGGATGTTAGGGCAGTCAGCTCGGTAGCCGGAAGGCGGGGAATGCTGCCGTGGAGCTGGCAGCTCTTGCACCTCCTGACTAGCTTCAGGGCGTCCTCGTGCATAGTGGGCCAGTAGTACCCTTGGAGTAACGCCTTTTGGATCAAGGTTCGAGCCCCCTGGTGTGCACCACCCGCCCCTTCATGGATTTCCTGAAGGACGTAGTTGGCTTCGTGGGGGTCGACGCACCGGAGCAGGGGCTGAGTGAAGGCCTTCTGGTAGAGGTTCTTGTTGCTCCAGACGAAGTGGCGGGCTTTAGCCCGGAGACGACGGGCGGCTGCCCGGTCTTCTGGGAGCGTGCCGTCCTTCAGGAACTCCACGAGGGGCTTCCTCCAATCCTGGTCGCTCTCCTGCGCCGCGTACACGTGGAGTGTCGTCGCTCTGTCCCCCACGCTGGGTTGAGGCAAGATTTCAAAGAGGATAGACCGCTTATTGTTGGTCGAGTATGACGAAGCCAGCTTGCTCAGGGCGTCTGCTTGGGCATTCAGTTGCCTGGGTATTTGTTCTACCTGGACTTCGTCAAAGTTTCTTCGGAGTTTCCTCACTTCGTCTAAGTACCTCATCATCAGAGGCTCCCGAGCTTCGAAGGGCCGGTCACTTGACCGACATCAAGGGCAGAGTCGCTGCGGATTCGAATTATCTTCAGTCCCAGCCCGACGGCCATGCGCAGTCTGGCCAGGAGGGCCTCATACTCTGCCGCGTTGTTCGAGGCTTTGAAATCGAGCCTCAAAGAATACTCAATCTCTGCTTCGGTCGGGCCCCGGATAATGAGGCCGGCACCGCAGCCTTCCTCGGTAGAAGACCCATTGACGTAGATGACCCACTTCGGAACCGCGCCATGCCCTTCCGCGACGGGACACTGGGTTGCGAGGGGCGGCGTGGACTCCGGCTTCTTGCTAGGGATGGTGCATTCAACGATGAAATCGGCCAGAGCCTGCGCCTTGATGGCTTGCCTCGGGCGATACCTTATGTCGAACTGAGATAGCTCCCACCTCTATTTTTCTAAGCGGCCCGAGGATTCCAGTGATGCTAGGATAGCCCCAAACGGGCGCTCGGTGAGGACAACGATGGTGTGTGCTTGGAAGTAGTGCCGCAGCTTCCGCGAGGCTACCACGAGGGCTAAGACAATCTTCTCTATGGCGGGGTACCTCATTTCCGCGTCCTTAAACACGTGGCTCACATAGTACACCGGCTTCTGCGCTCCCTTGGCCTCCCGGACGAGCACCGAGCCTGCTGCTTGGTCGGATACCGCCAGATACAGCGACAGCTCGTCTTCTTCCACTGGCCTGGTGAGCAGTGGAGGCGTTGCGAGGTGCTTCTTCAATTGGTCAAAGGCGGCTTGGCACTCCTCCGACCACTCGAACCTCGGGATTTTCCTCAGTGCCTTAAAGAATGGAAAGCACTTCTCCCCCGACCTAGGCACGAAACGGCTCAGAGCGGCGACTCGCCCCGTGAGCCGCATGATCTCGACGTTGGTCTTAGGTACGACCATGTTGAGGATAGCGTCGATCTTCTCCGGGTTAGCCTCAATTCCATTGTGAGTGACCATGAACCCGAGGAACTTTCCCCCGGTGACTCTGAATGGGCACTTAGCGGGGTTTAGCTTCATGTTGAACTTGCGGAGCACCTCGAAAGCCTCGCCTAGGTCCTTGGCATAGTCGGCCGACGAGATGGATTTGACGAGCATGTCGTCAACGTAGACTTCCATATTCCTGTCGATCTGTGGCTTGAACATGCGGTTGACCAACCTTTGGTACGTGGCCCCGGCGTTCTTGAGGCCGAAGGGCATCACCTTGTAGCAATACACCCCCCGGTCCGTTGTGAATGCGGTCAGATCTTCATCTTCAGGATTCATACGGATTTGGTTGTAGCCGGAGAAAGCATCCATGAAGCTCAACAGCTCGTAGCCGGCCGAGCTGTCGACGAGCTGGTCTATGCGGGGGAGCGGAAAGTTGTCCTTGAGGCAGGCCTTATTGAGGTCGGTGAAACCGACGCACATACTCCACTTCCCGCTTGACTTCTTGACCAGAACTACGTTTGCCAGCCACTCCGAGTAGGGCACATTTCTGATGAAGTTGGCGGCGAGGAGCCGATCAATCTCCTCTTCTATATCCTTCTGTTTGACCGGGGCAAAGCTTCTTTTCTTCTGTCTGACGGGTCGGGCCGCAGGATCAACCCCGAGCTTGTGCGAGATGATTTTGGGATCGATCCCAGGCATGTCAGCAGGCGCCCAGGCGAAGACGTCGGAGTTGCTTCTAAGGAATCTGATCAGGCCATCTCGCTGAGTCCCCGTCATGAGCGATTCGACCTGGACGGTTTTTCCCCGGTCTCCTTCTGTTAGGGGTACCTCGGTCAAAGGTTCGACCGGTGCCCCACGGACCTCCTTCCACTCATCTCGGGTGTCCAGGGAACCTTTGATGTCGTCACATGCCTCGGCGTCGTCGGCCGGCTGCCCGGGCGAAGACGTTTCGGTAAGGCCTATCTTCGCGACCCGCTGGCTCCCGTAAGCCCGACCTATCGCGCCCTGATCGAGAGGCAACTTTATCGCCAGGTGGTAGGTCAATATCTGGGTCTGGAGGGAGTTCAGCGTCGGGCGGTCGAAGAGGACGTTGTAGGACGATGGGACTTTCGCTACGATGAAGTCCACAGGAAACGTGCGCGTGCGGCCGGGCTTCCCGATCGTGAACTGCAGGGTGACCACCCCTTGCGCCGGGACGGAGTGGTTGGTGAACCCCTAGAGGACGTGGGAGGTCGGTTTCAGGTTTGCTGGGGCGAGCCCCATACGCAGGAAGCGGTCGTGGAAGAGGATATCCGCCGAGCTGCCCGAATCGACGAGTATCCGGTGGACCTCGTGTTCCCCTCCGAACGGCGGCGCACAAGACTGCGATGTCCTGACGCTGAGATTCGGGGCAGATGCTATTTGGTTTTATCCGTCTACCTCTCCGAAGATGCCAAGTTGATTTATGGCACCGTGTATCGGAGGTTTAGACGGATGCGGCCGATGTAGCAGACTTCGTCAGATTCCCCCTCGCATGAGGGGTTTTTGATTGTGGGGACGCTCTTCCCTGCAGGCGCAAGCCCCTGCAGTTAATTACGCTACCGCATTGCGGTAACAACTTTCTCCTTCTCCAGAATTTCACTTCGTGTCGTGTGTGTTTATTTTGTTTGTGGTCGCCCGTGGATTGTATACGGAGACTGAGTAATACCGTCGCCCGTAAGACGTGGATTAGTCCAAATCCGTATTTACTTAGATTTTGGTTTGGTGTTTATAGTTTAAGGATGCATTAGTCGCGTTGCGGCTAAGATCAACTTAAACGTTCGTTAAGGATACGATAGTCCTGTTTGAGACTAAGATCAACTTAACGTGATCGTTTAGATCCGACAAAAGAGCGTTTGGGCTCTATTGTTCCAGTTTGGGAGATTCATAGTCCAATTTGGGACTAAAGTCTGTTTGGAGGATACGTTAGCCATTTTTGAGGCTAAGATCGACTCAAACGTTTGTTAAGGATACGTTAGTCCAGTTTGAGACTAAGATCAACTTAACGGGATCGTTTAGATCCGACAAAAGAGCATTTGGGCTCTATTGTTCCAGTTTAGGGACATAGTGGTCCGTAGCATTTATGGCCGTCGGGACCCGTCACCTCTCTGACGTCGTTGAAGAATTACAACGATAGGTGTCAGAGGAGTTCAGAGATGTACCCTTGAACCAGAGTTGATTTGGGGTTTTATCATTCATTTAAATGTCTAAGGATGCGTTAGCCGTGTTTGGGGCTAAGATCAACTTAAACGGGACCGTTTAGATCCGGCAAAAGAGCATTTGGAAGCTCTATTGTTCCAGTTTAGGGACGTAGTGGTCCACTTTCCAGTTTAGGGACGGGGTGGTCCATCGCCAGTTTAGGGACGTGGTGGTCCATATTCCAGTTTAGGGACGTCTCGGTCCGATATTAGTTTAGGGACGTCTCGGTCCGATATTTCCGATATTAGATTAGGGACGTCTCGGTCCAATATTAGTTTAGGGACGTTTCGGTCCACGAGTTTAAGGACCCCGCAGTCCATATTTGACGTATGTGGTCGTCGGGACCCGTCACCTCTCTGACGTCGTTGAATGATTACAGCGACATGTGTCAGAGGAGATCGGAGATGTACCCTCGAACCGGATATAAATTGATTTGAGAGAGAGAGAGAGAGAGCAATTGTGCTCAGTCAATTTAATTTGAGGACTTACGGCCATGATTGGGCTAAGTCCAGTTCAGAATATTCAACACTTTTATTTGTTTTTTGGCCTATTAGGCCTGTGCTAGGGCTTGGCCCATTTTTAATAATGCATAGCATTAAATCTTGGTCTTTGTTGGACCTTTATTTAGGCTATGTCCCTTTTAAGATAATGCATTGCATTATTTATTATTTTGTTTGGGCTCTGCCCATTTATAAGTGATGCAGAGCATCAATTTTGTTTGGGCTCTGCCCTCTATAAATGATGCAGAGCATCAATTTCATTTGGGCCCTCCCTTTTATTGCTCTGCAATTTAATTTGGGCCTGGCCCTTCAAGCAATGCATTGCATTGAGAATCTTCAAGAAACAGAAGTGCAGAGCACTTTTTAATCCTTTGATCTAAAGAAAAACAAGTTTTTTCTTCTTTTCTTGTTTTTCCTTATTTCAGAGAACCAAGGGTTCATAACAAGTGCAAGGCACTACTTTTTTTTTATATTTTATTTACTTATTTATTTATTTATTGAAGATCCATGATCTTGTTCTTAGATCAATGATCTGTTCCCAAGAGAATTTTCTCTTTTAAAGGTTTTACCTTTTTTTTGTTCTTCTAGAATTCTCAAGAGTTCTCTTTCTCTCCTTTTTCTTTTAGCAAGATGTTCCCTCTCTTGAAATGAGGTCTGGGGTCCTTTTTATAGTGCTCACAAATTAGTTAAATTTGTTAAAGAGATCTTTCTCTGAGTGATTTGGGGAATTTTCTCCACCGTTGGATCTTTGATCCAAAGGCCCCTGCTTTACAGAAGAAAATCTTCTTGTTTTAAAAAGAACAGAAAAGATTTATTCTGTTTTGCGCAACTCCTCCAGCGCGTGACACGTGTCGCGCAGTGCGGCACTTGCGCAATTGTGCTTGCGCAACTGCGCAGACACGTGTCACGCAACGCAGCAGCGACTGCGCAACTGCGCAGACACGTGTCGCGCCGTGCGGCACTTGCGCAATTGTGCTTGCGCAACTGCGCAGACACGTGTCGCGCAGAGCAGCGCTTGCGCAGCAGCGACTGCGCAACTGCGCAGACACGTGTCGCGCCGTGCAGCGCTTGCGCAAATGTGCCTGCGCAACTGCGCAGACACGTGTCGCGCAGCGCAGCGCTTGCGCAACAGCGTTTGCGCAACTGCGCAGACACGTGTCGCGCAATGCAGCGCTTGCGCAATCTGAACGTTGCATACTTTTATTTTTTAAGAGAGCCTTGCTCTGATTGGACACAATGCCTCGGGCGTTGCATTGACGTATCAACTTCTGACACGCACGCGTTGCGCGCAATGCTCGGAATTTGAAGCGTCGCTTCCAAAATTTGAATTTTCAAAATTCAAACAGAGCCTTGCTCTGATTGAGGGAACAAATGCCCCCCCACTGTTGCGCTCACATGGCGCGCACGTGAGTGCAGCGATGGCGAGATCCTGACCGCCGGATCAAAGGGGTCAGGTGAAAAGGCGCAGGCGCCTATAAATAGGACCCTTGGTCCTTGGTAATTCTTTACTATTTTCAAGAATTTGAATTTCAGAGCCTTGCTCTTGCTTAAGAACTTCCAGAGCCTTGCTCTTGTGATTTCCCCAAGAACTTCAAAGTTCCAGTCTTAGAATCACTCTAGGTAAAATTAATTGAATTAAATTAATTTAAATTAAATTTAATTAACAGAGCCTTGCTCTTATAGATCTCTGATCTAAAGAAAAACCCCTTTGGGGTTTCTTCAACAGAGCCTTGCTCTCAAACATTTACAGATTTACAGAGATCTGATCCATGGGTTTTAACCCATGAACAGAGCATTGCTCTTAGATCAAATGTAGATCTTTTTAGATTTGAGAAACGGAGAAAATTTTTGTTTTATAAGTTTTCATGGATTTTTCAAGATTCCAAAACTCTAATTCTTCTAGATAAAATTGATGGATCTTTCCACCATTACCATAGAGCTATGCTCTTTTATGGAATCTTGTTCCCCTGAGACCAGAGTTTGACAAATGTCACTCTGTGACAGAGCTTTGCTCTGAAAGAGAATATTTCTCATTGTCTCTAGGGATTTCCCATCAGTGAGGATATTCTTTTGGGGACCTTTTCATTAATTGACAGTCTCATCTAATGATGGGGTTGTCTTATTAAATGATGTACCGTCATCCAGATTTTGTGTGTCCCCCTTTTTGTCCCCTACCCATTACATCACAGTGTGGAGTAAGATTTCAAAATGCCAAGTGTCAGAACGCTAACGGTTATTTTTGTCTTTCTACAGGAAACATGTCCGGCGACTTGTCTTTCCCCTTTGTTCGCTCGGAAGGAGGGTTCCCCCATTCGCCGGTGGACCGGGTGGTGTTCGCTCTCATTAAAGATCATGACCCTGAGTGCAAAAAGCTCCACCTGTGGGGAAGGTGGTACAGCCAGATCATCCAAGGCCGTCGCAGCTTCAGTTCCGCCTCGCCGTCTGAGCCTACAGTCCCGATCCCCTATGCAGACGAACCCCCGGTGAAGTATGCCGTGGAGGTTAAAAACTGGAATTCTGATGACCTCCTCCAGCCTGCGATCGGTGCATCCCTGTGCAGCAGCCGCCGGCAATAGATATTCTGGGGAGGCGAATCTGTCAGGGTGAAGCACGCCCTTGGGGACAGGCTTACAATATTGGACTGATCCCGCGACCCCCGGCCGGATATTTGCAATGGGCCCGGTACATCTTATCGGCGAAAAGGACTCATCTAACGAGGATTGGTTTATATTCAGCCATCTACGTTTCGCTTTTCGAGTATCCCTCTCCTCCAACGTGGTGGGTCAAGGCCTTTATTGAACAATGGAATATCCCCACTCACACTTTCCTGATGACGGATAGGGAAGTCTCTATCTCCTTGGAAGAATTCGCTGAAATTTCGGGTCTACCAATGAGGGGAGAGCACTACGAAGAGCTGCTTCCTCCTGATGAGTACGTCTTTGCCACCAAGCAGCTGGTGTTTGACTTAACTCCGGAAAATGCCATTCAGCATCAGTATCCGGGCTTGGTGAAGGTGTTGGAGATCTATGAGGAACTCCATTTGGGATTGGACGAGCGGGGCGTCTGTTAGTTATATGTATGCCCTAGAGGCTATTACTGTACATTGGATGTATATTGTAGTGGATGCTGGGACATATATAGGTAGGACTTTCTTGCTCGACATGATAGTACGCTATCTGGTTACTCTTTATCTTAACGTGTATACTTTCCGTCTCTCTGTTACATGTTGATAAAGCCCTTAGGATGTGTACTCGACTTCCAGGACTGTGATGCAGATCATACTAGTGGGGGCCTGGATAGTCCATGAGTACATCCTTGAAATGTTCCTAGTCGAGGGAATATCGAGACGGGGCATCGATATTCCAGAGTAGACTAGCGTATATCTTCTCGACCCATGCGATGGGCGATGGATGATCCCATATCCATTGGTGTTTGACATCAGAGATGGTATACGGGTGCTCAGTGGAGACTGGGTACACTGAACGGACTCGCCGAGAACTCCCAGATGGTATTATACCTCACGTCAGATGGCAGTTCTCTGGTGACACTGGTACAGCTTAGTCTGTTGACCCGAGATCGTCATAGAGTCTTGTGTGTCTCCCACTGTGCTTTGATTTCCACCCTACCACGGCTCTACTGAGTTGTGCAAACAGGTGGTTTTTGGGTACAGTCCCGATTCACATGGAGGCAATGAGCGATAGGAGGGGATTCGTCTCTCCCGGTATTGGGGGTTGATGTTGTGCTATGATCGACTGGCCATAACAGGAAATCCCTGTCCAGGGTTGCAGTGATATACTGGTAAGAGTTATCAGTAGTTTCACGAATGTTATGGGCCTTACGTCAGCATGACTTATCGAGCTATTGGGGTCTGACGTTTACCACCCCTAGGCGAGATATGCGGCATATCAGACGAACAGACCGGACTATACGGTAAGTGTTACTGGTTGGATTCACAGGAGTGTGAGCGGGCTTGCTCGTCGATCTTCTGATAGCTCAATACCCGGGTGGCCGTTACGTTTAGCAGACCGCTTGCGGCTTGTGGGTGTTTGATATGATCATCATCTGCTGCCGGCGTATTGACGAGTCTCTAGAGTCCTACACAGAGGTTTGCTGGTTCAAGCGAAACGAAATAGGAGCGCATATGAGATATGTGCGGGACCGAGAATAATGCGTGTATGTGATACCGTATTTCATTCTCGCGATGTATGTATCGAATGGTTGTATGCGATATAACCTAGTTATCGAATCAAGAATTGATTCGATAATCCGATACATAGGATTCTAGTCGGTTATATGCGATATGACCGGATCATTGAATCAAGTGTTGATTTAATGATTTAATGTATAATTATATATATTTGATATATTACTTTGCATTAACTAGTATTGGTTCACTTTAAATGGATTTTCTCACTTGATTTGCACAAGTTGTATATGCGATATACTTTTGTGCACAAGATTGTATCATGTTTGATGATACATGCAAGCTTGGGTTTGTGTAAAGAATTGACCATGGTTATATGAATGGTTAGTGTTTCTTTTATTTACTTATTCATTTATCTATTTATTTTTAAAAGGTAAAGAAAACAAAATGGTTTCTTATGGATGCTTCAAGCATCTTTGACCTAATGACCATTTTGTCTTCATCTCCTAAACCTAACCATTCTACTAACCTTAGTTGATTCTCTACACTAAACCATGGTTGTTGACATGATAAGTATCATATTGTTTTTATTTTAAATAAGACTTATCATAATTCTTTATCATCTTCTTCTTCATCTTCAACTTGAAGAAAGCTTGCACCATCAATGGCAACTAGCCAAAATGAGTGAGAAATCCAAATCTAAAGCCTACCCACTTCCTATTTCTTCATCCTCTACCTCTTGCCAAGTTGTATAGGGTGTTTACTTCACAAGTTCTCAAGGCTTGGTGAAGTTGGAGCTTGTTCTTGTGATGCCTCGACGTAGATCATCTTCGGCATCGAACCGACGATCAAGCCCGCCCATTCTTCGATGATGCCAATGCTAGAGTCATGAGTTCGATTTGGACAGCGGAGGGAGATCATCGCGGAGCTTAGGAAGTGGTGGACCGGATCTACAAAGGTTGTAGTCACTTTTCTTTAGCTATATTTCCGTTTACTTGCTTGCTTTGCCTATACTTCTAGCCAACGATCCGTTCTAGGTTTTCTCGGCACCGTAATTTTTAGAAATTGGCATGTTTGTTCACTTGCAAGACTTCATTAGAGTGCTTAGGAACCCTTCAGCATCAGCTTCGCAGATTTTATTGCTCGCTTTATTCGCCCGGAGTTCCTATCAGAGCAGGGCGAGAAGTTCGCTCAGCTTGCTGACCCTTTTGGTTTCGGCTTGGACCGCCGACCTATATCGGAAAATGACCAGCGGGATTTTTATCTCCCCGGCATTGCCAACGTCCCTTTCTCAGAGATCGCCGTTCCTGGCATGGACGAGGAGACCTTTTTTATAGGGTTCTTGGGTTTATGGTTATGCAGTTTCGCGCTTCCCACGCACCCACGCCTCATGCGGCCCTCCGTCTTTTACCCGGCGCATCGAATGGTGGCTGGTTTGCAGTTATCGGTAGGGATCGCCGGGCTGGCTTACCTCTATAATGGACTTAGCGTAGCGGCGGACGCTAGTGAGCCTGGAGTACAGCCTGCCAACTTCCCGATGCACTATTTCACTTCTTGGATGGAGATGCACGTGCAAGGGGTGTTTGGTGCCCATAAGACTCCTCCGTTCTTTGAGAAATGCAGACTTCCGAGAATCATGCGTTTGGTCGGGGCTTCAATTGTGGTTGCATCCCCGCGGGATTCTAGAGGACTGCTCTTGCGTCCACATCTGGTCGGAGCGAAGATTTCTTTTGTGGATAAGGTCATCACCATAGGCTCAGAGACCACTAAGTCAGTGGTGCCACTACGTGATGATTTTAAGGACGGGGCTTCTGTACTGAAGGCTCGGGAAATCCTCCACCTCTACTCCATTCGGCCGGGCTATCTAGTGTTTAGGCAGAATGAGACAGCTTTGTTTATGAGGTACAACCCACACCGATTTGCCCGGCAATCGAGTTACAACCAAGGGATCCCGATGGAAGCTTTTCTGGAAACACCCGTGGCCAACCAAGAGGGGATAAGGAACGCGATGCATCATTTCATACGGCTTAATAGAGGTTCCTATTTCTTTATCAGTGAACCTAGCTGTGCCCCTAAGATACTCCATTCATATGTAGCCTGGTATGCGCATGCTATGGGCCCAATCATCTTAACGGAGAAGCGTATGCTGGTTGACCGTAGGGGTGCGCCTCCCTGTGGTGATCGCAAGTCTCCCTTGCAGCCAAGGCTCCAGGTCATTCTCCCGATAAAAGATGCCGGAGTTGATCGACCACGCGTGTTGAGCCCCCCGCGTGGATTGCCACTGCCTGCTACGGTGGATGTACCATCGGCGCCCCATGCTCCCGCGAAGGCGGCTAATGTAGTATCGCCAGAGTCTGGCGTAGGAGCAGATATTGGGACCCGCCGCCCTAAAATAACTGCCAAGCGCAAATCTATTCCGGGTGGATCTAAAGCTGGCGGACAGAAGAAGAAAAAGTCCGCCCTTTCCCTTGATGCGATCCTTAGCCTAGAGCCTGCGGCTCCTCTCAACGAAGGCATAAGTGAATATGGCAGCAATGAGGGCTTCTTGGTAGATCCTGCAGACACTAATTTGGCTGCCGCCATTGCAGCTTCAGAGCGATCGGCGAGGCTCGAAGCGATGTTAAGTAAACTCGCTGAGTCAGGTAATCATCAGCCACTTTCTTCGTCATTTTATTGCACTTTTTATTATTATCTTTAACTAATATTCGCCCGATTTTCAACAGGTGTCTCTTCCGAAGAGGCTATTGCTGCCTCTTTGAAAACCTTCCAAGAAGAGGAGGAGAAGCGCGCTCTAGCAGGCGTTGGTATGTCCCACCCCTTTCTCTTTTATAAGGAAAGTTTGTCATCTTTTCTGATGGTCAACCTAACCTTCTTTCGTTTCTTTGCAGGGGTTATATCAGTTGATGCGGGGATCCTTCCTGAGCCTGTTACTGAAGTCCCGGTCTCGTCGAGGCTGCTGGAGGGACCTCGACTTGACAAGACGACGAGGGATGCCCTGAAAAATCTGGAGGCATCCCTATTCACGGACGAGAACGCCTCAATTAGAGAAGCCCTAGTGGCATCCGTCTCAACGGCTCGGGAGAAGCGGAAGCGGCTGAGACGCGAAGCGAAGGCGCGCCGAGCTTCTTTGGCCACGGGAGCGGGCCCTAGCACTATTCCTCGCGCTGACACTCCTTCTAAAGAGGCCCCTGTCGCCCTATCTACTGCTTATAGGCAAGCGGCGCGCGCGGCCCGAAGTGCAAACGATAAATCTTCTTCAGGTAGCATTTCTTTCAGAGCCTTGTTGTAAGAATTATAAAGCCATTGGCTCATATGCATTCCATCTTCTAGGGCCTAGTCCGACTGAGGGGGAGGCGGAGACCGTTGAACCCGAGCCTACGGTGAGGCGCGTCGTTGGGGCCACGGAACCCGAAGCAGAGGTTGGGGGATCTGCAGCCGAGAGGGTCATGGATGTCGACCCTGAAGTGGCGGCAGATGAAATGATCGTCATAAGAGAGCCGAGGGTAATGATAGGTGAGGCGTTTGAGGCTGGAGACCTCGCGGCGACGGTGGACGAGACAACCGTGACCGCAGGACCCGAAGGAGTAGCGGGTGAGGTGGCCACGATTCCTGAGGACGAGCCAGCTGCTCTTTCTCAGGAATCTGGCAATGCTCCAATCATAGCCCTCCCCGTCTATATTCCCCCGCCTTCTCCAGGGCTTGCGAGTGCAACAACGGTTCCCATTGAGTCGGGTGACGAGGCCACGGGCGGTGGCCTGATGTCAATGGGGGAAGGAATTGCCTCAGTCTCGGCTGGCAGTTTGTCGGGTAAATTTCGACTTACTATCATTTTCTCTCTTCTTTTTTTATCTTGCAATCTTTTCTAACAAGTTTGCTTCTGTTTTTAATGCAGGTGCGGCCAGTGCCGATGCTCCACTGCTTGAAGGAGCACCATCAACTACTGCTTTGGCGGTGGTCACTTCCCCGCCTTCCCTTGTGCCATCGCGGATGTTGGAAGGTATGGATTTGCGACTCACAAGTTAATCTTTTAAACGTGTAGCTTATGGACTAACGTCATACCACTGTGTCCTTTCAGGAGTGCTCTTTGATCATCTATACCAAGTGTTGCTCCCACACTTCTCCTTCCCGTCCGAACTCGCTTCTCCCTCTAGTGGTGCCGGTGAGTACATTTTCATTTTGATGTCTTTGTTTACTCCCTTTTTTTAGCAATGGGATGATTTCTGACTTTTCCTCTTCCTTATTGCAGTGCCACAAATCGAAGGAGGGGACGCAAGACTTGCCACGCCACCGGCCCTTCCGGTTTTGCCGTCCGTTGCAGCTGGTACAGTATATTCCTCCCCCTTTTTATATGACCCTTCAACATCTTTTCGAATCATTGTTTAACCATGTTTCATTTTGCAGCTATTGTTCCAGCTCCGATCCCACTTGAGTCTCGTGTTCTTTCACCAGCGGGCCCTTTCTTGAAACGTCCATCTTCAAAAGGTGCCGTGATGAGTTTGGGCATGCTGAGCGGGTATATCGAAGAGCTTAACATGGACGCTCTCCCTTCTGCCGTGGATTTCGCAATGGAGGTTAACCCGATGTTGGCGGCGCTCGTAAACTTTCACAATGAAGGCGTCATCGAATCTTGGGTTAACCACTGCAGAGAGATTGAGGCCTGCTTGTATCGGTTGGAGACGACGCGCCCTTCTCTCGAAGTTCTGGCCATGAGCACCGAATGGACAGCCTGGCTCGAGCAAAGCGCTTCTTATCTCCTCCATTTGGAGCAGGAAGCAGCCTTACGGTTGAAGGAGCGTCGGGAATCTTCAAGCGCAACCGCTCGTCTGCGCGCTGAAGTTAGGACGAATGCTGCTGAAGTGAAAGTCGTCTTTGAATGCCTTGTGCAGCGTATCTCTAATGGGCTAGCACTGAGGCGGAAGCTTGATGCCGCTGAGCATAATGCTCGAGGCCAAGAAGCAGCTCAGCAGGTTGTTGGGGAACAACTCGCATCCTTCATGCAACAGCGGGCTCAAGTAGAGGCCGAACTGGCGGTGGCAGTTGATCAGGAGAAGGCGTGGAAGGAAGTACGCGGGCAGTTGATAGAGCTGTTCAAGAAACTTCCTTCTCCCTGAATATCTTGTATCATTTACACATTTGTAATTTGTATATAATGTATAGACATTCCCTATTTTTTTTATACGATCCGCCTTGTATTTTGATTGAATTTATGAATAAAGGTACACATTCCTTCTTGCGATGTCTGGTACTATTTCTTTGCTTTCTCTCTTTTCATTACGATGTTTTCGATGAACTTGATTGGCGGATAACTTGACTTCTCCGAGAGATAGTGATGGCTTAGGCCGCAGGTTCAGATCTGCCGCCTAAGACTTTTCAACTCTATGAGCCGTGAGGGTCTCATAGAGACTTTTCTCCCTACGGATCGAGAGGATCTCGCAGGTGGATTTTCTCCTTGGGAATCGTAAGGATTCCTAAGTGTGTTTTCTCTTACAAGTCGTAAGGATCCTATAAGAGAATTTTTCCCTCTTACGAGTCGAGAGGACCCGTAAGCGGTTGTTTCCCTCCTTGTCGAAAATCGACTTCGGAGAGTGAGACCCGTGAATAGTATGCAAGAGACCATTTTGGATTGACTTGCAGGGCCCCATTGTTCAGGAAGCAAGTTTTTCAATCTTTGCTGCCCGAGACTTCATCTTGCAAGGTGGGATGAACCGGGAATTCTCCCGTGGAGACAGTGGTGGCTCTGCGAGTTGACGTAGGTCGGGAGGCTCTCGTCACGGAGTGTTTGTATCCGTGAGTCGAGGAATTTGCTAGGGATTATTTGCTTCCCAAGCGCCAAGGATTATTTGTTTCCTTGGGGTTTGAAACGAGTCGAGGGTTCTCACAGAGGCTCTAGTGGCTCTGCGAGTCAACGCGAATCAGAAGGCTCTCGTCAAGGAGTGTTTGTATCCGTGAGTCGAGGAGTTTGCTAGGGATTATTTGTTTCCCAAGCGCTAAGGATTATTTGTTTCCTTGGGGTTTGAAACGAGTCGAGGGTTCCCACAGAGGCTCTAGTGGCTCTGCGAGTCGACGCGAATCAGAAGGCTCTCGTCAAGGAGTGTTTGTATCCGTGAGTCGAGGAGTTTGCTAGGGATCATTTGTTTCCCAAGCGCCAAGGATTATTTGTTTCCTTGGGGTTTGAAACGAGTCGAGGGTTCCCACAGAGGCTCTGGTGGAGTCGACGCGAATCAGAAGGCTCTCGTCAAGGAGTGTTTGTATCCGTGAGTCGAGGAGTTTGCTAGGGATTATTTGTTTCCCAAGCGCCAAGGATTATTTGTTTCCTTGGGGTTTGAAACGAGTCGAGGGTTCCCACAGAGGCTCTGGTGGCTCTGCGAGTCGACGCGAATCAGAAGGCTCTCGTCAAGGAGTATTTATATCCGTGAGTCGAGGAGTTTTGCTGAAGTCACTGGCTTCTTCGGTTGAAATGAACCGTTAAGGTTTGGCTTCGTCGTCTGACGGAGTCCGCTGGGAAAGTATGGTTCCTTCTTTGTTTACGCCCTTGGATTGTATACAGGGATCGATGTGATCTTAACTGTAGGGCCAAAGTTTTATCATTTCTTCTTTTTATTTTATTTTATTTCCGCGATGCTCTATCAGTTCAGCATTTATATCGCGAAGGTCGCGACTGCCCAATCATTTCGGCTATTTTTCGCGGTGCCCAATCATTTCGGCTATTTATTTTATTTTTACTCGCCGCTTTTTATTGCGAGCTGTCCTATTATTTCGGCTATTTTGCATGCATACATTTTTACTTGCTGCTTTTTATTGCAAGTTGCCCTATCATTTCGGCCATTTCGTATGCATGTGCGGCCTATCGGCTTTTCGCCGTAACCCTGAAATTAGACACTGATTTCGGCATCAGCACCGCTACAACTGGGATATCGCCAGGAGCGAATCATCATTTGCCTCTGTCATTGTCGAACAAAGGAGGCTTAGCGACCAGGGTTAGGGTCCTGTCGGCTAAGGCTTTTGACCTTATGAGCCGTAAGGGTCTCACAAAGCTATTTCTCCCTACAAGTCGTGAGGATCTTATAGGTGTATTTTCTCCCTAGGAATCATGAGGGTTCCTAAGTGTATTGTTCCGCTGTAAGTCGTAAGGATCCTACAGGAGGGTTTTCTCCTTGTAAGTCGAGAGGATTTACAAGGGTTGTTTGCCATGCAAGCACATCCCTAGTCTCGGATGGGACTTAGTTAGGGAAATGTTTATTCGCGCCCGTGGATTGTATACAAGGGTCAATATTGAGCAACCAGTAGGGCAATATCGGAAGTTGTAAGAGTCGCTTAAGCACAGGTTTATGCCTCTGTGACTTAAGACTTTCAACTCTTATGAGCCGTGAGGGTCGCATAAGAGAGTTCTTCTTACGAGTCGTGAGGATCTCGCAAGTGTATTTTCTCCTTAAGAATCGTGGGGATACCTAAGTGTGTTGTTCCCTTGTGAGTCGTAAGGATCTCATGCAGGTGGTTTCTCCTTACAAGGTCGAGAGGACCATGTAAGTGTTTTTTAACGAGGTTGCGCCTTTTCAGGTTTTCACACACTCGCCGGTAGTCCTGCTGTTTTTACTCACGGAGCCCTTTCAGGTTTTCATCCGTGCCCATTTTGCTTATGGACATACCGTATTTTTTTTATTCTTTTTATTTTCTTTTTCTTTTTTTTTTTACAACGTCGCGCCCTTTCGGGTTTTCACAAACACTCGCCGGTAGCCCTGCTGTTTTTACTCACGGAGCCCTTTCGGGTTTTCGTCCGCGCCCCTTTTGCTTATGGACATACCGTTTTTATTCATTATACTTTTTTCTTTATTATTTTTTTTGTCTCGTCAGCCTAAGGATGCTGCGGTAGTAGTTTAAAGACGTTTCGATCTGCTATTAGTTTAAGGACATTTCGGTCCGTCACTAGTTTAAGGACGTCTTGGTCCGTCGTTAGTTTAAGGACATTTCGGTCCGTTATTGAGAAGGCTGGGTACTGCTTATAGAGCTTGAGCTTAGGAAGACAGAGAGCGGACATAGTCGTCGTCATCTATCATTGACCTAGGCCGTGACTCATTAGGCGTAGTATTTCTTCAGGAAGCGACCGTTTATCGGCCTGAAAGGCCTTTCACCGTGCATGTACATGAGTAGATAGGCTCCACCTTGGTAGACTTTATCTATGATGTACGGGCCTTCATAGTTTGGCTCGAATTTTCCCCGCTTGGCACGATTGGGGATCATAGGCCTTTTGACCACTAGCACGAGTTCGCCTTGGCGGAATGTCCTCGGTCGGGTCAATCTTTCGTATGAGCGCGTCATCTTTGCTTTATAAGCTTCTAGATTTTGTTGCGCTATGAGCAGGGTTTCATCAAGGGCGTCAAGCTCCTCAAGCCGAATGTGAGCATTTTCTTCGTCCGTCAGCTCGTAGTGGACTGCCACTCGTAGAGAGGGTAACTCTATCTCGAGGGGGAGTACTGCTTCTGTACCGAACACTAAAGCGTACGGCGTTGTGTTCGTGGCCGTCTTGAATGTAGTTCGATATGCCCAAAGAGCTTCTTGCAGTCTTTCGTGCCAATCTTTCTTATTTCGGGACACCGTTTTCTTTATGATTTTTGTCAATGTCTTGTTGAAGGCTTCAGCTAGTCCATTGGCTCGCGGGTTATAAACCGAGGAATATCTCCAGTCTATATTATGCTGTTGCGCAAAGCGACTGATCTTGGCTTCTATAAGCTGGCCCGTTATCGGAGATGATCCGTCGCGGAGTTCCAAATCGATATATGACATGCGTCTTGAAGAAGTGGAGGATATTTTCCGTCTTCACCTCTCTTAACGGTACTGCTTCTGCCCATTTAGAGAAGTAGTCAGTCGTCGCCAAGATGAAACGATGTCCCCTAGACGATGCTGGTTCGATAGGGCCAACTATGTCAGTCCCCCACATTTCGAATGGCCAGCTAGCCACCGTTGGATGTAGTGGATTTGGGTGCTGGTGGATGAAGTTCCCATGAATTTGGCATGAGTGGCATTGCTTCGCATATTCGATGCAGTCCTGAATCATCGTGGGCCAGTAGTAGCCCATCCGTTTTATCTTCAACTTCATCTTAGGGCCTGCTTGATGAGAACCGTAGAGTCCGTCGTGAACTTCCTGGACGACTCTTTTCGCTTCGTCAGGTCCTAAGCATCTCAGCCACAAAGAATCAAATGACCTCTTGTACAGAGTATCGTTGACGAAGGCGAAAGTCAGGGCTCGTTTCACGAGCTGATGTCTTGTGGACGCTTCTTCAGGCATTCGGTGGGACTTGAAGTAATCTATGAAGATTTCTCTCCAATCCTTGGTATTTTCCCAATCTTTTACTTGCAGGGTTGTCTGCTCGTTCGCTCCTTTTTCTTCGGATGATTCCAGAGATATTTCTGCTGGGGCAAGCACTCGACGACTTTGTACCACGATTCTAACGTCATCGAGGTTCTCGTCAGTCAATTCTTTAACAAGTTTGGCCAGTGCGTCCGCTTTGCTGTTTTCCGCGTGCGGTATGCTCTCCAAAGTATAGAAAGGAATTTGGGTTAGCAGTTGTTGCACTTTTTCACCGTATTTTACCAATTCCGGTTTGCATGTTTGGTAATCGCCGTTCACTTGACTGACGACTAGCTGGGAGTCCCCATATATGAGGAGGCTTTCAATTCCCATGTCAATGGCGATCTCGAGGCCTGCTATCAAAGCCTCATATTCAGCTTCATTATTCGTTCTCGGCTCTGTTAAGGAGAAGGCGAAGCGCATTATTCCTCCTTGTGGGGTCACGAAGATAAGGCCTACTCCCGATTTGATCATTGACGTACTTTGTTTGTGCTTTTTCATGGAAGATGCTCCATCGAAATAAAGCTCCCAACGGGTATCACCACCGTCGATTGCGTCAAACGCATGCTTGTCTGGCCAATCGCAATTCAGGGGAGAATCGGCAGGTATCGGGTGCTCAGCAAGGAAGTCGGCTATGGCCTGACCCTTCACTGTCTTGAGGAGTCGATACGTTATCGAGAACTCCATTAAGAGCAGGGCCCATTTAGCGAGTCGTCCCGTCAATATGGCCTTTGACATTAGATATTTGAGAGGGTCTACCTTTGAAATGAGATGGACTTCATGCGCTAATGCGTAATGTCTAAGCTTTGTTATTGCGAAGATCAACGCCAGGCAGTGTTTTTCAATGGGGGAGTAATTGCTTTTTGCCCCCAGCAGAACCCGACTTAAGTAGTAGAGTGCTCTTTCTTTCCCCTGGTCATTCTCTTGTGCCCATAATGTGCCTAAAGAACCTTCAAGGGCAGCCGTGTAAAGAATGAGAGGCTTTTCCTTAACTGGAGCAGCCAACACTGGAGGGTTTTGCAGATTCTGCTTGATCTCGTCCAGTGCGCCTTGGCATTTGTGATCCCAAACGAATGGGGTTCCCCTCTTCATCAGGTGACTGTAAGGACGGCACTTTCCTGAAAGATTAGCGATAAACCGCCGAATGTATGCGAGCTTTCCTTGGAAAGATCGCAGCTGTTTAAGAGTTCTCGGCGGAGGTATTTCCATGATCGCCTTGATTTTAAACGGATCTATCTCAATACCTCGGTGTCGGACGATGAATCCCAGGAATTTGCCCGAGGAAACCCCGAACGCACATTTAAGAGGATTCATCTTCAAATTGTATTGCCGAAGGCGTTGAAATACGGTCTTCAAATGCTCGAGATGTTCTTCATATGATTTGCTTTTAACCACGAGATCGTCGATATAGCATTCGACGATTTCGTGTATAAGGTCATCGAAGATCTTTGTCATGGCCCTTTGATAAGTGGCACCGGCATTCTTTAAACCGAAGGGCATCACTTTATAACAGAATATACCTAGAGGGGTCCTGAAGGCGGTGTGTTTCTGGTCTTCGGGATGCATCTTTATCTGATTATACCCTGATGAGCCATCCATGAAGGAGAAAACCTCATGAGTGGATGTATTGTCTATCATCAGTTCGGTGACTGGCACTGGGAAATCATCCTTCGGGCAAGCTTTATTAAGATCCCGGAAGTCTACGCATATGCGCACTGTCCCATTTTTCTTCATCACTGGGACGATGTTGGCGATCCATTTAGGGTATTGAACTTCTTGGATGAAGCCAGAGTCGATTAACTTTTTGACCTCGGTATTGATGCTCATCTCAAGCTCGAGTCGCATTCTTCTCGGCGCCTGTTTGACTGGCTTGATGTTCGGGGATATTGCTAGTCTATGTACAACAACTTCTGGATCTAGTCCCGGCATCTCGGAATAGTTCCATGCGAAGCAATCTTTATGCTGCACAAGGACGTCCTTTAACGCAGCCGCCCTCTCTTTAGACAGCAGCTCGCTGACGAATGTCGGTCGCGGATCGTTTACCGTCCCCAACTCGATTTTCTTGAGGTTATCTGCAGTGGTATGTATTCCATCCTCCAGTTCTTTCTGAGCTGGGGGAAATTCTGAGATTACCTCATCATTGCTGTTTTCGAGGCACCAAGGAAGGCTGTCCATGTTCTCGGGTTCTCCTTTTAGTATTGTTATCATGTGACATGTACGAATTCGCTTCCAGTCCCAATGTGGAACTGGTTTTTCTTTCGTGGCCTTGGGTTCGTGCTTTTGTGGTGGTGCTACCCTCCAGTTGTCGGACAGAGCGAATTTACCAAGCTGGTACCGATCTTCGACCCAATTCTTGAAGGTGAAGCAATCTTCAAGAGAATGACCTATCACTCGATGGTAAGAGAAATAGTCCGAGTGTGAGGCTTCGCCCGCTTGTTCGAGGTGTTTAGACTCCGGCAATGTAAGCATTTGATGCTTTAGGGCAAGATCGAGTATCTTCTTCGTCTTTTCCCGAGGAAACGAGTATGCTCGACCCATTTTCTACATGAGGGATAGATCAATAACGCTCGATTCCCGTTTGCGTGGCTTCTTAGCCCTGCTTTGTTGCTGTTGAGCACCTCTTTGGCCTTTCGACTTGTTTCTGCCTCCGCGTCGAGCCCTTTTTGTATCAGGTTGACATGGGGCAGCATCTTCGTCTTTTACTGCCTGTTGAAGGAGGCGCTGCGTTTTGGCTTTCTCATAGATTGTCATTTCACGATTGTGATCATCTCGGACTTTTTGACCCGCTTCTCTTATAAGCTTGTCCACTGGTTCTTCGAACGATGGACTGAATTCCTTTGCATCTGGCACTTTTATTGGCTCAGGATTAGCGTCCTCCCATTGAGCATCCGCTTCTTCATCAAAGTCATATACGACGTAACAGCCAGGTAGTAACTCTCGTCTTTTTGACCGGATGTATCCAAGCCCTTTTGTTTCCATCCTCCCGTTAGGCAGCTTGCGTTGAGTCCCGGGAACATTCCAGACCCTGTCATAGAATTTGGCTTTTCGAACGGTCTGCTTGAAGGATATCCCCTGGCGTTTCAGCAGCTTTTTCAAACCTTCCGTATAATATCTGGGGAGACGGATAGGCTGAAGCCTGTCGAGCGTAGAATCCGCGCCATGCCAGATTTCTTTTTCTACCTTGGTTTCTTCGGAACGGTAGAATAGGATTGCCCTCTCGCCTTTTCGTCCAGGAGGGATATAAAATGTCTGCAATTCTTCCACGCTGTCGGTGTCGAGTGCATCCAGTTCTTTATAATGTTCAAGCGGCACCATGGCTATCTGCAGACTTCGCTCTTCATCAGCAGAAGCTCGTATTGAAAGCCGAGCAGGGAATACAGCATGGACTTCGTCCTCTGAATCACTACCAAAGATCAGTGAAGGGGCGGATGGTCCCGGCTCGGTGTATTGGGGCGGACCCGAATGAACTATATCCTCCTCCTCCTCGGTATCGCTGCCGAAGACAAGGATGGTTGCGTTAGTTTTGTTTTCCGGCTCATGACACTTCTCCGTGTCTTCGAAATCCGGTAAGAAGTATTTGGCATCTTCGTATTTGCGGACCTCGTTCACAGAGAACGGGTTCAGTTCTCCCGTCACGGTATACTCGAAACCATCCTTAAAATACTTCATACACTGATGTTGTATAGAAGGGATGATGTTGTACTCGTGTAACCATGGTCGGCCGAGCAGAGCATTGTAACATGTCTTGGCGTCTATAACAGGGAATTTAATATCTGTGACGAGCAACCCGAAGCGTAACGTCAATATCACAGATCCAAGAGTCTTTGACGATTGAGAGTCGAACCCGGAGATGGTGATCTTGTCCCGCGCAAGGTGCTGGACGCTCATGCAGATTTCCTTCAACACCCGCACGTTGAGGAGATTAACAGACGACCCATTATCGATCAGGATTTTGCCTATCTTTATATCATGGCAGTATCCTGAGACATAGAGAGGGCAATTGTGTTCGCGCGTCCCAAGGAGAAGGTCTTCATCGCCAAAAGAAACGTCGGCCGTGTGCACCTCTTCCAACTCATCCTTCATCTTTTCTTCGGCCAGGAAGGCTTGGAACTGGTCCGGATCTTGTAGCGCTTTAATCAAAGAATCCCTCGCCTCTTTTGATAGTAACAGGGCATCAAGAACGCTGAGTTGTGAGGGCAGCTTCCTCAGATGCGCCAAGACATTGTAATCCACCTTATTTCTTTTCGGCGGATTCTTGGCGGTTAGCTCTTCCGCAACTTGGTCATATAGAGTAATATCCTCAGAAACCTTTTCTTTCCCTTTATCTTTCTTGTTTAAGGGTCCGAGATTCTTTTCAGGTAACGTCCGATTGCGTAGCTGGATATTTTCGCAAACCTTTGGCTCTTCTTCTTTTCCCGAAGTTGACTCTTTAAAGAGAGGGGCGAGTTCCAGCTCTTCATCAGAATCGCTCCCGAATGTAGGCACTTGTGACCCGGCAGTGTTAACCATGCGACAATCACCGGTAGTTCTTTTAAGCTCTTCGGTCGTATCCCTTTGCTCTCGACGAGTTTTACGCTTTTCCCGCTTGAAGCGTTGTTGACGAGCAACATATCCTTGCCACCATTTATCGAAAGCTTTGCATTCTTGAGTGGGGTGCGAAACCTTCTGATGATATAAGCAAAAGGAGGGGTGCATTTCTATTTCACCAGTAATTTTACCTTCAGAGGATGGTAGCTTCATGCCCATTGATGTGGCCTTAGCAAACCTTTTCTTTATCTTGAATTTGCTTTTGTCGGTAGCGAAGGCGTTTTGCTCCAGCGGGATCGCCTCAGCTCTTTCATCAAGTCGCTGGCGCTTGGCCCTTTCAAATATAGCCATTTCGCGTTCTCGATCAGCTTTACTTTTCAGTCGAGCTTTGTTAAGGAACGCGTCAATCATTTCGACTGATAGATCCGGAATTTTTGATTCGGTATCTTCCCCCAGCGTTTTAGTGCCAGAAGTCTCTTCATCGTTCGTGATCGAATGGGAGATCATATGACAGCTCGCTACATATTCCTCGGATTCATCTGATGAACTTTCTCCCTCATCTTCTTCTTGAAAGACGTGATCGAGGAACTCTTGGAGCGTAATGGGAGTCCGCGCCTTTTGTTTGTATTCATCCAGCGCGTCAATTTGCTTTTGTAAGTCTGTGCGCTTGTCGCCAGGCTTCACGGGTTTCTTAGATTTCTTCCTCTTCTTTTTCGAAGATTTTGACGGCTGGTTACGAGTGTTTGAGCCACCAC
Organism: Agapanthus africanus; assembly: GCA_030015575.1. Taxonomy (NCBI): domain Eukaryota; kingdom Viridiplantae; phylum Streptophyta; class Magnoliopsida; order Asparagales; family Amaryllidaceae; genus Agapanthus; species Agapanthus africanus. The sequence goes on along the minus strand of JASDDO010000014.1, from coordinate 646,144,922 downwards.
CATCAGTCTTTGGAGTTGTACGCAGTTTCAACATCCCTTCAATGACCTACGGTTCCAATGGGTTCTTCCACTTGATTGCTGGACATGCCTGAAGATCGTTTAGCATTCCCTTTGTCTTGGCTGATAATATAACCTCCCAAGGAGCTTCTTCAATGACGGAGCATGTTGTCCCCGGCGTATTCGTCCCCTTAGAGGTGTGGGGTTGTGGGGGATTCACATTCCATTTGTCAGATAACACGAACTTGCCCTGTCGGTACTGGTTTTCGAGCCAATTCTTGAAAACGTAGCAGTCTTCGATCGGATGGCCTAGTACTCGATGATAAGGACAGTAGTTGGGCTCGTTGACGTCACTTGGTTGCAACGGACGTTTTGGATCCGGCAGATTTATGAGTCTGTTGCGCAACGCCAGCTCAAATAACCTTTTCGTTTTATCGCGGGGAAAGGAATAAGGACGTCCCATCCTATCCTCGAGGGGTACGTACGGGCGCATATTATTTTGACGAGCCATTGGCTTCAAGTCGCTTGGTTGTTGTTGGGCATTAGCGACGACGATCGCTTTTCCCTTCCCTTTGTCATTTCGGGAGTCCGGCCTTGGAAGAGGGGGTTTATGGCCCATTTGATCCATTTGCGCTGGTTTGTCAATCAACGCCCACTGCGGGAGCTTCTTCAATGCGCTGCTCAGACTTTGACCATAAATTCCGCCATCGTATAGCGTACTGAACCCACGTCTCGCCTGGTTTTACCCTGGCGTTAATCAGTGCCGTCATCGGGGTACGCTCACTGGCACTTGCAAAACGCTGAGTGAACAGCAGCTCCATCTCCGCGAAGGTTTTAATAGAGTCATTTGGGAGTTCAGAATACCACTCGAATGCCGTATCTGATAAGCTTCCAACAAACTGGCGAAGCAACAGCTTGTCATCACCGCCGGTGTGTCAGTTGTATGTATGCCCTAGAGGCCAGTATTGTACAGATGATGTATATTATATTGGATGCTTGGACATATATAGAGATAACTTTCTTGCTCGATGTGATAGTATGCTATCTGGTTACTCTTTATCTTAACATGTATACTAGTCTCTTTAAACTGTCTTATGGTTACATGTTGGTAAAGCCCTTAGGATGTGTACTTGACTACCTGGAATATGATGCAGATCATACTAGTGGGGACATGGTAGTCCATAAGTACATCCTTCAAAGTCCCTAGTCGTGGGTGTATCGAGACGGGGCATCGATATACTAGAGTAGACTAGCGTATACGCTTCTCGACCCATGAGATGGGCGATGGATGATCCCATATCCATTGGTGTTTGACATCAGAGATGGTGTACGGGTGCTCAGTGGAGACTGGGTACACTGGACGGACTCGCCGAGAACTCCCAGATGGTATTATACCTCACGTCAGATGGCAGTTCTCAGGTGACACTTGTACAGGTTAGTCTGTAGACCCGAGATCGTCATAGAGTCTTGTCTGATTCCCACCGTGCTTTGATCTCCACCTTACCACGTCCATGAGGGCGTGCAAAACGGTGGTCTTTGGGTACAGTCCCGAGTCACATGGAGGCAATGAGCGATAGGAGGGGTTTCGTCTCTCCCGGTATTGGGGGTTGATGTTGCGCTGTGCTCGATTGGCCGTAACAGGGAAGTACCTGGCCAGGGCTGATCAGAGATTTGCTGGTAAGTGTTTCCAGTAGTTTCTCGACCCGTTATGAGCCTCACATCGGCACGACTTATCGGTTATTGGGGTCTGACGTTTACTACCCCTAGACTTGATATGCGACGTATCAGACGAACAGACCGGACTGTACGGTAAGTGTTACTGGTTGGATTTACAGGAGTATGAGCGGGCTAGCTCGTCGATCTTCTGATCGCTCAATACCCGGGTGGCCGTTACGTTTAGCAGACCGCTTTGCGGCTTGTGGGTGCTTGATATGATCATCATCTGCTACCGGCGTATTGACGAGTCTTTAGAGTCCTACACAGAGGTTTCCTGGTTCAAGCGAAACGAAATAGGAGCGCATATGAGATATGTGCGGGACCGAGAATAATGCGTGTATGTGATACCGTATTTCATTCTCGCAATGGATGTATCGATTGGTTGTATTCGATATAACCTAGATATCGAATCAAGGATTGATTCGATAAACCGATACATTGGATACTAGTCGGTTATATGCGATATGACCGGATCATTAAATCAAGTGTTGATTTAATGATTTAATGTATAATTATATATTTGATATATTACTTTGCATTAACTAGTATTGGTTCACTTTAAATGGATTTTCTCACTTGATGTGCAAATTGTATATGTGATATACTTTTGTGCACATGTTAGTATCATGTTTGATGATGCTTGCTCATTTGGTTAAGTGTATAGAATTAAACCTAGGTTAAGAAAGTGATTAGGGTTTTTATTTATCCATTCTTTTATTTATTCATTTTTGGAAAAAGGATGGGATAAGAATACAAAATGGTTGCTTTCATTCTTGAACATTGTTAAAGCTTCATGAAGCTTTGACTTTATGACCATTTTGTCTTCACACTAAACCCTAACCATTCTTCTAACCTTAGTCAATTCTCTACACTTAACTATGGTTCACATTATGATAAGTTTGGTTTTTCTTTTCATTTTAAAAACAACTTATCATAAACTAGCTTCTTCTTCTTCTTTATCTTCAAGAAAGAAACTATGATGCCATCAATGGCAACTTGAGATCCAAAGCGAGAAATCCAATTCTAAAGTGAACCCACCTCCTATTTCTTCACCCTCTACCTCTTGCCAAGTTGTTTTGGGTGTTTTCTTCACAAGTTTCACAACTTGGTGAAGTTGGAGCTTGAACTTGTGCAACCTCGACGTAGATCATCTTCGGCACGAAGCCGACGACCTATTCCGCTCGTTTTCCCGATGAAGCCGACGAATGAGTCTAGGATTCGAAAAGGACAGCGAGAGGACGACTACGTGGAGCTAAGGAAGTGGATATCCGGATCTACAAAGGTTGTAACTTCCGAACTTTAGTTAAGTTGTTAACTTAGATTTATATTTCGCCTAGAATTCTAGTCTAAGATCCGTATTAGGGTTTCTCGGTACCCATAAAATTTTAATTTGGCATGTTCGATGCCTTGTGAGACCTCTATAGGATGTCTAGGAACCTTTCAGTGGTATCAGAGCCTAGCTAGAGCCTTAGGCGAAGTCTAGACGACGTTTGAAACCCGATCGAACCGAAACCCAAAATCCTAAAATGCTCTCTGGACTTTTTTCTAAAAAATGGGATTTTTGTCAATTAAAAATATGCAGAAAATCAAGCAGGGTGTTATTTGAATTACTGTGAAATACGAGGGCCTAAGTCGACTTTTCCACCGCGGAACCGCGGCACGTGCTATGCATGATGCGGCGGTTCCGCGGCCGTACTGTTCCCTTGTATGATGATTTCTGCACAGTAACTCATATAATTTAATGCTATATTTTCTGGGATATTTTTGTTGTGACTCTACAGAAGAGTATTATGGGGTACTATTGGGAATCAAAGTTTCGATCGGATTATCAAATTTCGTCTTTGCGTTTTTCCGGATAATTTTTTTTTGAATATGTTAAAAAGTTCGACCAGATATAAATACCCAATTTTTCCCCTGTCGGGAAATTTCCAAGTGTTGGATTTTTCCGTAGTTTAACGACGTTCTAAGTAGTGCAAGTAACGCGATGGACCCTCTAGAAGACAACAAACCTTAACTCGATTATGTGACCGTCTTGAACTGCCCTTTGAACCTTCGGGTTTGGGGCAGTACGGCGTGCCACATGTGAGGCGTTGGCTTGACCCTTCTACGGCTGGACCGTTGGTACTGAGGCACGAACTGAACGTTGTTAGACTTATTTCATGTGTTGAGCTGTATCGGGAAAACTTGGGTATTCGACTGTTTGATCGGAAAGTTTAACATTTTCTGTTTATCTGGAATGTGATACAATAATTGGAATTCACAAACAGTTATGAGATAACTGAATGAATGTTATAAATCTAGCGGTTTAGTTTCACTTGATATTGAAAAGTGTTTTCGATAATGAGACTAAAATGCGGGATTTATATCTGTTAGGCATGTGATGTCTAAGTATTTCATTTGATTAGGCATGCGATGTCTAAAGAAGTTGCGGATTCCAATTGTTGTAGTTTTACACTTTCTTTTCTGTGACCGTAAGTGTAATATGTGATATCGCCGGTTTCGTTGCTATATGTCAACGACAATTGGGATGCGCATATTTACTTACGTTGATGACATGTGATGTTATGTGTTGCTGGATATGTTATATTGGATCGTCGTGTTCGAATAGCCGGGGGGTTTTATGTGAGATGGGTGTTTTTCATTTTCATTCATGTAAAAACTTGTATGTAATATTCTTTTATTTGGGGCACTTCCAGGTAGCGGAAGTTGTCACCCTTTGTATATTATTTACTTTTCCGCATTAGGATAGACCCAAGGAGGGGAGCACAAGTAACCGGGTTCTGGGGTCCAGTGGGAGACCAACTCGAGGAGTCGAGTCTGGGTCTCCTAACCCTAGAATTGGCAGGGTTGCTTGCCGCTCTCGTAGGGGTCTAGGGGTGTGGGATTGGCTATTCATCACGACCGTGGAATCCGTGTTTTATACTGGCTCGTATTGAAAACACGGACGTCCTAGTATATCCAATATTTCATATGTTTCTTCTGCTGCGATATCTGTGATGTGTTTCTGTGATGGATATAGTATATAGTATATATGATATATTATATAGACGTTACTTATGTTTTACACCCGCGCTAGCCCTGCCCTGCTCTGTCGTTAGTTACCTAACCTAACGGTGCACGAGGGGACATCGAAGCGAATGCGGATGGCATAAGTGTACGTCATATCTATCTGTGATGTTTAGGTATTTAAATGATGGGACTTCATTAATGTGATTAATGAAAGATAAGAAACCTAAGATGTTGTGGAATCGAATTTTAAAATAAAACAGGTAGCTACAGTTCTTGCTTTGCACAGCGGTATATATGATATACCCTGCACCTTATTCGATGAGGAAAGGACCGAGATCCCTTCACCGGGAGTGACTCCTTTAGCAATAACTGGCAGATGCTACACACTCGGTTTGCTTTTGACTGCTTTTGGGTTTTTGCTTTGCACAGCGATATATATGATATATCCCGCACCTCATTCGACGAGGAAAGGACCGAGATCCCTTCACCGGGAGTGACTCCTTTAGCAAAACTAGAAAAGCCTCAAAATCACTCAATTTCAAAACTTCATTTGATTCTACAACGATATCAAGTTCATTACGCTCATGGTTTTCAGAAAAACCTGGCGTAGCCCTCCGTCATTTCAGATGAGTAGTAGTTAGTATTCGTGCTACGTTTGTTGGCCTGCGTCAAGGCGTAGTGTGCGGTAGCTAACTAGTATTTATCTGCTTATGCATATGGATTAGGGTAGTCGTGCGACTTTGTTGGCCTGCGTCAAGGGTCGTACGGGTGGGTTTAATTCGATCAGGAAATGACGGGTTGAACTTGACTAGCGCACTATGGTTTGTTGGCCTGCGTCAAGGTCATAGGACGCTAGGGGCAAAAGTATTATCGGGAATTTCAAGTGTTGAAATTTGCAATGAGATTGCATACCTTCTATGAGATAGTTGGATCCCGATACCCACTGCGAGTAAGAGTTACTCCTGGGAGAGTTTTACACATTGCAATTAGCTGATCAAGTAGGTGTCTAGAAAGGTGACAACGGGGTTACGCCTCTGGGAAAACGAGGTTTACATTAATTAGGTTCGTGCGAAAGCACGGGGGACCTCCCTCAAAGTACCGACACTGGCCTGGCTGAAAGATTGGCGAACTTGTAGTGTGTAATTAATCCCGGCTAGTCTTTCCTTTTAGGGTTTGAAGGAAGATTTGATAAAAAGCAGTGGGAGCCATCCTGATTAGATAAGATAATAACCAATCTGATCTTGCACGAGCATACGCTAAAGTGTTTTCTTCTCTCTCTCTCCAGGTAGCGACCAGTTCATGCCTTAATCAAGATAATAATATGGATGTATTGACCGAACCCGCATGTTATACTGTGCTGGGGAACGTTGGTTCCGTTCTTTCTTATAAGAGTTATAGGAATGAACAGGATATAGGGGAATACCAGGATTCCCATGCCACCCGAATGAAGAAAGTACATGTTGATGCATTTTCTTCGGGTGTGTTCGTTACTGAGAACTGTTTCTCCATTTGCTCTACGTCCTGGGTATTAGATACCGGGTCAGGATCCCATATATGTAATCAGTTACATGGGCTTAGAAAAGGAAGAGAACTTGGAGAAGGAGATAAAGACATTAGAGTTGGAAATGGTGCAATTGTTGCAGGTAAGACTGTCGGAGAATATCACCTTGTATTACCAACCGGTAATACATTGGTTCTGAACGAATGCTATTACATGCCGAACCTGATATGCAACATTATATCGGTTTCTTTGTTGAGTAAAGAGGGATATAATTTTGTATTACAGGACAATGTTATGAACATTTTCCGTAACCAAAAGTTGGTTGGATCAGGCATGTTATGCAATGGCATTTATGTTCTAAATCAATCAACAGTTCTGAGCATAACAAACACACACAAGAGGAAGAGTTCTGAACTCAACGAATCCTTCTTGTGGCATTGTAGACTGGGCCACATCAATGCGACACGATTAGCTAAGTTGCATAAAGATGGATATTTAAATCCGTTTGAATTTTCATCTTATGACACTTGCCAGTCATGTCTCAAAGGCAAGATGACCAAAACTCCGTTTACGGGACACGGAGAAAGAGTTACCGAACTCTTGGGACTTATACATAGTGATGTATGCGGTCCCATGTCTACACATGCCAGGGATGGTTCTTCATACTTCATTACATTCACTGACGATCTCTCTAGATTCGGATATGTGTTCCTGATGAAATACAAATCAGAAGCTTTTGAGAAATTTAGAGAATATAAACAAGAAGTTGAGAACCAAACCGGAAAAAGTATTAAAATCCTACGATCTGATCGAGGAGGAGAATACTTAAGCAATGAATTCCTGGACTTCCTAAAAGAGAATGGGATTCTCTCTCAGCTGACTCCTTCATATACACCACAGCACAACGGTGTATCAGAACGGAGGAACCGCACCCTATTAGATATGGTGCGCTCTATGATGAGCACAGCTGAGTTACCTATTTCCTTCTGGGGATATGCACTGAAAACAGCTGCAGACCTATTGAATATGGTTCCCACCAAAACCGTGCCGACCACTCCATATGAGATATGGAAAGGAAAGAGACCATGTCTTAATTATGTTAAGATATGGGGTTGTCCGTCCTATGTAAAAACGCAAAATCCGGACAAACTCGCGGCAAGGTCCATTCTGTGTAAGTTTATTGGATATCCCAAACATTCGCAAGGGTATATCTTCTACCACCCTGAGGAACAAAGAGTGTTTGTTTCTCGGCATGCCACCTTTTTAGAAAAGGAATTTCTTGAAAAAGAGATTAGTGGTCATGAGGTAGAACTGGAAGAGGTTCCAGCTGCAGAAGCTACAACAGAAGATCTGGTGGAACCAGAGGATTCCGTAGTTCCCGATGAACCCCAGCCACTCCGCCGATCTAGTAGGGTTCCTCGCCAACCTGAGAGATACTGCGGTTTTCTCATGGACGGTGGGAGCGAGGATTGCATCATGGAGGATGATGACCCAACTAGCTTCGAACAGGCCATCACGAGTGGGGACTCAGTGAAATGGCTGGATGCTATGCGGTCCGAGATGGAATCCATGTACACCAACAAAGTATGGACTTTGGACGTTGCTCCTGAAGGGGTAAAACCCATTGGGAGCAAGTGGATCTTTAAGAAGAAACTTGGTGTAAATGGGAAAGTAGAGACTTTCAAAGCTAGACTTGTAGCAAAAGGTTTTCGTCAAAGACCAGGTGTGGACTATGACGAGACCTTTTCTCCAGTGGCTATGCTTAAATCCATCCGGATCATGCTTGCCATCGCTGCATATCATGATTACGAAATCTGGCAAATGGATGTTAAGACCGCCTTTCTAAACGGTGATTTAGAAGAGTGCGTGTACATGACTCAGCCAGAGGGCTTCGTAGACAGTGGGAGCAGAGGAAAGGTGTGCAAGCTGCTTAAATCCATTTATGGATTAAAGCAAGCATCGCGGAGTTGGAACATCTGCTTTGACGTCGTTATCAAAGAGTTTGATTTCGTCAAAAATCCAGATGAACCTTGTATCTACAAGAAGGTGGCAGAGAGTAAGGTTGTCTTCCTCGTATTGTACGTGGACGACATACTCTTGATAGGAAATGATATTCCTATGCTGCAATCGGTCAAGCTCTTCTTATCACAAAGATTCTCAATGAAAGATCTTGGTGATGCCTCCTGCATATTGGGAATTAGGATCTATAGAGATAGATCCAAACGGATTTTGGGATTGTCCCAATCCAGGTACATTGACACCATACTAAAGAGGTTTAGTATGGAAGAGTCCAAGCGTGGGAACTTGCCCACGATCTCTGGAGTCACTCTCTCCAAAGAGATGTCTCCCAAGACTGATTTGGAGAGAGCTCGCATGCAAGGGATACCCTATGCTTCGGCAGTAGGCTCTATCATGTATGCGATGCTATGTACCAGACCCGATATAGCATACTCACTAAGTGTAGTGAGCAGGTATCAAGCTGATCCTGTAGAGAGTCACTGGACAGCTGTGAAGAGCATTCTCAAGTACTTGCGAAGGACTAGAGATATGTTCTTGGTGTATGGTAACAGAGAGCTCCAAGTGGAGTCCTTTACCGATTCGAGCTTCCAGAGTGATAAGGACGACTCTAAGTCGCAGTCGGGCTTTGTCTTTACCCTTTACGGAGGGGCGGTTAGCTGGAAGAGTTCCAAGCAGGAAACCGTGGCAGACTCGACAATGGAGACTGAATACATCGCTGCCAACGATGCTGCCAAAGAGGCTGTCTGGATCAAGAAGTTCATTACTGAACTTGGAGTGGTTCCATCCATTGAGCATCCAATACCTTTGTATTGCGATAACAATGGAGCGGTGGCTTTGGCCAAGGAACCCAGGTCCCATCAGCGGTCCAGGCATATTCTGAGGCGGTATCACCTGATCCAGGAGATAGTTGATCGCCGGGAGATCGAGGTCAGGAGGGTTGACACGAAGAACAACACGGCGGATCCACTCACGAAGGCCATTCCCCAGATACAGTTTGAGAGACTCTTCGGGATGCTCGGTATGCGATACTACAGCAGCTGGCCCTAGTGCAAGTGGGAGATTGTTAGTTGTATGTATGCCCTAGAGGCCAGTATTGTACAGATGATGTATATTATATTGGATGCTTGGACATATATAGAGATGACTTTCTTGCTCGATATGATAGTATGCTATCTGGTTACTCTTTATCTTAACATGTATACTAGTCTCTTTAAACTGTCTTATGGTTACATGTTGGTAAAGCCCTTAGGATGTGTACTTGACTACCTGGACTATGATGCAGATCATACTAGTGGGGACATGGTAATCCATAAGTACATCCTTCAAAGTCCCTAGTCGTTGGTGTATCGAGACGGGGCATCGATATACCAGAGTAGACTAGCGTATACGCTTCTCGACCCATGAGATGGGCGATGGATGATCCCATATCCATTGGTGTTTGACATCAGAGATGGTGTACGGGTGCTCAGTGGAGACTGGGTACACTGGACGGACTCGCCGAGAACTCCCAGATGGTATTATACCTCACGTCAGATGGCAGTTCTCAGGTGACACTTGTACAGGTTAGTCTGTAGACCCGAGATCGTTATAGAGTCTTGTGTGATTCCCACTGTGCTTTGATCTCCACCTTACCACGTCCATGAGGGCGTGCAAAACGGTGGTCTTTGGGTACAGTCCCGAGTCACATGGAGGCAATGAGCGATAGGAGGGGTTTCGTCTCTCCCGGTATTGGGGGTTGATATTGCGCTGTGCTCGATTGGCCGTAACAGGGAAGTCCCTGGCCAGGGCTGATCAGAGATTTGCTGGTAAGTGTTACCAGTAGTTTCTCGACCCGTTATGAGCCTCACATCGGCACGACTTATCGGTTATTGGGGTCTGACGTTTACCACCCCTAGACTTGATATGCGACGTATCAGACGAACAGACCGGACTGTACGGTAAGTGTTACTGGTTGGATTCACAGGAGTATGAGCGGGCTAGCTCGTCGATCTTCTGATCGCTCAATACACGGGTGGCCGTTACGTTTAGCAGACCGCTTTGCGGCTTGTGGGTGCTTGATATGATCATCATCTGCTACCGGCGTATTGACGAGTCTTTAGAGTCCTACACAGAGGTTTCCTGGTTCAAGCAAACGAAATAGGAGCGCATATGAGATATGTGCGGGACCGAGAATAATGCGTGTATGTGATACCGTATTTCATTCTCGCAATGGATGTATCGATTGGTTGTATTCGATATAACCTAGATATCGAATCAAGGATTGATTCGATAAACCGATACATTGGATACTAGTCGGTTATATGCGATATGACCGGATCATTAAATCAAGTGTTGATTTAATGATTTAATGTATAATTATATATTTGATATATTACTTTGCATTAACTAGTATTGGTTCACTTTAAATGGATTTTCTCACTTGATGTGCAAATTGTATATGTGATATACTTTTGTGCACATGTTAGTATCATGTTTGATGATGCTTGCTCATTTGGTTAAGTGTATAGAATTAAACCTAGGTTAAGAAAGTGATTAGGGTTTTTATTTATCCATTCTTTTATTTATTCATTTTTGGAAAAAGGATGGGATAAGAATACAAAATGGTTGCTTTCATTCTTGAACATTGTTAAAGCTTCATGAAGCTTTGACTTTATGACCATTTTGTCTTCACACTAAACCCTAACCATTCTTCTAACCTTAGTCAATTCTCTACACTTAACTATGGTTCACATTATGATAAGTTTGGTTTTTCTTTTCATTTTAAAAACAACTTATCATAAACTAGCTTCTTCTTCTTCTTTATCTTCAAGAAAGAAACTATGATGCCATCAATGGCAACTTGAGATCCAAAGCGAGAAATCCAATTCTAAAGTGAACCCACCTCCTATTTCTTCACCCTCTACCTCTTGCCAAGTTGTTTTGGGTGTTTTCTTCACAAGTTTCACAACTTGGTGAAGTTGGAGCTTGAACTTGTGCAACCTCGACGTAGATCATCTTCGGCACGAAGCCGACGACCTATTCCGCTCGTTTTCCCGATGAAGCCGACGAATGAGTCTAGGATTCGAAAAGGACAGCGAGAGGACGACTACGTGGAGCTAAGGAAGTGGATATCCGGATCTACAAAGGTTGTAACTTCCGAACTTTAGTTAAGTTGTTAACTTAGATTTATATTTCGCCTAGAATTCTAGTCTAAGATCCGTGTTAGGGTTTCTCGGTACCCATAAAATTTTAATTTGGCATGTTCGATGCCTTGTGAGACCTCTATAGGATGCCTAGGAACCTTTCACGGTGTTGCCGCAGAGCGCCCTGAGCTGGGCAACATGCTGATGAGGATTGCCCGTCCCCTTGTAGACATGGAACTTAGGAATTGTATAACCTGGCGGGTACTTAATTTGATCGTACCAACCCGGATATGGCCGCCCCGTCTTTACGACCTGACCGGCTGCTTCAGTCGCCTGATGCACCCGTATTTGCTGGGCGATGTATTCATCCAAATCCGCTTTTGATATGGTATCCTCTTTAGCTGTGGATAGAGTCGGTGGAGGATTCGATGTCTCTCCCCTATCGTCTTCAAGAATGATCGGGGGATCTTCAGCAGGTGGATCTTGTTGAATCATCATACCCACCATATCCTGGAACAGGAGGGCCATTTTCTTTATGTTGGCTGCCTGCTCCGCAGCTTCTTTATCTTTCTTCTCTAGCACGCGCCGAAGGAATTCGGCTTCCGTTTTTTGTTCTTGACGTTCTTCTGAGGATGTTTCCGGGGTTTCTTTCGGTCCTGTAAGTGCGGCCATAGCGTTCATCATCTCCTGGAGCTTCTGTTGCTGCTCCTGAGCCTTGGTCACTGACCGTGTAAGCGGTCTATGACCCGTGGATGTACGGCTGTCTTCTTTTCCCGATGCCATGTAAACCGTATGAACTGTTATGCCCGCTGACTTGGGGCGTTTAGGTTCACCATTTTTAACTTTTGCCGCTGACGCGGGGGTTTTCTCCGGCCTCCTTCTTTTGTGGGCCGTTGAGGTTGAAGGAACCATTGAAGGGGGCACCCTAGCAGCTGCTGTCCCCTGCTGTTTAATGGGACAATCCTTGTCTTTTTCCACCTTCGCCTTTTTCTGGCGACGAAAGTGACCTGGGTCAATCACAGAGTCTTGAACCCTTCGCCAAACTTTATAAATCCTTGAAGACAGCCGTTGAGGGGGCTGTTCTCGCTTCGTTTCTGGAACTCTCTCCGCAGGTGGAGGAGATCTCTTCAATGTAGCGATTGGAGAGTTCTTCCGTACCCTCTTCAGCAGTTCAAAGCTGTTCCCAGTTGGAACAACAGCGTTGACTTCCACCGCTGGAGCCGGTGGAGTTATCCCTGAGGGGGAGTTGCCCCCTGCCTTCCTCACTCATTACCAATGGCGACGTCGAGCACGACGAGTCGTTGGGATTGGCTCAGAGATAGAGAAAACTTCTTTTTGCCCCCTGTCTGAATGAGGCACCGCCGGTGTTAACCTTTTAAAAACTGAGGTTGTCCCTTGCGGGGTAATATCCAATCTGTCAAAGACAGATCTTCGTGCAGGGGCAGGAGCAGGAATCATCAGTCTTGAAAAGACTGACTTTTTGGCGGGAGAAGCCGCCTTAACGACTTCCGGAACAACGGCCGTTGCCCTCTTTGGGACAGCCAATTTAGAGTTCTGATTTAGCCTGGTGAAAACAGAGGCTGTCGGCTTGGTAGCGGGCGACCCGTTAACAGGGGCCGTCGTGGTAGTGAGCCGGTCGAAGACCGACTTCTTGTTCACCTCCGGTGCAAGTATTGGTATAGAGCAGCTTGTCGGTGGGATCATGGTCCCGAAAAATAAGCCAGTGGTGGCTTGGGTCACCTGGTCTACTGGCAGAGTGAGGAAGGAAGCCGCTTGGGGCCCATATGCTACACCTCCGGGGGAGGTGGAGCGTCCGTTGCAGTGGCACTTCGAGCAGTTGGTGCAGTTGAAGGCCATTGAATCTTGAGTTCTGCGCCAGGCAAAAGACCAAATCTTAGTAACTCGAAAATCCAAAGGCAACCATTTAACAAACCGCGATTGGTTCGCGAAGACGACACACGAAGTGTGGAGTGGAAAGAGGAAAAGGTCCCACCGGGCGTGCCACACGCGATTGGCTATTAGTTTAAGGACGTTTCGGTCCGTCACTAGTTTAAGGACGTCTCGGTCCGTCGTTAGTTTAAGGACGTTTCGGTCCGTTATTGAGAAGGCTGGGTACTGCTTATAGAGCTTGAGCTTAGGAAGACAGAGAGCGGACATAGTCGTCGTCATCTATCATTGACCTAGGCCGTGACTCATTAGGCGTAGTATTTCTTCAGGAAGCGACCGTTTATCGGCCTGAAAGGCCTTTCACCATGCATGTCCATGAGTAGATAGGCTCCACCTTGGTAGACTTTGTCTATGATGTACGGGCCTTCATAATTTGGCTCGAATTTTCCCCGCTTGGCGCGATTGGGGATCATAGGCCTTTTGACCACTAGCACGAGTTCGCCTTGGCGGAATGTCCTCGGTCGGGTCAATCTTTCGTATGAGCTCGTCATCTTTGCTTTATAAGCTTCTAGATTTTGCTGCGCTATGAGCCGGGTTTCATCAAGGGCGTCAAGCTCCTCAAGCCGAAGGTGAGCATTTTCTTCGTCCGTCAGCTCGTAGTGGACAGCCACTCGTAGAGAGGGTAACTCTATCTCGAGGGGGAGTACTGCTTCTGTACCGAACAACAACGCGTACGGCGTTGTGTTCGTGGCCGTCTTGAATGTAGTTCGATATGCCCAAAGAGCTTCTTGCAGTCTTTCGTGCCAATCTTTCTTATTTCGGGACACCGTTTTCTTTATGATTTTTGTCAATGTCTTGTTGAAGGCTTCAGCTAGTCCATTGGCTCGCGGGCTATAAACCGAGGAATATCTCCAGTCTATATTATGCTGTTGCGCAAAGCGACTGATCTTGTGGCTTCTGTAAGCTGGCCCGTTATCGGAGATGATTCGTCGCGGAGTTCCAAATCGATATATGACATGTGTCTTGAAGAAGTGGAGGATATTTTCCGTCTTCACCTCTCTTAACGGTACTGCTTCTGCCCATTTAGAGAAGTAGTCAGTCGTCGCCAAGATGAAACGATGTCCCCTAGACGATGCTGGTTCGATAGGGCCAACTATGTCAGTCCCCCACATTTCGAATGGCCAGCTAGCCACCGTTGGATGTAGTGGATTTGGGTGCTGGTGGATGAAGTCCCCATGAATTTAGCATGAGTGGCATTGCTTCGCATATTCGATGCAGTCCTGAATCATCGTGGGCCAGTAGTAGCCCATCCGTTTTATCTTCAGCTTCATCTTAGGGCCTGCTTGATGAGAACCACAGAGTCTGTCGTGAACTTCCTGGACGACTCTTTTCGCTTCGTCAGGTCCTAAGCATCTCAGCCACAAAGAATCAAATGACCTCTTGTACAGAGTATCGTTGACGAAGGTGAAAGACAAGGCTCGTTTCACGAGCTGATGTCTTGTGGACGCTTCTTCAGGCATTCGGTGGGACTTGAAGTAATCTATGAAGATTTCTCTCCAATCCTTGGTATTTTCCCAATATTTTACTTACAGGGTTGTCTGCTCGTTCGCTCCTTTTTCTTCGGATGATTCCAGAGATATTTCTGCTGGGGCAAGCACTCGACGGCTTTGTACCACGATTCTAACGTCATCGAGGTTCTCGTCAGCCAATTCTTTAGCAAGTTTGGCCAGTGCGTCCGCTTTGCTGTTTTCCGCGCGTGGTATGCTCTCCAAAGTATAGGATGGAATTTGGGTTAGCAGTTGTTGCACTTTTTCACCGTATTTCACTAACTCCGGTTTGCACGTTTGGTAGTCGCCGTTTACTTGACTAACGACCAGTTGAGAATCCCCGTATATGAGGAGGTTTTCAATTCCCATGTCAATGGCGATCTCGAGGCCTGCCATCAGAGCTTCGTATTCGGCTTCGTTGTTTGTCCTTGGCTCCGTCAGGGAGAAAGCAAAGCGCATTATCCCTCCTTGTGGAGTTACAAAGATGAGTCCTACCCCCGATTTGATTATAGGGGTACTCTGTTTGCGCTTTTTCATGGAAGATGCTCCATCGAAATAAAGTTCCCAACGGGTATCACCACCGTCGATTGCGTCAAACGCATGCTTGTCTGGCAAATCGCAATTCAGGGGAGAATCGGCAGGTATCGGATGCTCAGCAAGGAAGTCAGCTATGGCCTGACCCTTCACTGCCTTGAGGGGTCGATATGTTATCGAGAACTCCATTAAGAGTAGGGTCCATTTAGCGAGTCGTCCCGTCAATATGGCCTTTGACATTAAATATTTGAGATGGTCCACCTTTGAAATGAGATGGACTTCATGCGCTAATGCGTAATGTCTAAGCTTTGTTATTGCGAAGATCAACGCCAGGCAGTGTTTTTCAATGGGGGAGTAATTGCTTTCTGCCCCCAGCAGAACCCGACTTAAGTAGTAGAGTGCTCTTTCTTTCCCCTGGTCATTCTCTTGTGCCCATAATGCGCCTAAAGAACCTTCAAGGGCGGTCGTGTAAAGAATGAGAGGCTTTCCCTTAACTGGAGCAGCCAACACTGGAGGGTTTTGCAGATACTGCTTGATCTCGTCCAGTGCGCCTTGGCATTTGTGATCCCAAACGAATGGGGTTCCCTTCTTCATCAGGTGACTGTAAGGACGGCACTTTCCTGAAAGATTAGCGATAAACCGCCGAATGTATGCGAGCTTTCCTTGGAGAGATCGCAGCTGTTTAAGAGTTCTCGGCGGAGGCATTTCCATGATCGCCTTGATTTTAGACGGATCTATCTCAATACCTCGGTGTCGGACGATGAATCCCAGGAATTTGCCCGAGGAAACCCCGAACGCACATTTAAGAGGATTCATCTTCAAATTGTATTGCCGAAGGCGTTGAAATACGGTCTTCAAATGCTCGAGATGTTCTTCATATGATTTGCTTTTAACCACGAGATCGTCGATATAGCATTCGACGATTTCGTGTATAAGGTCATCGAAGATCTTTGTCATGGCCCTTTGATAAGTGGCACCGGCATTCTTTAAACCGAAGGGCATCACTTTATAACAGAATATACCTAGAGGGGTCCTGAAGGCGGTGTGTTTCTGGTCTTCGGGATACATCTTTATCTGATTATACCCTGATGAGCCATCCATGAAGGAGAAAACCTCATGAGTGGATGTATTGTCTATCATCAGTTCGGTGACTGGCACTGGGAAATCATCCTTCGGGCAAGCTTTATTAAGATCCCGGAAGTCTACGCATATGCGCACTGTTCCATTTTTCTTCATCACTGGGATGATGTTGGCGATCCATTCAGGGTATTGAACTTCCTGGATGAAGCCAGAGTCGATTAACTTTTTGACCTCGGTATTGATGCTCATCTCAAGCTCGAGTCGCATTCTCCTCGGCGCCTGTTTGACTGGCTTGATGTCCGGGGATATCGCCAATTTGTGTACAGCAATTTCTGGATCTAGTCCCAGCATCTCGGAATAGTTCCATGCGAAGCAATCTTTATGCTGCACAAGGACGTCCTTTAACGCAGCCGCCCTCTCTTCAGACAGCAGCTCGCTGACGAATGTCGGTCGCGGATCGTTTACCGTCCCCAACTCGATTTTCTTGAGGTTATCTGCAGTGGTATGTATTCCATCCTCCAGTTCTTTCGGAGCTGGGGGAAATTCTGAGATTACCTCATCATTGCTGTTTTCGAGGCACCAAGGAAGGCTGTCCATGTTCTCGGATTCTCCTTTTAGTATTGTTATCATGTGACAGGTACGAATTCGCTTCTAGTCCCAATGTGGAACTGGTTTTTCTTTCGTGGCCTTGGGTTCGTGCTTTTGTGGTGGTGCTACCCTCCAGTTGTCGGACAGAGCGAATTTACCAAGCTGGTACTGATCTTCGACCCAATTCTTGAAGGTGAAGCAATCTTCAAGAGAATGACCTATCACTCGATGGTAAGAGCAATAGTCCGGGTGTGAGGCTTCGCCCGCTTGTTCGGGGTGTTTAGACTCCGGCAATGTAAGCATTTGATGCTTTAGGGCAAGATCGAGTATCTTCTTCGTCTTTTCACGAGGAAACGGGTATGCTCGACCCATTTTCTTCATGAGGGATAGATCAATAACGCTCGACTCCCGTTTGCGTGGCTTCTTAGCCCTGCTTTGTTGCTGTTGAGCGCCTCTTTGGCCTTTCGACTTGTTCCTGCCTCCGCGTCGAGCCCTTTTTGTATCAGGTTGACATGGGGCAGCATCTTCGTCTTTTACTGCCTGTTGAAGGAGGCGCTGCGTTTTGGCTTTCTCATAGATTGTCATTTCACGATTGTGATCATCTCGGACTTTTTGACCCGCTTCCCTTATGAGTTTGCTCATTTGTTCCTCGAACGACGGACTGGGCTCCTTTGCATCTGGAACTTTCACTGGCTTAGGATTAACGTCCTCCCATTGAGCATCCGCTTCTTCATCAAAGTCATATACGACGTAACAGCCAGGTAATAACTCTCGCTTCTTTGACCGGATGTATCCAAGCCCTTTTGTTTCCATCCTCCCGTTAGGCAGCTTGCGTTGAGTCCCGAGAATATTCCAGACCCTGTCATAGAATTTGGCTTTTCGAACGGTCTGCTTGAAGGATATCCCCTGGCGTTTCAGCAGCTTTTTCAAACCTTCCGTATAATATCTGGGAAGACGGATAGGCTGAAGCCTATCGAACGTAGAATCCGCACCATGCCATATTTCTTTTTCTACCTTGGTTTCTTCGGAACGGTAGAATAGGATTGCCCTCTCGCCCTTTCGTCCGGAAGGGATATAAAATGTCTGCAATTCTTCCACGCTGTCGGTGTCGAGTGCATCCAGTTCTTTATAATGTTCAAGCGGCACCATGGCTATCTGCAGACTTCGTTCTTCATCAGCAGAAGCTCGTATTGAAAGCCGAGCAGGGAATACAGCATAGACTTCGTCCTCTGAATCACTACCAAAGATCAGTGAAGGGGCGGATGGTCCCGGCTCGGTGTATTGGGGCGGACCCGAATGAACTATATCCTCCTCCTCCTCGATATCGCTGCCGAAGACAGGGATGGTTGCGTTAGTTTTGCTTTCCGGCTTACGACACTTCTCCGTGTCTTCGAAATCCGGTAAGAAGTATTTGGCGTCTTCGTATTTGCGGACCTCGTTCACAGAGAACGGGTTCAGTTCTCCCGTCACGGTATACTCGAAACCATCCTTAAAATACTTCATACACTGATGTTGTGTAGAAGGGATGATGTTGTACTCGTGTAACCATGGTCGGCCGAGCAGAGCATTGTACCATGTCTTGGCGTCTATGACATGGAATTTAATATCTGTGACGAGCAACCCGAAGCGTAGCGTCAATATCACAGATCCAAGAGTCTTTGACGATTGGGAGTCGAACCCGGAGATGGTGATCTTGTCCCGCGCAAGGTGCTGGACGCTCATGCAGATTTCCTTCAACACCCGCACGTTGAGAAGATTAACAGACGATCCATTATCGATCAGGATTTTGCCTATCTTTATATCGTGGCAGTATCCTGAGACATAGAGAGGGCGATTGTGTTCGCGCGTCCCAAGGAGAAGGTCTTCATCGCCAAAAGCAACGTCGGCCGTGTGCACCTCTTCCAACTCATCCTTCATCGTTTTTTCGGCCAGGAAGGCCTGGAACTGGTCCGGATCTTGTAGCGCTTTAATCAAAGAATCCCTCGCCTCTTTTGATAGTAACAGGGCATCAAGAACGCTGAGTTGTGAGGGCAGCTTCCTCAGATGCGCTAAGACATTGTAGTCCACCTTATTTCTTTTCGGCGGATTCTTGGCGGTTAGCTCCTCCGCAACTTGGTCATCTAAAGTAATATCCCCAGAAACCTTTTCTTTCCCTTTATCTTTCTTGTTTAAGGGTCCGAGATTCTTTTCAGGTAACGTCTGATTGCGTAGCTGGATATTTTCGCAAACCTTTGGCTCTTCTTCCTTTCCCGAAGTTGACTCTTTAAAGAGAGGGACGAGTTCCAGCTCTTCATCAGAATCGCTCCCGAATGTAGGCACTTGTGACCCGGCGGTGTTAACCATGCGACAATCGCCGGTAGTTCTTTTAAGCTCTTCGGTCGTATCTCTTTGCTCTCGACGAGTTTTACGCTTTTCCCGCTTGAAGCGTTATTGACGAGCAACATATCCTTGCCACCATTTATCGAAAGCTTTGCATTCTTGAGTGGGGTGCGAAACCTTCTGATGATATAAGCAAAAGGAGGGGTGCATTTCTATTTCACCAGTAATTTTTCCTTCAGAGGATGGTAGCTTCATGCCCATTGATGTGGCCTTAGCAAACATTTTCTTTATCTTGAATTGGCTTTTGTCGGTAGCGAAGGCGTTTTGCTCCAGCGGGATTGCCTCAGCTCTTTCATCAAGTCGCTGGCACTTGGCCCTTTCAAATATAGCCATTTCGCGTTCTCGATCAGCTTTACTTTTCAGTCGAGCTTCGTTAAGGAACGCGTCAATCATTTCGACTGATAGCTCCGGAATTCTTGATTCGATATCTGCCCCCAGCGTTTTAGTGCCAGAAGTCTCTTCATCGTTCGTGATCGAATGGGAGATCATATAACAGCTCGCTACATTTTCCTCGGATTCATCCGATGAACTTTCTCCCTCATCTTCCTCTTGAAAGACGTGATTGAGAAACTCTTGGAGCGTAATGGGAGTCCGCGCCTTTTGGTTGTATTCATCTAGCGCGTCAATTTGCTTTTGTAAGTCCGTGCGCTGGTCGCCAGGCTTCACGGGTTTCTTAGATTTCTTCTTCTTCTTTTTCGAAGATTTTGACGGCTGGTTGCGAGTGTTTGAGCCACACCATCAGTCTTTGGAGTTGTACGCAGTTTCAACATCCCTTCAATGACCTGCGGTTCCAACGGGTTCTTCCACTTGATTGCTGGACACGCCTGAAGATCGTTTAGCATTCTCTTTGTCTTGGCTGATAATACAACCTCCCAAGGAGCTTCTTCAATGACGGAGCATGTTGCCCCCGGCGTATTCGTCCCCTTAGAGGTGTGGGGTTGTGGGGGATTCACCTTCCATTTGTCAGATAACGCGAACTTGCCCTGTCGGTACTGGTTTTCGAGCCAATTCTTGAAAACGTAACAGTCTTCGATCGGATGGCCTAGTACTCGATGATAAGGACAGTAGTTGGGCTCGTTGACGTCATTTGGCTGCAACGGACGTTTTGGATCCGGCAGATTTATGAGTCTGTTGCGCAGCGCCAGCTCGAATAACCTCTTCGTTTTATCGCGGGGAAAGAAATAAGGACGTCCCATCCTATCCTCAAGGGGTACGTACGAGCGTATATTATTTTGACGAGCCACTGGCTTCGGGTCGCTTGGTTGTTGTTGAGTATTAGCGACGACGATCGCTTTTCCCTTCCCTTTGTCATTTCGGGAGTCCGGCCTTGGAAGAGGGGGTTTATGGCCCATTTGATCCATTTGCTCTAGTTTGTCAATCAACGCCTGGAAGGTAGTTGGCTTGAAAAACATCATAAATTGTGAGATGGTTGCTTGTGGATCGAGGGTTCCTACAAACATACCAACTGCGGGAGCTTCTTCAATGCGCTGCTCACACTTTGACCATAAATTCCGCCATCGTATAGCGTAATGAACCCACGTTTCGCCGGGTTTTACCCTGGCGTTAATCAGTGCCATCATCGGGGTACGCTCACTGGCACTTGCAAAACGCTGAGTGAACAGCAGCTCCATCTCCGCGAAGGTTTTAATAGAGTCATTTGGGAGTTCAGAATACCACTCGAACGCCGTATCTGATAAGCTTCCAACAAACTGGCGAAGCAACAGCTTGTCGTCACCGCCGGTGTTGCCGCAGAGCGCCCTGAACTGGGCAACATGCTGATGAGGATTGCCCGTCCCTTTGTAGACATGGAACTTAGGAATTGTATAACCTGGCGGGTACTTAATCTGATCGTACCAACCCGGATATGGCCGCCCTGTCTTTACGGCCTGACCGGCTGCTTCAGTCGCCTGATGCACCCGTATTTGCTGGGCGATGTATTCATCCAAATCAGCTTTTGATATGGTATCCTCTTTAGCTGTGGATAGAGCCGGTGGAGGATTCGATGTCTCTCCCCTATCGTCTTCAAGAATGATCGGGGGATCTTCAGCAGGTGGATCTTGTTGAATCATCATACCCACCATATCGTGGAACAGGAGGGCCATTTTCTTAATGTTGGCTGCCTGCTCCGCAGCTTCTTTATCTTTCTTCTCTAGCACGCGCCGAAGGAATTCGGCGTCCGTTTCTTGTTCTTGACGTTCTTCTGAGGATGTTTCCGGGGTTTCTTTCGGCCCTGTAAGTGCGGCCATAGCGTTCATCATCTCCTGGAGCTTTTGTTGCTTCTCCTGAGCCTTGGTCACTGACCGTGTAAGCGGTCTATGACCCGTGGATGTACGGCTGTCTTCTTTTCCCAATGCCATGTAAACCGTATGAACTGTTATGCCCCCTGACTTGGGGCGTTTAGGTTCACCATTTTTAACTTTTGCCGCTAACGCGGGGGTTTTCTCTGGCCTCCTTCTTTTATGGGTCGTTGAGGTTGAAGGAACCACTGAAGGGGGCACCCTAGCAGCTGTTGTCCCCTGCTGTTTAATGGGACAATCCTTGTCTTTATCCACCTTCGCCTTTTTCTGGCGACGAGAGTGACCTGGGTCGATCACAGAGTCTTGAACCCTTCGCCAAACTTTATAAATTCTTGAAGACAGCCGTTGAGGGGGCTGTTCTCGCTTTGTTTCTAGAACTCTCTCCGTAGGTGGAGGAGATCTCTTCAATGTAGCGATTGGAGAGTTCTTCCGTACCCTCCTCAGCAGTTCAAAGCTGTTCCCAGTTGGAACGACAGCGTTGACTTCCACCGCTGGAGCCGGTGGAGTTATCCCTGAGGGAGAGTTGCCCCTTGCCTTCCTCACTCGTCGCCAATGGCGACGTCGAGCCGTTTGGACTGGCTCAGAGATAGAGATAGCTTCTTTTTGCCCCCTGTCTGAATGAGGCACCGCCGGTGTTAACCTTTTAAAAACAGAGGCTGTCCCTTGCGGGGTAATATCCAATCTGTCAAAGACAGATCTTCGTGCAGGGGCAGGAGCAGGAATCATCAGTCTTGAAAAGACTGACTCTTTGGCGGGAGAAGCCGCCTTAACGACTTCCGGAGCAGCGGCCGCTGCCCTCCTTGGGACAGCCATTTTAGAGTTCCTGGGCTTCTTAGCGGGCCCTTCAGAGTTTTGATCCAGCCTCGCAAAGACAGAGGCTGTTGGCTTGGTGGTGGGCGACCCGTTGACAGGGGTCGTGGTAGCAGTGAGCCGGTCGAACACCGACTTCTTGTTCACTTCCGGTGCAGGTATCGGTATAGAGAAGCTTGTAGGTGGGACCATGGTCCCGAAAAACAGGCCGGTGGTGGTCTGGGTCACCTGTTCTACCGGCAGAGCGAGGAAAGAGGCCGCTTGGAGCCCATATGCTACACCTCTAGGTGAGGTGGAGCGTCCGTTGCAGTGGTACTTCGCGCAGTTGGTGCAGTTAGAATCCATGGATGCTTGAGTTCTGCGCCAGACAAAAGACCAAATCTTAGCAACTTGAAATCCGAAGGCAACCATTTAACAAATCGCGATTGGCTCGCGAGGACGACACACGAAGTGTGGAGTGGAAAGAGGAAAAGGTCCCACCGGGTCTGCCGGAATCTGTTCCCCTCCGAACGGCGGCACACAAGACTGCGATGTCCTGACGCTGAGATTCGGGGCAGATGCTATTTGGTTTTATCCGTCTACCTCTTCGAAGATGCCAAGTTGATTTATGGCACCGTGTATCGAAGGTTTAGACGGATGCGGCCGATGTAGCAGACTTCGTCAGATTCCCCCTCGCTTGAGGGTTTTTTGATTGTGGGGACGCTCTTCCCTGCAGGCGCAAGCCCCTGCAGTTAATTACGCTACCGCATCGCGGTAACAACTTTCTCCTTCTCCAGAATTTCACTTCGTGTCGTGTGTGTTTGTTTTGTTTGTGGTTGCCCGTGGATTGTATACGGAGACTGAGTAATACCGTCGCCCGTAGGACGTGGATTAATCCAAATCCGTATTTACTTATATTTGGGTTTGGTGTTTATAGTTTAAGGATGCATTAGTCGCGTTGCGGCTAAGATCAACTTAAACGTTCGTTAAGGATACGATAGTTCTGTTTGAGACTAAGATCAACTTAACGTGATCGTTTAGATCCGACAAAAGAGCGTTTGGGCTCTATTGTTCCAGTTTGGGAGATTCATAGTCCAATTTGGGACTAAAGTCTGTTTGGAGGATACGTTAGCCATTTTTGAGGCTAAGATCGACTCAAACGTTTGTTAAGGATACGTTAGTCCAGTTTGAGACTAAGATCAACTTAACGGGATCGTTTAGATCCGACAAAAGAGCATTTGGGCTCTATTGTTCCAGTTTAGGGACATAGTGGTCCATAGCATTTATGGCCGTCGGGACCCGTCACCTCTCTGACGTCGTTGAAGAATTACAACGATAGGTGTCGGAGGAGTTCAGAGATGTACCCTTGAATCAGAGTTGATTTGGGGTTTTATCATTCATTTAAATGTCTAAGGATGCGTTAGCCGTGTTTGGGGCTAAGATCAACTTAAACGGGACCGTTTAGATCCGGCAAAAGAGCATTTGGAAGCTCTATTGTTCCAGTTTAGGGACGTAGTGGTCCACTTTCCAGTTTAGGGACGTGGTGGTCCATCGCCAGTTTAGGGACGTGGTGGTCCATATTCCAGTTTAGGGATGTCTCGGTCCGATATTAGTTTAGGGACGTCTCGGTCCGATATTTCCGATATTAGTTTAGGGACGTCTCGGTCCAATATTAGTTTAGGGACGTTTCGGTCCACGAGTTTAAGGACCCCGCAGTCCATATTTGACGTATGTGGTCGTCGGGACCCGTCACCTCTCTGACGTCGTTGAATGATTACAGCGACATGTGTCAGAGGAGATCGGAGATGTATCCTCGAACCGGATATAAATTGATTTGAGAGAGAGAGAGAGCAATTGTGCTCAGTCAATTTAATTTGAGGACTTACGGCCATGATTGGGCTAAGTCCAGTTCAGAATATTCAACACTTTTATTTGTTTTTTGGCCTATTAGGCCTGTGCTAGGGCTTGGCCCATTTTTAATAATGCATAGCATTAAATCTTGGGGTTTGTTGGACCTTTATTTAGGCTCTGTCTCTTTTAAGATAATGCATTGCATTATTTATTATTTTGTTTGGGCTCTGCCCATTTATAAGTGATGCAGAGCATCAATTTTGTTTGGGCTCTGCCCTCTATAAATGATGCAGAGCATCAATTTCATTTGGGTCCTCTCTTTTGTTGCTCTGCAATTTAATTTGGGCCTGGCCATTCAAGCAATGCATTGCATTGAGAATCTTCAAGAAACAGAAGTGCAGAGCACTTTTTAATCCTTTGATTTAAAGAAAAACAAGTTTTTTTCTTCTTTTCTTGTTTTTCCTTATTTCAGAGAACCAAGGGTTCATAACAAGTGCAAGGCACTACTTTTTATTTTATTTTATTTACTTATTTATTTATTTATTGAAGATCCATGATCTTGTTCTTAGATCAATGATCTGTTCCCAAGAGAATTTTCTCTTTTAAAGGTTTTACCTTTTTTTTGTTCTTCCAGAATTCTCAAGAGTTCTCTTTCTCTCCTTTTTCTTTTAGCAAGATGTTCCCTCTCTTGAAATGAGGTCTGGGGTCCTTTTTATAGTGCTCACAAATTAGTTAAATTTGTTAAAGAGATCTTTCTCTGAGTGATTTGGGGAATTTTCTCCACCGTTGGATCTTTGATCCAAAGGCCCCTGCTTTACAGAAGAAAATCTTCTTATTTTAACAAGAACAGAAAAGATTTATTCTGTTTTGCGCAACTCCTCCAGCGCGTGACACGTGTCGCGCAGCGCTTGCGCAGCAGCGACTGCGCAACTGCGCAGACACGTGTCGCGCCGTGCGGCACTTGTGCGCAACTGCGCAGACACGTGTCGCGCAATGCAGCGCTTGCGCAATCTGAACGTTGCATACTTTTATTTTTTAAGAGAGCCTTGCTCTGATTGGACACACTGCCTCGGGCGTTGCATTGACGTATCAACTTCTGACACGCACGCGTTGCGCGCAATACTCGGAATTTGAAGCGTCGCTTCCAAAATTTGAATTTTCAAAATTCAAACAGAGCCTTGCTCTGATTGGGGGAACACCTCGTACCGGTGGATTTAGGCCATGATCACCAGTGGGTCGTTGTGGGGCATGGATATGCCGTGGAGATCCTCGTCGCCAAAGGTGATGGGCTCGCGGCTTCTAGCCCTTTTGCTCGGGCGGCCGCCTGCGTCTCTGTTGAGGGGAAAGTGGCGGCTGGGGCCTGGATTTTCAGGGCAATTATTCGCCATGTGGATGGAGATCGGAAGGCCAACTTTGTTTTTGTGGAGTTTTCGTTTCCCACAAACTGCGCCAACCGATGGAGGTCCTTTCAGATCTCCTTCGGATGCTGTCTTCCGTCGATCTCCCGGTGGACTCTGGAAGGGATCCCCTGTTGTGTGTGGGTCTCAATGGGTGTAGAGGAAGATTGGTGATTGGAGGAGTTTGACGCCGAGTGCCTGCAAAGAAGTCCCGGGTGGTTGGATACTACCGAGGACCCTCCGACGACCAAGTTAGCACTAGATCCGAGCAGCGTAACGACTAAGTGGAGTAAAAATGGCTTACCTGACCCTTCTGTGATGGGGGTTTATATAATGGTGGAGGCATGCAGCAGCAGGCGCGAAAATCTCGCCAGCAGTTATGCTCCCGACGTCACGCCCGCGTAAAGAGCGGATCGCCCATAAATGGGGATCGTGGAGGCGTGGAACGTGGGATGTTGCTGGCGGAGAATCCGCGTATGACGAGATTCGCGGAGCTGCGGTTACGCCTGTGAGTGGCGGAACTGGTTGGAGGGCTGAGGAAGACAGCTTCGGCAAAGGGGCTCGGGGACGAGCAAGAAGACCGAGGAGACTGGGTCTGGCGGCAGCTCGGGACAAGCCGAGGAGGCCAATAAGCGGGGAGCCCTGAGGAGGGCTAGCTTGCGCTGGCTGGACGGGTACAGGGGTTGCATGGCCTGTCTTTGTGGGCCCTTTCTTCAGGGCTCTGGGACGTGCCGTTCGCCACGTGCCTGATCTTGAGGGTCGTCAATATTGAGCATTATCACAACCCGATAACTAAATATGGAAAAAATCTTTACAAAAAAAACAGAAAATTGCAACGTTTTGCAAAAAGAATTTCATAAATCCAAACCAAAGATCGCAACATCTGGAATATTCAATAAGATGTATATTACACTCTGCATAGGGAGGACTTAAATTTACAACAGTTGAGAAATTATCATCCAAACTATAAATACTAGATTTTTAAATATAGGAGGGAACGTGAATGATAAGCGAGACTGGAATCATCAAGAGAATCTGTTATAAATTAATCATATTGAGGGGGTTATATATAATTTTACGTTTCAAATTCCGGATCTTACAAAATAGCTGAAATTTATATTTTATAAAAAAAGACATATTATGTCCTTTCTTGAGTAACAGCTTTTAGCAATTTACACGTGCGATGTATTTTAAACAATATTAATATTAAAATATTGTATTGTACGATATTGCATGAAAATTTATAAAAATAACTGTTGCTTTTCCAAATTTAAATTAAATTAATATGGTTATTGGTAATATTAGAATTGAGAAATTTATGAGTTATACAAAATAATAAAGAGATAAGAGCTTATATATAAATTTGTTACGCATGTTTTTCTTTTGGGCTTTTAAGCATGAGAATGTATAAGATGAGAGAGAGAGAGAGATTTGTTGACTCTTCGTTTTCTAATTTTTGGCTTTTGCGATGGATGAGATAGATATCTCCATTTCTCAATTTTGGCTATTGGAATTTTCTTATTTTTTATTTGTGTTGATTAATAACATCATCAAAGAACTTCTAGTTATAATAGTACCGGTATTTTACACGTGCAACGTATGTGTGAATATTTTGAACAACCATACGAAAGGCATGTGCAGAAATTTTTATTCTTGACATTACATGAAAATTTATGAATATATAAACAGCTTTTCTAAATTTAAATTAAATGGATGTGTTCAATACTAATATTAAGAGCAAGAAATTCATAAGTTATGTAAAATAACAAAAATATAAAGGCCTATGTATAAATTTATTAGTCATATCTTTTTTTTCGATTTTGAGCATGAGGATGTGTAATGAAAGAGAGAGAGCGAGGGAGGGAGCTGTTGGCTTTCTATTTCCTCATTTTTGTCTTTTTGTGTTGGATTAGCACAAGTTCGGCTAATGAAATCTAGTCATTTTTTTCTATTTCTATTTTGTTGGTTGATGACATCATCCATACACTTCTAGCTATAATATCAAAGATAAAGAGCATGTTTGGATGCAAAATAATTTGGTCTACTCGGTGACTTATTTTTCCCCATCAATGTGGGACCCACATCAATAAGCCTGTTTGGGTGCATGCGGTAAGTGATTATTGTCTTGAATTACGTGTCTTCATTTAAAAATGACATATTTTCCCATTTAAAAATAAGCCAGGATTTCTAGCTTATTTCATAAGTGATTACGGAATAGTAAAGTTGACCAAGTAATATACCATAACGTCTCTTATATTTTCATCCAATCAATGGTACGTCCTTTTGGTTATTTTAACACTCAATAATCACATATCATCTTTCAAACAAAATCATCCAAACACCAAACAACTTAACTGTGTAATCAATTATAATTGATTATTTCTTTTTTTCAAAAAAAATTCAATTATAAACGATTATGACAAATAATCACTTAAAAATAAGCTCCTCAATCATTCCCGAAAAGATAATAGCAAAGATCATGCAAAAATTGCAAAACAATTACATTCGCTTTTCATTTATTCTGCAATATAAAATTAATATATCTCACAGGAAAAAAAATAAACAATTAATTTGATGTTCATTCACAATAACAAAAACAATTATTTTTTGAATCATCGCATCATTAGAAGTCGGTTCCCAAGCGAAACCCACCTCTTTTCCTCTTCCCATTTTCCCTCCTTTTGATACCAAATTTTAAAAAAACACAAAACGAAAACCCTAACTTTGAGCAAAAATCAAACTCAATTCGTAGAGAAATTGAAGGCGAAAAGGGTTCGAAGATGATGGCGAGGTTCGGATTCCGAGGGGGATCGACCCCGCCTCAGTCCAAGGAGCCCGATTCTTCTTCTTCCTCGAGATCCGCCTCTCGAAACCCTAGCCCTAGCCCAAACCCTAACCCTAGTTTTTCGAATACTTCCTCGGTGGGGCCCGCGAGGCCGCTGCGGCTGGTGTACTGCGACGAGAAGGGGAAGTTCATGATGGATCCCGAGGCGGTGGCTACCCTTCAGCTTGTGAAAGGCCCCATCGGGGTCGTTTCGGTCTGCGGCCGCGCTCGCCAGGGCAAGAGCTTCATTCTTAATCAGGTCCTTTCTTTGCCCACGACAAGAAAGTTTTCAATTTGGTCATGTTTCAATGGAAATTTGGTTGCTTGTATAGAACTACTTGCATTTGATGATTGCTCTGTTAGGGGACAGCCTCTTGATTTCATACAAAATCAGTTCAAACCGGGGAAAAAAAAGATTTTACGGAGGGTTAGATAGATTTGGTGTAGGAGATTATGTGATTATAGTCTTGTATTTAAGGATAATGTGGGAGTCGCATTCTGTGAATGCTTTAAGTGTGAAGCACATTGCTCCTTACTCTATTTACCCACCAAGATTTTATGCCACAAATCATAGTAAGTATATCTCTAACATAATATCTGGCATATCTTGTTACGTATGGAGATGACATATATATGTGGTCGAGCCTTGGCATCTCAATCGGTTAAGCCAAACGCGTACTTTATCTTGTCCCACCATATATTATATACCACTTCTTGCCTCACTACAATTTTCATATGCAGTCTCGTTTGCTTTGGTGTTTTTATGTTGCACATTTTTT
Organism: Agapanthus africanus; assembly: GCA_030015575.1. Taxonomy (NCBI): domain Eukaryota; kingdom Viridiplantae; phylum Streptophyta; class Magnoliopsida; order Asparagales; family Amaryllidaceae; genus Agapanthus; species Agapanthus africanus. Next base: position 646,115,606 of record JASDDO010000014.1, on the reverse strand, counting down.
GGGGAGCAAATATTGAGTGTGCACTGCACAAGGAGTTTAGAAGACACAGAATATTTGATGATTTTGATCTCCACTTTTCAGGTGTGCAATAGTATGCATTATCAGCTATTATTTCCGCCACTCATTTGACTTCTTAACTTTTGTAACTACCAAAATAAGTTTTGCAAATTGTTGTTTTTCCCTTGACATTCACGAATTTTAAGAGCATGTGCTTAATTTTTGGTTATTGCTACAAAATCATCTATAGGTCCTTTTTGAGCGCAAGCCATCCATCAGTAACAATAAAAACACTCTTTTATTTTAGCTTTCCCTTAAGTCCTTAACCTACCGACCTCCGGGCTCTTTGAACCGGTCCTCAAATTTCCTCTCTTTAACTATCTCATCGTCTCCTTTTCGCCCTCTCAGCCACACTCATCTCGCATGCTTGAATGAGATGGCATCACCAGGAGGTATTAATATTTGGAGCACCATTCTCATATCAGCATGACTGTTTTATTAACTCAAAGTTACATAGCTGTGGATTCTAAAAACGCCACTTCAAGCACAATATGATGTGTGGTTCTTAGAGTGTACATTTCTATCACCCTATACATCATACGCCTATATTAAAGATCAAGTTAGTTGGTCTGAATCCGGTAGCCCTATTTTTAATGGGTTGTGTTTGAACAGGCTATGTACGGACCTAGAGGTTCTCCATTGATATGAAAAGAAAACAAGTGGCCATAGTCAATTCTATCAAACCACATACATTTCTCTGTTATCCTAGTTAAGGAATGGCCTGAACTTTTTTTCTTCTCCTTTTTAATAAATTTTTATTTACTTATCTAGGATCCTTCAACAAAATAATTGACCATTTTTGCGTTGTATGATACCCTTCATTAATCTGATATAGGTATTAAATTTTGGGTTTTTTGGCAGCTTCTGGGGAGGAGTAGCGGATTTCAAGTAGCTTCCACTCATAAACCATGCACGAAGGGGCTTTGGATGTGGAGTGCACCAATAAAGAGAACGGCTCTTGATGGAACCGAGTACAGTCTTCTATTGTTGGATAGCGAAGGAATCGATGCCTATGATCAAACGGTTTGATGCAGTTTTTCCTTATTAAAATCTCAATCTCTCTCTCTCTCTCTCTCTCTGTCTGTCTCTCTCTCTCGCTCCCCCCCCACATACTCAAATGAGGTCTCTACAAAAGGCATCGGTCAGTTATTTAGCCAGTATATGCTTTGAGAATCATCTTTACCTGTTTTTTCTTGAGTTGTTTTATCTGTGGGCCAGTCATGGACATCCTTGATGCATAAAAATATGTGCACAGGTCACAAGTTTGATTCCTTATGCAATTAGCTATTGCACAGAATAATTCCCCCACCTCATGAACCCCACACCACACAATACCCAGAAAATAAATACGTTAATGATTACTGCATCCATTTATATAGAAATCAAACTCCCCGAACCATCTTATAAAGTAGTAATGGTATTGAACTAAGTGACTGTTGAAGCAGGTTGTTCAGTAATTTTTATGTGGAGTTTATGCTTTGGAAACAGCCTTCCCCCACCCCCCCACCCCCGTGCCCCCAAAAAAATCACTATAAGACAGATTCATGTTGAATTACTAAATATGGTTTACCCTCTTTGCTTTGGCAATTATTATTTTGTTCTTTGAATTTGTGTAAGCACATCGTTGCACCCATGAAATCTGGAAATCGAAAGTTTTACTTTTCAAGGCAACGCTATTCTTAATGAAATAAATGAAAGCACTGCATTTAATCAGGAGTTAAGCGTGTGTGCGTGGGAGTGATATTAGGATGGGTGACCTACTAGGATTTCTTGTGTTGCACTCTTTAAACTCCGGCAGTGTTGTGTTTTAATGTATATTTCTTTCTTTTCCTGTCAGAAACTAGGATAAATAAGAAGGGTTGTGTTAGGTAGCTGATAGACATCTGATCATATTAGGATGAATATGAAACGGGTTTTAAAGAAATTTAGTTTTTTATAAGGAACTAGAGCATATTGCTCAATGTTTTGAAATGCGAGACACATACTACTCGTATTTTTTAAACTAATAAAAATCAAATATATATGTATGAAAAAAGAGAAAATATGAAAAAATATACTAAATATAAAAAATTATAGCGCAAAGGAAATATAATGAATATTAATGAATTATCGACGCATAAATTTATTTCAAAAATGTGAAAAAAGAGACAATCATATTATATGAAATTGCTAATAATTTAATGCTAAGATAAATTACAAACATCAGTTATATATGTAAATCTGTGCTATTCATCAAAGATTCATAACTTAACATCAATTAATCTCAAAAATTGGAATATAAAAATGAGAATAATTTCATGATCATAAGTTCATTAAGATCACATGTAGCAAATAATTTGAAAGAAACAATTAAAGTATTGCCATCGTCACAAATCAGTAAAATAGATAATTAAAGTCGATGCTATCAATCGATCTAAGCAATCTCTCGTCTACAACGCTGCCAAAATATTTTTGAGGAAGTTTTTTTTACACGGTATAAACACCAAATCAATGAGTATATATATATATATATATATATATATATATATATATATATATATATATGCATTTTTACAAACACATAAAATAACTAACATACTTAAACAAAAACAAAAATATAAAAGAGCAAAGAAGAGAAGAAAAAAGCAAAGAAAAGAGCCGAAGAGAAATAAAAAAGTGAAAATATATATAATTTGGAGTTCGTGAAAAATTAACATAAATATTAAAAAATAACCTTTGTAGAGAAATAAAGACAAGAAAGCTTTCTCTATAGCTTTTTGCCAAAAAAGACGTATTGCCTTAATTTTCATCGGAGAGAGGAGAAAGTATTGTTAGGAGCAAACCCTATTTTGAGATAAGAAAGAAAAGAAAGAAAAGAAAGAGGAGAAATGAATGGAGGGGATTCTCTTGTTTTGTAAAGGTTTTTTTTATACATGCCTTTGAGTAGTCAGGTATGGATAGAGATATATTAAAACCCTAAATCCATTTTATCAACCCAATCCAATTTCTAACCTATTATGCATTTTATGTGGTTTTATAATGCAATATGTGGCTGCATAATGATTTTCATGCGTCGAAGCTTGTTTTTACTCTGCATATTGTAGAAAATACCCCCATTTTCGCATAGATGGCATTTTATAACACTAATGTTGCTTATCAAGGTGCTAAGATAATGGGCTAGAAACTAATACAATTCACTCAATATTGACGGTACCATGTTGAGACACCAAGTGCCTCAACGATTTATTAATTTTCCATTCTTATGTTTTAAAGACCCGTTTATGCTTGTTATTGCATCCAAACTGTGTATACAATATACATATGTAGATGCCTGCATTTAGTTAACTTAAATATTAAGTCCAATTTTCAACACTAATATTTTTAACTAAAATATTAAGTCCAATTTTCAACACTAATTTTTTAAACAAAAATATTAAGTCCAATTTTCAACACTAATTTTTTTTAATCAAGATATGACTGCCAAAGGCGGGAAGTCCACCCAATTACATTAATGAGATACAATGAAACAAGACTAGTTACAACAAAGCCAACTTTGCACATACACATCAACCGGATGAAGTCCACCAACCATATGACAAAGAGGCTAATGAGTAAGAACCATAACTTAATGCCAAGGTACAATCATCCTGTGACCGGCTGCAGAAACTCCAAAATATAATTCCTGCCTTGAATCAAGCAGTTCTGCTTAGGCCCGAGGCTTTCATGTGCACCGGACCTAGACTCTTTTGGTTCCCTTCTCTCTATATCTTTGCAGTGAACTATATTAAGGACCCATCCTTGATTCTTTTTTCTTTTTTTCCTGAGAGAGCCTGCTGCCTGCCTCATTACTTATGTAGCTTCTTTGAGTCTTTCAATACCCAGAATATTTTAACTTGTATTCTATTGCTTGTTCTTCTTTCATGGAACTTTATACCCTCTATAATTGTTTCCTATAGGACTCCTAACTTAACCGTACTTCAGTAACTTGTTACCACAAGCTATCAGTATAGAAAGTAATTTTATGTATATAATTTAGTCTCTAACTTAGTTATGTGCCATTCCTTTTACAGGGAACATACAGTACACAGATTTTCTCTTTAGCTGTCTTGTTATCAAGCATGTTCATCTATAATCAGGTATAATATCTTTTTACTTAAACAATCTTTTGTGTAATAGTGAATTTCCATGCTCTCAGAACGTTTTTTCTCCAGCTGTAAAAATTTAAAGCAATTTTGATCGTCTTTATGTAGTTTGGATTCGTTCCATTTCGTTTCAGATGGGTGGTATAGATGAAGCTGCACTTGATCGTTTGTCACTTGTCACAGAAATGACTAAGCATATTCGTGTTAGAGCCTCTGGTGGGAGGACTACAGCATCTGAGATTGGTCAATTTTCTCCGGTCTTTGTTTGGCTTCTGAGGGTTTGTTTATAGTCTATTTCTCTACGTTGTTGTTCCTGTTTGTATGAGTGCCTATTTGATTATAAATTACTCATATTATGTGATTCAGGACTTCTATTTGGATTTACTTGAGGACAGCAGGAGAATTACTCCACGTGACTACCTTGAGTTAGCTTTGAGACCAATGCAAGGTGGGGGACGGGACGTATCTTCAAAGAATGAGGTATATGTGAACTTTTCTTATATAAATTTGACGCTTCATAAATATATTAGTGACTAGATTCGAGAATTGGATAGCGCTGAGCTATGGAATATAATAAATTTTGTTTGTAACTTGAGTTTAGAAGATAAAAAGCTGCACTAAGTTGTGCTATTTGCTTTACATTTGGACATTGTATAGACAACATCTTTCTGTATATTGGATGGGAATTTGCTCAGATTTTATATGAAAAAAATTACTGACTAGATAGTTCTAGATATGTAGATGTATACTGAGTGTGAAGTACTCATGACAGATTCGAGAGTCGATTCGTGCTCTATTTCCTGACAGAGAATGCTTTACACTAGTGCGACCATTGAACAATGAAAATGATCTCCAACGGCTCGATCAAATCTCTGTATGACCTCATATTATTTGTATATTGTTTTAACGTGTTTTGCATTCAGTTGGCATCCTATTCAAATTATTTTTATCTGATGCTTTTTGGATTGTGCAGTTAGACAGATTGCGCCCGGAATTTAGATCAGGCCTTGATGCATTGACGGAGTTTGTATTGGATAGAACCAAGCCAAAACAACTAGGAGCTACTGTTATGACTGGCCCCATTCTTGCGGGTATCACACAATCATTTTTAGACGCCATCAATAATGGTGCCGTGCCTACTATATCTTCATCGTGGCAGGTGAGTCTATCTGTTTCTTAGTTTTGGCCCTTCAGTGATTATATTTTCCCTTTAACCAAGGTTGTAAAAAGCACTACGTGGTAGGTGGTAGGGGTACGACACCTAGGAGCTTAGGCGTTGCCTAGGCTGTATTACCTTTCTAAGTAAAAATAGACGTATATGCAAAAAATAGTAGAAGAATGCATGAATAAATTACTAACATGCTAAAAAAATATAAAGAGTGAAACATATTATAAAAATAAAGTGAATATGCATTTAACAAGGGGCGGAGCCAAGAATTACTTTGGGCGGGGGGGGGGGGCATAAAAATTTCTATTCAAATATAAGAATTTTTTTAGCAACTTGATTGCAGTATCAATCGAAAAAGAAAAGCTGCCACAAATTTGAACAGATTCTCTCATATTCTATCTTAAGTGCCAGCTATATTATTTATTTTCCTTAACAATAAAGTATACGATATAGATCTGAGCTTCTAACAAGAAGGTTATATATATTTATATTTTAAAATATCAAATATTACTTGATTGATACGGAACAAACAAAAATAAAGGAGTTGTTTTATCCATTATAATAATATTAGATAATCTAAATAATTTTACCATTGAAAACTTTTTATATAAAAGAACAATGAAAATCATTGTTTCAAAACAGTTAAAAAAATTTGAATTGCTATAATATATAGATAACCAATATGAAAAGCTAGGGTTTTAAAATCTCTTTTTACATGACAAAAATAGAGTTTTAATTAAAATTTCTTTGTGAATATGTAAAAATAAATTCAACTTTCCAGTTTCGAACTCAAGCCCTGAAGCATAACGATTCCATGCTTTACCACTTGGATGACTCCAAGTTGGTTAATTTTTCATTACCTTTTACTCATAGAATACTAAAAGTTTGCTGCATACATATGTTATTTGGAGGGCCCGGGCCTCAGCCTGCCCCCTTGTATCCGCCTCTGGTCACATATGCAGACCATTATTTGGAAAGTAATTAACATCCATTTAAGCAACAAATTAACTATGTAAAAAATGCCTAAAAGCCACATACTTCCCATCTAGACAGGTCGGTTTGCTTAAAATTTGGATAGGCACTCTATCCGCTTAATTCCACCGCCTAGCTTCAAAGTGGAGCGTTTTTAGGACAATTCTGCCTAGGCGGACTGCTTTTTAAAAATATGTTTTTAACTTATAGGAGTGCAATCTCTTATCAATATTGTGTAACGAATTGAGCAATTTTATTGACAATATAGTAGTGCAATAGCCAAATGCGCAAGATTTTTCACCCTGAAACCTCCTCTCTTGGAGCTAATGCAAACAGTGGTCCATTTAACTACGTTAAAAACCATTGGTCTTACTATCAGTCCTTCTCCAAAGAAATTTAGATCTAATTGAATCAATTTACTTGACAACCCATTGAGGAAGTTTGAAGGACATGCTGTAAAGGGGAGTGGCAGTGAGAAACTAGAACACCAATTGAAAGATTTTTCCCTTTCCAATTAGCAAGCCTGTTTTGAATCATGGAAATCAGCGAATTCCAGTCATGCTTATTTAAATTACCTGTGTTCAGAGGCAGCCACAGATAATTAGTTGGCAGAGAAGAGAGTTTACAGTTGAGAATAGCAGAAGAGAGTTTACAGTTGAGAATAGCAGCCAACTTGGCAGCAAAAGAAGAATATTTCTCTTTGGATTTATGTTGACGTGGCCAAAAACTATGTGGCATTGCTCAAAAGAGCTTGAATAGCCTGTTGCCTGTTAGTTTTGAATAATGTGAAGGTTTCTTAAACTCAGATGGAGATACACTTATTGTTTAATTTTATTATTGCCATCGTGTTTGTATATAAGATTTTCTATGACAAAGGGTTTCTTAATTAGTTCCTAGGCCACCTTTACTTACCAACTATCAATTTAAGGATGAATTTCCAGCCACTCATCATGTTTGATGAATGGCTCATGGTTGAAATGAATTCCACACTTTTGATATATATAGGAGTAAGTGGCCTCATCAATTTCTAACACTGAAACCCGCTCTCCTTTTCTGTCGCGGCCTGTCTCTAATGGAAGTCAAAAGCAAAGATTTAGGATTTCCAAGGGGCCGGTAAGCCTCAAAGAACTAGTAACGAGTATCCAAGGTTTGGGCAAAGAAAGAGAGGCATTAGTTCTCCTATAAAGAGCTTTGGAGGAGTAGTACTCACCGGAGATCTTGAGAGCATTTGTGTTGCTCCCCTAGAAGTTAAGAGTGAACATAAGATGATCATCAACAATTGGGTAGCATGGATACCAGTGATATAACTGTATTCTAATTTTTTTTCACCTTCCTTGTTCATGTTGTGCCTGTTTCCTTTTTTTGTTGTAAGATGATGTATGCATATCATTGCATCCTATCTGTGTCAGTGTGGCATAGATTTATGTTCAGTGAATTTGGAAAGATGAAAATATTTAACTGGTCAGAACTAATTGTGATCTTCCGATACATGTGTTCCTTCAGAGTGTTGAAGAGGCAGAATGTCGTAGGGCGTATGATTCTGCCACCGATGCTTATAGGTCATCTTTTGACCGCAGCAAGCCAGCAGAGGAGGTAATACATGCACAAATGTTGTCCCTGTCTTCAATATATATACATGCAAATTGTGCTAGGATATTTTGAATAGTATTGAACTTCTTATCACTAACTACTTATGTTTAGGCTGTTCTTAGAGAAGCACACGAAGATGCTGTTCAAAAGGCACTTGCTGTTTTTAACTCGAGTGCTGTGGGAGCTGGCTCAGCACGTCTAAATTATGAAAAGCAGCTTCACATTTTCTTTAAGAAGGCTTTTGAGGTATGTATCAGCTTCATTCTTGTGCACCCCACTCGTATTATAGAAGTGCCGCATTACCTTTGGTTTTTTTTTGGTTTAAGCATATTTTCTTGGCAATTTTCTGATGGCTTCCATAAATTGTGTACATAGTCTTGCATGTTGCAGTGTGCATTTTGAAACCTGGAACTGTTGGGTTAAACCTTGATGGAAATATTCCTGTGGTTGGTGATTTGGGTGTGGCTAAACTTATCTGAAACTGCATTATTTTACAAATTGTGTAAAGACGTACATTCATTTTGATAACGATATAGGTTTTTAAGCAAACTGATACTTGGTCCATCTTGCCGCCGAGCGTTGGCGCTTCAAGGACATATTGTTGATTTTATTGCCTTGAAGCTAATATAATTTATTTATTTCAGAGAAAACCGAGTTATCAAAATCGACTGTTGTCACTATTGTTGTTGATGACCTAACTCTATTCTGTGATTAATCGTCTTTAAAGTTTTGTTCTTCTATTAGAGTTTTGTATTCTCAAAAGGGCTTCTAAATTGCTTTCTTTGTTCACTTGACCATTTTCCTCTCTTACTCATCTCTGCTCTTAAAATCAATGTCGATGCTATCTAAGATGCACCATTTTCCTTTCTTATACATTTCGGCTTCTTAAAGTCAATGCCAATGCCATCTAATGGAAGATATAGATGCGCAACTGTAAATTTCTAATGTTTCTTGATGATAATTGTTGCATAGATTTCCAATGTTTAAAGCCAAACCATTAGTTTCCAATAACTATCGGGCTTGAATGGATCTGAATAAATAAGTGGCAAGCCTGAGTTTATTTACTTTATAATGGTGCAGGAGTATAAAAGGAACGCTTTTCTTGAGGCAGATTTGCGATGTTCCAACACCATACAAAGCATGGAAACAAAGTTGCGAGCAGCCTGTCATGCTCCTGATGCAAAACTTGATAATGTGGTTCGGGTAAGGCATTTGTGTTCTAAATTATGAAGTTGATGGGGCTTTATCCTGTAAATTTTCATCCTTTCTACCAATCTTGATTTCAAATAAATCACTACACGCCGCATTCCGTGATCTTTAATAGCTGTTTCCCTTTATTTTGGTTTCTACCATGATATATAGTTTCGATGTTCTATCCAATTTAGTCAGTTATGCTCTGCCACACACATTGCGTGTAGCTATATTACTCTTGCTTGTGTATATTAATTGGTTTTTTGATTTTGATAAATATGACGTAATTTGCATTCAGGTCTTAGACGGTCTGGTCTCTGACTATGAATCATCATCTTTTGGTCCTGGAAAGTGGAAAAAGTTGGCGGCCTTTCTACAACAGTGGTTTGTCCCTTTCTTGTTACTTTGCAGCACAATTTGATTCCTGTAAATAGAATGATGCAGCATTCATGTAATTCTATTAATTGGCCATGCATGACCTGTTTGGCCTGTGAACCTGTCTGTTAGTTATTTCCAACTTTGGTGATTCTAATATAACAGAGGTCAATTTAAGTCACCCTGGGCCTGTTTAGATATATTTCTTTCGGTTTTGCAAGGTAATTGTGTATCTGTTTAGCGTCATTTTTTTTGTATTGACTTTTTTTAAACAAAAAATACTATGCAGTTTGGAGGGGCCTATACATGACCTTTATAAGAGGCAGCTGGATAAATTAGAATCAGAAAAGAGTGCTCTTAGATTAAAATATAGTTCAAGTGAAGACAAGTTGGTACTACTTAAGAAGCAACTTGAGTCAAATGAAAAGCACAGGGCTGACTATTTGAGGCGTTATGAGGAAGCCATTAGTGATAAGCAAAAAATCTCCAAAGATTACTCTACTCGTATCTCCAACTTGCAAGGCAAATGCAACACATTGGAGGAACGTTGTTTGAGCTTTTCGAAGGCTCTAGATCTTGCCAAACATGAAACTTCCGAGTGGAAAGTCAAATACGAAAACAGCTGTTCAGAGATAAAAGCAGAAGAAGATAAGTTAAATGCTCAAGTTGCAGCTCTAGAGTCCAGGTTAAGTGCTGCTGAGGGGAGGTTGGCAGCTGCTCGTGAACAAGCAAAGTCTGCTCAAGAGGAGGCATTGGAGTGGAAACGGAAATATGATTGTGCTGTTGACGAATCTAAAACAGGTCATGAGAGAGCAGCACTAGCACTCGAGCAATTTAATAAGAAGGCACGAGAACGTGAAGATATTCTAAGGACAGAATTATCTCAAAGGTTGGCAGAAAAGGTAATTTCTCATGCTTTCTCCCAGTTATGTAAATTTATCTGTTTAATGATTTTTCTTTGAGAATAATTTATTTGTTAAATGTTAGGAAGAGGAAATCAGGCATTTGACTACAAAGGCTGACCACATTGAAAGCCATGCAAACAGTTTAACTTTAAAGTTGGAGGTACTTTCTCAGAGAGAACTTTTTTCTTGGTTTTATTTAATTATATTAGAAGGTGGTTTTCTTATAACAATAACATTCCAATAGATTGCAGAGTCCAAACTGAATAGTCATGAGTTTGAAAGTCAAGCATTAAAGGATGAAATAAAGATCACAACTGAAAAACTAGAATTTGCAAACTCTAAATACCAATCATACGAGAAAGAAGTTCGAATCCTTGAACAAGAAAAGAACCATCTCCAAGAAAAACACCTCTCCGAGTGCAAAAAGTTCGATGAAGCAAACAAGAGGTGCAAAGACGCTGAAAGAGATGCAAAGAGAGCAACCGAACTGGCCGATACTGCTCGAGCCGAATTAGCTGTTACCCAAAAGGAGAAAAATGAAGCCCAAAGATTGGCAATGGAAAGATTGGCACATATCGAAAGAGCAGAAAGGCAAGTAGAAAGCTTGGAGAGGGAGAAAAACAGATTGATAGAAGAAACAGAGAGGTTGCGTGTTTCTGAAATGGATGCGGTCACTAAAGTTTCGATACTTGAGGCGAGGGTCGATGAAAGGGAGAGAGAGATTGAAGAGATGATGAATCAAAACAATGAGCAAAGGTCGAGCACTGTTCAAGTTCTTGAAAGTCTTTTGGCCACAGAACGAGTAGCTTTAGCAGAGGCTAATAACAGAGCAAAAGCTTTATCGTTACAGTTGCAAGCTACCCAAGGAAAATTGGATGCATTACAACAGGAGCTCACATCAGTTAGGTTAAATGAGACGGCACTGGATAGTAAATTGAAGACTGCTCGAGGAAAAAGGTTTAGGATGGATGAGCATATGGGCACAGAGTCTGTGGATGAAGATGAAGCGAGGGGTAATAAGAGATCGAAAAGCAATACTAGCCCACTGAAATATTTTCAGACTGAAGATGGTGGCTCAGTCTATAGAGGGGAGGAAGATATAAATAATCAGAGCCAGGGAAATAATGGAAATGAATCTGAAGATTATAAAAAGTTTACAGTACTTCAATTGAAACAAGAACTTACGAAGCATGGATGCGGTGGGCATTTGCTGCAGTTGAGGAACCCTGTGAAGAAAGACATCATAGCGCTCTATGAAAAGCATGTCCTTAAAAGATGACCTCTATGCAAACTAACATTAGCGGATATACAACATGGTTACGTACCGTAGCATCAAAGTTCTGTGCAAATTCGTTATCAAGGATTAGTCTGTTGTTTGCTTCAAGCGTTTGTGAGTGCAAGTCATTCGTGTTTCTACGATTCTGTTATTAGGTAATACTAAGTTATTGTTGTACACAGAAGAATTGATGGTGTGTTTCTTATTCAAGCTGCTCGGAATTCTTTCTGATTGTTTTGCATATCCCAAATCGATTTGCTTGAATCAAAATTTCAGGCATTTTGGTTTTTGGAACTAATATGTCATGTTTGCATTTCTTGATATGAATTATTCTGTCGTTTTAGTTAAGTTGACAAAATTGTGTATCATAGTTCACCATATATTACGAAAACTCTGTAATCTGCTAACATGCATGTTTGGATGCTAGGCGGGGGATGCTGCTTTCTTAATTTCGGAATTATATCTGCATTTAGCCTGAAGACTAGTGCTTCTGCTTGTAGTATTTATGTAGATAGGCAAAAATATAGACAGCTAAATTTACGTATACAAATGAATTTCCATCAAGCGTTTTCGCAATAACCATCGAATCAATAAAATGTTCATATTGCAAAATGAGAAATATATTAATTTATACATGTCAACTGTATGTTTTCAAATTTTTTTAATCATGGACCATTAGGAAGTCAAAAGACATCTATACTTCTTGCACCAGTTGGAAAATAATTAAGTACAGCCACTGCAATTGGGTACATCTAATCAAATGATTTCAATAAATTTTATTGTCGAGTGTCTACACACACACACTGCTCTTTTGACAATCAAAACTATACATGAAACAAAAAATTTAACAGGATGAAGCATATATTTTATATATCCTCTTTCAATCTCAAAATTGCATCTCCAAGTTGCCCAAAATTGCAGCAACCTGTGCAATGGATGGCCTACTCTTCCTCTCATTCCCTACACAAGCCGTCGCCACCTTCGCCATTCGAAACAAGACCCTCATCGTCTCCTCTTTTCTAGGTAATCCTAATCTTTTATCCAACGCCTCGTCGACTCTCCCCGTTCTAATCAATGGCAATGCCCATTCAACTATCAAACCCCCTTCACACTTTCTCCCACTCAAAATCTCCAACAGAACCACTCCAAATCCATACACATCATTTTCCTTGCTCCCCTCTTCTCTCCCCTCACCGTCGTTATACCCGACATTACCACTAACTCCTCTCTCCAAAAAAGATAGCCCATAATCACAAACTCTTGCACAAAACAAGTTGTTATGGTCATCTATCAAAATATTGCTTGGCTTCACTCTCCCATGCACAATATTGATCCCTTCATGCAAATGCTCGATTCCTCGTGCGCCCCCCGCCGCGATTTTCAAACGAACCCCCCAATCCAGAATCTCTTCGTGAAGAAAATAATCTAAATTTCTCATAGAAACAAACTCGGTGATTATAATTCTCTCCCCTGGGGCCTCGGAGTATCCGAGGATTGGAACAACATTAGGGTGGTAATAATTTGTAAAGTTTGATAAATTTTTAAGCTTGGATGAGAATTCCAAGCCTGCATTGCTTAGAACTAGATGAGAGTGGATTCTTTTAACGGCGAAGATATGGTTGGATATGGAGGTGGCTTTGTAGACGGTACCGAGCGGTCCTTTACCGACGATGTGAGAGGTGTGAAACCCGTTGGTACAAGCGTCGATGTCGGCTAGGGGGTGGGAGTTCGCATGGAGGAGGATTGATGAAATTGAAGTGCTTGGGTTATCTTCGGGATCGATTAGTATTGAATGGCGTCGGTATGTCTTGCTTTTGTTGTAGAGGAGGAAGAAGAGGATAACGATGAGAGTGAGGAGAGAGAGGGAGGCGACGGCGATGAGGGAGGTGAAGGCTATGGAGGAAGTTGAATGGTGTTTATTGTAAAGAAAATATGGAGGTGAGTAGGGTGAAGGAGAAGGAGAAGGAGAAGGAGAGGGAGAGTTCATGTTTTTGGTATGAATATGTTTGTTATGGAAAAGAAGTTTTGTATGTATCCGTTGATGAAGAGAGTTATGAAAGATAGAAGCATGTTTCCATTTTATGAGTTTATTGAGTTGTAGTTGGCTGTTTAGGGTAAAAATTGTGTGGGAATCTAAGAATAAGAAAAGTATAAGATATGGTTGGTTAAGGGGCAGGTATAAAGTTTAGTGAGGAGCCTGATGTGGATTTTTTTGTCTGGAGCTTAATTGGTGTACCTGTCTAGCTAATTTAGGATCATTGTGGGGCCCATTGTGCAACTTCCAGGTATAATTTATGCAATGCCAAGATTAGATTTGTCAAAAAGCTAGAGATATGTTATTATTATTAATAATGGAGCTAAGTCAAGATTATACAGTTAGCGTCATAGATAGCTTCATAAAACATTAAAATGAACTGCAACATTTTTACCCCACAAACTTTGAAGTGTTTCCCCCAAAGAAAGCAGTGTTGATCTGCAAAAAATATCATAATCATACAAGGATAGAAAGGAGACTGCATATAAATTACATTGAAAGTCAATAGACTAGGGAAGTAGCTGCAGATGCAAACCGACATGAAATCAGATGTTTTTCTTTATACAAAATTTTACCAGTGTTGCTTACACATTGAGATAGTCCTTGACATTTACAGTGTCACAACTCACAAGGCATGTTGGCGACCCGAAGCAGATTCAAGCGTAGTAGATTTCTTGTAAAAAAAGGGAGTTTCAGTTTTTTTGGGCTGAGAATGAGGCGAGGGTATTGATGGCAATTTTCTTTAAAATTTCACTCACATATGCTGTTTAGAGTTCTGACATTACATTTGTTGGAGGTACCAGCAATTCCAAGAGAAAAGGCATTTCCTTTTCATCTTATTCATCGTCGCCATCAATAACCATCTTAAGATTCCTTCTCGAACCAATCATTCTGGACACCACAGTCCCCAGATCATCCCCAGAATCCTCAAGCTCTAGCTCTATCATCGACTCATCATGTGTTTTATCTTCTCTCTTGCTTGTGTTATCTATCTCAACCTCGGTGGCATCGGCTAATGCAGCAAAAGCATCTTCTTCATGTCCATCTTTACGAGGAACAAGTTCATCTCTGGAGGAAAAAAATATTACAAAAAGGTAAAAATAACCATAAGAGATTTAGAGAGTATTGGGCCGGGAAAAATATAGATTATAAATGTCAGAGACAAAAAAGGGTAAAATATAGGATATATTCTATTTGTTATGATAAAATATAGGATGTTATGGTAAAATATCGGCTAATGCTATGGTGAGATGAACAAGTTTAGAGTTAGATGGTTAATATAGACCATTGGATAGAAATCAACAGCTACGATTAGATTTTATATCAATTCTTCCCATCTCTTCATCTTTCTTTCTCCCATTTCCCTGTGATTCGTTTCTTCTTCCTGCTCTCTTGAGTAAATTCTTGGTGCTATGATAAAAAAATTTAAACCATATTCTATCAAAAGAGAACCACCAAAACTAGCGGTGCGACCCAAAAATTACAAAAAGCATCAACCATGATACTGTTTGTTTGCCCACTTAAACTCTGATCCATCTCACATGGAGCATCAATGAAGGCAAGAGGCAGAAATTAATCACATCCTCTCCCATTGATGGAGCTTTTACTTACAAATTAATATTGTTCAACCAATGGCATCCTTAGTTCCTCTCTATGCATTAACAAATTGATTTTTTAGCATGTAATTTGGTATTTCGTTTAGATTTCAAAATATTTCAATCAAGACAAAAATCGACCATAGCTATAATATAGATGGCAAGCATGGGTTGGTATGGACTGGGTAGATCAGTTTTCAAGAGGATCAATGGAGAGAATGTGAGGAGAAGGCACTGTAGGGTTTTGAGGGGAGAAACCCAAATGCACAGAGAGATAGAGAGAAGAGAAACGAAGATGATTGACTTGGAATCTAATCTTAGTCATTGAACCACATCCAATGGTCCAAAATTTACATCTCACTCTAAACATATTCATCTCACCATCTCACCTAATCATTACTCTATTCTTATGTATTCCATAGTTTCTCATATTATATCCAACAAAAAGCAAAAAGGCATTACCGTCTTTTTTTTTGCAGTGAATTCATAGCCATATTAGATTGATTTTTAGGCCCAAATTTGTATAGAAATATATGAGTGCATCATTCGACTTGAAATATGATTTAGTTTCCAAGTCGCCTGTTGTCAACTGGACTAAAAGAAAAGTTAGATAGCTTGAGTTTTAAATTAGCAATGCCATTGGTACTGTTGAATTATTTACAATAAAAAATTAATCCATCAGAAACAAAAAATCTATGAATTTATAGTACACTGATCAATTTGGTATCATCCCCATTATACTTCACTAGATTTGTGCGGAGAAGTGAGAGAGATGCGGAGGTTTCTTTGATGATAATTAAAAAATTAAAAAATTGATTTTTTGGCGGAAGAGAGAGATATGGAGGTTTCTTTGATGATAATTAAAAGATTAATATTTTTTTTGAGAGAAGAGAGAGATGTGGATATTTCTAGATTATGTGGAGATCTTTTTGATGATGTGGAGGTTTGAAAATATATGATTTTTCTCCTTTATTTTTTTTCCTAGAAAAAAAGGAGAGGAGTGGACCTCTATGCAAAGGGTATTTGCATCATATATACTAAAATTTATGCACATGTGTTGCATGTGTTGGTTTAAAAAATTTAAGAAGGAGGAAGAGAGAAATGTGGAGGGTTCTAGAGACTTATTTATCTTTTAAAAAAAATTGTGAGAGGGTCCTCTAATCAACCCCTATATATATATATATATATATATATATATATATATATATATATATATATATATATATATATATATATTGGGAGAGATGATATGGAAGGTTCTAAATAAACAATTAATTGTTTTTTAGGAGAGAGAGTGTGTGTATTGGGAGAGATGATATGGAAGGTTCTATATAAATAATTAATTATTTTTTAGAAGAGAGAGATGACATTGAGGATTTGAGAGGTGAGAGAGATGATGTGGAGGGTTTGAGAGGTGAGGATTTTTCTCATTTTTTTCTAGAAAAAAATGAGAAATGTGGACCTCTAACCAAGAGTATTTGCATTATATATAGAAGAAAGATAAAGTTATGCACGTGCGTTGCACGTGTTTAAAAAAATTGAGAAGGAAATTGAGAGAAATGTGGTTGGTTCTAGAGTCTTATTTATTTATTAAAAAGGGGAGGGATGGTGTGAAAGGCTTGAGAGGTGAGCGAGATGATGTGGAGGAC
The DNA here is from genome assembly GCA_030015575.1 of Agapanthus africanus. NCBI lineage: Eukaryota > Viridiplantae > Streptophyta > Magnoliopsida > Asparagales > Amaryllidaceae > Agapanthus > Agapanthus africanus. The sequence goes on along the minus strand of JASDDO010000014.1, from coordinate 646,098,672 downwards.
TTGAGAGGTGGGGATTTTTCTTCTTTTTTCTTTTTTTCTAGAAAAAAAGAAAATGGCGGATCTCCAACCAAAGTGTACTATTTGCATTATATATATATATGTGTGTGTGTGTGTGTATCTATATATATATATATATATATATATATATATATATATATATATGGAAGGTTCTAGATAAATAATTAATTGTTTTTTAGAAGAGAGAGATGATGTAGAGGGCTTGAGAGGTGAGAGAGATGATGTGGAGGGTTTGAGAGGTGAGGATTTTTCTCATTTTTTCTATTTTTCTAGAAAAAATAACGGTGGACCTCTAACTAAAGGTATTTGCATTATATATATATATATATATATATATATATATATATATATATATATATATATATATAATGAAAGGTTCTAGATGTATATAGAAGAGATAAATATATATATTTGGAGAGATGATATGGAATATTCTGGATAAATAATTAATTGTTTTTTAGAAGAGAGATGATGTAGAGGGTTTGAGAGGTGGGGATTTTTCTCATTTTTTATATTTTTCTAGAAAAAAGAAGAATGGTGGATCTCTAACCAAGGGTATTTGCATTATATATATATATATATATTATGGAAGGTTCTAGATGTATATGGAAGAGATAAATATATATATATTTGGAGAGATGATATGGAAGATTCTAGATAAATAATTAATTATTTTTTAGAAGAGAGGATGTAGAGGGCTTGAGAGGTGAGAGAGATGATGTAGAGGGTTTGAGAGGTGAGGATTTTTCTCATTTTTTCTAGAAAAAAGAAGAATGGTGGATCTCTAACCAAGGGTATTTGCATTATATATATATATATATATATATATATATATATATATATATATATATATATATGGAAGGTTTTAGATGTATATAGAAGAGATAAATATATATATTTGGAGAGATGATATGGAAGGTTCTAGATAAATAATTAATTGTTTTTTAGAAGAGAGAGAGATGATGTAGAGGGCTTGAGAGGTGAGATAGATAATGTGGAGGGTTTAAGAGATGAGAATTTTTCTCATATTTTCTATTTTTCTAGAAAAAAGAAGAAGGGTGGACCTCTAACCAAGGATATTTGCATTATATATAGAAGATAGATTGCAATTTAAAATTTAAAATGCATGATTTCAAATATAGTATCTAGCGTATTCAAATCTGGAAAACTTACCTGAGCGTTGTATTTAAGAATTCATCAACAGTATCCTGTGGAGACATGCTTGCTGCCATAGCTTCCTGTGTTTGTGGCTTGCTCTTCTTTCTTTTGCTCCTAATATAAAAGAAAAGCATGGATTGGCTAAATAATGGCAGAAGCACAATAATATGATAAGCTGGCATGAAAATTTGGCATAAGCCTCAGGGCAATGGTTAAGTGATAGAGGTGTTTGATAAACCACTCAGGTTAATAAACAGCAAGGATTCTGAACGAATCCCAAATGGAGCCGAATAACCGGTGGAGATAACTTTTAGGCCATAAGCGTTCGATATCAAAACAGACATATTTGAACAGGTAAACAAGCTCATATACCCTTTAGATGATTGAATTTAAGGTTCTGCAGGCATAAGATTAAATGCTTTTTAACAAAACTAATTTTAGAATAATGCAATAAATGTGACTCTTGGACGCAAAGTTCAGAACCTTTAAATCTAGATACAACATAGCCGGATAAAAAGTTGAAAGTTCAGAACCTTTAAATCTAGATATTTGCTGAAAGCATCAGCTACGAATTGGGGGTAAAAATTAGGGTTTTGAAGGATTCGTTAGGTACCTAAGCAGTAATCGCTCTTCGAATAGCCGATCAAAGCGCCATTGTCGTCCTCGATTTGCTCGCCGAGGTCCGTGCAAATCATCGACAGCCCTTGAGTTTCCATCTCTTGTTCGGAATTGGGTGGTAATCGTTGGTTGGATTAGGGTTTCTAAGAATCGGGGATTAGGGTTTCTAAAATTTGGGGATTAGAGAATTGGAAGGCTAAAGGTTGAGCCTTTGAGAATTGAGAGCATAGAGATGCGATCGTTCTCCCGCCAAAATTGAGCTAGGCGAGATTTGTTTCCCGCGCTTATTACTGAAAATGATCGTTTTTTTTTTAAATATTGACACTCCAAATATTTGGCATTTCTAAATAAATCCCCCAAGACTCCAATTATTCGTTATAACTAAATTTTTGCTATTAGAAATTTAGAATAAAGATTAATTCATTGGCTTAATCAACCCGAATAATTTTTTTTTAAATTTATTTAAACCTTAGCCCATACTTCTTCTACGCGTCCACCTCCACTTTATATGCTTCCGATGCCTTCTTATTCTTCCTGTTATCGTTTGAGGAACAAAAGTAATATGGTAAAATCATCTTTTCAATAATTTCTTTTAACTTGATCCACCGAAAACTAAATGGAAAACTCTATGGCTTTTTATAAAATATATGAAGGATTGAACGGCTTATTAAGAAATCTATAAGATTTGCAGGGCCAATGGCAAGAAAAAGGGAAACCAAAATTACATGCAGGCATCCATTATATAGCTCTCATGGGAGCATTGTCCCCAGCCGTAAGGACCAAACCAACAAAGAGTCACTTTCGAGCCTTTTACATTTTCCACCAAGAAAACACTAGTGCCAGCTGAAGCACTGAATGATGTGATCGTGTTTTGACAAGATGACGTTTTCAAGAGATTTATTGCAGTTGGTTCGGAATTACAACACGGATTGTTTTTTCTTTCAGAACGTAAGAAACTCTTTGCCAAAAAAAAGATGAAGAGGGTCACAGGCCTGTGATACACAGAAGCAGATCCAGAAGAAGTTTTTAAGTCCGACGGAGACCACCCCTCTTTTCACTCTCACCTATCTCAGCTGCCACAACCATAGTCACATAATTCGCGAATTATTCGTCGAATTCGCGAATTTTTGATCAGCCGACTTAATCGCCGAATTATTCCCGAATTATGTGAAAAAACAGCGAATAATTCAAAAAAACACCAAATAATTCACAAAATCAAAACCCAGCGTCTCATATATTAATTTCTTGCTCGAAATTCTCCCCGAACATTTCCCGAACACTTACCGAATCTTTCCCGAATACCTGCCGATTTTTTCCGAATAATTTTCCGAATCCGAATTTTCGACCTCGCCGGATTATAACCGAACGAGGAACCCACGTTAAATCCTAGAAAACCCTAAGAAAGGTCTATTTAAGTAAATCAACATCCATCATTTTGAATAGGCCATCAGCTCACGGAGACACCGAGGCCGGCTAGAGCTTTCAATGCAATCAAGGCTCGCTTGTTTCTCTCTCTCTCTCAAACTCTCTCTTGTTTATTGTTCTCTCTCTGATGGAGATCGGAATCTTCTTTGGATGTTGTCCTCCGTAGATCTTGTAGTCAACAGGATTGAACGGTTGAGATTTGTTATGGAAGATTGAACGTGTGGATCTTAATAGGTTGTTGATTGTTTTTGACGTCGGGTTATCTGCAAAGGAAGTCCCGGGATGCAAAACCACCGTAGAACCCTTCGACGATCAAGTAAGTGTCGGAGAATAATTGGGCAAAATAGCGGTATATTGGAATGAATTTGAGTTATGACGGTTGAGATTTGTTATGGAATATTGGGCGTGTGGATCTCAGTGGGTTGTTGATTGTTATTGGCGTCGGGTTATCTGCAAAGGAAGTCCCGGGATGCAAAACCACCATAGAACCCTCCGACGATCAAGTAAGTGCCGGAGAATAATTGGGCAAAGCAGCGGCCTATTGGAATGAATTCGAGTTAGCTGAATCGTCTAGAGGAGGGGTTTATATAGGGGTCGTATCGAAGCGAGTCGTTGCGAGATTCTTGCCGTCAGTTCCGCTCAGACGTAAGTCCGCATTAATGGCGAGATACTCTAGCGTGGGATGCGGGATATGGACGAAGATCCCGCCATAGTAAGATACATGGAGCCGTTATGAGGACGCTCGTGCTCTATGCTCTCGGCTAAACAGGGGCACCGAGAAATCTCAGTTATAGAATAGCCCGGAGACGAGCAAGGAAGCTGAGAAAGCTGAGAAAGCTCAACTTTATAATTGCTCGTCGACGAGCTATTGGCTGACGGTTCGGCGAAGATAGAACGTATCCGGGGGAGGCCCTAAAAGGTCGGGTGCTATCTCGGAGGCGAGACGTCGAGAAATTTCCCCATTGCATCGTACTTATTCCAGCTCCATAGCCTACAGGAATCTAGCGGGCTTGCGTGGACGACACGTCATCTGCTACGTGTCGTGATCTGGGGAATCTTCACTTATGAGTATCATCGCTCACTCTCTCTAAAAATCATGGATGGCTCAAGCTGCTGCATCTCGATGCATGAAGGGATCGTCTTCTCTCGCCTCATCAGCTCTGCAACTGGAGCCATCAAGAAGCCAATCGACAAGCTCAAACCCTCGGCAATCACTTCGAGATTTTATGGCGAGAGAGAGGCAAAGATCGTCAATGGGCGTTGCATTTCTCGGGTCATGGCAGTGGCCAGCTGGAGCTCCGCTCTTCTTCCTGTTTTGGATGATGACCCGCTCAAGGCTGCTCTCATTTGATCATTTGGTTTGTATTCTAGGCTAAAAATGTGATTTTGTGACTGCCCATTAGGTAATTTTGTTGCATTTATATGTGAGCTTGAATTAAATAAGATGGCTTTTTTGTAGTTCTGATTGATTATTTTCGGAAAGTTTTTACTTTCCATTTTATGACATTTGTATGTCAGTCAATCAGACATTCCCAAGCTTTGGAAGCTTAATTGCTGTCCTTAATCTGTTAGTTTTCCTTTTAGAACCATGCAATTTGAACTGAATTATAAAGCCCCCTTTCGGGATGGACTTATGAGAACCGGAGTTTAAACGGAGGTAGAGTTTACGTGACTCTGGCTTGCAAGGTAAGACTGTTCAAATAATAGTTTCACATGGGAGAACCAAAGAGAGTTATATTGCTATAAGATATAGTTGGTAGGCTTCAAGTCTTTTGGATGGAACCTCAACATATCGAAAGCTCATGTACTCTCATCAAAAAACCTGACACTTCAACTACTCAAATTTTAATATTGTACCTCCACAAAATGAGAAGAGAATACCCATTTTGTAGTTGGGTGTAGTTTTGAACGCCGCCTGACAAAAAGCTTCCTAGGGCTTCTTTTCTCCATTATTCTCGTGTGTGTAAGGTCATAAAATTATAAAATCGCACCACGAATTGATTAATTATAAGCCTTATAATAATTTTACTAAGTTATAAGACCAATATTTCATTAAAAGTCAAGAAGATGCAGAGACAATAACCCAGTCGAGGAGATTCGTAACTAAATCGAGATTTTATTGTATGACAGTCAAGATTCAGTTTCGAATCTCAGCGAGAACAACAGATTCAAGGTTCCGAAGCGAGTTCGTGACTGGTGTTTTAAAAGGCAGCCGTCAAGACGTGTAAAAGAGTTGTACCGCATTGCATTAGACCGCTTAGTCAGGAATTATGTTTACGCTTGTATTCTTATGAGTACACTCTCTTTATTTGTTAATTGGAGCATAATATATTGTTGTGGCAAATACGATCACGAAGCAATAAATAAATGATAAAAAGAAGCAAACAAATAAACAAAAGCAATAGAAATAGAGCACAAACAAAAAATTACAAGATTTACGTGGAAAACCCTTATGGAAAAAACCACAGGCAAAGGAGAAGTACCTTACTAATCGACAAATATGGAGAATTACAATGGTGGATGAACTCTTACAAAATCTCTCTCAAAACTCTAGACTCCTTTCTCTCTATCTAATTAGCAAAAGGGTTCAACCCAATTAGGGTTACAAAATACAATTTATAGTACGAGGCAAATAGAGTAAAAATTGGATTTCCCAAAACAGCCCTGTTCCTGCCAATTTTTTTTTTTCTGAGCTTGAGCTCTGAAAATCCCAAAGTGGGTATTTAAACATAACAAAATAAAGTTCTTAAGTTTAAGCTTAGAAAATCCCAAAATGGGTATTTAAACTAAATAAATAGAACAAAAGCTTAAGCTTTGATGTGCCAAAATCATCCATATGGCAGTGCCCATGCGATAGGCAGAGCGCTGAGGCCAAGCATGCATGTGGCAGTGCCCATGTGATAGGCATGTGAGCGCTAAGGCCAAGCATATGGCGGTGCCTACGTGCCATACACGCGAGCGCTAATGTAACCCTTAGTAGCGTTACGTGCAACGCACGTGAGCGCCACCGCTAAGTTGTGAAGTGCTTGTTTCAGGCAGAATGAAATTCTATATGAGGAAATATTTCTCCGATCTTTCTAAAACAAGAAACGTTTGTTCTGCTAAATAGAGAATCGTTGGATCTTTGATCCAACGATGACTAAAAATCATCGTTTAATCATAAGATAGAATTAAATTTTATAGATGGAAAATATTCTCCCAATCTTATTAAAAGACCAAGAAAAATATATTCTGTTAAATAGAGTGCCTTGGATCAAAGATCCAACGGCGATTAAAAATCACCACTTGATTATGAAATCAATCGAGATCTCTTAAATGAGAGATTTTCTTAATCTAATTGATTTTCTCATACCCTATATAAAGAACTCAGGAGATTAAATCTCAAAGAGGAGGAGATACTCAAGACCCCTCATAAGCTCTGTAAAAACCGAGAATTTAATTCTCTAAGAAGATCATCTTCCTTATCTCGAATCCTAAGTAAATAATGGAAAAATACGTCTCCTTTTACCTATCTTATATATAAACTGGGCTTAGCCCTTCATAAGAACTCTGTTCTCTATCTGGATCTAAAATCCATAAAACAAGTTTCTCACAAAAAGAGAATTAAATTCTTATAGAGAGATCTTGATCTTGAACTTGAGATCTAGAGAAGAACTTTGGTGTTTTTCTATCATTACGATAAAAAGGAACAAGCAGAAAGAGAAAGAAGAAAGAAAGATGAAGTTTTTATATTCAGAAACTTAGTTCCCTTAAAGTATATTAAGAAATTAGATCTTACATGAATAAGATCTTCAAGTTTCTAAAGAACCCGCCTTCTCATGAAAAAGAATAAAGATTTTGATTATCTCTCTGAAAGTCTAATTCTTTCTGAATTAGAGCTTAACCTCTGCAAAGAGATATGGCAGTGCCACACGTGATAAGCATGTGGGCAAGTGCATGTATATTGGTAGCGTCGCACGTGATAAGCATGTGGGCGAGTGCCCAGGCCTCCAAAAGCGCCGCACATGATGGACACGTGAGCGTCGTACCTGATAAGCACGTGGATGAGCGCCAAGGTTTCAATCAAATATGGCACATGTTGAACACGTGAGCACCCATAAGCTCAGCGACTCAAGTGATAGGCACGCGGGCACTTATAAGCTCAGCTCCTACATGATAGACACGTGAGAACTCATAAGCTCAGTTCCCACATGATAAACACGTGAGCACCAGAGCCTACTGTTTACCGCCGAAAACAGAAACAAACTGGGATGGACCGTCTTGCCTGAATTTGGTGGCAAATGCTATTTGGACACATCCATCCACCTCTCCGAAGATACCAAGTTGATTTATGATACCGTATATCGGAGGTTTGGATAGATGCGACCGTTGCAGCAGACTTTATCAGATTCCCTCTCATTTGTGAGGTTTTTTTTATTGTGGGGACGGTTTTCCCTGCAGGCACAAGCTCCTGCAGTTAATTACGTTATCGCGTTGCGATAACCACTCTCCCTCTCCAGTAGTTCACTTCGTGTCGTGTGTTATTTTGTTTGTTTTGGTTGCCCGTAGATTGTATACGGAGACTAGTTTATGTTGTCTCCCATAGGGGGCGGATTAGTCCAAATCCGTATATTTTAGATTTGGGTTTGAACTTAGGTTGTATGTTCCTTTAGTTAAAAAATATTTTTTTGTTTCATTTAAGGACCGTCAATCTAGTTTGAGATTAAGAACGACTTAAACATATGAGCATTTAGGCTCAGGATATGTTAGTCTTATTTGAGATTAAGATCAACTTAGCAATATTTTAGGGATCATCAAATTTTTGTTGAGATCCAACAACAGAGTATTTGGGCTCAGTTGCAAGAAATTTCAAAGACTTAGCCGATTTGGGCTTGGTCTACTCGGTCTTTGGCTTTCCCCCTTTATTTAAAAGTGCTAAGCACTTATTTTCTGCTCTGGTGCTCATATGTGTACCATGTGAGCCGCTCAGACATGGGCGCTGCCCAATCAGTGCTAAGCACTTAGTCATTTAGACTAAATATATAGTGCTAAGCACTTTGTATGGCACTCACGTGGGAAGCACGTAAGGCACTGAGCATTTATTTTGGGCACTCACGCGGGAAACACGTGAGGCGTTGGGACATGGGCGTGGCCCAATTAGTGCTAAGCACTTAGTCATTTAGACTGAATATAGAGTTCCAAGCGCTTGGAATGGCGTTCACGTGGGGAGCACATGAGGCGCTGAGCGTTCTTTTGTTTTGGACGCTCACGTGGGGAGCACATGAGACACTGAGTTCCATTTAAGGGAATTGTCCGAACCCGGTTCTTGCTCACGGAACAAAGTGCCATACGGAACAAAGTGCCACGCCAAGTGTCATGTTAAGTGGGCGGGGACCACCTCTTGAATCCGTGGGGGCCACCTCTTGAATCCGTGGGACCCACTGTAGAACAATGGGGAATCTTCAGAATACATTCCGAAAGAGGGCAGATCAGGAACTATAAATGAAATGATACCACTCTTCAATATAGAGGTGCCTTTTAAGTGAACCGGCACTACAGGAGCTTGAGAACTCCGTAGTTAAGCGTGCTCGAGCCAGGAAAGTTCTGGGATGTGTGACCTTCTGGGAAGTGGCCCCTGGTCGGGTCCGGTTCGCCTCGAAGGACAAAACCATGCGGCTTCGGCCAGAGCGGACAATACTCTATGTATTGGGGGTGGGGCGTGACAGAATGGTATCAGAGCCGATCCCTCAATAGTAGGTCTGTGGTTCGAGGACGAACCATTGTTCAAAGGTGGGGAGAATGTCGAGATCCGGTTCTTGCTCACGGAATAAAATGCCACACGGAACAAAGTGCCATGCCAAGTATCATGTTAAGTGGGCGGGGACCACCTCTTGAATCCGTGGGGGGCCACCTCTTGAATCCGTGGGACCCACTGTAGAACAATGGGGAATCTTCGGAATACATTCCGAAAGAGGGCAGATCATGAACTATAAATGAAATGATACCACTCTTCAATACAGATGCGTCTTTTAAGTGAACCGGCACTACACGAGCTTGAGAACTCCGTATTTAAGCATGCTCGAGCCAGGGAAATTCTGGGATGGGTGACCTCCTGGGAAGTGGCCCCTGGTCGGGTCCGGTTCGTCCCGAAGGACAAAATCGTGCGGTTTCGGCCGGAGCGGACAATACTCTCTGTATTGGGGGTCGGGCATGACAGGAATCTTTTGGGCGCTCACGTATGTTTCACGTGAGGCGCCAAGTTCTTTTCTTTTTAGAGATTAAATCTCTGTTAATGGCATTTTGGCCATTAATGATCACCAAGATCTATGTTTTTGAAAATCTGCGAACTTTTTTTATAGGAGAACTAAGTTTCTTTATATATATATATTTAAGAATTAAGTTCTTTTATGTAGTGTTAAACTCTGTTTGCAGAGGAATTAAATTCCTAGAACCATAAGTTATCTTCTCTCCTTTTCTTTTAATCTAGTTCTTTCCCCTAAATTTTGAGTTTGAAGAACAAAATCTTCCCAATGAGAATTAAATTCTCAATTTATGGGAAGATTTGCTTTGCGAATCTCAGATCAGAGGAAGAACTAAGTTCTTTTTATGAAGGGTTAAATTATGCTAGGCAAAGGAGATACATTGTATTTATACTTTTTCTTTACCTAGAATTTGAAAGAATAAGGAGATTTTCTTTGAAAGAGAATTAAATTCTCAGTTGTAGTTTCTATCTTTTTGTTTGCAGAAGCTCATGGGGGTTCTTTCTATATGTCTCCGTATGTATCTCTCTGAGACTTGAAGTCTCAAGTCCTTTATATAGGCAGGGCAAATTGTTGATTGGTTTTGAGAAAATCTCTCATTGAAAGATTCCAATTGATTTAATTGGTCTCAAAAATTATTTAGGGAATTTTATCCACCGTTGGATTTTTGATCCAGTAATTTCTGTTTTACAGAATATATTTTCTTGTTTTTAATAAGATTAGAGATATATTTTATCATAGATAGAATTTAATTCTATCAAACGGTGATTTTTAATCACCACTGGATTTTTAATCCAAGGGTCTGGAGTATATCTTTCTCATTTGGAAAGATTAGGAAAATATTTTCCTATTGGATTTTTGATCCAACAACTCTCTGTTTAATAGAGAATATCTTTTTTATTTAAAAAGATCAGGAAGATACTTTCCCCTTAATAAAATTTAATTCTATTATTTAATGATTTTAATCACCATTGGATTTTTGATCCAACAGTTCTGTTTAACAGAGAAGATCTTTTTTATTTAAAAAGACCAAGGAGATATTTTCCCCTAATAGAATTTAATTATATTTTCTTTAATTTTGGGCACTGACGCTCACGTGTTATGCACGTGGACGCCGCCTGAGAATTTAATTCTTATATAACAGGCACCACGTGCTTTGCACGTCGGCGCTCACGCGAACTTAGGTTTTGATGGTGGCCCATGCAGGTCAGTTCTGCATGAAAACCTAAGCAATATATCACAAGAGTTATAAGAATCAGCAACTATACATTCTTTACATTTCAATTCTTTGAATCTATCATAACCCTATTTTTCTCTCAAGGTTATGGATTCCCCGAACAACACCAGCACCAACGTGAATGGAAACACTCCACTACCTCCACCACCACCACCTACTGTAGCAGCTTCTATCAATGAGCAAACGGTATTGCTTGAGACAATCAAGAGCCTCTTGGAGGGACAACAGCAGCAGACTGCTATCCTCTTGCACCACCCTGAGACCGAGGCACCTGGAGTGAAGCAATTCCGGGCACTGCACCCTAAGAATTTTTCAGGGAAAGAGAGCCTCCTGGAGGCAAAAGAATGGGCTCAGTCCATCGAAGACGATCTGGCAGCAACACAAGTGCCAGAGATTGCTTGGATGAGAGTTGCGAAGCTACAACTCACTGACAACGCCAGAGTATGGTGGAAGGCTGAAGAAAGCAGACTTGCCTAGCCGATCGAATGTAAGACATTTTATGATATGTTCAACGTGAAATATTTTCCCGAGACTGCCCGTTTTGACATGGAGCAGCAATTTATCCACCTGCCACAATGCTCTATTTGGAGCAAATCTGTGGATGAGTATGATACAGAATTCACCATGCTTAGCAGGTAAGATATGTCTCAGTATTCAATTTCCTAATATCACATATTACACTGCTAACATAACACCGTAACGGGTTCGTGGTACATCTCATACCGACTGCTGAGATCAGAGCACGACAATTTCAATAAGGGTTAGACCCGGAGATCCAAGCTACACTAGTTACATGGGATTTCCCAATCTATGATCTTACTCTGAAAGCTGTCTGAAGATATGAGGCAGTTGTAAAGAAGAAGGACAGACCTCAGATTGCCGGTGTGAAGCGCCCTGCCACTCAGATGGCAGGAGGAGCCTCTTTCATGTCAACTTTTGCACCCAGGAGACCGGAAGTAATATTTAACCGGCCAAGTCCAGATTTTTGCTTCTACTGCAAGAGGAATGGATACCTAGAGAAGGACTGTAGGCGTGCAAACGTCATGTGCTTAGTTTGTGGCGCACTCACTCACGACATTGGAACATGTCTTCATAGATGCAACCCAGTTCCAGCACACATCACCTTTCCGCAGTGGCCAGCCATTCAGGCTCCTGCACCTCGTCTTGCCCTACCTGCTTCACCTCCTCATGGACCTCCTGCACAACCTCCTCGTCAGTTCCACCAGGCAATGAGGAACATGCCTCAAAGGCAGAGAAACATTCCCCAAGGACAGAGGAATGTTCCTCCAGCCAGAAGGAATGTACCTCGGCGTAAAGCTTTCACTTTTGCGGCTGTAGAAGCCGAAACTATAAGTCAAGGTAACACTGGTAATTCTTCTTATTCCAAAACCCTTGCATCCTTTTGTTCTTTTAAACATATTTTTTCCATGCACTTTCAGTAGTTCTTTTCACCACCACTGTCATCAATTTTTTTTGAATCTGTTACAATTTCCTTCTATAAATTTCGAGGACGAAATTTTTATAAGAGGGAAGAATGCAACGATCCTGAATTTTCTGTATAAAATTTTTCTTTTTAAAATACAGAAAGGAGTTTGCAAGTCTGAGCACAATTTAAAAGTTATGTTTGCTTAAGAACAGAAAGAAAACACTTGTAGCTCATTGGTAAAGCCTTGTACTACGGGTTACCATAGTCCACGGGATAAGTTGGACTCCTCTCGTATACACCGATACCTTATATACCAAGCTACAAACAGTTACGTTAACATAACAAACAGATAATTTACCAGTTCTATTCTCTTTACTTGTCTATTCCATTCTATCTTTTGGGACTTACTGTAACGACTCTAATTTCACTGTACGAAATTTTTTAAAATTAATGTACAGAATAGAGTTTACTAGTCTGAGCACAAGTTATATATTTAATTTGTTTAAGAACAGCAAGAAATAACTTGTAGCTCATTGGTAAAGCCTTGCATTGCTGTGATATAGTACATGTGTTTGAATCCCATCAGCCACATATATTTTTACTGATTTTTCATTTAAACATTTTGGAAGCCTAAAAATTTACACGTGTGATACACGTAAAATGAAAAGTCTGATAAAATCAAACATGTGCTGAATGTTATATGAACCGACCTAGACACGCGGCATGAATCCCAGAACCCAAAGCCCTATGATGGCCGGCGAGATCCTCACTTGGGCCAGCGGCGCCGGGCTCAACCGTAGGTAATGCCCCCAAACCCTGCACGCTAGTCTTTTGGCCTACCCCCACTACTCCAGTACTGTTTGAATTCTCTGCAATTATCCAGAGAGTGTTAATTCACTCGTAATTCCTATTTTTAATACATTTTTTAATTCTCTCTTCATTCTCAAAACCCTAATTCTTCCCTATAAATACAACATCATACCCTAGCCATTCTCATTCTGAAATCTATTGTCAAAAATACTCAAAATCTTCCAAGTCAAAAAAAGAAGTTAGCTAAGTTCCTTTTCCGGCGAGAATTCGAAACACTTCCGGCGACCCCGCGACTCCACAAAGGCCATCATTCCTTTCCTCAACCTCCCATCTATTTTTTAACTTATAAGTCTCACTTCTCTTCTCTTATTCGTAACTTAAAATGATCTCTTTTCAAATCACGTCGGTAAGTGGAGTTATACCGATCTTTAATTCTATTCTCTTTTAAATTTCAATTTCCTCTTAAAAACCACTTAATCATATCATTACATCTTACTTGTTAAACATTAACTAATATTTAGAAACAAGTTTCATTTTAAAATTTCATGAAAACAACTTTTATTAAGTTTTTACGCTTAAATACCATGAAGTTACCTATGACATCGTTTAATCATTCTCTCTTATATTACCTTTAGAAAATCTCATGAGATAATGATCTACCTCTCACAAACACGCATCTTGACATAGCACGATTCACTTGAATAACAATTTTGTGGCAAATACGACTTTTACATCAAAATACCATAAACTATTAAAAACCGCATTTCTTTAAATTGTGTGATTAAATTCCTTGCGATTGTACCTCTACAACCCACTTTTGGGGAATCCAATTTGATTGGTGCGGATTATCGCACTTCCATCGGACTAGTAGAGCGAGATGCAGACCTCTTCACGGAGCATACGATTTCGATGGAATTTTTAATGCAATTTTTAAGAAAAACGTGATTTTCTATTTTATAAATAAATTTTATTTTTAATAATTATATATAAATATTATTAAACCATCTATTTTAAATATATAATAAATTCAATGTTTTTCTAAACAAGAATTACAAGTTTCATGAAAATACCATCAAGAATCCATTCAAGTCAAGTTTACACTAAAATACCATGTACTATTCAAGCTAGGTATTTATTCATTAGAATACCTCACTTTTAAAAATTACCTCCATGAAAACCCTAACTACAATAAATAAATACTTGAGATTTATTTTGAAAGTATACTAAAAATATTTTTCATAAAACCCTCTCAAGTTATATTAAATTACAATAAGGACACTAGTAAATATAGGTTTAAGCAGGACCAATTCTCTTGAGCCTCAAGAAGCCGGAGAAAGTGGGTGCTTGCCTATTTAAGGTAGAAAACTAAAACGAGGTTATCAATGGTAATTGGCTTGGAAAAAGTCATAAATCCTGCCGTCCATGTGCAGCAGTTACCGATAACTCCTAAACTAATTCATGACTCAAATCTGTTTAAGTGTCTGACTCGATCTGAGTCTCAGTCCAATCTGAATACAATGCCAACATGAATCCAACCATATATCCAATTCAACACGAATCCAATGTATCAAATATGAACATTTGAATTTGAATATGAATACCGAACAATACGAACATGCAACATGATTTGAATTAACCGAACCATGGATATATCTTGACTTGACTACTTAACTATCCGTTTACATCCAAACCATTTACATGAACAACTTATACCATGGTCTCGGCAAGTCTTATATCTACAAACAATACAATATACATTACGGGGTTTTAAAGAGATAGACTGGTACGGAATGTGTTAAAAGTGGCACGAGATGGTTACTAAAAGACGTAGATAAATATCCATTGCCGTTGTTCCGTGGGTATTGACGGAGACTTGTACTACGGGTTACCTTAGTCCACAGGAAAAGTCGGACCCCTCTCGTATACACTGATATATTCTGTACCAAGCTATAAACAACTATGTTAGTACAACAAATATAAATCTGTACAATTACCAGTTCTATTCTCTCTACTTGTTCTATTTTATTTTATCTTTTGGGACTTACCGAGCGATTGTTCGCTGACGACATTTTTATTTCTTCTTTTTTTAGAATGTTGTCAGGAGGACCCAACTCTCAGTAGATCGAGCCCATCCAGGAAGATTTGGAGCAGTTCACTAAACATACAGAGTTCTAGATCTACTTGTACTTACTTTACATTCAGTTCCTATGCCATTGTTTAGGCATCACTTTCCAGAATTGTATTTACTTTTCAGTTGTATGTAAAGAATGCTGATCAATAAAAAGTTGTTATTTATTTACATCTCTTGTTATTCTTGTGTTATTCATTTATATTGCTTATTTACGTTTAGCGTGTTTACTTCTGAGTAAATACGTCGCGGCCTCGTCACGTCTCCTTCCCCCTACATTGAGAAGTAGGGCGTGACACTTACCGAGTGCTAGTTCGCTGACGACATTCCCGTCTCTTCTTTCTTTGGAATGTTCGTTAGGAGGACCCAACTCTCAGGAGACCGAGCCCAGCCAGGACTATTTGGAGCAGTTCACAGAGGGGTCAGACTTCTAGACTTTTACTTGTACTTATTTCTTTTAAGTTCATGTGCCACTGTTTAGGCATCGCTTTCTATCATTGTACTTTACTTTTCAATTATACGTAAAGAATGATTATCAATAAAAAGTTGTTGTTTTATTATATCTCTTGTTATTCTTGTGTTATTTACTTATATTACTTATTTATGCTTAGCGTGTTTACTTCTGAGTAAATATATCGCGGACCGCCACGTCTCCTTCCCCATACACTGGGAAGCAGGGCGTGACACCACCACTGTCATCAAATTTTACATTAAAATACCTTAAACTATTCAAGCTATATATATTCACTAACATACCTCATTTTATAAAATTTACATCCATGAAAACCCTATATAACGTTAATAAATACTTGATGTTTATTTTGAAAGTATATTTAAAATATTTTTCATAAACTCACTCAAGTTATATTAAATTTACATTAAGGACCCTAGTAAATACAGGTTTAAGTAGGACCAATTTTCTTGAGTCTCAGGGAGCCGGAGAAAGTGGGTGCTTGCCTATTTAAGGTAGAAAACTAAAACGGGGTTATCAATGGTAATTATCTTGGAAAAAGACACAAATCCTGCCGTCTATGTGCAGCAGTTGCCGATAACACCAAAATCTAATTCAGGATCCAAATCTGTTTAAGTGTCTGACTCAATCTGAGTCTCAGTTTAATCTGAATACAATCCAAATATGAATCCAATCATAACTCCAATGCAATATGAATCCAATATACTAAACATGAACACTTGAAGCTGAACATGAATACCAGAACAATATCAACATGACTTAACTTGACCGAACCATGGCTATATCTTGACTTGCCTACATGACCACCGTTTATCTCCTGAATCCGTTTACATGAACAACTTATACCATGGTCTCGACAAGTCTGATAACTACACATCAACACAATCAATACAACATACATTACTGGGTTTTAACGGGGTAGACTGGTACGGAATGTATTAGAAGTGGAACGAGATGGTCACTAAAAGACACCACATGAACATTCGTGCCGTTGTCCCATAGTTTTGTTGACGGGGCCTTGTACTACGGGTTACCATAGTCCACGGGATAAGTTGGACTCCTCTCGTATACACCGATACCTTATATACCAAGCTACAAACAGCTACGTTAACATAACAAACAGATAATTTACCAGTTCTATTCTTTTTACTTGTCTATTCCATTCTATGTTTTGGGACTTACCGAGCGCTAGTTCGCTGTCGAAATTCATGTCTCTTCTTTCTTTGGAATGTTCGTCAGGAGAACCCGACTCTCAGAAGACCGAGCCCAACCATGACAATTTGGAGCCATTCACAGAGGAGCCAGACTTCTAGGCTTTTACTTGTACTTATTTCTTTTCAGTTCATATGCCACTGTTTAGGCATCGCTTTCTATCATTGTACTTTACTTTTCAGTTGTATGTAAAGAATGTATATTAATAAAAAGTTGTTGTTTTATTACATCTCTTGTCGTTCTTGTGTTATTTATTTATATTGCATATTTATGCTTAGCGTATTTACTTCTGAGTAAATACATCGCGGCCCACCACGTCTCCTTTTCCGTACACCGGAAAGCGGGGCGTGATAGTTAACAGACTTGCCGTGACCATAGATATAAGTTGTTCATGTAAACGGTTTCAGGATGTATCAAGTAGGCATGCAATCAAGTCAAGATATAGCCATGGTTCGGTCAAGTCAAATTATATTTGCATGTTGATATTATTCTGGTATTCAGGTTCAGGTTTAAGTGTTCATGTTTGGTATATTGGATTCATGTTGCATTGGAGTTATGATTGGATTCATGTTTGGATTGTATTCAGATTAGACTGAGACTCAGATTGAGTCAGACACTTAAACCGATTTGGATCCTGAATTAGGTTCTGGTGTTATCGGTAACTGCTGCACATGGACGACAGGATTTGTGTCTTTTTCCAAGACAATTACCATTGATAACCCTGTTTTAGTTTTCTACCTTAAATAGGAAAGCACTCACTTTCTCCGGCTCCCTGAGGCTCAAGAGAATTGGTCCCGCTTAAACCTGTATTTACTAGGGTCTTTAATGTAAATTTAATATAACTTTAGGGGTTTTTATGAAAAAATATTTTAAATATACTTTAAAAATAAACCTCAAGTATATATTTATGTTATATAGGGTTTTCATGAATGTAAATTTTATAGAATGGGGTATGTTAGTGAAACTTGGATAGTTCAAGGTATTTTAGTGTAAAGTTTGACTTGTATTGATTCTTGATGGTATTTTCATGAAACCTGTAATTCTTTTATATTCTAGAAAACATGGAATTTTTATTATATATTAAAAATAGATGATTTGATAATATTTATATAATTATTAAAAATTAATTTTAATTATTAAATAAAAATTCTCGTTTTTCTTTAAAATTATATTAAAATTCCATCGAGGTCGTATGCTCTGTGAGGAGGTTTACATCTCGCTCTACTAGTCCCAAGGACGTGCGATAATCCACACCATCCAAACCGGGTTCCCAAAAATGGGTTGTAGCGGCATAATCGTAAGGAATTAAGTAACACAATTTAAAGAAATCCGGATTTTAAGTATTTTCACCACCACTGTCATCAAATTTTTCTTGAATCTGTTACAACTTTCTTGTATAAATTTCGAAGACGAAATTTTTATAAGGAGAGTAGAAGGTAACGATCATGAATTTTCTGTACAAAATTTTTCTTCTTAAAGTACAGAAAGGAGTTTGCAAGCCTGAGCACAATTTTAAAGTTATACTTGCTTAAGAACAACAAGAAATAACTTGTAGCTCATTGGTAAAGTCTCGCACTGCTGTGACATAGCTCATGTGTTCGAATCGCATCAGCCACATATTATTTTTTTGAAATTTTCTTTTAAACTTTTTGGAAGCCCAAAAGTTTACACGTGCAATACACGTAAGAAATGAAAAGACAGAAAAATAAACATGTGCACAATGTTGTATGAACAGCCGAGGACACGTGGCACCAATCTAGAGCCTAACCCCTTCAGTTTGGCCGGCAAGAACTTGCCCTAGGCTGGCACCGCCGGGCCCCCCGTAGGGGATAGTCCCCGTTTTCTGCACACCTAACCTTTGGCCTACCCACACTACCCCAGTACTGTTTGTTTTTCCTGCATTTATCCAGAGAGTTTAAATTCACCCTTTAATCCTATTTTTAATGCATTTTTAATTCTCTCTTTAATTCCAAAACCCTAATTTTACCCTATAAATACAACCCCATACCCTAACTCTCTTCATTCTGAAATCTCTTGTAAAAAATTCTCAAAATTTTCTAAGTCAAAGAAGAGCACAAGTGTGTTCCCCGCCGAAAGACGCGCGAAGACGCAGCGTGCGTCCCGCCTGAAATTCGGGACAGATGCTAATTGGTGCTATCCGTCCACCTCTCCGAAGATGCCAAGTTGATTTATGGCACCATGTATCGAAGGTTTAAACGGATGTGGCCGATGTAGCAGACTTCGTCAGATTCCCCTTCGTTTGAAGGGTTTTTGATTGTGGGGACGCTCTCCCCTGCAGGTGCAAGCCCCTGCAGTTAATTACGCTACCGCATCGCGGTAACAACTTTCTCCTTCTCCAGATGGTCACTTCATGTCGTGTATGTTTGTTTTGTTTGTGGTTGCCCATGGATTGTATACGGAACTAATTTATGTTGTCGCTCGTAGGGCGTGGATTAGTCCAAATCCGTATTTTCTTAGATTTGGGTTTTGGTTTGGGTTTAAGGATACATTAGTCCCATTTGAGACTAAGATCAACTTAAACGTTTGTTAAGGATACGTTAGTCTAATTTCTAAACTAAGATCAACTTAACAGGATCATTTAGATCCAACAAGAAAGCATTCGGTCTCTGTTGTTTAGTTTAGGGACATTGCGGTCGATTAGTTTAAGGACATTACGGTCCAATTTTAGTTTAGGGACATCTCGGTCCAATGTTAGTTTAAGAATATCTCGGTCCAATATTAGTTTAAGGACATCTCGGTCCAGGTTAAGGACATCGTAGTCCGTGGGTTTAAAGGGACCCCACAGTCCAGGTTAAGAACATTGTAGTCCATGAGTTTAAGGACCCCACAGTCCGGTTTAAATACATCGTTGTCTATGAAGTTTAAGGACATCATAGTCCACGAGTTTAAGGACCCCACAGTCCGTAGTTTAAAGACATCGTAGTCTATGAAGTTTAAGGACATCATAGTCCATGAGTTTAAGGACCCAACAGTCCGTAGTTTAAAAACATCGCAGTCTATGAAGTTTAAGGACATTGCAGTCCATGGAATGTATGGTTGTCAGGACCTGTCAGCTCTCTGAAGACGTTGAAGGATTACAACGACAGATATCAGAGGAGTAAAGAGATATACCCTCGAACTGGTGTGAGTTGGTTGAAAGTGTTAGTGTATATGCCCTAGAGGCCATTACTGTATCATACTAGTTTGTATATTACTTAATGGAAGCTTGGGATATTCACAGTTGTATAGACAATCTTGCTCAAAATGGTAGTATGCTACTTGGTTTGTTTCTACTTTAATATGTGCATGTGTTTCTTCTAGCATATCGCCTATACATATTAGTGGAGCCCTTAGGATCTTTGCTTGATTACCAGCGTTATGATGGTAGTCAAACTAATGGGGGCTGGGTAATCTACAAGCACATCCTTATACAGGTCCCTAGTCGTAGGATTATCGAGACGGGGCATCGATACTCCGGAATAGACTAGCGTATGCGCTTCTCATCCCAGCAGAGGAGATGGTCTGTCCCACAGCCATTAGTACGTCGTACTGGAGATAGTATGCGTGTGCTCGTTAGGTTACGAGTACACTGGACAGGACTCGCTGGGAACTGTTGGTTGGTATTATACCTATCGTCGGTTATCAGTTCCCAGGTGACATGAGTACAGCTTAGTCCGTTGACTTGACACTGTCACTTCACCTCGAGTGTGTTCCCACTGTTCTTAGATTACTACCCTACCACGGCTCAAATGAGTCGTGTAAACAGGTAGTAGTTGGATGCAGTCCCGAAGCACTTGGAGGCAGTGACGGTTAGACAGGATTCGTCTTTCCCGGTATTGGGAGTTGATATCGCGCTGTGTCTAGGAGAGCCATTACACAAAGTCCCTGGCCAGGGCAAGCGAGATTTGCTGGTAGTGTTTCCAGTGTTTCTCAGGGTGTTCTGGGCTACACCCCCACACGACTTGTACCGCTATTAGGGGACTGACGTTTACCGCCCCCTAGGCCCGACATGCGATACTCTCAAACGAACAGACCGGACTGTACGGAGATTGTCACATTCAGGCTCAGTAGGAGTTCGGATGGGTTCACCTCATCGGTCTTCTTATCGGCATCTACCTGGGGACAGTTACGTACAGCTAGTACCGCTTGCGGCCTGTGGTTAAACCCACTGCCAGCGTAGTGTCGAGTCTTTAGAGTCCCACACAGAGGGTTGTTCACCTTTGGGCAAAACAGAGTAGAGGTCACATGGTTTTGCGACGGGGTTTGTTCACATACGCACACTTGTGCATGTTTGGTGTCCGGGCAGTTATTACTAGCGGGCTTTGGTTTAAGCCAGATCCTAATATTTGTTTTGGGATTGGTTTTGTCTCATTGTATTCATATTCCTCGGAACACGGATGCGGGTGTGTATGCACAGTTGATCGAGGCAGAGGAACCTCATTAGGGTTTTTGACCGTTGACTTTTTCTAAACCCTAATGAGAATGAGAAATATGATTAATAATATTAATTAAGGATAATTGTGCCATGGTTAGGGTTGGGTTGACCATTTGACTTGTTGACTTTTGTTGACCATGATGATTTATTTTGCAAAGATGCTTCTTGAAGCTTGCATTAGCATTTAATGTGAAATGATAATGGTCAAATCAACAAACCATCACAATTTTCCTAATTATTATTATTATTCTCATATTCTCTCATATGAGAGCAAGGTTGGGAATTATTCTCTAATTTTCTCTTGCCCACTCTCTCTTGCATTGCTCTCCCTCTTCCTCTCTCTCAAAAGCTTAAGTGTTTCATGTGTTGAAAATCCAAGCTTTGTGAGGAAAAAAACCCTATCAAAACACCTCTCTACTCATTTTAGGGTTCTTAGCCTAGCAAGCCAAGCACTCTAGTTACTTCTTGGTTGAGGTAGGAGCTCAAGATAGAGGCCTTCGGGTGGATCTTTCTTCGGCAAAGAGAAGACGACGAGGAGGAGTCGTCTACACCACTCCAAGGAGCTAGCAACAAGGAGGACCACAACAAGAAGAGAAGAAGTTCAAGAACTAGGTATAACCATCTAACCTAGTAGCTAAAACTTGTAGTTAGTTTGTTAGTTTTTTGTTTAGCAAAGATCCTTCATGGTTAGTCTATGTACCCTTGTGATAAAAATTTGATTTTTACTCTTTCCGCCTCCCCGTAAGTACCGGGGCGGGTTACATAGACTTACAGTGGTATCAGAGCCTAGCTAAACAACAAATAACATGTTAGCAAAGTGTTTAGAACTTCGATCCGAAAAAAAATCGCAAAATACATCAAAATTTAGTGTTTTCTACCGTTTTTTAAAACAGGTCTAAAAATATTTCCAGAGACCTGAAAAATACAAGCAGGTTTTTTTAGAGAAAACTGTAGAAATTTAGGCGCCTGAGTCGCTCAGAAGACCGCGGATCCGCGGGCGATCCAAGCGATCCGCCGCGGATCCGCGGCCGAGTCAACTCGGCTATTCACCAAATTTCTTCTGGGGTTCTCTGTGTTGGTTTTGTGATTTTTAAGATACTTTGTTTCTGCCCAGATTCTTCCGAGAACAATGTTGTGTTTGGGGTAGTTTCAAATTGATATATTGATCGAAGTTCTATAAACTTTAGCTAATTGGATTATATCTGTAATGTGATATATGTACTGAACGTCTGCTAATCGCTATACATCGATTAGTAGGGGTTGTACATATCTGTGATCTGTGATGTTGGTTTGTGGATATGAACTTGTTGGATCGTCGCGATGAATAGCCGGGGATGTGAGATGAGGGTTTTCATTTTTCATTCGATGTAATAATTGTAAATTGATGTGATATTATTTTTATGGCCGCGCATCCGGGTTAAGGTTGTAGCCGCAATTGTATATTATTTCTTTTATTGTTTTTGCTCCTAGGATAGACCCAAGGTGGGGTGCACAAACTACCGGGTACTTTGAAGTGCCGAGTGGCCTACTCATGTTGTTGAGGGAGGTTGCTTCACTTCGGGTACTTGGCGGGTAGTTTGCCGCACCCGTAGGGGTCTAGGGAGGGGTTTGGCTATTCATCGCGACCGTGTAATCCGTTTTTCGTTGCAGGCTCGAACGAAACGCGGATTCCTAGCATATCCAATGTGTTCATCTGTGATCTGGAATGGCTATCATTGCATCCGACGAATGTATATATCTATATATGATATCTAGTAGGCGTTGCTTATGTTTTGCATCCACGCTAGTCCAGCCCCCGCTCTGTCGTTAGTTAAGTAACCTAACGGGTGATGACGGGGCCCAGTGGCGAATGCGGATGGCATAAGCGTACGTCATATTTTCATTGTTTTCTGCAATGGTAGGATTAATTGATGGGACGCATTAAATTAATGCAAAGAAAACAAACCAAAGTTAAATCGTTGGAACAATTTCAAAACCACTCGGTTTTTTCCAAAATAGAAAACTTTTAAAAACGCGGAGCTTAAACCACTCCTTGTAAAAGCTATCAGGTCTCTTCGATTATATCAAGTTCACTACGTTCACGGTTTCGCCAAAACCATTCGTAGCCCTCCGTCATTTCGTATGGATAGTCAATAGCATTCAAGCTTGTTTGTTGGCCAAAGTCAAGGCATAGTGATTGGTAGCTATTGGATATTCATATGTAGCATAGATAAATGCGTTGGTTTGGGATAGTCGTACTGCCTTGTTGGCCAAAGTCAAGGGTAGGTACGGGTGGGTTCAAATTAACCTGGATAATGAGGGGTAGAATTTGACACGTGACTTATGATTTGTTGGCCAAAGTCAAGGTCATAAGAGCATGGGGCAAAAATCCACATCGGGAGTTTCAAAAGAAACTGAAACTTGCTAGTGTTGCATACCATTTGGAGTGTGATGATTTTGGTAGGATTCCTTCAGCTTTATCACACGATGATATTTGGATTCCGATCCTACTGTGAGTATATGCTACTCCTCGGGAAACTTTCTCATTTAACGATCAATGCTATAAACCAAGTAGGTGCCTAGAAAGGTGTTAGCGGGGCTACGCCCACAGGGAAAAGAGGTTATTTAATTAAGGAACTTCGCGAAAGCGTCATAAAACCTCCCTCGAAGTACCGGCACTGGCCTGGTTGAACGGTTAAGCAAGTATTGTACGGTGAGATCAATCCCGACTAATTCTTCTTTTATGGTTTGAGGAAGGATTCGAGAAACAGTGGGAGCCATCCTGTTTAGACAAACTAAAAACCAATCTAAATTTGTAAGAGCATCATGCTAAAGTGTTTCTTCTCTTTCTCCCAATTGCTGCGACCAAGCATCATGACCGGCCTTAAGTTACTATTAGATAAAAATATACTGACAGGGCCAAACTACAAAGATTGGCTCAGGAATGTCAAAATGGCAATCACTTATGACAAATTGGGGTATCCCCTTACCACTAAAGCCTCCGCCGTCCCAGGTCCAAAATCCAGTGTCGCGGATAAGGAAATCCGTAAGACCTGGGAAATTGACTGCGCGAAGGCCAAGTGCCTCGTGCTTGCCTCTATGGACAATGAACATCAGAGGAGGCACGAGAATATGGACCTTGAATCCATATTTCTCCATACTAAGGATCTTTATGGAGAGCAATCCCGTATCGCCAGATACGAAACCTCGAAAAAGTTGTTTTCAGCGAGGTTGGTCGTCGGATCATCTGTAGCGGAATATGTGCTTAAGATGATTGGCTACATTGAGGAGCTCGTGGACCTTGGGACCACGTTAGAGAATGAGCTCTACACTGACTTGATTCTCCAGTCCCTTCCTTCCACTTATGCCCAGTTTATCCTGAACTTCAACTTGCAAGGAAAAGAAGTTGAACTTCCGGAACTCCTTAACATGTTGAGGAGTGTAGAGGGCACCCTACAGAAAGTTAGGGAAACACCCGCTTTGTCTGTTGGAGGAGCTTCCTCTTCTAGGTCCAAGGCGAAAGCCAAAGGAAAGAAGAAGAAGGCCCCCACCAAACCAAGGGACGGTGTTAGTAAGGTGGATGCCAAGAGAAAGGCAAAGATAGCAAAGGTAGCGGGACAGTTTGTGGGGAAGGAAGAGTGCTTTTATTGTCACAAGAAAGGATACTGGAAGAAAGATTGCAGGGCTTGGAAGGCCAAGAACCAGGACCCGAAGCAAGTTATGGTTTCGGCTTCAGGTGTGTATGTTATTGAAAACTGTCTATCAATCAACTCTACTTCCTGGGTATTTGATACCGGATCGGGATCTCATATCTGTAATTCTTTGCAGGCACTGAGAAGGCGCAGAGTTTTGAAGGCAGGTGATATGACTCTCAGAGTTGCAAACGGAGCAGGCATAGATGCTGAGTCCGTGGGAGACTATCACTTGGGATTGACAGATGGACATGTTTTGGTTTTACGTGACTGTTATTTTGTACCCAGTGCGACTTGTAATATCATATCTGTATCTTTAATGTCTAAAGAAGGTTATGATTTTGCATTTATAAGCAATGTTGTAAACATTCACCTTAATCATGTTTTGATTGGGTCGGGTACATTAAGCAACGGTATATACGTATTGAACCAACCACAGATTTTCAATATCCAGAATACACACAAAAGAAAGTCTCCAGAAATAAATCATGCTTTCTTATGGCATTGTAGACTGGGTCATATCAATGAAACAAGGTTAACTAAGTTGCATAAAGAAGGATATTTGGACCCGTTCGAATATCAATCATATGCAACTTGTCAATCATGTCTCAAAGGAAAGATGACAAAGACTCCGTTCATTGGACACGGAGTAAGAGCGAGCGAGCTCTTGGGACTCGTACACAGCGATATATGTGGTCCAATGTCTACACATGCGCGAAGTGGTTATTCTTACTTCATTACTTTTACGGATGAGTTTTCAAGGTATGGACATGTCTTCTTAATGAAGCATAAATCTGAAGCCTTTGAAAAATTCCAGGAATACAAGAATGAAGCAGAAAAACAAACAGGCAAAAGTATCAAGACACCGAGATCTGATCGAGGTGGTGAATACTTGAGTGCCGAGTTCCTGGATTACTTAAAAGAGAATGGAATTCTCTCTCAGCTTACTCCTCCATACACTCCACAACATAACGGTGTATCGGAGAGACGGAACCGAACCCTATTGGATATGGTACGTTCCATGATGAGTAACGCTGAGTTACCGCGATCTTTCTGGGGATATGCACTAGAATCAGCTGCATATCTTTTGAACCGAGTTCCAACTAAGTCAGTGCCTACCACACTATATCAGATGTGGAGTGGGAAGAAACCCTATCTTAAACACATTAAGACATGGGGATGTCCAGCTTTTGTCAAAAAGCAGCATGCGGACAAACTCGAGACACGCTCAGTATAGTGCAAGTTTGTGGGATATCCAAAGAACTCTAAGGGATATTTTCTTCTATTACGTAGAGGAACAAAAGGTATTTGTTTCTCGTCATGCCTGCTTCTTGGGAATTGAATTTTTAGAAAATCAGATAAGTGGGAGCGCAATAGAACTGGAAGAAATTCCAGAACCACGAGCTATTACTGAAAGCTTAGTAGAACCAGAAGGTTCGAAAGGACAGGACATTCCTGCGCCACTCCGCAGGAGTAGTAGGCAGTCCCATCCGCCCGATAGATACTACGGTTTTCTCGTAGACGGGGATAGAGAGGATTGCATCTTTGATAATGATGAGCCGACTAGCTTCCAGCAGGCTATTCAGAGCACTGACTCGGTAAAATGGCTGGATGCAATGCGGACCGAGATGGAGTCCATTTACACCAACAAAGTGTGGACTTTGGACGTTGCACCAGAAGGGGTAAAACCCGTAGGCTGCAAATGGATCTTCAAAAGGAAGATTGGTGTAGATGGACAGGTTGAGACCTATAAGGCTAGACTTGTTGCAAAGGGTTTTCGTCAAAGACCTGGTTTGGACTATGACGAAACCTTTTCTCCAGTGGCTATGCTCAAATCCATTCGGATCCTTCTTGCCATTGCTGCCTTCCACGATTATGAGATTTGGCAGATAGACGTAAAAACCGCTTTTCTAAATGGTAATTTAGAGGAGTGTGTCTATATGGACAAGCCAGAGGGTTTCATTCAGAGTGGGAGCAGCGAGAAGGTGTGCAAGTTGCTTAAGTCCATTTATGGACTGAAGCAGGCATCGCGGAGTTGGAACATCTGTTTTGATGAGACGGTCAAAGAATTTGGCTTTATCAAAAATCCAGATGAACCATGTATTTATAGTAAAACTGTAGCACGAACTGTTGTATTCCTCGTTTTATACGTGGATGACATTCTCTTGATAGGAAATGACATTCCTATGCCACAATCTGTCAAAGGGTTCTTGTCACACAGGTTCTTCATGAAAGACCTGGGTGATGCCTCTCACATTCTGGGGATCCGGATCTATCGTGATAGGTCCAAGAGGATATTAGGACTTTCACAGTCCAAGTACATCGACACCATACTGAAAAGATTCAGTATGGAAGATTCCAAGCGCGGTAATTTACCGGCTTGTCACGGGATCACCCTCTCCAGAGAGATATCTCCCAAGACTGATTTGGAAAGGGATCGCATGTCTATTATACCCTACGCCTCTGCGGTAGGCTCTATAATGTATGCGATGTTATGTACCAGACCAGATGTAGCTTATGCACTGAGTGTAGTAAGCCGGTATCAGTCAAACCCTGGGGAGAAGCACTGGATAGCGGTAAAGAACATTCTGAAGTACCTGAGAAGGACTAAGGATATGTTTTTGGTTTACGGCGGAAAAGACCTCCAGATCGAGGCCTTTGCTGACTCCAACTTCCAGAGTGACAAGGATGACTCCAAATCCATGTCGGGTTATGTCTTTACCCTCAATGGAGGGGCGGTATGTTGGAAGAGTTCCAAACAGGAAACCGTTGCCGACTCGACGATGGAAGCGGAATATATCGCAGCATCTGATGCCGCAAAAGAAGCCGTCTGGATGAAGAAGTTCTTGACAGAACTTCAGGTGGTTCCGTCCATTGTTGATCCAATAACTCTGTATTGTGACAACAACGGGGCTATAGCTTTAGCAAAGGAACCCAGGTCCCATCAGAAGTCCAGACACATCTTGAGGTGGTATCACCTAATCAGGGAGATCGTGGATCGCCAGGAGATCGAGGTTCGGAGGGTTGCTATAGAAGATAACACCGCAGACCCATTCACGAAGGCCATACCCCAGACTCAGTTCGAGCGGCTGATCGAGACGATAAGTCTTCGATACGCCAGTACATGGCCCTAGTGCAAGTGGGAGATTGTTAGTGTATATGCCCTAGAGGCCATTACTGTATCATACTAGTTTGTATATTACTTAATGGAAGCTTGGGATATTCACAGTTGTATAGATAATCTTGCTCAAAATGGTAGTATGCCACTTGGTTTGTTTCTACTTTGATATGTGCATGCGTTTCTTCTAGCATATCGCCTATACATATTAGTGGAGCCCTTATGATCTTTGCTTGATTACCAGCATTGTGATGGCAGTCACACTAGTGGGGGCTGGGTAATCTACAAGCACATCCTTATACAGGTCCCTAGTCGTAGGATTATTGAGACGGGGCATCGATACTCCGGAGTAGACTAGCGTATGCACTTCTCATCCTAGCAGGGGAGATGGTCTGTCCCACAGCCATTAGTACGTCGTACTGGAGATAGTATGTGGGTGCTCGTTAGGTTACGAGTACACTGGACAGGACTCGCTGGGAACTATTGGTTGGTATTATACCTATCGTCAGTTATCAGTTCCCAGGTGACATGAGTACAGTTTAGTCGGTTGACTTGACACTGTCACTTCGCCTCGAGTGTGTTCCTACTGTTCTTAGATTACTGCCCTACCACAGCTCAAATGAGTCGTGCAAACAGGTAGTAGTTGGTTGCAGTCCCGAAGCACTTGGAGGCAGTGACGGTTAGACAGGATTCGTCTCTCCCGGTATTGGGAGTTGATATCGCGCTGTGTCTAGGAGAGCCATTACACAAAGTCCCTGGCCAGAGCAAGCGAGATTTGCTGGTAGTGTTTCCAGTGTTTCTCAGGGTGTTCTGGGCTACACTCCCACACGACTTGTACCGCTATTAGGGGACTGATGTTTACCGCCCCTTAGACCCGACATGAGATACTCTCAAACGAACAGACCGGACTGTACGGAGATTGTCACATTCAGGCTCAGTAGGAGTTCGGATGGGTTCACCTCATCGGTCTTCTTATCGGCATCTAGCTGGGGACCGTTACGTACAGCTAGTACCGCTTGTGGCCTGTGGTTAAACCCACTGCCAGCGTAGTGTCGAGTCTTTAGAGTCCCACACAGAGGGTTGTTTACCTTTGGGCAAAACAGAGTAGAGGTCACATGGTTTTGCGACGGGGTTCGTTCACATACGCACACTTGTGCACGTTTGGTGTCCGGGCAGTTATTACTAGCGGGCTTTGGTTTAAGACATATCCTAGTATTTGTTTTGGGAATGGTTTTGTCTCATTGTATTCATGTTCCTCGGAACACGGATGCGGGTGTGTATGCACAGTTGATCGAGGCAGAGGAACCTCATTAGGGTTTTTGACCGTTGACTTTTTCTAAACCCTAATGAGAATGGGAAATATGATTAATAATATTAATTAAGGATAATTGTGCCATGGTTAGGGTTGGGTTGACCATTTGACTTGTTGACTTTTGTTGACCATGATGATTTATTTTGCAAAGATGCTTCTTGAAGCTTGCATTAGCATTTAATGTGAAAAGATAATGGTCAAATCAACTAACCATCACAATTTTCCTAATTATTATTATTATTCTCATATTCTCTCATATGAGAGCAAGGTTGGGAATTATTCTCTAATTCACTCTTGCTCACTCTCTCTTTCTCTTGCATTGCTCTCCCTCTTCCTCTCTCTCAAAAGCTTAAGTGTTTCATGTGTTGAAAATCCAAGCTTTGTGAGAAAAAAACCCATCAAAACACCTCTTTACTCATTCTAGGGTTCTTAGCCTAGCAAGCCAAGCACTCTAGTTACTTCTTGGTTGAGGTAGGAGCTCAAGGTAGAGGCCTTCGGGTTGATCTTTCTTCGGCAAAGAGAAGACGACGAGGAGGAGCCGTCTACACCACTCCAAGGAGCTAGCAACAAGGAGGACCACAACAAGAAGAGAAGGAGTTCAAGAACTAAGTATAACCATCTAACCTAGTAGATAAAACTTGTAGTTAGTTTGCTAGTTTTTTGTTTAGCAAAGATCCTTCATGGTTAGTCTATGTACCCTTGTGATAAAAATTTGATTTTTACTCTTTCCGCCTCCCCGTAAGTACCGGGGTGGGTTACATAGACTTACAGAAAGATCTGTAGTCCAGTTTGGGACTGAGATCTGTTGAATATTCATGAGCAGATGGGCTCAATTAAATATAAGTTGAGGACTTATGGCCAGAATTGGGCTAAGTCCAATAAGATTAAAATGTTTAACATTTTATTGTTCTGAGCTGTTGAACATTTGTTTGGGCTTAGCCCTTTTAATAATGCCGAGTATTAGATTCTGACATTTTTTGTCTTGTATTGAATGCATAGCATTCATCGGAACAATGTGTGTTCTGACAGCGCGCCATGTGGCGCACCAGGCGCTTTGCGCCAATTAAAGAGCGCATTGCGCTTCTGCCAAGTAGCGCACACGAAAAGGACACGTGTCGCACTTTGCGCTTTCAGTTTGTGAGAGCATTGCGCTTTCAGTTTGTGAGCGCGTTGCGCTAGTTCAGTGGCGCACCAGTGCATGACACGTGGCGCGTTTGGCGCTGAGTGCCAACCCAAGAGCGCAGTGCGCTGTTTCAGAAGCGTAAAGCGCAAATTGTATCTGTGGTTGACACGTGGCACGTTTTGGCACTGAGCGCCGGTCCAAGGAGCGCAAAAGCGTAATTCATGAGTGCAAGGCACTTTTCAATAGCGCAAAGCGCATTTGATCAAATTTATTATCAGAGAACAAGTTATGTTCTATTAAAAGGAGGTTTTGCCTCAAGATTCAAGAACAACAGTTCTTATTTTGGAAAAGGCTTTGCCTCTGTATATCAATGATCTGTGAATGAAGTAAATACTTCTTTTGTTTTTATAATGAGATCTTTTGATCTCTTTTTATAAAAGACCTTGGTCTTTATAGATCTATGATCTTTTAAGAAGATAATTCTTCTGTTTTAATGAGACGATTTCATCTCTTTGTTCAAGAACCATTCTTTTTACCTTGAAGAAATAATCTTCTTTTGCTAAGAGCTTGCTCTTCTTTCTTTGAGTTTTCTCAAAGTTTGTAGGGGGGTTTCTCTATATCAGACTTGAAGTCTTGGGGCCTTTATATAGGGCAAATTGATTTGTTAAATCAGTTAAAGAGATCTTTCTCTGATTGATTTGGGGACGCTTCCCCACTGTTGGATCTTTGATCCTAGGGCTTCTGTTTTACAGAAGGCAATTTTCTTGTTTTTAACAAGATTAAAAAGATCTTTCCATAACAGAATTTTAATTCTGATTAATTAATGATTTATCATTATTAGATCTCTTGATCTAACGGTGGGGAATTTTTAATTCCAACGCTAGCGCACCTACATTTGACACGTGGCGCGCAGCGCGCTTAGCGCTGTATCTGAAACGTTGCTTCAACTTTTAAATTTTGAATTTTAAAACAGAGCTTTGTTCTGATTGGGGGTGCGTTGCCTAGGGCGCAGTGCACCTGGCGCTAGCGCATCTGTGTTTGACACGTGGCGCGCAGCGCGCCTAGTGCTGAATCTGAAGCGTTGCTTCAACTTTTAAATTTTGAATTTTTAAAACAGAGCTTTGCTCTGATTGGGGGAAACAAAGTGGAATTAGCCCTAGTTCCATTTCTGGCGAGGATTCGAGGCACTTCCGGCGACCCTGCGACTCCACGAAGCTACAAATTTCTTCCTATATCTCTCCTCTAATCTTCTAGCAAGTAAGTCCCATGTCTTTTCCTCTCTTCTTACCTTAAAATGATCTCTTTTCAAAACATGTCGGTAATTGGAGTTATACTGGCTTTTTTTTCTAAAACTTTGAAAACTATAATTTCTTCTTAATAACCACTCATCCATATCACTTTACTTTGCTTGTTAATCATTAACTAATGTTTTGAAACAAGTTTCACCTTAAAACTCCATGTAAAACAACTTTATTTAAGCTTTTACAGGTAAACACCATGAAGTTTACATATGGCATCCTTTAATACTTTTGCTTAGCATGCCTTTAGAAAACCTCATGAGGTAATGACCTAACTCTCACATACACACATCTTGACATAGCACGATTCTCTTGAAACCAATATCTTGTGACAAAATATGACTTTTCATCAAAATGCCTTTAACTATTAAAACCCGGATTTCTTTAAATTGTGTAACTTAATTTCTTGAGATTATGCCTCTACAACCCATTTTGGGGAACCCGGTTTGGATGGTGCGGATTATCGCACATTCTTGGGACTAGTAGGGCGAGATGCAGACCTTCTCACGGAGCATACGATCTCGATAGAATTTTAATACAATTTTTAAGAAAAACGAGAATTTCTATTTAATAATTAAAATCAATTTTTAATAATTATATAAATATTATCAAATCATCTACTTTTAATATATAATAAAAATTCCATATTTTCTAGAATATAAAAGAATTACAAGTTTCATGAAAACACCATCAAGAATCAATACAAGTCAAACTTTACACTAAAATATCTTGAACTATTCAAGTTTCATTAACATACCTCATTCTATAAAATTTATATCCATGAAAACCCTATATAACATAAATAAATACTTGAGTTTTATTTTGAA
This sequence comes from Agapanthus africanus, assembly GCA_030015575.1. NCBI lineage: Eukaryota > Viridiplantae > Streptophyta > Magnoliopsida > Asparagales > Amaryllidaceae > Agapanthus > Agapanthus africanus. The sequence goes on along the minus strand of JASDDO010000014.1, from coordinate 646,066,145 downwards.
AGTATATTTAAAATATTTTTCATAAAACCCCCTCAAGTTATATTAAATTTACATTAAAGACCCTAGTAAATATAGGTTTAAGCGGGACCAATTCTCTTGAGCCTCAGGGAGCCGGAGAAAGTGGGTGCTTGCCTATTTAAGATAGAAAACTAAAACGGGGTTATCAATGGTAATTGTCTTGGAAAAAGATACAAATCCTGTCGTCCATGTGCAACAGTTACCGATAACACTAAAATCTAATTCAGGATCCAAATCTGTTTAATTGTCTGACTCAATCTGAGTCCCAGTCTAATCTGAATACAATCCAAATATGGATCCAATCATAACTCCAATGCAACATGAATCCAATATACCAAACATGAACACTTGTTGCTGAACATGAATACCGGAACAATATCAACATGCAAACATAACTTGACTTGACCGAACCATGGCTATATCTTGACTTGATTACATGCCCACTTGATACATCCTGAAACTGTTTACATGAACAACTTGTATCTATGGTCACGGCAAGTCTGTTAACTATATTTATACAATATATATATATATATATATATATATATATATATATATATATATATATATATATATATATATATATATATTACGGGGTTTTAACGGGGTAGATTGGTACGGAATGTATTATAAGTGGCACGATGAAGGACACTAAAAGACACCTACCGTACATCCGTGCCGTTGTCCCGTAGGTATTGACGGGGTCTTATACTTTCCGTTTTCCATAGTCCACGGGATAGTTGGACTCCTCTCGTAAACACTGATACATTCTGTACCAAGCTACAAACAACTACGTTAATATAACAAACAGATAATTTACCAACTCTATTATTTTTACTTGTCTATTCCATTCTATTATTTGGGACTTACCGAGCGCTAGTTTGCTGACGACATTCATTTCTCTTCTATCTTTGGAATGTTGTCAGGAGGATCCGACTCTCGGGAGATCAAGCTCAGCCAGGACGATTTGGAGCAGTTTACAGAGGAGTCAGAGTTCTAGTTCCTACTTGTACTTATTTTTCTTTTAGTTCATATGCCATTGTTTAGGCATCGCTTTTTTTCATTGTATTTTACTTTTCAGTTGTCTGTAAAGAATGGTTATCAATAAAAAGTTGTTGTTTTATTACATCTCTTGTCATTCTTGTGTTATTTATTTATATTGTTTATTTACGCTTAGCGTGTTTACTTCTGAGTAAATACGTCGCGGCCCGCCACGTCTCCTTCCCCGTACACCGGGAAGCGGGGCATGACAGGTTTTGTTGGTGGCCCATACAAGTCAGTTCTGTATGAATTCGTAAGTAATATATATCACAAGAATTATAAGATTCGACAACTAAACATTCTTTACATTTCAAATTCCTTGAATCTATCCTAACCCATCCTTTTCTCTCAAGGTTATAGATTCACCGAATAACACCAGCACTAACGTGAATGGAAACACTCCACCACCTCTACCACCATCACCTACCGTAGCAGCTCCTATCAATGAGCAGATGGTATTGCTTGAGGCAATCAAGAGCCTCTTGGAGGGTCAGCAACAGCAGACTGCTATCCTCTTGCACTGCCCTAAGACCGAGGCACCCGGAGTGAAGCAATTCCGGGCATTGCACCCTAAGAACTTTTCTGGGAAAGAGAGTCCTCTGGAGTCAGAGGAATGGGCTTAGTCCATTGAAGATGACCTGGCAGCAGCACAAGTGCCAGAGATTGCTTGGGTGAGAGTTGCGAAGTTGCAACTAACTGACAACGCCAGAGTTTGGTGGAAGGCTGAAGAAAGCCGATTCACCCAGCCAATTGAATGGAAGAAATTTCACGACATGTTCGACGTGAAATATTTTCCCGAGATTGCCCGTTTTGACATGGAACAGCAGTCCATCCACTTGCAGCAAGGTTCAATGTGGAACAAATCAGTGGATGAATACGATGCCGAGTTTACCATACTTAGCAGGTAAGATATGTCTCAATATTCAATTTCTTGATATTACATACTACACTGCTAACACAAGACTATAACAGGCTTGCGACACATCTCATACCGACTGCTGAGATCAGAACTCGAAGATTTTAGTAAGGGTTGGACCCGGAGATCCAAGTTGTACTAGCTACAAGGGATTTCCCAATCTATGATCTTGCTCTGAAGGCTGCCCGAAGATTTGAGGCAGTTGTAAAGAAGAAGGGCAGACCTCAGACTACCGGTGTGAAGCTCCCTGCTACTCAGATGGCAGGAAGAGCCTCTTCCATGCCAACTTTTGCACCCAGGAGACCGGAAGTAACATTTAACCGGCAAAGTCCAGATTTTTGCTTCTACTGCAAGAGAAATGGACACCCAGGGAAGGATTGCAGGCGTGCAAACGTCCTGTGCTTAGTTTGTGGCGCACCCACTCACGACATTGGAACATGTCCTCATAGACGCAACCCAGTTCCAGCACACATCATCTTTCCACAGCGGCTAGCTATTCAGGCTCCTGCACCTCGTCTTGCCCTACATGCTCCACCTCCTCGTGGACCTTCTGCACAACCTCCTCGTCAGTTCCACCAGGCAATGAGAAACATGCCTCAAAGGCAGAGAAACATACCCCAAGGACAGAGAAATGTGCCTCCAGCTAGGAGGAATGTACCCCAGCATCAGGCTTTCACTTTAGCGGCCATAGAAGCCGAAGGTCAAGGTAACACTAGTAATCTTTCTTATTTCAAAACCCTTGCATCCTTCCGTTCTTTCAAACATATTTTCATGCACTTTCAGTAGCTCTTTCACTGCTACTGTAATCAAATTTTTCTTGAATCTGTTATAACTTCCTTCTATAAATTTCGAGGACGAAATTTTTATAAGGAGGGTAGAATGTAACGACCCTGAATTTTCTGTACAAAATTTTTCTTCTTAAAGTACAGAAAGGAGTTCTTTAGCCCGAGCACAAGTTAAAAGTTATTCTTGTTTAGGAACAACAAGAAAGCACTTTTAGCTCATTGGTAAAGGCTTGCACTGCTGTGACGTAGCCCATGTGTTCGAATCCTATCAGCCATATATATTTTTACCGATTTTTCTTTTAAATTTTTTGGAAGCCCAAAAGTTTACACGTGCAATACACGTAAGAAATGAAAAGACAAAAAAATAAACATATGCACAGTGTTGTATGTACAGAGGAGAACACGTGGCAAGCATCCAGAGCCCAACCCCCATAGAATGGCCGACGAGATTAGGGTTTAGGCCGGCACCGCCGGGCCCCACCGTAGGGAATGGTCCCCATTCTCTGCAGACTAGTCTCTTGGCCTACCCCACTACCTCAGTACCGTTTGTTTTTCCTGCATTTATCCAGAGAGTTTAAATTCACCCTTTAATCATATTTTTAATGCATTTTTAATTCTCTCTTCAATTCCAAAACCCTAATTTTACCCTATAAATACAACCCCATACCCTAGCCCTCTTTATTCTGAAATCTCTTGTCAAAATTTCTCAAAATTTTCTAAGTCAAAGAAGAGTACAAGTCGAGTTAGCCCTAGTTCCATTTCCGGCGAGAATTCGAAGCACTTCCGGCGACCCCGCGACTCCACGAAGCTACCAATTTCTTCCTATACCTCTCCTCTAATCTTCTACAAGTAATTCATATCTCTTTTCCTCTCTTCCTACCTTCAAATGATCTCTTTTCAAAACATATCGGTAAGTGGAGTTATACCGTCTTTTGTTTTTAAAACTCTGAAAAATACAAATTTTCTTAAGAATCACTCATCAATATCATTATACCTTACTTGTTAATAATTAACTTATATTTTGAAACAAGTTTCACCTTAAAACTCCAAGTAAAACAACTTTATTTAAGCTTTTACAGTTAAATACTATTAAGTTTACATACGACATCCTTTAATACTTTTGCTTAGCATATATTTAGAAAACTTCACGAGCTAATGACCTACCTCTCACATACACACATCTTGACATAGCACGATTCTCTTGAAACCAATATCTTGTGACAAAATACAACTTTTCATCAAAATACCTTAAACTATAAAAACCCGTTTTCTTGTAAATAGTATTATTTAAATTCCTTGCGATTATGCCTCTACAATCCATTTCGGGGAACCCGGTTTGGATGGTGCGGATTATTGCACATCCTCGGGACTAGTAGGGCGAGATGCAGACCTCCTCACGGAGCATACGATCTCGATGGAATTTTAATACAATTTTTAAGAAAAACGAGAATTTCTATTTAATAATAAAAATTAATTTTTTAATAATTATATAAATATTATCAAACCATATATTTTCAATATATAATAAATTCCATGTTTTCTAGAATATAAAAGAATTACAAGTTTCATGAAAATATCATCAAGTATCAATACAAGTCAAACTTTACATTAAAATAACTTGAACTATTCAAGTTATATATATATATATATATATATATATATATATATATATATATATATATATTCACCGACATACCTCATTGTATAAAATTTACATCCATGAAAACCCTAAATAACATAAATAAATACTTGAGCTTTATTTTGAAAGCATATTTAAAATATTTTTCATAAAACCCCCCAAGTTATATTAAATAAGGACCATAGTAAATATAAGTTTAAGCGGGACCAATTCTCTTGAGCCTCACGGAGCTGGAGAAAGTAGGTGCTTGCCTATTTAAGGTAGAAAACTAAAACGAGGTTATCAAATGGTAATTGTCTTGGAAAAAGACATAAATCCTGCCGTCCATGTGCAGTAGTTACTGATAACACCAAAATCTAATTCAGGATCCAAATCTGTTTAAGTGTCTGACTCAATCCGAGTCTCAGTCTAATCTGAATACAATCAAAACATGAATCCAATCATAACTCCAATTCAACATGAATCTAATATACCAAATATGAACACTTGAATCTGAATATAAATACCAGAACAATATCAACATGACTTGACCTGACCGAACCATGGCTATATCTTGAACTTGATTACATGACTACCTTTTACCTTCCGAATCCGTTTACATGAACAACTTATACCATGGTCTCGGCAAGTCTGATAACTACATATCAATACAATCAGTACAACATACATTACGGGGTTTTAACGGGATAGACTGGTATGGAATGTATTAGAAGTGGAACGAGATGATCACTAAAAGACACTACATGAACATCCGTGCCGTTGTCCCGTGGTTTTGTCGACGGGGCCTTGTACTACGGATTACCATAGTCCACGGGATAAGCTGGACTCCTCTCGTATACACCGATACCTTCTGTACCAAGCTACAAACAACTACGTTAACATAACAAATAGATAATTTACCAGTTCTATTATCTTTACTTGTCTATTCCATTCTATCTTTTGGGACTTACCGAGCGCTAGTTCGCTGTTGACATTCCTGACTCTTCTTTCTTTGGAATGTTCGTCAGGAGGACCCGACTCTCAGGAGACCGAGCCCAGCCAGGACGATTTGGAGCAATTCACAGAGGAGCCAGACTTTTAGGATTTTACTTGTACTTATTTATTTTTAGTTCATATGCCACTGTCTAGTCATCACTTTCTATCATTGTACTTTACTCTTCAGTTGTATGTAAAGAATGTATATTAATAAAAATTTGTAGTTTTATTACATCTCTTGTCATTTTCTTTTGCTTTTACTTATATTGCTTATTTACGCTTAGTGTGTATACTTTTGAGTAAATACGCCGCGTGCCTCGTCACGTCTCCTTCCCCGTACACTGGGAAGTGGGGCGTGACAGACACCGCCGTAGGATTTAATCCTACAAGAGGCCGGCGCTGACGCTCACGTGGGGAGCATGTGAGGTGCTGCCTTATTGTGTTTAAACAGAGTTTAGCTCTTATTATTGTGTTTAGTTAATAAGGGAACACCTGCATCAATGCTGCACGTTGCATATAATTGAGTGCTTAGCACTGCTGGGTGATATAGAAACCCAATACTCAGTCCCAAAATTAGTCAAGTCCTTGAAGTTTTAAACTTCTTTGATTTTAAACTCAAATGAGCCCATATGCTCACAGTTTAAGTTCATCTTAATCTAAAACAAGATTAATGATCCTTAATCATATTTTCTAAGTTGATTTTAGTTTCATATAAGATTAACGATCCTTAGATAAAATATGAGTTTGCTAAGAAGCCATTTTTCAACATGTTCTCTTCCCTCATATACAGGATTTGGTTCAAGAATATATCCTTCCACACCTCTGATATATGGTGTTGTAATTCCTCAGCGTCTTCAGAGAGGTGGCGGGTCCCAATAACCAACGAGTCCTTTTTCGTCCTAACTTATTAAAAGATATAAAATTTCATCAAGACATGGAATGCCTTAACCCTAGATGCGCACCCCATATAGATGCGCACCCCATATTGAAGCGCACCTCATACAGACGTGCGCACCTAAGAACAAAAACTAACACGGCCTTGACTTTATTATGACTTTATGTAAGCACATATATGTATATGTATATATCTTTAGAGGAAATGTAAATGCCTTCAAATTGGATTGCACCCCAATATTGGGCGCATCCTATTTAGATGTTCACATCATGCATTTCACCATGTGAAATACATGTGCGCGCAAGCTGAAAGATGGACTGCTATGTCCTTAATTGACTACCATAAACTATTAATGGGCTACCTACGGTAAAGCGCACCTGATGACAAACCAAACCTTGGAACCGAGCTAATATATGCTAAGTATAGAAGCATATGCTTCATATGTAATCAAATGATCAATTGAGCCCATATGATCACTGTTTCTAAATCGATCTTAGTCTCATATATGACTAATGATTATTAATCCATATTATCTAAGTTGATCTTAGTCTCATATACGACTAACGATCCTTAATTCATATTATCTAAGTTGATTTTAGTCTCATATACGACTAACGATCCTTAGCCATATTATATAAGTTGATATTAGTCTCATATACGACTAACGATCCTTAATCCGTATTATCTAAGTTGATTTTAGTCTCATCTACGACTACCGATCCTTATACCATATTATCTAAGTCGAACTTAGTCTCATATATGACTACCGATCCTTATACCATATTATCTTAAGTCGAACTTAGTCTCATATACGACTAATAATCCTAATACCAAATTATCTAAGTTGATCTTAGTCTCATATACGACTAATTATCCTCAGATCAAACCTAAGTATCTCTTGAACTGATGGACCTCATTCATATGAGAAATGCTATCTAGGTTCAAGCCCGAATCTAATATGTACGGATTTGGACTAATCCGCATCCTATGGGTGACAACATTAGTCTCCGTATACAATCTAAGGGCAACCCCAAAATAAACAAACCAAAACACGGCATATGAAGATTTCTGGTGTAGATAAAGTTGTTATCGCTTGGCGATAACATAATTAACTGTAGGGGCTTACGCCTGCAGGAAAAAGCATCTCCACAATCAAAACCCCCTCATCATTGAGGGGGAATCTGAAAAGTTCAGCTACAACGGTTGCATCTATCCAAACCTCCGATATATGGTGCTATAAATCAACTTGGTATTTTCGGAGAGGTGGATCGATATGTTCCATTTAGCATTTGCCCCCGTATTCAGGGTAGACACGCTTCCAGTGTCTCAGTCCGGTTTCCGACGGTAAACAAGCCCAGAATTCGGCCCGAGTCGATTTGAGCCGGTTTAAGATTGTTCTGAGCTGTCTCTTGCAAACAGAGAATTATTGGTAATTCCAAATAACTTGTGAGTCGGCTCAAAGAGATATTGAGCCAGCTCAACTTAAAATTCTCCATGAAATGCCGAATTCAATTGGGAAACTTCCAGGGGTCGAGAATATGAGGCAAACTCAACAAATCTCCACCTTGCCTCGTATTCATCACAAAACACCTCCATAAAATTAGTAACAGCTCCACCTTCTCTACCAAACCCTAAAATGGCTCAATAAGTGTGACACACTCTAATTAAGTTCGAGCATTTGGGGTAAAAAATTACTCAACGGCCGAAGTCAAAAAGTCAAGAAATAGAGTCAAAGTCAAGGACCAAAAAGTGCGCCCGAGTACAAGCCTGAATCCAAGTCAAGTAGGCCGAAGCCCGAATCTAAGCCAAGTGGGCCCAAGCTCGACCCAAACCGGTCCAATCTCAAACATGGGGGCCGGCCCCATCCCAAGAAAAGAATTAAATTGTAATAAAATATATTTAATATGTAATAAGTATGAATAATACAGAAATAATGGGTGAAAAGCCAATTTTGTAAAGCCTAAGGGCTTAAGTACAAATGTGTAAAAGTATTTAAAACCAACAATATAATGAAATAAAAGGCTTTTCTTCTCCCACAAATACTAGGGTTTAGCCTCCTGTTGGGGTCAAAAATTACACTTAATTGCCAAAATCAAAAATCAAATTCAAGTTCAAAATCAAAACCAAAATCAAAGTCAAAAAGCCAAATGGGTCCAAGCCTAAGTCGAGCCCAAGCATAAAAAGGACTGGCTAAAAAAGAAGAAGAAAAGGAAAAGAAAAATTAAATGTAATTTTGCTTTATTAAATAGGTAAAAAAGCCAATTTTGTAAAAGCCCAAGAGGCTATATGTAAAAGGTATAACCTATAAAAGATAAACATGATGAGAAATCAAGCAAAACTTTTTATTTCCCAAAAATAAATCTAGGGTTTTGCGCTGCTCTCTCTCTCTCTAAAGGTCTCCTTCTTCCTCCTCACTTTTTCAATTAAATCTAAGGCAAATCTTCTCTTTTTTCCACAAAATTTTTTATTTTGGCCGTTAACCCATCGAGAGAAACACCGATCTTTCATTGAAATCACCAAAGGAGCTACTTTTTTTCTCTTCATCTCTCTTCTCACGATCTAACATAGGAGAGGAAGAAGAAGAGAAATCCCACGTCAAGACCCATCTGCGCACCTTATGAGGCCTCGTAGAAAGGAAAAAGAACACCTTTTGATCCTCTGAAAATCAAAATTTTGGTGTTTAAGGGCCGTGGCTCCATTGGGTTTCGACCTTTGTTTGCACCGTGCTAGGTGCGCACCTCGCTAGGTGCTCATTTGGCCAGATGCACATCCTATTGGGTGCGCATCGGCCCAGGTGCGCACCTCGCTAGGTGCGCAACCTGCTGGACCTTTTGGCCTATTTGGGACTTTCTGGCCCTTAACCCCCATATCTCAATAGGTGCACATCTCCCTAAGTGCGCATCTTATTCAACCTTTTGGCCCATTTGGGACCCTTTTGGCTCCTAACTCTCGCATTTCGATAGGTGCGCACCTCCCTAAGTGCGCACCTCATTAGACCTTTTGGCCCATTAGGGACCCTTTGGCCCCTATCTCTCTTGCACCACGCAAAGTGTTCACCGGGCTAGATGTGTACCTTGCCAGGTGCGCACCTCGTTAGGGCCGCACCTTGCCAGGTGCGCACTATAATACCCAGTTCCTTTTGTATGCCAATAGCCATATTTAAATAAAGTGCTGTTTTCAAAATTTGCCCATTTATATTTATATTTTTTATCTATTTATTTCCAACACCTTATTCTATAATTTTACCCAAATAGTTTTCACTAAACTAATTCTAGCCCATGTCTCTCATCTCTTTTCATTCATCTAAGTATATTATAACCCAGGCCCAAGCTCAAAGACCTAATAACCCAAACCCAACTCTCCCCTCAACTGCCACATTTCTTTTGAACTCCCTACTTTAATCCCAATTAACACCAAATCAATTCTCATTTAATCCCTTTAAATTCCTAAATAAATCCTATTAAATTCTTATTTAATTAGTTTTCTAATTCTCTCTCTCTCTAAAACTCTCTTTCCCCTTCTCTCTGTTCAATCCCTCTCGCTCATATCGATCCTTTCCTTCCTCTTTCCTCCACTGACCATCGCCGACTCCCTCTTCCTGGTCGCACCTCTTCCCTGAGCTCACCGCCTACCTTCTCCACGACGTTACCTCCTCTCACTGTAGCTTCACCCCCACAACTCCCCCACTTCCTCTCTTAAAACCCACAACAACCCACTGAGCACCACCACACCACCACTGCACCGCCGCCAACCAACTTCTCTGGTGATCACTGCAACAGTCACTACTGTCCTCTCCTCCTTCCCTACCACACCGCAACCACCATCACTTCCTCCACCCAACCACAACCGAGCCCACCATCCCTCTCCACGACCACCATTCGAGTACAACCACCGTCGAGGCCATCACCACCGGCCACCTCTTGGCCGTGGGCCCCTTTCCGTTGAGACCACCGGTGACCCACCTCCATCAGCAACCCCGAGATTCTTACTCCTCATCTCCTTCACCAAGCTCCCAAGCCCATCTCCTCCAGCTCCAAGCCGAGCTCCCTACCATTGTATACCATAGAGCTCTAGCCGCCGTCAACCACTCATCGCCGATGAACTCCAGGCACCATCACAACACAGCCGCACCCACGAGCCCCTTTACTGTGCAGCATCAACGTCAAACCCAAGCTCGAACAGAGGCCAAATCGTAGCCGCGCTCGCGTCGTTGTGCTGCCCATGCCCGTACTCGTGCCACCACCATCATCGCTATAGTGATCGTCGATTCATCGAAGGCAAGTTCAAATACTTGTTTACATGCTATAATACTTATATGTTGATATATGATCCGATAATATCGCGTGATTAATAATAGACCGTATTAATTTAAGTTAATTTAGATCTGGGTATTAATCGAGTCACATACCTTATGTTAACGTCGTATAGAAGCCCGTAAATTATTTCGTGTGAATTGAGTGAATATAATTAACATTTCGACTAATAATCGATTGCTTAGTCTAGGTATTCGATAAGGAACTTATGTGAAAACCTAATCTAGTGTGGCGGAAATTATGAATACTGGATTACTTTAATGATAATGGATAACATATAAAAAGTTGGGTTGAAACTATGGACTTTAACACTATGGAATGACACTCTCACTTAGATCTGTCAAAGTCTGAAATTCCTCGCACACTTAGCTTGCAAAATCATAGTAAATTGGATACATACTGGAATGTTATGTTCGAGGGCTCATATCAAATCCAACTCGATAATCTAGAACCCCCTGCATTTTACCTTTCGATATTGCTATAACACAATGACTAAAACTGTTCGGGAATGCGGCTCTGGACTGCAGCCCAGAGTGGTATATCATATTGATACATGTTTCTAATTAACTGTATAACGCTGTATGAAAAATAAAAATGTGTGAAACCCTATACCGTTGTGAAGATTATCCTGTTAGATAACTATATATAGTGGTTTTGTTCGATTTCACTGTCATTTGATATTTTAAATGTATTTTAAACTGTCGATAGGTAATGCAGTTCCATGCAGGGACAGAATGTATACCTTAGCCTTAAACAGTGCATATCTCTCAGCTCACAGTGGATATTGTCGATCCATTAGTTGCGTTGGAAACATAATTAATAGATATAAATATTACCTAACTTTAGAATTGCCAAATTGTGAGCCCAATAGGATAAAAAAATGTGTTATGGAATGGACTTTCAGTTCAGGAACTGAATTTCCAGCAGAGAACACTTCACATGAAATGACCGTGATTCGCAAACCCAAAACCCGATTGACCTAAAACCAATTTCGTTGGATTGATAATTAATTTAAATTTTTACTCCTTTTGTATAACTTTGCTTAATTATGATCGTACGATTTAATGTGATTTTTTGAATTCTTAAGGCACGTAATGACTTATATTGCATCCGACTTGTTTAGTAGCATAATTCACATATTTACCCGACTGTGATACCTCTAGTGATAGCGAACATTTATAGTGATTCTTAGCGAATTTGCATTGTTGAATGTGAGTGGTATTGGATTAGTTGTGTCAAGTACGCCAGTGATAAGTGATTGATTCATGAAAACGAATAGTGCAGTGAAAAGTGAATAAAACCGTGTTATTGGTGCGTACTTATACACAATTAGCCCCATTACATATAGTTATTGAAACCAGGGAAAAAAAGGAAATCGAAGTGGAAAGGAATTTGTATTTAGCGAGGTTAGCGATTTAGAGGATGATCATTCGAACATCGACTCTTATATATAATAGGTTTGGACTTAGCAATCCGGCTGACAGGGTTATGTCCCGGGCAATAGTGGGCCGTAGTTTCGGGTATCGTTAAACATGATCAATCCTTTCCATAAATTCAATTTCAAAATTGACCTAGAGACTAGTAAGAACACAGATCATTATTGATATATCTATTACATGTATTCACTGTCTCCACTGTTATTACCTTTTATTTCATGCTTCATTATTGTTATAATATTATTGCTATTGCGTCGCCCTGACGACCTGAGTATGCATGCTCAGAGCTTGGAGAGGACCCAGCTCAGGAGTCAGACCTACCGTTTGAGCTCGTAGAGATCTAGACGGTTGTACTTTCTGCACCTTTACTGCTTTCCATAAAGCAACCTTGTATTCACACTTGGTTAGTAGTTTCCCTTTTTGTTGAACTATTGTAAATTATGAATAATGAAACTTGATGTAATAAACTATTGATGTGTTTCTTTACTTTGGTGCTGTGTTTACTAATTACCATGTAATGCTAGAAGCCGAAGTATGATTACGGCGGGATTATTCTCTGACCATAGGAGTATGGCTGGCTTAGTCGCCTCTCGTATTCCGTATTTTGGGAAGCGAGGGGTGATATGGTTTTGTTGGTATCAGAGCGCCAGGTTTAGTATAAAGGAATAATGTGACTTACGCTTTATTACGTTGTTTTTACTTCACTACCTTTTGCTTTCATCTTTGTATCTAATCATATCCTTTCATCTATTTTCCAGCGACACGACCTCCCCGAACGACCTCTCCTCGGACTCTAGTTCCCAGGATCACACAGAAAAGATCCTGAATGCAGCGACGACTCTCGTGGAAGCCCAAGAGAGAAAGACTGACCTACTTACCGAGGATCTCAGGGCGATTATCGCACTAGGAGGATCCTCAGCTCTCATTGCCTCCCCCGAGGGCGCCGCTGCACCAGCTACCCTTGCCAGAGCCGACATTGTGTCGGATTTCCGGAGGCTACACCCGGCTGTGTTTACAGGGTTAGCCTAACCACTTGAGGCCGAGCAATGGCTAGTCAATGTGGAGAACCTACTGAGGGCTGCACGGATCCTTGATGACGAGAAAGAAAATGTGATAAAAGATTTAGCTAGAAGATGAGGCCCGTACTTGGTGGTCCGTCGAAAAGAGCAGGCTAGATGAGCCGATCGAATGGAGCAAGTTTAAGGAATGCTTCTTGGACCACTACTTCCCCTTTACTGCCAAAACAGAAATGGAGGAAAGATTTTTCTTGCTGAAGCAGAACGGCTGTCCCGTTGATATATATGCGGTAGAATTCAACCGTCTGAGACGATTCGCTCTCTATATGGTCGCTTCAGAGGCTACCAGGGCCAGACGTTTCTTGCAGGGACTTGACTTCGAGCTGCAGCAGTTGACTGCGTCTCTCGAGTTGCAGATTTTCATGCAGGTGCTCAACGCTGCACGAATTCAGGAGAAGCTAATCAATAAGTTCAAAGGCCCCAGCTCGAGTGACAGGAGGCCCCCAGTGATCCCGACACATACTCATTCATTGTCTCGAGGGGTCATACCAATTCACAGGTCAGGGATGATGCAGATGAAGTGTCCCTTCATGCTCCGGCAACAACAACAAAGGAAGGTTTTAGTCTGCGGTTACTATCACAGGAACGGACATATCCAAAAGGACTGTCGCCGTGCCAAAGGATAGTGTTTGCTTTGCGGGTCTAGTTAGCACAGGGTTAGTGGTTGCCTCAGCGAATAGAGTTATAGAGAGGATCTGGACCGCAGCAGCAGATATCATTGAAGCAGAGGTAGACCAACACAGGTCACGGTCAGGGACGAGCTTTCACCCTGACTGCCGAGCAGGAAGAGGCCTCAGGTGAAGTTGTTACAGGTACTCTACTCGTTCATTCTAAGCCAGTTAGAGTACTATTTGATTCAGGAGCATCACATTGTTTCATATCTGCACATTTCGTCGACACTCACACCATACCACATGAACCATTAACCAAGGGATGGGAAATACATATGGAAAATGATATTATAGTGTCTAGTCGAGAATGTAGATCTTTTCCAGTTGTAGTGTCTGGCAGGGAATTCTATGTGAAATTCCTTTTAATTGGGACATGCATTTATGGCGCAATTCTTTGGATGGATTGGACAAGTACATTCCATGCAATCATCGATTGCCGAGCTAGGAATGTGACTTTCTGCATCCCCAATCACTCTGAGTTTGTTTTCGAAGGCGGAAGCAAATATTTGAAGCCAGCCAAGTATAGAGCTAAGCCGAAGGTATTGACAGCTATGGAGATTGATGAGAACCCAGCGCCATAGATCGTTCGGGATTTCCTTGATGTGTTCCCTAAAGATTTACTAGGTCTGCCACCTCCTCGCATCTTGGGATTCACAATTGACTTGATTCCAGGCACATCACCAGTTTCTCGGGCACCGTACAGAATGACGCCAGTTGAATTGGCAGAATTGAAGAAGCAAATTGGAGATCTTCTGAAGAAAGGATTTATTCGCCCAAGTGTTTCTCCGTGGGGTGCACCAGTCTTATTGGTGAAGAAGAAAGATGGATCGCTGTGGATGTGCATAGACTACCAAGAGCTGAACAGAGTAACTATAAAGAATAAGTACCCCATTCTACGCATCGATGACTTATTTGATCAACTGGGTGGTGCCAAGGTATTTTCAAAGCTGTATCTTCATTCGGGTTATCACCAGATCAGAGTAACAACCGAAGATGTATGCAAGACGGCTTTCCGGACCCGATATAGGCATTATGAGTTTCTTATGATGCTGTTCGGTGTTACCAATGCTCCAACAATATTCATGGATCTGATGAACATGGTATTTGCAAAATACTTGGACATGTTTGTCGTGGTATTCATCGACAACATACTAGTTTACTTTAAGACTCGAGAGGAGCACGCCGAATATTTGCGAACTGTATTACAAATTCTGCGGAAAGAGAAGCTATACGCAAAACTAAGCAAGTGCGAGTTCTGGCTCGACAAAGTACAGTTCTTGGGACACAATGTTTCGGGCAAAGGCATTTTAGTAGACCCAACAAAGATAGAATCTGTTAGAGATTGACCAACACTGAAGTCAGTGGCCGAGATCAGAAGCTTCCTGAGATTGGCAGGGTATTATCGGCGTTTCGTTCAGGACTTTGCACGAGTTGCTGAACCCTTGAAAAAGTTTATGCGGAAAGAAATGCCTTACGAGTGGTGAGGAATGTGCACAGGCTTTTGAGTTGCTGAAACAAAAGTTAACCACGGCCCCTATTCTTACAGTGCCGGATAATTCAGGTGGTTTGGTGATATACAACGATGCTTCAGTGAAAGGTTTAGGCTGTGTTTTAATGCTGCACGGTCGGGTAGTTGCTTATTCCTCACGGCAGCTGAAGAATCACGAGAAGAACTATCCAACTCACAACCTGGAGTTAGCTGCAGTGGTGTTCGCTTTGAAGATATGGAGACATTACTTGTTGGGAAAAAAGGTGGAAGTGTACATGGATCACAAGAGTCTGATATACGTGTTTACTTAGAAGGAATGGAATATGAGGCAATGCCGATGGCTAGAATTAATGGCGGACTGCGACCTGGATTTACAGTACCATCCGGGGAAATTAAATGTCGTACCTGACGCACTCAGTCGCAAGCCAGCGGTCATGATGCTGACTAGTCAGAGGAGCATTATTAAAGACTTTCAGAAGCTTGAATTAGAAGTCATTACACCGAGTACAACCAGGAAGCTTTGGCAACTACAGATGGGTCTTCACTTATAAATAGCATTAAGGCTGCACAAGCCGATGATCCTCGATTGCAGAAGTTCAGAGAGCGGGTGGAAGCCAGAACGAGGACAAGTTTACTCATACATCGAGACGGTTCCTTGATATTTGGTAGAAAACTCTGTGTTCCCAAGGGAGATGTTCGAGAAGAAATACCAGCCGAGGTTCACAGTTCAGCTTATTCAGTGCATCCGGGAAGCACAAAGATGCACCGAGACCAGAGGCAGCACTATTGGTGGAACGTGATGAAGTGAGAGATTGCAAGGTTTGTATCCAAGTGCTTAGTATGCCAACAGGTAAAGGCAGAACACCAGAGAATAGCTGGATTGTTGCAACCACTTCCGATACCCGAGTGGAAATGGGAGCACATCACTATGGATTTTGTGATAGCCCTACCATGAAGTCTAAGCAGAAACAACGCTGTCTGGGTTATCGTCGACCATCTTACGAAAGCAACACACTTTATACCTTTCCGGGTTAGACCGTCGAAGAGTCACTTACGGAGAAGTACATGCAAGAGATAGCGTGACTTCACGAAGTTCCGGTCAGCATAGTATCGGATCGAGAAACTAGATTCGTTTCACACTTTTGGAAGAGCTTACAAGAGAGTTTGGGTACACATCTCAAGTTCAACACGACTTACTATCCACAGACGGACGGGCAACCCGAGCATAGTATTCAGACGCTCGATGACATGTTGAGGGCATACATGCTAGACTTTCAGGGCTCTTGGGAGGATCACCTTCATCTGGTGAAGTTTTCTTATAACAACAGTTTCCAAGCTAGCATCCAGATAGCTCCGTTCGAAGCTCTTTACGGACGGAAATGTCGATCCCCTGTTTGTTGGGATGACGTTGGTGAGCGAAGATTACTGGGTCCCGAACTTATAGTTCACACAGTGAATAAGGTTCAGATGATTAGGCAGCGTATCAAGACTGCTCAGGACCGATAAAAGAGTTGGGTAGATACCAGCAGGAGATCGTTAGAGTTTGAAGTCAGTGATCATGTATTCCCGAAGATTTCACCTACACGGGGAGTAATCAGATTTGGGAGTCGTGGGAAACTCGGTCCCTGATTCATCAGACCGTTCGAGATACTAGAGCGAGTAGGGAATGTAGCTTATAGACATGCCTTACCCCCATCGTTAGCTAGAGTGCACAACACATTTCATGTGTCACAGTTGCGGCGCTACGTTCAAGATGACAGTCATGTCCTCGATCATTCGGAGTTGACGTTGGGTACCGACTTATTGTATGTGGAGTAACCTAATACCATACTCGATCGTAGAGAGAAGGTGTTAAAGAATAAGGTCATTCCGCTAGTCTGAGTATCTTGGGGTGGTCGTTCTCCTGAGGAATCTACCTGGGAATGTGAGGAGGATATCCGTTCGTGGTTCCCACATCATTTTGAGAAGCTGTTTGTAACGTTACTTCCTTGTTTTCGCTCTTTTAATTTCGAGGACGAAATTTTTTGTAAGGGTGGTGTGATATAATACCCAGTTCCTTTTGTGCGCCAATAGCCATATTTAAATAAAGCGTTGTTTCCAAAATTTGCCCATTTATATTTATATTATTTATTTATTTATTTCCAACACCCTAATCTATATTTTTACCCAAATAGTTTTCACTAAACTAATCCTAGCCCATACCCCTCATCTCTTTTCATTCATCTAAGTATATTATAACCCAGGCCCAAGCCCAAGCCCAAAGCCCCAATAACCCAAACCCGACTCTCCCCTCAACAATCACATTTCTTTTGAAATCTCCACTTTAATCCCAATTAACACCAAATCAATTCTCATTTAATCTCTTTAAATTCACAAATAAATCCTATTAAATTCTTATTTAATTATCTTTCTAATTCTCTCTCTTTAAAACTCTCTCTCTCCCACTCCCTGTTCACTCCCTTTCTCTCATCTCGATCTCTTCCTCCCTCTTTCCTCCGCCGACCACCACCGACTCCCTCTCCCCGGCCTCATCTCTTCCTTGAGCTCACCGCCTACCTCCTCCACGACGTTACCTCCTCTCACCGCAGCTTCACCCCCCACAACCCCCCACTTCCTCTCTCAACACCCACAACAACCCACCAAGCACCACCACTGCACCGCCTCCAACCAACTCCTCCAGTGATCACCGCAACCGTCACCACCGTCCTCTCCTCCTTCGCTACCACACCGCAACCACTATCACTTCCTCCACCCAACCGCAATCGAGCCCTCCATCCCTCACCGCGACCACCACCCGAGTACATCCACCATTGAGGCTATCACTACCGGCCACCACTTGGCCCTTGGCCCCTTGTTGTTGAGACCACCGGCGACCCACCTGTTAGTGTATATGCCCTAGAGGCCATTACTGTATCATACTAGTATGTATATTACTTGATGGAAGCTTGGGATATTCACAGTTGTATAGAAAATCTTGCTCGATATAGTAGTATGCTACTTGGTTTGTCTCTGCTTTAATGTGTACATGTGTGTTTATTTATTATATCACCTATACGCATTAGTAGAGCCCTTAGGATCTTTGCTTGATTACCGGCGTTGTGATGGCGATCACACTCGTGGGGGCTGGGTAATCCACAAGCACATCCTTATACACATCCCTAGTCGTGGAAGTATCGAGATAGGGCATCGATACTCCGGAGTAGACTAGCGTATGCGCTTCTCATCCCAGCACGGGAGACGGTCTGTCCCACAGCTGTACTTGAGATAGTATGCGGGTGCTCGTTAGGTTACGAGTACACTGGACAGGACTCGTCGGGAACTGATGGTTGGTATTATACCTATCGTCAGTTATCAGTTCCCAGGTGACATGAGTACAGCTTAGTCCGCTGACTTGACACTGTCACTTCGCATCGAGTGTGTTCCCACTGTTCTTTGATTACTACCCTACCACGGCTCTACTGAGTCGTGCAAACAGGTAGTAGTTGGGAGCAGTCCTGAAGCACTTGGAGGCAGTGACGGTTAGACATGATTCGTCTCTCCCGGTATTGGGGGTTGACATCGCGCTGTGTCTAGGAGAGCCATTACACGAGTAGTCCCTGGCCAGGGCAAACGAGATATACTGGTAGGTTTCCAGTGTTATCTCAGGGTGTTCTGGGCTTCACTCCGACACGACTTGTACCGCTTTTAGGGGACTGACGTTTACTGCCCCCTAGGCCCGCCATGCGATGTATCAGACGAACAGACCGGACTGTGCGGAGATTGTCACATACAGGCTCAGTAGGAGTTCGGATGGGTTTACCTCATCAGCCTTCTTATCGACATCTACCTGGGGACCGTTACGTACAGCTAGTGCCGCTTGCGGTCTGTGGTTAAACCCACTGCCAGCGTAGTGTCGAGTATTTAGATTCCCACACAGAGAGTTTCCCTGCACTGAGCGAAACGTGTAGAGGCCGTATGGTTTTACGGCAGGGCTGCGATCACTTACGTACACTTGTGTGCGTAAGGTGTTCGGACAGGCAGTACTAGTGGGCTTTGGTTTAAGCCAGATCCTAGTATTGCACGGATGGATTTGTTTTGTCTTCTGCGCATCCGCATTCTACGGAATGCGGATGCAGGTGTGTATGCACAGTTTTCCCGGAGCGATGAAGGAGGAGGTGCCTCATTAGGGTTTTGGCAGTTGGTTCAGACAAAACCGTTATGTGGCAGGCTCATTAGGGTTTTGACAGTTGATTCGGTCAAAACCATTTTGAGGCGGACTCATTAGGGTTTTGACAGTTCGTTTGGTCAAAATCATTATGAGCCGCGGATATCATTTACTAATCCTTTTAGTGATAATTTTATGATGGCTAATTGCATTGACCATTTGACCCCGTTGACCTCTCTTGACTTTGTTGACCGGTTGACCGCGTTGACCTTTGACTTTCAAGAGGGATCTACACTCTTCTTTTCTTTTTCTTTTTCCTTTTGGATTATGATAATGGTCATTTCAATGTAGCCATCAAACTTTATCTTGATGGGATTAGTAATGATGTGGTTTTTACATTATTACAACCATGGTTACTTTTCTTTGTATGATAATTTTCTTTCTCATTCTCTCTCTTGTTTTTGAAGTGAGAAGAAAAGAAATAAACCATGGTTGTTGCTCCTCATCCTTCTTCCTCCTCTTGATTTATCTTTTGATCTCATGTGTTGAGAGATAAAGATCCCACAAAGACAAAACCATTCATCTACCACTTCTACACAACCTAAGGCTTCTAGATTAGCAATTTCTTTGCCCTAGTTACCTCGGCTCGAGGTGGAGCTCGGTGCACATCTCTCGGGTGGATCGTCTTCGACTCAAGGAGGCCGCGGAGTGACCAAAGTCCGGATCAACTCTCGGAGCAAGCAAGGAGAAGAACAACAAGAAGAGAAGGAGTTCAAGTTGAGCGACCAAAGTCCGGATCAACCCTCGGAGCAAGCAAGGAGAAGAACAACAAGAAGAGAAGGAGTTCAAGTTGAGGTATAACCCCTAACCGAGTAGATAAATCTCTAGTTAGGATGCTAGTGTATTGTTTAGCAAAGATCCGGCTTTTACGGTCCATGTTGCCAAGTCCAGAAAAATTTTTGTTTTACCGTTTCCGCAACCCCGAAAGTACCGGGAGAGGTAACGTGGACCTAACAGTGGTATCAGGACCTAACTAAACACACCCTAGCATGTTAGCAAAGTATTAAGAATATCGACCGGACAAAAACCCGCAAAATTACCCCGGAAAATTCAGTTTCTGCCGAATTTTAGAACTGTTCCAAAATTAAAAATTTATATACTAAAAATCGGCTCAGGCTTTTATTTGAAAACTGGAAAAATTTCATCCCCCAACTCATCCAAAGCGCCGCGTTTCCGCGGCATAATCTTGCTTATGCCGCGGAACCGCGGCTCCCTTGGCTCTGTTGGGGAATCTTTTTCTTGCAGTTTTCATATTTGGGTAATTTGGGATTTTTGGTATATGACTTTTCTGCCCAGATTTTCCAGAAAGCAAAATTTGTTTTTGGGGCTTAAAAGTCCGTATTTTTTGGTCGATGTTCTGTAGACTTTGGCTAATGGTTATATCTGTAATGTTATATGTGTATTGAACGTCTACTAATCGCTATACGCCGATTAGTGGGGGTTATACACATCTGTGATCTGTGTTGTTGATGGTATGTGTATATGAACTCGTTGGATTGTCGCGGATGAATAGCCGGGGTGGATGTGAGATGAGAGTTTCTTTTTCTTTCATTCATGTAATAAATTTGTAAATTGATGTAATATTATTTGTATGGCCGCACAACCGGGTCGGGGTTGTAGCCGTCATTGTATAATTCTTTTTACTGTTTTTGCTCCTAGGATAGACCCATAGAGGGGGTGCACAAACTACCGGGTATCTCGAAGTGCCGAGTGGCCTACTCACGGCGTTGAGGGAGGTTGCTTCGCTTCGGGTACTTGGCTGGTAGTTTGCCGCACCCGTAGGGGTCTTGGGTGGGGTATTGGCTATTCATCACGACCGTGTAATCCGCTTTTCGTTGCAGGCTCGAACGAATCGCGGGTTCCTAGTATATCCAAAGTGTTCATCTGTGATCTGGATTGGCTATCATTGCTGTATATATATATATATAATAACTATTTAGACGTTGCTTATGTTTTACAGCCGCGCTAGCCCAGCCCCCGCTCTGTCGTTAGTTTAGTAACCTAACGGGTAATGACGGGGCCCCGTGGCGAATGCGAATGGCATAAGCGTACGTCATATTTTGGTTGTTTTCTGCAATGGTAGGATTTAAATGATGGGACGCATTAAAAGAACTAATGCAAGAAAATAAACCTAAAAGACGTTGTTGGAACAAGTTTTTCAAAAAGCTGTTATTACAAGGACGTTCACTTTTGTTTTGCATCGAGGTATTCGGTTGTGAATGCCCAGCACCTCAGTCGACGAGGCAAGGGCCGAGATCCCTTCATCGGGAGTGACCCCTTAGACAAAGGTTTGCGTCAGGGTAATAACTTCACTATAGTCGATTATTCTTGCTTTGCATCGAGGTATTCAATTTGGAATATCCTGCACCTCATTCGACGAGGAAAGAGCCGAGATCCCTTCACAGGGAGTGACCTCTTTAGCAAAAGTTTTCGCCACTATATTTTCAAAAAGGGTGTGTATCACATTCCTTCAACAATATCAAGTTCATTACGTTAACGGGTTTTCGCCAAAACCCAGTCGTAGCCCTCCGTCGTTTCGGATTGATATTGCTTAGTATTTGTGCTACGTATTTCGTGCTCAGCCGAGGCGTAGTGTACGGTAGCTATGTAATATTTTTCCGTAGGATACAAAGTGATTGGTTAGGACAGTCGTGCAGTCATTTTGGCTCAGTCAAGGACTCGTATGGGTGGGTCTAATGCAATCAAGATAATGACGGGTTGAACTTGACTAGGATCCTTTGATATGTTGGCTCAGTCAAGGTCACTTGGGTCCTAGGGGCAGAAACTACATCGGAGGTTTCAAAAGTACTGAAACTTGCAGATTTAGCATACCTTCTGGAGTGTGGTGACTAGAGTGGATTCCATCTAGGTCATCACACAATGATAGTTGGATCCCGATCCCACTGATGAGTTGGATTGCTCTTGGGAGATTATTTTCACTTGACAATCAATGCTATAAACCTAGTAGGTGCCTAGAAAGGTGTTAGCGGGGCTACGCCCCCAGGGAAAAGAGGTTCTTAAATTAAGGAACTTCGCGAAAGCGTTGGAAAACCTCCCTCGAAGTACCGACACTAGCCTGGCTGAAAGGTTAAGCAAGTATTGTAACGTGAATTAAAATCCCGACTAGTTCTTCTTTTAAAAGGTTTTAAGAAGAATTTGAGGAAACAGTGGGAGACATCCTGGTTAGATAAATTAATAAACCAATCTAATCTTGCAAGAGCGTACGCTGAGTGTTTCTTTTCTCTCTCTCCAGGTAGCAACCTTTTCACGCCCTAATTAAGATAATAAAATGTATCGCTTGACCGATCCGAATTCTTATTCGGGGCTGGGGAACGTTGGTTCAGCTCTAACTTGTGACAACAGTCATAAGTATGAGCAAGGGAAAGGGGATTGTATGGATTCCCAGGATACCCAGTTGAAGAAGGAGCATGGTTTTGCATCTACTTCAGGTGTTCTTGTAATTGAGAACTGTTTTACGGTCAGCCCTACCTCCTGGGTACTTGATACCGGATCAGGATCTCATATCTGTAATTTATTGCAGGGACTGAGAAAAAGTAGGAAGGTTGCACCGGGTGATATGTCGCTCAGAGTAGCGAACGGAGCACAAGTTAATGCGGCAGCCGTCGGTGAATATCACCTAGTATTGCCAAATGGCAAGACTATGATTTTGAACGATTGCTACTATGTACCCTCCATGGTTTGCAACATCATATCAGTTTCTTTACTCGATAAAGATGGATATAACTTTGTTCTTGACAAGAATATCATGAACATTTACCTTAATAAGGTACTGGTTGCAGAGGGTACACTGTGTAATGGTATCTACGTTCTAAATCAGAATACAGTTCTCAACATACAAAACACACGCAAGAGGAAGAATTCAGATACGAATGAATCCTACTTGTGGCATTGTAGACTTGGTCATATCGGAGAGAAAAGACTGAGTAAGTTGCATAAAGATGGACTGTTGGATATGTTCGAGTTTTCATCTTATGAAACTTGTCAGTCTTGTCTCAAAGGAAAGATGACCAAATCTCCATTCACCGGACATGGAGAAAGAGCAACAGAGCTCTTGGGACTCGTACATAGTGATGTATGTGGTCCGATGTCTATACATGCAAGGGGTGGGTTCTCGTACTTCATCACATTCACTGACGATCTCTCTAGGTTCGGATATGTGTATCTGATGAAACACAAATCTGAAGCTTTTGAGAAATTCAAGGAATTCAGAAACGAAGTAGAGAACCAGACCGGCAAAAGTATCAAGATCCTCCGGTCTGATAGAGGAGGGGAGTACTTAAGCACGGGATTCCTAGATTACTTAAAAGAGAATGGTATTCTCTTTCAGCTTACTCCTCCTTATACACCACAACACAACGGTGTATCGGAGCGGAGGAATCGTACCCTACTGGATATGGTTCGCTCCATGATGAGTAATGCCGAGTTACCTCTTTCATTTTGGGGATATGCGCTATTGACAGCAGCATATCTATTGAACGATGTTCCGTCTAAATCTGTGCCTAAGACACCGTTCGAGATATGGAATGGTAAAAAGCCGTATCTTAAACGTATTAAGATATGGGGTTGTTCGGCCTATGTAAAAATACAAAATCAGGACAAACTTCAGGCACGTTCAGTTCTATGTAAATTTGTGGGATATCCTAAGAACTCCACAGGATATCTGTTCTACCACACCGAGGAACAGAAGGTGTTTGTATCTCGCCACGCCACCTTTTTAGAGTGGCAATTTCTTGCAAAAGAAACAAGTGGGAGTTCGGTAGAACTGGAAGAAATTCAGCGACCACAAAATGAAACTGAAAATTTGACAGAACCTCAGAATTCAATAACCCCAGAAGAACCTCAGCCACTCCGCAGATCTGGTAGGATTTCTCATCCGCCCGAGAGATACTACGGTTTTCTCATAGACGAGGATCGAGAGGATTGCATCTTGGAAGAAGATGACCCTACCAGTTTCAGGCAGGCCATTATCAGTAGGGACTCTGATAAGTGGCAGGAAGCAATGCAATCCGAAATGGAGTCCATGTACGCCAATAAAGTGTGGACCTTGGATATTGCTCCACCTGGGGTAAAACCCGTTGGATGCAAATGGATCTACAAAAGGAAACTTGGTGTAGATGGGCAGGTGGAAACCTATAAGGCTAGACTCGTTGCAAAAGGTTTTCGTCAAAGACCTGGTTTGGACAATGACGAAACTTTTTCTCCGGTGGCTATGCTTAAATCCATTCGGATCCTACTTGCCATTGCTGCCTTCCATGACTATGAAATTTGGCAGATGGATGTTAAAACGGCTTTCCTAAACGGTTGTTTGGAAGAGTGCGTTTACATGGATCAACCAGAAGGTTTCGTAGACAGTGGGAGCAGCGGGAAGGTGTGCAAGTTGCTTAAATCCATTTATGGATTAAAGCAGGCATCGCGGAGCTGGAACATCTGTTTTGATGAGGCAATCAAGGAATTTGATTTCATCAAGAACGAAGATGAACCCTGTGTTTATAAGAAGATTGTAGGACGAACTGTTGTATTCATAGTCTTGTACGTGGACGACATTCTTTTGATAGGAAATGACATTCCTATGCTACAATTGGTCAAGCTATTTTTGTCACAAAGGTTCTCCATGAAGGACCTGGGTGATGCCTCGTACATTCTGGGGATCAAGATCTATAGAGATAGATCCAAGAGACTACCGGGAATTTCGCAGTCCAGGTACATAGAGACCGTACTAAAAAGATTTAGTATGGAGGGTTCCAAGCGCGGTAACATACCCGCATTGCACAAAATTACCCTCTCCAAGAAGATGTCTCCTAAGACTGACGAGGAGAGGGTTCGCATGAGCACTATACCCTACGCTTCGGCGGTAGGATCTATAATGTATGCGATGCTATGTACATGACCAGATGTAGCTTACGCGCTGAGCGCGGTAAGCCGGTATCAGTCAGACCCAGGGGAGGACCGCTGGACAGCAGTGAAGAACATTCTCAAGTACCTGAGAAGGCTAAGGAGATGTTCCTGATTTATGGTAATGGAGACCTCAGGGTCGAGTCCTTTACCGATTCAAGCTTCCAGAGTGACAAAGATGACAGCAAGTCTGTCTCGGGTTTTGTGTTTACCCTAAACGGAGGGGCGGTATGTTGGAGGAGTTCCAAGCAGGATACCGTCGCAGACTCGACGATGGAGGCTGAATACATTGCTGCAAGCGATGCCGCAAAAGAGGCGGTCTGGATGAAGAAGTTCATTAGTGAACTTCAGGTGGTTTCGTCCATTGTTGACCCAATACCTTTGTATTGCGATAACAATGGGGCTATAGCTTTAGCGAAGGAACCAAGGTCCCATCAGAAATCCAGACACATCTTAAGGCGGTATCACCTGATCAGGGAGATCATTGATCGCCAGGAGATCGAGGTGCGGAGAGTGGACACAAAGGACAACACAGCGGACCCATTCACGAAGGCCTTACCCCAGACTCTGTTCGAGCGGCTGATCGAGATGATAGGTCTTCGATACATCAGTACATGGCCTTAGTGCAAGTGGGAGATTGTTAGTGTATATGCCCTAGAGGCCATTACTGTATCATACTAGTATGTATATTACTTGATGGAAGCTTGGGATATTCACAGTTGTATAGACAATCTTGCTCGATATAGTAGTATGCTACTTGGTTTGTCTCTGCTTTAATGTGTACATGTGTGTTTATTTATTATATCACCTATACGCATTAGTAGAGCCCTTAGGATCTTTGCTTGATTACCGGCGTTGTGATGGCGATCACACTCGTGGGGGCTGGGTAATCCACAAGCACATCCTTATACACGTCCCTAGTCGTAGAAGTATCGAGATAGGGTATCGATACTCCGGAGTAGACAAGCGTATGCGCTTCTCATCCCAGCACGGGAGACGGTCTGTCCCACAGCCGTCAGTACGTCGTACTTGAGATAGTATGCGGGTGCTCGTTAGGTTACGAGTACACTGGACAGGACTCGTCGGGAACTGATGGTTGGTATTATACCTATCGTCAGTTATCAGTTCCCAGGTGACATGAGTACAGCTTAGTCCGCTGACTTGACACTGTCACTTCGCCTCGAGTGTGTTCCCACTGTTCTTTGATTACTACCCTACCACGGCTCTACTGAGTCGTGCAAACAGGTAGTAGTTGGGAGCAGTCCCGAAGCACTTGGAGGCAGTGACGGTTAGACAGGATTCGTCTCTCCCGGTATTGGGGGTTGACATCGCGCTGTGTCTAGGAGAGCCATTACACGAGTAGTCCCTGGCCAGGGCAAACAAGATATACTGGTAGGTTTCCAGTGTTATCTCAGGGTGTTCTGGGCTTCACTCCGACACGACTTGTACCGCTTTTAGGGGACTGACATTTACCGCCCCCTAGGCCCGCCATGCGATGTTTCAGACGAACAGACCGGACTGTGCGGAGATTGTCACATACAGGCTCAGTAGGAGTTCGGATGGGTTTACCTCATCGGCCTTCTTATCGACATCTACCTGGGGACCGTTACGTACAGCTAGTGCCGCTTGCGGTCTGTGGTTAAACCCACTGCCAGCGTAGTGTCGAGTCTTTAGAGTCCCACACAGAGAGTTTCCCTGCACTGAGCGAAACGTGTAGAGGCCGTATGGTTTTACGGCAGGGCTGCGATCACTTACGTACACTTGTGTGCGTAAGGTGTTCGGGCAGGCAGTACTAGTGGGCTTTGGTTTAAGCCAGATCCTAGTATTGCACGGATGGATTTGTTTTGTCTTCTGCGCATCCGTATTCTACGGAATGCGGATGCAGGTGTGTATGCACAGTTTTCCCGGAGCGATGAAGGAGGAGGTGCCTCATTAGGGTTTTGGCAGTTGGTTCGGACAAAACCGTTATGTGGCAGGCTCATTAAGGTTTTGACAGTTGATTCGGTCAAAAGCATTTTGAGGCGGACTCATTAGGGTTTTGACAGTTCGTTTGGTCAAAACCATTATGAGCCACGGATATCATTTACTAATCCTTTTAGTGATAATTTTATGATGGCTAATTGCATTGACCATTTGACCCCGTTGACCTCTCTTGACTTTGTTGACCGGTTGACCGCGTTGACCATTGACTTTCAAGAGGGATCTACACTCTTCTTTTCTTTTTCTTTTTCCTTTTGGATTATGATAATGGTCATTTCAATGTAGCCATCAAACTTTATCTTGTTGGGATTAGTAATGATGTGGTTTTTACATTATTACAACCATGGTTACTTTTCTTTGTATGATAATTTTCTTTTTCATTCTCTCTCTTGTTTTTGAAGTGAGAAGAAAAGAAATAAACCATGGTTGTTGCTCCTCCTCCTTCTTCCTCCTCTTGATTTATCTTTTGATCTCATGTGTTGAGAGATAAAGATCCACAAAGACAAAACCATTCATCTACTACTTCTACACAACCTAGGGCTTCTAGATTAGCAATCTCTTTGCCCTAGTTACCTCGGCTCGAGGTGGAGCTCGGTGCACATCTCTCGGGTGGATCGTCTTCGACTCAAGGAGGCCGCGGAGTGACCAAAGTCCGGATCAACTCTCGGAGCAAGCAAGAAGAAGAACAACAAGAAGAGAAGGAGTTCAAGTTGAGTGACCAAAGTCCGGATCAACCCTCGGAGCAAGCAAGGAGAAGAACAACAAGAAGAGAAGGAGTTCAAGTTGAGGTATAACCCCTAACCGAGTAGATAAATCTCTAGTTAGGATGCTAGTGTATTGTTTAGCAAAGATCCGGCTTTTACGGTCCATGTTGCCAAGTCCAGAAAATTTTTTGTTTTACCGTTTCCGCAACCCCGAAAGTACCGGGAGAGGTAACGTGGACCTAACACCACCTCCATCAACAACCCTGAGATTCTTACTCCCCGTCGCCTTCACCAAGTTCCCGAGCCCATCTCCTCCAGCTCCAAGCCGAGCTACCCACCATTGTATACCGCCAAGCTCTCGCCGCCATCGACCAGTCATCGCTAACGAACTCCAGAAACCATCACAACATAGCCGCACCCACGAGCCCCCTTGCTGCGCCGCATCAACGTCAAACCCAAGCTCGAACTGAGGCCAAACTATAGCCGTGCCCGTGTCGTTATGCTGCTAGCCCTCTTGACCCCCAGTCCGCTATCCGGGCAGCGTGACCCCCGTAAACTCTTCGAGGCCCCCGATATAACCAAAATATCCCCAAGACACACATACACATACTGCACATTGAGTTCGCATGATCCATTTGACCCGTTAATCGGTGGTTCTCTCACTCCAAAAGCGGGAGGGAGGGATGGTTAATTAACGGCAACTTAGTCCACGGCTGCTGGAGATTTGGGATCTCTACGATCAATAAATCTCTGCTTGCCCTAGGCAGGGGGAATCTGTAATACGCCTGATAAGCAACGTGTATTTCTATCTCAATAGGGTGACGAAAAACACTTAACAGATTCTGGCATGCCCGGTTGGAACTTTTCTTTCCTCCCATGTTTCGGGTTAAACGTTCATGTGAACTTAATCAACATACATATCTATTACCTGTACTGAAATCATGGTTCTTTGTGCAGGATAACGTTCATGTGAACTTAATCAACATACATATCGATTACCTGTACTGAAATCATGGTTCTTTGTGCAGGATAACAGCTTTCCAATCACAATTTTCAAACTCAACAAGAATGTCTCGAAGAACCAGCTTGATCTCTGAAGCAACTCCGATCTCATACGTGATCAAGATTAATGCTCACGTGGTTCTTCCCGCAAGTCTCAGTCGGCAGTGGGGGGAACCGCTCCATCAATTTGGTTCCGTCATCATCTACCCCGCCGGAAATGCTTATATGGTAGAAACCCCGACAAACCAAGTGGCCAAACTGACCTTAAGGGGCAGGAGGCCGAATGTCATGATCGCTAAGGCACCACAAACTAAACGCAAGTCAATGTTAGAACGACTCTTTAGCGCTCCAGCTGGGGGCAAGACCGCCGAAACAAAGGAGATCATCAAACGTCGCAGGCAAACACAGACGGTGCCCTTGATAATTGCACGATCGGGCATCTTCTCCGGACTCTCTGTCAATCGATCTACGGCGGCTTCCAGGAAAGCCGATAACCGCCAAGCTCTCAAAGCAGAAAAGTTGCGACAAAAGTGGCTAAGATTTAGAGCCAACAAGAGGGCCAAGGCTCCGGCCAAGTTGAATTTTATGAGATTCCAAGAACAGGATTACCCCGCTACGACAGCTGAGTCAGCCATGAAAGTAAACAATTCCTTCGAACCCTTGAAGTGGGTTCAAAAAAATGCCATGACCGTCGAGATCAAGAAGATAGTAATCCAAACGATGCTACAAAGAGGTGTGTCTAAGCCCCAATATAGAAGGCATGATACCGTCTCTTCAAGAGTCTACCAGGTGCTCTGTGCTGCGCGAAGGAAGTGGGGCAAACCAAAAAAAGAAGCGCTAGTGCCACTCAAGAACCCGGTCAGGCCAGCCATCTTCAATTGATTGCCCTTCCCGAAGCAGAAGGGCCACGACAGTGGTCCGTGAAATCAGCTGCCAGTGATAAAAAGATGGCCAAATATATTATCCATACGGTCTACATGGCAGGCATGCGTCCCA
Source organism: Agapanthus africanus (assembly GCA_030015575.1). Lineage (NCBI taxonomy): Eukaryota > Viridiplantae > Streptophyta > Magnoliopsida > Asparagales > Amaryllidaceae > Agapanthus > Agapanthus africanus. The sequence goes on along the minus strand of JASDDO010000014.1, from coordinate 646,036,092 downwards.
GCGACAACCTTCGCAGCAAAAGCAAGGATGGGGCCACCGCATCTTAAGCCCAATATGGCTTGAATGTGGCTGCTACTTCCTAAGATCAGCCACTTCCGCAGGATGATGAAAACCTTCTCGATGAGGCCGATAGGCATGAAACCCCCTCAGTCCATATAGAGTCAAGCTTGGACAGAGAAGAAGAGTCGACTTTCCTCCCCAGGACCGCAGAGCAAAAGCTGCTTCAAGAGCTCCGAAAATAGCTCAGGATCAAAGATAAAGAGATGGTCAAGCTTTACTAAAAAATTGACTACTTGACGAATGTCGTGATGCAGCTCACAGCTCAAGTTGCTCAGGCACCTTCCAATCAAGCGCATGTCTCTACTCATGAGCCGGGTGATAACGACCCGAAGAAGCCAATGCATGTCCCTTTAGGTCCAAGTATAGGTGAGCCGCACAAAAACCGACCGCATTCCACTTCTGGGGATGCCTTGGCCCCGGACGGCACCATTCCGCTAACACGAGATCGGATAATGGATTTGGTCACCAGCAAAGTTAAAACATTGGTAGTCGAAGCCGAGGATCAGAAAGACATTGGCAATAGTGGGCGTCTATATCCCGCATAGTACGATCTGATCGAGTTCCCTAGTGGCTATGTCATTCCTAAGTTTGGAAGATTTGACGGGACAGGAAATGCGAATTAGCATGTTGCTCACTTTAAAGCATCATGCGGAAACACATGGGGCAATAGTACGCTTCTTCTCCGCCAGTTTGTCAACAGCCTAACCGGTGTCGCTTTCGACTGGTATGCGAGCATACCAGACGGTTCTGTCACTACTTTCGCCCAAATGGAGTCTCTGTTTCGACAAAGATTCATGAGTGTCAGTTACAACATCTCCATCGCTGACCTTATGAGAACTAAGCCAGAGAAGAACGAAAGCAACACGGACTTCATTGACTGATAGCGCAATTTCATTGTCAAATGTGAACCAACGCTAGAGCAGGACCAATCCGTTAGTCTCCTCATTGGGAACCTCAGCAATTGGATGGTCCCGTTCTTATGTACCGTGGGCCTCAAAACGTTTCAGGAGCTAACCAAAAGAGTTCAAATGTTAGAACGCTCAAAGTAAGAGTCTACTCCGGATGCTCAGAATGTGTCACGACCCATAATTTAGCATGTGAACGGCGCTTAAATCACGCAACGTCTAAAGGCATAACGTAAATCAAGTAAGCCGAAGCCCAGAAAATCTAAACCTTTTTGCAGAAAATAGTGGGGGTGCAATTTTGAAATAAAGGTATAATGAATCATGTTTTTCTTTAAATGCATAGCTAATGAAATATGAAAATGCAAGTGGATTATACTACAGTTGAAAACATATTTCGTCTTTAAAAATTTGGGCAGCACCTCCCTTGTATATTTTGATCCAAAAACATATACACGACAATATATAGGCATCCCCAAGCAGGAGCTAGCTCTTCGCCAACTGGCGGAATCACAACCACGCAACAACACATATACGACACCCAACGGCGAAGATCAACCCAGAAAGAACGATAAATAAGCAAGACATCAAAACTCACGAAGCGAACATAAACCCATCGCTATAAGTCTCGCACAGTACCCAAGTCTGACTAGGTCTACCAATATACAATCTCTAGTTTCTGATTTGATTTGATGGAGTTTATCTAGATACAATGAAATATAAAAGTATGAGAGTGGGCACGATCCAATATGTGTCCCACCTACCAAAGCAAAGCACCCTAGATGAAGCTGTGTGTTAGCAATACCGCAACTGATCCCAAGGGGTCAAACCTACGAGAATTGTGGCACAACGGGGATGAGTTGCCAACTCGTGAATAGAAAACATCATCAGGTAGAAATCGAATAAAACAACGATTTCCTAGGTCACTATATCCTGAAGCTAATACTATGATATCTAGGGTGACCACAAATGCATATATGTCAACAATCGATCAATATAATGACATATATAAATAAACATCCGACATCATATGCCTATATGCATATGGATATCATCCACGTGTCCATCAACGACACAAACAATATCATGGAACCTGAGTGTCCCATACCAACACTCGAAACATCATGAAAACATATGCCTGTATATATATGAGGATATCTACGACGTGTGTCTATCAACAACACATCAAAATCATGGAACCTGAGTGTCCCACACCGACACTCGAAACATCATGAAAACATATGCCTGTGTATATATGAGGATATCTACTGCGTGTGTCCATTAACGACACATCAAAATCATGGAACCTGAGTGTCCAATATCGACACTCGAAACATCATGAAAACCCATGTCCAACATCGACACGTAAATCCTCATATCTCAGGCGCCGCATACTCATATCGGCCCTCATATCTATCTCATCTCAGGTGCCGCATACTCAGATCGGCCCTCATGTCCATCTCACGACTCCGGTCGGTATCCTCCGGATAACCGCCGGGTCCAAAAATATCACCGGTAGGTAGTAGTCTCTCTGCCAGGCTCATCGTCTACTGCACAACATACCTTTCTTGCCCCGGGGTACCATACCGGGCCCACCATGTACCTGCAGATTGCTCATCCAGCTCCTCGAATCGGGTATCACATAGTTCAGAACCGAGAAAACTCATGGTGGACGCCTCGAAATATCATATCAAGAGAAACCACATTTTTAAAGCAACATATAGTTTATTTTGAAATATAACCGCGGTTCTCAAATCCAGAGATCTTATGAAAACAATATCTCAAGTATATAACCATAAAGTACGATGTATGCAACATAGAGTAGTAATATGAGCATACATGCAAGCATGTCAAGTGATAATACTGAACAATGAATGTACTTTTACGTTTAAGATTTATCTCATGATATGGCAGAACTACTGTGTAACTGGCATGGCAATTACTGATGATGAATGTGTGTGAGCCGACAAATCTGTGTAAGTGTAACATGCGCATCAACGGTAATTGTGCAGGTGTACTAGCAAATGTTATCATATAGCATTAAATACTGGAACAAGGTATGTATATCATGAGGGGTAATATCCTATACAACATGGGCACTCAATGGGTATATCTATCTACATATGAACCATATGATCACTTTTAAAAGATACACATCGTCGTTTTGAAATTAGGTATGGTTCAGGTGGCAATCTTTATATCGGCGATCCCGCCTCATAACCTCCGACATGACAATAATTCTCGATTATCATCCTCAAATCACTAGCGCGGATCAATCATCCGGTACATCTCAACGCGTACGGTAATCTATCGTACGGTGACAACAAACAAAATAGGGATTCTATCGTCCTATTCATCAATAAGGGTACGGATCTAAAATATCGTACGGCATATCACTCTTTATCCGCATAAATAAATATACATATACACATATATCTCAAATTACATTTGTATCAATCTCATATAATGATATCTTACATATACGTCATATCTTATTAATCTCAAGTTGTATCGATCTCGATCTCATATCATACCAATATCAACTCATACTTGTTCTCTTTCAATTCATACCTATCATGATTCACTTTCTCATTTCATATTCTCAAGCTAATATATATCCATTAGTGTCAACTTTTATCACATCATCTCTTACTAAAACCTGTATCAAAATTATAATTTATAAAACGATCTTTCCATATCAATGGTTGCGGGGGTTCTATACGCCATCCACCCGACTTCCCCCACAGATATAAATCTACTCACCTGCTAAACTCCTCGCTTAGCCGAAGTCGATGTGCTTCATCGTCTCGGAAGTCCATGCGAAGGTACCTACAATTCAACACATATCGAAATGCAATTAAAACCAAGTCCGGAAAACCGATACGACACACGAAGTGCTCATAGGTTAGAGCCTATAGCTTACGCATGTAAGATCAACTAAATAACCCTCGTCCGTTGACGTAAAAACGTCCCATGACAGAATCCAAACTTAAATACCAAATCCCAAGTTTCAGAAATTGGAAAACACAAATCAGCAACTAAGGAAAACACCTCCAGATTTTGCCTCAGGTACAATTAGCCAATTTTGCATATATGGGAGGTATAATTAGAAGATATAGGAGCCGTAGACCAAGAATCATCACATTCCACCCTGATGTGGCAACAATTTGCGGCCACAATGAATTTATCTGCGGCCTGGGCTAAAGGGGAGGGGCTCGGGTTTCTATGGTAGGTTTCTGGTTGCCTGCTCGTTTCTCTGTAATTGCTAAATATTTTTTAGGGTCCCCGGGTTATAGAAGATCTCAGTATCCCCTCACAAATTCCACAAAATACGATATCGACCAATTCAAAGTTCGTGTTTTGGTTTCTAGTACCTGGTCTTGGCCAGTAAAAACATTACTCAAGTCTTGCAAACACTCACTACACCTCAATTTACCACTTAACATCAACTTTGAAATTTCCAAGATCACATAACCTAACTAATACGAAATCTAAACTAACTAGGATATACTAAACACAATTACCTAACTAAAAGTGTAGGGATTATCTCATTTGGCAACTTAGAAAAATTCTTGAGTTGTCCAAAGTCTTCAAAATCCAAACTTGAAAGGTCCATAGGATTTAAGAAGAGGGTGTGCATCTTTTTAAAGAAGGTGGCATGGGGTTTTGGTGATTAATTGGAGATGATACATGGAGGTAGAGAAGGATGAAGGAGATGAAGAAGAGAAGAAATGATGAAGGAAGAAGAATAATGAAATGAAGAAGAAGATAAAGAAGTTAAAGATCTTTCTCTTTCTCTTAATCTCACTCTCTCTTAAGCTCACACTTTCTCTAAATATCTATTTTTTTTCTCTCACTCATTAACCATGACATCTCATTTCTTTTCTTTTCTAAATAAATAAAACCAAACACAATAAAACAATATGCAACCAAAATGTCACATGACATGGTGCACTAGCCATGGGAAAAATGTAGAAATACGGATTTGGCCAAATCGTGATTAGTAGTGCACTAATCAATTTTAATTTAAACTTGCATATATTTAATTATAAAATTGCCAAAATCCGATAAATATCTTTTTAATGAATAAATCATTTTAATCTTCACTTATTTTCCAAATATTGGTATATACTTATAGTATTTTACGAAAAACCCCTATTCGCAAATCAAATAGTTTTCGCGAAATATATTATTTTAATATTTAATTTCCAAAAATAATATTTTATATTTCTGAAATGTTACAGAATGACAAGCCTTCGAAGAGCCAAGAAGATGACAACCGTAAAAGCGGGAGTTCCAACAATACCAACGCCTTCAATGCGTTTGACAAAAAAAACAAGCGAAAGGCGGTCGGATCAAAAATAGACTGGGCTTGAAAGCTAGTGCTAGAAGGAGAAGGGCCTTTTCTAGAGGAGAAAAAGAACAAGATTTACTCTTTCAGAAAAGACAAGGTTCGCAAAATATTCAAAAATGCTATGAAAAACGGTTTACAATTGCTGGAGTCAAAGAGACTTCACGAGGCAAAAATGACCGACAATCCTCTGTATTGCCCGTACCACCGAGTCGTGAGTCATGCGATAGAAAATTGCTATATTTTCAAAGATTGGGTCAAGAAGCAGTACAAGACCGGAGAAATTGAACTGTCCAAGAGAGTGTTGGTGAACAATCAAGATGCAACCACCAACTTTATATAGACAGAAACTGAAGTCTTCTGGGAGCAGACAGCTGAACCCGCTGCCCCGAGAAATGAAATTGACTCGCCGCAGCCTCCATGGAGCATGCATGTGTCTAAAAAGACGAAGAAGATGTTAAAGCTACTTCAGAAAGAGCCTAGAACAGAATGGGAGGGCAGAACGAGCCAGCTATCAATTTGGCTCGATCAGGCTCAAAATCCAAAAAGCTCAAAAAGAAGAAAAGTGTGGCTCGACGTGAAAAAGAGTCTGCCGGGAGATCGACCATTCAAAAATATATCGATTCACTTGAAGACTATGAACAAAAGGAAAGAATTCTAATTCAATTGAAGGAGTTCTTCCCTGTAGAAGCAGCTAGGATTCTGGAGGAGCTAGAAGAATACTCTGATGACGGGGTCCCTATTGTGACCTGCTACGTCATCCATCATGGCAATGACTTTGAGGAGGAGTTCTGTTTTCCAAAAGAGGACGACAGGCTCGCCACAAAGGCCAACTAAATCCAACTCAGAAGCGGCAAGGTTCTACCGCTGAAGTAAGGCAACACCCCAAAAGAAAAGCAAAAACACGTCGCTAATGAAGAAAATGGCGAAGAGCCGGCTCATGAAGACTCGAGTTCTTCTTCTGTAGATTACAATATCTTGGCTTATCTCGGGAAGCTTCCGTCTCTCTTAAGCATCTATAATGCTCTGGTCCTGTCCAAGGAGGATAAAGATGTTTTAATTCATGCTCTATAAAACCCCGAGCGGTACCAGGCTCGCTTTGCGGAAATTAATATGAAAGATGCCCAGTACACTTTGCATACAATTGCGGTCACATTTAAGGATGCAGACTTGCTACTAGGAACATCTGAGCACAACCTACCGCTTTACATGACAGGCTATAGCGACGGAGACCGGAATAATCGCATATTGGTTGATCCGGGGTCCTCAGTGAACATCATGAATTTGCGGACTCTGAAAAGTTTGTCAATGGACGTTCGACATCTGTCAAGGGAAAGAATTATCATTCAAGGCTTCAACCAAAACTGCAAGTAAGTTCTGGGATCCATAGCTCTGCCAATCAAATTTGGGGATCTACAAACCGAGGCTAAGATGTTAGTTATATGTATGCCCTAGAGGCCATTACTGTACATATAATATATATTGTAGTGGATGCTAGGACATATATAGGGAGGACTTTCTTGCTCGACATGATAGTATGCTATCTGGTTGTACTTTATCTTAACATGTACTCTGATTGTCTCTATATTACATGTTGATAAAGCCCTTAGGATATGTACTCGACTACTGGGACTATGATGAGATCATACTAGTGGGGCCACGGTAGTCGATGAGTACATCCTATAACTGTTCCTAGTCGAGGGTGTATCGAGACAGGGCATCGATACACCAGAGTAGACTAGCGTATACGCATCTTGACCCATATGATGGGCGATGGATGATCCCATATCCATCGGCGTTTGACATCAAGGATGGTGTACGGGTGCTCAGTGGAGACTGGGTACACTGGACGGACTCGCCGAGAACTCCCAGATGGTATTATACCATACGTCAGATGGCAGTTCTCTGGTGACACTGGTACAGAGCAGTCTGTTGACCCGAGATCGTCATAGAGTCTTGTGTGATTCCCACTGTGCTTTGATTTCCATCATACCACGTCCAAGAGGGCGTGCAAAAAGGTGGCTTTTGGGTACAGTCCCGAATCACATGGAGGCAATGAGCGATAGGAGAGGATTCGTCTCTCCCTGTATAGGGAGTTGATGTTGTGCTGTGTTCGATTGGCTATAACCGGAAATCCCTGGCCAGGGTTGCTGAGATTTACTGGTAAGTGTTATCAGTAGTTTCTCGAACTGTTATAGACCTCATATCGACACGACTTATCGAGCTACTGGGGTCTGACGTTTACCACCCCTAGGCGAGATATGCAACATATCAGACGACGAGACCGGACTGTACGGGAGTGTTACTGTTTGGATTCACAGGAGAATGTACAGGCTTGCTTGTTGATCTTCTGAGCGTTCAATACCTGGGTAGCTGTTACGTTTAGCTGACCGCTTGCAGCTTGTGGGTGTTTGATATGATCATCACCTACTGCCGGCGTATTGACGATTCTTTAGAGTCTTACACAGAGGTTTCTTGGCTCAGGCAAAACAGAGTAGGAGCACATATGTGATATGTGCGGGACCGAGGATAATACGATATGAGATACCGTATTCTATTCTCGCGATATTTGATATCAACCGGGTCATCGGATCAAGTGTTGATTCGATGAATCGGTACGGATAAATATTAGTCGGTTATATGCGATATAGCCAGATTGTCGGATCAAGTGTTGATTCGATAATTTAATGTATAATAATATATATGATATATTAAATTACATTAACTAATATTAGCTCACTAAAAGATTCTTTTTCTCACTCGGGTAATACATTGATATATATGCGATATATGTTAGTTGTATTATTTTATTTTGTTACGATAAATATTATATATGTGATATATAATATTGTAACATGATATGATAACTAATGCAACATGTTTAGTGGAGTTTAAACATGATTAGGGTTTGGATTAGGGTTAAGCTTTCTAGATGATTCTAGAAGGTTTTGGTTTTGTTTTGTGAAAGATATTTTCAAGCGACTCATGCTTTAACCCAACCCAAACCCTAACCCTAGTTAATTCTCTACATGAGTTTGGTTGACCATGGTTGCATTATTCATCATGTTAATTCTTTTTCTATTCATCACAAAAGGATTCTATCATAATTCATCTTCTTCTTCCTTCTTCTTTCTTCATGGAAAAAGCTTACTAGCTTTTTCCAAGTGATGAATAAATGTGAGAAAAAGATAAATAAAGAGAGCAAAAATCCTACTTCATCATCCTCATCTTCCCTTGCCATTTAGATGAGGGTGTTCACATCATTTCATGAGTGTTAGCTTGTGTTAACGAAACTTCAAGGTAGATCATCTTAGTATCGAAGATCGGAAGCAAATGTTGCATCTTTCTCTTCGTGGAACCTCTCGAAAGTCCGGAACCCGATGATCGCAACGAAGGGACCACAACACGGAGCTTATGAAGTGAAGGACCGGATCTACAAAGGTTGTAATCCCTCTCACTTAGTGTTAAAGTGTTTAGCATGCTAGTTTTCGCCTAATCTCTAGTTTAAAGATCCGGCTTCGGGTTGTTCGGCATGGCTAATTTTTAAATCGGGCATGGTTGATGCCTCGTAGACCCTTGTGCGCGTGCCTAGCAACCCTACAGTGGTATCAGAGCTACTAGGCATTGGATGTCGACCTATGGGGGGTTCTCACTGTGTGACAGTGTGGCGAAGCATAGGCTCTTACCCCCAGGGTGTCCCGAGACCGGAAGGTGTTCCGGCGGGTTGTAGTCCTCGCGATGGGGCATGCGTAAAAAGTAGCGGCTGAGGGACCCGTTGGTGCCACGGCGACCCCATTGGATGGGGTGGCTGCCTGACCTAGCTTTTTCCAAGTGATGGATGTTTTTAAACTAATTTCAAGTGTTGGGATATATTGGGGAAATCTTGGGTGTTTGATTATTCGATCGGAAAGTTTAACTTTGTCTATTTATCTGGAATGTGATACAATATTTGGAATCCACACGTAGTTATGAGATAACTAATTTGAATATTATAAACATAGCAGTTTAGTCTCAATTGATCGGTTGCCACGGAATTTTGATGTGATCAAAAGTCCGTCGCAATCACGTAGCGTACGCGGATACTTGCCGGGTAAACTTAATAGACAGCTACGCCCCATAGCCCCAACCAAGTGACTGTAGGAGAACCCCGTCGCCGAAAGCATCCGTTCGGGTGCTCGCGGCAGCGGTGTTCCGCCTTAGTGCACTTCGTCGACGGCATCCGGGGGTGCGGCCGTCTACTAAAGTTTGCGACGAGCATTCGATCAGAATATCGGGAATCTTGTTGAATTCCTCGACTTGACATTGAAAAGAGTTTTCGATAAAGAGACTAAAATGCGGGGTTTATAATTGTTAGGCATGTGATGTCTAAGGAATTCATTTGGTTAGGCATGCGATGTCTAAGGAGGTTGCGGATTCCAACTGTTGTAGTTTTACACTTTCTTTTCTATGACCGTAAGCGTAGTATGTGGTGTATCACCGGCTTCGTTGCTATACATCAACGACAATCGGGATACGTATACTTGCTTACGTTGATGATATAAGATATTATGTGTTGCTGTGATATGTTGTATTGGATCGTCGCGTTTGAATAGCCGGGGGTTTTATGTGAGATGAGAGTTTTTTCTTTTTCATTCATGTAAAATTCATTTGTATGTAATATTCTTTTATTGGGGCACTTTCAGGTTGCAGAAGATGTCACCGTTGTTCTATATTATTTACTTTTCCGCATTAGGTAGACCCAAGGCGGGGAGCACAAGTAACCGGGTTCTAGGGTCCAGTGGGAGACCATCTCGAGGAGTCGAGACCGGGTCTCCTAACCCTAGAATTGGTAGTGTTGCTTGCCGCTCTCGTAGGGGTCTAGGGATGTGGGTTTGGCTATTCATCGCGACCGTGGAATCCGTGTTTTATACAGGCTCGTATTGAAAACACGGACGTCCTAGTATATCCAATATTTTATATATGTTCTTCTGCTGCAATGTTCTGTGATGAGATCATATTACTGCCTGAGACGAATGTTTATATTATATATATGAGATATATGTTATATTGCAGATTTCGTTTTCAAATGAGATGCTTGTGAAGCATAATAAAATGGGACTTCATTAATGAGATTAATGAAACTAAAAGAAACCTAAGATGTTGTGGAATCGAATTTTCAAAAACAGGTAGCTACAGTTCTTGCTTTGCATCGCGGTGTTCCTTGTAGAACATCCTGCACCTTATTCGATAAGGAAAAGACCGAGATCCCTTCACCGGGAGTGACTCCTTTAGCAATAATTGGCAGATGCTACAAACTCGGTTTGTCTTTTGATTGCTTCTATAGTTCTTGCTTTGCATAGTGATATTTGTGAAATATCCTGCACCTTATTCGATGAGGAAAGGGCCGACGATCCCTTCACCGGGAGTGACCCCTTTAGCAAAATTAGAAAAGCCTCAAAAACACTCCATTTAAAAATCACTCGATTCTACAACGATATCAAGTTCATTACGCTAAAGGTTTTCTTAAAAACCTGTCGTAGCCCTCCGTCATTTCAGATAAGTACTTCATAGTATTCGTGCTGCGTTTGTTGGCTTTCGTCAAGGCGTAGTGTGCGGTAGCTATTTATGCTTATCTGCTAGCATATGATGCGATTGAGTTAGGGTAGTCGTGCGACTTTGTTGGCTTTCGTCAAGGGTCATGCGGGTGGGTTTAATTCAATCGGGAAATGACGGGTTGGACTTGACTAGTAGCCTATGGTTTGTTGGCTTTCGTCAAGGTCATAGGATGCTAGGGGTTAAAATATTATTGGGAATTTCAAGTGTTGAAATTTGCAATGAGATTGCATACCTTCTATGGATAGCTGGATCCCGATACCCGCTGCGAGTAAGAGTTACTCCTGGGATAGTTTTACACATTACAATTAGCCGATCAAGTAGGTGTCTAGAAAGGTGTCAACGGGGTTACGCCCCTGGGAAAATGAGGTTTAGTTTAATTAGGTTCGTGCGAAAGCACGGGGGACCTCCCTCAAAATACCGACACTGGCCTGGCTGAAAGATTGGCGAACTTGTAGCATGTAATTAATCCCGGCTAGTCTTTCCTTTTAGGGTTTGAAGGAAGATTTGACAAAAACAGTGGGAGACATCCTGATTAGATATATTAGATAACCAATCTAATCTTGCAAGAGCATACGCTGAGTGTTTTCTTCTCTCTCTCTCCAGGTAGCGACCATATCACGCCTTAATCAAGATAATAAAACGGATATATTGACCGAACCCACTTGTTATACTGAGCTGGGGAACGTTGGTCCCGCTCCAACTTATAATTATTATAAGACAGAGCAGGAAATTGGGGAATACCAGATTTCCCGTGCCGCCCAAACGAAGAAAGTGCATGTTGATGCATCATCTTCGGGTGTGTTCATTACACATAACTGTTTCTCTGTATCCTTTACGTCCTGGGTATGTGATACCGGATCAGGATCCCGTATATGTAATCTGTTACATGGGCTACAGATAGGTAGAGAACTGAGAACGGGTGATAAGTTTCATGAGATAGAAAACGGTGCAAGTGTTGCAGCCAAGTCTGTTGGTCACTGTCACCCTGTATTACCAGAATACATTGATTCTGAACAAATGTTATTAGATACCGAACCTGATATACAAAATCATATCGGTCTCTTTATTAGTAAAGAAAGGATATAATTTTGTATTGTTGGATAATGTTTTGAACATTTCCTATATCAAGAGTTGATCGGTTCAGGCATGTTATCTAAAAGCATTGTCGTTCTAAATCAAACTACAGTTCTTAGTATACGGAACACACACAAGTGGAAGAGTTCAGAAATGAATGAATCCTTCTTGAGGTATTGTAGACTAGGTCATATCAATGCGACCCGACTGGCTGAAGTTACATATAGATGCATATTTAAATTAGTTTGAATTTACATCTTGTGAAACTTGCCGGTCATGTCACAAAGATAAGATGACCACAACTCTGTTTGTTGGAAACAGAGAAAGAGTTAGTGAACTTTTGGGATTGATACATGCTGATGTATGAAAGTCCCCTGTCTACACATGCCAAGACCGGTTCTTTGTACTTCATTACATTCTCTGATGATCTCTCAAGATTCAGACATATGTTCCTGTTGAAACACAAGTCCGAACCTTTTGAGATATTCACAGAATATGAGTTAGAAGTAGAGAACCAAAATACGGGTAAAAGTATTATGTCCTTTGATGTGATCAAGGAGGAGAATACTTGAGCACGGAATTCCTGGACTATTCTAAAGGAGAATGAGATTCTCTCTCAGCATTACTCCTCCGTATACACCATAGCACGATGGTATATCGGGGTGGAGCAATAACACCCTATTTGATATGGTGTGCTCTATGATGAGTACTACTGAGTTTCCTATTTCCTTTTGGGAGTTATGCACTTGAGAAGCTGCATACCTATTGAATAGGGTTCAAATCAAATCAGTTGCCTACCACTTCATATGTGATATGGAAAGGGAGGAGCCCATATCTTATGTTTGTTAAGATTTGGGGTTGTCCGGCCGATGTCTAAAAGCAAAATCCGGACAAGCTCGAGGTAAGGTCTGTTATGTAGAACTGGAAATGTTCCAGCTATACAAACTGCAGCTGATGATTTGGTAGAACCAAAGGATTCAATAGTTTCCAACGAACCTCAGCCTCTCCGCCGATCTAGTAGGGTTGCTCACCTACCTGAGAGATACTTCGGTTTCTCTATGACAGTGGGAGCGAGGATTGCATCATGAGATGATGACCCAACTAGTTTCGAGCTGGCCATCAGGAGCGGGACTCTGTAAGAATGGCTGGATGCTTATCGATCTGACATGGAATCTTTATACACCAACAAAGTATGGACTTTGGTTGCTTTATCTGAAGGGTTAAATCCCCATCAGGAGCGAGTATTTTAGGGTTGCTATGCACGCGCACAAGGGTCTACGAGGCATCAACCATGCCCGATTAAAAAATTAGCCGTGCCGAACAACCCGATTACGGATCTTTAAACTAGAGATTAGACGAAAACTAACTTGTTAACAACTTTAACACTAAGTGAGAGGGATTACAACCTTTGTAGATCCGTTCCTTCACTTCATTTGCTCCGTGTTGTGGTCCCTTCGCTGCGATCATCGGGTTCCGGACTCTCGAGAGATTCCACGAAGAGAAAGATGCAACCTTTGCTTCCGATGTTCGATACAAAGATGATCTACCTTGAAGTTTCGTTAACACAAGCTAACACTCATGAAATGATGTGAACACCCTCATCTAAATGGCAAGGGAAGATGAGGATGATGAAGTGGGATTTTTTCTCTCTTTTATTATCTTTTTCTCACTCATTTATCATCACAAAATCAAAATCAAGAAAGCTTTTCCATGAAAAGAGAAGGAAGAAGAAGAAGGAATCCTTTTGTGATGAATAATGAATAACCCATTAGTGAGGTTAGAAATGCAACCATAGTTAAGAATGAATCCTTAACCCTTGTAGAGAAACAACCATGGTCAAGGGTTTGGGTTTGGTTAAGCAAATATCTTCATAAAATATCTTACACAAAACAAAACAAAAACCTTCTAGAAACTTCTAGAAGAGCTTAACCCTAATCAAACCCTAACCATGTTTAATCTCCACTAATCATGTTGCATTAATAACCATATCATGTTACAATATTATATATCACATATATAATATTTATTGTAACAAAATAAAATAATACAATTAACATATATCGCATATATATCAATGTATTACCCGAGCGAGAAAAAGAATCTTTTAGTGAGCAAATATTAGTTAATGTAATTTAATATATCATATATATTATTATACATTAAATTATCGAATCAACACTTGATCCGACAATCCGGCTATATCGCATATAACCGACTAATATTTATCCGTACCGATTCATCGAATCAACACTTGATCCGATGACCCGGCTGATATCAAATATCGCGAGAATACAATACGATATCACATACCGTATTATCCTCGGTCCCGCACATATCACATATGTGCCCCTACTCCATTTTGCCTGAGCCAAGAAACCTCTGTGTAGGACTCTAAAGAATCGTCAATACGCCGGCAGTAGGTGATGATCATATCAAACACCCACAAGCTGCAAGCGGTCAGCTAAACGTAACAGCTACCCAGATATTGAGCGCTCAGAAGATCAACAAGCAAGCCTGTACATTCTCCTGTGAATCCAAACAGTAACACTCCCGTACAGTCCGGTCTCGTCGTCTGATATGTCGCATATCTCGTCTAGGGGTGGTAAACGTCAGACCCCAGTAGCTTGATAAGTCGTGTCGATTTGAGGTCTATAACAGTTCGAGAAACTACTGATAACATTTACCAGTAAATCTCAACAACCCTGGCCATGGATTTCCGGTTATAGCCAATCGAACACAGCACAACATCAACTCCCTATACCGGGAGAGACGAATCCCCTCCTATCACTCATTGCCTCCATGTGATTCGGGACTGTACCCAAAAGCAACCTTTTTGCACGCCCTCTTGGACGTGGTATGATGGAAATCAAAGCACAGTGGGAATCACACAAGACTCTATGACGATCTCGGGTCAACAGACTACTCTGTACTAGTGTCACCGGAGAACTGCCATCTGACGTGAGGTATAATACCATCTGGGAGTTCTCGGCGAGTCCGTCCAGTGTACCCAGTCTCCACTGAGCACCCGTACACCATCCTTGATGTCAAACACCGATGGATATGGGATCATCCATCGCCCATCATATGGGTCAAGATGCGTATACGCTAGTCTACTCTGGTGTATCGATGCCCTGTCTCGATACACCCTCGACTAGGAACAGTTATAGGATGTACTCGTCGACTACCGTGGCCCCACTAGTATGATCTCATCATAGTCCCAGTAGTCGAGTACATATCCTAAGGGCTTTATCAACATGTAATATAGAGACAATCAGAGTACATGTTAAGACAAAGTACAACCAGATAGCATACTATCATGTCGAGCAAGAAAGTCCTCCCTATATATGTCTAAGCATCCATTACAATATACATCGTATGTACAGTAATGGCCTCTAGGGCATACATATAACTAACAATCTCCCACTTGCACTAGGGCCATCTGTTATGGTATCGCATACCCAACAATTAGCTTCGGTTGAAGTATCTCATACTCAACCATCCCATAAAAGTCTCTACTGGGAAAAAGGCCTTTGTAAGTGGATCCGCGCTGTCGTCCTCTGCGTCTACTCTCCTAACCTCGATCTTCCTGGAGATCAACCATCTCCATGATCAGGTGATACTGCCTAAGAATTATATCTGGATTTCTGATGGGACGGTAGTTCCTTGGCTAAAGCCACAACTCCATTGTCACACAATGGTAGGAACGAAGTTCATCTTATGAACTTAAATATCCAGACTGTCTCTTTGGTAGCATCCTTGGTAACGATGCATCTTGCCTTTAATCGTCTAGTAAGTCACGGTATCTAGCTTGGAACTCTTCCAACATACCGTCCCTCCACTGAGGGTATAGAAAATGCCTGCGACTGACATTCAGTCGTCGTTATCACCCTGGAACCTTTCCAGTGATTCTCCCCTGGATCGTTTGATACCATCTCACTACAACTAGTGAGTATCCTAACATCCAATTAGATCTATCTCATAGATCCAAAAACCCAGGATTTAGGAGGTATCATTTTGATCCTATATGAAGAATCCTTGTGATAAGCGGAGATTGACCGAGCGAAGCATAGGAAACTCCTTCCCTATCAAGAGTATGTCATCCACGTACTCTACGAGGATCACCACCATACTCCCTACTACCTTTTTGTATATACAAGGTTCATCTACCATTTTGATGAAGTCAAACTCTTTGACTACCACATCAAAACACATGTTCCAACTCCGCGATGCCTGCTTTATCCTATAAAACATCTTGCACACGTTTCCGCTGCTCCCACTGTCTACGAAGCCCTCTGGCTGTGTACTTATAGATGCTCTTTTCTAAAACATCATTTAGAAAAGCAGTCATGACACCCAACCACCAGATATCGTAGTCATGGTATGTAGCCGTGGCAAGTAGGATCTGGATGGACTTTAAGCATAGCTTTGAAAGTCTCAACTTTTCCATGTACACCAAGTAATCTTCTCAAGATATACTCGCTCCTGATGGGGATTTAACCCTTCAGATAAAGCAACCAAAGTCCATACTTTGTTGGTGTATAAGGATTCCATCTCAGATCGATAAGCATCCAGCCATTCTTACAGAGTCCCACTCCTGATGGCCAGCTCGAAACTAGTTGGGTCATCATCTCATGATGCAATCCTCGCTCCCACTGTCATGGAGAAACCTAAGTATCTCTCAGGTGGGTGAGGAACCCTACTAGATCGGCGGAGAGGCTGAGGTTCGTTGGAAACTATTGAATCCTTTGGTTCTACTAAATCATCACCTGCAGTTTGTATAGCTGGAATCTTTCCAGTTCTACATAACAGACCTTGCCTCGAGCTTGTCCAGATTTTGCTTTTAGACATTGGCCGGACAACCCCAAATCTTAACAAAATTAAGATATGGGCTCTTCCCTTTCCATATCACATATGAAGTGGTAGGCAACTGATTTGATTTGAACCCTATTCAATAGGTATGCAGCTTCTCAAGTGCATAACTCCCAAAAGGAAATAGGAAACTCAATAGTACTCATCATAGAGCACACCATATCACATAGGGTGCTATTGCTCCGCCCCGATACACCGACGTGCTGTGGTGTATTCGAAGGAGTAATGCTGAGAGAGAATCTCATTCTCCTTTAGAATAGTCCAGGAATTCCGTGCTTAAGTATTCTCCTCCTTGATCACATCATAGGACATAATACTTTTACCCGTATTTTGGTTCTCTACTTCTAATTTATATTCTGTGAATATCTCAAAAGGTTCGGACCTGTGTTTCAACAGAAACATATGTCTGAATCTTGAGAGATTATCAGAGAATGTAATGAAGTAGAAAGAACCGAGCTTGGCATGTGTAGTCAGGGGACCTTACATACATCAACATGTATCAATCCCAAAAGTTCACTAACTCTTTCTCTGTTTCCAATAAACAGAGCTGTGGTCATCTTATCTTTGTGACATGACCGGCAAGTTTCACAAGATGTAAATTCAAACTAATTTAAATATGCATCTAAATGTAACTTCAGCCAGTCGGGTTGCATTGATATGACCCAGTCTACAATGCCTCAAGAAGGATTCGTTCATTTCTGAACTATTCCACTTGTGTGTGTTCTGTATATAAAGAACTGTAGTTTGATTTAGAACATCAATGCTTTTAGATAACGTGCCTGAACCGATCAACTCTTGATATAGGAAATGTTCAAAACATTATCCAACAATACAAAATTATATCCTTCTTTACTAATAAAGAAAAAGATATGATGTTGTATATCAGGTTCGGTATCTAATAACATTCGTTCAGAATCAATGTATTCTGGTAATACAGGGTGATAGTGACCAACAGACTTGGCTGCAACACTTGCACCGTTTTCTGTCTCATGAAACTAATCACCCGTTCTCAGTTCTCTACCTATCTATAGCCCATGTAACAGATTACATATGCGGGATCCTGATCCGGTATCACATACCCAGGACGTAAAGGATACTGAGAAACAGTTCTCTGTAATGAACACACCCGAAGAAGATGCATCAGCATGCACTTTCTTCGTTTGGGCGGCACGGGAAATCTGGTATTCCCCAATTTCCTGCTCTGTCTTATAACAATTATAAGTTAGAGCGGGACCAACGTTCCCCAGCTCAGTATAACAAGTGGGTTCGGTCAATATATCCGTATTATTATCTTGATTAAGGCGTGATATGGTCGCTACCTGGAGAGAGAGAGAAGAAAACACTCAGCGTATGCTCTTGCAAGATTAGATTGGTTATCTAATATATCTAATCAGGATGTCTCCCACTGTTTTAGTCAAATCTTCCTTCAAACCCTAAAAGGAAAACTAGCCGGGATTAATTACACGCTACAAGTTCGCCAATCTTTCAGCCAGGCCAGTGTCGGTACTTTGAGGGAGGTCCCCCGTGCTTTCGCACGAACCTAATTAAAGTAAACCTCGTTTTCCCAGAGGCGTAACCCCGTTAACACCTTTCTAGACACCTACTTGATCGGCTAATTGTAATGTGTAAAACTCTCTCAGGAGTAACTCTTACTCGCAGCGGGTATCGGGATCCAACTATCTCATAGAAGGTATGCAATCTCATTGCAAATTTCAACACTTGAAATTCCCAAAAATATTTTACCCCTAGCGTGCTATGACCTTGACGCATGCCAAACAACCCATAGTCCGCTAGTCAAGTTCAACCCGTACATTTCTTGATTGAATTAAACCCACCCGCACGACCCTTGACGCATGCCAAACAACGCCGTACGAATACCCTAATCTAATCGCATCGTATGCTAGCAGATAAGCACTAGTTAGCTACCGTACACTACGCCTTGACGCATGCCAAACTACCGCAGCACGAATACTAACTAGTACTTATCTGAAATGACGGAGGGCTACGACAGGTTTTTAAGAAAACCCTTTGCGTAATGAACTTGATATCGTTGTAGAATCGAGTGATTTTAAATGGAATGTTTTTGAGGCTTTTCTAGTTTTGCTAAAGGGGTCACTCCCGGTGAAGGGATCGTCGGCCCTTTCCTTATCGAATAAGGTGCATGATGTTCTACAAGGAACACCGCTATGCAAAGCAACAACTAGAGCTACCAGTTTTTATAAACAAGTTTCTACAACATCTTAGGTTTCTTTTATTTCATTAATCTCATTAATGAAGTCCCATTTTATTATGCTTCACAAGCATCTCTTTTGAAACGAAATCTGCAATATAACATATATCTCATATATATAATATAAACATTCGTCTCAGGCAGTAATATGATCTCATCACAGAACATTGCAGCAGAAGAACATATATGAAATATTGGATATACTAGGACGTCCGTGTTTTTAATACGAGCCTGTATAAAACACGGATTCCACGGTCGCGATGAATAGCCAAACCCACATCCCTAGACCCCTACGAGAGCGGCAAGTAACACTGCCAATTCTAGGGTTAGGAGACCCGGTCTCGACTCCTCGAGATGGTCTCCCACTGGACCCTAGAACCCGGTTACTTGTGCTCCCCTCCTTGGGTCTACCTAATGCGGAAAAGTAAATAATATACAACGGTGACATCTTCCGCAACCTAGAAGTGCCCCAACAAATGAATATTACATACAAAAGAATTTTACATGAATGAAAGAGAAAAACTCCCATCTCACATAAAACCCCCGGCTATTCAAACGCGACGATCCAATACAATATATCACAGCAACACATAATATCACATATCATCAACGTAAGCAAGTATGCGTATCCCGATTGTCGTTGATGTATAGCAACGAAGCCGGCGATACACCACATACTACGCTTACGGTCACAGAAAAGAAAGTGTAAAACTACAACAGTTAGAATCCGCAACCTCCTTAGACATCGCATGCCTAACCAAATGAATTCCTCAGACATCGCATGCCTAACAATTATAAACCCCGCATTTTAGTCTCATTATCGAAAACTCTTTTCAATGTCAAGTCGGGCAATTCAACAAGATTCCCGACGTCCTGATCGAATGCTCGTCGCAAACTTTAGTAGAAGGCCGCACCCCCAGATGCCGTCGACGAAGTGCACTAAGGCGGAACACCGCTGCCGTGAGCACCCGAACGGATGCTTTCGGCGACGGGGTTCTCCTACAGTCACTTGGTCGGGGCTATGGGGCGTGGCTGTCTATTAAGTTTACCCGGCGAGTATCCGCGTACGCTACGTGATTGCGACGGACTTTTGATCACATCAAAATTCCGTGGCAACCGATCATTTGAGACTAAACTGCTATGTTTATAATATTCAAATTAGTTATCTCATAACTACCTGTGGATTCCAAATATTGTATCACATTCCAGATAAATAGACAAAGTTAAACTTTCCGATCGAATAATCAAACACCCAAGATTTCCCAAATATATCTCAACACTTGAAATCAGTTTAAAAAACATCCATCACATGCCACAGTACCAATGGTCCAGCCGTAGAAGGGTCAAGCCAACGCCTCACATGTGGCACGCCGTACTGCCCCAAACCCTAAGGTTCAAAAGGCAGTTCAAGACGGTCACATAATCGAGTTATGGTTTGTTGTCTTCTAGAGGGTCCACCGCGTTACTTGCACGACTTAGAACGTTCTTAAACACGAGAAAAAATCCAACTTTTGAAAAATTTTCCGACAGGGGAAAAAGTGAGTTATTGATATTCGTTCGAACTTTTTAACAGTTTCTAAAAGTTATCCGGAACAACTAAACAAAGTTAAAACATCCGAACGAATAAACGATTCCCTAATACAACCCTTGAAAACTCAACACTTGAGTGTAATTAAAATATTCCCAGAAAAACTTAACAAGAAAGGGCCTAAAATTAATTACATGAAATTTCAGGGACTAAGTCCAAATTTTGGCCGCGGAACCGCCGCTAAACCCATGGTTTGGCCGCTGTTCCGCGCTCCAATTTTGAAATTAGAAGTCCGTATTTCACAGTAATTCTTAGTTTTTCCTGCTTGTTTTTCTGAGAATTTTTAATTCAGAAAATATCAACATTTTGAAAAATGTACAGAGAGGGTTCCGTGTCGGGATTTCGGCGTTCGATCGGACTTTAAACTTCGTCTAGACTTCGCCTAAAGCTCTAGCTTGTCTCTGATACCACTGTAGGGTTGCTATGCACGCGCACAAGGGTCTACGAGGCATCAACCATGCCCGATTAAAAAATTAGCCGTGCCGAACAACCCGAATACGGATCTTTAAACTAGAGATTAGACGAAAACTAACATGTTAACAACTTTAACACTAAGTGAGAGGGATTACAACCTTTGTAGATCCGTTCCTTCACTTCATTTGCTCCGTGTTGTGGTCCCTTCGCTGCGATTATCGGGTTCCGGACTCTCGAGAGGTTCCACGAAGAGAAAGATGCAACCTTTGCTTCCGATGTTCGATACAAAGATGATCTACCTTGAAGTTTCGTTAACACAAGCTAACACTCATGAAATGATGTGAACACCCTCATCTAAATGGCAAGGGAAGATGAGGATGATGAAGTGGGATTTTTGCTCTCTTTTATTATCTTTTTCTTACTCATTTATCATCACAAAATCAAAATCAAGAAAGCTTTTCCATGAAAAGAGAAGGAAGAAGAAGAAGGAATCCTTTTGTGATGAATAATGAATAACCCATTAGTGAGGTTAGAAATGCAACCATAGTTAAGAATGAATCCTTAACCCTTGTAGAGAAACAACCATGGTCAAGAGTTTGGGTTTGGTTAAGCAAATATCTTCATAAAATATCTTACACAAAACAAAACAAAAACCTTCTAGAAACTTCTAGAAGAGCTTAACCCTAATCAAACCCTAACCATGTTTAATCTCCACTAATCATGTTGCATTAATAACCATATCATGTTACAATATTATATATCACATATATAATATTTATTGTAACAAAATAAAATAATACAATTAACATATATCGCATATATATCAATGTATTACCCGAGCGAGAAAAAGAATCTTTTAGTGAGCAAATATTAGTTAATGCAATTTAATATATCATATATATTATTATACATTAAATTATCGAATCAACACTTGATCCGACAATCCGGCTATATCGCATATAACCGACTAATATTTATCCGTACCGATTCATCGAATCAACACTTGATCCGATGACCCGGCTGATATCAAATATCGCGAGAATACAATACGATATCACATACCGCATTATCCTCGGTCCCGCACATATCACATATGTGCCCCTACTCCGTTTTGCCTGAGCCAAGAAACCTCTGTGTAGGACTCTAAAGAATCGTCAATACGCCGGCAGTAGGTGATGATCATATCAAACACCCACAAGCTGCAAGCGGTCAGCTAAACGTAACAGCTACCCAGATATTGAGCGCTCAGAAGATCAACAAGCAAGCCTGTACATTCTCTTGTGAATCCAAACAGTAACACTCCCGTACAGTCCGGTCTCGTCGTCTGATATGTCGCATATCTCGCCTATGGGTGGTAAACGTCAGACCCCAGTAGCTTGATAAGTCGTGTCGATTTGAGGTCTATAACAGTTCGAGAAACTACTGATAACATTTACCAGTAAATCTTAACAACCCTGGCCAGGGATTTCCGGTTATAGCCAATCGAACACAGCACAACATCAACTCCCTATACCGGGAGAGACGAATCCCCTCCTATCGCTCATTGCCTCCATGTGATTCGGGACTGTACCCAAAAGCCACCTTTTTGCACGCCCTCTTGGACGTGGTATGATGGAAATCAAAGCACAGTGGGAATCACACAAGACTCTATGACGATCTCGGGTCAACAGACTACTCTGTACTAGTGTCACCGGAGAACTGCCATCTGACGTGAGGTATAATACCATCTGGGAGTTCTCGGCGAGTCCGTCCAGTGTACCCAGTCTCCACTGAGCACCCGTACACCATCCTTGATGTCAAACACCGATGGATATAGGATCATCCATCGCCCATCATATGGGTCAAGATGCGTATACGCTAGTCTACTCTGGTGTATCGATGCCCTGTCTCGATACACCCTCGACTAGGAACAGTTATAGGATGTACTCGTCGACTACCGTGGCCCCACTAGTATGATCTCATCATAGTCCCAGTAGTCGAGTACATATCCTAAGGGCTTTATCAACATGTAATATAGAGACAATCAGAGTACATGTTAAGACAAAGTACAACCAGATAGCATACTATCATGTCGAGCAAGAAAGTCCTCCCTATATATGTCCAAGCATCCATTACAATATACATCGTATGTACAGTAATGGCCTCTAGAGCATACATATAACTAACAAGTATATCTTGAGAAGATTACTTGGTGTGCATGAAAAAGTTGAGACTTTCAAAGCTATGCTTAAGTCCATCCAGATCCTACTTGCCACGGCTACATACCATGACTACGATATCTGGTGGTTGGGTGTCATGACTGCTTTTCTAAATGATGTTTTAGAAGATAGCGTCTATAAGTACACAGCCAGAGGGCTTCGTAGACAGTGGGAGCAGCGGAAATGTGTGCAAGATGCTTTATAGGATAAAGCAGGCATCGCGGAGTTGGAACATCTGTTTTGATGTGGTAGTCAAAGAGTTTGACTTCATCAAAATGGTAGATGAACCTTGTATATACAAAAAGGTAGTAGAGAGTATGGTGGTGATCCTCGTAGAGTACGTGGATGACATACTCTTGATAGAGAAGGAGTTTCCTATGCTACGCTCGGTCAATCTCCGCTTATCATAAGGATTCTCCATATAGGATCGAAGTTGATACCTCCTAAATCCTGGGTTTTGGATCTATGAGATAGATCTAATTGGATGTTAGGATACTCACTAGTTGTAGTGAGATGGTATCAATCGATCCTGGGGAGAATCACTGGAAAGGTTCCAGGGTGATAAGGACGACTGAATGTCAGTCGCAGGCATTGTCTTTACCCTCAGTGGAGGGACAGTATGTTGGAAGAGTTCTAAGCTAGATACCATGACATACTAGACGATTAAAGGCAAGATACATCGTTACCAAGGATGCTACCAAAAGAGGCAGTCTGGATATTTATAAGTTCATGCGAAGAACTTCATTCCCACCATTGTGAGACAATGGAGTTGTGGCTTATGCCAAGGAACGCCCGTCCCATCAGAAATCCAGATATAATTCTTAGGCAGTATCACCTGATCATGGAGATGGTTGATCTCCAGGGAGATCGAGGTTAGGAGAGTAGACACAGAGGACAACAGCGCGGATCCACTCACAAAGGCCTTTTTCCCAGTAGAGACTTTTTATAGGACGGTTGAGTATGAGATACTTCAACCGCAGCTAATTGTTGGGTATGCGATACCATAACAGATGGCCCTAGTGCAAGTGGGAGATTGTTAGTTATATGTATGCCCTAGAGGCCATTACTGTACATACAATATATATTGTAGTGGATGCTAGGACATATATAGGGAGGACTTTCTTGCTCGACATGATAGTATGCTATCTGGTTGTACTTTATCTTAACACGTACTCTGATTGTCTCTATATTACATGTTGATAAAGCCCTTAGGATATGTACTCGACAACTGTTCATACCAGAATATTTCATTTTATACCACCCATTCTTACGCTCGTGTGTTTATAGGTAGGTGCTTTTGATCAGTGTTTGCTATGTATTTTCAGAATACAGGTTCTCGGCTCTGAACAGTGAAATCCATGAAAAGTACGACAAATTCTGGATTACTGCCAACAACAGATAAAACACGGTCTCCGCTCTCTATCCGTGTGTTGCCACATACCAGTTTATGGGACAAAATGGCAAATCGATTGTCATGTCATGCACAAAGCTCAATGGCAACACAAGATCCAAGAAATCTACGCGGAGCTCGAGGAAATCATGGCAAAAGATCCACATCACATCACCTTTTGTTCTACTAAAATTCTGGAATAATTGTGAAGAGTTTCTGAGAAAAGTCATATACCACATAGCAGAAAACAGGAAACCAGGGAATCCCCCAAAAGA
This sequence comes from Agapanthus africanus, assembly GCA_030015575.1. Taxonomy (NCBI): domain Eukaryota; kingdom Viridiplantae; phylum Streptophyta; class Magnoliopsida; order Asparagales; family Amaryllidaceae; genus Agapanthus; species Agapanthus africanus. The sequence goes on along the minus strand of JASDDO010000014.1, from coordinate 646,011,146 downwards.
TGACACCCTAACACCACTAAAGGGCCGCGGATCCGCGGCCAATAGGGGGTATTGGCCGCGGATCCGCGGCCATGTTGGCGCCTCATCTGCTCGTTTTTCAGGGGTAGTTTGGTACTTTCATATTGGTCCAGAATCTTGCCCTAGATTTCCAGCTCCCTGCCTATAAATACTCCAGAATTGAGCTAAGCCAAGGGTCATTCTTTTGTTCTTCTTTCTTTTTAGGATTTAGTCTTTTTCTTCTTCTTCTTCATCTTTTCTCCATGAAAATTGTAGTGAGAGCTTTTTGAGTGGAAGATCAATGAAGATGAGGGCTTTTTGTATCATTCTCTTTTATTTCTTCTTCCCCTTGAGATTCTTGCTTTCTCTTGATCATTCAACCTCTTCATTGAGCTTGAATGGTTAAGGGTTAGTTATTGATCTCAAGGGTCGTATTTTTTTATGGAATTAGCGCTTCATTTCACATGCGTTCTCTACCCTTCCCTTGATCTTGCAACCTCTTGATTGAGCTTGCAAGTTTAACGGTTGGCTATTGATCCCATGCTTGTCTTGAATTCTAGTTTCTTGTTCTTTTTATCGCTTTTTATTACTTGCTTATTATTATCTTGCTTTTCTTTCTTGCAATTTATTTCATGCACTTAAATTCATGCACTTAATACTTGTAATCTTTTCTTTTCTTTGTTCTTTTCTTTTGCTCTCTTTTGTTCATTTTGTGAATGGTTGTAATTATTGTTGTTAAGATGAAATACGGTATTGTAAGTTAATATCTTCTTTCTCATTTCCTTTTCCCGTTATTTTCCATTGAACTCCGCCCAAACCATATGCAAGCGCTCCGTTAGGCACCCTACCCTAACAAGGTAACGGTGATTCCTAACCGCGACCGGTTGCGTTCGGTTTGGCCGGAGGCGAAAGCAAGAGACAAGAACGGAAGGACAAGGGTAAATAAGCCGTATTCCACGAATACCGCGCTTAAATCCCCTAATCCACGTTGTTGCCGATTGCTTTAGCTTCAATTGGTCAAGACTCGGCTCAAAGGTTTTGAGTACGGATTTCTTTAGCTTACAATTTCGTATCATTTTCTTAACAACTTTATACTTGCAAATAATACACATAGGTTAGAATCGAACAAACATATACACAATTCTTTATTGACTCGTCTAAGACAAGAACGGACATACAACCATCTCCCTGTGGACCGACCCGTGCTCAACCGGCTAGCTGCATAGCGACACCGTCCTGATCGCGGTAAACTTTAGATCTCCCTGTGGATCGACCCGTGCTTAACCGGCTAGCTGCATAGCGACACCGTCTTGATCGCGGTTAACTTTAATTCTTTCAATCAAATGGCGCCGTTGCCGGGGAGACGGTAGCGTATTTTCTTTCTTGTTATTCGGGTTAATATTCTTTTTGTATATAAAAAAAAAATCTTTTTGTTTTTTTTTGATCATTTTTGTGGGCAAGTGTGCAGATTTTTGCGTATTTGCAAACTGCGATTGTGGGAGCAAATTGTACGTTCAAAGTTAAGGTGATTACGAAGTACAGTGCCAAAGATCCGGGTAGTTTGACCCGCGCAAGCGAACTTTTCAAGCTTACCGGATTTGATTCAACGGGGGTTTCCTAACCCAAAACTTAACGGTACGTATTTTACTAACACCTTCTTCTCAAATCCGACGCATCCAATATACTATTCTTTGCAGGATTCTTTGCAAGTTCGCTAGCAAACGCTAAAAATTGACTAACCCGTATTTGTTGCAGCGCCGCGCTTAAACTAAAAAACGATTGTTTGATTCTTTATAGAATTTTTTTTGAATTGCGCATTGCATACTTTAATACGGACTTAAGGGCAAGCGAACCCCACAACATACGGTAAAGGATTTCATCACCTTTTCCGTGGCCCACAAATCACGAACTTGAGCATAACGTTTACCCGCACAAAATTTAAAAGAAACTAGACTTTAAGCCTTAAGGACTTCGCGCTCACTAGGAGAAGTTAACTGTGTTTAGAACCTTGCTTAACGGTCTATTGTTTACGGGGTGTCTAGGAAAGTGTTAACGGCGAAACCGCCAAAAGAGAAAGGGTTATTTAATTAAGGAACTTCGCGAAAGCGTTGGAAAACCTCCCCTTATCTCTGCACTTACCTGACCTCGTGATCAGTGTATCTTGAGCCCGTTTCTCGACACAGTTTTACTTCGACAATCAAGTTCTGGAGCAGGTCTAGTTTACCTAGGAGAACCCTAGAACGATTAGGTGTGTGGTATTTTTGTGTCGTGATTGTTTTTGTCCAGATTCTTTTTGTGTGAATATTTCATTCTTTTGTTAATATCTAAAAAAAAATAAAAATATCACATTCTTTTTCCCCTACTTTTCTCTGCCTTTCTTTCTTTCTCTCTTCATATCATGGGTACTCCACCTCGCAAAACTCTTGCCGAACTTTGGTACCCACAACCAGACATTACTTCTTACGGTTCTTGCTTTGGCCGAACTTCGAACGATCCATCCATGCCAAAAATTTCATTGAGAGATCGCATAGCAGCGTCTAGGACAAACACTTGCACTCCTCATTCCACTTTGTATCAACCTTTTCAACCTCCCGCATCCGCTTATGTTGATACCCCTTCTGCAAGTCGTCCTTTGTCCATCGCTGAACGTATTGAACAATCCTGTAGCCGATCTTTCACTCCTTTCACCACCACAGATTCTTGGGATCAACAATTCCATTTACCTTCTTATCCAATTGTTGATCCTGCTCCTGTCCAGCCATTCAATTCCTACCAGTCCTACCCTACTTTTGCACCTTCCCTAGACATTGCTTCAGAACCGCCATTTGGGAGTTTTCAGTATCCAAACAACTTTGAATCCTTGACTGAAACCCCTTTTCAACCCATGTCTAGTCTAGAACAGTCGTTGGAAGACTTTAGGGTAGCGTCAAGCCAACAGATGATGGATTTGAATGCGTCCATGGCCGCCCTCATGCAACCTAGTGACCCGGTAGCTAGTTTTCAACTAGCTCCAACTTTTTCAATGTATGATGAAGCGGCAGGACAGGCTGTGAATTTGAGTGGAGAGAGTGAGATGTACCCCCTTCCAAATCAAACCTACCCGTCCCAAATTGAATCCCACAACTCCTGTTTTGAAAGTCTATCGAGTATCCCACATGATTTATCAATTGAAGATAGAATGATGAATGAGTTGTGCGACTTCGTAGTGTTTGATTTGCCCGATTGTGAAGGGTCCCTTCCAAGTGAAACCATACCTAATCCTTTTGACCCTACACCTATATCTTAGAACCAGAATCGATTAATATCCATGCTTTGGATGAGGTGTCAGAGAATTTTGATTTTCACTTGATTGAGGATATTAACGCTGGGGATATTTTGGATGATGAACCCGTAGATTTGGCTGAGTTTGTCTCTTCAACTCATCATCCCGAGTCATTAAATGTTTTTCCCGAACCCCATATGCGTCTGGACTTTGAAGAGAAGAGCATGGATGTGCTAAATTTTGAGGAGAATATTGAGGATAGTTTTGAGGATGAACCAGTTTTGCTTGATGAGTCGGATTTTCCAATTCATCCTGTTCCTTCCACTGACTGTGTACACCCTCCTGAACCTTTAACTGATACCCTTCCTCAATCACTTCCCTCCATCCTTTCCATCATCCCGACCTTGCAAGAACCCGTCTCACTTTTATTTACTGTGTCTGGTTTACCAAGTTCGGCGTACCCATGGTTTCTCACGAATCTTGAGGGATTTGACCCCATTTCTCGACGGGTAAATATATTAGCACAATCGCTTTTTACACATCGCTCATCACAAATTGTGCTAATCTATTTACTCCATTTGCACCCTCAAGTTCGTATTCCACTTCTTTTTCCCTTCCGCCATTCTTCTTCCTCTCATATACCGAGACCGTATCCCGCTTCTCTTCGCATACGGTCTCGCGTATTCTCCATCTCTTTTCTCTACGCCTTCTTTCACCAACCAGCACATTATAGAGATAAAATCTTTGAATGGTTGGTACTAACTTTTGGCCTGTGTAAAGCCTTGTATAGCTCGATACTGTTCTCTTTCCCCCCTAATCCTGAATTTCAACGCTTAACAGTGGAAACACTGTTTTACTTAAGTTTGGGGGGGACACCTTTTTTGTATATATTTTTTGTTTTTCCTTTTTGTATATAATTTGTTTTTAGGGGGAGCGCCGACAATTTTGACCCTCTTGGTATAGCCTGACAGTGAGGGCACTGTCAAGTTTAAGTTTGGGGGTGTGCTCGGTAAGCTTTCTTCCTTCGCATTCATTTGTATATTTTGCATTTGCATACCTTATTAAAAACCCACAAAAATCGAAAATTTTCCAAAAATATAAAAACTTTGTCGTCAAGTTAGCTAATAGGGTAACTTAGGTTTTTATTCTGAAAGTTTAGTTGATATGATAGAAATAACTAAATTCTAGGCTTATGATTTGAAAACCCTAAGAATAACCCTCATTCTGTCTAACTTTGGTAAGTATACGTCCTTACAGTTTTTTTTGAGAAATAGGTAATCTTGAGTTCAGTTCTTTAGTTAAGTCAAGATGAAGGGAAAGTATTGATGCTCTACTGAAGGATAAGTCTGAAAAATAGTTTCTTTTCTTGAGTTCAAATTTAGAAAGTATATACCCTACAAACTGCACATACACGCATCTTGAAACTTGGGATAGTAGAGGATACCTAGAAATACTCTTGCCTGAAAGCTTAGTATGAAAGAAAAAACGGTATTTAAAGCTAAACACCAAAAGAGCATGTGAAAAATATATCCGGTCTTGAAAAAGAAAAAGAAAAAGAAAAAGAAAATAGAATAAAGTCAAGACCTGGAAACTGCTATTTACGCTTTAATGTTCACACATTCAGTAATCGGCCGTTAGTGCCTCAAGAAGCATTAATAATCGCATGAAAGGTGTGTGAGCAAATCCGTCCATCCTTAATGAAAAGAAGTAGTATTAGGTATTAGGGCAAGGGTATTATAGCTTGAATTGAATTCTTGAGTGTAGGCGTGCAAATATACACACACGTAGGGGTATACAATCGATGTTTGAATAAAAGATAGAAATGAAGAATAAGACTTTTGTTTTCTGTAAAGTTAATAAAAATCCCTGATTTGAGACCACACTTTTAGAAGGAAAACTCAGGAGAACCAATATCTTTCTAAACTTTTTTGGAACGTATATGATCTAAAGTTAAATAGATAGGAGGTGTGAAGCATTAGGGTTGGATATTTCTAACTTAGGATAATAGAGTTTCTAACGTAAATACTAAACTGTAGGAGTAGAATCAACGTTAACTTATGACACTAATTTGACGGGATTTTGTGGGTGTAATCCGCTGAAAACCCTCAGGAGACAACACTCCTCCTACTAGGGACACCTAGAGGTTTAACGGCTTGTTGCACATGCTCAGTGCAATCGCGTTCCCTGCGAAAGTGCGGTTATCATTTTATTTTTGTGAATAATTGGTTTTGCTCGGGACGAGCAAAGGTTAAGTTTGGGGGTATTTGTTCATACCAGAATATTACATTTTATACCGCCCATTCTTACGCTCGTGTGTTTATAGGTAGGTGCTTTTGATCAGTGTTTGCTATGTATTTTCAGAATACAGGTTCTCGGCTCTGAACAGTGAAATCCATGAAAAGTACGACAAATTCTGGATTACTGCCAACAACAGATAAAACACAGTCTCCGCTCTCTATCCGTGTGTTGCCACATACCAGTTTATGGGACAAAATGGCAAATCGATTGTCATGTCATGCACAAAGCTCAATGGCAACACAAGATCCAAGAAATCTACGCGGAGCTCGAGGAAATCATGGCAAAAGATCCACATCACATCACCTTTTGTTCTACTAAAATTCTGGAATAATTGTGAAGAGTTTCTGAGAAAAGTCATATACCACATAGCAGAAAACAGGAAACCAGGGAATCCCCCAAAAGATGACACCCTAACACCACTAAAGGGCCGCGGATCCGCGGCCAATAGGGGGTATTGGCCGCGGATCCGCGGCCATGTTGGCGCCTCATCTGCTCGTTTTTCAGGGGTAGTTTGGTACTTTCATATTGGTCCAGAATCTTGCCCTAGATTTCCAGCTCCCTGCCTATAAATACTCCAGAATTGAGCTAAGCCAAGGGTCTTCTTTCTTTTTAGGATTTAGTCTTTTTCTTCTTCTTCTTCATCTTTTCTCCATGAAAATTGTAGTGAGAGCTTTTTGAGTAGAAGATCAATGAAGATGAGGGCTTTTTGTATCATTCTCTTTTATTTCTTCTTCCCCTTGAGATTCTTGCTTTCTCTTGATCATTCAACCTCTTCATTGAGCTTGAATGGTTAAGGGTTAGTTATTGATCTCAAGGGTCGTATTTTCTTATGGAATTAGCGCTTCATTTCACATGCGTTCTCTACCCTTCCCTTGATCTTGCAACCTCTTGATTGAGCTTGCAAGTTTAACGGTTGGCTATTGATCCCATGCTTGTCTTGAATTCTAGTTTCTTGTTCTTTTTATCGCTTTTTATTACTTGCTTATTATTATCTTGCTTTTCTTTCTTGCAATTTATTTCATGCACTTAAATTCATGCACTTAATACTTGTAATCTTTTCTTTTCTTTGTTCTTTTCTTTTGCTCTCTTTTGTTCATTTTGTGAATGGTTGTAATTATTGTTGTTAAGATGAAATACGGCATTGTAAGTTAATATCTTCTTTCTCATTTCCTTTTCCCGTTATTTTCCATTGAACTCCGCCCAAACCATACGCAAGCGCTCCGTTAGGCACCCTACCCTAACAAGGTAACGGTGATTCCTAACCGCGACCGGTTGCGTTCGGTTTGGCCGGAGGCGAAAGCAAGAGACAAGAACGGAAGGACAAGGGTAAATAAGCCGTATTCCACGAATACCGCGCTTAAATCCTCTAATCCACGTTGTTGCCGATTGCTTTAGCTTCAATTGGTCAAGACTCGGCTCAAAGGTTTTGAGTACGGATTTCTTTAGCTTACAATTTCGTATTATTTTCTTAACAACTTTATACTTGCAAATAATACACATAGGTTAGAATCGAATAAACATATACACAATTCTTTATTGACTCGTCTAAGACAAGAACGGACATACAACCATCTCCCTGTGGATCGACCCGTGCTCAACCGGCGAGTTGCATAGCGACACCGTCTTGATCGCGGTTAACTTTAATTCTTTCAATCAACTACTGGGACTATGATGAGATCATACTAGTGGGGCCACGGTAGTCGACGAGTACATCCTATAACTATTCCTAGTCGAGGGTGTATCGAGACAGGGCATCGATACACCAGAGTAGACTAGCGTATACGCATCTTGACCCATATGATGGGCGATGGATGATCCTATATCCATCGGTGTTTGACATCAAGGATGGTGTACGGGTGCTCAGTGGAGACTGGGTACACTGGACGGACTCGCCGAGAACTCCCAGATGGTATTATACCATACGTCAGATGGCAGTTCTCCGGTGACACTGGTACAGAGTAGTCTGTTGACCCGAGATCGTCATAGAGTCTTGTGTGATTCCCACTGTGCTTTGATTTCCATCATACCACGTCCAAGAGGGCGTGCAAAAAGGTGGCTTTTGGGTACAGTCCCGAATCACATGGAGGCAATGTGCGATAGGAGAGGATTCGTCTCTCCCGGCATAGGGAGTTGATGTTGTGCTGTGTTCGATTGGCTATAACCGGAAATCCCTGGCCAGGGTTGCTGATATTTACTGGTAAGTGTTATCAGTAGCTTCTCGAACTGTTATAGACCTCATATCGACACGACTTATCGAGCTACTGGGGTCTGACGTTTACCACCCCTAGGCGAGATATGCAACATATCAGACGACGAGACCGGACTGTACGGGAGTGTTACTGTTTGGATTCACAGGAGAATGTACAGGCTTGCTTGTTGATCTTCTGAGCGTTCAATACCTGGGTAGCTGTTACGTTTAGCTGACCGCTTGCAGCTTGTGGGTGTACTGCCGGCGTATTGACGATTCTTTAGAGTCCTACACAGAGGTTTCTTGGCTCAGGCAAAACAGAGTAGGAGCACATATGTGATATGTGCGGGACCGAGGATAATACGATATGAGATACCGTATTCTATTCTCGCGATATTTGATATCAACCGGGTCATCGGATCAAGTGTTGATTCGATGAATCGGTACGGATAAATATTAGTCGGTTATATGCGATATAGCCGGATTGTCGGATCAAGTGTTGATTCGATAATTTAATGTATAATAATATATATGATATATTAAATTACATTAACTAATATTAGCTCACTAAAAGATTCTTTTTCTCACTCGGGTAATACATTGATATATATGCGATATATGTTAGTTGTATTATTTTATTTTGTTACGATAAATATTATATATGTGATATATAATATTGTAACATGATATGATAACTAATGCAACATGTTTAGTGGAGTTTAAACATGATTAGGGTTTGGATTAGGGTTAAGCTTTCTAGATGATTCTAGAAGGTTTTGGTTTTGTTTTGTGAAAGATATTTTCAAGCGACTCATGCTTTAACCCAACCCAAACCCTAACCCTAGTTAATTCTCTACATGAGTTTGGTTGACCATGGTTGCATTATTCATCATGTTAATTCTTTTTCTATTCATCACAAAAGGATTCTATCATAATTCATCTTCTTCTTCCTTCTTCTTTCTTCATGGAAAAAGCTTACTAGCTTTTTCCAAGTGATGAATAAATGTGAGAAAAAGATAAATAAAGAGAGCAAAAATCCTACTTCATCATCCTCATCTTCCCTTGCCATTTAGATGAGGGTGTTCACATCATTTCATGAGTGTTAGCTTGTGTTAACGAAACTTCAAGGTAGATCATCTTAGTATCGAAGATCGGAAGCAAATGTTGCATCTTTCTCTTCGTGGAACCTCTCGAAAGTCCGGAACCCGATGATCGCAACGAAGGGACCACAACACGGAGCTTATGAAGTGAAGGACCGGATCTACAAAGGTTGTAATCCCTCTCACTTAGTGTTAAAGTGTTTAGCATGCTAGTTTTCGCCTAATCTCTAGTTTAAAGATCCGGCTTCGGGTTGTTCGGCATGGCTAATTTTTAAATCGGGCATGGTTGATGCCTCGTAGACCCTTGTGCGCGTGCCTAGCAACCCTACAGTGGTATCAGAGCTACTAGGCATTGGATGTCGACCTATGGGGGGTTCTCACTGTGTGACAGTGTGGCGAAGCATAGGCTCTTACCCCCAGGGTGTCCCGAGACCGGAAGGTGTTCCGGCGGGTTGTAGTCCTCGCGATGGGGCATGCGTAAAAAGTAGCGGCTGAGGGACCCGTTGGTGCCACGGCGACCCCATTGGATGGGGTGGCTGCCTGACCTAGCTTTTTCCAAGTGATGGATGTTTTTAAACTAATTTCAAGTGTTGGGATATATTGGGGAAATCTTGGGTGTTTGATTATTCGATCGGAAAGTTTAACTTTGTCTATTTATCTGGAATGTGATACAATATTTGGAATCCACACGTAGTTATGAGATAACTAATTTGAATATTATAAACATAGCAGTTTAGTCTCAATTGATCGGTTGCCACGGAATTTTGATGTGATCAAAAGTCCGTCGCAATCACGTAGCGTACGCGGATACTTGCCGGGTAAACTTAATAGACAGCTACGCCCCATAGCCCCAACCAAGTGACTGTAGGAGAACCCCGTCGCCGAAAGCATCCGTTCGGGTGCTCGCGGCAGCGGTGTTCCGCCTTAGTGCACTTCGTCGACGGCATCCGGGGGTGCGGCCGTCTACTAAAGTTTGCGACGAGCATTCGATCAGAATATCGGGAATCTTGTTGAATTCCTCGACTTGACATTGAAAAGAGTTTTCGATAAAGAGACTAAAATGCGGGGTTTATAATTGTTAGGCATGTGATGTCTAAGGAATTCATTTGGTTAGGCATGCGATGTCTAAGGAGGTTGCGGATTCCAACTGTTGTAGTTTTACACTTTCTTTTCTATGACCGTAAGCGTAGTATGTGGTGTATCACCGGCTTCGTTGCTATACATCAACGACAATCGGGATACGTATACTTGCTTACGTTGATGATATAAGATATTATGTGTTGCTGTGATATGTTGTATTGGATCGTCGCGTTTGAATAGCCGGGGGTTTTATGTGAGATGAGAGTTTTTTCTTTTTCATTCATGTAAAATTCATTTGTATGTAATATTCTTTTATTGGGGCACTTTCAGGTTGCAGAAGATGTCACCGTTGTTCTATATTATTTACTTTTCCGCATTAGGTAGACCCAAGGCGGGGAGCACAAGTAACCGGGTTCTAGGGTCCAGTGGGAGACCATCTCGAGGAGTCGAGACCGGGTCTCCTAACCCTAGAATTGGTAGTGTTGCTTGCCGCTCTCGTAGGGGTCTAGGGATGTGGGTTTGGCTATTCATCGCGACCGTGGAATCCGTGTTTTATACAGGCTCGTATTGAAAACACGGACGTCCTAGTATATCCAATATTTTATATATGTTCTTCTGCTGCAATGTTCTGTGATGAGATCATATTACTGCCTGAGACGAATGTTTATATTATATATATGAGATATATGTTATATTGCAGATTTCGTTTTCAAATGAGATGCTTGTGAAGCATAATAAAATGGGACTTCATTAATGAGATTAATGAAACTAAAAGAAACCTAAGATGTTGTGGAATCGAATTTTCAAAAACAGGTAGCTACAGTTCTTGCTTTGCATCGCGGTGTTCCTTGTAGAACATCCTGCACCTTATTCGATAAGGAAAAGACCGAGATCCCTTCACCGGGAGTGACTCCTTTAGCAATAATTGGCAGATGCTACAAACTCGGTTTGTCTTTTGATTGCTTCTATAGTTCTTGCTTTGCATAGTGATATTTGTGAAATATCCTGCACCTTATTCGATGAGGAAAGGGCCGACGATCCCTTCACCGGGAGTGACCCCTTTAGCAAAATTAGAAAAGCCTCAAAAACACTCCATTTAAAAATCACTCGATTCTACAACGATATCAAGTTCATTACGCTAAAGGTTTTCTTAAAAACCTGTCGTAGCCCTCCGTCATTTCAGATAAGTACTTCATAGTATTCGTGCTGCGTTTGTTGGCTTTCGTCAAGGCGTAGTGTGCGGTAGCTATTTATGCTTATCTGCTAGCATATGATGCGATTGAGTTAGGGTAGTCGTGCGACTTTGTTGGCTTTCGTCAAGGGTCATGCGGGTGGGTTTAATTCAATCGGGAAATGACGGGTTGGACTTGACTAGTAGCCTATGGTTTGTTGGCTTTCGTCAAGGTCATAGGATGCTAGGGGTAAAATATTATTGGGAATTTCAAGTGTTGAAATTTGCAATGAGATTGCATACCTTCTATGGATAGCTGGATCCCGATACCCGCTGCGAGTAAGAGTTACTCCTGGGATAGTTTTACACATTACAATTAGCCGATCAAGTAGGTGTCTAGAAAGGTGTCAACGGGGTTACGCCCCTGGGAAAATGAGGTTTAGTTTAATTAGGTTCGTGCGAAAGCACGGGGGACCTCCCTCAAAATACCGACACTGGCCTGGCTGAAAGATTGGCGAACTTGTAGCATGTAATTAATCCCGGCTAGTCTTTCCTTTTAGGGTTTGAAGGAAGATTTGACAAAAACAGTGGGAGACATCCTGATTAGATATATTAGATAACCAATCTAATCTTGCAAGAGCATACGCTGAGTGTTTTCTTCTCTCTCTCTCCAGGTAGCGACCATATCACGCCTTAATCAAGATAATAAAACGGATATATTGACCGAACCCACTTGTTATACTGAGCTGGGGAACGTTGGTCCCGCTCCAACTTATAATTATTATAAGACAGAGCAGGAAATTGGGGAATACCAGATTTCCCGTGCCGCCCAAACGAAGAAAGTGCATGTTGATGCATCATCTTCGGGTGTGTTCATTACACATAACTGTTTCTCTGTATCCTTTACGTCCTGGGTATGTGATACCGGATCAGGATCCCGTATATGTAATCTGTTACATGGGCTACAGATAGGTAGAGAACTGAGAACGGGTGATAAGTTTCATGAGATAGAAAACGGTGCAAGTGTTGCAGCCAAGTCTGTTGGTCACTGTCACCCTGTATTACCAGAATACATTGATTCTGAACAAATGTTATTAGATACCGAACCTGATATACAAAATCATATCGGTCTCTTTATTAGTAAAGAAAGGATATAATTTTGTATTGTTGGATAATGTTTTGAACATTTCCTATATCAAGAGTTGATCGGTTCAGGCATGTTATCTAAAAGCATTGTCGTTCTAAATCAAACTACAGTTCTTAGTATACGGAACACACACAAGTGGAAGAGTTCAGAAATGAATGAATCCTTCTTGAGGTATTGTAGACTAGGTCATATCAATGCGACCCGACTGGCTGAAGTTACATATAGATGCATATTTAAATTAGTTTGAATTTACATCTTGTGAAACTTGCCGGTCATGTCACAAAGATAAGATGACCACAACTCTGTTTGTTGGAAACAGAGAAAGAGTTAGTGAACTTTTGGGATTGATACATGCTGATGTATGAAAGTCCCCTGTCTACACATGCCAAGACCGGTTCTTTGTACTTCATTACATTCTCTGATGATCTCTCAAGATTCAGACATATGTTCCTGTTGAAACACAAGTCCGAACCTTTTGAGATATTCACAGAATATGAGTTAGAAGTAGAGAACCAAAATACGGGTAAAAGTATTATGTCCTTTGATGTGATCAAGGAGGAGAATACTTGAGCACGGAATTCCTGGACTATTCTAAAGGAGAATGAGATTCTCTCTCAGCATTACTCCTCCGTATACACCATAGCACGATGGTATATCGGGGTGGAGCAATAACACCCTATTTGATATGGTGTGCTCTATGATGAGTACTACTGAGTTTCCTATTTCCTTTTGGGAGTTATGCACTTGAGAAGCTGCATACCTATTGAATAGGGTTCAAATCAAATCAGTTGCCTACCACTTCATATGTGATATGGAAAGGGAGGAGCCCATATCTTATGTTTGTTAAGATTTGGGGTTGTCCGGCCGATGTCTAAAAGCAAAATCCGGACAAGCTCGAGGTAAGGTCTGTTATGTAGAACTGGAAATGTTCCAGCTATACAAACTGCAGCTGATGATTTGGTAGAACCAAAGGATTCAATAGTTTCCAACGAACCTCAGCCTCTCCGCCGATCTAGTAGGGTTGCTCACCTACCTGAGAGATACTTCGGTTTCTCTATGACAGTGGGAGCGAGGATTGCATCATGAGATGATGACCCAACTAGTTTCGAGCTGGCCATCAGGAGCGGGACTCTGTAAGAATGGCTGGATGCTTATCGATCTGACATGGAATCTTTATACACCAACAAAGTATGGACTTTGGTTGCTTTATCTGAAGGGTTAAATCCCCATCAGGAGCGAGTATTTTAGGGTTGCTATGCACGCGCACAAGGGTCTACGAGGCATCAACCATGCCCGATTAAAAAATTAGCCGTGCCGAACAACCCGATTACGGATCTTTAAACTAGAGATTAGACGAAAACTAACTTGTTAACAACTTTAACACTAAGTGAGAGGGATTACAACCTTTGTAGATCCGTTCCTTCACTTCATTTGCTCCGTGTTGTGGTCCCTTCGCTGCGATCATCGGGTTCCGGACTCTCGAGAGATTCCACGAAGAGAAAGATGCAACCTTTGCTTCCGATGTTCGATACAAAGATGATCTACCTTGAAGTTTCGTTAACACAAGCTAACACTCATGAAATGATGTGAACACCCTCATCTAAATGGCAAGGGAAGATGAGGATGATGAAGTGGGATTTTTTCTCTCTTTTATTATCTTTTTCTCACTCATTTATCATCACAAAATCAAAATCAAGAAAGCTTTTCCATGAAAAGAGAAGGAAGAAGAAGAAGGAATCCTTTTGTGATGAATAATGAATAACCCATTAGTGAGGTTAGAAATGCAACCATAGTTAAGAATGAATCCTTAACCCTTGTAGAGAAACAACCATGGTCAAGGGTTTGGGTTTGGTTAAGCAAATATCTTCATAAAATATCTTACACAAAACAAAACAAAAACCTTCTAGAAACTTCTAGAAGAGCTTAACCCTAATCAAACCCTAACCATGTTTAATCTCCACTAATCATGTTGCATTAATAACCATATCATGTTACAATATTATATATCACATATATAATATTTATTGTAACAAAATAAAATAATACAATTAACATATATCGCATATATATCAATGTATTACCCGAGCGAGAAAAAGAATCTTTTAGTGAGCAAATATTAGTTAATGTAATTTAATATATCATATATATTATTATACATTAAATTATCGAATCAACACTTGATCCGACAATCCGGCTATATCGCATATAACCGACTAATATTTATCCGTACCGATTCATCGAATCAACACTTGATCCGATGACCCGGCTGATATCAAATATCGCGAGAATACAATACGATATCACATACCGTATTATCCTCGGTCCCGCACATATCACATATGTGCCCCTACTCCATTTTGCCTGAGCCAAGAAACCTCTGTGTAGGACTCTAAAGAATCGTCAATACGCCGGCAGTAGGTGATGATCATATCAAACACCCACAAGCTGCAAGCGGTCAGCTAAACGTAACAGCTACCCAGATATTGAGCGCTCAGAAGATCAACAAGCAAGCCTGTACATTCTCCTGTGAATCCAAACAGTAACACTCCCGTACAGTCCGGTCTCGTCGTCTGATATGTCGCATATCTCGTCTAGGGGTGGTAAACGTCAGACCCCAGTAGCTTGATAAGTCGTGTCGATTTGAGGTCTATAACAGTTCGAGAAACTACTGATAACATTTACCAGTAAATCTCAACAACCCTGGCCATGGATTTCCGGTTATAGCCAATCGAACACAGCACAACATCAACTCCCTATACCGGGAGAGACGAATCCCCTCCTATCACTCATTGCCTCCATGTGATTCGGGACTGTACCCAAAAGCAACCTTTTTGCACGCCCTCTTGGACGTGGTATGATGGAAATCAAAGCACAGTGGGAATCACACAAGACTCTATGACGATCTCGGGTCAACAGACTACTCTGTACTAGTGTCACCGGAGAACTGCCATCTGACGTGAGGTATAATACCATCTGGGAGTTCTCGGCGAGTCCGTCCAGTGTACCCAGTCTCCACTGAGCACCCGTACACCATCCTTGATGTCAAACACCGATGGATATGGGATCATCCATCGCCCATCATATGGGTCAAGATGCGTATACGCTAGTCTACTCTGGTGTATCGATGCCCTGTCTCGATACACCCTCGACTAGGAACAGTTATAGGATGTACTCGTCGACTACCGTGGCCCCACTAGTATGATCTCATCATAGTCCCAGTAGTCGAGTACATATCCTAAGGGCTTTATCAACATGTAATATAGAGACAATCAGAGTACATGTTAAGACAAAGTACAACCAGATAGCATACTATCATGTCGAGCAAGAAAGTCCTCCCTATATATGTCTAAGCATCCATTACAATATACATCGTATGTACAGTAATGGCCTCTAGGGCATACATATAACTAACAATCTCCCACTTGCACTAGGGCCATCTGTTATGGTATCGCATACCCAACAATTAGCTTCGGTTGAAGTATCTCATACTCAACCATCCCATAAAAGTCTCTACTGGGAAAAAGGCCTTTGTAAGTGGATCCGCGCTGTCGTCCTCTGCGTCTACTCTCCTAACCTCGATCTTCCTGGAGATCAACCATCTCCATGATCAGGTGATACTGCCTAAGAATTATATCTGGATTTCTGATGGGACGGTAGTTCCTTGGCTAAAGCCACAACTCCATTGTCACACAATGGTAGGAACGAAGTTCATCTTATGAACTTAAATATCCAGACTGTCTCTTTGGTAGCATCCTTGGTAACGATGCATCTTGCCTTTAATCGTCTAGTAAGTCACGGTATCTAGCTTGGAACTCTTCCAACATACCGTCCCTCCACTGAGGGTATAGAAAATGCCTGCGACTGACATTCAGTCGTCGTTATCACCCTGGAACCTTTCCAGTGATTCTCCCCTGGATCGTTTGATACCATCTCACTACAACTAGTGAGTATCCTAACATCCAATTAGATCTATCTCATAGATCCAAAAACCCAGGATTTAGGAGGTATCATTTTGATCCTATATGAAGAATCCTTGTGATAAGCGGAGATTGACCGAGCGAAGCATAGGAAACTCCTTCCCTATCAAGAGTATGTCATCCACGTACTCTACGAGGATCACCACCATACTCCCTACTACCTTTTTGTATATACAAGGTTCATCTACCATTTTGATGAAGTCAAACTCTTTGACTACCACATCAAAACACATGTTCCAACTCCGCGATGCCTGCTTTATCCTATAAAACATCTTGCACACGTTTCCGCTGCTCCCACTGTCTACGAAGCCCTCTGGCTGTGTACTTATAGATGCTCTTTTCTAAAACATCATTTAGAAAAGCAGTCATGACACCCAACCACCAGATATCGTAGTCATGGTATGTAGCCGTGGCAAGTAGGATCTGGATGGACTTTAAGCATAGCTTTGAAAGTCTCAACTTTTCCATGTACACCAAGTAATCTTCTCAAGATATACTCGCTCCTGATGGGGATTTAACCCTTCAGATAAAGCAACCAAAGTCCATACTTTGTTGGTGTATAAGGATTCCATCTCAGATCGATAAGCATCCAGCCATTCTTACAGAGTCCCACTCCTGATGGCCAGCTCGAAACTAGTTGGGTCATCATCTCATGATGCAATCCTCGCTCCCACTGTCATGGAGAAACCTAAGTATCTCTCAGGTGGGTGAGGAACCCTACTAGATCGGCGGAGAGGCTGAGGTTCGTTGGAAACTATTGAATCCTTTGGTTCTACTAAATCATCACCTGCAGTTTGTATAGCTGGAATCTTTCCAGTTCTACATAACAGACCTTGCCTCGAGCTTGTCCAGATTTTGCTTTTAGACATTGGCCGGACAACCCCAAATCTTAACAAAATTAAGATATGGGCTCTTCCCTTTCCATATCACATATGAAGTGGTAGGCAACTGATTTGATTTGAACCCTATTCAATAGGTATGCAGCTTCTCAAGTGCATAACTCCCAAAAGGAAATAGGAAACTCAATAGTACTCATCATAGAGCACACCATATCACATAGGGTGCTATTGCTCCGCCCCGATACACCGACGTGCTGTGGTGTATTCGAAGGAGTAATGCTGAGAGAGAATCTCATTCTCCTTTAGAATAGTCCAGGAATTCCGTGCTTAAGTATTCTCCTCCTTGATCACATCATAGGACATAATACTTTTACCCGTATTTTGGTTCTCTACTTCTAATTTATATTCTGTGAATATCTCAAAAGGTTCGGACCTGTGTTTCAACAGAAACATATGTCTGAATCTTGAGAGATTATCAGAGAATGTAATGAAGTAGAAAGAACCGAGCTTGGCATGTGTAGTCAGGGGACCTTACATACATCAACATGTATCAATCCCAAAAGTTCACTAACTCTTTCTCTGTTTCCAATAAACAGAGCTGTGGTCATCTTATCTTTGTGACATGACCGGCAAGTTTCACAAGATGTAAATTCAAACTAATTTAAATATGCATCTAAATGTAACTTCAGCCAGTCGGGTTGCATTGATATGACCCAGTCTACAATGCCTCAAGAAGGATTCGTTCATTTCTGAACTATTCCACTTGTGTGTGTTCTGTATATAAAGAACTGTAGTTTGATTTAGAACATCAATGCTTTTAGATAACGTGCCTGAACCGATCAACTCTTGATATAGGAAATGTTCAAAACATTATCCAACAATACAAAATTATATCCTTCTTTACTAATAAAGAAAAAGATATGATGTTGTATATCAGGTTCGGTATCTAATAACATTCGTTCAGAATCAATGTATTCTGGTAATACAGGGTGATAGTGACCAACAGACTTGGCTGCAACACTTGCACCGTTTTCTGTCTCATGAAACTAATCACCCGTTCTCAGTTCTCTACCTATCTATAGCCCATGTAACAGATTACATATGCGGGATCCTGATCCGGTATCACATACCCAGGACGTAAAGGATACTGAGAAACAGTTCTCTGTAATGAACACACCCGAAGAAGATGCATCAGCATGCACTTTCTTCGTTTGGGCGGCACGGGAAATCTGGTATTCCCCAATTTCCTGCTCTGTCTTATAACAATTATAAGTTAGAGCGGGACCAACGTTCCCCAGCTCAGTATAACAAGTGGGTTCGGTCAATATATCCGTATTATTATCTTGATTAAGGCGTGATATGGTCGCTACCTGGAGAGAGAGAGAAGAAAACACTCAGCGTATGCTCTTGCAAGATTAGATTGGTTATCTAATATATCTAATCAGGATGTCTCCCACTGTTTTAGTCAAATCTTCCTTCAAACCCTAAAAGGAAAACTAGCCGGGATTAATTACACGCTACAAGTTCGCCAATCTTTCAGCCAGGCCAGTGTCGGTACTTTGAGGGAGGTCCCCCGTGCTTTCGCACGAACCTAATTAAAGTAAACCTCGTTTTCCCAGAGGCGTAACCCCGTTAACACCTTTCTAGACACCTACTTGATCGGCTAATTGTAATGTGTAAAACTCTCTCAGGAGTAACTCTTACTCGCAGCGGGTATCGGGATCCAACTATCTCATAGAAGGTATGCAATCTCATTGCAAATTTCAACACTTGAAATTCCCAAAAATATTTTACCCCTAGCGTGCTATGACCTTGACGCATGCCAAACAACCCATAGTCCGCTAGTCAAGTTCAACCCGTACATTTCTTGATTGAATTAAACCCACCCGCACGACCCTTGACGCATGCCAAACAACGCCGTACGAATACCCTAATCTAATCGCATCGTATGCTAGCAGATAAGCACTAGTTAGCTACCGTACACTACGCCTTGACGCATGCCAAACTACCGCAGCACGAATACTAACTAGTACTTATCTGAAATGACGGAGGGCTACGACAGGTTTTTAAGAAAACCCTTTGCGTAATGAACTTGATATCGTTGTAGAATCGAGTGATTTTAAATGGAATGTTTTTGAGGCTTTTCTAGTTTTGCTAAAGGGGTCACTCCCGGTGAAGGGATCGTCGGCCCTTTCCTTATCGAATAAGGTGCATGATGTTCTACAAGGAACACCGCTATGCAAAGCAACAACTAGAGCTACCAGTTTTTATAAACAAGTTTCTACAACATCTTAGGTTTCTTTTATTTCATTAATCTCATTAATGAAGTCCCATTTTATTATGCTTCACAAGCATCTCTTTTGAAACGAAATCTGCAATATAACATATATCTCATATATATAATATAAACATTCGTCTCAGGCAGTAATATGATCTCATCACAGAACATTGCAGCAGAAGAACATATATGAAATATTGGATATACTAGGACGTCCGTGTTTTTAATACGAGCCTGTATAAAACACGGATTCCACGGTCGCGATGAATAGCCAAACCCACATCCCTAGACCCCTACGAGAGCGGCAAGTAACACTGCCAATTCTAGGGTTAGGAGACCCGGTCTCGACTCCTCGAGATGGTCTCCCACTGGACCCTAGAACCCGGTTACTTGTGCTCCCCTCCTTGGGTCTACCTAATGCGGAAAAGTAAATAATATACAACGGTGACATCTTCCGCAACCTAGAAGTGCCCCAACAAATGAATATTACATACAAAAGAATTTTACATGAATGAAAGAGAAAAACTCCCATCTCACATAAAACCCCCGGCTATTCAAACGCGACGATCCAATACAATATATCACAGCAACACATAATATCACATATCATCAACGTAAGCAAGTATGCGTATCCCGATTGTCGTTGATGTATAGCAACGAAGCCGGCGATACACCACATACTACGCTTACGGTCACAGAAAAGAAAGTGTAAAACTACAACAGTTAGAATCCGCAACCTCCTTAGACATCGCATGCCTAACCAAATGAATTCCTCAGACATCGCATGCCTAACAATTATAAACCCCGCATTTTAGTCTCATTATCGAAAACTCTTTTCAATGTCAAGTCGGGCAATTCAACAAGATTCCCGACGTCCTGATCGAATGCTCGTCGCAAACTTTAGTAGAAGGCCGCACCCCCAGATGCCGTCGACGAAGTGCACTAAGGCGGAACACCGCTGCCGTGAGCACCCGAACGGATGCTTTCGGCGACGGGGTTCTCCTACAGTCACTTGGTCGGGGCTATGGGGCGTGGCTGTCTATTAAGTTTACCCGGCGAGTATCCGCGTACGCTACGTGATTGCGACGGACTTTTGATCACATCAAAATTCCGTGGCAACCGATCATTTGAGACTAAACTGCTATGTTTATAATATTCAAATTAGTTATCTCATAACTACCTGTGGATTCCAAATATTGTATCACATTCCAGATAAATAGACAAAGTTAAACTTTCCGATCGAATAATCAAACACCCAAGATTTCCCAAATATATCTCAACACTTGAAATCAGTTTAAAAAACATCCATCACATGCCACAGTACCAATGGTCCAGCCGTAGAAGGGTCAAGCCAACGCCTCACATGTGGCACGCCGTACTGCCCCAAACCCTAAGGTTCAAAAGGCAGTTCAAGACGGTCACATAATCGAGTTATGGTTTGTTGTCTTCTAGAGGGTCCACCGCGTTACTTGCACGACTTAGAACGTTCTTAAACACGAGAAAAAATCCAACTTTTGAAAAATTTTCCGACAGGGGAAAAAGTGAGTTATTGATATTCGTTCGAACTTTTTAACAGTTTCTAAAAGTTATCCGGAACAACTAAACAAAGTTAAAACATCCGAACGAATAAACGATTCCCTAATACAACCCTTGAAAACTCAACACTTGAGTGTAATTAAAATATTCCCAGAAAAACTTAACAAGAAAGGGCCTAAAATTAATTACATGAAATTTCAGGGACTAAGTCCAAATTTTGGCCGCGGAACCGCCGCTAAACCCATGGTTTGGCCGCTGTTCCGCGCTCCAATTTTGAAATTAGAAGTCCGTATTTCACAGTAATTCTTAGTTTTTCCTGCTTGTTTTTCTGAGAATTTTTAATTCAGAAAATATCAACATTTTGAAAAATGTACAGAGAGGGTTCCGTGTCGGGATTTCGGCGTTCGATCGGACTTTAAACTTCGTCTAGACTTCGCCTAAAGCTCTAGCTTGTCTCTGATACCACTGTAGGGTTGCTATGCACGCGCACAAGGGTCTACGAGGCATCAACCATGCCCGATTAAAAAATTAGCCGTGCCGAACAACCCGAATACGGATCTTTAAACTAGAGATTAGACGAAAACTAACATGTTAACAACTTTAACACTAAGTGAGAGGGATTACAACCTTTGTAGATCCGTTCCTTCACTTCATTTGCTCCGTGTTGTGGTCCCTTCGCTGCGATTATCGGGTTCCGGACTCTCGAGAGGTTCCACGAAGAGAAAGATGCAACCTTTGCTTCCGATGTTCGATACAAAGATGATCTACCTTGAAGTTTCGTTAACACAAGCTAACACTCATGAAATGATGTGAACACCCTCATCTAAATGGCAAGGGAAGATGAGGATGATGAAGTGGGATTTTTGCTCTCTTTTATTATCTTTTTCTCACTCATTTATCATCACAAAATCAAAATCAAGAAAGCTTTTCCATGAAAAGAGAAGGAAGAAGAAGAAGGAATCCTTTTGTGATGAATAATGAATAACCCATTAGTGAGGTTAGAAATGCAACCATAGTTAAGAATGAATCCTTAACCCTTGTAGAGAAACAACCATGGTCAAGAGTTTGGGTTTGGTTAAGCAAATATCTTCATAAAATATCTTACACAAAACAAAACAAAAACCTTCTAGAAACTTCTAGAAGAGCTTAACCCTAATCAAACCCTAACCATGTTTAATCTCCACTAATCATGTTGCATTAATAACCATATCATGTTACAATATTATATATCACATATATAATATTTATTGTAACAAAATAAAATAATACAATTAACATATATCGCATATATATCAATGTATTACCCGAGCGAGAAAAAGAATCTTTTAGTGAGCAAATATTAGTTAATGCAATTTAATATATCATATATATTATTATACATTAAATTATCGAATCAACACTTGATCCGACAATCCGGCTATATCGCATATAACCGACTAATATTTATCCGTACCGATTCATCGAATCAACACTTGATCCGATGACCCGGCTGATATCAAATATCGCGAGAATACAATACGATATCACATACCGCATTATCCTCGGTCCCGCACATATCACATATGTGCCCCTACTCCGTTTTGCCTGAGCCAAGAAACCTCTGTGTAGGACTCTAAAGAATCGTCAATACGCCGGCAGTAGGTGATGATCATATCAAACACCCACAAGCTGCAAGCGGTCAGCTAAACGTAACAGCTACCCAGATATTGAGCGCTCAGAAGATCAACAAGCAAGCCTGTACATTCTCTTGTGAATCCAAACAGTAACACTCCCGTACAGTCCGGTCTCGTCGTCTGATATGTCGCATATCTCGCCTATGGGTGGTAAACGTCAGACCCCAGTAGCTTGATAAGTCGTGTCGATTTGAGGTCTATAACAGTTCGAGAAACTACTGATAACATTTACCAGTAAATCTTAACAACCCTGGCCAGGGATTTCCGGTTATAGCCAATCGAACACAGCACAACATCAACTCCCTATACCGGGAGAGACGAATCCCCTCCTATCGCTCATTGCCTCCATGTGATTCGGGACTGTACCCAAAAGCCACCTTTTTGCACGCCCTCTTGGACGTGGTATGATGGAAATCAAAGCACAGTGGGAATCACACAAGACTCTATGACGATCTCGGGTCAACAGACTACTCTGTACTAGTGTCACCGGAGAACTGCCATCTGACGTGAGGTATAATACCATCTGGGAGTTCTCGGCGAGTCCGTCCAGTGTACCCAGTCTCCACTGAGCACCCGTACACCATCCTTGATGTCAAACACCGATGGATATAGGATCATCCATCGCCCATCATATGGGTCAAGATGCGTATACGCTAGTCTACTCTGGTGTATCGATGCCCTGTCTCGATACACCCTCGACTAGGAACAGTTATAGGATGTACTCGTCGACTACCGTGGCCCCACTAGTATGATCTCATCATAGTCCCAGTAGTCGAGTACATATCCTAAGGGCTTTATCAACATGTAATATAGAGACAATCAGAGTACATGTTAAGACAAAGTACAACCAGATAGCATACTATCATGTCGAGCAAGAAAGTCCTCCCTATATATGTCCAAGCATCCATTACAATATACATCGTATGTACAGTAATGGCCTCTAGAGCATACATATAACTAACAAGTATATCTTGAGAAGATTACTTGGTGTGCATGAAAAAGTTGAGACTTTCAAAGCTATGCTTAAGTCCATCCAGATCCTACTTGCCACGGCTACATACCATGACTACGATATCTGGTGGTTGGGTGTCATGACTGCTTTTCTAAATGATGTTTTAGAAGATAGCGTCTATAAGTACACAGCCAGAGGGCTTCGTAGACAGTGGGAGCAGCGGAAATGTGTGCAAGATGCTTTATAGGATAAAGCAGGCATCGCGGAGTTGGAACATCTGTTTTGATGTGGTAGTCAAAGAGTTTGACTTCATCAAAATGGTAGATGAACCTTGTATATACAAAAAGGTAGTAGAGAGTATGGTGGTGATCCTCGTAGAGTACGTGGATGACATACTCTTGATAGAGAAGGAGTTTCCTATGCTACGCTCGGTCAATCTCCGCTTATCATAAGGATTCTCCATATAGGATCGAAGTTGATACCTCCTAAATCCTGGGTTTTGGATCTATGAGATAGATCTAATTGGATGTTAGGATACTCACTAGTTGTAGTGAGATGGTATCAATCGATCCTGGGGAGAATCACTGGAAAGGTTCCAGGGTGATAAGGACGACTGAATGTCAGTCGCAGGCATTGTCTTTACCCTCAGTGGAGGGACAGTATGTTGGAAGAGTTCTAAGCTAGATACCATGACATACTAGACGATTAAAGGCAAGATACATCGTTACCAAGGATGCTACCAAAAGAGGCAGTCTGGATATTTATAAGTTCATGCGAAGAACTTCATTCCCACCATTGTGAGACAATGGAGTTGTGGCTTATGCCAAGGAACGCCCGTCCCATCAGAAATCCAGATATAATTCTTAGGCAGTATCACCTGATCATGGAGATGGTTGATCTCCAGGGAGATCGAGGTTAGGAGAGTAGACACAGAGGACAACAGCGCGGATCCACTCACAAAGGCCTTTTTCCCAGTAGAGACTTTTTATAGGACGGTTGAGTATGAGATACTTCAACCGCAGCTAATTGTTGGGTATGCGATACCATAACAGATGGCCCTAGTGCAAGTGGGAGATTGTTAGTTATATGTATGCCCTAGAGGCCATTACTGTACATACAATATATATTGTAGTGGATGCTAGGACATATATAGGGAGGACTTTCTTGCTCGACATGATAGTATGCTATCTGGTTGTACTTTATCTTAACACGTACTCTGATTGTCTCTATATTACATGTTGATAAAGCCCTTAGGATATGTACTCGACAACTGTTCATACCAGAATATTTCATTTTATACCACCCATTCTTACGCTCGTGTGTTTATAGGTAGGTGCTTTTGATCAGTGTTTGCTATGTATTTTCAGAATACAGGTTCTCGGCTCTGAACAGTGAAATCCATGAAAAGTACGACAAATTCTGGATTACTGCCAACAACAGATAAAACACGGTCTCCGCTCTCTATCCGTGTGTTGCCACATACCAGTTTATGGGACAAAATGGCAAATCGATTGTCATGTCATGCACAAAGCTCAATGGCAACACAAGATCCAAGAAATCTACGCGGAGCTCGAGGAAATCATGGCAAAAGATCCACATCACATCACCTTTTGTTCTACTAAAATTCTGGAATAATTGTGAAGAGTTTCTGAGAAAAGTCATATACCACATAGCAGAAAACAGGAAACCAGGGAATCCCCCAAAAGATGACACCCTAACACCACTAAAGGGCCGCGGATCCGCGGCCAATAGGGGGTATTGGCCGCGGATCCGCGGCCATGTTGGCGCCTCATCTGCTCGTTTTTCAGGGGTAGTTTGGTACTTTCATATTGGTCCAGAATCTTGCCCTAGATTTCCAGCTCCCTGCCTATAAATACTCCAGAATTGAGCTAAGCCAAGGGTCATTCTTTTGTTCTTCTTTCTTTTTAGGATTTAGTCTTTTTCTTCTTCTTCTTCATCTTTTCTCCATGAAAATTGTAGTGAGAGCTTTTTGAGTGGAAGATCAATGAAGATGAGGGCTTTTTGTATCATTCTCTTTTATTTCTTCTTCCCCTTGAGATTCTTGCTTTCTCTTGATCATTCAACCTCTTCATTGAGCTTGAATGGTTAAGGGTTAGTTATTGATCTCAAGGGTCGTATTTTTTTATGGAATTAGCGCTTCATTTCACATGCGTTCTCTACCCTTCCCTTGATCTTGCAACCTCTTGATTGAGCTTGCAAGTTTAACGGTTGGCTATTGATCCCATGCTTGTCTTGAATTCTAGTTTCTTGTTCTTTTTATCGCTTTTTATTACTTGCTTATTATTATCTTGCTTTTCTTTCTTGCAATTTATTTCATGCACTTAAATTCATGCACTTAATACTTGTAATCTTTTCTTTTCTTTGTTCTTTTCTTTTGCTCTCTTTTGTTCATTTTGTGAATGGTTGTAATTATTGTTGTTAAGATGAAATACGGTATTGTAAGTTAATATCTTCTTTCTCATTTCCTTTTCCCGTTATTTTCCATTGAACTCCGCCCAAACCATATGCAAGCGCTCCGTTAGGCACCCTACCCTAACAAGGTAACGGTGATTCCTAACCGCGACCGGTTGCGTTCGGTTTGGCCGGAGGCGAAAGCAAGAGACAAGAACGGAAGGACAAGGGTAAATAAGCCGTATTCCACGAATACCGCGCTTAAATCCCCTAATCCACGTTGTTGCCGATTGCTTTAGCTTCAATTGGTCAAGACTCGGCTCAAAGGTTTTGAGTACGGATTTCTTTAGCTTACAATTTCGTATCATTTTCTTAACAACTTTATACTTGCAAATAATACACATAGGTTAGAATCGAACAAACATATACACAATTCTTTATTGACTCGTCTAAGACAAGAACGGACATACAACCATCTCCCTGTGGACCGACCCGTGCTCAACCGGCTAGCTGCATAGCGACACCGTCCTGATCGCGGTAAACTTTAGATCTCCCTGTGGATCGACCCGTGCTTAACCGGCTAGCTGCATAGCGACACCGTCTTGATCGCGGTTAACTTTAATTCTTTCAATCAAATGGCGCCGTTGCCGGGGAGACGGTAGCGTATTTTCTTTCTTGTTATTCGGGTTAATATTCTTTTTGTATATAAAAAAAAAATCTTTTTGTTTTTTTTTTGATCATTTTTGTGGGCAAGTGTGCAGATTTTTGCGTATTTGCAAACTGCGATTGTGGGAGCAAATTGTACGTTCAAAGTTAAGGTGATTACGAAGTACAGTGCCAAAGATCCGGGTAGTTTGACCCGCGCAAGCGAACTTTTCAAGCTTACCGGATTTGATTCAACGGGGGTTTCCTAACCCAAAACTTAACGGTACGTATTTTACTAACACCTTCTTCTCAAATCCGACGCATCCAATATACTATTCTTTGCAGGATTCTTTGCAAGTTCGCTAGCAAACGCTAAAAATTGACTAACCCGTATTTGTTGCAGCGCCGCGCTTAAACTAAAAAACGATTGTTTGATTCTTTATAGAATTTTTTTTGAATTGCGCATTGCATACTTTAATACGGACTTAAGGGCAAGCGAACCCCACAACATACGGTAAAGGATTTCATCACCTTTTCCGTGGCCCACAAATCACGAACTTGAGCATAACGTTTACCCGCACAAAATTTAAAAGAAACTAGACTTTAAGCCTTAAGGACTTCGCGCTCACTAGGAGAAGTTAACTGTGTTTAGAACCTTGCTTAACGGTCTATTGTTTACGGGGTGTCTAGGAAAGTGTTAACGGCGAAACCGCCAAAAGAGAAAGGGTTATTTAATTAAGGAACTTCGCGAAAGCGTTGGAAAACCTCCCCTTATCTCTGCACTTACCTGACCTCGTGATCAGTGTATCTTGAGCCCGTTTCTCGACACAGTTTTACTTCGACAATCAAGTTCTGGAGCAGGTCTAGTTTACCTAGGAGAACCCTAGAACGATTAGGTGTGTGGTATTTTTGTGTCGTGATTGTTTTTGTCCAGATTCTTTTTGTGTGAATATTTCATTCTTTTGTTAATATCTAAAAAAAAATAAAAATATCACATTCTTTTTCCCCTACTTTTCTCTGCCTTTCTTTCTTTCTCTCTTCATATCATGGGTACTCCACCTCGCAAAACTCTTGCCGAACTTTGGTACCCACAACCAGACATTACTTCTTACGGTTCTTGCTTTGGCCGAACTTCGAACGATCCATCCATGCCAAAAATTTCATTGAGAGATCGCATAGCAGCGTCTAGGACAAACACTTGCACTCCTCATTCCACTTTGTATCAACCTTTTCAACCTCCCGCATCCGCTTATGTTGATACCCCTTCTGCAAGTCGTCCTTTGTCCATCGCTGAACGTATTGAACAATCCTGTAGCCGATCTTTCACTCCTTTCACCACCACAGATTCTTGGGATCAACAATTCCATTTACCTTCTTATCCAATTGTTGATCCTGCTCCTGTCCAGCCATTCAATTCCTACCAGTCCTACCCTACTTTTGCACCTTCCCTAGACATTGCTTCAGAACCGCCATTTGGGAGTTTTCAGTATCCAAACAACTTTGAATCCTTGACTGAAACCCCTTTTCAACCCATGTCTAGTCTAGAACAGTCGTTGGAAGACTTTAGGGTAGCGTCAAGCCAACAGATGATGGATTTGAATGCGTCCATGGCCGCCCTCATGCAACCTAGTGACCCGGTAGCTAGTTTTCAACTAGCTCCAACTTTTTCAATGTATGATGAAGCGGCAGGACAGGCTGTGAATTTGAGTGGAGAGAGTGAGATGTACCCCCTTCCAAATCAAACCTACCCGTCCCAAATTGAATCCCACAACTCCTGTTTTGAAAGTCTATCGAGTATCCCACATGATTTATCAATTGAAGATAGAATGATGAATGAGTTGTGCGACTTCGTAGTGTTTGATTTGCCCGATTGTGAAGGGTCCCTTCCAAGTGAAACCATACCTAATCCTTTTGACCCTACACCTATATCTTAGAACCAGAATCGATTAATATCCATGCTTTGGATGAGGTGTCAGAGAATTTTGATTTTCACTTGATTGAGGATATTAACGCTGGGGATATTTTGGATGATGAACCCGTAGATTTGGCTGAGTTTGTCTCTTCAACTCATCATCCCGAGTCATTAAATGTTTTTCCCGAACCCCATATGCGTCTGGACTTTGAAGAGAAGAGCATGGATGTGCTAAATTTTGAGGAGAATATTGAGGATAGTTTTGAGGATGAACCAGTTTTGCTTGATGAGTCGGATTTTCCAATTCATCCTGTTCCTTCCACTGACTGTGTACACCCTCCTGAACCTTTAACTGATACCCTTCCTCAATCACTTCCCTCCATCCTTTCCATCATCCCGACCTTGCAAGAACCCGTCTCACTTTTATTTACTGTGTCTGGTTTACCAAGTTCGGCGTACCCATGGTTTCTCACGAATCTTGAGGGATTTGACCCCATTTCTCGACGGGTAAATATATTAGCACAATCGCTTTTTACACATCGCTCATCACAAATTGTGCTAATCTATTTACTCCATTTGCACCCTCAAGTTCGTATTCCACTTCTTTTTCCCTTCCGCCATTCTTCTTCCTCTCATATACCGAGACCGTATCCCGCTTCTCTTCGCATACGGTCTCGCGTATTCTCCATCTCTTTTCTCTACGCCTTCTTTCACCAACCAGCACATTATAGAGATAAAATCTTTGAATGGTTGGTACTAACTTTTGGCCTGTGTAAAGCCTTGTATAGCTCGATACTGTTCTCTTTCCCCCCTAATCCTGAATTTCAACGCTTAACAGTGGAAACACTGTTTTACTTAAGTTTGGGGGGGACACCTTTTTTGTATATATTTTTTGTTTTTCCTTTTTGTATATAATTTGTTTTTAGGGGGAGCGCCGACAATTTTGACCCTCTTGGTATAGCCTGACAGTGAGGGCACTGTCAAGTTTAAGTTTGGGGGTGTGCTCGGTAAGCTTTCTTCCTTCGCATTCATTTGTATATTTTGCATTTGCATACCTTATTAAAAACCCACAAAAATCGAAAATTTTCCAAAAATATAAAAACTTTGTCGTCAAGTTAGCTAATAGGGTAACTTAGGTTTTTATTCTGAAAGTTTAGTTGATATGATAGAAATAACTAAATTCTAGGCTTATGATTTGAAAACCCTAAGAATAACCCTCATTCTGTCTAACTTTGGTAAGTATACGTCCTTACAGTTTTTTTTGAGAAATAGGTAATCTTGAGTTCAGTTCTTTAGTTAAGTCAAGATGAAGGGAAAGTATTGATGCTCTACTGAAGGATAAGTCTGAAAAATAGTTTCTTTTCTTGAGTTCAAATTTAGAAAGTATATACCCTACAAACTGCACATACACGCATCTTGAAACTTGGGATAGTAGAGGATACCTAGAAATACTCTTGCCTGAAAGCTTAGTATGAAAGAAAAAACGGTATTTAAAGCTAAACACCAAAAGAGCATGTGAAAAATATATCCGGTCTTGAAAAAGAAAAAGAAAAAGAAAAAGAAAATAGAATAAAGTCAAGACCTGGAAACTGCTATTTACGCTTTAATGTTCACACATTCAGTAATCGGCCGTTAGTGCCTCAAGAAGCATTAATAATCGCATGAAAGGTGTGTGAGCAAATCCGTCCATCCTTAATGAAAAGAAGTAGTATTAGGTATTAGGGCAAGGGTATTATAGCTTGAATTGAATTCTTGAGTGTAGGCGTGCAAATATACACACACGTAGGGGTATACAATCGATGTTTGAATAAAAGATAGAAATGAAGAATAAGACTTTTGTTTTCTGTAAAGTTAATAAAAATCCCTGATTTGAGACCACACTTTTAGAAGGAAAACTCAGGAGAACCAATATCTTTCTAAACTTTTTTGGAACGTATATGATCTAAAGTTAAATAGATAGGAGGTGTGAAGCATTAGGGTTGGATATTTCTAACTTAGGATAATAGAGTTTCTAACGTAAATACTAAACTGTAGGAGTAGAATCAACGTTAACTTATGACACTAATTTGACGGGATTTTGTGGGTGTAATCCGCTGAAAACCCTCAGGAGACAACACTCCTCCTACTAGGGACACCTAGAGGTTTAACGGCTTGTTGCACATGCTCAGTGCAATCGCGTTCCCTGCGAAAGTGCGGTTATCATTTTATTTTTGTGAATAATTGGTTTTGCTCGGGACGAGCAAAGGTTAAGTTTGGGGGTATTTGTTCATACCAGAATATTACATTTTATACCGCCCATTCTTACGCTCGTGTGTTTATAGGTAGGTGCTTTTGATCAGTGTTTGCTATGTATTTTCAGAATACAGGTTCTCGGCTCTGAACAGTGAAATCCATGAAAAGTACGACAAATTCTGGATTACTGCCAACAACAGATAAAACACAGTCTCCGCTCTCTATCCGTGTGTTGCCACATACCAGTTTATGGGACAAAATGGCAAATCGATTGTCATGTCATGCACAAAGCTCAATGGCAACACAAGATCCAAGAAATCTACGCGGAGCTCGAGGAAATCATGGCAAAAGATCCACATCACATCACCTTTTGTTCTACTAAAATTCTGGAATAATTGTGAAGAGTTTCTGAGAAAAGTCATATACCACATAGCAGAAAACAGGAAACCAGGGAATCCCCCAAAAGATGACACCCTAACACCACTAAAGGGCCGCGGATCCGCGGCCAATAGGGGGTATTGGCCGCGGATCCGCGGCCATGTTGGCGCCTCATCTGCTCGTTTTTCAGGGGTAGTTTGGTACTTTCATATTGGTCCAGAATCTTGCCCTAGATTTCCAGCTCCCTGCCTATAAATACTCCAGAATTGAGCTAAGCCAAGGGTCTTCTTTCTTTTTAGGATTTAGTCTTTTTCTTCTTCTTCTTCATCTTTTCTCCATGAAAATTGTAGTGAGAGCTTTTTGAGTAGAAGATCAATGAAGATGAGGGCTTTTTGTATCATTCTCTTTTATTTCTTCTTCCCCTTGAGATTCTTGCTTTCTCTTGATCATTCAACCTCTTCATTGAGCTTGAATGGTTAAGGGTTAGTTATTGATCTCAAGGGTCGTATTTTCTTATGGAATTAGCGCTTCATTTCACATGCGTTCTCTACCCTTCCCTTGATCTTGCAACCTCTTGATTGAGCTTGCAAGTTTAACGGTTGGCTATTGATCCCATGCTTGTCTTGAATTCTAGTTTCTTGTTCTTTTTATCGCTTTTTATTACTTGCTTATTATTATCTTGCTTTTCTTTCTTGCAATTTATTTCATGCACTTAAATTCATGCACTTAATACTTGTAATCTTTTCTTTTCTTTGTTCTTTTCTTTTGCTCTCTTTTGTTCATTTTGTGAATGGTTGTAATTATTGTTGTTAAGATGAAATACGGCATTGTAAGTTAATATCTTCTTTCTCATTTCCTTTTCCCGTTATTTTCCATTGAACTCCGCCCAAACCATACGCAAGCGCTCCGTTAGGCACCCTACCCTAACAAGGTAACGGTGATTCCTAACCGCGACCGGTTGCGTTCGGTTTGGCCGGAGGCGAAAGCAAGAGACAAGAACGGAAGGACAAGGGTAAATAAGCCGTATTCCACGAATACCGCGCTTAAATCCTCTAATCCACGTTGTTGCCGATTGCTTTAGCTTCAATTGGTCAAGACTCGGCTCAAAGGTTTTGAGTACGGATTTCTTTAGCTTACAATTTCGTATCATTTTCTTAACAACTTTATACTTGCAAATAATACACATAGGTTAGAATCGAATAAACATATACACAATTCTTTATTGACTCGTCTAAGACAAGAACGGACATACAACCATCTCCCTGTGGATCGACCCGTGCTCAACCGGCGAGTTGCATAGCGA
Source organism: Agapanthus africanus (assembly GCA_030015575.1). Taxonomy (NCBI): domain Eukaryota; kingdom Viridiplantae; phylum Streptophyta; class Magnoliopsida; order Asparagales; family Amaryllidaceae; genus Agapanthus; species Agapanthus africanus. Next base: position 645,978,766 of record JASDDO010000014.1, on the reverse strand, counting down.
CACCGTCTTGATCGCGGTTAACTTTAATTCTTTCAATCAACTACTGGGACTATGATGAGATCATACTAGTGGGGCCACGGTAGTCGACGAGTACATCCTATAACTATTCCTAGTCGAGGGTGTATCGAGACAGGGCATCGATACACCAGAGTAGACTAGCGTATACGCATCTTGACCCATATGATGGGCGATGGATGATCCTATATCCATCGGTGTTTGACATCAAGGATGGTGTACGGGTGCTCAGTGGAGACTGGGTACACTGGACGGACTCGCCGAGAACTCCCAGATGGTATTATACCATACGTCAGATGGCAGTTCTCCGGTGACACTGGTACAGAGTAGTCTGTTGACCCGAGATCGTCATAGAGTCTTGTGTGATTCCCACTGTGCTTTGATTTCCATCATACCACGTCCAAGAGGGCGTGCAAAAAGGTGGCTTTTGGGTACAGTCCCGAATCACATGGAGGCAATGTGCGATAGGAGAGGATTCGTCTCTCCCGGCATAGGGAGTTGATGTTGTGCTGTGTTCGATTGGCTATAACCGGAAATCCCTGGCCAGGGTTGCTGATATTTACTGGTAAGTGTTATCAGTAGCTTCTCGAACTGTTATAGACCTCATATCGACACGACTTATCGAGCTACTGGGGTCTGACGTTTACCACCCCTAGGCGAGATATGCAACATATCAGACGACGAGACCGGACTGTACGGGAGTGTTACTGTTTGGATTCACAGGAGAATGTACAGGCTTGCTTGTTGATCTTCTGAGCGTTCAATACCTGGGTAGCTGTTACGTTTAGCTGACCGCTTGCAGCTTGTGGGTGTACTGCCGGCGTATTGACGATTCTTTAGAGTCCTACACAGAGGTTTCTTGGCTCAGGCAAAACAGAGTAGGAGCACATATGTGATATGTGCGGGACCGAGGATAATACGATATGAGATACCGTATTCTATTCTCGCGATATTTGATATCAACCGGGTCATCGGATCAAGTGTTGATTCGATGAATCGGTACGGATAAATATTAGTCGGTTATATGCGATATAGCCGGATTGTCGGATCAAGTGTTGATTCGATAATTTAATGTATAATAATATATATGATATATTAAATTACATTAACTAATATTAGCTCACTAAAAGATTCTTTTTCTCACTCGGGTAATACATTGATATATATGCGATATATGTTAGTTGTATTATTTTATTTTGTTACGATAAATATTATATATGTGATATATAATATTGTAACATGATATGATAACTAATGCAACATGTTTAGTGGAGTTTAAACATGATTAGGGTTTGGATTAGGGTTAAGCTTTCTAGATGATTCTAGAAGGTTTTGGTTTTGTTTTGTGAAAGATATTTTCAAGTGACTCATGCTTAAACCCAACCCTAACCCTAACCCTAGTTAATTCTCTACATGAGTTTGGTTGACCATGGTTGCATTATTCATCATGTTAATTCTTTTTCTATTCATCACAAAAGGATTCTATCATAATTCATCTTCTTCTTCCTTCTTCTTTCTTCATGGAAAAAGTTTACTAGCTTTTTCCAAGTGATGAATAAATGTGAGAAAAAGATAAATAAAGAGAGCAAAAATCCTACTTCATCATCCTCATCTTCCCTTGCCATTTAGATGAGGGTGTTCACATCATTTCATGAGTGTTAGCTTGTGTTAACGAAACTTCAAGGTAGATCATCTTAGTATCGAAGATCGGAAGCAAATGTTGCATCTTTCTCTTCGTGGAACCTCTCGAAAGTCCGGAACCCGATGATCGCAGCGAAGGGACCACAACACGGAGCTTATGAAGTGAAGGACCGGATCTACAAAGGTTGTAATCCCTCTCACTTAGTGTTAAAGTGTTTAGCATGCTAGTTTTCGCCTAATCTCTAGTTTAAAGATCCAGCTTCTGGTTGTTCGGCACGGCTAATTTTTAAATCGGGCATGGTTGATGCCTCGTAGACCCTTGTGCGCGTGCCTAGCAACCCTACATAAGATATATGTGATCGACGCCGACACGTTATATAAAATTCTCTTGGGGTGGCCATGGCTTCATGATTACGGTAGCATTCTGTAACGACTCTGAAATCACTGTACAGAAATTTCTTGTTATTGTACAGAAAAAATTATTACAGCCTATGTAAGAGTCAAAAGTTATTTTTTAAAATAAAAGTAAGAAGCAACCGGTAGCTCTGGTAAAGCCCTTGCACTGTTGTGACATAGTCTGTGCGTTCGATTCCCATTAGACCCAATTATTTTTTTAGTTTTTTTTCTTTTTAATTTTTAGAAGCCCAAGAGTTGCACGTGCAATACACGGAGAAATGAAAAGTTTCAGAAAAATCAAACAGGCGTATGAGGTGTACATACCCAACTTGACACGTGGCACAAATATCGAGACAGATCGATCAAATCCGACTGCCCGTTTCTTGGATTTGGCTGGCCCCAACGGTCCAAGTTGCTCTAATCTCCTCCGTGCTTTGCACACACATCCTTCAACTTCCCTTAACTCTCTTGCACTGTTTGATTTTTCTGCAAGCAAACAGAGACCCTTCAATTCACCATTCAACCCCTTTTTAATGCATTTTAATTCAAAAATTTAATTCCCAAACCCTAATTCTTCACTATAAATACCACCCCATGCCCAAGCTCCCCTTTATTCTGAAAATTTCTAGCAAAATCACCTCAAAAGTTCCTAGGTGCAAGTGGAGTCAAGTGGAGACAGCAACCAAGCTCTTTCTATCGAAGATCGAAGCCGTTTTCGGAGCTCCCGCGACGCCATGAAGCCTCTCCCTTCTTCCTTACTCACTTCTCGATATTACCAAGCCGTAAGTCTCTTTCATCGCTTCTTCTTTTCATCTCAATCCATCTCCTAAAAATATATCGGTAAAGTGGAGTTACTTCCGATACATTTCTTTTTAAACTTAGAACTCTCTTTTCCTTTATACATAAGTCAAACTAATTTTACCACCCTACTTGTAACTTTAATTACAAACTTTTAGCTTCGATTTTAACCAAAATTTTCATGTGAAACAAACATAAATGAACTTTTTCATTAAAATACCTTGAACTTTAGTATCACCCTCTTTTTGATAATTGTTAAAACAATATCTTTAGGAAAACTTCATGGGGTAACGACCTACCCCACATGCACGCACACTTTGGTTTCATAGCACGATATATATATATATATATATATATATATATATATATATATATATATATATATATATATATATATATATATATGGTTGGTTCAAAGAATATCTTTTATATTAAAATACCATATCTTTTCAAAAACGGGTTTCTTTTAAAGCGGTATTTTATAATCCTTGGTAAATATGCTTTTACAACCCTCGTTAGGGGACCCGCTAATGGATGGTGTGAATTATCGCACATCCTTGGAATAGTAGAGCGAGATGTAGAACTCCTCACGGGGTATTCGATCTCGAAAGGAAATAAAATACGGTTTTTAAGAAATGCGACTTTTCTAAACAAAAATAATTTTTTTGAAAAATTATATACAAAATTATAAATCTGTATTTTCAATAAAAACATATTATAAAACTATATTTTTTAAAATGAAAGATTAAAATGTTAATAAAATACCATCAAGTTACCAAAATGGCTAGTTTTCAATAAAATACCATAAACTTTTAAAACCTAAGTTTTTATCATTAAAATACCTCAATAATTAAAATACATGCCCATGAAAACCCTAAATCTTGTAAATCACCCTCGAGGTTATTTTTAAAACAATATTAACATATTTTTCATAAAACCCCCTCGAGATATGCAAACAATACTTCAAGGACTATAGAATTAACATAGGCTTAATCGGTATCATTTCTCTTGAGCCCCAGTGAGCCGGAGAAAGTGAGTGCTTGCCTATTCAGATTAGACAACTTAACGGAGTTATCAATGGCAATTTTCTTGGAAAAATATATAAATCCTGCTGTCCATGTACAGCAGTTGCCGATTACTCCGAACTTAAGAAATTCAAGAGTTAAATCTGTTCAAAAGTTTCTGACTCAATCTGAGTCCAAACTCAAACCAGAATCCAAAATCAAACTTGAACTTGAATACTTGATCATGAACCTGAATACTCAAATTCAAACATCAAACTCAAACTTGTATACTTGACTCGACTTGAACGAACCATGGTTATAACATGACATGAACTCGACATGACTACCTGAACACATGATTACATCTTGAACATGAACTTGAACATTTTATATCCATGGATTCGGCCAAGACCTGTAATCTTAATCTATACAATACAATACGCGGGGATAAAGGGGTATATTGGTACGGAACATATATCGTGGCACGAGAGGCCACTTTAAAAGACACCTATATGAATTCATGTGCCGTTTTCCCGTGGGTTATGACGGGGCCTTGTACTACATGTTACCATAGTCTACGGGGTAAGATGGACTCCTTTCGTATACATGAATATCTTCTTTATCAAACTAAAAATAACCACGTTAGAATAACTATCTTATACCTGTGAATGATCATATACAATTTTACATGTCCTCTGTTCTTTTAGTTCCTATCCATATGATATGCTATCTTCTCTTACTTCTTTTAGGACTTACCAAGTGCTAGTTCGCTGACGATATTCTTTTATGTTTCTTTTTTTGGGATGTTCATCAAGAGGACCGGACTATGAGGAGATAGAGCCGAGCCCGGAAGACTTGGACCAGCTTGCTGCACAACTAGATTACTAGCTCTTTCCATCATGCACTTACTTTCTGTATGCCATTGTTTAGGCATTTGCTTTTATTATTGTATCTTTTAATTTTAGACAGTTGTATGTAAAGTTGAATGTAAATAAAGTTTATGTTTCATTTTATTACTCTTGTCATTCTTGTTCATTATTATATTGCTTAATTACGCTTAACAATTTTATTTCATAGTAAATACATTGCGGGCTTACTACGTCACTGTTTCCATCTATTGGGAAGCGGGGCGTGGCAGGTTTTGTTGGCGGCCCATGCAGGTCAGTTCTGCATGAAGTCTTAAGCAATATATCACAGGAATTATAAGAATCAACAACTAAATATTCCTTGCACTTCAAATTTCTTGAATCTATCCTAACCTTTCCTTTTCTATCATGGTAATGGATTCTCCCAACAACACCAGCACCAATGTCAATGGCAACACACCACCACCTACTTTACCATCTCCTCCTACCGTTGCTGCTCTAATCAACGAACAGACGGTGCTTCTAGAAGCTATCAAAAGTCTTCTGGAGGGCCAGCAACAGCAGACTGCTATTCTTATGAACCGTCCGGAAGCCGAAGCACCCGGAGTAAAACAATTTCGTGCGTTGCATCCAAGGAATTTTTCAGGAAAAGAAAGTCCTCTTGAGGCTGAAGAATGGGCCCAGAGTATAGTGGATGACCTTGCCGCAGCAAAGGTACCAGACATAGCTTGGGTTTGTGTGGCCAAGCTCCAACTCACTGACAACGCAAGAGCCTGGTGGAAAACCGAGGAAAGCCGTCTCACACAACCTATGGAGTGGAATACATTCCGCGATCTGTTCGATACGAAGTTCTTCCCTGAGACTGCCCGTTTTGAGATGGAACAACAGTTCATCCACCTACAACAAGGCTCTATGTGGGTAAAATCAGTGGATGAACATGATGCCGAATTCATCATGCTTAGTAGGTAAACAATTCGTATCAAATTCTGTTCCGTAAGCCACATCACTATCCTGACATCAATATCTTATCAGGTTCGCGGCACATTTGATCCCGACCGATGAGATTCGGGCTAGACGATTCCAACAGGGCTTAGACTCAGAGATTCAGGCGGAATTAGCCATAGGAGACCACCCAACTCATGAACTCACCCTGAAGGCAGCACGTCATTACAAAGCTGTGGTCAAGAAGAAGGGTAAGCCCCAAACAGCCGGAATCAAACGCCCTGCTACACAGATGACAGGAGGAGCCTCTTCTAGGCCAACTTTTTCACCCAAGAGGCCAGGAGGATCGTTTAACCGGTCAAGTCCATATTTCTATTTCTACTGCAAGAGAACTGGACACTTGGCGAAGGACTGCAGGCGTGCAAATGGCCTGTGTTTGATTTATGGCGCATCTACTCATGCGATAGGAGCATGTCCATATTGTATTAACACAGCACCAGCACCTAGACCCGCAATCGTAGTCCCGCAGAGGCCAACCATTCAGGCTCCTGCACCTCGCCTAGCTCTTCCTGCACCAGTTCTACGTGGACCACCTACACAGCCTCATCGTCAATTCCACCACGCACAGAGAAACGTGACCTAAGGACAGAGAAATGCGCCTCCGGCAAGGATGAATGTACCGAGATGACAGGCTTTTACAATGACGGTCGAGGAGGCCGAAGCCACATGACAAGTCATCATTGGTACTATACTAGTAGCCACCCTTTCTGCACTCGCACTTTTCAACACTGGAGCTTCACACCGCTTCATGTCACAACGATTCGTGAGAATGCGCGCGATTCTCGTGAAACTACTCATTTCAAGCTGGAATGTCAGTTTTGAGAACGGAGTCTTGAAGGCAACTTTGGGATATGATCAGTGCCCAATTGTAATTTGCGGTCGAGAATTCTACACAAATTTTAAAGTACTGTGCATACCAAATTTCGATGTTGTGTTGGGAATGGATTGGCTGGGAGTATTCTATGCTACTATTGACCGCCGTCAAAGGAGGGTAGTATTTGAGATACCAGATCATCCAGTCTTCTATTTTAAAAGTGGAGATAGAATCTTGGAGCTAGGAAGCTACCGTGCTAAACCAAAGAATGCAAAAGTGTCCCCTCTACCTGCGGAAGAAGAAAATCCTGAAGTAGTTCGAGAGTTCGAGGATGTGTTCCCTGAAGACATATCAGGTTTGTCTCCTGATCGAGCTCTTGAGTTTAGTATTGATTTACAACCTGGTGCACAACCTGTAATCAAAGCTCCATATCGGTTAAGTTCGGATGGATTGAAGGAGATCCGCATCCAATTGGACGAACTACTGAAGAAAGGTTGGATTCGACCCAGTACTTCAAGTTGGGGATCTCCTATATTGCTCGTGAAGAAGAAAGAAGGTTCCTACAGGATATGTGTGGATTATCGAGCTCTGAACGAAGTGACGATTAAGAATAAGTATCCACTACCGCGTATCGATGACCTTTTCGATCAGTTAAGTGGGTCTTGTGTCTTTTTAAAGCTAGATCTTCGTTCGGGTTAACATCAGGTGAAGGTCAAAGAGTCCGACATTCCGAAAACGGCGTTTAGGACTCGTTATGGTCATTATGAATATCTCGTAATGCCATTTGGAGTGACCAATGCACCTTCCATCTTTATAAACCCGACGAACCAAGTTTTCCGAGAGTACTTAGACAGGTTCATTGTCATCTTCATCAACGACATCCTGGTGTATTCAAAGAATCAGAAAGAACACGTCGAGCACTTACGCATTGTCCTGGAGACATTACGACAACACCAGCTCTACGCAAAGTACAGTAAGTGTGAGTTCTGGATAGATCAAGTCAGATTTCTCGGACATATCGTTTCAGGAGAAGGAATCTCGGTGGATCCAGCTAAGGTATCAGCTGTCAGCGAGTGGCCGACACCAAAGACGGTGAAAGATATAAGAAGTTTCTTGGGATTAGCAGGATACTACTGACGATTCATTGAAGACTTCTCAAAGATCGTAGCACCCCTAACCAAGATCACACGTAAAGACGAAGCATTCGTGTGGTCAAAAGCATGTGAAAAAGCTTTTGTAGAACTCAAGTCGAGATTAACCTCTGCACCTATCCTTGAAATACAGGATCAATCTGGAGGATTCGTTGTACATTGTGATGCGTCCAGTAAAGGATTATGATGTGTTCTACACCAGCATGGAAAGTTATGGCTTTTGCATCAAGGCAATTAAAGGTTCATGAGCGCAACTATCCAACACATGATCTGGAATTGGCAACCATCATCTTCACACTTAAGATTTGGCGACACTATCTTTTAGGAGAACGAGTGGATATATACACTGACCATAAAAGTCTTAAGTATGTATTTACTCAGAAGGATCTCAACATGAGGCAGAGAAAATGGCTAGAACTCATGGAGGATTTCGACATCAACCTACAGTATCATCCTGGGAAGGTGAACGTAGTACCTGATGCACTTAGTCGCCAACCTTTAGCAATGAACCTCACCCCTCAGTGGAAGCTACAACAAGAATTGCATGGATTGGGAATTGAAGTAGTTGTGACAGGTAACACTTCGTATTTGATGAAGTTACAAGTCCAGTCCACTCTTGTAAATCAGATCAAGGCAGCTCAAGCAAATGATGCCAAGCTACAAAAGATCCGAGAACAAGTAGAAAGTGGACTTTGAACTGACTTCATCTTCCACGAAGATGGATCTCTGCGATATGGAAGCCGTTTATGTGTGCCAACCGGACCTGTTCGAGAAGAGTTGATGAAGAAGCTCACAGCTCTCCGTATTCATTACATCCCGGTGGTACAAAGATGTACAAGGATCTACGACAACACCACTGGTGGCATGGAATGAAGCGAGAAGTAGCAAGGAGCGTAGCCAAGTGTTTGGTGTGTCAGCAAGTGAAGCCTGAATATCACAGAACTGCTGGTCTACTTCAGCCATTACCAATCCCAGAATGGAAATGGCAGTACATTACAATGGACTTTATGACTGCTCTCCCTAAGGGTAACGATGTAATTTGGGTTATTGTGGATCGACTCACCAAGTCGGCTCACTTTATTCCATTTCGAGTTGGCCAGTCAACCGAGACGTTAGCAAAGTAGTACATGGAGGTGAGCATAAATCTAAAATAAGATTTAAACCTTCAAGATGTACCATATTTGATACTCATAAACTCATGCAGGAGATCGTGAGATTACATGGAGTACCTATTTGCATAGTCTTCGATCGTGATACTAGATTCCGATCACAATTTTGGCAGAGTCTGCAAGCTAGCCTGGGAACGAGTCTGAATTTCAGCACGGCGTATTATTCACAAACGGATGGACAGTCCGAGCGAATAATTCAAGTTCCGGAAGACATGCCAAGAGCTTGTATGTTAGACTTCAGAGGTTCGTAGGAAGATCACTTACACCTTATAGAGTTTCATACAACAACAACTATCAAGCAAGTATTGGGATGACACCATTCGCAGCACTCTACGGACGGAAGTGTCGTTCCCTGCTAAGTTGGGACGACGTTGGAATCGTGAACTCCTTGGACCAGAGATGATCGTGGCAATTGTGGACGTGGTTCGCACGATCAGGGAAAGGATGGGTATAGCCCAAGACCGACAGAAGTATTGTGCTGATGTAAAGTGCCGACATCTGGAATTCCAACCTGGAGACCATGTATTCCTGAAGATCTCTCCAAACAGAGGAGTGATACGTTTTGGCAAAAGGGGTAAGTTAAGTCCAAGATACACCGGACCGTTCAACATACTCGAACGAGTTGGAGAAGTGGCATACCGTTTAGCACTACCACCCTCATTAGAAAGAGTGCACAATGTGTTCCACATAGCCCAACTACGACGATATGTGAGTGATCCCAGCCACATACTTGATCACTCATAGCTCACAGTACAAACCGACCTAACCTGCGAGCAACAACCAGTTAAGATCCTGGGCCGAAAGGTGAAAACATTACGGAATAAGGAGGTAAACATGGTCCGAGTGATGTGGAGAAAGGATTCGCCAGGAGAATCAACTTGGGAAAGAGAAGAAGATATGCGTGCACGATACCCTTACCTTTTTGAAAATTAGTCCCTATATAATTGTAAATTTCGAGGACGAAATTTTTATAAGGAGAATAGAATGTAACGACTCTGAAATCACTGTACAGAAATTTCTTGTTATTGTACATAAAAGAGTATTACAGCCTGTGTAAGAGTTAAAAGTTATTTTTGTTAAATAGAAGCAAGAAGCAACTGGTAGCTTACTGGTAAAGCCCTTGCACTGCTGTGACATGGCCTGTGCGTTCGATTCCCATCAGACCCAATTATTTTTTTAGATTTTTCTTTTTAATTTTTGGAAGCCCAAGAGTTGCACGTGCAATACACGGAGAAATGAAAAGTTTCAGAAAAATCAAACAGGTGCAATGAGGTGTAGATATCCAACTTGACACGTGGCACAAATCACGAGACAAATCGATCAAATCCGACCGCCCCTTTCTTGGATTTGGCCAGCCCCAACGGTCCAAGTTGCTCCAATCTCCTCCGTGTTTTGCACACACACCCCTTCGACTCCCCTTAACTTCCTTACACTGTTTGATTTTTCTGCAATCAAATAGAGACCCTTCAATTCACCATTTAACACCTTTTAATGCATTTTAATCCAAAATTTTAATTCCCAAACCCTAATTCTTCACTATAAATACCGCCCATGCCATAGCTCCCCTCTATTCTGAAAATTTCTAGCAAAATCACCTAAAAAGTTCCTAAGTGCAAGTGGAGTCAAGTGGAGTTAGCAACCAAGCTCCTTCCATCGAAGATCGAAACCGTTTCCGGAGCTCCCGTGATGCCACGAAGCCCCTCCCTTCTTCCTTACTCACTTCTCGATATTACCAAGCCATAAGTCCCTCTCATCTCTTCTTCTTTTCATCTCAATTCATTTCCTAAAAATATATCGGTAAAGTGGAGTTACTTCCGATACATTTCTTTTTAAACTTAGAACTCCCTTTTCCTTTATACATAAGTCAAACTAATTTTACTACCCTACTTGTAACTTTAATTACAAACTTTTAGCTTCGAGTTTAACCAAAATTTTCATGCGAAACAAACATAAACGAACCTTTTCATTAAAATATCTTGAACTTTAATATCACCCTCTTTTCGATAATTGTTAAAACAATACCTTTAGAAAAACTTCACGGGGTAACGACCTACCCCACATGCATACTTTGATTTCATAGCACGATGTCTATATATATATGGTTGGTTCAAAGAATAGCTTTTACATTAAAATACCACATCTTTTCAAAAACGGGTTTCTTTTAATGCGATATTTTGTAATCCTTAGCAAATACGCCTCCACAACCCTCATTAGGGGACCCGCTAATGGATGGTGCGGATTATCGCATATCCTTGGGATAGTAGAGCGGACAGAACTCCTCACGGAGTATTCGATCTTGAAAGGAAAAAATTCGGTTTTTAAGAAATGCGAATTTTCTAAACAAAAATAGTTTTTTTGAAAAATTATACAAAAAATTATAAATTCGTATTTTCAATAAAAACATATTATGAAACTATATTTTTTAAAATGAAAGATTAAAATGTTAATAAAATACTATCAAGTTACCAAAAAGGCCAGTTTTCAATAAAATACCATAAACTTTTAAAAGCTAAGTTTTTATCATTAAAATTCCTCAATAATTAAAATACATGCCCATGAAAACCCTAAATCTCTCGAGATATGCAAACAATACTTTAAGGACTATAGAATCAATATAGACTTAAGCGGTATCATTTCTCTTGAGCCTCAGGGATCCGGAGAAAGTGAGTGCTTGCCTATTCAGGTTAGACAACTTAACGGAGTTATCAATGGAAATTGTCTTGGAAAAAGACACAAATCCTGCCATCCATGTGCAGCAGTTGCCGATTACTCCTGAACTTAAGAAATTCAAGAGTTAAACCCGTTCACAAGTTTTTGACTCAATATGGGTCTAAACTAAAACCAGAATCCAAAATCAAACTTGAACTTGAATACTTGATCATGAACGTGAATACTCGAATTTAAACATCAAACTCAAACTTGTATACTTGACTCGACTTGACCGAACTATGGTTATAACGTGATATGAACTCGACATGACTACTTGAACATATGATTACATCTTGAACATGAACCTGAACATTTTATATCCATGGATTTGGCTAAGACCTGTAATCTTAATATATACAATACAATACGCGGGGATAAAAGGGTAGATTGGTACGAAACGTATATCGTGGCACGAAAGATCACTTTAAAAGACACCTACATGAATACAAGTGTCGTTGTCCCGTGGGTTATGACGGGGCCTGTACTACATGTTACCATAGTCCACGGGGTAAGATGGACTCCTCTCGTATGTATGAATACATTTTTTTATCAAACTACAGATAATAACGTTAGAATAACCATCTTATATCTGTGAATGATCATATATAATTTTACCTATCCTCTGTTCTTTTAGTTCCTATTCACATGATATACTATCTTCTCTTACTTCTTTTGGGACTTACCGAGCGCTAGTTCGCTGACGACATTCCTTTCTGTTTCTTTCTTTGGGGTGTTCGCCAGGAGGACTGGACTCTGAGGAGATAAAGCCGAGCATGGAAGACTTGGACTAGCTTGCTGCATAGCCAGATTACTAGCTCTTTCCAGCTCGCACTTACTTTCTGTATGCCACTGTTTAGGCATTTTCTTTTATTATTGTATCTTTTAATTTCAGACAGCTGTATGTAAAGTTGAATGTAAATAAAGTTACTGTTTTATTTTATCACTCTTGTCATTCTTGTTCATTGTTATATTGCTTAATTATTCTTAACGTATTTGTTTCATAGTAAATACGTTGCGGGCTTGCCACGTCATTGTTTCCATCTATTGGAAAGAGGGGCGTGACACATTCCATCAACACTCCACCAGTGCATAAAGTATACCAAAAATGGTGAAAAAAGATGCATTGACGGAGACATATAGCCGTTCGGTGTACATGAAGTCCGGTATGAAGACTCTTGGTACTTTGTGAACCCCCAAAATGCTGAGCCACAACTGACCAAGGACAGTACGTTCTTGAAACTCAAAAGCAAATCCCAGCCGGCTGTCATCTTCAAAAGTAAAATCCCAAAAGCGCATCCGTGTTTCTGCAGTGGCACCGAAGAGTCCAAATTTAGAAGTTCATCCTTTCGTCGAACTCGTCCTTATTTCGGTAGCTATACGGACGAGTCTGATATTGAAGGCCCATCCGGTAGCAAAATTTGCCCTCATTTCAGCAGTGATACTGAAGAGTCGGAGGAAGAGGATCCGTTTTGCGACAATTGTGCAAATCGGAATCATGCAAAAAGCGAGGCTAAGAGAGACCTTCGAGATTACAGAAGGGTCCCTAGCCATCACAAGTGTGCCGGAGCATATGTGCAAAGAGCTTGATGTATTGTCAGTCTCCACCACAGACCAGCTGAAAACCTTCTATATTCCCGAAAGAATTGACATAAGGACATCTGTTTATGGATAAGAAATCGGAATCATCTGGACGATTTGTCTATCACATGCCTTCCCTATGAAGAGACATAAGAGCCATCCTATATCCCAGATATTATGCGCCTGAGATGTGGGAATATTTTAAAAAGTACGGATCTCGGATATATCAAACGGGCTCCTAAGTGAGGTTTTATGAAGGGCCGTGGTATACGCCTCAGGTCCGGTCACTTATCGATAGACAAGTCCCAGATAGACAGGGCATAAGTTTCATTCACCCCTGTTAGGTCCACGTTACCCACTCCGGTTCTTTCGGGGAGGCGGAATAGGTAAAAATCAATTTTTTCCTCAAAAGGTAACATGGACCATCTATGAAGGATCTTTGCTAAACAAAAACTAACTAAAAAGCTACAAGTTCTAGCTACTATGTAGAATGGTTATACCTAGGTCTTGAACTCCTTCTCTTCTTTTGGTGGTTCTCTTCCTTGCTTGCTCCTTGTAGTGGCTTGAACGGCTCCTCCTCGTCATCTCCTCTTTGCCGTAGATGGATCCACCCGAGGGCCTCGAACTTGAGCTCCTATCTCAACCTAGAGATAACTAAGGTGCTTGGTTTGCTAAACCTAGAACCTTAGAATGAGAAGAGAAGAGTTATGGTGGTTTTGTCTCAATGGTTCATGATTTCCAACTCATGGAACACTTGAACCTTGAGAGAGGAAGAGGGAGAGCTTTCTTTCTAGGAGAGAGAAAGAATATGATAGAATGAGCTCTCATAATGCAACCATGCTCACAAAAGCAAGAATAATGATGATAATAATAATAATTAAGAATAGTGATGGTTAGTTTCAATGACCATTATCATTTCATGCAATTATTGCATTTTGTAAAGAACAACAAGTAAACAAAAGTCATAAAAATGAAATGATGATGGTCAACAAGTCCACAATGGTCAACCGGTCAACAAAGTCAACAAGTCAACAAAAGTCAAATGTTCAACTCAACCATGGCACAATAATCCTTAATTAATATTATTAATCATATTCCTCATTCTCATTAGGGTTTGGAAAAAGTCAACGGTCAACAAGTCAACCAAAGTCAAATGGTCAACAACCCTAATGAGAATCCTTTGCCTCTACCTCTGCCAACTGTGCATACACACCCGCATCCGTGTTCCGCGGAACACGAATACACTGAGACAAAACCAATCCCAAAACGAATACTAGGATCTGGCTTAAACCAAAGCCCGCTAGTACTAACTTCCCGGACACTAAACGTGCACAAGTGTGCAGATGTGAACGAACCCCGTCACAAAACCATGCGGCCTCTACTCTGTTTTGCCCAAAGGCGAGTAACCCTCTATGTGGGACTCTAAAGGCTCGACACTACGCTGGCAGTGAGTTTAACCACAGGCCGCAAGCGGCACTAGCTGTACGTAACGGTCCCCAGGTAGATGGCGACAAGAAGACTGATGAGGTGAACCCATCCGAACTCCTACTGAGCCTAAATGTGACAATCTCCATACAGTACGGTCTGTTCGTCTGAGAATATCGCATGGCGGGCCTGGGGGCGGTAAACGTCAGTCCCCTAATAGCGGTACAAGTCGTGTCGGAGTGTAGCCCAAAACACCTTGAGAATCTACTGGAAAACCTACCAGCAATTCTCGCTTGCCCTGGCCAGGGACGACAATGTGTAATGGCTCTCCTAGACACATCGTGATATCAACTCCCAATACCGAAAGAGACGAATCCTGTCTAACCGTCACTGCCTCCAAGTGCTTCGGGACTGCACCCAACTACTACCTGTTTGCACGACTCAGTAGAGCCGTGGTAGGGTAGTAATCTAAGAACAGTGGGAACACACTCGAGGCGAAGTGACAGTGTCAAGTCAGCGGACTAAGCTGTACTCATGTCACCTGTGAACTGTTAACTGACGATAGGTATAATACCAACCAACAGTTCCCGACGAGTCCTGTCCAGTGTACTCGTAACCTAACGAGCACCTGCATACTATCTGCAGTACGATGTACTGATGGCTGTGGGACAGACCATCTCCCCTGCTGGGAAGAGAAGCTTATGCACCAGTCTACTCTGGAGTATTGATGCCCTGTCTCGATAATCCTACGACTAGGGACCAAAATAAGGATGTGCTTATAGACTACCCAGCCCCCACTAGTGTGATCGCCATCACAACGCCGGTAGTCAAGCAATAATCCTAAGGGCTCTACCAATATGTTTTTAGCGATATGTTAAAAGAAACATATACACATATTAAGATAGAAACAAACCAAGTAGCATACTACTATATCGAGCAAGACTGTCGTAAACCCGTATATATATCCCAAGCCTCCAAAATGTATTATACAAACTAATACTATACAATAATGGCCTCTAGGGCATACATATTCAACAACCCCGACGTTAAGGTATGCTACATGATCCATGTTGGTGGACTCGGTGAAAAATCAAATGTTAAAGACGAGCTAGCCAAGCCAGAAGAATCCCCTCGAGATCTCGAAGATGGCGAATGATTGCACGCTTTTGGCATGTCATGTATTTAAAGTTCTAAAGTTAACCGCAATCAGGACGGTGTCGCTTTGCAGCTAGCCGCGATGAGTACGGGTCGATCCACAGGGAGACGGAGCATTTTAAGTTCTTGTTTTCACGAGTTAATGCGCGTGGCGGATTGTTCGTATCTATCCTATGTGTATATATGCAAAAATACAAGTTGTTAGGATAAGATAGGATAATGTAAGCTAGTGAATTCCGTACTCAATCCTTTGAGCCGAACTTAATCATTGAAGCTAGAGCAATCGGCAACAACGTGGATTAGGGTGCTTAAGCACGGTATTAGAAATCCGGCTTATTGACCCTTGTCCGTCCGTTCTTGTCTCTTGCTTTCGCCTCCGGCCAAACCGAACGCAACCGGCCGCGGTTAGGAATCACCGATACCTTGGTAGGGTAAGATGCCTAACGGAGCGCTTGCGTAAGATTTGAGCGGAGTTCAATTAAAAAATACGGGAAAATGAAATGAGTAAAGAAACCTTAACTTACAATATCTTTCTCTTTTCCTAACAACACCATTTATTCACAAGAAAAACAACAACAATAAAAGAAAGAACAAAAGAAAAGAGAAAAAAGAACAGAACAACAAGCAAGTAATTAAATGACATGATAATAAATTTGCAAGTAAATAAAGAGCATGTAATTAAAGTGTGAGTAAGGAAAGCAGGGAAAGAAAAGTGCAAGAAAGAAATATTAAGAACCTTGGAACAAGTCACAAACCATGGGTTTAATAACCCAAACTTAAAATTGCAAGCTCAATGAAGAGGTTGCAAGATCAAGAGAGGGCTAAAAACTCAAGGCAAATGAAGGCACAAAAGAGAGCTTTATTAAACTTCAAGAATGATACAACCCTTAAGATCAATAACCGAAGCTTAAACTTGCAAGCTCAATTAAGAGGTTGCAAGATCAAGTTAAGGCAAAGAACTCAAGGGGTTAGCTATGTACAAGAGAACAAAAGAAAACAAAAGAGTTGAAGTGTAAAATGAAAGATAAAAATTGGACCCTTGACCCCTTGTTCACTGGCCTGCTTTTATAGGCTCAAAAATTGAATAAACAAACAATAAAAATATGATGACAAGGAAGCAAGGGAGGGACCATAGACGACTGGGGCCCATTAGGCACTGCAGGGCCGACCAGCTCGGCCAAGATGGGAAAGTGCTCGGCCAAAATCTGAGGTCTTGGGCTCGTATTTGTTGTGATGGCTTGTGTTGTCCCCAATATCACTTTGGTGCTTCTAGTTTTCTTTAATTTGACCTGGTCTGCACTCTTAGATTTGGAGGGAAACTTGATGCAACATATCACACATAATCTTTAGCATTCAATGCACATTTAATGCACATCACTTCTCATTCCCACTTGCCTTGCATCATGGCAGCCCCCATCATAGTCCATGCTCTAAGAGTTGTGTTCACACATGCTATGTGTTGGACTAAAAGTGTGTACACTTTATTTGTTGCAAAATAACTCTTGGGATATCGGTCAGTTTTCAGTTCTGGTTGCAGTGTTGGCTCATAAATGATATATTCGTGATTTTAAATGTATTTCTAGTATTTTGTCACGGATACCTGTAATCTGTAATTACTGAGCAGACAATGGTTAATAGTACCGATTTATAATAAAACAGATAATGAATGAGCGGTATTAAAATGCAATATTCTGGTATGAATAAATACCCCCAAACTTATCTTTTGCTCGTCCCGAGAAAAACAAAATCCTAGCCTCACTTTCGCAGGGAACGCGATTGCACTGAGCTCGTGTAACAAGCCGTTAAATCTCTAGGTGTCCCTAGTAGGAGGAGTGTTGTCTCCTGAGGGTTTTCAGCGGATTACACCCACAAAATCCCGTTAATCTAGTTTCATAAGTTAACGTCAATTCTACTCCTACAGTTTAGTATCTAAGTTAGAAATTCTATCATCCTAAGTTAGAAATATCCTTCCCTATGTTTCACACCTCCTATTTATTCAACCCCAGATCCTATACGTTTTACAGTTTAAAAAGACCTCGGTCTCTCCCGAGTTTTCCTTCTAAAGTGAGGTCTTAAATCATGGATTTTTATCAGTTTTACGGAAAACATAAGTCTTATTCTTTATTTCCATCTTTCCTCTAAAAATTGATTGTATACCCCTACGTGTGTGTAAATTTTTATCCCTACACTTAAGAATTCAATTCAAGCTATAGTACTCTTGCCCTAATACCTAATACCACATCTTTTCATTAAATGATGGACGGTGTTGCTCACACGCCTTTCATGTGATTATTGATGCTTCTTGAGGCATTAACAGCCGATTACTGAATGTGTGAGCTTAAAGCGTAAATAGCAGTTTTCAGGTCTTGACTTTATTTATTTTTTTTCTTTATTTTTCTTTTTCAAGACCGGATATATTTTTCAATATGCTCTTTTGGTGTTTAGATTTTAATACCGTTTTTTCTTTCATACTAGGTTTCCAGGTAAGAGTATTTCTAGGTATCCTCTACTATCCCAAGTTTCAAGGTGCGTGTATGTGCAGTTTGTAGGGTATATACTTTCTAAATTTAAACTCAAGAATAGAAACTATTTTTCAGACTTATCCTTCAGTAAAGCTTCAATACTTTCCCTTCATCTCGACATAACTCAAGAACTGAACTCAAGATTACCTACTTCTATAAAAAAAAATGTAAGGAAGTATAATCACCAAGTTTAAATAGAATGATGGTTATTTTTAGGGTTTTCAATTCCTAAGCCTAGAATTTAGTTATTTCTAACGTATCAACTAAACTTTCGGAAATAGAAATCTAAGTACCCTATTAGCTAACTTGACGACAAAGTTTTTATATTTTTGGAATTTTTTTCGATTTTTATGGGTTTTTAAATAAGAATGCAAATGCAGAATATATAAATGAATGCGAAAGTAGAAAGCTTACCGAGCGCACCCCTAAACTTAAACTTGACAATGCCCTTACTGTCAGGCTACACCAAGTGGGTCAAAATTGTCGGTGCTTCCTAAAAGAAATATATACAAAGCAAAACAAAAATATATACACAAAAATGTTCCTCCCAAACTTAAGTGAAACAGTGTTTCCACTGTTTAAGCAGTGAAGTTCAGGATTAGGGGGAAAGAGAACAATTTCAAACCATACAAGGCCTTACATAGGCCAAAAGTGAGCACCAACCATTCAAAATTTTTATCGCTATAATGTGCAGGCTGGTGAAAGAATATGGTGAGGAAAGAAATGGAGAATACGCGAGACCGTATGGAGATAGAAGCGGAATACGGTCTCGGTATATGAGAAGAAGAATGACGGAAGGGAAAAAGAAATGGTATACGAACTTGAGGGTGAAAATGGAAGGAATAAATTAGCACAATTTGTAATGACCGATGTGTAAAAAGCGATTATGCTAATCTATCAACCCGTCAAGAGATGGGGTCAAATCCTTCAAGATTCGTGAGAAAACATGGGTACGCCAAACTCGGTAAACCAGACACAAGAAATGAAAGTGATACGGTGTCTTGCAAGGTCGGAATGATGGAAAGGATGAATGGAAGTGATCGAGGAGGGGTATCAGGTAAAGGTTCAGGAGGGTGTACACAGTCAATAAAATGGATAGGATGAATTAGAAAATCCGACTCATCAAGAAAACTGGTTCATCCTAAAAAATATCCTCAAAATTCTCCTCAATGTTAAGCTCATCCATCCATTTATTATCAATATCAAGATGCATATGAAATTCGGGAAAAACAGTTAATGACTCGGGATAATGAATTGGAGAGAAAAACTCATCCAAATCTGCGAGTTCATCATCCAAAATATCCCCAGTGCCAATATCCTCAATCAAGTGAAAATCAATATTCTCAGACACCTCATCAAAAGCATGGATTTCAATCAATTCAGGTTTTAGAGTGGAGGTGTAGAGATCAAAAGGATTGGGATTGGTTTCGCTTGATAGGGTCCCTTCACAATCTGGTAAATCAAACACTATAAAGTCGTACAACTCATCAAACATTCTATCTTCAATTGGTAAATCATTTGGGACACTTGATAGACATTCAAAACCAGAGTTGTGGGATTCAATTTGCAAGGGGCAGATTTGATTTGGAAGGGTGTACAGCTCACTCTCTCCACTCAAATTCTCAACCTGTCTTACCGCCTCATCATACATTGGAAAATGTGGAGCTAGTTGGAAACTAGCTACCGGGTCACTAGGTTGTATGAGGGCTGCCATGGACGCATTCAAATCCATCATCTATTGGTACGACGCTACCCGAAAGTCTTCCAATGACTGTTCCAGACTAGACATGGGTTGTGAAGGGGTTTCAGTAAAAAATTCAAAGTTGTTTGGATACTGGAAACTCCCAAATGGCTGTTCATAAGAAATGTCTAGGGAAGGTGCAAAAGTTGGGTAGGATGGATAGGAATCGAATGGTTGGACAGGAGTAGGATCAACATCATGATAAGAATGTGGTTGGAACTGTTGATCAAAAGAATTTGAAGTGGTGAAAGGAGTGAAAGATCGGCTACGCGATTGTTCAATATGCTTAGCAATAGACATGGGTCTTGGAGTTACAACATGACTCTCAAAAGAGGTATCAACGTAAGAAGGTGGGGTAGGTTGAAATTGTTGATACAAAGTAGATTGCGGAGTCCAATTGTTTGTCCTAGACGCGTTTATCCAATCTTTCAAAGAGATTTTTGGCATGGATGGATCGTTCGAAATTTGACCAAAGCAAGAACCGTATGAAGTAATGTTTGGTTGTGGGTACCAAAGTTTGGCAAGAGTTTTTCTGGGTGGGGTACCCATGATATGAAGAGAAGAAGAAGAAGAAGAGAAAAGGAGGGAAAAGAATGTGTTTTTTTATGTTAGTTATTAACAATAGAATGAAATATACACACAAAAAGAATCTGGATAAAAACAATCACGACACAAAAATACCACGCACCTAATCGGTCTAGGGTCCACCTAGGTCAACTAGACCTGCTCAGAACTTGATTGTTGAAGTAAAACTATGTCGAGAAACGGGCTCAAGATATACTGATCACGAGGCCAGGTAAGTGCAGAGATAAGGGGAGGTTTTCCGACGCTTTCGCGAAGGTCCTTAATTAGACAACCCTTTCTCTTTTAGCGGTTTCGCCGTGAACACTTTCCTAGACACCCCGTAAACGATATACCGTTAAGCGGTGTTCTAAACACAGTTAACTTCTCCTAGTGAGCGCGAAGTCCTTAAGGCTTAAAGTCTAATTTCTTTTTAAAAATTTGTGCGGATAAACGTTATGCTCAATTTTGTGATTTGTGGGCCACGGAAAAGGTGATGAAGTCCTTTACCGTATGTTGTGGGGTTCACTTGCCCTTAAGTACGTATTAATGGATGCAATGTGCAATTCAATAAAATAATTATTCAAAGAATCAAACAATCGGTTTTTATGTTAAAGCTCAGCACTGCAACGAATACGGGTTAGTCACTTTTTGGCGTTTGATAGCGAACTTGCAAAGAATGCTACAAAGATGTTATATTGGATGCGTCAGATTTAAGAAGAAGGTGTTAGTAAAGTACGTATAGATAAATTTTTGGGTTAAGAAACCCCTATTGAAGTTAAATCCGAATAGCTTGGAAAGTTCGCTTGCGCGGGTCAAACTACCCGGATCTTTGGCACTGTACTTTGCAATCACCCAAACTTTGAACGTACACTTTGCTCCCTACGATCGAGTTCGCAAATCCATAAAATCTGAAAATGTCGGAAACGGATTTTAGTGCGGAAAAGCGATACGAATGTCTAAATACCCGTACACTAAAAATTATAAAAAACAAACAATAAAAATGATATAAAAACAGAACACTGGAGCACATGACAAAATTTAGGAGCAAAATGAGGAGAATAGGCCATCGAGCTCAGACTTGGAGGTGATGTCGCCGGTTTTTCCTTGGAGATAGGGATCCAGATTTCTTATGCTGTCTCAATGTTCTATTAGTGCCTCACTGGTATTGTTTATCTTTTTAATTGAGATCCAGAATGCTAGCAAGTCAGAATTCCAGAGAGCAAAAAGTGTTAGCAATGTTAGTTTTTGTTTTGGTTTTGAAATTTTTGAAATTTCTAGTTTGTTTTTAAGAAAAGTGTTAGATGGATATTAACAAGATTAACCCGAAATAACAAAATAAAAACGTTACCGTCTCCCCGGCAACGGCGCCATTTGATTGCACGCTTTTGGTGTGTCGTGTATTTGAAGTTCTAAAGTTAACCGCAATCAGGACGGTGTCGCTTTGCAGCTAGCCGCGATGAGTACGGGTCGATCCACAGGGAGACGGAGCGTTTTAAGTTCTTGTTTTCACGAGTTAATGCGCGAGGCGGATTGTTCGTATCTATCTTATGTGTATATATGCAAAAATACAACTTGTTAGGATTAGATAGGATAGTGTAAGCTAGTGAATTCCGTACTCAATCCTTTGAGCCGAACTTAATCATTGAAGCTAGAGCAATCGACAATAATGTGGATTAGGGTGGTTAAGCATGGTATTAGAAATCCGGCTTATTGACCCTTGTCCGTCCGTTCTTGTTTCTTGCTTTCGCCTCCAGCCAAACCGAACGCAAACGGCCGCGGTTAGGAATCACCGATACCTTGGTAGGGTAGGGTGCCTAACGGAGCGCTTGCGTAAGCTTTGGACGGAGTTCAATTGGAAAATACGGGAAAAGGAAATGAGTAAAGAAACCTTAACTTACAATATCTTTCTTTTTTCCTAACAACACCATTTATTCACAAACAAAACAACAACAATAAAAGAAAGAACAAAAGAAAACAGGAAAGAAAAGAACAACAAGCAAGTAATTAAATGACATGATAATAAATTTGCAAGTAAATAAAGAGCATGTAATTAAAGTGCAAGTAAGGAAAGCATGGAAAGAAAAGTGTAAGAAAGAAATACTAAGAACCTTGGAACAAGTCACAAGCCATGGGTTTAATAACCCAAACTTAAAATTGCAAGGTCAATGAAGAGATTGCAAGATCAAGAGAGGGATAAAAACTCAAGGCAAATCCAGGCACAAAAGAGAGCTTTATTAAACTTCAAGAATGATACAACCCTTGAGATCAATAATCGAAGCTTAAACTTGCAAGCTCAATTAAGAGGTTGCAAGATCAAGTTAAGGCAAAGAACTCAAGGGTTAGCTATGTACAAGAGAACAAAAGAAAACAAATGAGTTGAAGTGTAAAATGAAGATAAAAATTGGACCCTTGACCCCTTGTTCACTGGCCTACTTTTATAGGCTCAAAAATTTAATAAACAAACAATAAAAATATGATGACAAGGAAGCAAGGGAGGGACCAAAGAAGACTGGGGCCCATTGGGTACTGCAGGGCCGGCCAGCTCGGCTAAGATGGGAAAGTGCTCGGCCAAAATCCGAGGTCTTGGGCTCGTATTTGTTGTGATGGCTTGTGTTGTCCCCAATATCACTTTGGTGCTGCCAGTTTTCTTTAATTTGACATGGTCTGCACTCTTGTATTTGGAGGGAAACTTGATGCAATATATCACACATAATCTTTAGCATTCAATGCACATTTAATGCACATCACTTCTCATGCCCACTTGCCTTGCATCCTTGCAGCCCTCATCATGGTCCATGTTCCAAGAGTTGTGTTCACACATGCTATGTGTTGGACCAAAAGTGTGTGCACTTTATTTGTTGCAAAATAACTCTTGGGATATCGGTCGGTTTTCAGTTCTGGTTGCAGTGTCGGCTCACAAATGATATATCCGCGATTTTAAATGTATTTCCAGTATTTTGTCATGGATTCCTGTAATCTGTAATTACTGAGCAGACACTGATTAATAGTACCGATATATAACAAAACAGATAATGAATGAGCGGTATTAAAATGCAATATTCTGGTATGAACAGCGAACAAGCAATCTTTGACGAGCTAACCGAGATTGATTTGGAAACGCCCAATAATCCAAGGCCGACCTACATCAGCTCACTCTAGTCAGAGGAAATCAAAGAGTAGATAATTGCCCTGCTGCACGAATTCGTCGACTAGTTACGTGGACATATAAAGAAATGTCGGGCCAATCCCATGAAGTAACCATGCATTAGATGACTATATCTCTTGACACCTATCTAGTCGAACAATCTCCTCAAAGAATGAGAAGGAAGTTGGAAGAAAAGGTCATTGAGGAAACTAAGAAGCTCATTAATGTTGGTTTCATCAGAGAAGAGAAATACATGAACTGGATCGCATGCATCATCCCAGTGAAGAAGAAAAATGGGCAGATCCTGATTTGTGTCGATTTCAGGGACATGAACAAAGCATGCCCTAAAGATGATTTTCCGCTACCGGTCATGGAAATGATGGTTGACGATACCTCAAATTACGAGCTATTCACCTTCATGGATGGTTCGTCTGGATACAATCAGATAAAAATGTCGCCTGAGGATGAGAAGCATACAACATTTCGAACCCCGATCGGGATATACTGTTATAAGGTGATGGAATTTGGACTGAAGAATGCTGGGGCCACATATCAAAAGGCAATGACCAAGATCTTTGATGACCTAATCCACAAATTCGTCGAATGCTATGTCAATGACTTGGTCGTCAAGACTAAAGCTAAGGCCGATCACATCCAAGACCTCAGGACCGTTTTCACCAGACTGAGGGAATACGACCTAAAAATGAATCCTCTAAAGTGCGCTTTTGGCGCGTTGTCGGGAAAATTCTTAGGTTTCATAGTCCGACATCGGGGGGTTGAAATTGACCCTTCAAAGATAAAGGTCATCATGGAGATGCCCTTTTGGAAGAATCTGACGCAGCTATGATCCTTTCAAGGCAAACTTGATTACATATGAAGGTTCATCTTGAACCTATCGGGGAGATGTAGGCCCTTCTCAAAGCTCATGAAGTAAGGGGCTTCTTTTGTTTAGGACGCTAAATGTCAAGAAGCATTCAAAAGCATCAAACAGTACCCGTTGCACTCTTTAATGCTTGCTGCTCCCATTCCAAATAAACCGCTGATCCTCTATACTGCCGCGCTAGATGAATCACTCGGCGCGCTCCTTGTCCAGAATAACGAGAAGGAAAAAGGAAATGCCCTCTACTACCTCAGTTGAACATTAGTAGGGACGGAACATAACTATTCCACGATCGAAAAGCAATGCTCGGCCCTGATATTCGCCGTGAAGAAGCTAAGGCACTATCTGCTCGCTCATCGGGTTATGCTGATCTCTAAGGTCAACCTGCTAAAAAATTTAATGACCAAAGCAAGCCTAACCGGTAGAATGGCAAGATGAGCTATCATGCTGCTTGAATTTGACATAATCTACACTCCTCAGAAAGCAGTAAAAGGGTAAGTCTTTGCCGACTTCCATGCTGCTCATTCTATACTTGAAGGGTCACCGCTAAATTCTGAGTTACCCGATGAACATATGCTGCACCTCGAAGGTAACGAGCCATGTTGGGAGCTCTAATTCGATGGGGCCTCATCAATAAAATCCTCCAGCAAATCAAACATCCTGCAGATAAAAGCAGGGATAGGATTGGTGTTCATCACGCCATCAGGAGGAACCCTACGACGTTATTTCTCTTTTACCGAGCCTCTTACAAACAACGAGGCCGAGTATGAATCTCTGATAGCCGACCTAGAGCTCGCTATAGAAATGGAAGTCCTTCAGCTATGGGTCTATGGTGATTCCCAGCTTGTCGTCAACCAAGTGAGCGGCGACTACATGATATATAAGCCCGATTTAGCTCGATACAGAAGCCAGGTGGTGGAGCTCATGAAGCGTTTCACCCACATCGAACTGATGAGAGTTCATACGGCGTTGAATGGGAAAGCCGACGTACTTACTCGCCTGGCCAAAGAGCTGGCTGATCCTGATATGGATGAAATTCTGATCACAGTCATGAGCCGGCAAATCCTGCCTCCCGTTTCTTTACGAGAAGAAGAAATCATAGAACAAGAGAACGGTCATGCCGAAGAAGCTCAGGTCATCAGGGACAAGCCCGATTGGAGAGAACCCTTTGTAGAATATCTACGATATGGCAAGCTGCTTGAAGAAAAATTTGTAAGGGTTTAGTTGAAGAAGAGAGCTCTCCAATATGTGTTTGTAAATGACACTCTATACCGCAGATCGTATGACCGGCTTTAGCTTAGGCGTCTGTCCTCGGCCGAAGCTTAGAAAGTCATGAAAGAAGTTCATTCAGGCGTCTGTGGAGCTCACCACTCTGGCCCCAAAATGCGGCTTCAAATCAAACGGTTTAGGTATTATTGGCCTACCATGATAAGAGATTGCGAAGAGCATACGAAAAAGTGTCATCTCTGCCAAATTAACGGTGACTTCATCCACAAACATCCCAATCCACTGCATCCTACGGCGGTGTCATGGTCCTTCAATGTTTGGGGCACCGACATACTTGGCCCAATTAATCCTCCGTCATCCAAAGGCCACCGGTTCATATTGGTCGTAACTGATTACTTCTTCAGATGGGCTGAAGCTGTCCTACTAAAAGAAGTCAAGACAGATGATATCATGACATTCTTCTGGCATAATATCATATACCACTTCGGTACACCAAGAAGAATCATTTCTGACAACGTGCCTTCTTTCAAGAGCTTCAAAGTCTCAAGGTTCTCTACTCAACACAAGATAGGTGGGAGATATTCCTTCATCTATAATCTAAGAGCCAATGGACTAGCTGAAACCTTCAATAAAACTCTATGCAAGCTCCTGAGGAAAAATGCTTCAGCCAACAAGAGAGACTGGAATCTCAAGCTCCACGAGGCATTGTGGGTGTATCGTACCATGCACCACACTCCAACTCATTCCACCCCATACTCACTACTCTTCGGAGTGGAGGCGATCCTTCCTCTCGAACTCGAAATTCCAAACCTAAGGATGGCTGTCTAGCATGGTTTGACGGAGGAAGAAAACGTTCTCTTTCGGCTTGAAGAGCTCGATGCTCTTGAAGAAAAGAGACTCACAGTGCAGCAAAATCTGGAGCTGTATAGAGCCCAAATGTCACTGGTGTTCGCCGCCGAAAACAGTGACGGAACCGTGTAGGTCGTCTTGCTAGAATTTGGGGGTAGATGCTATTTGGTTTTATCTGTCCACCTCTCCGAAGATGCCAAGTTGATTTATGGCACCGTATATCGGAGGTTTAGACAGATGCGGCCGTTGTAGCAGACTTTGTCAGATTCCCCCTCGTGTATGAGAGGTTTTTGATTGTGGGGACGCTCTTCCCTGCAGGCGCAATCCCCTGCAATTAATTACTCTACCGCATAGCGGTAACCACTTTCTCCTTCTCCAGATGGTCACTTCGTGTCGTGTGTATTTGTTTTATTTTTGGTTGCCCGTGGATTGTATACGGAGACTAATTTATGTTGTCGTCCGTAGGGCATGGATTAGTCCAAATCCGTATTTTCATAGATTTGGGTTTGGGTTGGTTTAAGAATCGTTAATCTTGTTTCGGATTAAGATCAACTTAAACGTTTGTTGAGGATAAGTTAGTCTAATTTTAAACTAAGATCTACTCAACGGGGGTTCAGGATCATTTAGATCCGATGACAGAGCATTTGGGCTCTATCGTTTTAGTTTAGGGACGTTGCGGTTCATTGGGTTTAAGGACGTCATAGTCTATGGAGTTTAAAGACATCATAGTTTGTAAAGTTTAAAGACATCATAGTCTATGAGTTTAAAGGCCTTACAGTCCATAAAGTTTAAGGACATCATAGTCCATGAGTTTAAGGACCTCATAGTCCATAAAATTTAAGGACATCATAGACCATGAGTTTAAGGACCTCATAGTCCATGGGGTTTTGGTTTAACCAGTTTGGGGATACGCCAAAGGTTATCGGTTATTGGGACCCTCCATCTCTATGACGACGTTGAAGGATTACAACGACATGTATCAGAGGTATGAAGAGATGTACCCTTGAACCAATGTCCCGACTGGGGGGTTGGGGTGGTAGCTCATTAGCTGTCTTCGGGCCTGAGCATGAGGGGATCAATTGATGGTCCTTGGGAAATTTGGTCTGAGTCTGGCTAATATTAGCCTTCCATAGTGTTCAACACTAACATATTTTTTCAGCGCTCACGTGCTCCCATGTGAGGTGTTTAAAATAGTGTTAAACACTAAAATTCAAAGGCGCTCATGTGGGGTCACGTGAGGCGCTTGAAGTAGTATTAAACTTAAAGAATTTGAGGCGCTGCTTCTGTGGGTTTATTTTTTTGTTATTTTCTGAGCGCTAAGCGCTATTGGGTCACGTGAGATCACGTGAGGCGCCCTAAAAGTGAAAACTACCTTTGATTTATTCCCTTTTTGCTTTGTAAGTGCCAAGTACTACTATGGGGTCACGCGTGATCACGTGAGCCAATCTCTTTTGTTCCTCAAAGGAGCTCACGTGGGAGCACGTGATCGGCTGTTGTCATGTTGTGTACCAATCCTTTTACGTGGATGGAGATCCTGAGTTTCGAGACTTTCAAGCCCATTGTTTTGTAAGAATTGAATTCTTAGGACTTAGTTTTTCTCTTAAGTTTGGGATCTGTATGACAGAATCTCCCCGATGAGAATTAAATTCTCAACTTGTGGGGATATCTGCTTCTGCAGATCTTTTACCATAAGAGAAAACTAAGTTCTCATATGAAGGGTTAAACCCTTGTTCTATCAGAGGAATTAAATTCCTATATAATTTTATGGGAGAATTAAATTCTATGAATTTAGATCTCCCCTAGGGTTTGGATCTGCATGGAAAAATCTTCCCGATGAGAATTAAATTCTCAAATTGTGGGAAGATCTGCTTCTGCAGATCTCAACCAGAGGAAGAACTAAGTTCTTTTTAGAAGAGTTAAACTCTTATGGAGGTGAAAAAGAGATGAGATACTCTCTGAGTTTTTTTTTCCTTCTCTTACCTCGGACTTTTCGTTTTGTTTTCTCTTTTTTAAACTTGAAGTTTGTGAGGGGTTCTGTTTCTCTATCTCCTCCTTTTTTTCTGTCCCTTTGCTCTTATTTATAGGAGAAAGAAAAGAATCAATTTGTTCAGAAAATCTCTCATTGAGAGATTTTGATTAACCAAAATGATCTTTTAGATCAATCGATTAATTTAGCAAATTTAGGAAGATATTTCCTTGCACAGAATTTTTCTGTAAATTGATGATTTTTAATCACCATTGGATTTTTAATCCAACGGCGCTCTGCTTTACAGAGTGCAATCTTTCTTATTTAGAAAGATCCAAGGAAATATTTTTCAAAATAGTGCTTTTGATCCCTTTGTTTAGAATTTAATTCTATCTGTTCAGAAGGCATAGGAGCCATCGCGTGTACCACGTGACCCCTCACAGAATTAATTTGGTTTGTTCGTATGCCGGAGTCCAAATAGAGAGAAGGCATCACGTGGTAACACATGAGCTTCTTTATTCTTTGTTTGTTTTATAACTGAATCCTACACGTTTTGTGTGAAAGACGATTACGTGCTTGCACGTGAGGATTTAGCCGCCGCCTACTAAATGGAGCCGCTTACTCTGCATAACGATGCATCATATGCTTGCACGTGTTGCTCCACTAGCGGGAATTTTTTTCTTTTCCTTCTCTGAGTCTTTTTGTAAGGGATTGATGATCACGTGCTTACACGTGATGCTTCCATTAGTGGGAAATTTTCCCCTTCTCTTTTTCTTTCTGAATTTTTATAAGGGAATAAATGCCCCCACAGTGTTGTTCTCACGTGGCTTATACGTGAGTGCAACGCTGTCACCTTTACATCCATTGGATTGCCTAGGGAACGGGGAGATAAACCGCCCTTGTCACGTCTTATAAATGCGAGGGTTGGGTTCCTTAGGCAGCCACTATTTCTTCATCTTCTTCCTTCTTTGCTTTCTTTTAAGATTTTAATTCTCCTCTTCAGAGCTTAGTTCTCTGTCCATTGAAAATTTCCAGAGTTTAACTCTGCCAAAACGAACCCCTTTTTAGGTAAAGCTCTTGAATATCAGAGAACGTTTTTCTTAAAGAAGGCCTATGGATTTTAAATCCATCATGGAGATTTGCTCTCCTCTAAAACCCAACTCTTAGAGATCCAAAGATGTGATTTTTGAGTAATAACTCTCAATGTTTTGGGCATGACATTTGATTTTTCATTTCCTTTTTATGGGGTTTCTGGAATTTAATTCCATTGCATAAAAGGAATTTAATTCCTCACCGAAGAGCTTAGTTCTGAAAGATCAAGAGCGCCCTTCGGGAATTTGATTCCCCAGTGTTCTTGAAAATCTTTTTAAGGGATTTTTTCCTTTATTATTTTTTTTATCCATTTGACAGGGTTTGTAATGGGTGTTCTTTTGTGAGGATGTCCCAAGTCGTTTAAACTCCAATGTGCATTTATTGAGAATCTTTCTTTCTTTTATTCTCACATTGATGTCCCTGCCTCGTGATTGGCGAGCCATCATACTGATTTTGTGGGGTCCATTATTTTTTGCAATCAATGATCCCATGGAATAAGCTTCTTGTCATTTTCTTCTGCTGTTTATATATATATATATATATATATATATATATATATAAATTTGCACGTATAGGTTGCATTAACAGTCTTTCCTCCCTTTATTTCAGGAACAATGGCTTCCTTTCTCTACTTTCCTTTTACTCGCTCAGACGCTGCTTTTCCACAATCGCCGTTGGACGAAGAAGCAATGGCGATGATCCAGGCCCATGACAGGGACTGTACCAGTTTGCTCTTGTGGGGAACCTGGTATGGACATATCATCTGGGGCCGCCGCAGCTTTCTTTGCGAAGTGTCAACAGAGCCTCTTCGCCCAATTTTGCCAATGGAACGTCCCCAGGCTGCTTTTGCGGTGGAGGCAGCTGATTGGACTCCTAAAGGCCGACTTGAGCCGTCGACAACGAGGATACCCAACCAACCTTTGCCGGCCATAGACATTTTGGGGCGTCATATTTGTCAAGGTGAAGCCCAACTCCGAGGACAAATTTATAAGATAGGGCTTACACCTCGCCACCCAACGGGCTATCTTCCCTGGGCTCGATATGTTCTGTCCACGCATCGTGCGCGCTTGCAGAAGGTCGGGCTCTATCTGGCAGTGTATGCGTCTTTCTTTCATTATCAGTCCCCTCATGTCTGGTGGGTTAAGGCTTTTGTGAACCAGTGGAATCTTCCCACCAACACCTTCTTGCTAGGGGATCGCGAGGTCTCCATTTCATTGGAAGAGTTTCGTGATGTTTCGGGACTACCAATCAGGGGAGAGCATTATGAAGAGTATGTGTTTTAGACGATGCCAGCTTCGCTTGACGGCTTGACGACTGAAAATGCCATCCTCCATAAGCACCCTAGCTTAATCAAGGTTTTGGTTATCTTTGAGAAATTGTTCGCAGCGTCGGAAGGGCATGGCGTCACTTTTGAGAGCTTCATTGCCTGCTTTATCTGCGAAGACATTTTTTCCAAGACGGCTCCAAAGTTTGCGAACTTTAACGACCCTTTTGGGTTTGGGCTAAATAAACTGCCGGCCAAAGAAGAAGATTTACCGCAGTTTTACATCCCGATTTTGTCGGTCGTGCCCTTCGATTTAATCGCGGCTCCCGGCATGGACGAAGAGACCTTCTTTATCGGTTTTATCAGCTTTGGCTTAGCTGGTTCGCCATTCCAACGCACCGTCGCTTCATGAGAGCTTCAGTCATCTATCCTGCTTATTGTGTGGCTGAAAGGGCACGACTGGTTGTGGGCATTGCGGGGCTATCGCACTTATACCATGGGCTGAGCGCTGCGGCCAATACTTCGACCCCGGGTGTAGATGTTGTGAGTTTCTCCCTCCACTACTTTACATCGTGGATCGAGATGGATGTATTGGGGGCGTTCGCAGCGCATCAGAGGCCAGATTTCTATGATGCTTACACCTTCCTGCGACTTATGAGGTTGGTGGATTCTTCTGCTCCTGATCCAACTCAGCTAGGGGCCCTTCGTGTGTTGCTTAACCCGTATGCTAACGAAGGTGGGATGGTATTCAATGACCGAGTCCTCTTTGCTCCTTCGGGACCTGTTCAACAGCTATTCGACTTATCGAAAAGGGGAGCACCATCCTTAAAGCCTAAGGAAATTATGCACTTGTATTCGATTAGGCCTGGTTATTTGGTGTTCCGTCGAAATGATACGGCTCTTTTCATGTGGTATATCCGCACCGCTTTGCTCGGCAATTGGGTTATAACCAGGGCGTTCCCTTCGAAGCATTTTTGGTGGAGCTCAGCTCGTCTCTGGGAGTCATTCGTGACATCATCCATCACTTCATGCGGCTGAACACCGGCTCTCGTTTTGTGATCCCGAGGCCGATTATATTCCGAGATGCGTGGGGTCTTATACGGGTTGGTACCGTCATCGAGTTGGTCCAATCATTACTGAGGAGAAGCGGATACTCTTCGGATATAGAGCTCCCGCCCCGATCTAAGCCACATGCGTTCCGTCTCGACCACGGACGGTGGTTTGCCCTTCTTTGAGGAATAATGGTGCCTTACTCATCCCTGAGGCGGCGGATGTGGAGTCAACTCCTCCCACAGTTGGTATGCCGATGCGCACTAGAGCTCAGGCAAAGGCTTCCGATATGGCGCCAGCAGTAGTTTCATCAGTTGCGGCGTCATCAATGGCAGTGTCATCATCGGTAGTACCGCCAAAAGAGGATACTGGAGACGAAATCGGCCAACGTTGCGCCAAAGCGCCAAGGGGCAGGAAGCGATCTTCATCTAGTGTTAGTTCTAGCTCAAAATGGAGGAAGAAAACGGTTACCGGTCTACTCGACCTCTTGCTCGAATCTGAGGCTGTTGCCCAAGACGAACCCATATCCATGCAAGAGCCGGATGATGGCTTTCTCTTTCCGGGTTCGTCTGTCGAGGAAGCCGCACAATTGGCTGAGGTTATAAGGCGCTCACAAGACGAAACTAAGAATGTGGATGTCCCGAAGAAAACTTATCCTCCCATCATATTCTATGAAGATCCCCTATCACTATAGAGGGTATATATGGGTCCCATGCGATGGGAAGATGAGATAACCCTCAAGCAGACTGTCTCAGCCGCTTCCGAAGATGAGCTGGCTTTGAAGACCGGTGGCCATGAATCTGCATTTGAATCCCGGCGAGCACACTTCCTCAAGAAGGAACGACGGCTTGAAAAAGCCATACTAGAAGCATCCTGGCACATCGGTATGTATGCTTTCTGTATTTTTTTTGGCAAACAATTTGTATCGCTTTTTATATCTCCTTATCTTTGCGAAAATTTTACAGGGACTTTAGGAATGCCAGAGGATTTGAGCTCAAGTCGCGTCCTGACTGTGGACTCTGTAAATGCCTCTGATGAGGCCCTAGTAGGTGCGGAAGAGGTCGTTACAGCCGCTATTCCTGCTGTGGAGCTTCCACCGGCAGCCTCCGTTCCTCCAGTGTCTATTATTCCAGCAGAGGTGACTTCATCGACCTCAGTTCCCATGGACATCTCCAGTGACACACCGAAGGGTGTAGAAGAGGTTGTTGGGGCCGTTAGTCCTGTCTTGGAGCTCTCGGTGGCGACTGCTGTTCCTCAATTGGAAGCTGCCTCACTGGCCCATATCCCCAATGATGTACCCGAGGGTGTGGAGGAGCCTGACGAGGTTGCTATCCCTCCGGTTCAAGACGGGAAGAGCATCGAAGGTAATTTTCTATACTTTGTTTTTTAGTAGTTTTTCCATTATCTGAACCTTTCCTTCCTTTCAGAACTACGGGAGTTGGCTGCTTCTATTGTGGACCTATCTCCCAGGAAGTCCTTCCAGTGCTTACTTGACATAGGTGCTCTACAGGAGATATCCCCGCAAAGCATAGTCCTTTCTTCCGGGCAAGGTTGGTGTTCTTTGACCCCTTTTATTATTATTATTCTTTATAATAACGCTGATATGCGCTCCATATTTCTGGAGGCTGATGACGAGGTCGAGATCCTCGATGGGCATGGGGATCTCTCAAACACTCCTTGCATGACTGCGGGTAAGTTAGGCTTTTATCTTTATCATTGATTTAGCTATTTCATGTTTGTGGCTCTCACTGACTGTTCACAAACCTTGACAACTCTGCCAACCCTAACTCCGTTGGAATCTTAGATCTTCATGCCACCGGGTCCCTATGCCTGGCGTGCATCCGAAATGATGGCGAAGCAAAGCATCCACTCCCTGACGGCTCTCATTGAAGACCGTCACGCTGGTACCTCTGTCCCGGCCGAAGAATTTGCTGTCGAAGCCAATGCTTCCTTGTCCGTCCTCTCCACCTATCATGATGAAGCATTGGTACACGTCTGGGTTGAGTATTGTCGCAGAGTGGAGGCTTGCTTACATAATCTCGAGTGTATCTGCCTTCCTTCTAAGCTCTTAACTGCCAAGGTGAGCCTGCGGGGGTAGATTGAGCGGTGTGCAGCTAATCTTCAGTCCTGCGAAAAGAGGCTCAATCGGAAATTTTCGGAGAGTGAGCTAGCTTCAAATGCTTTGGGGTAACTTCAAGCTCAACTCACTGCTAAGACCACTCGTGCATACGAACTTTGGCGGGTGCTTCAAGAAGCTATCACGGAGGTGGTAGCTCTTGATAAAGCCGTTATTTTTACCCGCGAGATGGTTGAAGCCCACAAAGTAGCTGAAAGGGAGCTTGAGAGTCGGTTCGCCTCGTACCAGGCTCAATAGTCTCAGGCGGAGACTCGTCTTGTGGCCATAATAAAGCTTGAAGCCGAGGCCCAGCGGAAGAATAACGAATTGATGAACTTATTGCATCGTCTGCCGGCCTGAAGATATATATGTTTTTTTGTATTCTCCTTTTGTACTTACTCCTGAATGAGAGTATTTTTTTTGATTCTTTTATAGATTGTACTTTGTATTCATTTGGATTTATAAATAAAAGACATATTTTGTTTAATGGTGGTGTGTCCCTTTTAGCAAATGCATTTTGTAGATAATCTATCTTGCTCTCTTCACAGGACAGCGACGGCTTAGGAAACAGGTTCAGATCTGCTGCCTAAGACTTTTCAACTTTATGAGCCGTGAGGGCCTCATAAAGACTTTTCTCCCTACGAGTCGAGAGGATCCCGTAGGTGTAATTTCTCCTTAGGAATCGTGAGGATTCCTAAGTGCGTTTTCTCTTGAGAGTCGCAAGGATCCTACAAGAGAATTTTCTTTATGCGCAGGGACACTAATTTCCCCGTAAGTCGAGGCGAATCGAGAGATTCTCGCAAAGACACTGGTTTCCTTGCGGGCCGAAATGAATCGAGAGGTTCTCGCCAAGGATGCTAATTTCCTTGGGGTCGAGACGAATCGAGAGATTCCTGCAAAGGCACTGATTTCCTTGCGGGTCGACGTGAATCGAGAAGTTCTCGCCAAGGACGCTGATTTCCCTGAATCGAGAGGTTTTTGCCAAGGACACTGATTTCCCTGGGGGTTGAGACGAATCGAGAGATTCCTGCAAAGACACTGATTTCCTTATGGGTCGACGCGAATCGAGAGGTACTCACCAAGGACGCCGATTTCCCTGAATCGAGAGGTTTTTGCTAAGGACACTAATTTCCCTGGGGTCGAGATGAATCAAGAGATTCCTGCAAAGACACTGATTTCCTTGCGGGTCGACGCGAATTGAGATGTTCTCGCCAAGGATGCTGATTTCCCTGAATTGAAAGGTCTTGCCAAGGACGCTGATTTCCCTGCGGGTCGAGATGAATGGAGAGATTCTCGCAAAGACACTGATTTCTCTGCGGGTCGACGCGAATCGAGAGGTTCTCACCAAGAACGCTGATTTCCCTGAATCAAGAGGTTTCTCCAAGGACACTGATTTCCCTGGGGTCGAGACGAATCGAGAGATTCCTGCAAAGACACTGATTTCCTTGCGGGTCGACGCGAATCGAGATGTTCTCGCCAAGGACGCTGATTTCCCTGAATCGAGAGGTCTTTCCAAGGACGCTGATTTCCCTGGGGGTCGAGACGAATCAAGAGATTCCCACAAAGACATTGATTTTCTTGTGGGTCGACGCGAATCGAGAGGTTCTCGCCAAGGACGCTGATTTCCCTGAATCGAGATATTTGCCAAGGACACTAATTTCCTTGGGGGTTGGAGGTCATTGGCTGACTTGCTCTGCTTTCTACGGTGTCGGGATCGACTTTCTCCGCTTTCTATGGTGTCGGGGTTGACTTTCTCCATTTTCTTCGGTGTTGGGATTGACTTTCTCCATTTTCTACGGTGTCGGGGTTGACTTTCTCCGCTTTCTACGGTGTCGGGGTTGACTTTCTCCGTTTTTTACGGCGTCGGGGTTGACTTTCTCTATTTTCTACGGGGTCGGGATTGACTTTCTCCGTTTTCTACGGTGTCGGGGTTGACTTTTTCCGTTTTCTACTGTGTCGGGATCGACTTTCTTCGTTTTCTACGGTGTCGGGATCGACATTTCTCCGTTTTCTATGGTGTCAAGGTTGACGTACTCCACTTTCTGTTGTGTCAGGGTTGACATTCTCCGCATTTTGCGGTATCAGGGTTGACTCTAGGTTGTAGAGTCTTGGAACTGAGGACTTTGCCGTGGCTCTGATTGGTGATGTCGCGTCCGTATCCTGCTTGGATGAGGAGGAACGCCGTTGTGGGTCTCTATGGTGTAGATGTTGCCGCCGAGATTTGGAACTAGGGTCTTTGCTCTGGCTCCACTTCGTCGCGACCCTGAGGTCGGTTGTTGACGTTACGTCTGCATCCGGTTGGAGTGAGAAGAAACATTGTGGTGATCTTTAGGCTGCAGATGTGGCCGTCGAGATTTGACTCTCCATTTTAAAGAGCCTGGTGGGGGACATGTGGTTCCCTTTTCGTTTATGCCCATGGATTGTATACAGGGGTCAGTATGGACTTACCTGCAAGGCAAAAGTTTCATTCTTTCATTCTTTTTTTCTTTTCGCGATGCTTTATCATTTTAGATTTTTATATCGCGAAAGTGCGATTGCCCAATCATTTCGGCTATTTTTCGCGGTGCCCAATCATTTCGGCTATTTTTCTTTTTACTCGCTGCTTTTTATTGTGAGTTGCTGTTCATACCAGAATATTGCATTTTATACCGCCCATTCTTATGCTCGTTTGTTTATAGGCAGGTGCTTTTGATCAGTGTTTACTACATATTTGCAGAATACCGGTTCTCAGCTCTAAACAATGAAATCCATGGAAAAGTACGACAAATTCCGGATTACTGCCAACAACAGATAAAACACGGTCTCCGCTCTCTATCCGTGTGTTGCCACATACCAGTTTAAGGGACAAAATGGCAAATCGATTGTCATTCTCATGCACAAAGCTCAATGTCAACACAAGATCCAAGAAATCTACGCGGAGCTCGAGGAAATCATGGCAAAAGATCCACATCACATCACCTTTTGATCTACTGAAATTCTGGAAGAATTGTGATGAGTTTCTGAGAAAAGTCATAAACCACACTGAAGAAAACAGGAAACCAGGGATTACCACAAATTTCGAAGGCCCAAATCCCTACTATGGCCGCGGAACCGCGGCCTAAGCATGCTTAGGCCGCGGAACCGCGGCCGTATAGTGCCGTCAGGTTGTCGTGTTTCATGGGCAGTTTGGTCACTTTATTTAGGGGCAGATTGTTGCCCTAGGTTTCCCATTCCTATCCTATAAATACCCCAGATCTGAGCCAAGCCAAAGGGTCAATTCTTTGTTCCTCTTTTTGTTAGGATTTAGTCTTTTTCTTCTTCTTCTTCATTCTTTTCTCCATGAAAATTGTAGTGAGAGCTTTTTGAGTGGAAGATCAATGAAGATGAGGGTTTTTGTATCATTCTCTTTGGTTTAACTTCCCCTTGAGATTTTTGCTTTCTCTTGATCTTTCAACCTCTTCATTGACTTGAAAGGTTAAGGGTTAGTTATTGATCTCAAAGGTTGTATTTTCTTATGGAATTTGTTCTTCACTTCACATGAGTTCATTACCCTTCTCTTGATCTTGCAACCTTTTAATTGAGCTTGCAAGTTTAAGGGTTGGCTATTGATCCCATGCTTGTCTTGAGTTCTAGTTTCTAGTTTCCTTTCTTGCTTTTTATTATCTTGTAATTACTTTCTTGCATTTTTCATTCTTGTCTTTAATTACTTGCAATTTATTACCATGCACTTTAATTACTTGCTTGTAATCTTTTCTTTTCTTTGTTCTTTTTGTTCTCTCTTTTTGGTTCTTTTTGTGAATGAATGTAATTATTATTGTTAAGAAGAAATACGATATTATAAGTTAACGTTTCTTTGATAATTTCCTTTTCCCATATTTTCCATTGAACTCCGCCCAAACGATACGAAAGCGCCCCGTTAGGCACCCTACCCTAACAAGGTAACGGTGATTCCTAACCGCGACCGGTTGCGTTCGGTTTGGCCAGAGGCGAAAGCAAGAGACAAGAACGGAAGGACAAGGGTAAATAAGCCGGATTCCACGAATACCGCGCTTAAATTCCCTAATCCACGTTGTTGCTGATTGCTCTAGCTTCAATTGGTCAAGACTCGGCTCAAAGGTTTTGAGTACGGATTTCTTTAGCTTACAATCTCGTATCTTTTTCTTAACAACTTTATACTTGCAAATAATACACATAGGTTAGATTGAACAAACTCATACAAATTCTTTATTGACTCGTCTAAAACTCGAACGGACATACAACCATCTCTCTGTGGATCGACCCGTGCTCAACCGGCTAGCTGCATAGCGACACCGTCCTGATCGCGGTAAACTTTAAAACTTTGAACATCCGACAGGCCAAAAGCGTGCGATCAAATGGCGCCGTTGCCGGGGAGGCAGTAGCGTATTTTCTTTCTTGTTATTCGGGTTAATATTTTTTTTTTTGTATATAAAAAAAAATCTTTTTGTTATTTTTGATAATTTTTGTGGGCAAGTGTGCAGATTTTTGCGTATTTGCAAACTGCGATAGTGGGAGCAAAGTGTACGTTCAAGGCTAAGGTGATTGCAAAGTACAGTGCCAAAGATCCGGGTAGTTTGACCCGCCCAAGCGAACTTTTCAAGCTTACCGGATTTGATTCAACGGGGGTTTCCTAACCCAAAACTTAACGGTACGTACTTTACTAACACCTTCTTCTCAAATCCGACGCTTCCAATATACTATTCTTTGCAGGATTCTTTGCAAGTTTGCTTGCAAACGCTAAAAATTGACTAACCCGTATTTTTTTGCAGTGCCGTGCTTAAACTAAAAAACGATTGTTTGATTCTTTATAGAATTTTTTTGAATTGCGCATTGCATACATTAATATGGACTTAAGGGCAAGCGAACCCCACAACATACGGTAAAGGATTTCATCACCTTTTCCGTGGCCCACAAATCACGAACTTAAGCATAACGTTTACCAGCACTAAATTTAAAAGAAATTAGACTTTAAGCCTTAAGGACTTCGCGTTCACTAGGAGAAGTTAACCGTGTTTAGAACCTCGCTTAACGGTATATTGTTTACGGGGTGTCTAGGAAAGTGTTAACGGCAAAACCGCCAAAAGAGAAAGGGTTATTTAATTAAGGAACTTCGCGAAAGCGTTGGAAAACCTCCCCTTATCTCTGCACTTACCTGGCCTCGTGATCAGTGTATCTTGAGCCCGTTTCTCGACACAGTTTTACTTCGACAATCAAGTTCTGGAGCAGGTCTAGTTGACCTAGGTGAACCCTAGAACGATTAGGTGTATGGTATTTTTGTGTCGTGATTGTTTTTGTCCATATTCTTTTTTATTCTTTTGTTAATAGCTATATATATATATATATATATATATCACATTCTTTTTCCCCTCCTTTTCTCTGTCTTTCTTTCTTTCTCTCTTCATATCATGGGTACTCCACCTCGCAAAACTCTTGCCGAACTTTGGTACCCACAACCAGACATTACTTCTTACGGTTCTTGCTTTGGCCGAACATCGAACGACCCCTCCATGCCCAAAGTTTCACTGAAAGATCGCATAGCAGCGTCTAGGACAAACACTTGCACTCCTCATTCCACTTTGTATCAACCTTTTCCACTTCCCCCACCCGTTTATGTTGATACCCCTTTTGCGAGTCGTCCTTTGTCCATCGCTGAACAAATTGAACAATCTCGTAGCCGATCTTTCACTCCTTTCACCACCACAGATTCTTGGGATCAACAATTCCATTCACCTTTTTATCCAAATGTTGATCCTGCTCCTGTCCAGCCATTCAATTCCTACCAGTCCTACCCTACTTTTGCACCTTCCCTAGACATTGCTTCAGAACCGCCATTCGGGAGTTTTCAGTATCCAAACAACTTTGAATCTTTTACTGAAAGCCCTTCACAACCCATGTCTAGTCTGGAACAGTCGTTGGAAGACTTTAGGGTAGCGTCATGCCAACAGATGATGGATTTGAATGCGTCCATGGCCGCCCTCATACAACCTAGTGACCCGGTAGCTAGTTTTCAATTAGCTCCAAATTTTCCAATATATGAAGAGGCGGTAGGACAGATTGAGAATTTGAGTGGAGAGAGTGAGATGTACCCCTTTCCAAATCAAACCTACCCATCCCAAATTGAATCCCACAACTTTTGTTTTGAAAGTCTATCGAGTGTCCCACATGATTTATCAATTGAATATAGAATGATTAATGAGTTGTGCGACTTTGTGGTGTTTGATTTGCCCGATTGTGAAGGGTCCCTTCCAAGTGAAACCAACCCCAATCCTTTTGATCTCTACACCTCCACTCTAGAACCCGAATCGATTGAAATCCATGCTTTTGTTGAGGTGTCTGAGAATATTGATTTTCACTTGATTGAGAATATCGACGCTGGGAATATTTTGGATGATGAACCTATAGATTTGGCTGAGTTTTTCTCTTCAACTCATCATCCCGAGTCATTAAATGTTTTTCCCGAACCCCATATGCGTCTGGATTTTGAAGAGAAGTGCATGGATGCGCTAAATTTTGAGAAGAATATTGAGGATAGTTTTGATGATGAACCAGTTTTAATTGATGAGTCGGATTTTCCAATTCATCCTGTCCCTGTCATTGACTGTCTACACCCTCCTGAACCTTTAACCGATACCTTTCCTCAATCACTCCCCCCACCCTTTCCATCGTTCCGACCATGCAAGAAACCGTCTCACTTTCATTTCGTGTGTCTGGTTTACCAAGTTCGGCGTACCCATGGTTTCTTACGAATCTTGAGGGATTTGACCCCATTTCTCGACGGGTTAATAGATTAGCACAATCACTTTTTACACATCGGTCATCACAAATTTTGCTAATTTATTCGCTCCATTTCCACCCTTAAGTTCGTATTCCACTTCTTTTTCCCTTCCGCCATTATTCTTCTTCTCATATACCGGGACCGTATTCTGCTTCTATCCCATTACGGTCTCGCGTATTCTCCATTTCTTACCTCTCCGCATTCTTTCACCAACCTGTACAGTATAGCGATAAAATCTTTGAATGGTTGGTGCTCTCTTTTGGCCTGTGTAAGGCCTTGTATAGCTTGATACTGTTCTTTCCCCCCTAATCCTGAACTTTATCGCTTAACAGTGGAAACACTGTTTTACTTAAGTTTGGGGGGGACTCTTTTTTTGTATATATTTTTTGTTTTTCTTTTTGTTTTGTATATAATTTGTTTCTAGGGAGCGCCGACAATTTTGACCCTCTTGGTGTAGCCTGACATTGAGGGCACTGTCAAGTTTAAGTTTGGGGGTGTGCTCGGTAAGCTTTCTTCCTTCGCATTCATTTGTATATTTTGCATTTGCATACCTTATTAAAAACCCACAAAAAATTGAAATTTTTTCCAAAAATATAAAAACTTTGTCGTCAAGTTAGGTAATAGGGTAACTTAGATCTTTATTCCGAAAGTTTAGTTGATATATTAGAAATAACTAAATTCTAGGCTTAGGAATTGAAAACCCTAAAAATAACCCTCATTCTGTCTAACTTTGGTAAGTATACGTCCTTACAATTTTTGAGTTCAGTTCTTGAGTTAAGTCAAGATGAGGGGAAAGTATTGAAGCTTTACTAAAAGATAAGTCTGAAAAATAGTTTCTTTTCTTGAGTTCAAATTTAGAAAGTATATACCCTACAACTGCACTTACACGCACCTTGAAACTTGGGATAGTAGAGGATACCTAGAAATACTCTTGCCTGAAAGCTTAGTATGAAAGAAAAAACGGTATTTAAAGCTAAACACCAAAAGAACATTATTGAAAAATATATCCGGTCTTGAAAAAGAAAAAGAAAAAGAAAAAGAAAATAGAATAAAATCAAGACCTGGAAACTGCTATTTACGCCTTAAAGTTCACACATTCAGTAATCGGTCGTTAGTGCCTCAAGAAGCATTAATAGTCGCATGAAAGGTGTGTGAGCAAATCCGTCCATCCTTAATGAAAAGAAGTAGTATTTGGTATTAGGGCAAGGGTATTATAGCTTGAATTGAATTCTTGAGTGTAGGGGTGCAAATATACACACACGTAGGGGTATACAATCGATGTTTGGATAAAACATAGAAATAAAGAATAAGACCTGTGTTTTCTGTAAAGTTGATAAAAATCCCTGATTTGAGGCCGCACTTTAGAAGGAAAACTCAGGAGATCCAAGGTTAAATAGATAGGGGGTGTGCAAATTAAGGGTTGGATATTTCTAACTTAGGATGATAGAGTTTCTAACGTAAATACTAAACTGTAGGAGTAGAAT
Organism: Agapanthus africanus; assembly: GCA_030015575.1. NCBI lineage: Eukaryota > Viridiplantae > Streptophyta > Magnoliopsida > Asparagales > Amaryllidaceae > Agapanthus > Agapanthus africanus. The sequence continues at coordinate 645,936,371 of JASDDO010000014.1, read as the reverse complement.
CATTGTTAACTTATGACACTAGCTCAACGGGACTTTGTGGGTAGTATCCGCTGAAAACCCTCAGGAGACAACACTCCTCCTACTAAGGACACCTAGAGGTTTAACGGCTTGTTGCACGTGCTCAGTGCAATCGCGTTCCCTATGAAAGTGCGGTTAGGATTTTATTTTTGTGAATAATTGGTTTTGCTCGGGACGAGCAAAAGTTAAGTTTGGGGGTATTTGTTCATACCAGAATATTGCATTTTATACCGCCCATTCTTACGCTCGTTTATTTATAGGCAGGTGCTTTTGATCAGTGTTTACTGCATATTTGCAGAATACTGGTTCTCAGCTCTAAACAATGAAATCCATGGAAAAGTACGACAAATTCCGGATTACTGCCAACAACAGATAAAACACGGTCTCCGCTCTCTATCCGTGTGTTGCCACATACCAGTTTAAGGGACAAAATGGCAAATCGATTGTCATTCTCATGCACAAAGCTCAATGTCAACACAAGATCCAAGAAATCTTTGCGGAGCTCGAGGAAATCATGGCAAAAGATCCACATCACATCACCTTTTGATCTACTGAAATTCTGGAAGAATTGTGATGAGTTTCTGAGAAAAGTCATATACCACACTGAAGAAAACAGGAAACCAGGGATTACCACAAATTTCGAAGGCCCAAATCCTTACTATGGCCGCGGAACCGCGGCCTAAGCATGCTTAGGCCGCGGAACCGCGGCCGTATAGTGCCGTCAGGTTGTCGTGTTTCATGGGCAGTTTGGTCACTTTATTTAGGGGCAGATTGTTGCCCTAGGTTTCCCATTCCTATCCTATAAATACCCCAGATCTGAGCCAAGCCAAAGGGTCAATTCTTTGTTCCTCTTTTTGTTAGGATTTAGTCTTTTTCTTCTTCTTGTTCATTCTTTTCTCCATGAAAATTGTAGTGAGAGCTTTTTGAGTGGAAGATCAATGAAGATGAGGGTTTTTGTATCATTCTCTTTGGTTTAACTTCTCCTTGATATTTTTGCTTTCTCTTGATCTTTCAACCTCTTCATTGAGCTTGAAAGGTTAAGGGTTAGTTATTGATCTCAAAGGTCGTATTTTCTTATGGAATTTGTTTTTCACTTCACATGAGTTCATTACCCTTCTCTTGATCTTGCAACCTCTTAATTGAGCTTGCAAGTTTAAGGGTTGGCTATTGATCCCATGCTTGTCTTGAGTTCTAGTTTCTAGTTTCCTTTCTTGCTTTTTATTATCTTGTAATTACTTTCTTGCATTTTTCATTCTTGTCTTTAATTACTTGCAATTTATTACCATGCACTTTAATTACTTGCTTGTAATCTTTTCTTTTCTTTGTTCTTTTTGTTCTCTCTTTTTGGTTCTTTTTGTGAATGAATGTAATTATTATTGTTAAGAAGAAATACGATATTATAAGTTAACGTTTCTTTGCTAATTTCCTTTTCCCGTATTTTCCATTGAACTCCGTCCAAACGATATGCAAGCGCTCCGTTAGGCACCCTACCCTAACAAGGTAACGGTGATTCCTAACCGCGACCGGTTGCGTTCGGTTTGGCCGGAGGCGAAAGCAAAAGACAAGAACGGAAGGACAAGGGTAAATAAGCCGGATTCCACGAATACCGCGCTTAAATCCTGTCACGCCCCACCTCCAATACAGAGAGTATTGTCCGCTCTGGCCGAAGCCGCACGGTTTTGTCCTTTGGGGCGAACCGGACCCGGCCAGGGGCCACTTCCCAGGAGGTCACCCATCCCAAGACTTCCCTGGCCCGAGCACGCTTAACTACGGAGTTCTCAAGCTCCTGTAGTTCCGGTTCACTTAAAAGGCGCCTCTGTATTGAAGAGTGGTATCATTCCATTTATAGTACATATCTGCCCCCTTTCGGAATGTATTCCGAAGATTCCTCATTGTTCTACAGTGGGTCCCACGGACTCAAGAGGTGGCCCCCGCCCACTTAACACGACACTTGGCGTGGCACTTTGTTCCGTGTGGCACTTTGCTCCGTGAGCAAGAACCGGGTCCCGACAAATCCCCTAATCCACGTTGTTGCCGATTGCTCTAGCTTCAATTGGTCAAGACTCGGCTCAAAGGTTTTGAGTACGGATTTCTTTAGCTTACAATCTCGTATCTTTTTCTTAACAACTTTATACTTGCAAATAATACACATAGGTTAGATTGAACAACTTCATACAAATTCTTTATTGACTCGTTTAAAACTCGAACGGACATACAACCATCTCCCTGTGGATCGACCCATGCTCAACCGGCTAGCTGCATAGCGACACCGTCCTGATCGCAGTAAACTTTAGAACTTTGAACATCCGACACGCCAAAAGCGTGCGATCAGTTGCCTAATCATTTCGGCAATTTTTGTATGCATATATTTTACTCGCTGATTTTATTGCGAGTTGCCCAAACATTTCGGCTATTTCATATGCATTTTTTATTTTTATTTTTTTTCCCGAGTATGGAACTCAAGATCTGATACCAATCTTAGCATCAGCATCGCTGCAACTGGAATGTTGCCAGGAGCGAATCATCATTTGCCATGAAAGGACTTGGAATTTGATACCGATTTTCAGTATCGCTACAACTGGGATATTGCCAGGCTCGAATCATCATTTGCTTTTGTCGGTTCGAACAAAGGTGGCTTATCAAACAAGTTTAAGATCCTGTCGACTAAGGCTTTTGACTTCATGAGATGTAAGGGTCTCATAAAGATGTTTCTCTCTAGGAGTCGTGAGGATCTCGTAGGTGTGTTTTTCCTTTAAGAATCGTGAGGATTCTTAAGTGTATGTTCTCTTGTAAGTCATAAGGATCTTATAAGAGTGTTTTCTCCTTGTATATCGAGAGGACCTACAAGTGTTTGTTCATCAAACGAGGGCATTCCTCGTCATCGGTGGGACTCGGCAAGGAAATGATTATTTGTGCCCGTGGATTATATACAAGGGTTAGTATTGACCCGCTTGTAGGGCAGTCTGGGAAATGTGATTGCTTAAGAACAGGTTCGGATCCCTATAGCTTAAGGCTTTGAATCTTACGAGTCGTGAGGGTCTCATAAGAGGGTTCTCCTTACGAGTCGTGAGTATCTCGTAAGTGTAATTTCTCCTCAGGAATCGTGGGGATCCCTAAGTGTGTTGCTCCCTTATGAGCCGTAAGGATCTAACGTGGGTATTTTATCCTTACAAGGTCGAGAGGACCTTGCAAGTGTGCATGAATTTTTTTTACGAGCCTGCGCCTTTTCGGGTTTCACAAACATCGCCGTAGCCTTGCTGTTTTTACTCGCGGAGCCCTTTCGGGTTTTCATCCGTGCCCATCTTGCTTATGGATGTACCTTTTTTTTACGAGTCTGCGCCTTTTCTGGTTTTCACAAACATCGCCGGTAGCCTTGCTGTTTTTACTCACGGAGCCCTTTCGGGTTTTCATTCGTGCCCATCTTGCTTATAGACGTACCATTTTTTTTAACGAGTTTGTGCCCTTTCGGGTTTTCACAAACTTGCCGGTAGCCTTACTGTTTTTACTTACGGAGCCCTTTCAGATTTTCATCCATGCCCATTTTGCTTATGGACGTACCGTTTTTTTAACGAGTCTGCGCCCTTTCGGGTTTTCACAAACTCGCCGGTAGCCTTGCTGTTTTTACTCACGGAGCCCTTTCGGGTTTTTATCCGTGCCCATTTTGCTTATGAACGTACCGTTTTTTTGCCACGTCGGCCTGGGGATGCCGGGGGTTTGTAGTAGTTTAAAGATGTTTCGGTTCGTCGTTAGTTTTAGGACATTTCGGTCCATAGTTAGTTTTAGGACATTACGGTCCATCGTTCGTCCTGTATGCACGTGTATTTGTCACGTGACGGGATACATAACGATAAAGTGGGATACACCCATTTAGGGTGTGATTTGGTTTGGTTGGGGTGTTTTATGATCCATCCCCACCGCGAATTCTTCCACTTGACGTCGACGCCTGGCTTTTTTGAATACGGTCATTTTGCGTTCTCGATCAGCTTTTCTCTTCTGACGGGCTTCGTTTAGCAGCACGTCAATCAGCTCATCAGACGGTTCCAAGGATTTTGGTGTCGATTCTTCCCCCAGCTCCTCTATGTCATCTTCTAACGCCGAGTGAGTTTCTTCATCATATAGTGACGAATGAGAGATCATGTGACTTGCCACGTAATCCCCGGGTTCTTCTGACGCATCGTCTCCCTCGTCATTGTCATTGCCTCTGTTCTCAAGGATATGGTTGAGAAACTCATGGAGTGTGACCGGGGTCCGTGCCTTCTGGTTGTATTCTTCCAGCGCGTCAATATACTTTTGCAGGACCGTGCGTTTGTCATCAAGCTGCGTGGGCTTCTTCGTCTTCTCCTTCTTCTTCGAATACTTTGACGGCTGGGCCCGAGTATTTTGCCCATTGCTCCAACTCCCGGTGCTAGGCGTGGCTTCAGCATCTCCTCAATAATCTCAGGCTCCAGCGGGCTCTTCCACCTAATCGCCGGACATGCTTGAAGATCTTCAGCATTCTCTTAGTCTTTGCCGAGAGGACAACTTCCTATGGAGCTTCCTCTATAAACGAGCATGATGCCCCCGGCATATCCGTTTTTTCAGAAACGTGCAGTTGTGGCGGGTTTACCCTCCAGTTTTCAGACAACGCAAATTTGCCTTGCTGGTACTGGTCTTCAACCCAGATTTTGAAGACGTAGCAGTCTTCGATCGGATGGCCCAATATTCAGTGGTAGGGGCAGTAATTGGGATTGTTGACGTCGTTCGGTTGCAGTGGGGGTCTCGACTCCAGTAGAGTGATGAGCCCGTTGCGCACTGCCAGTTCGAACAGTCTCCTTGTTTTATCCCGGGGAAACGAGTAAGGACGTCTTAACATCTCATTGAGGGATCGCCGCTTGTTGCTTCGGCGAACAACCGGTCTCGGGCCACTCGGTTGTTGTTGAGCGTTGGCAACGAAGGTTACTTTCCCTTTGCCCTTTTCATTTCGCGGCTCCATTTTTGAGGAGGACGGTCTATGGCCCATCTGGTCCATTTGGGCCAGCTTGTCGATCAAAGCCTGGAAAGTGGTCGGCTTGAAGAACATCATGAATTGGGAAATGGTTGCCTGAGGGTCAAGGGTTCCTACGAACATGCCTACGGCAAGAGCTTTCTCTATGCGCTGTTCACACTTTGACCACAGGTTCCGCCACCGAATGGCGTATTGAACCCAGGTTTCTCCCGGTTTCACCCTAGCTTTAATTAGTGCGGGTGATCGGGGTGCGCTCTCTAGCGCTCGTGAATCTTTGTGTAAACAGTAGCTCCATTTCTGCAAATGTCTTGACAGAGTCATTCGGGAGCTCGGAGTACCATTCGAACGCTGTCTCCGACAAGCTGCCAACAAACTGGCGAAGCAACAGTTTGTCGTCACCCCCAGTATTACCGCACAGAGCACTAAATTGAGCAACATGCTGGTGTGGATTACCCGTCCCCCTATACACATGGAATTTAGGGATCGTATATCCTAGCGGGTACTTTATTTGATCGTACCAACCCAGATAGGGTCGTCCAGTCTTGACGATTTGGCCGGCCGCTTTGCTCGCCTGATGAGCTCGTATCTATTGAGCTATATAGTCGTCAAGTGTGGCTTTGGAGATGGTCTCTTCCTTGGCTGTTGATAGAGTCGGAAGAGGGTTTGATGTCTCCCCTCTATCATCTTCAATTATTACTGGAAGATCTTCGGCTGGGTGGTCTGGCTGGATCATCATGTCCACCATATCTTGGAACAATAGCGCCATTTGTTTTATGTTGGCCGCTTGTTCCACGGCAAATGTTTCTTTCTTCTCGAGCATTCTTCGGAGGAACTCGGCGTCGGTTTCCTGTTCCTGGCGCTGCTCCTACGACGTCTCCGGGCTTTCTTTTGGCCCAGTGAGTGCGGCCATCTTCGTTAGCATTTCTTGGAGCTTCTGCCGTTGTTGCTCCTGAGCCTTTGTCACAGACCGTGTAAGTGGTCTATGACCTGTGGAGATACGGCTATCCTCTTTTTCGGAAAACATGTAAATGGTGTGCACTATCATGCCCCCAGACTTGGGGCGTTTGGATTCAGTGCTTTTGAGCTTTGTCGTGGACACGGGGATTTTCTACGGCCTTCTCTTTTTGCGGGCGGTCGAAGTTGAGGGGGCCGTTGCAGCAGGCACCCATATAGACGATACCTTTTGTGGTACGACTGGGTGGTCCTCTTCTTGCCGAATTTTTATTTCCTTCTTTCGGCGGGAGTAGTCTTTGTCGATCACAGAGTCTTGGACTCTTCGCCGGACCTTATGGATTTTTGAGGATAGCCGTTGAGGGGGTTGCTCTGGCTTTGCCTTTATAACGTTCTCCATAGGCGGAGGAGATCTTTTTAGCACGGCGGTCGGAGAGTTCTTGCGCACCCTCCTGAGCGGCTCAAAACTGTTCCCAGTGGAACAACAACATCAGCTTCCACCGTTGGAGCTGGTAGGGTAAGTCTGGAAGGGGAACTGCCCCCAACTTTCCTCACTCGATGCCAGTGGAGACGTCGAGCATGTCTTATAGATAGGACTGGCTCAGTTACGGGGGTGGATTCATCATGCCCCCTGTTCTGGTGAAGGGCTGCGGGGTCAACCTGTCGAAGACCGACGTCCGCTGAGAGGGAACGGTCAATCTTGCAAAGACCGACTTTTTGGCAAGGGAAGCATTCGTAACGACCTCACCTAAAGCAGGAATTGAGATGTCCGGTCTTGCAAAGACTGACCCCTTAGCCGGAGAAGCCCCTCTGGTGAATTTGTTTACTGGAGCAGGGATGGCTATCCGTTTCGGGATAACCCCTTCAGGTATTACGGGCTTCTTTACGGGCCCATTGGAGCTTTGGCCCAGTTTGTTAAAGACTAAGGCGTTGGATTTGAGCGACCTGTTGAGAATGGCCACGGTAGTTGCAAACTGATCAAAGACCGACTTCTTCGGAGCTTCTTGCGATGGTACTGGGGCGTTGAAGCTCATTGGTGGGAGCATAGTCCCGAAGAACAACCCAGTGGTGGCCTGCGTCACCTGTTCCACTGGCATCGCGAAAATGGAGGCCGCTTGAGGCCCGTAGGTCACTCCTCCGGCGAGGACGGAATGGGAGTTGTTGCTGCAGCTGGTGCAGTTGGAAGACATTTTCTCCTGCACGGGAGCAAGACACCAAATCTTAGTACCTCGAATCCAGGGGCAACCACATTAAACCGCGATTCGTTTGCGAACATGACGCATGAAGTGTAGAGTGGAAAGAGGAAAAGGTCCCACCGGGCGTGCCGAAATTTGTTCGCCGCCGAAAACAGAGACGGAATTGTGTAGGTCGTCTTGCCTGAATTTAGGGGCAGATCCTATTTGGTTTTATCTGTCCACCACTCCGAAGATACCAAGTTGATTTATAGCACCGTATATTGGAGGTTTAGACAGATACAGCCGTTGTAGCAGACTTCGTCAGATTCCCCCTCGTGTACGAGGGGTTTTTGATTTTGGGGACGCTCTTCCCTGCAGGCGCAAGCCCCTGCAGTTAATTACATTACCGCATAGCGGTAACCACTTTCTCCTTCTCCAGATGGTCACTTCGTGTCGTGTGTATTTGTTTTATTTTTGGTTGCCCGTGGGTTGTATACAGAGACTAATTTATGTTGTCGCCCGTAGGGTATGGATTAGTCCAAATCCGTATTTTCTTAGATTTGGGTTTGGGTTGGTTTAAGGATCGTTAATCTTGTTTCGGATTAAGATCAACTTATACATTTGATGAGGATACCTTAGTCTAATTTTAGACTAAGATCTACTCAACGGGGGTTCAGGATCATTTAGATCCGATGACAGAGCATTTGGCCTCTATCGTTTTAGTTTAGGGACATTGCGGTCCATTGGGTTTAAGGACGTCATAGTCCATGGAGTTTAAAGATATCATAGTCTGTAAAGTTTAAAGATATCACAGTCTATTAGTTTAAAGACCTCACAGTCTATAATGTTTAACGGCATCATAGTCCATGAGTTTAAGGACCTTATAGTCCATAAAGTTTAAGGACATCATAGTCTATGAGTTTAAGGACCTCATAGTCTAAGGGGTTTCGGTTTAACCAGTTTTGGGATATGCCAAAGGTTATCGGTTATTGGGATCCTCCATCTCTCTGAAGACGTTGAAGGATTACAATGACATGTATCAGAGGTATGAAGAGATGTACCCTTGAACCAATGTCCCGACTGGGGGATGGGGTGGTAGCTCATTAGCTGTCTTCGCAGCTGAGATCAGTTTTGGAGATCCTGAGCATGAGGGGCTCAATTGACGGTCCTTAGGAAATTTGGTATGAGTCTGACTAATATTAGCCTTCCATAGTGTTCAACACTAACATATTTATTCAGCGCTCACGTGCTCCTACATGAGGTGTTCAAAATAGTGTTAAACACTAAAATTCAGAGGCACTCACGTGGGGTCACGTGAGGCGCTTGAAGTAGTATTAAACTTCAAGAATTTGAGGCACTGCTTTTGCGGGTTTATTCTTTTGTTCTTTTCTGAGCGCTAAGTGCTATTGGGTCACGTGAGATCACGTGAGGCACCCCAAAAGTGGAAACTGCCTTTGATTTATTCCACTTTTGCTTTGTAAGTGCCAAGTACTACTATGGGGTCACGTGTGATCACGTGAGCCAATCTCTTTTGTTCCTCAAAGGCGCTCACCTGGGAGCACGTGATCGGCTGTTGTCATGTTGGGTACCAATCCTTTTATGTGTATGGAGATCCTGAGTTTCGAGACTTTCAAGCCCATTGTTTTGTAAGAATTGAATTCTTAGGACTTAGTTTTTCTCTTTAGTTTGGGATCTGTATGACATAATCTTCCCGATGAGAATTAAATTCTCAATTTGTGGGGAGATCTGCTTCTGCAGATCTTTTAACATAAGGGAGAACTAAGTTCTCATATGAAGGGTTAAACTCTTGTTCTATCAGAGGAATTGAATTCCTATATAATTTTATGGCAGAATTAAATTCTCTGAACTTAGATCTCCCCCTAGGTTTTGGATCTGCATGGAAAAATCTCCCCGATGAGAATTAAATTCTCAATTTGTGGGAAGATCTGCTTCTGCTGATCTCAACCAGAGAAAGAACTAATTTCTTTTTAGAAGAGTTAAACTCTTATGGAGGTGAAAAAGAGATGAGATACTCTCTGAGTTTTTTTCCTTCTCTTACCTCGGACTTTTCTTTTTGTTTTCTCTTTCTTTTTTTAACTTGAAGTTTGTGAGGGGTTCTCTTTCTCTATCTCCTCCTTTTTTTTCTGTCCCTTTGCTCTTATTTATAGGAGAAAGAAAAGAATCAATTTGTTCAGAAAATCTCTCATTGAGAGATTTTGATCAACCAAAATGATCTTTTAGATGAATCGATTAATTTTATTCACCGTTGGATTTTTAATCCAAGGACTTCTGTTTTACAGAAGATATTTCTTTTGTTGTTCTTAGCAAATTTAGGAAGATATTTCCTTGCACAGAATTTTTCTGTAAATTGATGATTTTTAATCACCATTGGATTTTTAATCCAACGGCGCTCTGCTTTACAGAGTGCAATCTTTCTTATTTAGAAAGATCCAAGGAAATATTTTTCAAAATAGTGCTTTTGATCCCTTTATTTAGAATTTAATTCTATCTGTTCAGAAGGCATAGGAGCCATCACGTGTACCACATGACCCCTCACAGAATTAATTTGGTTTGTTCGTATGCAGGAGTCCAAACAAAGGGAAGGCATCACGTGGTAACACATGAGCTTCTTTATTCTTTGTTTGATTTATAACTGAATCCTACACGTTTCGTGTGAAAGACGATCACGTGCTTGCAGGTGAGGCTTTAGCTGCCGCCTACTAAATGGAGCCGCTTACTCTGCATACAGATGCATCACGTGCTTGCACGTGATGCTCCACTAGCGGGAATTTTTTTCTTTTCCTTCTCTGAGTCTCTTTGTAAGGGATTGATGATCACGTGCTTACACGTGATGCTTCCATTATTGGGGAATTTTCCCCTTCCCTTTTTCTTTCTAAATTTTTATAAGGGAACAACTGGCCTATGAGAAGATGACCCGTCTCCGTGCTTTCAAGAAGGGCGAATTGGTGTTGGTCCTCATAAGACTGATCATCCCCAATTGTCATGCCAATGGAAAATTCAATCCAAATTGGGAAGAGCCATATGTCATCAAGAAAGTGTTTGACGGAGGATCCTACCAGCTGATAAGTGCCGAGAGAGAAAGGCCCATGCCACCCATCAATGGCCGATATTTCAAGAAACATGTGAATGCTCCAAGTCGCAGACGAATTGAGTGAATCTTCCCTACAGTCTGGATCATATATCTCGTAAAACCGTATACAATCCACGGGTATAAATGTCCCTTATCTCTCCCAAGTCCCACCAGCGAGGCTACATCTAAAGTCCTACCGGTGATGAAGTGTTGGGATATTCAGCACAACAACAAGGTTTCGGGAGGCATCATCCATGCCAATTTCAAAAATTTTCCATGCTAAACAACCCTAACCCTAGAATCTTAACTAGAGATTTAGACGAAACAACAATGTAAACAACTTTACATCTAAGTGAACAAGGAATACAACCTTTGTAGAACGGTCCTTCACTTCAATAGCTCCGTGTAGTAGTCCCTTCGCTCCAAGTAGTGAATTCCCGGACTCTAGAAAGGCTCCACAAGATGAACGGAAAAGCTTGCTTGAAGTCTTCGAGGCCGAAAATGATCTACGTCGAGGAGACACCAACTCAAGCTACCTCTTCACTAATTAGGGTTTAGTGAAGCAAACATCCTAAACTAAATGGCTAGTGTAGTAGAGGATGATGAAGTAGGAATTTTGCTCACTTTATATTTATTTTTCTCACAATATTTCTTCACTTTGAGAAAAGCTAGAAAGCTTTCTCTTGATGAAGAAGAAGAAGATGAAGTGGAGAAGAGAATGAAACTCATGAGGTGAGAATAGCAACCATGAGCGAGTTTGTATCATATACTAACTCATGTAGAGACTAAACTATGGCTAAGGATAATGGTTAAGTTAATAAATATCTCATGTAAAACAAAGTTAGTGGACTAACTCAGTGGTTAGCATAACCTTCTCCAAGCTTCCAACCATGACAAATTTCCATCAATTTTGAATTACTTGGATAAATAAAAACCCTAATATTATCTTAAGTATAGTGTAAGTCTCATACACCCATGAAGCATGTGGCATCAAGCATGACACAAAATAATGCACATTAATATATATCACATATATACTATATGCACACAAGTGAGAAAAAGAAACGTTTAAGTGAGCTAATATTAGTTAATGTAATTCAATATATCAAATATATAATTATACATTAAATTATTAAATCAACACTTGATTTAATAATCCGGCTATATCACATACAACCGGCTAATATCAAATGTAACAACCTATCGAATCAACACTTGATCCGATAACCCGGCTATATCACATATTACCGTCCGATATCATATATCGTGAGAATAGAATACAGTATCACATACATGTATTAATCTCGGTCCCGCACATATCACATATGTGCTCCTACTTCGTTCCGTTTGAGCCAGGAAACCTCTGTGCAGGACTCTAAACACTCGTCAATACGCCGGCAGTAAGTGGTGATCACATCAGTCACCCACAAGCCGCAAGCGGTCTGCTAAACGTAACGGCCACCTGGGTATTGAGCGATCAGAAGACCAACAAGCAAGCCTGCTCATACTTCTGCGAATCCAATCAGTAACACTGCCGTACAGTCCGGTATCCTCGTCTGATATGTCACATATCACAGCCTGGGGGTGGTAAAACGTCAGACCCCAATGGCCTAATAAGTCATGCCGATGTGAGGCTTATAACGGTCCGAGAAACTACTGATAACGCTTACCAGTAGATCTCAGCAACCCTGGCCAGGGATTTCCTGTTATGGTCAATCGAGCATAGCGCAACATCAACCCCCAATACCGGGAGAGACGAAATCCCCTCCTATCGCTCATTGCCTCCATGTGACTCGGGACTGTACCCAAAAACCACCGTTTTTCACGATCTCTTGAACGTGGTAAGGTGGAAATCAAAGCACAATGGGAATCACACAAGACTCTATGACGATCTCGGGTCGACAGACTAACCTGTACCAGTGTCACCAGAGAACTGCTATCTGACGATTGGTTTAATACCATCTAGGAGTTCTCGGCGAGTCCGTCCAGTGTACCCAGTCTCTACTGAGCACCCGTATACCTTCTCTGATGTCAAACACCGATGGATATGGGATCATCCATCGCCCATCATATGGGTCGAGAAGCGTATACTCTAGTCTACTCTGGAATATCGATGCACCGTCTCGATACCCCACGACTAGGAATATTTGAAGGATGTACTTACCGACTACCTCTGCCCCACTAGTATGATCTACATCATAATCCAGGTAGTAAAGTACTCATCCTAAGGGTTTTATCAACATTTAATAGAGAGACAATAAGTGTACATGTTAAGATAAAGTGCAACCAGATAGCATACTATCATGTCGAGCAAGAAAGTCCTCCCTATATATGTCAAAGCATCCACTACAATATACATCGCATGTACAGTAATGGCATCTAGGGCATACATATAACTAACAATCTCCCACTTGCACTAAGGCCATTTGTTTAGTATGTCATACTCAACGTCCTATAGAAGTCTCTCTATGAAAAGGCCTTTATGAGTGGATCCGCCGTATTATCCTTCACGTCAACTCTCCTAACCTCGATCCCTTGGAGATCAACCATCTCCCTGATCAGGTGATACTGTTCTCAGAATATGTCCGGATAGCTGATAGGACCGGCGTTCCTAGGCCAAAACCACAACTCCATTGTTGTCATAATAACAATTATTGGACGCTCAATGGTAGGTACCATGTTCATCTCATGAACAAGAAATATCCAGACATCCACTTTGGTAGCATCGTTGGTAGCGATGTATTCAGCCTTTATCGTCTAGTTTGCCATGGTATATAGCTTGGAACTCTTTCAACATACCGTCCCTCCACTGAGGGTAAAGACAAAGCCCGTGACTGACTTTCAGTCGACCTTATCACTCTGGAAGCTCGAATTGGTAAAGGACTCCCACTGGAGTTCACCGTTACCAAACCCCAAGAACATTTCTTCAGTGCTTCTCAAGTACTTAAGAATGCCTTTTGCCGCTGTCCAGTGATTCTCCCAAGATCCGATTGATTCCTGATCACTACACTTAGTGAGTCGGCTACATCTAGTCTGGTACATAACATCACATACATGACAGAGTCTACTGCCGAAGCATAGGGTATCCTTTGCACACGAGCTCTTTCCAAATCAGTCTCGGGAGACATCTTTTTGGAGAGAGTGATTCCTTAGTTAGTGGGCGAACCACCACACTTAGAATCCTCCATACTAAACCCCTTTAGTATGGTGTTAGTGTACCTGGATTTGGGACACTCCCAATATCCACTTAGATCTATCACCATAGATCATAATCCACAAGATGTAGTAGGTATCTTCCAGATCTTCTATGGAGAATCCTAGTGATAAGAGGAGCTTGACCGAGTGTAGCATAGGAAACTATTTCCTATCAAGAGTATGTCATCTACACAATACGTGGAAGATAACCTTACTCTCTACTACCTTCTTGTATATACAAGGTTCATCTCCCTTTTTGATGAAGTCAAACTCTTTGACTGCCACTTCAAAACAGATGTTCCAACTCCGCGATGTGCGCATTGATCCTGATGGACTTAAGCATAGCTTTGAAAGTCTTAACTTTTCCATCTACACTAAGAATCTTCTTAATATCCACTTGCTCCCGATGGGTTTTACCCCTTTAGGTGCAACATTCAAAGTCATACTTTGTTGGTGTATATGGATTCCATCTTTGATCGCATAGCATCCAACCATTTCACAGAGTCCCCACTCGTGATGGCCTACCTGAACCTGGTTGGGTCAATTATCTACCATGATGCAATCCTCGCTCCCACCGTCACCGAGGAAACCGTAGTATCTCTCAGGTGGATGAAGAACCTTACCAGATTCGCGGAGAGGCTGAGATTCGTTGGAGACTATTGAATCCTTTGGTTTCACCAAATCATCAGCTGTTAGTTTTTCCAGCTGGAACTCCTTCCAGTTCTACCTCATGACCACTAATTTCTTCATAAGAAATTTCTTTTCTAAAAAGGTGGCATGCTGAGAAACAAAACACCTTTTGCTCCTCAGTGTGGTAGAAGATATTCCCTCGCAAATGTTTGGGATATCCAACAAACTTATACAGAATTGACCTTGCCTCGTGCTTGTCCGGATTTTGCTTTTTAACATAGGCCGGACAACCCCATATCTTAACTCGTTTAAGACATGGTCTCTTCCCATTCTATATCTCATATGGAGTGGTAGGCACTGATTTGGATGGAACCCCATTCAATAGGTATGCATCTTCTCAAGTGCATAACACCAAAAGGAAACAGGTAACTCAGCAGTTCTCATCATAGAGCGCGTCATATCTCATAGGGAATGATACCTCCACCCCGATACACCGTTGTGCTGTGGTGTACTCGAAGGAGTAAGCTGAGAGAGAATCCTATTCTCTGTTTAGAAAATCCAGGAACTCCATGCCCAAGTATTCTCTTTCCCGATCTCATCGAAGGACTTTAATACTTCTACCCTTCTGGTTCTTAACTTCAAGCTTATATTCCTTGAATTTCTCAAAAGTTTCAGACTCGTGTTTCAACAGGAACATATGTCCGAATCTTGAGAGATCGTAGATGAATATAATGAAGTACGAAGAACCAAGCCTGGCATTTGTATACATAGGACCGTATACATCATCATGTATCCGTCCCAAGAGTTCAGTAACTCTTTCTCTGTTTCCAGTAAACGGAGTATTGGTCATTTTACTTTTGAGACAAGACTGGCAAGTATCATAAGATGAAAATTCGAACAGATTCTAATATTCATCCTTACGTAACTTAGCTGGTCATGTCGCATAGATATGACCTAGTCTACAATGCCATAAGAAGGATTTTTTTATTTCTGAACTACTCCTCTTGTGTGTGTTCTACATACTTTGAACTGTGGTTTGATTTAGAACATATATGCCATTTCATAACGTGCCTGCCTGATCCAATCAAGTCTTGATTTAGTAAAATGTTCACAATATTATCCTGCAATACAAAATTATATCCTTCTTTAACTTAATAAAGAAACTAATGTAATGTCTTATATCAGGTTCGTTCGGTATCTAATGACATTTGTTCAGAATCAATGTATTTACCATTTGGTAATACTAGGTGATATTTGCCAACTGATTTGGCTGCAACAATTGCACCATTCTCTAACACTTAGAGACATATCACCCAATCCCAGTTCTCTAACTTTCTGTAGCTCATGTAACATATTAAATATGTGGGATCCTAATCCAGTATCTCATACCTAGAACGTAGAGGATACTGAGAAATAGTTCTTGGTAATGAACATACCCGAAGCATCTGCATCAACATGCTTATTCCTCGATTGGGTCGCATGGAATCCGGATATTCCCCTATTTTCTGCTCGGACTTATAACAATTATAAGATAGAGCGGAACCAACGTTCCCCAGCTCAGTATAATAAGTAGGTTCGGTCAATACATCCATATTATTATCTTGATTAAGGCGTGACATGGTCGCTACCAGGAGAGAGAGAGAGAAGAAAACACTCAGCGTATGCTCTTGCAAGATCAGATTGCTTATTATTTTATCTAATCAGGATGGCTCTTACTGTTTTTATCAAATCTTCCTTCAAACCTTAAAAGGTAAGACTAGCCGGGATTAATTACACCCTACAAGTTCGCTAATCTTTCGGCCATACCAGTGTCGGTACTTTGAGAGAGATTCCCCGTGCTTTTGCACGGACCTAATTAAAATAAACCTCGTTTTCCCAGGGGCGTAACCCCGTTAACACCTTTCTAGACACCTACTTGATCGGCTAATTGTAATGTGTAAAACTCTCCCAGGTGTAACTCTTACTCGCAGTGGGTATCGGGATCCAACTATCTCATAGAAGGCATGCAATCTCATTGCAAATTTCAACACTTGAAATTCCCGATAATGTTTTGCCCCTAGCAACTTATGACCTTAATAAGGTCAACAAATCATAAGCGCTAGCCAAGTTCAACCCATCATTTCCTGATTGAATTAAACCCACCCGCACGACCCTTAACAAGGTCAACAAAATCGTACGACTACCCTAATCCAATCGCATCATATGCTTAAGCAGATAAGCACTAATCAGCTACCGCACACTACGCCTTAACAAGGTCAACAAACTTAGCACGAATACTAAGTAGCACTTATCTGAAATGACGGAGGGCTACGACAGGTTTTTAGAAAAACCTTTTGCGTAATGAACTTGATATCGTTGTAGAATCGAGTGATTTTGAAAAGGAGTGTTTTTGAGGCTTTTACTAGTTTTGCTAAAGAGGTCACTCCCGGTGAAGGGATCTCGAGTCTTTCCTCATCGAATGAGGTGCAGGATATTTCACAAATACCTCTATGCAAAACAAGAACTAAAAAAGCAATCAAAAGACAAAATCGAGTGGGTTGTAGCATCTGCCAGTTTCGCTAAAGAGATCACTCCCGGTGAAGGGATCTCGGCTCTTTCCTTATCGAATAAAGTGCTGGATATTCTACAAGGAATACCGCTATGCAAATTAAGAACTAGAGCTACCAGTTTTAAAACAAGTTTCTACAATATCTTTAGGTTTCTTTTATTTCATTAATCTCATTAATGAAGTTCCATCAATTATGCTTCCTAAACATCACAAAAGAAACGAAAGCAACAATATTTATTATATATCATATATATAATATAAGCATTCGCCTCAACATATCAAGTGATCACATCACAGAATATCAATAGCAGAAGAACATATATGAAACATTGGATATACTATGAATTCCGTGTTTTAAATTAAGCCTGTAAAAAACACGGAGTCCACGGTCGTGATGAATAGCCAAACCCACATCCCTAGACCCCTATGAGAGAGGCAAGAAACCCTACCAATTCTAAAGTTAGGAGACCCGGTCTCGACTCCTCGAGATGGTTTCCCACTGGACTCTAGAACCCGGTTATTTGTGCTCTCCTCCTTGGGTCTATCCTAATGCGGAAAAGTAAATAATATACATTAAATGATGACATCATCTTCAACCCGGAAGTGCCCCAATAAAAGAATATTACATACAAGTTTTTACATGAATGAAAATGAAAAACTCCCACCTCCCATTAAAAACCTCGGCTATTCAAAACACGACGATCCAATATAACATATCACAGCAACTCATAACATCACATGTCATCAACGTAGGTAAATATGCGTATCCCAATTGTCGTTGACATATAGCAACGAAACTGGCGATACACCACATATTAAACTTACGGTCGCAGAAAAGAAAGCGAAAACTACAACAATTGGAATCCGTAACCACCTTAGACATCATAAACCCAATGTATCACATACTTTGGATTTCATGCCTAACCATATGAATTCCTTAGACATCGCATGCCTAACAATTATAAACCCCGCATTTTAGTCTCGATATTGAAAATACTTTTCAATAACCGGTCGGGTAAATCAACAAGATTCCCGATAACCTGATCGAATGCTCGTCGGAAACTTTAGTAAACGGCCATACCCCCGATGCCGCCGACAAGGTGCACTAAGGCGGAACACCGCGGCCGCGAGCACCCGAACGGATGCTTTTGGCGACAGGGTTCTACTACAGTCACTTGGTTGGGGCGTGGCTATCTAGTAAGGTTATCCGGCGAGTATCCGTGTACACTATGTAATTGCGACGAACTATTGATCCACATCAAAATTCCGTGGCAACCGATCAAATGAGACTAAACTGCTAGATTTATAAAATTCAATCTAGTTATCTCATAACTAATTATGTGGATTCCAAATATTGTATCACAATCACATATAACTATAAGATATTAAACTTTTCAATCGAATAAACAAACATCCAAAATTTCCCAAAAAGCTCAACACTTGAGCGGAGTTTAAAAAGTACCTAGAACATGCCACAACACCTATGGACCAACCGTAGAAGGGTCAACCCTTGCCTCACCTATGGCGCCGCGGAACTACCACAAACCCTAGGGTTTGGTGGCAGTTCCGACGGTCACAGAATCGAGTTAGGATTTCGTTCTTCTAGAGGGTCCACAGAATCACCTGCATGATTTTCTGAAGATTTTAAACTTGGAAAAATCCAACTCTTGGAAAATTTCCAGCGAGGGAAAATATGGGTTATTGATATCCGTTCAAACTTTTTAACGTCGTCTAAATAACCCGAAATGATGCTAGAATTACGATTACGAAACACTCCGAATTGCCTTTGCACAAAGATAACATCACATGCAATTTTAGCAAAAACAAGCAATACCTGAAATACCAAAACCCAGAGACTGGAACACTGGAAAAATTTGAAGCCAAACTGCTCTGGAAAAACTGGTGAGCTCGGAAATTAATGCCTTGTGGCCGGCCAAAATCCAGTGGGGAAGGTTCAAATTTCTACTGTGTTCATGTTATATCTCATATAACATTCTGCAGTTGCTTAAAAAATTTTTTGACACTTTAAAATTTTTGACAGAAACTAGATTTTTATTTCGTGTGTTTCGGAATTGTTTTGGTTTCGTAATCCTATAAATATCGTCTAATTCTCTAGTTTGGCTCTGATACCGCTGTTGGGATATTCAGCACGACAGCAAGGTTTTGGGAGGCATCGTCCATGCCAATTTCAAAAATTTGCCATGCTAAACAACCCTAACCTTAGAATCTTAACTAAACATTTAGACGAAACAACAATTTAAACAACTTTACATCTAAGTGAACAAAGAATACAACCTTTGTAGACCGGTCCTTCACTTCAATAGCTCCGTGTAGTAGTCCCTTCGCTCCAAGTAGTGAATTCCGGGACTCTAGAAAGGTTCCATAAGATTAACGGAACAAGCTTGCTTGAAGTCTTCGGGGCCGAAAATGATCTACGTTGAGGAGACACTGTTCATATCAGATTTTTGCATTTTTATACTGCCTATTCTTGATCACATTGCATATAGGTAGGTACTCTTGATCCGTGTTTGCTAATTAATTGTAGGTTACAGGTTCTCAACTCTAAGCAGTGAAATTCGCAACAAATTCAGGACTTCCACCAACCACAGATAAATACGGGTTTCTGCGCATTATCCGTATAATGCCGTCCACCAGTTCAAGAGACAAAATGGCAAATCATTGGTCATTTTCATGCACATAGCACAAGGGAAGCACGAGATCCAAGACTTCAACACGGAGCTCAAGGCAAAAGTCCACATCATTTTGTACTGCTGAATAGATTCTGAGAAACCAAGTGTACAAAACAGAAGAGAACAACACCATGAAGAAACCCAGAAAAAACGAGAAGTCAAATCCACCAAACGGCCATGGAATCGCAGCCAAAAAGGCACTTCTGCCGCGGAACCGCGGCCGCGTCTGAACAGTGTCAGTTGCGTCAAAGCAGCGTTGACTCGGCTCTCTTAGGTTAGTTTTGTAATCTCGTATTTGGCTTAGATTGTAAACCTAGGGTTTCACTTTCCTGTCTATAAATAGCAGAGCTCAAAGCCAAACTAGGGTGTGCTTTTCTTTATTTAGATTTTAGGATTAATTCTGTAGTTCTTCTTCCTTGTTATCTTTCTACATGAAAAAATTGTAGTGAGTTAATGAGTAATGATTAATAAAAAAATAAAAAAAGAGAGTTCTTTTTATCTTGCATGTCTATTTATTTATTGTTGCAATTTTTCATTTGCAAATCTAGTCATATTATTTTATTGTTGTTTTTCTTTTGTTTTTCTTCTTCTATTTTTCTTTATCTTTTACAACCATGATACTTGAGTAAGATCCTTGCCAAGGTGAGGTCTCAAATAGCTAGTTGTAACTTTCTTAACATTATCTCTTTCTATCCTTCCTTCTTGTTTTCTTTTTTTTTAATCTTTTTAATGGGTGAGTAATTTCTCACTTGTTAGGGCAGGACAAGGAAAGTTTGAGAGAATGAAATCTCTCACACTCTTTTCTTTGCCCAGCACCTTAATTCGGACTTTCTTTAATTGAACCACAATCCGCTCACTAAGGCATCCTATCCTACATGATAGCGGTGATTCCCTAGTTAGACTGGTTGTGATTGAATTAACCGGAGGTTAGGGCTAAGAGCCAAGAACGGACGGACAAGGACCAAAAGGAAAAAATTAAGCATGGAAAGCCTAGCTTATACTTGCAAGTTCCTTCCTAGTCGTGCTAATCCCCGTTGTTGCCGATTACCGTAACACCGATATTAAGAATGGAAATGAAAAGAGTGAGAAATTCCTAACTCAAACTAACCTAACCCTAACCCTAACAAGATCTTTTATCATCCTTTATTTCATTAGTTGATCTTAAAACAAATCTCGCCATATTTGGATTTAACTCGTTAAAATATAAAGAAAAAGATTCCATCTCCCTGTGGATCGACCCGTACTCAACCGGCTAGCTGCCAAGCGAAACCGTCTTGATTGTGGTAATTAAAATTAAGCACGCAGAAAAATAATCAATCAAATGACGCCATTGCCGGGGAGACGGTAGTTTATTTCTGTGTGTAATTTCGGATTAATTAAAACAAAAAAAAACAAAAAAACAAAAAATCAACTTATTATTTTTGATTAGTTTTTGTGTAAGTGTGCAGGATAGGAAGAAGGTCAAGTTCAGTGCCAAAGTCGTGGTGAGTTAGACCTATCTCTCGCGGCTACACCGCGGCGGATTAAGACGGAACCATGACCTTGCTGTAAAATTCTGGAGCACATTCAGTGAGCCAATCAAGATTCAGGAGATCTAAATAGGAAGAGGAGAACCAAATCAGCACAGGGAAAAAAATTTGAAGTCGTCAACCTTCTGAACTACCGCGGAACCGCGGCAGAATCACACGTTTGGCCGCGGAACCGCGGTCAAAGGGTGACGTCGGCACCCAAAACTCTCTGTGAGTATTCCATTTCTCTTCTCCTCTCCTCTGAACTCCACTGAACTATATTTTTCTGCAGCATTCTTTGCACAAATTCTCTTCCCCTCTCCAATAAACTATTTTTGTGCAGGATTCTTTGCGCCGCCGCCAAATAGATTTTTGCAAGTGTTTTAGATTTTTGGTTGTTATTGTTTTGCATAAATAATACGAATTTTAAGGGGCTATAACACCAATTCAGATTGGGTGGGGATTTCATCACCCTTCCTAAGACCCCAAAAATCACTAAAAGCATACGCATTACCCTTGAGCCTAATTAAAAAATATCTAGACTCAGCCAACTAAGGACTGTTGCGCTCAATAGGACAGAGGAAGGTTGTGCGCATTCGATCGTTTATCTAAACTTTACTTTTTGGTGCCTAGGTTAGATAAGTGAGAAAGGTAATTTTAAAAGGCCCGTCTCACGGTGATTCGTGAGCGGAACCCTCCTTTCTTCATTTGTGCTTACCTGGCCACAATTGGCAGTGAAGAGAAGATTTGAGAGTTATCTCACAACTTGTCACTTTGGAACAGTTAGGAGTAGTCTAGTGGACTTTGAAGACCATAGGTCTAGGTATGATTGTGCATGTTTTAACTGTGATTGTTTGAAGTTGTGCCGTAAGTCCGTACATATTTTTGCAAAACTCTTTCTAAAAAAAACATAAAACAAAAACTTTTTATAAAAACTTGCCCTTTGTCGCTAGAATCCCATTTCACTCACCTTTCATCCGTATTTCTTCATTGATGTTTTCTTACCCTCACATTCTACACTTTGACTATACTAAACTCGTTTAGTGTATGTCCGGTTGGACTCGGGACACTAGTGCCCGCCTAGTCCGCGTTTCGTTAGTCGCTACCGACTACGCGATCGACTCCGACGTCGAAACTCCCTCCACACCTTTTTCATCCTTACCTTTGCCGGCCAACTCCGACGTTGACCGGAATTCTGTTCATACATCCTCACCTTCACCTTCATCTTCATCACCACCAAATTCTTCTTCTGAGATGTCTGGATTTCCTCTTAACATCCCTTTACCTCCCCCGGGACTGATTCCACCTCATCTGGGTGCGAATAACCCGCAACCACCTCCTGTTGAAGCGCCACAGCTAATCGATCTCCAGGATCGTTTCTATCCTACCCGCTCTGCATTTCCTACCTGTCTTTCACTTCCGCCAGCCAATGTGGATAATTTCGAAATTAAGCCGCACTTCATCAACATGTTGCCTAAATTTCACGGGCTGGAATCCGAAGATGCCTACATCTTCATTAACAAGTTCCAGAACGTCTGTGCAATGATGAAGACAACCAAACTGTCCGATGATGCTATACGGCTACGAGTCATTCCTTTCACTCTATGTGACTTTGCTGAGAAGTGGTTGTATAGTACCGCATCACATTCCATAAACAGTCAGGATGAGTTTGTAAAAGCATTTTCTTAAAAAGTTTGACCCAAATCACAAGACCGCGAGAATACGAAACGAAATTAACCAATTTTCCCAACTTCCTGCCGAACCTTTTTGGAAGTGTTTTGACCGATACAAAGACCTTCTTGTTCAGTGCCCTCATCATGGTATTGAGATATGAAAACTTTGCCAGACCTTATATGAGGGCCTGAATCCAGCAACTAAGCAGTTGCTGGAGACCATTTGTCAAGGCCACTTCCAATCCAAATCTGACGAGGAAGCTTGGCAATTTTTCGACGATCTCGCGGAATAAACGCTTCAGTGGGAAAGCACCAGACCGAACACTTCATCTACTTCTTCTACTTCTCCCGGTCTCTCTAGGGCAGGCGTTCATCAACTTGATATCTCAATTGCAATGAAAGCCGAGATGCCAGCAATCACGCGAAAACTGGAAGCAATTGAGAGCAAATTCTCATCTCTTCCTCCTCCCCCTGCTCTTCCCCCTCGTACCATCTGCGCTTGTGGTTCTGACCCATCACATTTGACCGAAGAGTGTCCTTACAAACCACCTGCTCAAGGACAGGATCAGGTTAATGCTGCATTTCAGCAAGGACCAAGAAATGATCCATACTCTTCCACTTACAATCCTGGTTGGAGGAACCACCCCAATTTCGCCTGGAATCAAAACCATCAACAATTTCGAGGCCATAACAACTTCTAGAGGCCTCCTCCTCCTCAACAACAAGCTCAACAACAAACTCAACATCAATATTAGCAGCCCTTCCAACCCCAACCTTTTCAAAATCCGACGAACAATTTTGCACCCAACAATTCTTTTCCTCAAAAAAATTTTGTTCCACCAAACAACGATAAGGTTTCCTCTCTAGAACGAAGTCTGGAGGCGTTTGTAAAGCAATCGACTCAATCCACAGCCAACATCCAGTCTTCCATTCAGTCTTTGGTGCAACACACTGCTGCACACAGGCAAAGCATCAAAACCATCGAAGCCCAGATTGCACAACTGAATGCGGTTTTAAGCGAGCGAGAGAAAGAGAAGCTTCCATCTCAACCACTCCCAAATCCTGGTCACCCACATAATGCACATGTTGCTCTTGAACAACAAAACCATAATGTGAGTGCCGTGACTACGTTGAGATCTGGAAGGCTGCTGCACAACAACATTGGCACAAATGATGACACCCCGGCTGCTTCTTCTTCTTCTTTTTCTTCTTCTTCTTCTTCGTATTCTGAGCATGTTCTCCATTCTTCAAAAGTCTCCTTTTCTTCTGCTGCTCCGAATGGACCCACATCTTATTCCACGAAAACACCAGCACTGGGATCCGTTCCAACTCCATAATCTCCTCCACAAGCATTGGACTCAACCAATTTCAAAAATGTTCCATTTCTAAACCGGTTGAGATCCAATAAACAAAATCCACAAATGGTGAAGATTCTGGAGTTGTTTAAATAGGTTAACATTAACATTCCCCTCTTGGATGCAATCTAACAAGTCCCTTCCTATGCAAAAATCTTGAAGGACTTGTTCATTAAGAAGAAGAAATCTTAGGTACACAAGAAGGTTTTCTTAGCTAGTGCCGTGAGCGATGCTCTTACCCTAGCTTTACCTCAAAAACGGAAGGACCCTGGCTGTCCTACGATTTCAATAACCATTGGGGATAAGAACATCAACCGCACACTTTTGGATATTGGTGCCAGTGTTAACTTGCTTCCTTATTCGGTATATGAGCAACTAGGTGTAGGAGAGCTGAAACCCACACACTGTACTCTCTAAATGGCCGACCGATCTATCACCCACCCTAGGGGAGAACTAGAGGATGCGTTAATTAAAGTCGGGGAATTCATATTCCCTATGGACTTTATTGTTTTAGATACACAGCCTATGGCAAACCCACGCAACCAAATCCCGATGATACTCGGTCGACCTTTCATAACAACTTCCAAGCTGTAATTAATTGTAGTAATGGTTCTATGAACTTATCCTTCGGGAAGATGATAATTGAGGTTAATATCTACTAGCTAGGAAGTCAACCATCTGAACCTTCTGCTCATTTTCTTGATGTCTGTTCTGTCCACGAGATAGCTTCCGACAGCAGCGAAATTGAAGAGCTTCACGATACTGATCTCAACTCCGCTATTACGTTGTTGTCCGGGTCGACAACGGACGCTAAATGTGAACTTTTTATAGAGTCCGGGTATCATCACATTCTTTCCGACGAGATTATTATTGGGGATATCGATGAAAGCTTAGAGGAAATCTTTGCTGATGAACTCGCATTCTTAGAAGACATGGACGTTATGATAAATCAACCCTAACCCAAAGAAGTTGAACCGCCATATCTTCTTCTTATCAAGAATGAGAATGCGAGTAATCCATCATTATTGTTTCGTCTCTACAAATCGAGGCGTAAACCTTATCCTTTACACCACTTATCTCTTCCTCACTTCTTCTTGGCTCTATATAACATGTTCTTCCACCAACCGGTGCATTTCATCGATAAATTATTCGAATGGTTGGTGTTGACTTTTGGTCTTTGCAAGGCCTTACTTTGACCAATAACTTTAACCCTCCAATAATTTTAAATGCTTAATACTATTTTACTCAAGTTTGGGGGAGGGATATATTTTGGCTCTTGAAAAGAAAATTTTTACTAAATTATGAGCCAAAAATAAGTTTGGAGGAAAATTTCACTTTCATTATTTCTTGTCCCCTTTGATAACTTTTCCTCCCACGTCTATAGGTTTTGAGATTTAAAAGATGATAACAGTAAGGACACTACTGCAAACAGGTTTGGGGAGGTTTGTGCTTATTCACGCATTACTTTGCATTATACTATGTATAAGCACAAAATTTTTTATTGGATAATGAAAGTTTGGAAGTGAAAATTTACATATGAAAGATAGGAATAGTTTGAGAAAATCAAGAAAGTTAGATGCTTTCTTAAACGAAACTAGTAATAAGTAGTTATAAGCCATTGTCCCAAGGGTTAATAAGATGAAGGAAATTGCTAATCTGAGGATAAAAATAAGTCTGAAAAATAGTCCCTATTCTTGAAGCCAAACATTTGAACGTTGATACCCTGCTATACGCACTTACACACATCTTGAAACTTGGGATAGTAGAGGATACCTTGTAATGCTCTTGTCTAAAAGCCTTAGTATGAAGGAAAATAAAATAAAAGTATAAGTGGTGAAGAAAGAAAAAAATAGAACACTGGTTTTGTAATTGCTTAAGACAGCATAAAAAAAATATAGCGAGGGTGCTTTATCACCTAGTGCCTTAGACCAATTGGTTTGGGAGTCACTGCTAAGCCTTAGGTGTTGCGAGACGAGGAATTACGCCTAAATGCGCAAGCACATTTTGTAATCGGTCAATTAGTATCTCAAGAAGTATTAACGGTCGCATGAAGAATGTAGGGTTGCCTAGCACGGCAGCAAGGTTTCGGGAGGCATCGTCCATGCCATATTCAAAAATTTTCCGTTCTAACTAACCCTAACCCTGAATCGTTAACTAGAAATAATACGGAAAACATATGCAAACACTTTGCAAGTTATAGTGAGCAAGGAATACAACCTTCGTAGACCGGTCCATAACTTCAAATAGCTCCATGCAGTAGTCCCCTTCGCTGTGATTGCAAACTCCGGACTCTAGAGAGGATCCCTTGAAGAAACGAACGCGCTTGCTTCGATGTCTTCGAGGCCGAAGATGATCTACGTCGAGGAGACACTAACCCAAGCTATTCCTTCACTAGGTCATGAACTTTATGAAGAGAACACCCTATACTAAATGGCAAGTAGTAGAGGATGATGAAGTAGGAAGTGGGCTCACTTTAGAATTGATTTTCTCACATTATTTCTCATACCTCCATTGAAGCCAGAAAGCTTTTCATGGAGCTTGAAGAAGACGAAGAAGAAAAACTCATGAATAATTCATCCAAATGAATTATTGCAACCATGGGTGAGTTAAAGCCATCATGCTTAACTCATGTAGAGAATAAACCCAAGGCTATGGTTAAAGGTTGGGTTAAGCAAAAATATCCTAAGGAATGACAAAAGAGTTGACCTTGACAATATTCTACAAGCTTCTCCAAGCTTGAAAACTTTGACCAAGTCTTTTGCTCTTTTGTAATAACTTAAGAAATAATCAAAACCCTAATTTAACCCTAGCATGGTATAAGTCTCATACACCCATCTTGTATGTATCATCAAACATGACACAATACATGTACACAAATATACATATCACATATATACAATGTGCAGATCTAGTGAGAAAAGAAATCATAAGTGAGCTTAATATTAGTTAATGTAATATAATATATCAAATATATAATTATACATTAAATTATCAAATCAACTCTTGATTTAATAATCCGGCTATATCATATACAACCGACTAATACTATATGAATCAACTTATCGAATCAACAATTGATCCGATAACCCGACTATATCATATATAACCGACCGATATCACATATCGCGAGAATAGAATACGGTATCTCATATCGTATCAACCTCGGTCCCGCACATATCACATATGTGCTCCTACTCCGTTTCTCTTGAGCCAGGAAACCTCTGTGTAGGACTCTAAAGACTCGTCAATACGCCGGAAGTAGGTGATGATCATATCAAACACCCACAAGCCGCAAGCGGTTTGCTAAACGTAACGGCCACCCGGGTATTGAGCGATCAGAAGATCAACAAGCAAGCCTGTTCGTACTCCTGCGAATCCAATCAGTAACACCACCGTACAGTCCGGTCTCTTCGTCTGATATGTCGCATATCACAGCCTGGGGGTGGTATAATGTCAGACCCCAATAGCCTGATAAGTCATGCCGATGCAAGGTCCATAACGGTTCGAGAAACTACTGATAACACTTACCAATAGATCTCAACAACCCTAGCGAGGGATTTCATGTTATGGCCAATCGAGCATAGCGCAACATCAACTCCCTATATCGGGAGTGAAGAAACCCCTCCTATCGCTCATTGCCTCCATGTGACTCGGGGCCGTACCCAAAAACAACCATTTTGCACGTTCTCTTGAACGTGGCATGGTGGAAATCAAAGCACAGTAGGAATCACACAAGACTCTATGACGATCTCGGGTCTACAGACTAACCTGCACCAGTGTCACCAGAGAACTGCTATCCGACGAAAGGTACAATACCATCTAGGAGTTCTCGGCGAGTTCGTCCAGTGTACCTAGTCTCCACTGAGCACCCGCATACCTTCTCTGATGTCAAACACCAATGGATATGAGATCATCCATCGCCCATCATATGGGTCGAGAAGCGTATACGCTAGTTTACTCTGGTTTATCGATGCCCTATCTCGATACACCCTCGACTAGGAACATTTGAAGGATGTACTTAACGACTACTCTGTCCCCACTAGTATGATCTGCATCATAATCCTGGTAGTCAAGTACTCATCCTAAGGGCTTTATCAACATGTAACATAGAGACAATCAGAGTACATGTTAAGATAAAGAGCAACCTGATAACATATTTTTATGTCGAGCAAGAAAGTCCTCCCTATAAATGTCCAAGCATCCACTACAATATACATCATATGTACAGTAATGGCCTCTAGGGCATACATATTACTAACAATCTCCCACTTGCACTAGGGCAATCTGTTGTAGTATCTCATACCCAACAATCAGCAGTGGTTGAAGTATCTCATACTCAACCATCCCATAAAAGTCTCTCCTGGGATTAGGCCTTTATGAGTGGATCAGCCGTGTTGTCCTCTGTGTCTACTCTCCTGAACCTGGATCTCCCTGGAGATCAACCACCTATACTGATCAGGTGATACTGCCTAAGAATATGTCTGGATTACATATGGGACGGGGGTTCCTTGGCCAAAGCCATAATTCCATTGTCACACAATGGTAGGAACGAAGTTCATCTCATGAACTAGTGTACATCCAGACTATTTCTTTGGTAGCATCCTTGGTAGTGATGTATCCAGCCTTTATCGTCTAGTATGTCACGGTATCTAGCTTGGAACTCTTCTAACATACCGTCTCTCTACTAAGGGTAAAGACAATGCCTGTGACTGAAATTCAGTCATCCTTATCACCCTGGAACCTTTCCAGTGATTCTCCCCAGGATCGATTGATACCATCTCACTACAGCTAGTGAAAATCTTAACATCTAATTAGATCTATCTCATAGATCCATAACCCAGGATTTATGAGGTATCACCTTGATCCTATATGGAGAATCCTTGTGATAAGAGGAGATTGACCGAGCGTAGCATAGGAAACTCCTTTCCTATCAAGAGTATGTCATCCACGTACAATACGAGGATCACCACCATACTCCCTACTACCTTTTTGTATATATAAGGTTCATCTACCATTTTGATGAAGTCAAACGCTTTGACTACCACATCAAAACAGATGTTCCAATTCCGCGATACCTGCTTTAAATCATAAAGCAACTTGCACACGTTTCCACTGCTCCTACTGTCTATGAAGCCCTCTGGATGTGTACTTATAGACGCTCTCTTCTAAATCACTATTTAGAAAAGCAGTCATGACACCCAACCGCCAGATATCGTAGTCATGGTATGTAGTAATGGCAAGTAGGATCTGGATGGACTTAAGCATAGCTTTGAAAGTCTCAACTTTTCCATGTACACCAAGTAATCTTCTCAAGATATACTTGCTCCTGATGGGGATTTAACCCTTCAGATAAAGCAACCAAAGTCCATACTTTGTTGGTGTATATGGATTCCATCTCAGATTGCTTGGCATCCAGCCATTCTCACAGAGTCACCACTCTTGATGGCCTGCTTGAAACTAGTTGGGTCATTATCTCATGATGCATTCCTCGCTCCCACTGTCATAGAGAAAACCGAAGTATCTCTCAGGTGGATGAGGAACCCTACTAGATCGGCGGAGAAGCTGAGGTTTGTCAGGAACTATTGAATCCTTCGGTTCTACCAAATCGTCAGCTGTAGTTTGTATAGCTAGAACTCTTTCCAGTTCTACTTCATAACCACCAAAAAGGTGGCATGCTGAGAAACAAATCACTTTTTGTTTCTCAGTGTGGTAGAAGATATTCCCTTGCAAATGCTTGGGATATCCAACAAACTTTCACAGAACTGACGTTGCCTCGAGTTTGTCCGGATTTTGCTTTTGACATAGGCCGGACAACCCTAAATCTTAACATCCTTAAGAGATGGGCTCTTCCCATACCATATTACATATGGAGTTGTAGGTACCTGATTTGGTTGGAACCCTATTCAATAGGTATGCAGCTTCTCAAGTGTATAACTCCCAAAAGGAAATATGCTACTCAGTAGTACTCATCATAGAGCACACCATATCACATAAGGTGCGATTTGCTCCGCCCTGATACACCGACGTGCTGTGGTGTATACGGAGGAGTAATCCTTGCAAGGTTACTAAGCACTCTCACAAGGGTCTATTAGGCATCAACCATGCCCGATTTAAAATTTAGACGTGCCGAACAAGCCTAACCAAGATCTTTAAACTAGAGATTAGGAGAAACTAAGCATGTTAAACACTTTAACACTAAGAGTTTGGGATTACAACCTTTGTAGTCCGGTCCTTCGCTTCTAAAGCTCCGTGTTGAGGTCCCTTCGCTGCGATCATCATGTTCCCGGACTCCAGAGAGGCTCCACGAAGAGAAAGATGCAAGCTTGCTTCCAATCTTCGATAACTAAGATGATCTACCTTGAAGTTTCTTTAACACAAGCTCTTACTCACTAAATGAAGTGAACACCCTAATCCAAATGGCTAGGATAGATTAGGATGATGAAGTGGGATTTATGCTCTCATTTATTTTCTATTTCTCACACTAAATCATCACATAAAGAAAACCTAGAAAGCTTTCTCAAAGCTCAAGGAAGAAGAAGAAGGATAGATTAGGATGATCTACCTTGAAGTTTCTTTAACACAAGATCTCACTCACTAAATGAAGTGAACACCCTAATCCAAATGGCTAGGATAGATTAGGATGATGAAGTGGGATTTATGATCTCATTTATTTTCTATTTCTCACACTAAATCATCACATAAAGAAAACCAAGAAAGCTTTCTCAAAGCTCAAGGAAGAAGAAGAAGAAGGAAAATCCTTTTGTGATGAATAATGAATTGTGTTGATAATTGCTAATGCAACCATGGTCAAAGATGAAGAGAGTTAACCAATGTAGAGAGTTAACTAGGGTTAAAGGGTGTGGGTTGGGTTAGGAAATATCTTGCAAATATCTAAACAAAATATCTTTGCAACAAACAAAATGAAACCTTCTAGAAGGTTCAAGAAAGAACTAACCCAAATCAAACCCTAACCTTATTTAATCTCCACTAAACATGTTGCATTAGTAATCATATCATGTTACAATATTATATATCATATATACAATATTTATTGTAACAAAATAAAATAATACAATTAACATATATCGCATATATATCAATGTATTACCTGAGTGAGAAAAAGAATCTTTTAGTGAGCTTATATCAGTTAATGTAATTTAATATATCAAATATATAATTATACATTAAATTATCGAATCAACACTTGATCCGATAATCCGGCTATTTCACAAATAACCGACTAATATAATCTGTATCAGTTCATCGAATCAACACTTGATCCGATGACCCAGCTATATCACATATACCCGGCTGATATCTCATATCATGAGAATCCAATACGGTATCACATACACGTATTGTTCTCGGTCCCGCACATATCATATATGTGCTCCTACTCCGTTTTTCCTAAGTCAAGAAACCTCTGTGTAGGACTCTAAAGAATCGTCAATACGCCGTCAGTAGGTGTTGATCATATCAAACACCTATAAGCTGCAAGCGGTCAGCTAAACGTAACAGCCACCCAGGTATTGAGCGATCAGAAGATCAACAAGCAAGTCTGTACATTCTCCTGCGAATCCAATCAGTAACACTCCCGTACAGTCCGGTCTCTTCGTCTGATATGTCGCATATCTTGCCTAGGGGTGGTAAACGTCAGACCCCAGTAGCTCGATAAGTCGTGTAGATATGATGTCTATAACAGTTCGAGAAACTACTGATAACACTTACCAGTAAATCTCAGCAACCCTGGTCAGGGATTTCCAGTTATAGCCAATCGTACACAGCGCAACATCAACTCCATATACTGGGAGAGGCGAATCCCCTCCTATCGCTCATTGCCTCCATGTGTTCGGGACTGTACCCAAAAGCCACCTTTTTGCACGCCCTCTTGGACGTGGTATGATGGAAATCAAAGCACAGAGGGAATCAAACAAGACTCTATGACGATCTTGGGTCTACAGACTACTCTGTACCTGTGTCACCAGAGAACTGCCATCTGACGTGAGGTATAAAACCATCTGGGAGTTCTCAGCGAGTCCGTCCAGTGTACCCAGTCTCCACTGAGCACCCATATACCTTCTCTGATGTCAAACACCAATGGATATGAGATCATCCATCGCCCATCATATGGGTCAAGAAGCGCATACGCTAGTTTACTCTGGAGTATCGATGCACTGTCTCGGTACTTCTACGACTAGAAACATTTGAAGGATATACTTGGCGACTACACTGTCCTCACTAGTATGATCTGCATCATAGTCCTGGTAGTCAAGTACTCATCCTAAGGGCTTTATCAACATGTGACATAGAGA
Organism: Agapanthus africanus; assembly: GCA_030015575.1. Classification (NCBI taxonomy): domain Eukaryota; kingdom Viridiplantae; phylum Streptophyta; class Magnoliopsida; order Asparagales; family Amaryllidaceae; genus Agapanthus; species Agapanthus africanus. The sequence continues at coordinate 645,904,241 of JASDDO010000014.1, read as the reverse complement.
CAATCAGAGTACATGTTAAGATAAAGAACAACCAGATAGCGTACTATCATATCGAGCAAGATAGTCCTCCCTATATATGTCCAAGCATCCACTACAATATATATCGTATGTACAGTAATGACCTCTAGGGCATACATATAACTAACAATCCTGAGAGAGAATCTCATTCTTCTTTAGAATAGTCTAGGAATTCCGTGCTCAAGTATTCTCCTCCCTGATCTCATCATAGGACATAATACTTATACCTGTTTTTGGTTCTCTACTTCTAACTTATATTATTTGAATTTCTCAAAAGATTCAGACTTATGTTTCAACAGGAACACATGCGCGAATCTTGAGAGATCATCAGTGAATGTAATGAAGTACAAAGAACCGGTTCTGGCATGTGTAGACAGGGGACTTTCATACATCAGCATGTATCAATCCCAAGAGTTCAGTAACTCTTTCTCTGTTTCCAATAAACGGAGCTACGGTCATTTTATCTTTGAGACATGACTGGCAAGTTTCAAAAAATGTAAATTCAAACTGATTTAAATATGCATCTTTATGTAACTTAGTTAGTCGGGTCGCATTGATATGACCTAGTCTACAATGCTTCAAGAAGGATTCGTTCATTTCTGAACTCTTCATTTTGTGTGTGTTCTATACGTTAAGAATTGTGGTTTGATTTAGAACGTATATGCTTTTAGATAACGTGCCTGAACCGATCAACTCTTGATATAGGAAATGTTCAAAACATTATCCATCAATACAAAATTATATCTTTCTTTACTAAATAAAGAGACTGATATGATGTTGTATATCAGGTTCGGTATCTAATAACATTCGTTCAGAATCAATGTATTTGGTAATACAGGGTGATAATTTCCAACTGCTTGGCTTGCAACAATTGCACCGTTTCCAACTCTTGAAATTATCACCCGTTCTCAGTACTCTACCTATTTGCAGCCCATGTAACAGATTACATATCTGGGATCCTGATCCGGTATCTCATACCCAGGACGTAAAGGATACTGAGAAACAGTTCTCTGTAATGAACACACCCGAAGAAGATGCATCATCATGCACTTTCTTCGTTTGGGCGGCACGAGAATTCTAGTAATCCTCAATTTCCTGCTCGATCTTATAACAATTATAAGTTAGAGCGGGTCCAACGTTCCTCAGCACAGTATAACAAGCGGGTTCGGTCAATACATCCATATTATTATCTTGATTAAGGCATGACATGGTCACTACCTGGAGAGAGAGAGAAGAAAACATTCAGCGTATGCTCTTGTAAGATTATATTGGTTATTAATTTATCTAATCAAGATGGCTGCCACTGTTTTAGTCAAATCTTCCTTCAAACCCTAAAAGGAAAGACTAGCCGGGATTAATTACACACTACAAGTTTGCCAATCTTTCGGTCAGGCCAGTGTCGGTACTTTGAGGGAGGCTCCTCGTGCTTTCACACGGACCTAATTAAAGTAAACATCGTTTTCCCAGAGGTATAACCCCGTTAACACCTTTCTAGACACCTGCTTGATCGGCTAATTGTAATGTGTAAAACTCTACCAGGAGTAACTCTTACTCTGTAACGCCTTAGATTTCGGTTAGTGTTCGTTTAGACGTTAATGCTGGTTTACTGTAAAAAGTTTACCAATTCGGGTTCCTCACATTTTTTAACATTTAATTAATAAATTATTATTATTTGTTATAAGCATGCACGCACGTGTGCACCTAAATGTGTGGATTTGTTTATGCTAATTTTGATCTTAGCAACCATGACACTTAACCTAATCCTTGATTTAAACCCTTTGCTTATCCTTACCCTAATCCCTAGATCTTTTGTGAGAGAGAGAGAGAGAGAGAGAGAGATATTTGTTTCAGTGATGAGGTGTATGTGAATGCATTAAGTGGTGATTAATGCTTAGGATACACTCACCTATCACCTCACCCTACACTCACCTCCCTCTCTCTTATCCTCACACCCTCTCTCATTTCTCTATCTCTTTCTCATTTCTCTACCACCCTCATCAAACTGAACACAATCCCTTCCAACACAAATCCATCACAAAATTCACTAATTTTCTTCCAAAATCACATCTTTTTATGGATATTACCTCTTGGATGCTTTGGATCATACAAAGCTATGATCTTTGTGTTCTTTTGTGTAGGTAATATTGTTTTGCTGTTATTTAGGTGTTTTTAGTGTAGCTTAGCTAATTAGTTTCAGTATAGATTGGTTAAAGTTTAGTTTGGTGCATAATATCGTATTTTTAGTATCGGTTTGTGACATATGGGATCTGCTGTGACCCAGAGTTTTTACGAGAAAACCAAACAATGTAGTTGTGTTGTACCAGTGACCATAGGACCCCACCTGAGACACGAGACCCATCCCACCGGCCAGGGCCGGCGACGTACGAAGGGGATTCCGGCGACCTCGGCCCCTTGAAGGAGTTAGGGTGTGGGATTTTGAGGGTAGGTCTATGCTGGGGTTTGGGTGTATTTGGTTCTGTTTGTTTGTTTAGTTTTCTCTGTATGCAAAATCTGGGATCACTTAGGTAGGTTGTAGTGTTTTGTGTCCGCGCGATACGTAATACGACATGGATCGTGCACTTTGGGTGGTTTTGCTCTTAAGTTGTTTTCGTCGTGTCGCTACGTGCGTTAGCCACAATACGAACACTTGAGAGTATGTTTTGTGTTGTTGCGTCGGCCTAATATAGTGTGTACGTGTTTTAGGGTTATTATTAATATATATTTGCGTTATTGTTTTAATGTTGCAGGTTCGCAGGCGGGGACTTCGGACACTGCTACCAGGGGAAAACAGGTGGTAGACTTCACCTAGCTTGGAGTGTTGGTGAGTAGATTTAACATCTACAGGGGAATCGCCCGCATGGCGTTATGCGTCTGGGCTAGTGATATTAATACTTGTCGCATATTCTAAGTCATATTTAGAATTGCGCATTTACCCTACTGCTTAGCTAGTGTTGTGCTTGGACTAGTATCCTTAGGACATTGCACCATTATTCACGGCCTATGTTGCACGAGCACTGATTGTATGCCACACACACCGTCAATAATTGCCATGTCACGCACAACCCACTGATAGATATGATATTGCTTGGTTAGGGACATTGAGACATTGATTCATATTTCTTATCGCATATGACATATAGCATACCTGTATATCTACATGCTTATACGTATGCCTTCATATACTTACATGTTAGATACCTGTATACCTATAGAGTATTGTACCTTTAGTGATAGATACATACACACTTTATGACATAGCTACAGGTATACCTTGCACACATATTTCACTTATACCCAGGGGGTATACTACATCATTACTTATAGGTAGATACATATACCTTGCTATACCTTTATGTTGCACATATATCTGGTTATAGCTACATATTTACCTTTACCTGATGTTATTTAGAATTGGAGAAATTAGGAACCGCATCATATTTATATTAACTTGTTGCAGTTAATTAGCGGCTTTTCCTTTATATGCTTACATTTCAGTTTATGTTGCATATATTATATTCATGGATTTTCGCATTTAGATATGGATTTTTTCATGATGTTTTCTGGATTTGGGGACCGTGGGAGTTCATGAAATTATGCATTATTTGAAAAACCCGGTTTTCCTTGATTTGATATTTCAGCATCCACCATCAGATTTATCGGTTCTGATTACATACGAGGGTCGGGTGCTGTATGAGAGTACATGGTGGGGCCCGATACGGTTTCCCTCGGCAAGAATGATCGATGGTTTTTGCCGATTGAGCCTGGAAGGTGGGCAAGCACCTACCGGTGACATTACCAATGACTCAGCGGTTATCATGTGGATGCCGATGGGAGTCATGTACGTATTGATACGTCGAGAGGCGAAGGTCAAAGCTAGGCACTCGAGCTTTCGGGATAGCGTATGCTATGTACCTATCAGGGTGCCAGTCTTGGTGACAGCACTTGATAGACCAGCATTTCTGTGTCGATACTTGACACATTGGTATCATGATATTTCTTTTACTCCTTTGTATATATAACAGGGGTTTAGGCCGCTGTTATATATGCCCTTACACCAATATTAGTGGAATGAGACGCTAATATATGTGTATTGACCTTTTTACTTCTTTTTATATATAACAGTGGGTTAGGACGCTGTTATATATGCCCTTACACCAATATTAGTGGAATGGGACGCTAATATATGTGTATTGACATTATGTTATATACATCATCATATTAATTCATGCAAATATATTTAGGGTGTTAGAATTTTACTTGATACTGGATTTGGGATATAGGGGATTTATTTGAGATTTGATACAGGATATATATGAGATTGCTGATTTGTACATTCAGAATATATAAGATTATTTAGATATTGTACATTCGGGATTTGTGAGACTTATATGATATGAGAGCCAATTTGGGGGCTGATTTGAGGAAATTGGGATTTGATTTGTCTTGATGGATTGTGATCCTACCATGATGTCAGGATTCCGTGGAATTGACATGTTTCATTCCATACTCTATCTTTATTGTTTATGCACTGTTTCATGTATTAGCAGTACCTGTTAGTGTACCTTTCATGATTGTTGCATATATACATTTTATATCATTATTGCATGATTATTGCATACCGATTGTCATATGTTATTGCTTCATGTATTAGTTGTACCTGCTAGTGTACCTTTCATGTTTACCGCATTCATATGACCTTTCACTGCTTTTAGCTTACATATGCTAGATTCGCGCTGTACGTGCATACTTGCGATTACCTGTATATGTTATTTACTATTCATGAGTTGGCAACTCACCCCCTATTGTGCCATAGTTGTTTTGCAGGGTGTTCCCCAGAGTAGTCGAGGCAGGCTATTCATCTATCTATCATCTTTTGCTACGGATACCGCGTCGGCTCACAGTGTGCTGTTTTGCTTAGGTGGGTTTTATGGTTATTCATTTTGTTGTATTGTATATTCGTTGTATCCTTGTACTCTCCATCTACTATATTTTTTTGACTTAGAGACTTGGTGAGGACGATATTGTATATTATTTGTGACTTGTTGTCTTTTATACAGTTTCCTTTCTATCGTCTTTTATTTCTTCGCTACGGCGTCGTATATTTGTTGTGGTGGTTGTTTTCCGCCTTTGGGCGTGTATTTGCTCCCGTTTGGGGATACTTTACTTTATATTTATGTTGTACCCATTTTTGGGGCTAGTTTTACAAAGGAGGTGCTGCCAAAATTTTAAAGAAAGAAAGTTGGACTTTTAAAGAATTTGGGTTGTGATTTCAAATATTTCAAAACTCCTATTATCTTTTCTTGTCTTTTTAATGGTTTAGATTTCTGGGTTTTGGCTTTCTTTTACTGCGTTACGTCTGTAGGCGTTGCGTAGTATTAGGGCCATCACGTGCCAATTTCGGGTCGTGACATACTCGCAGTGGGTATTGGGATCCAACTATCTCATAGAAGGTATGCAATCTCATTGCAAATTTCAACACTTGAAATTCCCAATAATATTTTGCCCCTAGAAACTTATGACCTTAACAAGGTCAACAAATCATAAGCGCTAGCCAAGTTCAACCCATCATTTCCGGATTGAATTAAACCCACCCGCACGACCCTTAACAAGGTCAACAAAGTCGTACGACTACCCTAATCCAATCGCATCATATGCTTAAGCAGATAAGCACTAATCAGCTACCGCACACTACGCCTTAACAAGGTCAACAAACTTAGCACGAATACTAACCAGCACTTATCTGAAATGACGGAGGGATACGACAGGTGTTGAGAAAAACCTTTTGCGTAATGAACTTGATATCGTTGTAGAATCGAGTGATTTTGAAAAGGAGTATTTTTGAGGCTTTTACTAGTTTTGCTAAAGAGGTCACTCCCGGTGAAGGGATCTCGGGTCTTTCCTCATCGAATGAGGTGCGGGATATATCTCATATATCACTATGCAAAGCAAAAATTCCAAAAGCAATCAAAAGACAAACCGAGGGTTGTAGCATCTGCTAGTTTCGCTAAAGAGGTCACTCCCGGTGAAGGGATCTCGGCTCTTTCCTTATCGAATAAGGTGCTGGATATTCTACAAGGAATACCTCTATGAAAAGCAAGAACTAGAGCTACCAGTTTTCGAGACAAGTTTCTACAACATCTTTTAGGTTTCTTTTATTTCATTAATCTCATTAATGAAGTCCCATTTTTATTATGCTTCACAAGCATCACATTTGAAACGAAATCAACAATATATAATATATATATAATATAAACATTCGTCTCAGGCAGTAATATGATCTCATCACAGAACATTGCAGCAGAAGAACATATATAAAATATTGGATATACTAGGATTTCCGTGTTTTATATCAAGCCAGTATAAAACACGGATTCCACGGTCGCGATGAATAGCCAAACCCACATCCCTAGATCCCTACGAGAGCGGCAAGTAACCTTGCCAATTCTAGAGTTAGGAGACCCGGTCTCGACTCCTCGAGATGGTCTCCCACTGGACCTTAGAACCCGGTTACTTGTGCTTCCCGCCTTGGGTCTATCCTAATGCGGAAAAGTAAATAATATACAATGGTGACATCATCCTAAACTCGTAAGTGCCCCAATAAAAGAATATTACATACAATGAATTTTACATGAATGAAAATGAAAAACTCTCATCTCACATAAAATCCCGGCTATTCAATCACGACGATCCAATATAACATATCCAAGCAACACATAACATCACATGTCATCAACGTAAGTAAATATGCGCATCCCAATTTTCGTTGACATATAGCACCGAAACCGGCGATACACCACATATTACACTTACAGTCGCAGAAAAGAAAGTGAAAACTACAAAAGTTGGAATCCGCAACCGCCTTAGACATCACATGCCTAACCAAATGAATTCCTTAGACATCGCATGCCTAACAATCATAAACTTCGCCTTTTAGTTTCAATATCGAAAACACTTTTCAATATCTAGTCGGGTAATTCAACAAGATTCTCGACATCCTGATCGAATGCTCGTCGGAAACTTTAGTAGACGGCCGCATCCCCGATACCGTCGACGAAGTGCACTAAGGAGGAACACCGCTGCCGCGAGCACCCGAGCGGATGCTTTTGTCGACGGGGTTCTCCTGCAGTCACTAGGTCGGGGCTATGGGGCATGGCTATCTATTAAGTTTACCCGGCAAGTATCCGCGTACGCTACCTGATTACGACAGACTTTTGATCACATTAAAATCCCATGGCAACCGATCAACTGAGACTAAATTGCTAGATTTATAACATTCAAATTAGTTATCTCATAACTACATGTGGATTCCAAAAATTGTACCCCATCACATAATCTCCGGACGATGTTAAACTCTTCGACCGATTTATCAAAGTCCCACAATTTTCCGACAGCTCAACACTTGAGCACAATTTTAATAATACCAAGAAGATGCCACAGTACCTATGAACCAGCCGTAGAAGGGTCAAACCAACGCCTCACATGCAACAACGCTAAACTACCACAAACCCTAGGGTTCAAGTGGCGATTTTGATGGCCACATAATCGAGTTAAGGTTTACGTTCTTCTAGAGGTCCACAGAATCGCTTGCATATAATTCCGAATACGTTAAACTTGGAAAAATGGGTTTTTGTGTTCGATCGAACTTTTTAATTTCGCCCAGACAATACGTGAAAGACCCGAAACAATGTTAAAACTACGAATACGAAACACTCCGAATTGCTTATACTTTAATATTACATCACATGAAAAATTAGAAAAAATAAACAACACCTGAAACACCAAACCCAAGTCACTGGAACACACCACAAAACTCAACACATTCCACCATAGGAAATCCGACGTCGCCGGATCTGGGGGCATAGTCGTCGGCCAAGGTCCGAGGGGTTGGGTTGGGTTTTCTTGTGTGTTCATGATGTATCATATACAACATTCTGCACTTGTTAAAATAATTTTTTGACAACTTTTAAAAAACGACAGAAACTTTGGTTTTCCGTTTCAAGTTTCGGAATTGTTTCGGTTTCGTAATCTTAACAAAATCCGTTTAAGTTTTTAGCTAGGCTCTGATACCGCTGTAGGTTTGCCTAGCATGGTAGCAAGGTTTCGGGAGGCATCGTCCATGTCATATTCAAAAATTTGCCGTTCTAGCTAACCCTAACCATGAATTGTTAACTAGAAATAATACGGAAAACATATGCAAACACTTTGCAAGTTAAAGTGAGTAAGGAATACAAGATTTGTATACCGGTCCTTCACTTCAAATAGCTCCATGTAGTAGTCCCCTTCGCTATGATTGCAAACTCCGGACTCTAGAGAGGATCCCTTGAAGAAACGAACGCGCTTGCTTCGATGTCTTCGAGGCCGAAGATGATCTACGTCGAGGAGACACTAACCCAAGCTATTCCTTCACTAGGTCATGAACTTTATGAAGATAACACCCTATACTAAATGGAAAGTAGTAGAGGATGATGAAGTAGGAAGTGAGCTCACTTTAGAATTGATTTTTTCACATTATTTCTCATACCTCCATTGAAGCTAGAAAGTTTTTCATGGAGCTTGAAGAAGAAGAAGAAGAAGAACTCATGAATAATTCATCCAAATGAATTATTGCAACCATGGGTGAGTTAAAGCCATCATGCTTAACTCATGTAGAGAATAAACCCAAGTCTATGGTTAAAGGTTGGGTCAAGGAAAAATATCCTAAGGAATGACAAAAGAGTTGGCCTTGACAATGTTCTACAAGCTTCTCCAAGCTTGAAAACTTTGACCAAGTCTTTTGCTCTTTTGTAATAACTTAAGAAATAATCAAAACCCTAATTTAACCCTAGCATGATATAAGTCTCATACACCCATCTTGTATGTATCATCAAACATGACACAATACATGTACACAACTATACGTATCACATATATACAATGTGCAGATCTAGTGAGAAAAGAAATCATAAGTGAGCTTAATATTAGTTAATGTAATATAATATATAAAATATATAATTATACATTAAATTATCAAATCAACTCTTGATTTAATAATCCGGCTATATCATATACAACCGACTAATACTATATGAATCAACTTATCGAATCAACACTTGATCCGATAACCCGGCTATATCATATATAACCTACCGCTATCACATATCGCGAGAATAGAATACGGTATCTCATATCGTATCAACCTCGGTCCCGTACATATCACATATGTGCTCTTACTCCATTTCGCTTGAGCCAGGAAACCTCTGTGTAGGACTCTAAAGACTCGTCAATACGCCGGCAGTAGGTAATGATCATATCAAACACCCACAAGCCGCAAGCGGTCTTCTAAACGTAACGGCCACCCGGGTATTGAGCGATCAGAAGATCAACAAGCAAGCCTGTTCGTACTCCCGCGAATCCAATCAGTAACACTACCGTACAGTCCGGTCACTTCGTCTGATATGTCGCATATCACAGCCAGGGGGTAGTATAACGTCAGACCCCAATAGCCTGATAAGTCATGCCGATGCAAGGTCCATAACGGTTCGAGAAACTACTGATAACACTTACCGGCAGATCTCAACGACCCTGGCCAGGGATTTCATGTTATGGCCAATCGAGCATAGAGCAACATCAACTCCCTATACCGGGAGTGAAGAAACCCTTCCTATCGCTCATTGCCTCCATGTGACTCGGGGCCGTACCCAAAAGCTACCGTTTTGCACGTTCTTTTGAACGTGGTAAGGTGGAAATTACAACACAGTGGGAATCACACAAGACTCTATGAGGATCTTTGGTCTACAGACTAACCTGTAACAGTGTCACCAGAGAACTGCTATCCGACGATAGGTATAATACCATCTAGGAGTTTTCGGTGAGTCCGTCCAGTGTACCCAGTCTCTACTGAGCACCCACATACCTTCTCTGATTTCAAACACCAATGGATATGGGATCATCCATCGCCCATCATATGGGTCGAGAAGCGTATACTCTAGTCTACTCTGGTATATCGATGCTCTGTCTCGATACACCCTCGACTAGGAACATTTGAAGGATGTACTTAACGACTACTCTGTCCCCACTTGTATGATCTGCATCATAGTCCTGGTAGTCAAGTACTCATCCTAAGGGCTTTATCAACATGTAATATAGAGACAATCAGAGTACATGTTAAGATAAAGAGCAACTTGATAGCATACTATCATGTCGAGCAAGAAAGTCCTTCCTATATATGTCCAAGGATCCACTACAATATACATCATATGTACAGTAATGGCCTCTAGGGCATACATATTACTAACAAAGGATGTGCGAGCAATTTCATCTAAAATTCACCGACAAAAAAAGTACTTTGGAAGATGGACAAGAGTATGATAGCTTGAATTGAATTCTCTAAGTGTAAGGATGTCTTTTACACACACGTAGGGGTATATGATCAATGTTTGGAAGAAAGATAAGGAGAAAGACTAAAGGCTATGTTTTATTGAGGGATGATGTGATTTCTAACATTTTTTTCATGATCATTAAGATAGGGCTCATAGCAACTGAAAAACTGGTGTAGTTGAAAACTCTTATTTTCAATTTCTTTCATTCATAATTCTTATCTTTGTATGTAGCTTTCACTATCTTTCTTTTATTATAGGATTTTGTGGGTGTAATCCGCTGAAAACCCTCAGGAGACAACACTTCTCGTACTAGGGACACCTAGAGGTTTAACGACTTGTTGCACGAGCTCAGTGCAATCGCGTTCCCAGCGAAAGTGAGGTTAGGACTTTTTGTAAATAAATTGGTTTTGCTCGGGACGAGCAAAAGATAAGTTTGTGGGTATTTGTTCATATCAGATTTTTGCATTTTTATACTGCCCATTCTTGATCACATTGCATATAGGTAGGTGCTCTTGATCCGTGTTTGCTAAATAATTGCAGCTTACAGGTTCTCAGCTCTAAACAGTGAAATTCACAAAAAATTCAGGACTTCCGCCAACCACAGATAAATACGGGTTTCCGCGTACTATCCGTATAATACCGCCTACCAGTTCAAAGGACAAAATGGCAAATCATTGGTCATTTTCTTGCACATAGCACAAGGGCAGCACAAGATCCAAGACTTCAACGCGGAGCTCAAGGCAAAAGTCTACATCATTTTGCACTGCTGAAAATCTGGAAGAAAACTGAAGAGATTCTGAGAAACCAAGTGTACAAAACAGAAGAGAACGACAAAATGAAGAAACCCAGAAAAAACGAGAAGTCAAATCGACCAAACGGCTGCAGAACCGCGGCCAAAAAGGCACTTCTGTCGCTGAACCGCGGCCGCGTCTGAACAGTGTCGGTTGCGTCAAAGCAGCGTTGACTCGGCTCTCTTGGGGTAGTTTTGTAATCTCGTATTTTTCTCAGATTGTAAACCTAGGATTTCACTTTCCTGTCTATAAATAGCAGAGCTCAAAACCAAACTAGGGTGTGCTTTTCTTTATTTAGATTTTAGGATTAATTCTGTAGTTCTTCTTCCTTGTTATCTTTCTCTATGAAAAAATTGTAGCGAGTTAATGAGTGATGATTAATAAAAAAATAAAAAAAAAGAGTTCTTTTTATCTTGCATGTCTATTTATTTATTGTTGCAATTTTTCATTTGCTAATCTAGTCGTATTATTTTATTGTTGTTTTTCTTCTTCTATTTTTCTTTATCTTTTACAACCATGACGCTTGAGTAAGATCCTTACCAAGATGAGGTCTCAAATAGCTAGTTGTAACTTTCTTAATCTCATCTCTTTCTACCCTTCCTTCTTGTTTTCTTTATTTTTATCTTTTTAATGGGTGAGTAATTTCTCACTTGTTAGGGCAGGAGAAGGAAAGTTTGAGAGAAGGAAATTTCTCTCACTCTTTTTTTTGCCCAACACCTTAATTCGGACTCCCTTTAATTGAACCACAATCCGCTCACTACGGCACCATATCCTACATGATAGCGGTGATCCCTAGTTAGACCGGTTGTGGTTAAATTAACCGGAGGTTAGGGATAAGAGCCAAGAACGGACGGACAAGGACCAAAAGGAAGAAACTAAATATGGAAAGACTAACTTATACTTGCAAGTTCCTTCCTAGTCGTGCTAATCCCCGTTGTTTCCGATTACCATAACACCGATATTAAGAATGGCAATGAAAGGAGTGAGAAATTCATAACTCAAACTAACCTAATCCTAACCCTAACAAGATCTTTTATCATCCTTTATTTCATTAGTTTATCTTAAAACAAATCTCGACATATTTGGATTTAACTCGTTAAAATATAAAGAAAAAGATTCCATCCCCCTCCCTGTGGATCAACCCGTACTCAACCGGCTAGCTACCAAGCGAAATCGTCTTGATTGCGGTAATTAAAATTAAGCACGCAGAAAAATAATCAATCAGACACCAACTCAAGCTAGCTCTTCACTAATTAGGTTTTAGTGAAGCAAACATCCTAAACTAAATAGCTAGTGTAGTAGAGGATGATAAAGTAAGAATTTTGCTCACTTTAGATTTATTTTTCTCACAATATTTCTTCACTTTGAGAAAAGCTAGAAAGCTTTCTCTTGATGAAGAAGAAGACGAAGTAGAGAAGAAAATGAAACTCATGAGGTGAGAATAGCAACCATGGGTGAGTTTGTATCATATACTAACTCATATAGAGACTAAACTTTGGCTAAGGATAATGGTTAGATTAATAAATATCTCATGTAAAACAAAGTGACTGGACTAAGTCAGTGGTTAGCATAACCTTCTCCAAGCTTCCAACCATGACAAATTTCCATCAATTTTGAATTACTTGGATAAATAAAAATCCTAAATATTATCTTAAGTATAGTGTAAGTCTCATACACCCATGAAGCATGTGGCATCAAGCATGATACAAAATAATGTACATTAATATATATCACATGTATACTATATGCACACAAGTGGGAAAAAGAAATGTTTAAGTGAGCTAATATTAGTTAATGTAATTCAATATATCAAATATATAATTATACATTAAATTATTAAATCAACACTTGATTTAATAATCCAGCTATATCACATACAACCGGTAATATCAAATGTAACAACCTATCGAATTAACACTTGATCCGATAACCCGGCTATATCACATATAACCGCCCGATATCACATATCGCGAGAATAGAATACGGTATCATATACATGTATTAATCTCGGTCCTGCACATATCACATATGTGCTCCTACTTCGTTTCGTTTGAGCCAGGAAACCTCTGTGCAGGATTTTAAAGACTTGTCAATACGCCGGCAGTAGGTGGTGATCATATCAGTCACCCATAAGCCGCAAGCGGTCTGCTAAACGTAACGGCCACCTGGGTATTAAGCGATCAGATGACCAACATGCAAAGCTGCTCATACTCCTGCGAATCCAATCAGTAACTCTACCGTACAGTCCGGTCTCTTCGTCTGATATGTCGCATATCACAGCCTGGGGGTGGTAAAACGTCAGACCCCAGTAACCTGATAAGTCATGCCGATGTGAGGCTCATAACGATTCGAGAAACTACGGATAACGCTTACCAGTAGATCTCAGTAACCCTAGACAGGGATTTCCTGTTATGGCCAATCGAGCATAGCGCAACATCAACCCCCAATACCGGGAGAGACGAAATCCCCTCCTATAACTCATTGCCTCCATGTGACTCGGGACTGTACCTAAAAACCACCGTTTTGCACGATCTCTTGAATGTGTTAAGGTGGAAATCAAAGCACAGTGGGAATCACACAAGACTCTATAACGATCTCGGGTCGATAGACTAACCTGTACCAGTGTCACCAGAGAACTGCTATCTGACGATAGGTATAATACTATCTAGGAGTTCTCGGCGAGTCCGTCCAGTGTACCCAGTCTCCACCGAGCACCCGTATACCTTCTCTGATGTCAAACACCGATGGATATGGGATCATCCATCGCCCATCATATGGGTCGAGAAGTGTATACGCTAGTCTACTCTGGAATATCAATGCCCCGTCTCCATACCCCCACGACTAGGAACATTTGATGGATGTACTTACCGACTACCTCTGCCCCACTAGTATGATCTGCATCATAATCCTGGTAGTCAAGCACTAATCCTAAGGGATTTATCAATATGTAATAGAGAGACAATAAGTGTACATGTTAAGATAAAGTGCAACCAGATAGCATACTATCATGTCAAGCAAGAAAGTCCTCCCTATATATGTCCAAGTATCCACTACAATATACATCGCATGTACAGTAATGGTCTCTAGGGCATACATATAACTAACATGAAGCTCCACCAACGAGGCGGTCATAAAAAAAAGGTATGACCACAAGCGAAATGGGCATGGAAAAAACCCGTATGGGCTCCGTGAGTAAAAACAGCAGGACTGCCGGCGAGTTTGTGAAAAACCCGAAAAGGCGCAAACTCGTGAAAAGAAATGAAAATACACTCGCAAAGTCCTCTCGATCTTGTGAGGAGAATATTCCTGCGTGAGATCCTTACTACTCACAAAGGGGTAACACACCTAGGAACCCCACGATTCCTAAAGAGAATCTACACTTACGAGATCCTCTCAACTCGTATGGAGAAAATGCTTTTATGAGACCCTTACGACTCATAAAATTGAAAAGCCTTAAGTGACAGGGACCTAAACATGTCTCCTAAGCCGTTGCTCCCCAATGGGAAACGAAAAATGAGGAGTCTCTCCTAGCATTACGCTTCAGTATTAGCGGTGCTGATGCCGACCCAAAACCCAAATCCCAAGTTTTCCCAAGGCAAATGATGAATTGCTCCAGGCACCTGTGCTTCAGTGTTAGCAACGCTGATGCCGGCCCCAACCCTACAATTTCCAAGCTTTCAAATCCAGATGATCCCTAAGTCATTAAACTGGAAATGAAGGAAATTCCCTCGGGGCAAATGATGAGTCACTCCTGGCGATATTCCAATGTTGCAATACTAATGCCAAATCAAAATCAAGATTCAAAATTCCCTCATAGAAAATGATGAGTCGCTTCTAGCGCTATTCCAGTGTATCGATACTGATGCCAAACAAGATCCAGATTCCAAGTCTCGCTCAAATTCAAAAGTCCCGCCAAACGAGACAGAAATCAAACAAATCAAATCAAAGTCCTACCGGCTGTGGTTCCAAGCTCAAAAGGTCCTGCGGAATGGACAAGAACTCTAAAACCAATCAAATCAACCGATTCAATACTAATGACCTCCTCGGCGGAATCAAGCTCCACCTTGGAAGCAAGTCAACCGATGACCTCCTCGGCGGAATCAAGCTCCACCTTGGAAGCAAGTCAACTAATGACCTCCTCAGCGGAATCAAGCTCCACCTTGGAAGTAAGTCAAATCAAATCCCGACACTGTAGAAAGTAGAGCAAGTCAAATCCAATCCTGACACCGTAAGAAAGCGGAGCAAGTCAATCTCAACCCTGACACCACAGAAAGCGGAGCAAGTCAAATCAAATCTCGACACCACAGAAAGCGGAGTAAGTCAAATCAAGTCCCGACATAGCAGAAAGCGGAGCAAATCAAATCAAATCCGGACATCGTAGAAGGTGGAGCAAGTCAAATCAGCATCGATCGTCTAAGTTGTAAAAATGGCAGTATCGACCATCCAAGTCGCAAAAATGGCAGTATCGACCGTCTACGTCGCTAAAAGGGCAGCATCAACCTCCACATTGTCAAAAGGAAACCAAACCAAATCTATATACATATAGCACAAGATCCATTAATTTTATGCACACAACCCATATGCGCGGTGTGCATTTATTGATGGGGGCACTTTGTTGGGGTCAAAAATTATACTCAATTGCCAAAATCAGAAATCAAATTCAAGTTCAAAATCAAAACCAAAGTCAAAAAACCAAGTAGTCCCAAGCCCAAGTCGAGCCCAAGCATGAAAGGGGCTGGCTAAAAGAGAAGAAGAAAAAGAAAGGGAAAATTAAATGTAATTTTGTTTTATTAAGTAGGCAAAAAGCCAATTTTGTAAAAGCCCAAAGGGCTATATGTAAATGGTGTAGCGTATAAAAGGAAAACATGATGAGAAATCAAGCAGAACTTTTTATTCCCTAAAAATAAATCTAGGGTTTTGTGCCCCTCTCTCTCTCTCTAAAGGTCTCCTTCTTCCTCCTCTCCTTTTCAATTAAATTCAAGACATATCCTCTCTTTTTTTTCACAAAAAATTTGATTTTGGCCATTAACCCATCGAGCGGAACACTGATCTTCCAGTGAAATCACCAAAGGAGCAACTTTTTTCTCTCTTCCTCTCTCCTCATGATCTAACAGAGACGAGGAAGAAGAGAAAACCCATATCAGGACCCATCTGTGCACGTCCCGAGACCTCCTAGAAGGGGAAAAGAACCCCTTTTGATCCTCAGAAAATCAAAATTTTAGTGTTCAAGGGCTATAGCTCCATTGGGTTTCGACCTTTGTTTGCACCATCCTAGGTGCGCACCTCGCTAGGTGTGCACCCTATTGGACGCACATCGCGCCAGGTGCGCACCGGCTCAGGTGCGCACCTCCCTAGGTGCACACCCTGCTGGATCTTTTGGTCCATTTGGGACCCTTTGGCCCCTAACTCTTGCATCTCGATAGGTGCACATCTCCCTAAGTATGCATGTCATTGGACCTTTTGGCCTATTTGGGACTCTTTAACCCCTAATTCTCGTATCTCGATAGGTGCACACCTCCCTAAGTGCGCACCTCATTAGACCTTTTGGCCCATTTGGGACCCTTTGGCCCTTACCTCTCTTACACCTCGCAAAATGTTCACCGAGTTAGATGCGTACCTTACCATGTGCGCACCTTATCAGGGTCGTACCTTTCCAGGTGCGCACCCCGACAGGTGCGCACCTTACCACGTGCGCACTTTGCTAAGTGCGCATGTGGTACACACACATCCCTTACTTATGTATTTCTTGTAAAATGATAAAAATAAATAAATAAAATGGACATGCCCTATACTCAAAAGCTTTCTCCCCGTAGAAAAAAATTTCCAACGGGACGCTGCCCCGCACGGGGGCTGCTTTTCCTCCTGACACCTTGCCCGCTATCTGGATAGCAGGACCCCCGTAAGCTCTGCGAGACCCTCGATATGCCCAAAACTTCCCCAAGACACACACATACCCATATTGCACATTGAGTTCGCATGATCTGTTTGACTCGTTAATCGGAGGTTCTCTCGCTCCAAAAGCGGGAAGTAATTAACGACAACTTAGTCCATGGCTGCCAGAAATTTGGGATCCCCACGATCAATAAACCCCTGCCT
Organism: Agapanthus africanus; assembly: GCA_030015575.1. Lineage (NCBI taxonomy): Eukaryota > Viridiplantae > Streptophyta > Magnoliopsida > Asparagales > Amaryllidaceae > Agapanthus > Agapanthus africanus. The sequence goes on along the minus strand of JASDDO010000014.1, from coordinate 645,886,978 downwards.
ACCCCAGACAGGGGGAATCTATAATATGCCTGACAAGGACGCGCATTCCTATCTCAATAGGACGACGAAAAACACTCTACACCTCCATCTCCTCTCTTTGTGAGATCTAAAATCTACACGTTCCTCAAGAGAGACCCAAAAGAAAGAGATTTTTTTTGGATCTCTTTCATATCCTATATCCTCTCTAAACAAAAAGAACCCATTAAAATAGAAAAGAACTTATCTCTAGAAGGAAAGCTTCATCTCAAAGAAGCCAAGATCTAAGATCAAAACTCAATAAAGGAGTAAGCTTCCCTCATCAAGCATGAAGAACAAGAGAGAATAAGGGTTCTCGGGATGAAAGCCCATGGCTTTCACCCAGTGCAAACACATTTTGAATGAACAAACTCGACGAAAGCCCACCTGCATCGCCTCTGCTCGTTGGTAGGGATCTCTAAAGGGATCGCCATCACGGACATCCCCGCCAGGGGAATGTCCATCTCAGAAATCTCCGCTAGGGGATTTTCCGCTTTCGGGACCCCCCAAAGGGGTTCCCTCCATCGGGACTCCCTCTTAAAGGCACCCCAGCTGTCGAGACCCCCCTCCCGAGGGTTCCCGCCATCGGGATCCCCCTTTAAAGGGTCCCCGCCATCGGGACCACCTCCAAGGTCCGGGATCTCCCCAATAGGACCCTTGCTCGAAATCCCCACAAAAGGGTTCTTCTTTTAGCCTCTCGACTCAATTTCTTTCTCTCTCTATCTTCCTTTTTCGAGACCCTCATAAACTCTGCGAGGTCGCCAATATGCCTAAAGCACACTTTGAGTTCGCATGACTTATACGACCCGTTAATTGGAGGTTCTCTCGTCTCAAAGCGAGTGATAATTAACGACAGCTTTGTCCATGGCTGCTGGAGATTAGAATCCCCACAATCAATAAACCCCTTCCTATCTTAGGTAGAGGGAATTTGTATGCACCTAACAAGTGAGCACATCCTATCTTAATAGGGTGACGAAAAACACTCTACACAAGCAATGCTCAAACTTAACAAATGAAAGAGACTTAGTCAACATGTCTGCTGGATTATTCGTTGAGCCAACTTTATTTACAATTATCTCTTCCTCTTCAACGACATCTTGAGCAAACCAATACCGAAAGTCGATGTGCTATGCATATGATCCTTTGTCAAATGAATCGCGTTTTGGTTATCACAATAGACTATTATGATTTTTTCTTGGATACCAAGTTTCGAAAATAGTCTATTCAACTAGATTGCTTCCTTAATTGCCTCAACAACGACCATATACTCTACCTCCATCATAGATATTGCTACCGTAGACTGTAACAAAGCACGCCAACTAATGGCACATCCTTCTATAGAGAATACATAGCCGGTGATCGACCTTCGCCTGTCAAGGTCACCTGCATAGTCAGAATTGTTGAAACCAACCAAAATGTGATTGTTCCATCCAAACTCCAACCCTATATTAGATGTGCCTCGTAGGTATAGTAAAATCTATTTCACTGCTTGCCAATGGTCTTTACTAGGAGATATCATATAACGACTAACAACACTAACTGCATGTGAAATGTCGGGTCGGGTACATACCATGACATACATTATGCTACCCACCACACTCGAATAAGGAACATGTGACATATACTGAATTTCTTCTTTAGTTTGCGGTGAAAAACAAGTTGAAAGTTTAAAATGAGCTTTCAAAGGGGTACTTACAGATTTAGCGTCTGCATTTCCAAAACGCTCCAAAACTTTCTCAACATATCGCTGTTGAGACAAGTAAAGTTTACCTCCCTTGCGATTGTGCCTAATTTCCATACAGAAAATTTTCTTGGCCGCTCCCAATTCTTTGGCCTCAAACTTGCCTTTCAACTGTTCCTTAAGCTTTTGAATATCAACCATATACCTTACTGCTATTAACATATCATCAACATAAACCAATAAGTATATGAAAGAACCATCGGCGAGTTTCTTGCAATAAATACAATTGTCGTCCTTACTTCTCGTAAACCCAATATCCCTTATGAAGGAATTAAATTTCTTGTACCAATGTCTAGATGTCTGCTTTAGACCATAGAGAGACTTCTCTAACGAACAAACGTTGTCTTTCTTGCCTTCAATTTCGAAACTTTCGGGTTGCATGTAGATCTTTTCTATTAAATCATCATGCAAGAAAGCGGTCTTAATATTGAGCTGCTCGAGCTCCAAATCCTGCATAGCTACTAAACCAAGCAAAACATGAATAGAGGTGTGTTTTACAACCGGATAAAATACTTCATTGAAGTCTACTCTCTTAACCTGTGAATAGCCTTTAGCCACAAACCATGCCTTATATCGAGTATCTGCAACCTCTTGATCTCCTTCCTTCATTTTGAAACTCACTTGCAGCCAACTACTTTCTTTCCTCCTTTGGGCTTAACAAGCTTCCATGTTTGGTTTTTGTGAAGAGACTCAATCTTTTCATTTATAACGACTAGCCAACGATCTGACTCATCAGATGACATAGCTTCTTAATAACTCATAGGCTCGCTACTATCAATTGTCTCTGCAACAGACAACGCATACGACACTGGATCATCGTGGCTATATCTCTGTGGCGGTCTAATGTCCCTTCGTTGTCAGTCTCGAGCGAGTAGATACTGCTCATCTTGCGAATGAGATTTATCAGACGATGGCGAAAGAGAGATCTCCTGCGAACCCGAGCATTCACTGACCTCAAATTCAATGCCCGGCTCGTCCTTCCCTGTATCATCTTGAATTGGAGATTCCGCGTTTTTCGGCTTCAACATAGGAAACTGGTCAAAAGTTACATCTCTGCTAATCATAAACTTTGGCGACTTAGGATCTAGACACCACAACCTATAGCCTTTGACCTCGGTAGCATGACTAAGAAAAATGCATTTCATCGCTCGAGGATCTAACTTGCCTTCACAACAATGTGCATATGCGGGATATCTAAACACTCTAAATGTAGAATAATTGGCGTGCTTTCCAGACCATACATGCTCCGGTATTTTACTACCAAGTGTTGTATAAGGTGATCGATTCATAATGTAGTATGCCATGTTCACCGTCTCTGCCCAAAACTCCTTGTCGAGCCTAGCATTAGATAACATGCACCGAGATTTCTTCAAAAGAGTCCGATTCATGCGCTTTATGAATCCATTTTGCTGTAGTGTGTGGACAACGGTATGATGCCGAACGATACCTTCGTTTTCGCAGAATTCATTGAAATCTCCGCCATAAAATTCTAATCCGTTATCCATTTTTAGCCTCTTAACTTGCTTTCCAGTCTATTTCTCAATCAATGTTTTCCATTACTTGAACGTATTAAATACATCGCTCTTTAGTTTCAAGAAGTAGACCCAAATCTTTCTCGAATAATCGTCGATGAAAGTAAGCATATATTTTGCACCGCTTCTTTTGGAAGAAACTTGAAAGGGTCCCCAAAGATCTGAATGGATATAGTCAAAAGTATTTTTTGTGTTGTGCACCGCCATACCGAAGCTAACTCGTTTCTGCTTCATAAAAATTCAATGCTCATAAAATTCCATTTTTGATATACTTTGACCACATAGTAGACCCTGCTTCGATAACTCGGTCATATCTCTCTCATTCATATGCCCGAGCCTCATGTGCTATAATCTGGTCATATCTGAATTTGACATGGATTTAGATGATGAAATCGCCCCCGACATGGTAGTTGTTGAACCCTGCAACACATATAAGGACCCCAGTTTTAAGCCCTTCATAACGACGAGAATGCTTACTCCATCTTCAGCGGAGAAATTATAACCATTAACATCAAGTGTACCCAATGAGATGGGATTCTTTTTTAAGTCAGGGACATGCCTAACTTCCGCTAATGTTCTCACAGCGCCATCAAACATCTTGATTTGAATCGTTCCCTTGCCAATAGCTCGATATGAACTATTGTTGCCCATAAAAATCACTCCACTATCAACCGACTCATAGGTGGAGAAAAAATCCTTATTGGGATACATATGGTAGGAACAACCCGAATCCATAATCCATTCATCATTGGATCGATGTGTGTTGTCAAGAACCACAAGTAAATCTTTTTCCCTTTCAGTAATACTAGTTTCAGCTGAAAACTCCTTCTGATTATCTTCTTGCTTCTGCTTGTTCTGCAATTTGAAACAATGGACTTTGAAGTGCTTCTTTTTCTTACAATAGTTGCAGGTCAAATTCTTATGCTTGGACTTTGACCTTGACTTCTTCTTGCTACCTTCTGGATCTCTTTTCTCCACTTGCCCAAGGATAAATAAGCCTGAAGATTGACCATCGCATTCGCTAGAAGTCAACTCTTTGTCGATCTTCTTCTTGCTCATCAAATTTTCTTTGAAATTCTTGATCGAAATAGTATCTCGTCCATATATCATGGTGTCACGAAAGTGCTTATAAGAGGATGACAAAGAACATAACAATAAAAGTGATTGATCTTCATCATCAATCTTAATATTGATCTTATCCAGATCTGTAATGATCGAATTAAACTCATCGATGTGAGATTTGATAAGAGAGCCTTCCGACATACGAAGTGTGTAGAGACACTGTTGTTCATCGCCAAAAGACGCGACCGGGACGTTAGAATGTCTGGCCTGAATTTTGGGGGGCAGATACTATTTGGATTTATCCGTCCACCTCTCCGAAGATGCCAAGTTGATTTATGGCACTGTATATCGGAGGTTTGGATGGATGCAGCCGTTGTAGCAGACTTCATCAAATCCCCCTCGTTTACGAGGGGTTTTTGATTGTGGGGACGCTATTCCGTGTAGGCGCAATCCCCTGTAGTTAATTACGTTACCGCATCGCGATAACCACTTTCTCCTGCTCCGGAAGTTCACTTCGTGTCATGTGTGTTTGTTTTATTTTTGGTTGCCCGTGGATTGTATACGGAGACTAATTTGTGTCGTCTCCCATAGGGTATGGATTAGTATAAATCCGTATATTTTAGATTTGGGGTTTTTATTTAAGGATCGTTAATCTATTTTGGGATTAAGATCGACTTAAACGTATGTGAGCATTTGGAGGCTCAGCTGGTTTTTTGTTAAGGATACGTTAGTCCAATTTGAGACTAAGATGTTCTTAACAAGGATTTAGGATCATTTTTGTTATAGATCCAACAAGAGAGCATTTGGGATCTGTTGTCTTAGTTTAGGGACATTTCGGTCCATCATCATCATTTTGGGGGCGAAGTTCTAGTTTGAGAACATCTCGGTCTGTTGATCACCATTTTAGGGGTGAGATTTTTGTTTAAGGACGTTACGGTCCGTTGATCACCATTTTGGAGGTGAGGTTTTAGTTTAAGGACGTCTCGGTCCGTTGATCACCATTTTGATGTCTCGGTCTGTTGATTACCATATTGGAGGTGAGGTTTTAGTTTAAGAACGTTTCGGTCCATTGATCACCATTTTGGAGGGGAGGTTTTAGTTTATGGACATTTCGGTCCGTTGATCACCATTTTGGAGGTGAGAGTTTAGTTTAAGGACGTTTCGGTCCGTTTTTAGTTTAGGGACATCTCGGTCCATTGTCCATCTTGCGTGCACGTGTATTTGTTACGTGACGGGGTGAGCAATGATGATATGGGATGCATCCAGTTTGGGATGTGATTTGATCTGGGATGTGCACGTCAGTTTGGAAGTGCATCAAAAAGCAGTTGGTAGTCAGGACCCGCCACTTCTCTGAAGACGCTGAGAAATTACAACGATATGTATCAGAGATGTAGAGAGATGTACTCTTGAACCAATTCCCGTGTTTGAGGAAAAATGGATTAATGGTAAATCCGGGAATTATTAGTCGTATTTTGAGACTAAGATTTCCTCAGGAGAATGTGGGACGAATATCGTTTTGGGATATCATCAGTTGGAAGATTGATAGTCGTATTTGGGACTAAGATCAGTTTGAGCACATGGGCTCGGTTGAACTGAATTAGGGAGTTTCTACTCTCAAGTGACCTAACCAACTTGAGCTTGGTCCACTCAGTTTTCTTTTTATTTGAAAAAGAGTGATAAGCACTTATTTGGGCTCAGTCCCTTTTTTTGTGCAAAAAGTGCTGAGTACTTATGTAAGTTCCGACGCTAAGATATAATCATATAGGCTTTTAGTCATGGGGGTTGCCCAATAAGCGTTAAACAGTTTACCCATTTTGTCTTTATATGGAGTGCTAAGCACTCTTTATGGCGTCCACATGCAAAGCATGTGAGGAGCTAGGCGCTGCCTAGTGGGTGCCAGGCACTTTTATTCCGTGGCACCCACGTAAGGGTCACGTGAGGCACTGGACACTGAGCGCCACTCAATAAGTGCTAGGAATTCCAATAGAACCCACGTGAGGGGCACGTAGGGGCGCTAAGCACCGCCCACTGAGTGCTAAGCACTCCTGAGTTCTTTTGTAGCGCCCACGTGAGAGGCATGTGGGGCACTAGGCGCTGAGCACCGCCCACTGAGTGCTAAGCACTCCTGAGTTCTTTTGTACCACCCACGTGAGAGGCACGTAGGGCGCTGGGCACCGTCCACTGAGTGCTAAGCACTCCTGAGTTCTTTTGTAGCGCCCACGTGAGAGGTACGTGGGGCATTGGGTGCGGAGTGCCGCCTAATGAGTGCTAAGCACTCCTGAGTTCTCTCTCCTTTTTTTTGAATGATCCATAGGATCTTTATCTACTTTTATTTACCTAAAATTTCCAAGAAGAGAGTTCTTCTTCTTCGAGGATTTAATTCTCTGTTCTTTCGAAGCTTTCTCTTTTTTTAAGCTTATGGGGGGGGGGGGGGTTTCCTCCTCTTTAGACTTGAATTCTTGGGTCCTTTATATAGTAGAGGCAAGTTTGTTGATTAGTTGAAGAAATCTCTCATTAAGAGATCCCAAATGATTTGGGGATTTTACCCATCGTTGGATCTTTGATCCAAGGAATTCTGTTTTATAGAAAATATTTTCTTGTTTTTAACAAGATTAGGGAAATATTTACCCATACAGAATTTATTCTGTAGATCGGCGATTCTTTAACCACCATTGGATTTTTAATCCAATGGTACTCTGTTTTATGGAGGGCAATCTTTCTTATTTAGAAAGATTTGAAGAATATTTCCTCTAAACAGAATTTAATTCTGCATCCTGACGATTTATCGTCTCCATTGGATGATCTAACGGCTCTGCTTAACAGAGAGTTGAATTTAATTCTACTGGACGCCGGCGCTCACGTGTTGTGCACGTGGGCGCCGTTTAAGATTTTTGTGTGCTTTGCACACAGACGCTGCTCATATAAGAGTTTTTAACTCTGGGGCTGGCGTTCTCGTGGAAGGCACGTGAGGCGCTACCTCTTGAGTTTTGAACAGAGCTTTGCTCTTTTATTGGAGAAAACAAATGCCCCCTACCGTTGCGCTCACGTGGCTCACACGTGAATGCAACGGTGGCACCTTTTCCACCGTTTATCTTCTTGGAAGTTGAACCGTCTTCCCGTGCCTATAAGTAGGGCCTTTGGCCCTTGAGATGACTGATGTTCATCTTCCCTAACCTTCTTCTTTCTCTGAGAATTTAATTCTTTTTCCACAGCTCAGATCTTTGTCCAAGGAAACTCTTTTAGAGTCAAAATTTGGTAAGAATTATGACTAAGCTCTTGAAGGAATTTCTTCATGTTTTAGGATTTTAACCCATTAACAGATCTTTGCTCTTCTCTTGTAACGATCTCTTAGAGATCTCACAAAAAGGAAACTTTTTTTTTACTTAAGTAGATCGTAGATCTTAAAGATCTTTTAGGGTTTTACCCTGTTAGAAAGCTTTGCTTTTGAGGGTTCTAGGATGTTATCCCATTGTTCTACAGAGCATGGCTCTGAATTTTTTTGGGAATTTTATCCCCTCTCTAATTTTCTTAACAGATTTGAAATCTGTTTGCAGAACACAGTTCTCGAGAGAGTTTAACTCCTGAGTCCAATGATGTTTTCTCATTAAATGAGAATCCTTTTGGATTCTATTTTTAATGAGTGACCGCCCCATCATTGATGGAGAGTCACTTTGATTTTGTGGGGCCCCTGTCCCTTTTTTTTGAATTGTAGTGCAGTACAATTTTAAGTGACAAAGAATGTTAAGGTCTTAATCATTGTATCGATAGCTGACTCCTCCCTTTTTGTGCAGGTACTATGAATTTCGATTCTTCTTTTTCCTTCGTACGTTCGGAAAGCGCTTTTGCCGACGCGCCCGTAGATCGGGAAGTCTTCGCACTTATTAAGGATCATGACCCGGAGAAAAAATCTTTTCATCTGTGGGGGTCATGGTATAATCATATTATCCAGGGTCAACACAGTTTTTCTTGTGCAGCGCCTTCGGAGCCAATCCGAACGATTCATTATGCTGATCCGCCTCAAGTGACTTACGCCGTAGAAGAGGTTAACTGGACCTCGGAAGGTCGTCTTCAGCCTTCCATGGCGTCGATACCCGTACAGCCACCGATGGCCTTAGACATTTTGGGAAGACGCATATGCCAAAGAGATTCGCTCCTTTGGGGGCAAGTTTATATGATAGGATTAACGCCCCGTCATTCGGCCGGCTATCTACAGTAGGCTCGGTATATCCTGTCGGCCAAGAAGTCATTGCTATTAAAGACCGGGTTGTATCCCGCAATCTACGCGTCTCTCTTTCATTACCACGCTCCCCAGTGGTGGATCAAGTCTTTTTTGGAACAATGGAACATCCCGACCCATATCTTTTTCTTATCATATCGGGAAGTTTCGATTTCATTGGAAGAGTTCGCGGAGATCTCCGGCTTATCCGTCAGAGAGGAGCACTATAAGGAGATACTTCCCCTCGATGAGTACATCTTTTCCACTAAGTCAGTGGTAATGGGCCTTATTTCGAAGAACACCGTTCAACATTAGTTCCCCAGCTTGATCAAGGTGTTGAACTTGTACAAGAATTTATTCCTGGAGTCTGGCGGGCATGGGGTTAGCTTCGCAGATTTTATCGCCCGCTTTCTTCGTCCGGAAGTTTTGTCTAAGGCGGCTGCGAAATTCACTAAACTCGATGACCCGTTCGGGTTTTGTTTAGATAACTTGCCGATTGCGGAAGCGGATCTAAAGAATTTCTTTATTCCGGACACTCCAGTTGTCCCCTTTGCGGAGATCGCTACCCCGGGTGTTGATGAAGAGTCGTTCTTTTTGGGGTTCATTGGCCTGTGGCTGAGTTGGTTCACGCTTCCGACGCACCCCCGCTATATGAGGCCATCTGTTTTTTATCCAGCTCATCGCATCGTCGCAGGAATGCGTGTGGCCATTGGGATCATGAGGTTATCTCATCTATACCACGGTCTGAGTTTAGCAGCTGACACTACTCAGCCGGGGGTAAATCCCGTGTATCTCCAATTTCATTACTTCACATCATGGATTGAGATGCACATGCTGGGTGCCTTTGGCGTTCACAAACGACCTCAATTCTATGAAAGCTACAACTTCCCCCTGGTCATATACCTAGTTGATGCTTCCGCTCCACACCTGTCACAGCGAGAGCCTCGGCGATTGCTCCTTCGACCACGCATGGTTGAGAACAATATGACCTTTGTCGATAAAGTCTTGACTGTCGGCAAAGAATCCACCAAAGTGGTACAACCGTTGCATGATACTTTTAAGGATGGGGCTTCTACATTGAGGGCCCGGAAGGTTATGCACCTGTACTCTATCAGGCCGGGTTTCCTAGTGTTTAGACAGAACACCTCGGTGTTGTTCATGAGGTACAACTCGCACCACTTCGCTCAACAGCTGGGTTATAATCAAGGTGTTCCTCTCGAGGCGTTCTTAGTCGAGCCGGCTGCTACGGAGGAGGGTATTCGCAGCGCGCTGCATCAGTTTATGCGATTAAATACGGGGTCTCCATTTCCTTGTCAGCGAGCCGAGCTATGTGCTGAAATCTTTGAATGCTCATGTGGCATGGTACCAGCATGCGACGGGTGCTGTTATTAGGGAGGAGAGGCGACTGTAACTCGATCACAAGGATGCCGTCCCAGCCGGTAATCCAGCAGTCCCTTTGAAGTGACGAATAGTCGTTCGCCCCTCTTTAAGAGAAATCACTACGGCTATAGTCCCACGAGCTTTCCCTGAGAAGCTTCAGCCAGATGTTCCTGTGACTGCGGCGGCCATGGCGTCCCCAGAATCGGGCATTGGTTCGAAGATCGGGACCCGCCGTCCGAAAAAGCCTGTCAAGCGAAAGCTTTTATCATCAACTGTTGGTGTCAGCTCGCAGAATAAAAAGAAATCTCTATTCTCTGCCGATGTCGTTTTCGGCCAGGAGCCCCATGCTCCCTATAGTGAGGGCTTGTGCAAATATGGCACCAATGAGGGTTTGTTTGGCACGCCTCCAACTGATACTGATCTTCAGGCTGCCCTCGCGGCTTCCAAGCGACTGGCTCGCAAGGAAGCAGTGCTGGTCCCTATTGCGGAGTCGGGTATACTTCATTTACATTCTTCTGCATCTATCCCTTCTCCCCCTTATTATTATTTATTAACGCTCTCTTTTTTAACAGGCATTTCTGCCGAAGAGGCTCTTGCGGCTTCCCTCAAGACGTTTGAGGAGGAAGAGAGGCTTCGCGCTACCTTGGGTCTTGGTATAATTCACTTCGCTACACCTTTGCTCTTTTAGTTCCTTTTATTTATGGTCTGACTCTTCTCTTCATCTTGCTGCAGGGGCTACAAAAACCCAGGTTGTTCCAAGTATAAATCCAATCCCAGGCGGTGAAAGCTTCCAGAGTCACTGACTATGACCGAGGCCATCCCGAAGCCACCACAGGATGCGTTGCTGAAGCAGCCGATGATGGACACCGTAGCGGCCGGAGGTAGAGCTCGGTTCGGATGACGACGTCCCTCTGTCAGAAGTTTGAAGGAGGTCGGTTCTCACGACTCAGGCTGAGAGGAATTGCAGAAAGCATGCGGCGAGGGAACGCGACGCTGTCTTGGCCGCGGGTGCAGGCTCAAGCAATGTTCCGCATACTGAGATTCCTTCGGTGGACGTTCCTTCTGTCCTGTCTACTACTCATAGACATGTTGCGCATATAGCTCGTGAAAAGAGTGAACGACTACATCAAGGTAGAACAACACACGGTCTTTAATAACAACTCCTCCCCTCTTGTCTATTTATTTAACATACGCATTTTTATTTACAGGACTAAATTTGGACGACGGCGTGACAGGTGAAGCGCTAGCAACTAAAGAGCATGAAGCGTCCAATCTTTCTCTGGACTCTGGGACCATTCCAACTGCTGCTCTTTCCCCCTATGGATCTTTGATATCGGTGGATGACGCAGGCGTTATGACAGCCCTTGTCGAATCAGGGGATGAAGTTGTGGGCGTTGAATCTTCTCTCCCAATGGAAATCGAAGAAGCCGTCACAACTAGTGACGCTTCGGGCACGGTTTCGGTTTCTGACTTGTCAGGTATTCCTTGGGTTATTATCTTTGAGTTTTTTAATCCTGCTAAGCGTCTCTGATGATATTTGCCTTGTCTTGAGCATATGCGCCATAAACCCTGGAGTTGTACTGGCCAAAGAATTACTGTCGGCCGCTGTCTTGACTGTCACGGTTCCTTCTGTGCCTCCCCGAGTTTTGGAAGGTAAAGGTTTCTCCTTTAGTTGTTTTATTATAGATACCAATTTTATTTGCCTTAACCATATATTTTCGCAACCTTGCAGGAGTGCTCTTTGACCACTTGTACCAAGTGCTACACCCGCACTTTTCCTTCCAATCGGAAGTCGTTCCCTCTTCCAGTAGTGGTCAGTATATTATTTGTTTAGCGTTTCTCCTTTTCGTGAGTAAAATTTTTGCTGATAAGCCTTTCTTATATTGATCCCAGTATCACAGTTCAAAGGAGGGAGCAAAGGAATAACCAAGCCTCCGGAGCTCCCTGTTTTTCCACCTTCAAGAGCTGGTACGGTAGATTCCGTCCCTCAGGTGTTTTCTTTGTCTTTCAAGTTGAAATCTGACCGTAATTTATTTTGCAGCGATTACATCGGCTTCAACTCCTTTTGAGTCCCGCATTTCCATGCCCATGGGGCCCTTCGCTAAACGTCCATCTTCTAGGGGCGCGGTGACTAGTCGGCGAATGTTAAGCGAATTTATTGAGGATCTTGACGTCGAGGTTCTTACTTCTGCTATGGATTTTACCGACGAAGTCAATCCAATCCTGGCAACGCTCGTGAATTTCCACACTGAAGACCTCGTCGGTTCTTGGGTTGATTATTGTACGAAGATCGAGGCTTGTCTGCATGAGATTGAGCTTAAGCGCCTCGCTCCTGAAGTATTAACTTTGAAATATCAGTGAACTGCATGGATCGAGTAAAGCGTCGCTTTCATTCGATATTTTGAACAAGAGGTGACCTTGAGGCGAAAAGAGCATGAGATGGCTTCCGGAGAATCCGCCCAATTGCACGCCCATATTGAAGCGAATGCCGCGCAACTGAAAGTTATTTTTGAAAACCTCCATCGATGTATTTCTGACGGGTTGGTGCTAAGACAGAAGCTTGACTTCACTGAGCGGGTCACGCAAAGTTGCAAAGCTGTTAAACTGAAAATTGCTGAGAATCTTTCATCCTGCTTGCAACAACGAGCTCAAATCGAAGCGGAGCTGGCCGCCGTAGCTGAACGTGATGAGGAATTGCGGAGAGTGCGTGAGCGGGTCGTTAGTTTGTTGAAAGCGCCTCATTCTTAATCATTATAAATGTATTCCCCTTTTTGCATTGGTTGTATCTCTTAAACATTTTGATTCATGAATAAGAATATACATTCTCTTTTATGCGCTTATCCGTGTCTTGATGTTTTGATGTGGTGGTAATTAGTTTACTTACTCGTTTTGGAGTTTGTAATTTATGCACTCGTTCTGGAGCATGTAGTTTATTCACTCATTTCGGAGTTTCTACTTTATGGACTCATTTCAAAGTTTATTTAGTTTATGAACTCATTTCGGAGCTTGTAGTTTATGGACCCATTTCGGAATTTGTAGTTTATGGACTCATTTCGGAGTTTATTTAGTTTACCTCTCTTGGGCTTATAGGAAAACTTGTTCTAACGTTATAGTTTACCCCTGATCTTTACGATAAAGGTCCGTTAGGTTTTGTGGTACTAGGATTTTAGTCCGTAATGGCTGATGCATTTCCCGATATGCAGAATTCACGTTGCTGTTCGAGTAGCCCCGCGACTGTCGTGTCTCTGATCCCTTTGGGGGCTAGACAAGATGTCTTCAAGTAATCTTCTTAGGCAATTTGACTGTTGGAAGAGCAAGCGGTAGGAATTTTGCTATGCCGCTTTTTACTTAAGGTTAGGCTCAGTTTGGGAGCCCCGATAAGTCATAACCACTCCGCACTGGTGTGGGATGATCTCCGATAGTCTTTCGGGTTTTATTTGAGCTGCCATCAAGACCCTAAAGGTAGGAATTTGGCCTTCACTTCCTTTTGATTTGGCTATTTTGGAGCCTTTGTTGACATTGTGTCTGCTGTAACGAGAAGAATGTCGGAGTAGTCTTTTGGTTGTTTTGTGAACCATCAAGACTTGGAGCTAGGAATTTTGCCATGGCTCCGTTTTGTTTCGACCCTGGGGTCCTTTGTTGATGTCGCTTCTGCATCCTGCTGGAGTGAGAAGGAACGTCGTTGTTGACATTGCGTCTGCTGTAACAAGAAGAATGTCGGGGTAGTCTTTAGGTTGTTTTGTGAACCGTCAAGACTTGGAGCTAGAAATTTTGCCATGGCTCTATTTTGTTTCGACCCTGGGCTCCTTTGTTGACGTCGCGTCTGCATCCTGCTGGAGTGAGAAGGGATGCCATTGTTGACATTGCATATGCTGTAACAAGAAGCGTGTCGAGATAGTTTTTAGGTTGTTTTGTGAACTGTCAAGACTTGGCTCTCCCTTTGACGGAGCCTAGTGGGAAAATATGGTTCCCTTTTCGTTTGTGCCCATGGATTGTATACAGGGGTTGATGTGGACTCACCTGTAGGGCAAAAGTTTCATTTCATTTCATTTCTTTCTACGATACTCTATCATTTTATCTTTTTATATTGCGAAAGTCACGATTGCCCAATCATTTCGGCTTTTTATCGCAGTGCCCAGTCATTTCGGCTCTTCTTTCTTTTTACTCGCTGCTTTTTATTACAAGTTGCCCAAACATTTCGGCTGTTTTTATATGCAAATATTTTGCTCGCTGATTTTTATTGCAAGTTGCCCCATCATTTCGGCTATTTCATATGCATCTTTTATGCTCGCTGATTTTTGTTGCGAGTATGGAACTTGAGATATGATACCAATCCTGGCATCAGTATCGCTGTAACTGCAATATTTTCAGGAGCGAATCATCATTTGCCGTGAAGGACTTGAAAGTTGACACCTGTTCAGGCATCAGTATTGCTGCAACTGGAATATTGCCAGGAGCGAATCATCATTTGCCGCGAAAGGACTTGAAATTCGATACTGATTTAGGCATCAACATCGCTACGAATGGAATATTGCCAGGAAAGAATCATCATTTGCCTTTATTGAGTTGAACAAAGGTGGCTTAGTAGACAGGGTTAGGATCCTGTCGACTAAGACTTTTCGACTTTATGAGCCATAAGGGTCTCATAAAGTTATTTCTTCCTACGAGTCGTGAGGATTTCGTAAGCGTATTTTCTCCTTAGGAATCATGGGGATTTCTAAGTGTGTGTTCTCTCATAAGTCATAAGGATCTTACAAGAGTGGTTTCTCCTTATAAGTCGAGAGGACTTACAAGTGTCGTTCACCTTATGAGGACATTCCTCGTGATTGGTAGAACTTGATGGGGGAAACGTTTATTTGTGCCCATGGATTGTATACAAAGGCTAATATCGGACCGCCTGTAGGGAAACTTGGGGAATACGACGGCTTAAGGACAGGTTTGGATCTCTGTAACTTAAGACTTTGAATCCTATGAGCCGTGAGGGTCTCATAGGGGAGTCCTCCTTACGTGTTGAAAGGATCTCGTAAGTGAAAATTTTAAGAGATTGCGCCCTTTCAGGTTTTCACAAGCACGCCGGTAGACCTGCTTTTTTTACTCACGGCGCCCTTTCAGGTTTTCATCTGTGCCCATTTCGCTTGTGGACGTAATGTTTTTTTTGACTTGGGTTGCAGTTTTCGCCGTTGGAGCTTTGATTGCAACATAGATCCCAAGAGAAGATATCGCCGTATTTGGGGCGATACACCATGTGTGAGGCGGAGTACTAGTTTAGGAATATTTCGATCCATTGCCAGTTTAAGGACGTAGTAGTCCATTACTAGTTTAAGGACGCAGTGGTCCATTATCACCATTTTTGGGGTGAACCTTTTCCGAATACCACTTAGAGTTTTGACTCAGGAAGATAGAGAGCGGACACGAGCATTGTCATCTACCATTGACCTAATTCGTGACTCATCATGCGTGGTATTTCTTAAGGAATCGGCCGTTTATTGGCCGGAAAGGTCTTTTGCCATGCATATCCATGAGCAAATAGGCCCCACCTTGATAGACCTTGTCTATGATGTACGAGCCTTTATAGTTTTGCTCTAATTTCCCCCATTTTTCACGATTGTGGATCATAAGTCTTTTGACGACTAGCACGAGTTCGCCTTAGCGGAATGTTCTCAGCCTAGTCAGTCTTTCGTATAAGCGTCTCATCCTTGTATTGTAAGCTTCTATGTTTTATTGCGCCATGAGGCGAGTTTCATCGAGGGCGTCAAGCTCCTCAAGCCGAAGATGGGAATTTTCATCATCTGTTAGCTCGTATCGAATCGCTACTCGGAGAGAAGGGAGTTCTATTTCCAAAGGAAGGACTGCTTCAGTGCCGAATACCAACGCGTATGGTGTTGTATTCGTAGCCGTTTTGAATATCATTCGGTACGCCCAGAGAGCTTCGCGCAGTCTCTATGTCAATCCTTTTTGTTTCTGGACACCGTTTTCTTTATAATCTTGGTCAAAATCTTGTTGAAAACTTCAGCTAGACCGTTGGAACGAGGATTATAGATAGAGGAGTATCTCCAGTCTATTTTATGTTGTTCTGCGAAGCGGCTAATTTTATGGCTCCTGTAGGCTGGTCTATTATCTGAGATTATCCGTCGCGGAGTGCCGAATCGGTAGATGACATGTGTCTTTAAGAAATGGAGAATATTCTCCATCTTCACCTCCTTTAGTGGTACTGCTTCTACCCACTTGGAAAAGTAGTCGGTCGTTGCCAGTATGAACCGATGTCCTTTGGATGATGTGGGCTCAATGGAGCCGATTATATCGGTTCCCCACATTTCGAACGGCCAGCTAGCTATCGTTGGGTGTAGCGGATTTGGATGTTGGTGGATGAACCCCGTGAATATGACACAAGTGATACTGCTTCGCATATTTGAGGAAGTCCTGAATTATTGTAGGCCAATAGTAACCCATTCTTTTGATCTTCAGCTTCATCTTTGGCTCGGCTTGATGAGAACCGCAGAGTCCATCGTGAATTTCTTGAACGACTCTCCTTGCTTCTCTTAGCCCCAAGCACCTTAGCTACAAACCGTCAAGTGATCTCTTGTATAGAGTATCATTGATAAAAGCGAAAGACAGAGCCCGTTTCATGAGCTGGTGTCTTGACGACGCGTTTTCGGGCGTTCGATGGGATTTGAAGTAGTCTATGAATACTTCCCTCCAATCCTTGACCTTTTCTTCATCTTTTATTTGAAGGACTACTTGTTTAGTCATTTCTTTTCCTTCAGATGGCTCCATTGAATCCTCTGAAGATATTTCTGCTGGCGTGAGAATCCGGCGGCTTTGCACAACGATCCTTACGTCATCGAGGTTTCGTCAGCCAGCTCCTTCGCAAGCCTGGCTAATGAATCCACCTTGCTATTTTCGCACGCGGTATGCTTTCCAGGATGTAGGAGAGGATTTGTGTCAGCAGTTGCTGCACTCTTCTACCATATTTTATGAACTCCGGTTTGCACGTATGATAGTCGCCATTTACTTGGCTAACAACCAGCCGGGAGTCTCCATATATGTGGAGGTTTTCGATTCCCATATCGACAGCGATCTCAAGACCCGCTATCAAAGCTTCATATTCATCCTCGTTGTTTGTTCTTGGTTCTGTTAAGGAAAGGGCGAAACGCATTATCCCTCCTTGTGGAGTCACGAAGATGAGGCCCACCCCGGCTTTGATTATAGGGGTGTTATGTTTACGCTTCTCCATCGAAGATGCTCCATCGAAGTAGAGTTCCTATTGGACATTATTTTCCTCCTTCTTCCCTTCGATTGTGTCGATCACGTGTTCGTCTGGAAATTCAAAATTTAAAGGAGAATCGGCTGGTATCGGATGCTCAGCGAGAAAGTCGGCGATGGACCGGCTTTTCATTGTTTTGAGGGGTCGATATGTTATCGAGAACTCCATCTAGAGGAGGGCCCATTTGGCAAGCCTTCCTGTTGGTATGGCCCTCGACATCAGATATTTGAGAGGATCCACCTTTGATATAAGATGGACCTCATGTTCTTAGGCATAGTGCTTGAGCTTCGTTATCGCGGAGATCAGTGCCATACAATACTTTTCGATGGGGGAGTAGTTGTTTTCTGCCCCTAGGAGAACTCGACTCAAATAGTAGAGAGCTCTCTCCTTTCCCTGATCATTCTCCTGTGCCCATAGCGTTTCTAAAGAGCCTTCAAGGGCCGTTGTGTACAGGATGAGGGGCTTTCCTTTGACCGGAGCGGTCAGTACCGGCGGTTTCTGTAGGTATTCTTGATTTCGTCCAGTGCACTTTGGCATTTATGATCCCAAACAAACAAGGTCCCCTTCTTCATTAGATGGTTGTAGGGGCGGCATTTTCTGGAGAGGTTGGCTATGAACCGCCGGATATACGCGAGCTTTCCTTAGAGAGACCGCAATTGTTTGAGAGTTCTTGGCATGGGCATTTCCATAATCACCTTGATCTTTGACGGGTCTATTTCGATGCCTCGGTGTTGTATGATGGATCCTAAGAACTTGCCTGAAGAGACTCCAAACGCTCATTTCAGAGGATTCATCTTTAGATTGTATTTCCGAAGATGCTGAAACACTATGTTTAGATGTTCCTAGTGCTCCTCGTACGATTTGTAAATATAGAATTCGACAATCTCATGTATGAGGTCATCGAAGATCTTCGTCATGGCCCTCTGGTAGGTAGCACCAGCGTTCTTCAGACCGAAGGGCATCACCTTATAGCAAAATATACCCAACGGAGTCCGGAAGGCGGTGTGCTTTTGGTCTTCAGGATGCATTTTTATTTGATTATAGATCCATCCATGAAGGAGAAGACCTCATGAGTGGACGTGTTATCGATCATCAGCTCAGTAACAAGTACTGGAAATTCATCCTTCGGACAAGCTTTGTTAAGGTCTCGAAAGTCTACGCAGATGCGCACTATTCTATTTTTCTTCATCACCGGAAAAATATTGGCAATCCAGTCAGGATACTGAACTTCTTGGATGAAGCCGGAGTCAATTAGTTTCTTAACTTCGACATTGATACTCATCTCGAGTTCGAGCCGCATTCTTCTTGGCGCCTGTTTGACTGGCTTGACGTCCGGCGATATAGCCAGTTTATGCACCGCTATTTCTGGATCTAGTCCCGGCATCTCAGAATAATTTCATGCGAAGCAGTCTTTATATTGCATAAGCACATCCTTTAGTGTGGCTACCTATTTTTTAGACAACAACTCACTAACGAACGTGGGTTTCGACTCGTTTTCCGTCACCAAGTCGATTTTTTTTAGGTTATCCGCCATATTGTGTATCCCATCTTCCAGCTCTTTTGGTGCTGGTGGAAACTCTGAGATCACCTCATTCTTGTCTTCGTTTGCGAAGCACCTAAAGGAGTCATCTATATTCTCGTGCTCTCCTCCCTTTGAGAGTGTTATCATATGGCAAGTACAAGTTCGCTTCCACTCTTGGTGTTGTGCTGGTCCCGCTTTCGCGATATAAGTTCTTTTTGGCTCATGCTTTTGCGGGGGGGTCACCATCCAGATGTCGGATAAAGCGAACCTGCCCTGTTGATATTGGTCTTCGACCCGATCTTTAAAGGTGAAGCAGTTTTCTAGAGGATGTCCTATTGCTCAATGATAGGAGCAATAATCCGGATGATGGACCTTGTTTATTTGTTCGGGGTACCGAGGCTCCGGGAGCGTCGTCATCTGATGCTTGATGATAAGGTTGAATATTTTCCTTATCTTGTCTTGAGGGAAAGAGTATTCCCGACCCATCTTCTTGATGAAAAACGGATTCCAGTTGACTTTTTCTCGATTGCGTGGGTTCTTGGATCCGCTTCGCTGTTTTTGAACGTCATTTTCGTTCTTCACCTTATTTTTGCCTCTGCGTCGGGATTTTTTCTTGTCACGTATAGCGGGCTGAGGATGAAGGGCATCATAATCCTCTCTTTTCAAAGACTGCTGAGTGAGACGCTGCGTCCTGGTTTTTTCGTAAATAGCCATTTCGCGGCTGTGGTCATCCCGAACCTTTTGACCGGCCTCTCTCATTAGCTTATCAATTTGTTCTTCGAATGACGGACTTGGCATTCTTATGGCGGGATCTCACTCTGGGTCAATATCAGCGCTATCTGGAAAAGCATTCCCTTCTCCACCGGAGTTATTTATAACGCAGCAGCCATGGAATCGCTCCCGTTTCTTGGACCGAACGTATCCAAGCCCAGCCGTCTCCATCCTCCCGTCGGGAATCTTTCGCCAAGTCCCAGGAATGTCCCAAATCTTGTTGTAAAACCGAGCTTGTCGAGCGGTTTGTTTGAAGGGTACGCCTTGGCATCTTAATAGCCTTTTCAATCCCTCTGCATAATATCTGGGTAGACAGATTGGTTTAAGTCTGTCAAGTGAAAACTCGGTACCATGCCAGACTTCTTCCTCCACTCTGGTCTCCATAGATTGATAGAAGAGGATCGTCTTTTCACCTCTTCGTCTGGGAGGGACGTAGAAAGACTGCAGCTCTTATACGCTGTATGTATTGAGCGCATCAAGTTCTTTATAATGCCGTGGTGGAACCATGGTGATTTGTAAACTCTGATCAGCTCTAGTAATGGTTTGTGCTGATGGGCGAGTAGAAAACACGGCATTGGTCTCGTCCTTAGAGTCACCGCCGAAGACCAAAATAGGAGTAGATGGTCTGGCCTGTTGCATTGGGGTTTCCCTGAGTAGACTATTTCCTCATCTTCCTCGATATCGCTCCCAAAGATCGGGGTAGTGGTGACGGCTTTTTGTTTATTCTCCGGCTTATGATATCTTTCCATGTCTTTGAAGTCTGGTAGGAAGTACTTTGCGTCTTTATATTTTCAGATTTCGTTTACGGAGAATGGATTTAGCTCCCCTGTAACCGTGTACTCGAGGACATCTTTGAAATACTTCATACACTGGTGTTGTGTAGAAGGGATGACGTTGTACTCGTGTAACCAAGGTAGGTCGAGCAGGGCGTTGTATCAAGTCTTGGCGTCAATGACATGAAATTTGATGTCGGTGATGAGCATCCCAAAGCGTGATGTCAATATTACAGACCAAAGCGTCCGTGATGACTGTGAGTCAAACCCGGAGATGGTAATTTTGTCCCGAGCCAGGTACTGAACATTCATGCAGATCTCCTTCAGCACCTTTACGTTGAGAACGTTGATGGAGGACCCATTGTCAACCAGGATCTTCCCTATCTTAATATCGTGGCAGTAACCAGTGACATATAGAGGACGGTTGTGCTCGTACATTCCGAGGAGAAGATCTTCATCGCCGAATGTGATGTCAGCTGCATGAACCTCTGCCAGCTCGTCCTTCATCTTTTCTTCTGCAAGGAAAGCTTGAAACTGATCGGGCTCCTGTAACACTCTGATAAGAGAATCTCTTGCTTCTTTAGACAGGAGGAGAGCATCCAATATACTTAGTTGTGAGGGTATCTTCCTCAAATGTGCCAGGACATTGTAATCCACCTTGTTTTTCTTAGACGGATTCTTGGCTGCGAGCACTTTGACGACTCTATCATCGAGGGCAATTTACTCAGGGACTTTTTCCTTCCCCTAGTCTCTTTTGCTCAAACCTTTTTTTGTAGGCCCGAGGTTCTTTTCAGGCAACATTCGGTTACGCAGTTGAATGTTCTCGCAGTTCTTCTCCCCTTCTTTTTTTCCAGAGGTGGATTCTTTGAAGAGAGGGCCGAAGGTTATTTCTTCCTCAGAATCGCTCCTGAATGTAAGAACCTGAGATTTTCCTTTTGTCGAACTGGTATCAACTATATGACAGTTGCCAGCCGTTCCTTCACGTTCGTTTATCGCGCTTCTTTGTTGTTGACGAGCTTTGCATTTCATTCGCTTGAAGTATTGTCGGTGAGCAACATATCCTTGCCACCACTTTTTGAAGGCATTGCACTCTTCGGTGGGGTGTGTGACCCTCCAATGGTATAAGCAGTAGTTCAGATGTATATCCATTTCGTCAAGGCGCATGATCCCGAGAGCGTTTTCCACGAGAGGGGGCGGCTTCATTCCCCTTGACAGGGCTTTGGCGAACCGCTTCTCTGCTTTGATCCTGCTCTTGCTTGTAACAGGTATGCTTTAGCTTGGTTAGAGTGCTTTTTGACTCTTCCTCGTTGCGTCTTCTTCATCCCGATGTCTATGCTTGGCCTTTTCTTATATGGCCGTTTCACATTCTCGGTCAGCTCTGCTCTTTTGAAAAGCTTCGTTTAGTAGCCTGTCAATTGGGTCTTCTAGCAGCTCCGGGGGTTTTGGCACCGATCTTGCCCCTAGTTCCTCTACGTTGTTTTCTAACTCCGAGGGAGTTTCTTCGTTATTTAACGACGAATGAAAAACCATGTGGCAACTTGCTACATAATCTTCGGTTTCTCCCGACGTGCCATTTCCCTCATCATCGTTACTTCTCCATTCTCAAGTATATGGTTGAGAAACTCTTCGAGGGTGATTGGGGTCCGCGCCTTCTGGTTGTACTCCTCCAGCGCTTCGATGTACTTTTGCAGGTCCGTGCGCTTGTCGTCAGGCTGCACGAGTTTCTTGGTCTTCTTCTTTCCATTCGAAGACTTTGAAAGCTTGACCTGGATGTTTAGCCCATCGTTAGCAGTTTTCGATGTGGGATGCGGTTTCAACATCCCCTCAATGATCTCAGGCTCCAGTGGGCTTTTCCACCTGATCGCAGGACATGCTTGAAGATCCTTCAGCATTCTTTTGGTTTTAGCTGAAAGGATAACTTCCCACGGTTCTTCTTCCACCAATGAACATGATGCCCCTGGCATATCCACATTTTTAGGAGTGTGCCTCTGTGGCGGGTTCACCCTCTAGTTCTCAGAAAGCGCAAATTTCCCCCATTGATATTGGTCCTCGATCCAATTTTTGAAGACATAGCAATCTTCAATTGGGTGGCTCACCATTCTGTGATAGAAAAAATAGTTGGGGTTGTTGACGTCACCGGGCTGCGGTGGACATTTTGGTCCGGCAGAGTGATGAGTTTGTTACGCATTGCAAATTCGAACAATCTCCACATTTTATCACAGGGGAACGAGTAAGCACGTCCTAACTTCTCTTCGAGGGATTGGCGCGGGCGCGCGTTGATTTGGCGAGCAACCGGTTTCGGGTCACTCGGTTGTTGTTGAGTATTGGCAATAAATGCCGCTTTCCCTTTACCCTTTGCATTCCGAGGGTCCATTTTTGAAGAGGAAGGCCCGTGGCCCATCTGATCCATTTGGGCTAACTTGTCGATCAGAGCATGGAAGGTAGTCAGCTTAAAGAATGTCATAAACTGAGACACAGTCGCCTAAGGATCTAGAGTCCCTATGAACATGCCTACGGCCGGAGCTTCTTCGATGCATTGTTCGCATTTTGAGCATAGGTTCCGCTACCGGATTGCGTATTGAACCCAGGTCTCTCCTGGATTCACCCTGGCGTTAATCAACTCCATGATCGGGGTGTGCTCGCTTGCGCTGGTGAACCGCCGCGTGAATAGCAATTCCATTTCTATGAATGTTTTGACGAAGTCATTTGGGAGCTCCGGGTACCATTCAAACGCCGTTTCTGACAAGCTGCCAACGAACTAGCAAAACAACAATTTGTCGTTGCCTTCAGTATTACTGCATAAAGCTCTGAACCGAGCGACGTGCTGATGCGGATTGCCTGTCCCCTTGTACACATGGAATTTTGGGATTGTATATCCCGGAGGGTACTTGATTTGATCATACCAGCTCGGATACGGTCGCCCAGTTCTAACGACTTGGCCAGCCGTTTCACTCGCTTGATGAGCTCGTATTTGTTTAGCTATGTAATTGTTAAGGGCAGCTTTGGAGATCGTTTCCTCCCTAGCCACTGATTGCGCCGGAAGAGGGTTTGATGTTTCCTCTCTGTCGTCCTCGATGATTATCTGTGGATTTTCGGCTGGAGGTTCTGGCTGGATCATCATTCCCACCATGTCCTGGAACAAAAGCGCCATCTGCTTTATATTAGCAGCTTGTTCCGTGGCCTCCTTATCTTTTTTTTTCTAGCGCTCTTCGCAGGAACTCTGTATCGGTCTCCTGCTCCTGTCGCTGTTCACTTGCTGATTCCGGACTTTCTTTTTGCCCGGTGAGTGCTTCCATTTTTGTCAGCATCTCCTGGAGCTTTTGTTGTTGCTCATGAGCCTTTGTCAACGACCGAGTTTGCGGCCGATGACCCACAGAAGCACGGCTTTTCTCTTTTCCGGAAGCCATCTAAACCGTATGCACGATCATGCCCCAAGACTTGGGGCGTTTGGATCCATCACTTTTGGTATTTGCCACCAGTGGTGGTAGATTCTCCGGCCTTCTCTTTTTGTGAGAAGTCGAAGTTGAAGGAGTCATTGTAACAGGCGGCTTCGTGAAAGAAGTCCCTCTCTGCATGGTGGAGGGATGATTTTCCTCTTGTCGAACCTTCATTTTCTTCTGTTGACGAGAGTAGTTCTTGTTGATCACAGAATCTTGGACTTTCCGCCAGACCCTGTGGATTTGGAAGGACAGCCACTGAGGGGGATGCTCCGGCTTCGTTTGCATTATATTTTCAGTAGGAAGTGGAGATTTCTTCAACACCGCGGTTGGGGAGTTCTTGCGCATCCTCCTTAGCGGTTCAAAGCTGTTCCTGGTTGGAACAGCAGCGTCAACTTCCACTATTGGAGCTGGTGGAGTAAGTTTAGAGGGGGAGCTGCCCGTTGCTCTTCTCACTCGGCGCCAGTGGTGACGTGGAGCGTGTAACATTTCAGAAATATAAAATATTATTTTTTGGAATTAAATATTAAAATAATATATTCCGAGAAAACTATTCGATTTGCGAATAGGGGTTTTTCGTAAAATGGTATAAGTATATACCAATATTTGGAAAATATTTGGAGATTAAAATGATTTATTTAATAAAAAGATATTTATTTGGATTTGGGCATTTTATAAATAATTATGAAATAATTATATGCAAGTTTAAATTTAACTTGATTAGTGCACTACTAATCACGATTAAGCCAAATCCGTATTTTTATATTTTTCATGGCTAGTGCACCATATCATGTTGCATATTTGTTGTTTCATTTGTGTTGTTGGGTTTTATTTAAAAGAAAAGGAAAAAGAGATGACATAATTAAGGAGAGAAAGGGGGGACACATGATGGCATGTGATGAGAGAGAGAGGGTATGGCTCCAACTTTCCTGCACCCATTATTCTTTCATCACTTCATTTCTTTTTTCACTTCATCCTTCTTCTTCCTCACCTCCTTCCTCCACCTCCTTTATCCCATGAAAGCATATCTAATTCTTCACCAAAACCCTATACTCCTTTCACTAAAAATGATCCCCACCTCATCCTACACCCTTTGTACCAATCAAATTTGGATTTTGAAGACTTTGGACATCTAGGGTTTTTCTTGAGTTGCTTCCAAGAGGTATAAATTCCACTTCCCACCTTGTAATTAGTTTTCTTTGCATCCTAGTTTAGTTTAGGGTTAAACTTGTGTAGATTGTGATCTTGGAATTTTCTAAGTTGATGTTTAGTGGATGTTGGGACTTGTAAGTGGTAAATTGAGCTTTAGTAAGTGTTTACAAGACTTAGATGATGAGTTTCTGGACCAATTAGAAGACTTTGACCCATAACCTGAAGTTCGAATTTCTTGACTTTGGAATTTGGACAGATTTTGATGGTATATAGAAATCTGGGATGACCCGAGACCACCATAAAATAAGTTCCCTTGACCGAGAGACGTGCAGGCAATCTAGAAGCACCCCCTGAAACCCGAGCCCCTCCCCTTGATTTTTAGCCGTAAATAAATTCTTCCAGGCCGCAAATTGCGGCCTGGTCATGGTGAAATTGTGGGATTTTTGTATCATGGTTCCCATATCATAAATCTAGACCGACCCTATATGCAAAATGTTCTACTTTGACCTAGGGTAGAATCTGGGAGTGGTTTTCCTAGGATGTTGTTTTCGTGTTTTCCGATTTCTGAACTTGGGTTTTGGTATTTGATATTGTATTTGGTCGTTGGAAGTTTGTACGTAAACGGCGAGAGTTATTTGGTTGTTCTTGCATGCGTAAGCTATAGGTTCTAACCTATGAGCACTTCGTGTGACGAATTGGTTTTCCGGACTTGGTTTTAATTTCACTTCGATGTGTTTGATTGTAGGTGCCTCCGTATGGACTTCCGAGATGACGCATCACATCGACTACGGCTAAACAAGGAGTTTAGCAGGCGAGTAAATTTAAAATCTATGGGGGAAGTCGGGTGGATGTCTTATAGCACCCCCGCAACTATTGATATGGATAAGTGATATATAAACTATAGTTTGGATAAGAACCCATGTTTAAACTTACGGACATGATGAAAGGTTTTAGAAAGAGATGATGCGATAAAAGCTGACACTAATGGATATATTGGATTGAGAATATGATATATGTATATAAGATAACTTGACGTGGGATATTGTGATGATAGATATAGACGACTCGGATTGTTATGAGAATATGAAATGAGAAAGTGAATTATGATAAGTATGAATTGAAAGAGCAAAAGTATGAGTTGATAGTGGTATGATATGAGATCGAGATCGATACGACTTGAGATTAATAGGATATGGCGTATATATAATGTAACTTGATTTGAGAATGATAAAAATGTGGCTTTATGTGTGTGTGTGTGTGTGTATGAGAATAAAGAGTGATATGACATACGAGACCATAGATCTACACCCTTATTGATGAATAGGACGATAGAATCCCTATTCTGTTTGATATCACCGTACGATGGATTACATTACGCGATGAGATATACCGGATGATTGATCCGTGCTCGTGATTCAAGGATGATAATCGAGGATATTGCCATATCGGATGTTATGAGGCGGGATCGCCGACGTAAAGATGCCACCTAAAACATACATATTTCCAAAACCGACGAATCGTATGCATCTTTTAAACGGAAATCCCAAAGGACACTACGGATCCTCCATCTTGTCAGCCCAGGATTTAGAGTTATTTTCAAAGGGTGTCTTTTCCTTAAAAACACCATAGCCCCCACTTTTAAAACCACGATTCGTATCTTTTAAAACTGAATGTATGGTTCATGTGTAGACGTATATACCTGATTATTGTTCGTGTTTGTGTTGGATTATTCCTTGTAATGTACATACCACGTTCCGGTATTTATTGCTATATGATATCATCTGCTAGTACACCTGCACAGTTATCGATGATGCGCATATTGCACTTACACAGATTTGCCAGCTCATACACATTCATCATCGGTAATTATTATGTCATTTGCACAGTAGAACTGCCATATCATGATATTAATCTTAACCGTAAAAGTACTTTCATTGTTCAGCACTATCATAGGACATGCTTGATATGCTCATATTACTGTTCTATGTTGCATACACCGTACTTTATGGTTATATGCATCGAGATGCTGTTTTCATGAGATTTCTGGATTTGAGAACCACAATTATATTTCAAAGGAAATTATGAATTGTTTTAAAAATGCGGTTTCTCATGATGTGATTTCGAGGCGTCCACCGTGAGTTTTCTCGGTTTTGAGACTATTTTCGAGACCCAATTCGAGGAGTTGGATGATCCGTCTGTGGGTACATGGTGGGCCCGGTAAGGTACCCCGGGGCAAGAAGCTAGAGATTTAGACGATGAGCCTGGCAGGGGGAGCACTGCCTACCAGTGATATTTTTGGACCCGGCGGTTATCCGGAGGATACCTACCGGAGTCGTGAGATGGATATGGGCCGATCCGGACTGACGGAGTTCGAGATAGTTTGGCGCGGCGGATATCTGGAGGATACCGACCGTAGTCGTAATATGGGCCGATACGGACTGACGGAGCTCGAGATTTGAGGATTTACGTGTTGATGCTGGGCACGGGTTTCATGATATTTCGAGTGTCGGTGTTGGACACTCATGTTCCATGATTTTGATGTATCGTTGATGGACACACGTTGGTTGATATCCTTATACATACATGCATATACTTTCATGATGTTCGAGTGTCGGTGTTGGACACTCAGATTCCGTGATGTTGGTTGTGTCGTTGATGGACTGCATACATGCATATGATGTCGGATGTTTATTTATATATGTTAGTGCATTGACTCGATTGTTGACATATATGCGTACATGGTCACCCTAGATATCATAGTATTACCTTCAGGATATAGTGACCTAGGAAATCGTTGTTTTATTCGATTTCTATCTGCTGATGTTTTCGACTCACGGGTTGGCAACTCACCCCCATTGTGCCACAGTTCTTGCAGATTTGACTTCTTGGGATCAGTTGCGGTATCGCTGGCACACAGCTTTATCCAGGGTGTTTTGCTATGGTAGGTAGGACACATATTGGATCGTGCCCACTCTCGTACTTATTATTCTGTTGTATCTAGATAAACTCCATCAATCAGAAACTAGAATTTGTATATTATTAGACTAGAAGACTTGAGTTACAAGACTTAGAGCGATGGGTGTATGATTGCTTTCCTTGAGGTTCTTGATGTCTTGTTTTATTATTTCTTTCTATGTTGATCTTCGCCATTGGGCGTCGTATATATCTACTGCTTACTTGTGTGGTTGTGATTCCGCCGTTTGGCGAAGAGCTAGCTCCCGCTTGGGAATACCTATATATATTACTTGTATGCGGTATTTGGATCAAAATATACAAGGTAGGTGCTGCCCATTTTTTTTAAAGACGAAAAATGTTTTCATATAAAGTATAATCCACTTGCATTTTTTTATATTTATTATCTATGCATTAAAGAAAAACTTGATTTTTATTATACCTTTATTTCAAAACTGCATCTCCACTATTTTCCGCAAAAGGTTTAGATTTCTGGGTTTCAGCTTACTTGAATTACGTTACGCCTTTAGACGTTGCGTGATTTTAGTGCCGGTCACGAGCTAAATTCCGGGTCGTGACAAAGTTGGTATCAGAGCATTAGGTTTAACCTTGGTTCATGTTTAGGCTTAACCTTACGAAACTTAGACTTGACTGGGGGGGTTTCGGGACCCGAGTTTTCACCTTATAGGATGACCTTGATTGATGGAGTAGGTAGCTTGAGTAGAGTGACGTACCGTGCGTATGTTCCACGGCATACTTACGATACGATACTCCACTTAAGTAACTTTAGGATATACTTATCTTGAGATCTGTGATTCTCTTTGTTCCTATGATCATATATCCATTTTGGATCTGTTGATTTCTTTCGTTCCTCTGATCTATCTTCTTCGATACCTGCTTGAGGTTCCTGTCACTATGGTGTTGAGCGCAGAGAGAGTTGCTGCTAGAGATGCGGTCAGGGCGAGCTAGTCACGGACGAGGGCTGACCATGATGTTTTTTGGTGACATAGGAACGTGTGGGTATAGTGTTTGTATCATGACCTCTCGTTAGAGGCGAGTGTTCGGTTTTGCACCGAATGATCGGGCCATTGATAGAGGCTTCCGGATTGAGAGGACTGTTGATGTACAGCCTACCTCAGAGATCGTGATGTTGTCTACCATGCATACAGACGACCCAATTGTTGCTGATATTGATGGGATGTCGCTTTCAGAGCTTATGAGCTGAAACCGCTGGAGCTTTCAGGCAGAGATGTGACAGAAGATAGCTAGTCTATCTTGAGTTGAGCGACCGAGATGATTCGTCTGATTTGATATGCCAACGCAGGCTCAGTTGAGTTGAAGAATTCTAGTTGAAGGATCTTACTCAGATCTAGAATAAATCGAGCAAGAGTGGACGTTGTTCGTCGGATGCTCCGATATGAGATCGGTAAGTTGACCAGTTTCAGATAGAAGGATCTCACCCAGATGCGTTATGAGTTGATCGAGAATGGACGAATAAAGTGTATTCCTTCGATAATTTGGACGAGTTCCCGAGGACATGTTCGGCTAGATATCTTCCACAGAGTGATGAAGATACCGAGTTTGTAATTTTGAGTCCGTGTGAGAGACTCCGGATTGACTGTAGCCGAGAACGAATTGCAATACGCAGACAGCAAGAGATGACGTCGAAGTGCACGATAATAAAGACGATAGGAACGGGAGGTTCGTACGAGATGTTAACGAGCGGTTGTTACTCTCCGTTGATGCCAGAGGATTGACATGTATGCAGAGGCGTTGGATACAGCCGAATTTCCAGAAGAAAGCCGTGCTGAGGACGCAACTGTCCGGTTATGAGAAAAGTGTTAAGCAAGAGTACCAACCTTCGTATAGTTCGGCATAGATGAGATCGGAAGAAACCATGAGCAGGTTCTTTCCAGGACACCGCAGCGATGATGATTTGCACCAGGATCAGTTATATCGCGCTTATTCAGAGGGCCAAATACCGCCACCTGTAATGTACTGCTTTGCGAGTGGTCATGATAGTTGGCCAAGAGATGATCAACGAAGTGCCAGAACGGAACTGTTCCATTAGTATACCTGACCGAGTCGAAGAGAAGAAGGATCGTGAGATTGGAAATCTACAGAGAAACGAGAACCCAGAGACCGAAGACGCCATACTGTGAGCAAGAGGCAAGTAGATGATCTTGCTCTGCCAGCTTGGGCGCACCGATATTTTTCGACATTGTAGGAGGTGTACCTTAATGTCATTTATTGAGATTGCGTTTTGTGATCCGAGTATCACACTTTTATCTCTTAGACTTGAGTTTCGATGATTGGGTTTCGTGATTTATGTTTTCGTGCACCATAACTGCACCTATTGGATATTTACATTTTGTGCACAGTTATTGCATTTGATTTATATTTTATACACCGCTACATTGGTTTATGATTTATTCATACCTATTTCACTTAGTATCGATTTGTGCCTTCATTGCACGTATTTATGGTTTCGTGGATTCAATACTGTTGATTTGATTTCGTGCATGTTGTATGCACTTGCCTTTACTTATGCACTCGGTATAGCTTATATGTGCTTGCAGTGCATTGGGATGGATTTTGTGTACGCAGTTGCACACGTTTATGATTCTATACACCTTGGTATACTCGGTGTTGTTTTTGTGTGCATTGAGATATTGATAAGTTTTCGTGCACTTGTTGCACCAGATTTGTATTTCGTGAATTGGTTGCACTAGATTTATACTCCATGCATTTGTTACACCCGATTTATGTCTTTGAGCATTTGTTGCACTAGATATATTTTTGCGTTTCCCGTTGTACTTGACGTTCATTTTCGTGCACTTTACTGCACTAGATGTTTTGTGCAGACTTGACGCACTTGATTTGTATTTCCGCGCACATTGGGCGCATGGTATGAGATTTTGTGCACACCGGATGCACTTGATTAAGATTTTCATTCGTGCACTGGGTTGAGATTTTCGTGCACTATAGATGCACTTGATATTATTGTCGTGCACATCCGTTGCACTGAACAGATGTTTTCGTGCACACCCATTGCACTTAGTTTGGCTTTTTGTGCACATTCGTGGTACTTGTATTTGGTTTTGGTTTTCCGTGCGCACCGGACGCACGTGATGTTGGATACGCCTTTTGAGGCTGATTTTAGTTATGAGTATCGTGTTTTCATGGCGTGCACTATATTATATAGTATCTGGGCATGACTGATCTGAGGACAGTGCCCGAGTACTTTTGTATGCATTAAAAGTTTACTAAGAGGTTTTCAAAAAAAATGAGCTATAGCCTCGCTATTTCTTAAGTGTCCATGAGTGACATGAACTTTTACAAAGAAAAACCTTATGGGATATTTTTAAAAGGCGGGACGTATAATTTGAGCAAAAACATATATAGATATATTTACTACTTTACAAATGATCGTCCGCCACTTGTGTCATGTGCTACGCATCGCACGGCGATTCGGAAAAGATTTTGCATGTGTTTTATCCAGTTTTTAGAGGAATTTAAAGGGATGCGTACTATGTACATATTATGATTTTGACAATAGTATATTGGATTTCAGTAGTGGATTTCGAAATCTATATCTCCATTGTGACTCCGATGATTGCGTGATGCTTGACGGAGTTTGACTTTGAATTTAGTACTCGTTCTCAGGCGCATACGATACGCTGTGGTATTTCTGTATCTTCCGTGATTTCGGAGCCCCGTTGATTTGAGCTGACTATTGAAATGTTTTAGTATTTGGGGGATTTAAATTTAAATTCGGAGACCGAATTTATTTAAGAAGGGAGATTGTAACATTTCAGAAATATAAAATATTATTTTTGGGAATTAAATATTAAAATAATATATTTCGCGAAAACTATTCGATTTGCGAATATGGATTTTTTCGTAAAATGGTATAAGTATATACCAATATTTGGAGATTAAAATGATTTATTTAATAAAAAGGTATTTATTTGGATTTGGGCATTTTATAAATAATTATGCAATAATTATATGCAAGTTTAAATTTAACTTGATTAGTGCACTACTAATCACGATTATGCCAAATCCGTATTTTTATATTTTCCATGGCTAATGCACCATGTCATGTTGCATGTTTGTTGTTTCATTTGTGTTGTTGGGTTTTATTTAAAAGAAAAGGAAAAAGAGATGACATAATTAAGGATAGAGAGAGGGGACACATGATGGCATGTGATGAGAGGGGGGGTATGGCTCCAACTTTCCTTCATCAATTATTCTTTCATCACTTCTTTTCTTTTTTCACTTTATCCTTCTTCTTCCTCACCTCCTTCCTCCACCTCTTTTACCCCATGAAAGCATATCTAATTCTTCACTAAAACCCTATACTCTCTTCACTAAAAATGATCCTCACCTCATTCTAAACCATTTGGACCAATCAAATTTGGATTTTGAAGACTTTGGACGTCTAGGGTTTTTCTTGAGTTGCTTCCAAGAGGTATAAATTCCACTTCTCACCTTGTAATTAGTTTTCTTTGCATCCTAGTTTAGTTTAGGGTTAAAATTGTGTATATTGTGATCTAGGAATTTTCTAAGTTGATGTTTAGTGGATGTTGGGACTTGTAAGTGGTAAATTGAGATTTAGTGAGTGTTTACAAAACTTAGGTGATGAGTTTCTGGACCAATTAGAAGACTTAGACCCATAACCTGAAGTTCGAATTTCTTGACTTTGGAATTTGGACAGATTTTGATGGTATATAGGAATCTGGGATGACCCGAGACCACCATAAAATAAGTTCCCTTGACCGAGAGACGTGCAGGCAACCTAGAAGCACCCCTGAAACCTGAGCCCCTCCCCTTGATTTTTGGCCGCAAATAAATTCTTCCAGGCTGCAAATTGCGGCCTGCCATGGTGAAATTATGGGATTTTTATATCATGGTTCCTTTATCCTATATCTAGACCAACTCTATATGCAAAATGTTCTACTTTGACCTAGGGTAGAATCTGGGAGTGGTTTTCCTAGGATGCCGTTTTCGTGTTTTCCGATTTCTGAACTTGGGTTTTGGTATTTGATATTGTATTTGGTCGTTGGAAGTTTGTACGTCAACGACGAGGGTTATTTGGTTGTTCTTGCATGCGTAAGCTATAGGTTCTAACCTATGAGCATTTCGTATGCCGAATCTGTTTTTCGGACTTGGTTTTAATTTCACTTCAATGTGTTTGATTGTAGGTACCTCCGTGTGGACTTCCGAGACGACGCAACACATCGACTACGGCTAAACAAGGAGTTTAGCAGGTGAGTAAATTTATATCTATGGGGGAAGTCGGGTAGATGGCGTATAGCACCCCTGTAACCATTGATATGGATAAATGATATATAAACTATAGTTTGGATAAGAACCCATGTTTAAACTTACGGACATGATGAAAGGTTTTAGAAAGAGATGATGCGATAAAAGTTGACACTAATGGATATATTGGATTGAGAATATGATATATGTATATAAGATAACTTAACGTGGGATTTTATGATGATAGATATATATGACTCGGATTGTTATGAGAATATGAAATGAGAAAGTGAATCATGATAAGTATGAATTGAAAGAGGAAAAGTATGAGTTGATAGTGGTATGATATGGGATCGAGATCGATACGACTTGAGATTAATAAGATATGGCGTATATATAATGTGACTTGATTTGAGAATGATACAAATGTGGCTTGAGGGGTGTGTGTGGGTGTGGGTGTGTATGAGAATAAAGAGTGATATGATGTACGAGACCATAGATCCGCACCCTTATTGATGAATAGGACGATAGAATCCCTATTCTGTTTTATGTCTCTGTACGATGGATTACAGTACGCGATGAGATGTACCGGATGATTGATTCGTGCTCGTGATTCGAGGATAATAATCGAGGATATTGCCATATTTGATGTTATGAGGCGGGATCGCTGACGTAAAGATGCCACCTGAACCATACCTATTTCCAAAACTGACGAATCCTATGTATATTTTAAACGGAAACACCAAGGGACGCTACGGATTTTCAAATGGTGTCTTTTCATTAAAAACACCGTAGCCCCTACTTTTAAAACCACGATTTGTATCTTTTAAAACTGACTATATGGTTCATGTGTAGACGTATATACCTGATTATTGTTCGTGTTTGTGTTGGATTATTCCTCATGATGTACATACCACGTTCCGGTATTTATTGCTATATGATATCATCTGCTAGTACACCTGTATAGTTACCGATGATCCGCGTGTTGCACTTACACAGATTTGTCGGCTCACACACATTCATCAACAGTAATTGCTATGCCACTTGCATAGTAGAACTGCCATATCATGATATTAATCTAACATTAAAAGTACTTTTATTGTTCAACACTATCATAGGATATGCTTGCATGACATGCATGACATGGTTATATTACTGTTCTATGTTTCATACATCGTACTTTATGGTTATATGCATCGAGATACTATTTTCATAAGATTTCTGGATTTGAGAACCACGGTTATGATTCAAAGGAAATTATTAATTGTTTTAAAAACGCGGTTTCTCATGATGTGATTTTGAGGCGTCCACCATGAGTTTTCTCGGTTCTGAGATTGTTTTCGAGACTCGATTCGAGGAGTTGGATGATCCGTCTACGGGTACATGGTGGGCCTGGTAAAGTACCCGGGGCAAGAAGCTCGAGATGTAGACGATGAGCCTGGCAGGGGGAGCACTGCCCACCGGTGACATTTTTGGACCCGGCGGTTATCCGGAGGATACCGACCGGAGTCGTAAGATGGATATGGGCCGATCCGGACTGACAGAGCCCGAGATAGTTTGGCGCGGTGGATATCTGTAGGTTATCGACCGTAATCATGATATGGGCCGATCCGGACTAACGGAGCCCGAGATATGAGGATTTACGTGTCAGTGTTGGGCATGGGTTTCATGATATTTCGAGTGTCGGTGTTGGACACTCAGGTTCCATGATTTTGATGTGTCGTTGATGGACACACGTTGGTTGATATTCTCATACATACATGTATATGCTTTCATGATGTCTGAGTGTCGGTGTTGGACACTCAGGTTTCATAATGTTGGTTGTGTCGTTGATGGACATGTGGATGATATCCACATGCATACAGGCATATGATGCCGGATGCTTATTTATATATGTCAGTGCATTGACTCGATTGTTGACATATATGCGTACATGGTCACCCTAGATATCATAGTATTACCTTCAGGATATAGTGATCTAGGAAATCGTTGTTTTATTCGATTTCTACCTGCTGATGTTTTCTACTTACGAGTTGGAAACTCACCCCCGCTGTGCCACAGTTCTTGCAGGTTTGATCTCTTGGGATCAGTTGCAGTATCGCTGGCACACAGCTTTATCCAGGGTGTTTTTCTATGGTAGGTGGGACACATATTGGATCGTGCCCACTGTCGTACTTATTATTCTGTTGTATCTAGATAAATTCTATCAATCAGAAACTAGAATTTGTATATTATTAGACTAAAAGACTTGAGTTGCGAGACTTAGAGCGATGGGTATATGATTGCTTTCCTTGAGGTTCTTGATGTCCTGCTTTATTATTTCTTTCTGTGTTGATTTTCGCCGTTGAGCGTCGTATATATCTATTGCTTACTTGTGTGGTTATGATTCCACCGTTTGGTGAAGAGCTAGCTCCCGCTTGGGGATGCCAATATATATTGCTTGTATGCGGTTTTTGGATCAGAATATACAAGGGAGGTGCTGCCCATTTTTTTAAAGCCGAAAAATGTTTTCATCTAAAGTATAATCCACTTGCATTTTTTTAATGTTCATTATCTATGTATTAAAGAAAAACTTGATTTTTATTATACCTTTATTTCAAAACCACACCTCCACTATTTTCCGCAAAAGGCTTAGATTTTTGGGCTTCGGCTTACTTGAATTACGTTACGCTTTTAGACGTTGCGTGATTTAAGTGCCGGTCACGAGCTAAATTCTGGGTCGTGACAGAGCGTGCATTGCCGATGGGACCACCTTAGTTGTGGAAGCAGCTTCGTCGTGCTCCTTGCTTTGGTGAGGGACTGCTGCTGGTGCCAGCCTATCGAAAACTGACATCCTTTAAGAAAGAATGGCCAATCTTTCGAAGTCCGACTTTCTGATAGGGAAAGCACTTTTGATGACTTCACCTGCGGCAGGAGTTGGAAGGACTATTCGTTTTGGGATAGCCCCTTCAGATATCACGAGCCTCTTTTCGGGCCTACTTGAGTTTCGGCTTAGCCTGTTGAAGACTGAGTTGGCAGACTTGGACAACCCGTTGAGAGGGGTCGTGGTGGTTGCAAGTCGATCGAAGACCGGCTTCTTTGGAGATTCTTATGGTGGCACTGGGGCGCTGAAACTCGCTGGCGGGAGCCTGGTCCCAAAGAACAATCCAGTGGTGGCTTGATTCACCTGCTCCACCGGCATTGATAAGATGGAGGCTGCATTGGGCCCGTATGTCACTCCTCCAGTTGGGGCGGAGCGAGAGTTGCTGTTGCAGTTTGTGAAGCTGGAAGCCATCGATGTTCTCTTCTTCTAATGCATAGGAGCAAGACACTAAATTTTAGTACCTCAAATCCAAGGACAACCATGGCAAACCGTAATTTTGTTCGCGAACACGACACACAAAGTGTGGAGTGGAAAGTGGAAGAGGTCCCACCGGGCATGCCAGAATCTGTTCCCCACCGAAAGACGCGACCGGGACGTTAGGACGTCTGGCCTGAATTTTGGGGGGCAGATGCTCTTTGGATTTATCCGTCCACTTTTCCGAAGATACCAAGTTGATTTATGGCACTGTATATCGGAGGTTTGGATGGATGCGGCCGTTGTAGCAGACTTCGTCAGATTCCTCCTTATTTATGAGGGATTTTTGATTGTGGGGACTCTCTTCCCTGCAGTCGCAAGCCCTTGCAGTTAATTACATTACCACATCGCGATAACCACTTTCTCCTGCTCCGGAAGTTCATTTCGTGTAGTGTTTTTTTTTGGTTTCCCGTGGATTGTATACAGAGACTAATTTGTGTCATCGCCCGTAGGGCGTGGATTAGTCCAAATCAGTATATCTTAAATTTGGGGTTTTTATTTAAGGATCGTTAATCTATTTTGGGATTAAGATCGACTTAAACGTATGTGAGCATTTGAGGGCTCGGTTGGTTTTTTGTTAGGGATACGTTAGTCTAATTTGAGACTAAGATCTACTTAACAAGGTTTTAGAATCATTTTTGTTTCAGATCCAACAAGAGAGCATTTGGGCTCTGTTGTCTTAGTTGAGGGACATTTCGGTCTATTATCACCATTTTGGCGGCGAAGTTCTAGTTTGAGAACATCTCGGTCTGTTTATCACCGTTTTGGGGGTGAGATTTTAGTTTAAGGACGTTACGGTCCGTTGATCACCATTTTGGAGGTGAGATTTTAGTTTAAGGACGTCTCGGTCCGTTGATCACCATTTTGGAGGTGAGCTTTTAGTTTATGAACGTCTCGGCTCGTTGATTACCATTTTAAAGGTGAGGGTTTAGTTTAAAGACGTCTCGGTCCGTTGATCACCATATTGAAGGTGATGTTTTATTTTAAGGACGTCTCGGTCCGTTGATCACCATTTTGGAGGTGAGGTTTTAGTTTAAGAACGTTTCGGTCCGTTGATCACCATTTTGGATGTGGGAGTTTGGTTTAAGAATGTTTCGGTCCGTTGTTAGTTTAAGGACATCTCAGTCCATTGTCCATCTTGCGTGCACATGTATTTGTTATGTGACGGGATGAGTAACGTTGATATGGGATGCATCCAGTTTGGGATGTGGTTTGATCTGGGATATGCACGTCAGTTTGGGAAGTGCACCAAAAAGCAGTTGGTTGTCGGGACCCGCCACCTCTCTGAAGACGTTGAGGAATTACAACGACATGTATCAGAGATATAGAGAGATGTACCCTTGAACCAATTCCCGTGTTTGAGAGAAAAGGGATTAATGATAAACCCGAGAATCATTAGTCGTATTTTGAGACTAAGATTTCCTCAGGGGAATGTGGGACGAATATCGTTTTGGGATATCATCGGTTGGAAGATCGATAGTCGTATTTGGGACTAAGATCAGTTTGAGCACATGGGCTCGGTTGATTTGAATTAAGAAGTTTCTACTTTCAAGGGACCTAAAGAACTTGGGCTTGGTCCACTCAGTTTTCTTTTAATTGGGAAAAGAGTGCTAAACACTTGTTTGGGCTCAGTCCCCTTTTTTATGCAAAAAGTGCTGAACACTTATGTAAGTTCTGACGCTTACATATAATCATATAGGCTTTTAGTCATGGGGATTGCCTAATAAGTTTTAAATATTTTACCCCTTTTGTTTTTATATGGAGTGCTAAGCACTTTTTATGGAGCCCACGTGCAAAGCACGTGAGGAGCTAGGCGCTGCCTAATGGATGCCAATAACTTTTATTCTGTGGCGCCCACATGAGGGTCACGTGAGGCACTGGGTGCTGAGCGCCGCTCAATGAGTGCTAGGCACTCCTGTAGCGCCTACGGGAGGGGCATGTAGGGCGCTGGGCGCTGGGTGCCGCTTACTGAGTGCTAAGCACTACTGAGTTCTTTTGTAGCGCCCACGTGAGAGGCACGTGGGGCACTAGATGCTGAGCGCCGTCTACTAAGTGCTAAACACTCCTGAGTTATTTTGTAGCGCCTACGTGAGAGGCACATGGGGCGCTAGGCGCCGCCTACTTAGTTCTTTTGTAGCGCTGACATGAGAGGCATGTGGGGCACTAGGCGCTGAGCGCCGCCTACTGAGTGCTAAGCACTCCTGAGTTCTCTCTCCTTTTTTGAATGATCCACAGGATCTTTATCTACTTTTATTTACCTAAAATTTTCAAGAAGAGAGTTCTTTTTCCTTGAGAATTTAATTCTCTGTTCTTTTGAAGCTCACTCTTTTTTTAAGCTTAGGAGGGGGTTTCTCCCCTTTAGATTTCAAGTCTTGGATCCTTTATAGTAGAGACAAGTTTGTTGATTAGTTGAAGAAATCTCTCATTAAGAGATCCCAAATGATTTGGGGATTTTACCCACCGTTGGATCTTTGATCCAAGAATTTCTATTTTACAGAAAATATTTTCTTGTTTTTAACAAAATTAGCGAAATATTTACCCATACAGAATTTATTCTGTAGATCGGTGATTCTTTAATCACCATTGGATTTTTAATCCAACGGCACTCTATTTTACAGAGGACAATATTTCTTGTTTAGAAAGATTTGAGTAATATTTCCTCTAAACAGAATTTAATTCTGCATCCTGGCGATTTATAGTCTCCATTGGATCTTTGATCCAACGGCTCTGCTTAACAGAGAGTAGAATTTAATTCTACTGGGTGTCGACGCTCACGTGTTGTGCACGTGGGCTCTGCTTAAGATTTTTGTGTGCTTTGTATACGGACGCTGCTCATATAATACTCGGGCCGCCACCGAGTCACCAACATGAAACTTTTGGCTTTTTGTCTTCCCTGGACATCTGTATACTTTAAATTCTTGGACCAGTACTCGAGCCTCTTTAAAACCCTAATTACCCCATTTTAATACATTTTAATACAATTTATCACATTTTTTCCTTTCAACCTTTCACCTATCCAAACCCTAGCATAACTCTATAAATACAACCCTTAAACACACCCTCCTCACTCCAAAATTCTGAGCAAAACTCTCAACAAATTTCCTAGAACCCTAGTGTACTTTGGAATAAGCGAAAGGCGAAGCTCCGGCGATTTTTCCGGCGACAACCCTAGGAGATCCCGGCGACGAAACGACGCACTGGAAGCTATGTCCATTCCCTCTCCCTCTCCTCTTTAAGCTAAACCGTAAGTCCCACTTCCCCCTTTCTCTACTCTTTTATAAAATACGTATTTAAAACCCGATGGAATCGGAGAAAATCCGATTTCCGATTCGGTTCTTCCTAAAACTCTCACTTTTCTTTAGTACAATCATGTTAAACCATTACATGTTGATTATTAAACATTAACAAACATGTTGAACAAGTTTCATGACAGCCTATCTCATTTTGTAACTTTTACCGTACTTTTCCTTTTCTATTATGCCATTGTTTAAGCATTGCTTTCATTCAGTTGTATTTACTTTTCCATGCATTGTACATAAAGAATGTGAATAAATAAATTTGCTGTTTTATTATATCTTGTCTCTTATGCATTTATTTTTATATTGCTTAGATACGCTTAGCGTATTTACTTCATAGTAAATACGTAGCGGCCTTATCGCGCCCCCTTCTCTATACACAGGAAAGCGGGGCGTGACAATCTTTATCTACTTTTATTTACCTAAAATTTTCAAGAAGAGAGTTCTTTTTCCTTGAAAATTTAATTCTCTGTTCTTTCGAAGCTCTCTCCTTTTTTAAGCTTAGGAGGGCGTTTCTCCCCTTTAGACTTCAAGTCTTGGGTCCTTCATATAGTACAGACAAGTTTGTTGATTAGTTGAAGAAATCTCTCATCAAGAGATCCCAAATGATTTGGGGATTTTACCCACCGTTGGATCTTTGATCCAAAAACTTATGTTTTACAAAAAATATTTTCTTGTTTTTAACAAAATTAGGGAAATATTTACCTATACAGAGTTTATTCTGTAGATCGGTGATTCTTTAATCACCATTGGATTTTAATCCAACGGTACTCTATTTTACAGAGGGCAATCTTTCTTATTTAGAAAGATTTGAGGAATATTTCCTCTAAACAGAATTTAATTCTGCATCATAACGATTTATCGTCTCCGTTGGATCTTTGATCCAACAGCTCTGCTTAACAGAGAGTACAATTTAATTCTACTGGGTGCCGACGCTCACGTGTTGTGCACGTGGACGCTGCTTAAGATTTTTGTGTGCTTTGCATATGGACGCTGCTCATATAAGACTCGGGCCGCCGCCGAGTCACCAACATGAAACTTTTGGCTTTTGATCTTCCCTGCACATCTGTATAATTTAAATTCTTGGACCAGTACCTGAGCCTTTTTAAAACCCTAATTACCCCATTTTAATACAATTTATCATATTTTTTCATTTCAATCTTTCACCTACCCTAACCCTATAAATACAACCCTTAAACACACACTCCCAATCCAAAATTCGGAGCAAAACTCTCAAGAAATTTCCTAGAACCCTAATGTACTTTGGAATAAGCGAAAGGCGAAGCTCCGGCGATTTTTTCGGCGACAACCCTAGGAGATCCCGGCGACGAACCGGAAGCTACGTCCACTCCCTCTCCCTCTCCTCTTTAAGCTAAACCCGTAAGTCCCACTTTCCCCTTTCTCTACTCTTTTCTAAAATACGTATTTCTAAAACCCGACGGAATCGGAGCAAATCCGATTTCCGATTCGGATCTTCCTAAAACTCTCACTTTTCTTTAATACAATCATGTTAAACATTACATATTGACTATTAAATATTAACAAACATATTGAACAAGTTTCATGACAACCTATCTCATTTTGTAACTTTTACCGTATTTTTCCTATTCTGTTATGTTATTATTTAGGCATTACTTTCATTCAGTTGTATTTACTTTTCCATGCATTGTACAGAAAGAATGTGAATAAATAAAGTTGATATTTTATTATATCTTGTCTCTTATGCATTTATTTTTATATTGCTTAAATACGCTTAGCGTATTTACTTCATTGTAAATACGTAGTGGCCTTGTCGCGCCCTCTTCTCCATACACCGGGAAGCGGGGCGTGACAAGCTTTATCTACTTTTATTTACCTAAGATTTTCAAGAAGAGAGTTCTTTTTTCTTGAGAATTTAACTCTCTGTTCTTTCGAAGATCTATCTTTTTTTAAGCTTAGGAGGGGGTTTCTCCCCTTTAGACTTCAAGTCTTGGGTCCTTTATATAGTAGAGACAAGTTTGTTGATTAGTTAAAGATATCTCTCATTAAAATATCCCAAATGATTTGGGGATTTTACTCACCGTTGGATCTTTGATCCAAGAACTTCTGTTTTACAGAAAATATTTTCTTGTTTTTAACAAAATTAGGGAAATATTTATCCATACAGAATTTATTCTGTAGATCGGTGATTCTTTAATCACCATTGGAATTTTAATCTAACGGTACTCTATTTTACAGAGGGTAATCTTTCTTGTTTAGAAAAATTTGAGGAATATTTGCTCTAAACAGAATTTAATTCTGCATCCTGACGATTTATCGTCTCTGTTGGATCTTTGATCCAACGGCTCTGCTTAACAGAGAGGAGAATTTAATTCTACTGGGTGCTGACGCTCACGTGGGCGCTGCTTAAGATTTTTGTGTGCTTTGCATACGGACACTGCTCATATAAGACTCGGGCCGCCGCCGAGTCACCAACATGAAACTTTTGGCTTTTGGTCTTCCCTGCACATCTGTATACTTTAAATTCATGGACCAGTACCCGAGCTTCTTTAAAACCCTAATTACCCCATTTTAATACAATTTATCACATTTTTTTCATTTCAACCTTTCACCTACCCTAACTCTAGCCTAACCCTATAAATACAACCCTTAAACATACTCTCCTCACTCCAAAATTCTGAGCAAAACTCTTAAGAAATTTCCTACAACCCTAGTGTAGTTTGGAATAAGCGAAAGGCGAAGCTCCGACGATTTTTCCGGCAACAACTCTAGAAGATCCCGGCGAAGAAACGACGCATCGGAAGCTACGTCCACTCCCTCTCCCTCTCCTCTTTAAGCTAAACTGTAAGTCCCACTTCCCCCGTTCTCTACTCTTTTTTAAAATACGTATTTCTAAAACCCGACGGAATCGGAGCAAATCCGATTTCCGATTCGGTTCTTCCTAAAACTCTTTCTTTAGTACAATCATGTTAAACCATTACATATTGACTATTAAATATTAACAAATATGTTGAACAAGTTTCATAACAACCTATCTCATTTTGTAACTTTTACCGTACTTTTCCTTTTCTGTTATGTCATTGTTTAGGCATTGCTTTCATTCAGTTGTATTTACTTTTCCATGCATTGTACAGAAAGAATGTGAATAAATAAAGTTGTTGTTTTATTATATCTTGTCTCTTATGCATTTATTTTTATATTGCTTAGATACGCTTAGCATATTTACTTTATAGTAAATACGTAGCGGCCTTGTCGCGCCTCCTTCTCCGTACACCGGGAAGCGAGGCGTGACAATCTTTATCTACTTTTATTTACCTAAAATTTTCAAGAAGAGAGTTCTTTTTCCTTGAGAATTTAATTCTCTGTTCTTTCGAAGCTCTCTCTCTTTTTAAGCTTAGGAGGGGGTTTATCCCCTTTAGACTTCAAGTCTTGTATAGTTGAGACAAGTTTGTTGATTAGTCGAAGAAATCTCTCATTAACAGATCCCAAATGATTTGGGGATTTTACCCACCGTTGGATCTCTGATCCAAGAACTTCTGTTTTACATAAAATATTTTCTTGTTTTCAACAAAATTAGAAAAATATTTACCCATACAGAATTTATTCTGTAAATCGGTGATTTTTTAATCACCATTGGATTTTTAATCCAACGGTACTCTATTTTACAGAGGGTAATCTTTCTTGTTTAGAATGATTTGAGGAATATTTCCTCTAAACAGAATTTAATTCTGCATCCTAACGATTTATCGTCTCCGTTGGATCTTTGATCCAACGGCTCTGGTTAACAGAGAGTAGAATTTAATTCTACTGGGTGCCGACGCTCACGTGTTGTGCACGTAGGCGCTGCTTAA
Source organism: Agapanthus africanus (assembly GCA_030015575.1). NCBI lineage: Eukaryota > Viridiplantae > Streptophyta > Magnoliopsida > Asparagales > Amaryllidaceae > Agapanthus > Agapanthus africanus. The sequence continues at coordinate 645,843,430 of JASDDO010000014.1, read as the reverse complement.
GCTTTTTTTGTGCTTTGCATACGGACGCTGCTCATATAAGAGTTTTTAACTCTGGCGTTGGCGTCCTCGTGAAAGGCACGTGAGGTGCTGCCTCTTGAATTTTGAATAGAGCTTCGCTATTTTATTAGGGGAAACATCTGCTTCAAAAAGAGTTGATTTGTGAGATAATTCTTAAATATACTTCTTTAACTTTAACCACAAACTAGTGCCGTCTTCTCCACCAGAACTTCTTGCAAAACTCGTTTGTCAAATACAATTGGATAGCCATGAGAGGCTTTTCATCCAACTTTTCCCATGCTTCCTCCGTGATAGTGGAAGATCTTGAATCCATCCTAAGAATCGACTTCTTTAAACCATTCTATATCAATATGGCAATCATACGAACTTGCCATAAACAAAAGCTCATATTCCCATCAAAGTTCTCAATATCAAACTTCATAATCGTTGGAGACTTGATGCAGGATCAAAAGAACTAGTTAAAATACACTTAGGAATGTGAGATTTGATAAAAGAGCCTTCTGACATACGAAATGTGTAGAGACGTTGCTTCAAAAAGAGTCGATTTGTGAGAGACTTCTTCAAATACAACTCTTCTAATTTCAACCACACACTAGCCGCCATCTTCTCCACTAGAACTTTTTGCAAAACTTCATTTGTCAAATACAATTGGATAGTCTTGAGAGCCTTTTCATCCAACTCCTCTCATGCTTCCCCCGTCATAATGGAAAGTCTTGAATCATTCTCAAGAATCGCCTTCTTCAAACCATTCTGTGTCAATATAGCAATCATACAAACTTACTATAAACAAAAGCTCATATTCTCATTAAACTTCTCAATATCGAACTTTATAATCGTTGAAGATATGATGCAGGATCAAAAGAACCAGTTGAAATTCACTTAGGAATTTCCACAAACACCTTAAGCGCTTACAAACTAAAAAACTTTAAAATCACAATCTAAGAAGATGGGGAGAGGATCATCACCCACCGTAAATCTAAATCGTAAGATAAAAGACCTAACGGTTCAAGCAAACAAATCCCTAAACACCAAATCTCCCAAAGAACCATAATGAAGCTCTGATGCCAATTTGTTACGGCAAATACGATCACGAAGTAATAAAAAAACGATAAAGAGAATCAAACAAATAAACAAAAACAATAGAAATAGAGCATAAATCAAAAGACAAAAGATTTACGGGGAAAACCTTTAAGGGAAAAACCACGGGCGAAGGAAAAACAATTTACTAATCGACAAATATGGATGATTACAATAGTGGATGAACTCTCGCAAGATCCTTCTCAAAACCCTAGCCCCCTCTCTCTATCTAATTAACAAAATGGTTCAACCCAATTAAGGTTACAAAATACAATTTATAGTATGAGGTAAATAGAGCAAAAATCGGATTTTCTAAAACCCAGAATTTGGCCCGAGTCGATTTGACCTGGCTCAAGATTGTCCTGAGCCGTCTTTTGCAAACAAAGAACAATTGATAATTCCAAACAACTTATGGGCCAGCTCAACTTAAAATCGTCCGTGAAACGCCGAATTTAATTGGGAAACTTCTAAGAGTCGAGAATACGAGGCAAACTCAACATATATAATAAATTGGAGTTGTTTTAATACTATTAAACGCCGAGGGCCACTAAGAGGGTCTTCCACTGCCGATTTCGAGATCTACCGCCAATTTTGAGGGTGAAGAGGACTAGCGTCCGTCATCGGTTTTGAAGTTCTCTAAGTCGATCTCGAACCAATATCTCCACTTCAAATTTTAATCTTGTCTTCATTTTTTATCTTCAATTTTGAACTCACTTTCGGCTTTAAGCTTCAACACCACCTTCGAGTTTTGACTGCTCTTTTGAGCTCGAGCCTTTGACAACAATAATTTTCTTTTCTCGTTTTCTTTTCTTGGTTTTTTTGGACTTAAAAATTAGAGAGATTTAGCTTAGACAATTAATTAATTATTTAATTAAAATTTTTTGAATCTTTAAAAATTGGCGAAATTTACTTCATTGCCAGGTTGCATTTCTTAAGAATACTTATTTAGGCCGCTTTTACAAGTAAACTCCCTCCCCCCCCAAAGTAGTTAACAATCAAATCAAACAAATAAGCGTAAGAAAATAACAAAATTAACTCAAAATATACATAAATTGATGTCAATGCGGTCTAGGCGGCGCCTATGCACCCAGGCATTTTGGCCACACCGTTTTTTTTGCCGCTTTTTATTCACTGTTCATGACATACCCCCAAGGTTCCTGCAACTAAGCTTTGGACACTCTTTAATAAATTTGTTTGATGACGACGCTTTTCTCATTCTCTTTTCAAGTATCTGGATGAAAACTCAAGGAGCTTGATTAAATTGGAGATATGCTATAGTATATACGATCAGTCATTCCCATGAACTATTCATTTTGTGTAAGGATATATTCTTAATGTTCAAGAAAAATGTTGAGTCTCACTTTATCACTTTGCAATTGGTTATTAGGAAGATGGAAAGTTTTGACACCTTATAACATAGGATGTGGTCCACGCCAAATGCGAGGCGCAAGACTAAAATAGTTTGCACAATTGGACCATCCACCAACACCAAGGAGATGATTTGGAAGATCGCGGAAGCTGGTATGAATGTTGCCAGACTTAATATGTCCCATGGAGATCATGCCTCTCACCAGAAGGTCATTGATCTCGTTAAGGAGTACAATGGTCAATCAAAAGACAATGTGATTGCAATTATGCTTGATACCAAGGCAAGTTTGTTCTAGCGGTTCTTTCCTCTTGTATATGCACCACCCGTCTATATGTTGCCACTTAAATGAATTTTGCATGTTATGTCGCTGTTTAGCATGACGCTAAATACGGTCCTATGTACATTGCGAAGCAATGCGGTCCAATTTCCTTATGTTTCTGTTTGAAATTTGCTTGGTTGGTGAATTTTGTGGTTTTAGCCTTATATAGCCATATACAATATAATTTAAGGTTTCAGTGTTGCATATATAGCATCATTATTTCCCCCCTTCTTGTTATATCTTTACAGGGCCCAGAGGTTAGGAGTGGTGACTTGCCACAACCGATCAACCTACGATGTGGTCAAGAGTTCACCTTCATGATAAAAAGAGGCGTGGGCGCAAACGATTGTGTTAGTGTGAACTATGATGACTTTGTTAACGATGTAGAAGCTGGTGACATGTTTCTTGTTGATGGTAGGGCAAGTGTCAATGCTATCTTTCTTTAAATTTTGTTTCTTGATCATACTATTGGAAAAAAAATTGTAAGCTTGAAATATTAGCACGACGGAGTATTGCTTATCTTATGTTTATTGTGCAGCTTTTGTTCCGTAATACAACGAATTAAATATAAATTCTAGGAATTGTATAGCTTAGTTAAGGGCACTGAGATCCAGAATATCCTTATGATCTTTTTTAGGAGGAATGATGTCGTTAATGGTGAAATCCAAAACCGAAGATTCTGTGAAGTTGTTGATGGTGGCGAGCTCAAGTCCAGGCGACATTTGAATGTTCGTGGAAAAAGTTCTACTCTGCCATCAATCACTGGTTGGAACAGTAAATTAAGCTCTCTCTTAATACTACGTTATAAATATATCTATTTACTTAATTATTTTATATCATTCTTCTTCTTCTTCTCCTCCTGCAGATAAGGATTGGGATGATATTAAGTTTGGGGTCGAAAACAAAGTAGATTATTATGCAGTTTCCTTTGTCAAAGATGCTGATGTTGTGCATGAATTGAAACTCTATCTGCAAAGTAACTGATCATCATCGACCTCTGTTCAATTATCAACATGTTTCTCTCTCGAAAAGCTCATTTATGTCTGTTCCCCTCACTTGACGACTAAGCTCTCTATATCCCCCCCTTCTTGGCAGACTGTGGTGCTGATATTCATGTAACTGTGAAAATAGAAAGTGCAGATTCCATTCCAAATTTGCATTCTATAATTACTGCATCTGACAGGGTATATAACTGATTTCATTACTCTATTGTTATATCATATTTTGAGTTTGATTAAGCTAGCACAACTATTTCTTGAATTTTCTCTTAGTTTCTACTGCACCTAATGTTTTAGATGATTATCAGACCTTGCATCGTGATAACTTTTAAACGTGACTGCAACCTTGATTTCATTTTTCCCCCTTGTAACTTTTTGCAGGCTATGGTAGCTAGGGGTGACCTTGGAGCTGAACTGCCTATCGAGGAGGTTCCACTTCACCTTAGCCAATGCCATTGTAATATGATGCATCACGGACTATAAACTTGCTGACACATTTCATTCGCTGATAACAACATTAAAAAATTACCTGGCCGAGATTGCTGCGCTTTCAGAACGGTTAAGCACTTTCAGAACCTATCATTACTTACACATGGTTGTTTTTGTCCTTGGACTCTATTAGAACTTTTCAGCATCTTTGACAAAGGAAACTGCATAATAATCTACTTTGTTTTCGACCCCAAACTTAATATCATTTTCAAGATGATCAGTTACTTTGCAGATAGAGTTTCAATTCATGCACAACATCAGCATCTTTGACAAAGGAAACTGCATAATAATCTACTTTGTTTTCGACCCCAAACTTAATATCATTTTCAAGATGATCAGTTACTTTGCAGATAGAGTTTCAATTCATGCACAACATCAGCATCTTTGACAAAGGAAACTGCATAATAATCTACTTTGTTTTCGACCCCAAACTTAATATCATTTTCAAGATGATCAGTTACTTTGCAGATAGAGTTTCAATTCATTCACAACATCAGCATCTTTGATGTTGTAATCTTGGAAATTTTCAAGATGATGTTTAGTGATTTTGTGGACTTGTAAAGATGTAGTAGAGGTGTAGTGAGTGTTTTCAAGACTTAAGTGATGATTTCTGGACTAAGAACAGAGAATAGAACCCGATACATGAACTTAGAATTTCCCCGTATCGGTTTTGTGAAATCTAAAGGACTACAGGGTATCTGGAGCTATATGAGATGTTTTTAAGAAAATCAAACAAATCCATTGACCTAGATTAACCACTAGAAGACCACCACAGAAGTACGAACCCAAATCTCCCCTATTTGACTGGCGACACCGGATTAATTGGCTATCTCGCCGGGTCCCTTATTTGCTATGGAGTTTGGGTTTTTCCTGTAGCTCATTTACCCTATAACCTATCCTTTGTACTTATTAGTTTTGTTCCTTTTGACCTGAGCCAAAATCTGGAAGCTACTTGAGAGTGTTTTGGATATATTTTTAATATATTTGAATTCGTGGTTTTGGTATTTGAGATTTGAATTGGTCGTTGGACGTTTGTACGTCAACGACAAGGGTTATTTGGTTGTTTTTGCATGCGTAAGCTATAGGTTCTAACCTATAAGCAATTCGTGTGCCTTATCGGTTTTCAGATATTTGATTTGATAGTATTGCGATTGTGTATTGATTGTAGGTATTTTCGCGTGGACTTCCGAGACGACGAAGCACATCGACTTCGGCTAAGCGAGGAGTTTAGCAGGTGAGTAGATTTATATCTATGGGGGAAGTCGGGTGGATGTCGTATAGCACTCCCGCAACCATTTATATGGAAGATCGTTTATAAATTATAATTTTGATAAAGGATATGCAACGGACTTAAGATAACATGATTATAGGATTTAGTAAGATATGATATGATAAAAGTTGACACTAATGGGTATATTTGCTTGAGAATATGATATAGGTATATAAGATAACATGATGTGGGATATTGAGATGATAAATATAGATGACTCGGATTGATATATACGAATATGAAATGAGAAAGTAAATCATGATATGTATGAATTGAAAGATGACAAGTACGAGTTGTTAACGGTATGATATGAGATTGAGATCGATAAACACGACACGAGATGAGATAGAGGTGTTGTGAAATTAGTAAGATATGACGTTTATACAAATGTGATTTGAGATATATGTGTATATTTATATTTATGAGTAATGAGTAATATACCATACGAGACTTTAGATCCGTACTCTCGTTATTGTATAGGTCGATAGATTCTCTATTCTGTTTGATGACCATGTACGATGGATTACCGTACGTAATGAGATGTACCGGATGATTGATCCGCGTTAGTAATTTGAGGATGATGATTGAGAATTATTTTCATATCGGATGTTATGAGGCGGGATCGCCGATATAAAGATTTCCACATAAATCATAATTATTTTCAAAATGACGATGTGTATCGTTTATAAAGTGACCGTATGATTCTTGTGTAGAAAGATATACCCATTTATTGTTCATGTTCTGTAGGATATTACCCCTCGTGATGTACATACCATGTGTCGGTATTTAATGTTATATGATATACTTGCTAGTACACTTGCACAATTACCGTTGATACGCATGTTACACTTATACAGATTTTCCGGCTCACACACTGTTCAGTCGAAAATATTGTGCATTTGATATGACATTTTCCTTACTATTTTTATATAATAAAAGGGGTTCATTATAAATATGATACATATGAGGGTTTATCTGTAAAAATACTATTTTCATATATTTATATATTATAATTAACATTATGAAGGAAAATGTAAGCATATAATATCTATATAATATTTAGTCCATTTAAATATGCTTACCTTATCAAATATGTTTGACCAATTCTTTTAAAACTATAATATCATGTCAAATGGTTAAGATAATATCTCAATAAAAACAAAATTCTACTAATATTATTTATTAAGTTATTGTGCAGAAATTATATCAGGACTGAAATCAAGGAAATCCGAGTTGGCGAGATCAAATCTGCCAAAATCTTAAAGTAAATCGAAGAAATCAATTCTGGAAGAGACTTAGAGAAGATTTTCAGATTCCAGATATCAAAATAGTCTATATATGTCACCAGAAGAGGTCACAAGATTTTTGAAGCGAAGACTCCTCCAACCCACCGCGGATCCGCGGCCAAATCCACCCAATGGTCGCGGTTTCGTCGCAATATTGAGAAGTTAGAGCTCTGGATTTTCTGGTTGGGATCCTAACAACTAGTTACCATATTAGGAAACTAGAGTTCTAGCTCTATGACTATAAATAAAGACCGAGAGGCTCTTGGAAAAATAATCAAACCGACGCGATCACGAAGTCCACGACGGCTCAAGAATCCTGGTTGATCATCGACAGTTCATCTACCTCCTTAGAAGAGATCGAGAAGCAAACTAGGGTTTTGTAATCATTTTCTAAAGGAACAAAGTGTACTTGATCTTGTTGATTAATAAAGGTAGTTGTTTTCTTATATCATTTTATTTTCTGTAGTTTTAAATATGATTTCCCTTTCTATCTTTTCTTTTTCCAACATGCGCGAGTAATTCTCCGCTTGTTAGAGTTCGTAGGATTAGAGTAGATTAATGGATGATGAAAATCTTTAAACTCTTTTTACGTCCTATAAAATTTATAAACTTTACCAAAAGAATAGTTAATATTCTAATTGGGCGCGCTATCAATTCATTGATAGTCATGATCATGATTAGAGATTAGACTAACAATTGTTTTGGTAAAGGCTAGACATGAACGAAGATCCATGTCAATGTAGGGGTTAAGAGTGGGATCCCTTTTCTCTCCAGAAACCCTAATCTACATGCATCATTGTCGATCTAGTTTTAAATCTATTAAAGGATAAGAGAAGTAATCTTTAATCAATCATCCTTGACTACTAAATCTTAACAAATCTTACAAGCCCTCTTCTAATATAAAACCTACATCCGTAGTTAATCTAGATCTATATTCTACATCCGTGTTTAACGTAGATCTAGAAACTATTTTCACTATTCATTATTCTTCCTCTTTTCCTAATCAACACGTCTAAAGTAAGATTAAAAGATTCAACGTTTCCCTGAAAACGATCCGTACTCATCTCGGTCTAGCTACACGCGACACTGTTATTGATTGCGGTTATTCTACTAACACAACTTCACACTCTAAAACATCAACCAATCAAATGGCGCCGTTGCCGGGAATACGTGTGTAATTTTTTATTCTTACTATTTTTGTTGAATTCTTATTCGATATATATCATAAAAATAAACAAAACTGCAAATTGTATATTTAACGATTATTGTGTGATTTTTGCGAAGGAATCTGGAGTCATTTTAGCGAGAAGATAAAGATTCAGAGACATTCATCAAGATCCATAGGACCAAGGAAGGCAACGTAGCAAAATCCTTCACGAGATCCCTCTTTTTGGCGGCGGAACCGCGGCAAATAGGTCCAATTAGCGGCGGAACCGCGGCGGAATTATGGATTTAGGCTTTCAAATTTCTCTGGTATATTTCTCAACTCCTTCTCTCTCCTCTGGAATCCAATAAAATATCTTTTCTGCGGGATTCTTTGCAAAATATCGCCGCTCAAAAATCTTTTTGCAAGTTTTGTTTTGCGGGTTGTTTTTGCATATTTTAATACGGACTTTAAGGGGCAAAGACCAAATTCAGATTAGGTGGGGATTTCATTACCCTTCCCAGGCCCCACAAATCACAAAACGAGCATCCGCATAAACCCTACATTAATTAAAAAAATATCTAGACAAGACTCTAAGGACCGTCACACTCAATAAGGACAGAGGAAGGTCGTGGATAATCTATCGCTTATCCACATTACATTTGTGGTGTCTAGGCAAGTGTGTCTAAGGAAAATGGTTACTTAATTAGGCCCGCTATTTTCGATGATTCGTATAGCGGATACCTCTCACTTACCTGGCAACAAGAGTAGTAAAGAGGTGTTAGAGGATTGATCCCACGGCTTGTCCTTTGGAAGTCTAGGAGCGGTCTAGAGACTTGACCTAGGTAACCTTAGTTCTAGGGTTGTTTGTGCATTTTTGTGTGATTTGTCTCAAGTCTGACACTTTTTCAAAAACAAACCAATTTTAAATCATACAAACGCTGCCACTTGCGCTAAAACCGTTTAGTGCATGCTCAGCTGGACACGGGATTAAAGTGCCCGTCTTGTCCGCATTTCGGCTATCGACTCCGAAGTCGGTGCTTCTTCATCTTCTTTTCCACCACCACCTACCACATCAACCGAGATGGACGGTACTCCATCAAATTATAATACCACCCTGTCACCGTCCGTAGGTGAGCAGAATCCACCGCGCATTTCTCTCCAAGAAAGATGTTATCCCATCCGCGGTCCACTTCCTACCTGTCTATCCATTCCACCAGCCAACGGGAATAATTTTGAAATTAAACCCCACTACATCAACATGTTGCCCAAATTTCACGGGTTTGAGTCTGAAGATGCGTACGTTTTCATCACTAAATTCGAAAACGTATGCGTAATGATGGATACTTCACAACTGTCCGTGGATGCTATGCGATTACGTTTTCTCTCATTCACTTTATGCGACTTGGCAGAAAAATGGTTTTATAATACTGCCGCACACTCTATAACTAATTGGGATGAATTCGTGATAGCATTCCTTAAGAAATTTTACCCAAATCATAAGACCGCCCGTGTTCGAAGTGAAATCAACCAGTTTACCCAGCTTCCCAATGAACCATTTTGGAAGTGCTTTGAACGTTTCAAGGATCTGCTTGTCCAATGTCCTCATCGTGGAATACATAGATGGGATCTGTGCCGAATTATATATGAAAGCATTAATCCAGCGACAAAGCAGATGCTTGAAACCATGTGTCAATGCAATTTCATGTCCAAAGACGATGGTGAAGCCTGGAAATATCTGATATATCTCGTTGAAAACACTTTGCAGTGGGAAAGCGTTAGACCTCCTTCATCTAGGGGAGGTATTCATCAGCTCGATATTTCTATCGCAGTAAAAGTCGAAATAGCAGCGATGTAAAAGAAACTCGACGCTATTGAGAACAAATTCTCATCAGTCTCCCTAAACCAGGTAACGCTCCCCAAGACTGTGTGTGGTTGCTGTTCCGATCCATCATACTTGACGGAAGAATGTCCTATGAATGCACCGTTTTAAGGTCACGAGCAAACTAATGCTACTTTTCAACAGCGACCTAGAAACGATCCTTATTCTTCCACGTTCCATCAGGGATGGAGAAATCATTCTAACTTTGCTTGGAACCAAAACCAAAATCAAAATCAAAACCAGTTCCGAAGCAATTACCAAAGACCTCATCCACAGCAACAGCAACCACCACAACAAAGTCAGCACCTCTTTCAATCACAAAATTTTCAAAATCTGGTCAACAATTCTGTACCTTCTAATAATTCTTTCCAAACGACCGGTACCGATAACTCATCTTCACTCACACAAACTTTGGATTTGTTTATGAAACATTCCATCCAAATGTCGGCTGATATGAGGTCTTCTATTGATACCATAAAGAAAGACTCCACCTCCCACGGTGAGAGTATTAAATCAATAGAAGCCCAAATTGCACAGTTAAATGCCGCGATAAGTGCGAGAGAAAAAGGGAAACTCCCATCTCAACCCCTACCAAATCCCGGCCACTCACAAAATCATAATGTGAGTGTTGTTACTACGTTGAGATCGGGAAGAGTGTTGAACAATCAAATGGATGAACAGATTGATGATGAGGAATCAATCGAAACCCCGGCTTCTACTTCTTGCCCTAATTCGTCTAGTCTCCCACCTTCTTCCGAGCCTATTCTCCATGTTCCACAAGGCTCGAACCCTCAGCCCACTTCCACAAATCTATCTAAAACGATCCCCACTCCAATTTTGGGATCCATTCCATCCCCACAATCCTCTCCAATGTTGGACCTCACCCTTATTGATAAAGTATCTTATCCAAACAGGTTAATGGGCAACAGACCAAGCCCACAAATGGAGAAGATTGTGTAAATTTTTAAACAAGTTAACATAAACATTCCTCTCCTAAATGCTATTCAACAAGTTCCATCTTATTCGAAAATCCTAAAGGACTTGTGCACTAGGAAGAGAAAAGTTCAAGTACCTAAAAAAGTTTTCCTTGCGAGTAATGTGAGCACTGCTTTTACACAACAACTACCCAAGAAACGAAAGGACCCCGGAAATCTTACAATTTCTATTTCTATTTCTATTGGGGGTAAAAATATCAATCGTGCTCTACTTGATTTAGGTGCTAGTGTTAACTTGCTTCCGTATTCTATTTATGAGCAATTAGCGATTGGAGAGTTAAAACCAGCGCATTGCACTCTTCAGATGGTCGATCGATCTATCACCCAACCTAGGGATGAGCTAGAGAACGTGTTAATCAAAGTTGGGGAATTTATATTCCCTGTGGACTTTATCGTTATAGATACACAACCTGTAGTGAACCCACGAAACCAAATTCCGGTGATTTCAGGTCGACCTTTTCTTGCGACTTCCAACGCAATAATCAATTATCGAAACGGCTCTATGACCCTATCTTTCGGGAAGATATCAATTGAGATTAACATTTACAAGTTGGGAAGTGAACCCTCTGAACCCTATGCTCATGTGTGTTCTGTCGAAACAATAGATTCCGACAGCAGCGAAATTGAAGAGCTTCACGATACTAATCTCGACTCCGCTATTACATTGTTGTCCGGGTCAACCTCTAACGCTAAATGTGAATCTTTTATGGAGTCCGAGTATCATCTCATTCTTTCCGATGAGATTATTATTCGAGATATCGATGAAAGCATTGAAGAAATCTTCGCTGAAGAACTCGCATTCTTAGAAGACATGGGCGTTGTGATGAATCAACCCCAACCCAAAGAAATTGACCCGCCGCATCTTCTTCTTATCAAGAATGAGAATGCGAGTAATCCATCATCATTGTTTCGTCTCTACAAACCAAGACGTAAACCTTTTCCATTACACCTTTTATCTCCTCCCAACTTCTTCACGTCAATAGGCGACATGTTCTTCCACCAACCATGGTGTTTCATCGATAAAATTTTTGAATGGTTGGTGTTGACTTTTGGTCTTTGTAAGGTTTTAGTTTGACCAATAACTTTAACCCCCCAGTAATTTTAAATGCTTAATACTATTTTACTCAAGTTTTGGGGGGGAATATTTTGGCTCTTGAATGAATTTTTTTACAAAATTATGCCAAAAATAGGTTTGGGGGAGAATTTCACTTTCATTATTTCTTGTCCCCTTTGATAACTTTTCCTCCCAAGTATACAGATTTTGAGATTTAAAAGATGACAACAATGAGAACACTGCTGCAAAGAGGTTTGGGGGAGGTTTGTGCTTATTTACGCATTAGTTTGCATTATACTATATATAAGCACAAAGATTTTTTGATAATGAAAGTTTGAAATTGAAAATTTACATATGAAAAATATGAATAGTTTGAGAAAAACAAGAAAGATAGATGTTTTCTTAAACGAAACTAGTAATAAATAGTTATGAGTCGTTGTCCCAAGGGTTAGTAAGATGAAGGAAATTACTAATCTGAGGATAAAATTAAGTCTTAAAAATAGTCCTTATTCTTGACGCCAAACATTTGAACGTTGATACCCTACTATACGCACTTACACACATCTTGAAACTTGGGATAGTAGAGGATACCTTGAAATACTCTTATCTAAAAGACTTAGTATGAAGAAATATATATATATAAGTTGTGAAAAAAAATGAACACTGGTTTTGTAATTGCTTAAGGCAACATAAAAAAATATAGCGAGGGTGCTTTATCACCTAGTGTTTTAGACCAACTGGTTTGGGAGCCACTGCTTAAATGCGTGAGCACATTTTATAATCGGTCGGTTAGAACCTCAAGAAGTATTAATGGTCGCATGAAAGATGTGTAAGCAATTTCATCTAAAATACTCACCGACTAAAAAGTACTAAGGCAGATGGACAAGAGTATGATAGCTTGAATTGAATTCTCCGAGTGTAGAGAGGTCTTTTACACATACGTAGGGGGTATATGATCAGTGTTTGGATGAAAGATAGGGAGGAAGAATAAAGGTGATGTTTTATTGAGTGCTGATGTGATTTCTAATATCTTTTCACGACCATTAAGATAGGGCTCATGGCAACCGAAAAGCTAGTGTAGTTGGAAACTCTTATTTTCAAGTTCTTTCTTTTATAGTTCCTATCTTTATATGTAACTTTCACCATCTTTCTTTTATTATGTGATTTTGTGGGTGTAATCCTCTGAAAACTCTCAAGAGACAACACTCCTCCTATTAAAGACACCTAGAGGTTTAACGGCTTGTTGCACGTGCTAAGTGCAATCGTGTTGCCTACGAAAGTGTTCTACTTAGTTTTTTTTTCTTTTTCTCCTTCTTTTGAATAACTAGTTTGCTCAGGACGATCAAAGTTAAGTTTGGGGGTATTTGTTTAGTCGAAAATACTGTGCATTTGATATGACATTTTCCTTACTATTTTTATATAATAAAAGAGGTTTATTATAAATATGACACATATGAGGGTTTATCTATAAAAATACTATTTTCATATATTTATATATTATAATTAACATTATGAAGGAAAATGTAAGCATATAATATCTATATAATATTTAGTCCATTTAAATATGCTTACCTTATCAAATATCTTTGACCAATTCTTCTAGAACTATAATATCATGTCAAATGGTTAAGATAATATCTCAATAAAAACAAAATTCTACTAACATTATTTATTGAGTTATTGTGCAGAAATTATATCAGGACTGAAATCAAGGAAATCCGAGTTGGCGAAATCAAATCTGTCAAAATCTTAAAGTAAATCGAAGAAATTAATTCTGGCAGAGACTTAGAGATGATTTTCAGATTCCAGATATCAAAATAGTCTACATATGCCACCAGAAGAGACGACGAGATTTTTGAAGCGAAGACTCCTCCAACTCACCGCGGATCCGCGGCCAAATCCACCCAATGGCCGCGGTTCCGCCGCAATATTGAGAAGATAGGGTTCTGGATTTTCTGGTTGGGATCCTAACAACTAGTTACCATATTAGGAAACTAGGGTTCTGGCTCTGTGACTATAAATAAGGACCGAGAGGCTCTTGGAAAAATAATCAAACCGACGCGATCATGAAGTCCACGACGGCTCAAGAATCCTGGTTGATCATCGACAGTTCATCTACCTCCATAGAAGAGATCGAGAAGTAAACTAGGGTTTTGTAATCATTTTCTAAAGGAACAACGTGTACTTGATCTTGTTGATTAATAAAGGTAGTTGTTTTCTTATATCATTTTATTTTCTATAGTTTTAAATATGATTTCCTTTTCTATCTTTTATTTTCCCAACATGCGCGAGTAATTCTCCGCTTGTTAGGGTTCGTAGGATTAGAGTAGATTAATAGATGATGAAAATCTTTAACCTCTTTTTACGTCCTATAAAGTTTATAAACTTTACCAAAAGAATAGTTAACATCCTAATTGGGCGTGCTATCAATTCATTGATAGTCATGACCACGATTAGAGATTAGATTAACAATTGTTTTGGTAAAGGCTAGACATGAATGAAGATCCATGTCAATGTAGGGGTTAAGAGTGGGAACCATTTTCCCTCCAGAAACCCTAATCTATATCCATCATTGTTGATCTAGTTTTAAATCTATTAAAGGATAAAAGGAGTAATTTTTAATTAATCATCCATGACTACTAAATCTTAACAAACCCTACAAGCCCCTTTCTAATATAAAACCTACTTCCGTAGTTAATCTAGATCTGCATTCTACATCCGTGTTTAACTTAGATCTAGAAAATATTTTCACTATTCATTATTCTTTCTCTTTTCCTAATCAACACGCCTAAAGTAAGATTAAAAGATTCAATGTTTCCCTGAGGACGACCCGTACTCATCTCGGTCTAGCTACACGCGACACTGTTATTGATTGCGGTTATTCTACAAACACAACTTCACACTCTAAAACATCAACGAATCACACACATTCATCATTGGTAATTACCATGCTACTTACATAGTAGAACTGCCATATCATGGTATTACTCTTAACTGTAAAAGTAAATTCATTGTTCAGTATTATCACTTGACATGCTTGCATGGTATACTCGATATGCTCATATTACTACTCCATGTTGCATACATCGTACTTTATGGTTATATGCATTGAGATGCTGTTTTTTTTGAGATCTCTGAATTTGAGAACCGCAGTTTAATTTCAAGGAAATTGTGTATTGTTTTAAAAATTTGGTTTCTCTTGATATGATATTTCGAGGTGTCCACCATGAGTTTTCTCGGTTCTGAGCAGTGAGTATACCTGATTCGAAGAGTGGTAGGCACTGTTTGCGGGTACATGGTGGACCCGGTGAGGTACCCTGGGGCAAGAAGACTCGTATTGTTAGGCGGTGAGCCTGGCAGGCGAGCACTACCTACCAGTGATTATATAGAACTCGGCGGATATCCGGAGGATACCGTTTTGGAGTTATGATATGAGATGGATATGATGACCGATCTGAGGATGCGGCGTCTGAGATGAGATAGATATGCGAGCCGATCTGAGTATGCAGCACCTGAGATATGAGGATTTACGTGTCGATGCTGGACACGGGTTTTCATGATGTTTTGAGTGTTGGTGTTGGACACTCAGGTTCTATGATTTTGATGTGTCGTTGATGGACACACGTGGTTGATATTCTCATATATAAACAAGCATATGTTTTCATAATGTTTCGAGTGTCGGTGTGGGACACTCAGGTTCCATGATATTGTTTGTGTCGTTGATGGACACATGGATGATATCCACATGCATACAGGCATATGACGTTAGATGTTTATTTATATATGTCATTTCATTGACTCGATTGTTGACATATATGCGTACTTGGTCACCCTAGATATCTTAGTATTACCTTCAGGATATAGTGACCTAGAAAATCGTTGTTTTATTCGATTTCTACTTGCTGATGTTTTCTACTCACGAGTTGGCAACTCACCCCCGTTGTGCCACAGTTGTTGCAGGTTTGACCACTTGGGATCAGTTGCGGTATCGCTGGCTCACAACTTCTTCCAGGGTATTTTTCTTTGGTAGGTGGGACACATGTTGGATCGTGCCCACTCTCGTACTTTTATTTTCCATTGTATCTAGATAAACTCCATCAGATCAAATCAGAGACTAAAATTGTATATTGGTAGAGCTAGTCAGACTTGGGTATTATGCGAGACTTAGAGCGATGGGTTTATGATCGCTCTTCTTGAGTTTTGATGTCTTGCTTCTTTATTTGTTCTTTCTGGGTCGATCTTCGCCGTTGGACATCGTATATATGTTATTGCGTGGTTGTGATTCCTCCAGTTGGCGAAGAGATAGCTCCCGCTTGAGGATGCCTATATATTATTATGTATATGGTTTTGGATCAAAATATACAAGGGAGATGCTGCCCAAATTTTTAAAGACGAAACATGTTTTCAACTCTAGTATAATCCACTTGCATTTTCATGTTTCATTAGCTATGCATTTAAAGAAAAACAAGATTCATTATACCTTTATTTCAAACTGCACCCCCACTATTTACCGCAAAAAGGTTTAGATTTTCTGGGCTTCGGCTTACTTGATTTACGTCACGCCTTTAGACGTTGCGTAATTTAAGTGCCGGTCACGTGCTAAATTATAGGTCGTGACATATGTCACTTTCTTTCTCGTAGACACTACGTTAGCGCCAGCTCAACGCTGGCGCTGATGAGAATAATTTTCTTTTATTAAGGGACACAGTTTGAAATTGCGTCCATTACAAATATATAGGGCGCAGTTTGAAACTGCGCCACTTACAATTGTAGTGGGCGCAGTTTCAAACTGCGCCCATTACAAATGTAATGTGACGCAGTTTCAAACTGCGTCCCATTACATTTGTAATATGCGCAGTTTGAAATTGCACCCATATATTTTAGTCCAAAATAATGGAACGCACTTTCAAAGTGCACCCATTCCCCTACTTAATCGATACGATATATAAACTTTCCTCATTTCTCACTATTCTCTCTCTCACATCTCTCTCGGTCGCTCTCTCTATCTCTATCTCAGGTACTTTCTCTCTCTCTCTCTCTCTCGATCTCTTTCTCTTTGCCCCCGAGACTTCTATTCCCCTGACCTCCCCCGAGATCCCCTCTGTTCCCCCTACCGACCCTCCCGACCACCTCCCGAGACCTCTCTGCCCCATCCCCGGCGATCTCCTCTCCCTCACCGGCGATCTCTCCCTCTCTGGTCTCTTTCTCTCTCTCATCTCTCTGTCTCACTCAGCTTTCTCAATCTCAGAGTCTCTCGTTTGTGCAGATTTAGGTGGAAATTCACGACGAACAATCATTTTTATTCTCGCCATCGTCATCACCACTGTGAGTGTCTCGAAGGTTAGTGAAATCCTAATTTTATTTAAAAATAATTCATAGAAAAATTTGTTTAAAATTTCGTATTGGGTAAGCAATTCGAACAAATTGGGTACATATTAGGGGTTTTCTCTTATTTTACTTGTGGCTGATCAATGAGTAGGATACAAGTTCTTTCAACTTGTTACATGCTATAAATATGGATTTTATTGTAATTTTACGTAATTAGATGAGTATAAATATGAAGATAAATAAGTAGGTTGTTTGATGAGAAATCTGAAAATACGTCAATATTTCTGGCAGGTGGGAAAATGACGGATAATTATATCCATCTAGTTTGCTATTTTAGTGGCCAATTAACGATTGGAAAAAATAATATTCCTGAATATGTCGGTGGAAAAACTAAGATGACCAGAGTCAAGAAGTCTAGCACATACAACGAGTTGTGCCAAGTAGTGTACATACCTACCAAAATCAATCTGTTAGAATTCAATAACTCCTTAATATGCAAATGGCCGACGGAGCATGCATATACCGCCATTGAAGTATCTGATGACGAGGATCCACAAGTCATGCTTGCATCAGAATCAAAATCGATCGAACTGTTTGTGAAGAAAAAGATATTGACGTTCGCCCAACTGCCCGAACCTTATTCTGAAGTGTCTGATCCTTCATTTCGAGCATCCGAGCATTACCCGCAAGGAGAAATGACACGCATGCTCAATATGAATGCTGATTCTACCGGTTTTATGTCTCCCACCAATGATGAACAGTATAGAGATCAAAGTTACGTAGGTGAAGGCACATCAAGCGGGACGCAAGTGAAATGACAGTTTACGAAGTAAGTATTACATTGCATAACTTTATACTTCATGTACATTTAGCGGAACACTATTTATAGAGTGTGGTGATATGCTATAGTTACTAAGTGTTCATAATTTGTATGCAATTCTTATGTACCGCCGGTCGGTTATAATTGCATGTCACCGCCAAACTTCGGTTTTAATTGTATGCCAACACCAAGTTTTGGCTTCATATTCTGTCCCAAAATACCGAGCACATGCAGTCATACAATACGGAATGGACATCGTTTGCAGACGATAGGTCGGGATTTCGTCGGTATGAAACTGGAATATCAAGTACCATGCAAGTCCCTAATGTTGGTTCCGCACATCCAACCGATCCACCTAATACGGATCCAGCGGTGTTAGAACATAATGGAGATGAAAGTGATGATGATGATGCTAGTGATGAGGACGAGATTCAATTACAAGATAGCATGAAAATTGAACATGTCTTTGGCGATGAGAATGATAGGCAATGGATTCCTAATTCATGTGTTAATAATGATTTCATTGCGTTTGAAGATCCACTTGCCGATAACATGACAGATGCTCACATGTTATCTACAACGGTAATGAAGAATGTCAACTTTCGTGTTGATAGGCTTTTGACAGTCGATATTGAAAGTGGGTTGAAAGTCGGTGATTTGTTTGAGAATAAGGAGAAGTTAATTTAGGCAGTCAGCATTTAGTCAATTAAACACGGAGTTTCTTTTAAACCAATCAAGACTACTACGACCAAGTACACCGTCGTTTGTAAAACAGACGCGAACTTTCTGTCGAGGCTTCATGCATATATATCGAAGAAATCACCGATCAAGTTTTGGAAGATAAAGAAGTATGCGGGTAATCATACTTGTGTGAATTCTGTAGTGAATTCAAATCATAAACAGGCCACTTCTACATTCATATGTAACAGGATATTTCTTTTTGTGAAAGCAGATGTTGATTTTACCCCCAAAACGATTCAAGTGTTTATAAAACATACATTATTCATTGAGATAAATTATATGAAGGTATGCAATACGTTGAACAAGGCATTGTCTAAAATATACGAAAATTGGGAAGATTCGTATGAACATTTGCCATGATACCTTGCCGCCATCAAATCTACTAATCCTGGGACTGTTTTCAAGATAATTGACGCTTCAATGTCAGAAAGAATAGGATATTTTACCGATGTATTTTGGGCATTCGGACCGACCATTGACGGTTTCGTTTATTGTTGTCCCATTCTCAATATTGATGGGACACACTTATACGGCAAATACAAAAGGACTTCACTCATTGCTACCGATGCTGATGCAAATGATGGTTTTTATTTTTTGGCATATGCTATCGTTGGAGGTGAAACCATTGAAAATTGGGTGTGGTTCATTACTTGCATTCATCTATACATTCCATCCGTACAAGGAAGACACATTACTTTCATATTTGACCGGACGAAAGGGATTCCGACTGCACTAAGAAAATCATGGCCGGATCCTCATAGTCATCTATATTGTAAGCGACATATCATAGCCAACTTCTTAACTGTTGGATTTAGTGGCAAAACCTAGCAGAATTTGTTTTCTGAGTTGCATGTGCACCAGATGACTTGACATATACAAAGCTGAGAGAGAAACTTAAACGTATATATCCAAGAGCAGATGCTTAGATTGAAAGTAGTCTAAAAAATGAAGAAAAAAGATAGGCTCTTGATTGATTGATCTATGTGTTGTAGTTAACCGCAATCAATAACGGTGTCGCGTGTAGCTAGACCGAGATGAGTACGGGTCGTCCTCTGGGAAACGTTGAATCTTTTAATCTTACTTTATGCTTGTTGAGAAAGAAAGGAGGAATAGTCAAGAATGGTGAAGAATGGTTGTAGGTTTTAGATATACGTCAAACACGGATGCAGAATATAGATCTAGATTAACTACGGATGTAGGTTTTATAGTAGAAGGGGGCTTGTAGGGTTCTTTAAGATTTAGTAGTCATGGATGATTACATAAAGATTACTCTTTTTATCCTTTAATAGATTTAAAACTAGATCGACAATGATGCATGTAGATTAGGATTTCTGGAGGGAAAATGGTCCCCACTCTTAACCCCTATCTTGACATGGATCTCCGTTCATGTCTAGACTTTACCAAAACAATCGTTAATCTAATCTCTAATCGCGGTCGTGAATATCAATAAATTGACAGCGCCCGATTAGGATATTAACTATTCTTTTGATAAAGTTTATAAACTTTATAGGACGTAAAAAGATTTTAAGGATCTTTATCATCCATTAATCTACCCTAATCCTACGAACCCTAACAAGCGGAGAATTACCAGCGCATGTTGGGAAAAGAAAAGATAGAGACGGAAAACATAATGTAAAATGCAGAAAAATAAAATGATATAAGAAAACAACTACCTTTATTAATCAACAAGATCAAGTACACTTTGTTCCTTTAGAAAATGATTACAAAACCCTAGTTTGCTTCTCGATCTCTTCTTAGGAGGTAGATGAACTGTCGATGATCAACCAGGATTCTTGAGCCGTCGTGGACTTCGTGATCGCGTCCGTTTGATGATTTTTCCAAGAGGCACTCGGTCCTTATTTATAGTCACAGAGCCAGAACCCTAGTTTCCTAATATGGTAACTAGTTGTTAGGATCCCAACCTGAAAATCCAGAGCCTTAACTTCACAATATTGCAGCGGAACCGCGGCCATTTGGTGGGTTTGGCCGCGGATCCGCGGTGTGTTAGGGGGTTCATTGCTTCAAAAATCTTGTGGCCTCTTCTGGTGACACATGT
This sequence comes from Agapanthus africanus, assembly GCA_030015575.1. Taxonomy (NCBI): domain Eukaryota; kingdom Viridiplantae; phylum Streptophyta; class Magnoliopsida; order Asparagales; family Amaryllidaceae; genus Agapanthus; species Agapanthus africanus. The sequence goes on along the minus strand of JASDDO010000014.1, from coordinate 645,822,584 downwards.
AGACTATATTGATATCTGGAATCTGAATATCTTCTCTAAGTCTCTTTCAGAATTGATTTCTTCGATTTATTTTAAGATTTCGGCAGATTTGATCTCGATAACTCAGATTTCCTTGATTCGAGTCCTGATATAATTTCTGCACAATTATCTCAATAAATAATATTAGTAGAATTTGTTTTTATTGAGATATTATCTTAACCATTTGACATGATATTATAGTTTTAAGAGAATTAGTCAAAGATATTTAATAAGGTAAGCATATTTAAATGGAAAAATATTACATAGATATTATATGCATACATTTTCCTTCATAATGTTAATTATAATATATAAACACATGAAAATAGTATTTTTACAGATAAACCCTCATATGTGTCATATTTATAATAAAACCCTTTTTATTATATAAAAATAGTAAGGAAAATATCATATCAAATGTACAATATTTTCGACTGAACAAAAACCCCCAAACTTAACTTTGATCGTCCCAAGCAAACTAGTTATTCAAGAGAAGGAAAAAAAGAAAAACCTAAGCAGCACATTTTCGTAGGCAACACGATTGCACCGAGCACGTGCAACAAGCCGTTAAACCTCTAGGTGTCCCTAGTAGGAGGAGTGTTGTCTCCTGAGGGTTTTCAGCGGATTACACCCACAAAATCCTATAATAAAAGAAAGATGGTGAAAGTTACATATAAAGATAAGAACTATAAAATAAAGAACATGAAAATAAGAGTTTTCAACTACACCAGTTTTTCGGTTGTCATAAGCCCTATCTTAATGGTCATGAAAAAATGTTAGAAATCACATCATCCCTCAATAAAATATCGCCTTTAGTCCCTTCCCTATCTTTCTTCCAAACATTGATCATATATCTCTATGTGTGTGTAAAAGACATCCTTACACTTAATGAATTCAATTCAAGCTATCATACTCTTGTCCATTTTCCAAAGTACTTTATAGTTGGTGAATATTTTCGATAAAATTTCTCACACATTCTTCATGCGACCATTAATACTTCTTAAGATACTAACCGACCGATTACAAAATGTGCTTGCGCATTTAGGCGTAATTTCTCGTTTCGCAACACCTAAGGCTTAGCAGTGGCTCCCAAACCAGTTGGTCTAAGGCACTAGGTGATAAAGCACCCTCGCTATATTTTTTTATACTGCCTTGGTAATTACAAAACCAGTGTTCATTTTTTTCACCATTTATACTTTTTTTCATACTAAGGCCTTTAGGCAAGAGCATTTCAAGGTATCCTCTACTATCCCAAGTTTCAAAATGTGTGTAAGTGTGTATAGTAGGGTATCAACTTTCATTATCATTTTTTTTGCTTATATATAGTATGATGCAAAATAATGCATGAATAAGCACAAACCTCCCCCAAACCTGTTTACAGCAGTATCCTCACTGATGTCATCTGTTAAGCTTAAAAACTGTAGACTTGGGAGGAAAAGTTAGTAACGGAGACATGAAATAGTGAAAGAAAAATTCTCCCCCAAACTTATTTTCAGCTCACAATTTTATAAAAAAATTTCTTTCAAGAGCCAAAATATTCCCCCCAAACTTAAGTAAAATAATATTAAGCAATTAAAATTATTTTGGGGGGGAGGGGTTAAAGTTATTGGTCAAAGTAAAGCCTTACAAAAAAGTCAACACCAACCATTCAAAAAATTTATCGATGTAACGCACTAGTTGGTGGGAAATCAGAGATTTGAAGAAGTGGGGAGATAGGAGGCAGTATGGTTTACGTCTCGGTTGATAGAGACGAAATAATAATGGTGAACGGAAACTAGAATGTTGATGATTAAGAATGGAAAGAATGGTCACATTCTCGTATGGGATAAGAAGAAATGGTGGTGGTTCAACTTCTTCAGGTGGAGGTTGATTAATTACAAAATCTGTGTCATTTAGGAATGCGAGTTCGTCGGCGAAAATATCTTCGAAACTTTTATCGATGGTTCGATTGAACGTTTCAATGTCAATAAGTGTCGTGCCAGAATTCAACACACTTGATTTGTCAAAAATTATGGAGGTAGGAAACTCGAAAAGCTTATTTACCTCATTCTCAAAAGTATCTAAATTAAGTTGTCTTTCTAGAATTATCGAACTCGAAATACCGGATTGTGATTTATCAACACTCGCTATCATTAAAGGAAGATTAGAAGAAGAATCAGAGAAAATGGAAGATGAAATGGGTAAAAAAAATGGTGTGTCGAGTATTGCTGAACCAGATGTGGGAAATGAAGGCTGAATTTCGTTCTTCTTTTCGGTTATACATTTATCATCAACTTCAAGACGCATATGGGGGTTCAGGAAGAATAGTTAGAGGCTCGAGATGATGACCACACGGGAGTGAAATGACTTGATGAGTTGGTGGGAAAAACTCATCCAAAATTTCGGGTTCATCATTCAATATATCCGCAACGTCAATATCTTCAATCAAGTGAAGGTTACAAGTCTCAGACACCTCATCAAAAGCAGGGTTTTCAATCAATTGTGGTTCTAGAGTGGAGGTGTAGAGATCACAAGGGTTGGGTGTGGCTTCACTTGAAAGGGACCTTTCACAATCGAGTAAATCAAATACTACAAAGTCACACAACTCATCAGACATTCTATCTTCGATTGGTGAATCATTTGGTGTACTCGATAGATCTGTGAAACTCGAGTTGTGGATTTCAATTTGAGATGGGGAGGTTTGATTTGGAAGAGTGTACCGCTCTCTCTCACTACTCAAATTCTCAATTTGTCCTATGGCCGTATCATACGTTGGAAAATTTTGAGCTGTTTTGAAACTAGTTGCTCGTTCGTTTTGTTTATTAAGAATGGCCATGCACTCTTTCAATTCCTCTCTGATGCGGCGCGACGCTACCACATATTCTTCCACAGTCCGTTCAATACTAGACATGGATCGGTAAGGGGTTTCAGCATAAGATTGAAATTCTTGTGGATAAGTAAAACTCCCAAATGACTGATTAGAAGGACCGTCTAGAGAAGGTTGGGTAGGATTGATAGGAATTGAATGGTTATGAAAATTGGGCAGGAGTATGATCAACATTGTGATAAGAAGAATATTGATATTGATTGGTTGGTTGACAATTTTCAACAGACATCATATACGCCACAAACCGAGTATGAAAATCTTCTTTAGAAAGTGGTGGTGTTTGTTGTCCTAATGGTTTGACTGGATTGAAACTTTGGCCGTTAGCCCTCGCTATATGCTCAGCGATGGACATGCGTTTAGGAGTTCCTTCACTCGGAGTATCAATATAAGAAGATGTAGAATTTGGATGCGGTTGACGGACCTGGAGTGAGGTGGACAACTGTTTCTTTCCGTTTGCCCTATCCGATCTCTTAAAGACATGGTAGAGTCGGATGGTATACCGAAGCGATTATGATAACAAGAAATATCTGGTTCTGGATAGCAAAACTCGGCAAGAGTTCTTTTATTTGGGTTGCCCATTATAAGAAGGTGAAAAGAGGAAGGAGGGTGGAAAGATTTAAGCTCTAGTTGGATTGTTTTGCTTTGAAAGTGGGACTTGAGGGTTGACTTGACAAATCACAAAATGTACAAGAAAACCCTAAAACTAAGGTCAGCTAGGTCAAGCACTAGACCGCTCCTAGACTTCCAAAGGACAAGCCGCAGGATCAATCCTCTACCATCTCTTTATTACTCTTGTGGCCAGGTAAATACCAGGTAAGTGGGAGGTATCCGTTATACGAATCACTGAAAATAGAGGGCCTAATTAAGTAACCACTTACCTAAACACACTTGCCTAGACATCACAAAAGAAATGCGGATAAACGATAGATTACCCACGACATTCCTCTGTCCTATTTGAGCGCGACGGTCCTTAGAGTCTTGGTCTAGATATTTTTTAATTAATGTAGGGTGATGCAGATGCTCGTTTGGTGATTTGTGGGGCCTAGGAAGGGTAATGAAATCCCCACCTAATCTGAATTTGGTCTTTTCCCCTTAAAGTCCGTATTAAAATATGCAAAAACAACCCGCAAAACAAAACTCGCAAAAAGATTTTTGAGCGGCGATATTTTGCAAAGAATCCTGCAGAAAAGATATTTTATTGGATTCCATAGGAGAGAGAAGGGGTTGAGAAATATACCAGAGAAATTTGGAATCCTAAATCCCTAATTCTGCCGCGGTTCCGCCGCTAATTGGACCTATTTGCCGCGGTTCCACCGCCAAAAAGAGGGATCTCATGAAGGATTTTTCTACGTTGCCTCCCTTGGTCCTCTGGATCTTGATGAATGTCTCTAAATCTTTATCTCCTCGTTAAAGTGACTCCAGATTCCCTCGCAAAAATCACACAATAATCGTTAAATATACAATTTGCAGTTTGTTTATTTTTATGATATATATTGAATAAGAAGTCAACACAAATAATAAGAATAAAAAAATTACGCACGTATCCCCGGCAACTGTGCCATTTGATTGTTGATCTATGTGTAGTAGTTAACCGCAATCAATAAAGGTGTCGCGTGTAGCTAGACCGAGATGAGTACGGGTCATCCTCTGGGAAACATTGAATCTTTTAATCTTACTTTAGGCATATTGAGAAAGAAAGGAGGAAGAGTCAAGAATGGTGAAGAATGGTTGTAGGTTCTACATCTACGTCAAACACGGATGCAGAATATAGATCTAGATTAACTACGGATGTAGGTTTTATAGTAGAAGGGGGCTTGTAGGGTTCTTTAAGATTTAGTAGTCATGGATGATTACATAAAGATTACTCTTTTTATCCTTTAATAGATTTAAAACTAGATCGACAATGATGCATGTAGATTAGGGTTTCTGGAGGGAAAAGGGTTCCCACTCTTAACCCCTATCTTGACATGGATCTCCGTTCATGTCTAGTCTTTACCAAAACAATCGTTAATCTAATCTCTAATCGTGGTCGTGAATATCAATGAATTGGTAGCGCGCCCAATTAGGATGTTAACTATTCTTTTGATGAAGTTTATAAACTTTATAGGACGTAAAAAGAGTTTAAGGATCTTTATCATCCATTAATCTACCATAATCCTATGAACCCTAACAAGCAGAGAATTACCCGCGCATGTTGGGAAAAGAAAAGATAGAGAGGGAAAACATAATGTAAAATGCAGAAAAATAAAATGATACAAGAAAACAACTACCTTTATTAATCAACAAGATCAAGTACACTTTGTTCCTTTAGAAAATGATTACAAAACCCTAGTTTGCTTCTCGATCTCTTCTAAGGAGGTAGATGAACTGTCGATGATCAATCAGGATTCTTGAGCCGTCATGGACTTCGTGATCGCGTCGGTTTGATGATTTTTCCAAGAGCCTCTCAGTCCTTATTTATAGTCACAGAGCCAGAACCCTAGTTTCCTAATATGGTAACTAGTTGTTAGGATCCCAACCTGAAAATCCAGAGCCCTAACATCTCAATATTACGGCGGAACCGCGGCCATTTGGTGGGTTTGGCCGTGGATCCGCGGTGTGTTAGGGGGTTTGTTGCTTCAAAAATCTTGAGGCCTCTTCTTGTGACACATGTAGACTATTTTGATATCTGGAATCTGAAAATCTTCTCTAAGTCTCTGCCAGAATTGATTTCTTCGATTTACTTTAAGATTTCGGTAGATTTGATCTCGATAACTCAGATTTCCTTGATTCCAGTCCCGATATAATTTCTGCACAATTATCTCAATAAATAATGTTAGTAGAATTTGTTTTTATTAAGATATTATCTTAACTATTTGACATGATATTATAGTTTTAAGAGAATTGGTCAAAGATATTTAATAAGGTAAGCATATTTAAATGGACTAAATATTATATAGATATTATATGCATACATTTTCCTTCATAATGTTAATTATAATATATAAACACATGAAAATAGTATTTTTACAGATAAACCCTCATATGCGTCATATTTATAATACAACCCTTTTTATTATATAAAAATAGTAAGGAAAATGTCATATCAAGTGCACAATATTTTCGACTGAACAGCTCTTTCGAAAGATGGTGGTAAACTATTTTGCATGATGGCTATGAATGCTTCAGAAAGTTTTAATGGGGTCTTAAAAGGATCTCGATTTTTGTCTATTCAGGTCTTAGTAGGACGGATTTTTTACCGGGCGAACAAATATTTCTTTGCACGACGTCAGGAGGGATAAGAATGGACATCAAAGTTATTATTGGGGTAAAACATTATACCCAGGTTGACCACGTCAAAGTCAAAGTCAACCCCAAGTAAGCGGGCCCAAGCCAGGTCAAGTGGGCCCATGCCTAAGTCAAGCCCCGCAATTGGTCTACCCCATTCCAAAATGAAGATTATGTAATAAATAATTTTGATATAATTTTTATGAATAAATGTAAGAAAAATGAGCATAAACCCAAATTTTTGTAAAGCCCATGGTTCATGTACAAAAGAAATGAGCACATGAGACATGGGATGGGCACTATGCCATTTTGTAAAGCCCAAGGGGCTATGTATAAATTTGTAAGCCTATATAAGGCAACATGATGATGAAATGGACAATAATTCATTCCCCTCAAAATCTAGGGTTTCTGTGCCTTATTCTCCTTCATCAAGGTTGTAAACACTCTTTCTTTTTTTGAGTTAAATCAAGAGTTTAACTCTTCTTTTTCCAAAAAGAAACAGTTTTTCACCATAAAACCCTTGAAGGGGAGGTCGGATCTTCCATCAAATCCCCCAAAAGGGGAGATTTTTAAGTCTCGCCCCTTTTTCTTCAAGATCCAACAAACAGAGAGGAGGAGGAAGGAGACCCATTTCCTAAAAGCCATAGTTCGGGAAGATCCAAGGCTCTAAAGAAAATCCAGGGCTAAAGGTGAGAAGAAATGAGTCTTCTTTGATCCTTCCCTTTTCTGGGAGTTTCCAAAGTCTCTCAGGAGTTTAACTGCAAATCCATATCCAATTTATTACATAGGATTTTAATTCTAAATCCAAATCTTTTCGGAGTTTAACTCCAAATTTATACCTAATTCATGTATAGGAGTTCAACTCCAAAGCCTTTCAGGAGTTCAACTCCTACCCCAGAGGCTAAGCCCCTTTCTCTACTTGTGTTTCCAGCGGTCGCGTGCCGCCCACGTGACCCGCTAGCACCCAGCACCCACACGCCACTCATATGACCCACGGGCGCCCGGCGCCCACACGTAAAGTACGTGACCCGTGGGCGCCCAGCACCCACGCCACTCATATGACCCGCGGGCGTCCACCGCCCACGCGCCACTCACGCGTCCTTAGGATGCTCCTCACCCTTCTTTTTCCATACACTCCACACTCAAAACACGTCCCCCATTAGAAAAAATTTCTAACGGGACCCCAGCCCGCTATCCGGGTAGCCGGACCCCCGTAAACTCCGCGAGGCCCCCGATATACCCAAAACCCCTCAAGACACACTTATGCACATTGCACATTGAGTTCGCATGACTAGTTGACTCGTCAATCGAAGGTTCCTTTGCTTCAAAGGAGAGAGGTAATTAACGGTAGCTTAGTCCGCGGCTGCCGGAGATTTGGATCCCCACAATCAATAAACCCCGGCCTACCCTAGGCAGGGGGAATCTGTATACGCCTAACTAGCGATGTGTATTCTCATCTCAATGGGGTGACGAAAAACACCCTACGGATTCTGGCACGCCCGGTAGGACTTTTTCTCTCATCCCATATTTCGGGTTAATCGTTCATGTGAACTCAATCAACATATATATCGATTTCCTGTACTGAAGTCATTTTTTTTTCTTGTGTGTACAGGTTAATAACTTTCAGTCACAATCTCGAACTCAGAAATCATGTCTCCCAAGACGAGCTTCATTTCTGACGCGGCCTCGATCCAGTACGTGGTCAAGATCAATGCACGCATAGTTCTCCCTGCAAGTCTCTGCCGGCAATAGGAGGAGCAACCCCTTCAATTTGGTTCCGTCATTATCTACCCTACCGGAAGCGCTCATCTGGTGGAAGTCACTACAAACCAAGCGGCCAAACCGACCTCAACGGGCAGGAGGCCGAACGTTTTGGTCGCCAAAGCATCCCACCCCAAATGCAAATCTGTATTCGAACGGCTCTCCGTTTTTCTGACAGGGGGTAAGGCCGTCAATACCAATAGTTCCACAAAGCATCTCCAGCAAGCTTAGATGGTGCCCTTGACAATCGTGTGAGCAGGCATCTTATCTGAGCTCTTTATCGCTCGGTTGACGGCGGCTTCCTGAAGAGCCAAAGCCTGCCAAGTGCTCAAAACAGAAAGGTTGAGACAGAAGCGGCTTAGGTATTGAGCCAACAAGAGGGCCAGGACTTTGACCAAGTGGAATCTTATGAGGTTCCAAGAGCAGGGTTACCCCGTGACGACGGCTGAGTCGGATGTAAAAGTGAGCAATTCCTTCGAACCTCTAAAGTAGGTTCAGAAAAATGCCATGACCGCCAGAATCAAGAAGACAGTAGTCCGAATGCTGCTACAAACAGACGTGTCCCAGCCCCAACAGAGAAAGTATGATACCATCTCTTCAAGAGTCTATCAGGCGCTCTGTGCCACCCAAAAACAGCTGGGCAAAGCCAAAAAGGAAGCGTCAGCAGCATTCAAGAACCCGGTCAGACCAGCCGCCTTCAGTCGATTGCCCGTTACCGAAAAAGAGGGGCCACGACATCAGTCCGCAAAATTAGCTGCCAATAATAAAAATACGGCTGGATATGTTATCCATACGGTCTATATAGAGGGCGCACGTCCCGGTGACAATTTGCATAGCAAAAGCAAGGATAGGGCCACCACATCCCAAGCCTAATCTGGCTTGAATGTGGTTGCCGCTTCCCAAGATTAGCCGCCTCTGCTGGATGATGAAAACCCTCTCGATGAGGCCGATAGGAAGAAAGATCTCTCAGTCCATATGGAGTCAAGCTCGGATAGCGAGAAGAGCCGACTTTCTGCCCCAGGACCGCAGAGCAAGAGCTGCTTCAAGAGCTTTGAAAATAGCTCAGGAGCAAAGATAAAGAGATGGCCAAGCTCTATTAAAAAATTGACGACCTAACGAACGTTGTGATGTAGCTCATGACTCAAATTGCTCGGATGCCTCCCAATCAAGCACAAGTCTCTACTCATGAGCCGGGTGATGACAACCCGAAACAACCGATGCCTGTCCCTTTAGGTCCAAGATTGGGCGAGCCGCACGAAAGCCGGCCACATTCCACTTCTGGGGACGCCTTAGCCCCAGATAACACCATCCCGCTAACATAAGATCGGATAATGGATTTGGTCACTAGCAAGGTTAAAACATTGGTAGCCGAAGCTCAGAAAGAAATCGGCAGTAGTGAGCGGCTATATCCCGCACAGTACGACCTGATCGAGTTCCCGAGCGGCTACGTCATTCCTAAGTTCGAAAGATTTAACGGGAAGGGAAACGCAAATCAGCACGTCACCCACTTTAAAGCGTCGTGCAGAAATACAGAGGGAAATGATGCACCCCTTCTTCGTCAGTTTGTCAACAGCCTGACCGGTATCGCTTTCGACTGGTATGCAAGTATACCAGACGGGCCTGTCACTACTTTCGCTCAAATGGAGTGTCTGTTTCGGCAAACATTCATGAGTGTTAGTGACAAAATCTCTATCGCTGACCTCATGAGAACCAAACCGGAGAAAAACGAAAGCAACACGGACTTTATTACCCGATGGCGCAACCTCACTGTCAAGTACGAACCGCCGCTAGAGCAGGACCAATCCATCAGCCTTCTTATTAGGAACCTCAGCAATTGGATGGTCCCATTCTTATGTACAGCAGCCCTCAAGACGTTTCAAGAGCTGACCAAGAAAGTCCAAATGCTGGAATGCTCGAAGCAAGAATCTATCCCAGACTCTAAGAGAGACAAGACTTGGAAGAGAAAGAGGGACGATAACCGTAGAAGCGGGAATTCCAGTAATACCAATGTCTTCAATGCGTCTGACAATGAAGACAAGCGAATCCAAAACCAACCGGTCTCGAAAGCCAGTGCAGGGAGGAGAAGGGCCTTCACTAGAGGAAAAAAGAATAAGGTTCACTCTTTCAGAAGAGACAAGGTCCGCAAGATATTCAAAGATTCCTTGAACAACGGTCTACAATTTCCAGAGTCGAAAAGACCTCACGAAGAAAAAATGACCAACAATCCTCTATAATGCCCGTACCACCGAGTAGTGAGCCATGCGATTGAGGATTGCTATATTTTCAAAGACTGGGTTGAGAAGCAGAACAAGACTGGGGAGATCGAGTTGTCCAAGAGTGTGTTGGTGAACAACCAAACTGCAACCACTAACTTCATACAGACACGACTTGAAGCTTTCTGGGAGCAGACAGCTGAACCCGCTATCCTGAAGAATGAAACTGACTTGCCGCAGCCTCTATGAGACATTCACATGTCTAAAAAGATGAAGAAGATGCTAAAGCTACTTCTGAAAGAGCCCAGAACGGAATGTGAAGGGCAGAAGGAGCCCGCCGTTCCAGCTACCAATTTGGCTCAATCATGCTCAAAATCTACAAAGCTTAAGAAGAAGAAAAGTGCAGCTCGACGCAAAAAAGAGTCTGCAGGGAGATCGACCATTCAAAAATATATCGATTCCCTCGAAGACTATGAACAAAAGGAAAGAACTCTAATTCAATTGAAGGAGTTCTTCCCCGTAGAAGCGGCTGAGATTCTGGAGGAGCTAAAAGAAGACTCCGATAACGAGATCCTTATAGTGACCTGTTACGTCGTCGACCTTGGTAGCAACTCTGAAAAAGAACTCTATTTTACCGAGGAGGACGAGGAGGTCGCCACGAAGGCCAACCAAATCTAGCTTAGAAGCGGCAAGGCTCTACCGCTAAATCAAGGCAACGCTTCAAAAGGGAAGGAAAAACAAGTCGCTAATGAAGAAGATGGCGGAGAGCCGGCTCATGAAAATTTGAGTCCTTCCTCGGTAGACTATAATGTCTTGGCTCATCTCCGAAAGCTTCCGTCTCTCCTGAGCATCTACGATGCCTTGGTCCTATCTAAGGAGCTTAGAGATGTTCTCATCCACGCTTTACAAAATCTCGAGCGGTACCTGTCGCGCCCCGCTTCCCGGTATACGACGAAGGGGACGGGACGAGGCCGCTACGTATTTACTGTGAAGTAAATACGCTAAGCGTATCTAAGCAATATAAAAGTAAAGCACAAGAGACAGGATATAATAAACAACAACTTTATTTATTTACATTCTTTCTGTACAATGCATGGAAAGTAAATACAACTGAAATAAAAAGCGATACATAAACAATGGCATAACAGAAACGAAGAGTACTGAAATGGAAAATGTACAATGTACTAGAGCTCGGGTTCTTCACTGAACTGGTCCAAGTTTTCAGCAGTAGGCTCAATCTCTAACGTGTCCAGATCACCTGACGACATTCAAAGAAGAAAGAAAGAGAATGTCGTCAGCGAACAGAACGCTCGTTAAGTCCCAAAGATAAGGGAGAAAAATAATAGACAGAAAAGAAGGTAGCTTTTAAAGTTGTGTTATATGGTTATAATGTTGTGTTAACGCTGTTGTTTGTACCTTGGTACAGAAGATGCCAGTGTATACGAGAGGAGTCCCACTTACACCGGAGACTTTGGTAACCCGTAGTACAAGGCTCCGTCGATAATACCATGGAACAACGACATGGATGTAATTACGTCTTAAGTGACCACCTCGTGCCACCTTTAACATATTTCATACCAGTCTACCCCTTAAACCTCGTGTTATCTTGATTGTATTATAAACTGTATAGATTGTATGTTTGGATGACTGACCGAAACCATGATATCAGTAAACGGATGTAACTGGAGAATCATGTATGTAACTGTAGAATCATGGATGTAACTATAGAATCATGGATGTAACTATATAATCATGTAAATGGAATGTATATCCATGGTTCGGTTCAGTCAAGTTGATAGATTGAAAAATGGATTCATGGATTCATGTTGAATTGTAATATTGTAAATTGTAGATTATAGATTGTACTTGAATCATATTCAGGTCAGATTATAATGAGAGTCAATCTGAGTCAGACAATTAGAAAAGTAAATTGAAGCCTTGATTGTTATGATGTTATCGGTAACCGCTGTACATGGGCAGCAGGATTTGTGTCTTTTTCAAAGACGATTACCGTATTGATAACACCGTTGTTAATTTTTCTACCTTAGACAGGCAAGCACCCATATCTCCGGCTCCCTGAGGCTCAAGAGACCGGTCCCGCTTAAACTTATGTTTACTAGGGTCCTTATGGTAATTTATAGAACTTGAGGGGGTTTTATGTAAAAATACTTTGTAAAGTTTTCAAAATACACCCCAAGTATTTATTATCGTCTTTAGAGTTGTAATAAATGTAGATTTTATATATATGTCATTTCTATTGAGAATAACCTAATTTTCATAATATATGGTATTAAAGTGTAATATTAAACTTGTATGGATTTCATGGTATTTTAATGTAAACTGATTCTTGTGATTTTTGAAAAGAGTTGTAATATTTATATTCTTACAAAATAGATCTTTTAATGTTACATATGTGTGTGTGTGTGTGTGTGTGTATTTATATAAAAATAATTTTAATGCATATATTATAATTCTAAAAATCTCATTTTCTTAAGATGCCGTATTTTAAATCTTTCGAGACCGAATGCTCCTTGCGGAGGTCTGCATCTCGCACTACTAAGCCCAAGGATGTGTGATAATCCGCATCATCCTGAACGGGTTCCCAAAATGGGTTGTAGCGGCGCTTTGCAAAGATTTGTATAAATACTAAATCCTTTAGAAAACGGTTTTGTTAAGTAAATGGTATTAAAATGAAATTGTGTTGTTTTCCCGTATTCTATATTCCCAAGGGTATTGTGCTATGTTGTATATGAGTGTGTGAGGAGGTAGGTCATTACCTCGTGATCTACTTAAAGGTATAGCAAGTTTTGTTATGTTATATGTAGAATTGAAACCATGTGGTATTTAAATGAAAATACGGTAAAATGAAATAGCAATTACTTTTGGTTATGAAAATTGATCAATATGGTTGATTAGTGTTTAATAGTCAATATGAAAAGGTTCAAGCATAATTGTATTAAAGAAAAGTGAAGTTTTATAAAGAAACCGAATCGGAAATCAGATTTGTTCCAATTCCGTCGGGTTTTGTAATTCCGTATTTTTAGAAAAGAATAAGGAAGATAGAATTGGGACTTACAGGTTTAGGACAACCAGGAGAGGGAGAAGGATCAGGAGGAGTCGCCGGTGCATCGTTTCGTCCCCGGGAGATCCTGTAGTCGTCGTCGGAATTTCCGCCGGAGAATTCGCCGGAGCTTCGCCTTCGCTGACTTCGATTGCACACAAGGTTTCTAATGATTTCTTGAGAGTTGGCTCAGAGTTTTGGGGTGAGAGGGTAGTGTGTAGGGTTGGTATTTATAGGGTTAGGCTAGGGTTAGGGTAGATGAAGGGTTTTAAATTGAAAAAATGTAAAAATATATTAAAATTCATTTTAAAAAATGGAGTAAATTGGGTATTAAGAGCTCTCTGGAACCGATCTAATTAAATGGAGTATGCAGGGGGGTAGGGGAAAGGAAGAACCACAACTCCCATGTTGGGGACTCGGACGTCCGGCCGAGTCAAGGGGTCGGGAGGTGTAGGGTCATCTCATGTAGCCTCTGGAATATTTACTTTCCTATGTGTAGTGGGATTTTTATGAGAAATGCACGTGTAACTGTTGGTATTCTAAAAAATTCAAAACAAAATAATATTAAAAATAATGTGGGGTATGGGATTTGAACTCTGGTGGCTTGGTTCAACAGTGTAAAGTCTTACCAATGAGCTACAAACTTTTTCTTGTAATTATGGAGCTAATTAATTACTTATGTCTTGTGCTCAGGAAATAATTACCCCTTTATGGATTTTGAAAAAAAAAATTGTAAAGAAAGTTGTATAGGAAAATTAGGGTTGTTACATTCTACCCTCCTTATAAAAATTTTATTCTCGAAATTTATAAAAGAAAAGTGTAACAGATTCAAGAAAGTTTAGTGACTGAAGTACTGGCAGTGTGTGAAGAAAATAACAAGGTGGTGCAAGAGTTTTAAAAATGTGAAAAATGTATGAAGGAATGAAAGAATGCGAAGGTTTTGGTAAGATTGTAAAAGAGGTGAGGGAATTTTGGGTTAGGACAGATTCAAAGTATATGATTCAAAGAATATGAAATGATAAGATTCGAGGAACATGATTGTAAAGAATGTTTTAGTTGCTGGTTCTTGTGTTATAATGTTTAGGTTGTTCATGCAGAACAGAACTGCATAGTATGGTTCTATACAACTCTGACCTGCATGGGCCGTCAACAAAACCTGTCACGCCCCGCTTCCCGGTATACGACGAAGGGGACGGGATGAGGCCGCTATGTCTTTACTGTGAAGTAAATACACTAAGCGTATCTAAGCAATATAAAAGTAAAGCACAAGAGACATGATATAATAAACAACAACTTTATTTATTCACATTCTTTCTGTACAATGCATGGAAAGCAAATACAACTGAAATAAAAAGCGATGCCTAAACAATGGCATAACAGAAAAGAAGAGTACTGAAATGGAAAATGTACAATGTACTAGAGCTCGGGTTCTTCACTGAACTGGTCCAAGTTTTCAGCAGTAGGCTCGATCTCTGACGTGTCCAGATCACCTGACGACATTCAAAGAAGAAAGAAAGAGAATGTCGTCAGCGAACAGAACGCTCGTTAAGTCCCAAAGATAAGGGAGAAATAGAATAGACAGAAAAGAAGGTAGCTTTTAAAGTTGTGTTATATGGTTATAATATTGTGTTAACGCTGTTGTTTGTAGTTTGGTACAGAAGATGCCAGTGTATACGAGAAGAGTCCCACTTACACCGGAGACTTTGGTAACCCGTAGTACAAGGCTCCGTCGATAATACCATGGAACAACGGCATGGATGTAATTACGTCTTAAGTGACCACCTCGTGCCACCTTTAACATATTCCGTACCAGTCTACCTCTTAAACCTCGTGTTATCTTGATTGTATTGTTGTATTGTATTATAAACTGTATAGATTGTATGTTTGGATGACTGACCGAAACCATGATATCAGTAAACGGATGTAACTGGAGAATCATGTATGTAACTGTAGAATCATGGATGTAACTGTATAATCATGTAAATGGAATGTATATCCATGGTTCGGTTCAGTCAAGTTGATAGATTGAAAAATGGATTCATGGATTCATGTTGAATTGTAATATTGTAAATTATAGATTGTAGATTGTAGATTGTAGATTGTACTTGAATCATATTCAAGTCAGATTATAATGAGACTCAATCTGAGTCAGACAATTAGAAAAGTAAATTGAAGCCCTGATTGTTTTGATGTTATCGGTAACCGCTGCACATGAGTGGCAGGATTTGTGTCTTTTTCAAAGACGATTACCGTATTGATAACACCGTTGTTAATTTGTCTACCTTAGATGGGCAAGCACCCATATCTCTGGCTCCCTGAGGCTCAAGAGACTGGTCCCGCTTAAACCTATGTTTACTAGGGTCCTTATGGTAATTTATAGAACTTGAGGGGGTTTTATGTAAAAATACTTTGTAAAGTTTTCAAAATACACCCCAAGTATTTATTATCATCTTTAGAGTTGTAATAAATGTAGATTTTATATATATGTCATTTCTATTGAGAATAACCTAATTTTCATAATATATGGTATTAAAGTGTAATATTAAACTTATATAGATTTCATGGTATTTTAATGTAAACTGATTCTTGTGATTTTTTAAAAGAGTTGTAATATTTATATTCTTACAAAATAGATCTTTTAATGTTATATATATATGTATGTATTTATATAAAAATAATTTTAATATATATATTATAATTCTAAAAATCTCATTTTCTTAAGATATATTTTAAATCTTTCGAGACCGAATGCTCCTTGCGGAGGTGTGCATCTCGCACTACTAAGCCCGAGGATGTGCGATAATCCGCACCATCCCGAACGGGTTCCCCAAATGGGTTGTAGCGGCGCTTTGCAAAGATTTGTATAAATACTAAATCCTTTAGAAAACGGTTTTGTTAAGTAAATGGTATTAAAATGAAATTGTGTCGTTTTCCTGTATTCTATGTTACTAAGGGTATTTTTCTATGTTGTATATGAGTGTGTGAGGAGGTAGGTCATTACATCGTGATCTACTTAAAGGTATAGCAAGTTTTGTGATGTTATATGTAGAATTGAAACCATATGGTATTTAAATGAAAATACGGTAAAATGAAATAGCAATTACTTTTGATTATGAAACTTGATCAAAATGGTTGATTAGTGTTTAATAGTCAACATGAAAAGGTTCAAGCATAATTGTATTAAAGAAAAGTGAAGTTTTATAAAGAAACCGAATCGGAAATCGGATTTGTTCCGATTCCGTCGGGTTTTGTAATTCCGTATTTTTAGAAAAGAATAACGAAGATAGAATTGGGAATTACGGGTTTAGGACAACTAGGAGAGGGAGAAGGATCGGGAGGAGTCGCCGGTGCGTCGTTTCGTCGCCGGGAGCTCCTAGAGTCGTCGTCAGAATTTCCGTCGGAGAATTCGCCAGAGCTTTTGCCTTCGCTGACTTCGATTGCACACAAGGTTTCTAATGATTTATTGAGAGTTGGCTCAGAGTTTTGGGGTGAGGGGGCAGTGTGTAGGGTTGGTATTTATAGGGTTAGGCTAGGGTTATGGTAGATGAAGGGTTTTAAATTGAAAAAATGTAAAAATATATTAAAATTCATTAAAAAATGGAGTAAATTGGTTATTAAGAGCTCTCTGGAACCGATCTAATTAAATGGAGTATGCAGGGGGGTAGGGGATAGGAAGAGCCACGACTCCCATGTTGGGGACTCGGCCGTCCGGCCGAGTCCGGCCGGCGGCGCCGGCCCGAGTCGGGCCGAGTCAAAGGGTCGGGAGGTATAGGGTCGTCTCATGTAGCCTCTGGAATATTTACTTTCCTATGTGTAGTGGGATTTTTGTGAGAAATGCACGTGTAACTGTTGGTATCCTAAAAAATTCAAAACAAAATAATATTAAAAATAATGTGGGGGTATTGGATTTGAACTCTGATGGCTTGGTTCAACAGTGTAAGGTCTTACCAATGAGCTACAAACTCTTTTTTGTAATTATGGAGCTAATTAATTACTTATGTCTTGTGCTCAGGCAATAATTACCCCTTTATGGATTTTGAAAAAAAAAATTGTAAAGAAAGTTGTATATGAAAATTAGGGTTGTTACAGTACCAAGCTCGCTTTGCGGAAATTGATATGAAAGAAGCCTAGTACACTCTGCATACAGCCGCAGTCATATTAAAGATGAAGACCTGTTACTAGGAACAGCTGAGCACAACCGACCGCTTTACGTGACAGGGTACAGTGATGGAGACCGGATTAATCGCATATTGATTGATCCAGGGTCCTCAGTGAATATCATGAACTTGTGGACTCTGAAGATTTTGTTAATGGACGACCGACACCTGTCAAGGGAAATGATTGTCATTCAAGGCTTCAATCAAAATTTCCAACAAGTTCTAGGATCCATAGATCTGTCAATCAGGTTCGAGGACCTACAAACTGAAGCCAAGATATACGTGATCGACGCCGACAAATCCTATAAGATACTCCTGGGAAGGCCGTGGCTTCACGATTATGGTATCGTTCCGTCAACTCTCCATCAGTGCATGAAGTATACAAAAAATAGAGAAGAAAGTCGCATTGATGGAGACATCCAGTCATTTGGTGTGCATGAAATCCGATATGAAGATTCTCGGTACTTTGTGAACCTCCAAAGTGCTGAGCCATAACTGACCAAAGACAGAATGACCCTAAAACTCAAAAGCAAATCTGAGACGGCTGTCATTTTCAAAAGCAAAAACCCCTAAGTGCATCTACATTTCGGCAGCGACACTGATAGTCTGACGTTGGAAGTCCGTCCATCCATAAAAACCGCCCTCGACTTGGTAGAGATACGGACGAGTCTGATATCGAAGGCTCATCCGACAGCAAAATTCGCCCTCGTTTAGGCAGCGGCACTTAAGAGTCGGAGGTAGAGAACCTGCCTTGCAACGGCTATACAGATTGGGCCCCCACGCAACAAGCATAGCTATGAGAGACCTCCAAAGTTGCAGAAGGGTCTTTAGCCGTCACAAGGGTGTCGGAGCAGATGTGCAAAGAGCTCGATATATTGTCAGTCTCCACCATGGACCAGTTGAAAACTTTCTACGTTCCCGGAAGGAAAAGTGGACAGAAGGGCATCTTATTTTATGGGTCGAATCCTGTCGCGCACCCGGAAAATTTGTTTATGACATGCTTTCCATACGATAGAGGCATAAGGATCGTTCTCAATCCCAGATATTATGCGCCCGAGATGCAGGAATACTTTAAAAAGTGCGGGTGTCGGCTATATCAAACAGACTTCGAAGCAAAGTTTTACGATGGGCTATGGCATCCGCTTCATGTCCAAGCACTTATCGATGGACGAATCCTAGATAGACTGGGCATAGGTTTCATTCAACCTGATGCCAAAGCATGCTACATGATCCATGTTGGTGAAGCCAGCGAGAGGTCAAATGATAACGACGAGCCAGCCGAGCCAGAAGAAGCCCCTGGAGAGCTCGAAGATGGCGGACAAGCAAACTTCGACGAGCTAACTGAGATTGATTTGGGAACGTCCAATAATCCAAGGCCGACCTACATCAGCTCGCTCTTGTCAGAGGAAATGAAAGAGCAGATAATCGTTCTGCTGCATGAGTTCGCCGACTGCTTCATGTAGACGTACAATGAAATGCCTGGCCTTTTCCCCTAAAGTGGTCATGCATATGCTGGATATATCTCCTGATGCTAAGCCAGTCAAACAAGCTCCTCGAAAAATGAGAAGGGAACTGGAAGAAAAGGTCATCAAGGAAACTAAGAAACTCATCGATGCTGGTTTCATTGGAGAAGAGAAATATGCGGACTGGATCGCATGCATCGTCCCAGTGAAAAAGAAGAATGGACAGATACGAGTTTGCGTTGATTTCAGGGACCTCAACATGGCATGCCCTAAAGATGATTTCCCGCTTCTGGTAATGGAAATGATGGTCGACGATACCTCAAATTACGAGCTGTTCACTTTCATGGATGGTTCGTCTGGGTACAATCAGATAAAAATGTCGTCTGAGGATGAGAAGTATACAACATTTCGAACCCCGATCCGCATATACTGTTACAAAGTGATGCCGTTCGGTCTGAGAACGCAGGTGCTACATATCAAAGGGCAATGACCAATATCTTTGCTGACCTAATCTATAAATTCGTCGAATGTTATGTTGACGATTTGGTCGTCAAGACTAAAACCAAGGCCGATCACATCCAAGATCTCAGGACTGTTTTCACCAGACTGAGGGAATATGATCTGAAGATGAATCCTCTAAAGTGCGCTTTTGGTGTGTCATCGGGAAAATTCCTGGGCTTCATAGTCCGACATCTAGGGATCGAAGTTGACCCATCAAAGATAAAGGCCATCATGGAGATGCCCCCTCCGAAGAATTTGACAAAAATAAAATCTTTTCAAGAAAAGCATGCTTATATATGAAGGTTTATCTCAAATTTATCGGGGAGATATAGGCCTTTCTCAAAGATGATGAAGAAAGGAACTTCTTTTGTTTGGGATGCCGAATGTCAAGAAGCGTTCGAAAGTATCAAATAGAACCTAGTGCACCCTCCAGTGCTTGCTGCTCCTATTCCAAATAAACCGTTGATTCTCGATACTTCTGTTCTAGATGAGTCACTCGGTGCGCTCCTTGCCCAGAGCAACGAGGAGGGAAAAGAAAATGCCCTCTACTACCTCAGTCGAACTTTGGTCGGGGCGGAACACAACTATTCCCCGATCGAAAAGCAATGCCTGGATCTGATATTCAATGTGAGGAAGCTGATGCACTATCTGCTCATTCATCAGGTTATGCTGATCTCCAAGGTCGACCCGCTTAAACACTTAATGACCAAGGCAAGCCTAGCCGGCAGAATGGCAAGATAGACTATCATACTGCTAGAGTTTGACATAGTCTATACTCCTCAGAAATCAGTAAAAGGGCAAGCCCTCACCAACTTCCTTGCTGCTCATCCCATACCAGAAGGGTCACCGCTCAATTGCGAGTTACCCGACGAACAAGTGCTGCACCTTGAGGATGATGAGCCATGTTGGGAGCTCTACTTCGATAGGGCCTCATCAATAAGGACCTCCGGCAAATCAAGCATCCCGCAGATAAAAGCAGGGATATGATTGGTGTTCATCATGCCGTTGATGGGAACTTTACGACGTTCTTTTGCTCTCACCAAGCCTCGCATAAACAACGAGGCTGAGTACGAAGCTCTGATAGCTGGTCTGGAGCTCGCCATAGAATTGAAAATCCTTCGGCTACGGGTCTATGGTGATTCCCAGCCTGTCGTCAACCAAGTAAGCAGCGACTATAAGATATACAAACCCGAGTTAGCTCGGTATAGAAGCCGGGTGGTGGAGCTCATGAAACAATTCATCCACATTGAACTGATGAGATTTCCTAGGGCGTTGAATGGAAAAGCTGACGTACTTGCTCGCTTAGCCAATGAGCTGGCTGATCCCGATATGGATGAGATTCTAATAACAGTCAGGAGCTGACAAATTCCTCCCCCAGTCTCTTTATGAGAAGAGGAAAGCGCAGAACAAAAGAGCAATCCTACCGAAGAAACTCTGATCATTCATGATGAGCCTGATTGGAAATAATCCTTAATAGAGTAACTCCAATACAACAAGCTGCCCCAAAGGAAAATCTGCCAGGATTCAGCTGAATAAGAGACAAAAAGTCATAAAAGAAGTTCACTCAGGCGTCTGCGGAGCTCACCAATCTGGCCCTAAAATGCGGCTTCAAATCAAACGGCTTGGATATTACTGGCCTACCATGATAAAGGATTGCGAAGAGCATGCAAAGAAATACCACCTCTGCCAAATTCAAGGTGACTTTATTCACAAGCTTCCCAATCTGCTGCATCCTACGGTGGCGTCATGGCCTTTCGAAGTTTGGGGCACTGACATAGTTGGTCCAATTGATCCTCCGTCATCCAAAGGCCACCGGTTTATATTGGCCACAACTGACTATTTCTCTAGATGGGCTGAAGCTGTCCCGCTAAAAGAAGTCAAGACAGAAGATATTATGACGTTCTTCCGGCATAATATTCTATACCGCTTCGGTACACCAAGAAGAATTATTTCTGACAACGGGCCTTCTTTCAAGAGCTTCAAAGTCTCAAGCTTCACTACTCAGCACAAGATAGACTAGAGATATTCCTCCATCTATAATCCAAAATCCAATAGGCTAGCTGAAGCCTTCAATAAAACTCTATGCAAGTGTTCCCCCAAAATTTAAACAATATAAAAAAGAGCAAAGCTCTATTGAAATTTAATGGGGCAGCGTCTCATGTGCTTCTCACGAGGGTGCCAACGCTAACATTAATTTGAATCCTATGATGGCGCCGCACGTGCTCATTACGCGGAAGCCAATGTGTAAACCACATAAATGCTTTCTAGGTAAGAATTAAATTCTTATACGGCGTCGCACGTGCTCATCACGCGAGCGCCAATGCGCAAAGCACAGAAACGTTTCTGGGTAAGAATTAAATTCTTATATGGCGCTGCATGTACTTATCACGCGGACGCCAATATGCAAAGCATAGAAACGCTTTCTAAGTAAGAATTAAATTCTTATATGGTGCCGCACGTTCTCATCACGCGGACACCAATGTGCAAAGCACAGAAACGCTTCTGGGTAAGAATTAAATTCTTATATAGCGCCGCACGTGCTCATCACGCGGATGCAAATTTGCAAAGCACAGAAACGCTTTCCGAGTAAAAATTAAATTCTTATACGGCGCCGCACGTGCTCATCACGCGGGCGCCAATGTGCAAAGCACAGAAACGCTTTCTAAGTAAGAATTAAATTCTTATACAGCGCCTCACATGTTCATTACGCGGGCGCCGATGTGCAAGGCACATAAGTACCCATCATAAGAATTAAATTCTTAAGTGGCACATACATGCACAACACGTGAGCGCCGTCGTCCAACTAGAATTAAATTCTATGTTTCCCTCACAAAAAGTTGGGATACTCTCTGTTAAACAGAGCCGTTGGATCAAAAATCCAACGGAAATGATAAATCATCAAAATATAGAATCAAATTATATTAGGAGAAAATATCTCCCAAATCTTTCTAAATAAGAAAGATACTCTCGGTTGGATCAATGATCCGATAATAGGATAAAATTCTATTTTGGGAATATATTCCCTCAATCTTTCTAAACAAAAAAGATTGCTCTCTGTAAAACAGAGAACTCTTGGATTAAAAATTCAATGGTGATTAAAAATCACCGCTTGAAAGAATAAATTCTGTATATGGAAAATATTTCCCCAATCTTGTTAAAAACAAGAAAACATATTCTGTAAAACAAAAGACCTTGGATCAAAGATCCAACTGTGAGTAAAATTTCCCAAGTCAATTTTGAGACCAATTAAATCGATTGGAATCTTTCAATGAGAGATTTTCTCAAAACCAATTAATAATTTTCCTTCACTATATAAAAGACCCGAGACTTCAAGTCTCACAAATAGTGACAAATAGAGACATACACACAGAGATAGACACGGAAAGACACACACACAGGGAGATAGAAGGAACCCCCTATAAGCTTCTGCAAAAATACATCAAGCTCTAAAAAAAAGAGAACAGAGAATTCAATTCTCAAATAAGAAGACCTTCCTTCTCAAAACCCTAGGTAAAGAAAAGAGATCAAAATATCTCTATCACATCTAAGGGTTTAACCATTTTTAAAGAACTTAGTTCTTTCTCTGAATCTGAGATCCAAAAGACAAGTCTCCCATAAATTGATAATTTAATTCTCACAGGGAGGATCTTGTTCTTGAGAATCAAACATTCAGGGAAGAATATATTTAAAAAAGAAAATGGATTCCATAATACTCCGGGAACTCAGTTCCTTCAAAACAAGAACTTAGTTCTTTAAAAACTCAACCCGAGATCCTAAAAAATAGTGATTTTGGTGAGCATTAATGGTCAAAATACCATTGACAGAGGTTTAACCTCTCTGAAAACATTGACAGAGATTAAATCTTCATAAAAAAAACTAGCGCCTCACGTGCTTCCCATGTGGGCGCCCCTTTTAACATCGCCTAGCGCCTCACGTGAAAAACACGTGGACGCATAAAACAGAAAGCTAGCGCCTCACGTGAAACACATGTGGGCACTGAATAAAGTATACAGCTGAAGACAGCTAAGTGCTTAGCACTGATTGGGCAGCGCCCAGCGCCACACGTGCTCCTCACGTGGGCGCCATTTAAAAAGTGCTTAGCACTTCATATGTAGCCAAAACGCCTGAGTGTTTAGCACTGATTGGGCAACGCCCGGCGCCGTACATGCACCTCACGTGGACACCATAAAAAGTTCTTAGCACTTCACATTTAGTCAAAATGACTAAAGTGTTCAACACTTATTGGGTGGCACCTATGACTGAATGCTTCACATGACACACATGTGAGCGTTAGAGCTCAAATAGGTGCTTAGAACTTTTACATAAAAAGAAAATGGCTGAACAAATAAAGCCCAAATAAGTGCTTATCACTTTTGAATAAAAGAAAGACTAAGTAAACTAAGCCTAAATTGGCTAAGTCTCTGAAGTTTTCTTACAGCTGAGCCCAAATGCTCTTTTACTGGATCTCAAGTAAAAATGATCCTAAAATGTTGTTAAGTTAATCTTAGTCTCAAATAAAACTAACGCATCCTTAGCAAAAACAAATTGAGCCCAAATGTTCATACATTTAAGTTGATCTTAATCTCAAACTAGATAACGGTCTTTAAATAAAACAAATCCAAATCTATGATATACGGATTTGGACTAATCCGCGCCCTACGGGCGACGATATAAACTAGTCTCCATATACAATCCACGGGCAACCAAAACAAACAAAATAACACACGACACGAAGTGAACTACTGGAGTAGGAGAAAGTGGTTATCGCAATGCTGTAACATAATTAACTGCAGGGGATTGTGCCTGCAGGGAAGAGCGTCCTCACTATCAAAAACCTCTCATAAAATGAGGGGGAATCTGATGAGGTCTGCAACAACGGCCGCATCTATCCAAACCTTCGATATATGGTGCCATAAATCAACTTTGTATCTTCGGAGAGATGGATGGATAAATCCAAATAGTATCTGCCCCCAAACTCAGGCAAGACGAACTATCCAGGTTCGTCTCTGTTTTTGGTGGTAAACAACAAGCTCCTGAGGAAAAATGCTTCATCCAACAAGAAAGACTGGAATCTTAAGCTCCACAAGGCGTTGTGGGCATATCGTACCATGTACCGCACTCCAACCCAGTCCACTCCATACTCATTACTCTTCAGATTGGAGGCAATTCTCCCACTCGAAGTCGATGTTCCAAGCCTGAGAATGGTCGTCCAATACGATTTGACGAACGAAGAAAATGTCCTCCTTCGGCTCGAAGAGCTCAACGCCCTCGAAGAAAAGAGGCTCGTAGTACAGAAAAATCTGGAGCTGTACCGATCCCAAAAGTCACGGGCCTATGACAAGATGACCCGTCTCCGCGCTTTCAAGAAAAGGCGAATTGGTGTTGGTCCTCAAAAAGCCGATCATCCCTAATCGACATGCCAAGGGAAAATTCGAGCCAAATTGGGAAGGGCCATACGTCATTGAGAAAGTGTTCGACGGAGGATCCTACCAACTAATAAGCGCCGAAGGAGAAAGGCTCATGCCACCCATCAATGGTCGATATCTCAAGAAATACTACGCGTGAATGCTCCAAGTCATAGACGAATTGAACACACCGGCCCTACGGTTTAGATCATACATCCCGTAATACCGTATACAATTCACGGGCGTAAATGACCCCTATCTCTCCCAAAGTCCTACCGGCGAGACTACATTTAAAGTCCCAACGGTGATGAAGCTAAAAAAGGGTATGTCTACAAGAAAAATGAGCACGGATGAAAATCCGAAAGGGCTCCATGTGTAAAAATAGCAGGACTGCCGGTGAGTTTGTGAAAACCCGAAAGGGCGCAAACTCGTGAAAAGAGATAAAATACACTCGCAAAGTCCTCTCGGCCTTGTGAGGAGAAAATCCCTGCATGAGATCCTTACGACTCACAAAGGAGAAACACACTTAGGAATCCCCACGATTCCTAGGGAGAAAATACACCTACGAGATCCTCTCAACTCGTAGGGAGAAAATGCATTCACGAGACCTTTACGACACATAAAATTGAAAAGTCTTAGGTGATAGGGATCTAAACCTGTCTCCTGAGCCATCGCTCCCCAACGGGTAACGGCAAATGATGAGTCGCTTCTGGCATTGCTTCAGTGTTAGCGATGCTGATGCCGACCAAAAGCCCAAATCCCAAGTATTCCCAGGGCAAATGATGAGTCGCTCCTGGCATTGCTTCATTGTTAGCGGTGTTGATGCCGACCAAAAACCCAAATCGCAAGTTTTCCCAAAGGCAAATGATGAGTTGATCCTGGCATTATTTCAGTGGCAGCAATGCTGATGCTAAACAAAATCCAAATTCCTCTCAAATTCAAAAGTCCCTCCAAACAAAGCAGAAATCAAACAGATCAAATCAATGTCCTATCCGGTAGTGCTTCCAAGCTCCAAAGTCCCGCTGGACTGTTCACCGCCGAAAACAGAGACGGACTGGGATGGATCGTCTTGCCTGAGTTTGGGGGCAGATGCTATTTGCACTTCTCCATCCACCTCTCCGAAGATACAAAGTTGATTTATGGTATCATATATCGGAGGTTTGAACAGATGTGACCGTTGTAGCAGACTTTATCAGATTCCCCCTCGTTTGTGAGGGGTTTTTGATTGTGGGAACGCTCTTCCCTACCGGCGCAAGCCCTTACAGTTAATTACGTTAGTGTGTTGCGATAACCACTTTTTCCTGCTCCGGCAGTTCACTTCGTGTCGTGTGTGTTTTTGTTTGTTTTAGTTGCCCGTGAATTATATACGGAGACTAGTTTATGTTGTCATCTGTAGGGCGTAGATTAGTCCAAATCCGTATATTTTATATTTGGGTTTATTTTATTTATGGGTCGTTAATCTAGTTTTAGATTAAGATCAACTTAGATATATGAGTATTTGGGCTCAATTTTTTTTTTGCTAAGAATACGTTAGTCTAAATTTAGACTAAGATCAACTTAACAATATTTTATGATCATTTTTACTTAAGATCCGGCAAAAAATCATTTGGACTCAGCTGCAAGAAAACTTCAGAGACCTAACCAATTTGGGCTTAGTCTTTTCTTTCTTTCTTCTTTTTATTCAAAGGTGCTAAGCACTTATTTAGGCTCTGTTTGTTCAGCCCTTTTCTTTTTATGTAAAAGTGCTAAGCACTCATTTGAGCTCTGACGCTCACATGTATATCATTTGAAGCATTCAGTCATGGGCGCTGCCCAATGAATGTTGAACACCCTAGTCGTTTTGACTAATCATGAAGTGTTAAGCACATTTTATGGCGTCCATGTGAGGTGCATGTGCGGCGCTGGGCACTGCCCAATCAGTGCTAATCACTCAACAGTTTTGGCTGCATATGAAGTGTTAGACACTTTTTATATGGCGCCCACGTGAGGAGCACGTGCGGCGCTACCCAATCGGTGCTAAGCACTCAGTCGTTTTGGCTGTATATGGAGTGCTAAGCACTTTTATTCAATGCCCACATGTGTTTCTTGTGAGGTGCTCGCCTTCTATTTTAGGCGCCCGCGTGTTTTTCACGTGAGGCGCTAGGCGCTGTTAAAAGGGCGCCCACTTGGAAAGCACGTGAGGTGCTAGTCTTTTTTCCTTTTTTTAGAGATTAAATCTCTGTTAATGGCATTTTGACCATTAATGATCACCAAGATCTTTGTTTTTGAAGATCTGGGATCAGGTTTTTCTTTATGAACTAAGTTCTTTTATAGGTTCTTTTTTCTTTTAGACCTAGTTATTTTCTGAATCTTTGATTCTCAAGAACAAGATCTTCCCGATGAGAATTAAATTCTCAACTTGTGGGAGACTTTTCTTGTGGATCTCTGATCCAGAGAAAAAACTAAGTTCTTTGAGAAGGATTAAACCCTTAAAGAGATATTTCGATCTCTGTATTTGTTTTACCTAGGTTTCTTTTGAAAGGAAGTCTTCCTCTTTGAGAATTGAATTCTTTATTGTTTTTTGAAACTTTATGTATTTTTTAGAAGCTTATGTGGGGTTTCTTCTATATGAGACTTGAAATCTCGGGTCCTTTATATAGTGGAGACAAGTTTGTTACTTAATTTTGATAAAGTCTCTCATTGAGAGATTCCAATTGATTTAATTGAACTCAAAATTGAGTTAGGGAATTTTACCCACCGTTGGATTTTTGATCCAAGTACTTTTCTTTTTACAAAATATGTCTTCTTGTTTTTTAACAAGATTGGAGAAATATTTTCCCATATACAGAATTTATTCTGTAAAATGATAATTTTTAATCACCATTAGATTTTTAATCCAAGAGTTCTCTGTTTTACAGAGAACAATCTCTTTTTGTTAAGAAAGATTGAGGGAATATATTCCCAAAATAGAATTTTATTTTATTATTGAATCATTGATCCAACCGAGAGTATCTTTCTTATTTAGAAAGATTTGGGAGATGTTTTCTCCTAATATAATTTAATTCTATATTTTGATTATTTATCATCTCCATTGGATTTTTGATCCAACGGCTCTGTTTAACAGAGAGTATCCTAAATTCTTATATAGAATTTAATTCTATTGATCTTGACTTTAGTGATAGCGTTCACGTGTTGTGCACGTGGGCGCCGCTTAAGAATTTAATTCTTATGATGGGTATTCCTGTCTTTGCACATTGGCGCCCGCGTAATGAGCACGTGCGGCGCCATATAAGAATTTAATTCTTATGATGGGTATTCCTGTGTTTTGCACATTGGCGCCCACGTGATGAGCACGTGTGGTGCCATATAAGAATTTAATTCTTATGATGAGTAATCCTGTGCTTTGCATATTGGCGCCCGCGTGATGAGCACGTGCGGCGCCAAATGAGAATTTAATTCTTATTCAGAAAGTGTTTCTGTACTTTGCACATTGGCGCCGGCGTGAGGAGCACGTGCGGCGCTACCATAGGATTTAATTCTAAGGGATTGGCGCTGGCGCCCTCATGAGGGGCACGTGAGGCGCTGCCTCAACATAATTTAACGGAGCTTAGCTCTTTTTATATTGTTTAAAGTTTGGGGGAACAAATTCCCCCCATCGTTGTTCCTACGTGGCCCACATGTGGGTGCAACAATGTCACTTTTTTCACCGTTGGATCTTCTAGGGAGTTGAACTGTCCCTTCACATCCAATAAATAGGGCCTTTGGCCCTTGAGATGACTGTCGTTTCATCATCTTCTTTCTTCTTCTTCCTTGAGAATTTAATTCTCATCTCAGAGCTTAGATCTTTGCCCACAGAACTCTTTTGAATAGAGTATACTCTGCAAGATTTCTTGGTAAGAACTATAAACAGAGCATAACTCTTAACTCCTTTTGAGTATATATATTTTCTAAGTTTTGGATTTTAAGTCCATTATCAGTTTCGACAGAGCTTAGCTCTTTTTTTTTTGTGAATCGATCTCTTGGAGATCTAAAAAAACTTTCTTTTTACAGATCATGGATCTTAATGTTCTCATCCAAAACTTGAGAATCTTTAATTTTCTTATTTAGGGCTTTTACCCTACTGTCAATCTTGACACTTGTTCTGGAATTTGATTCCATCAATTAACCCATGAATTCTTTTAGCATGGGGATTGTTCTTGGATTTGATCCCACTGTTTAAGGGAATTTAATTCCATTATTTTTCTGCAGAGCTTGGCTCTGATTTGGATCTTAAGAACTTTAGAAATTTTATTCCCTTTATCGTCCTTATATGTTTTTATTATTATTATTATTATTTTTGTGGTTTTAATCCTTTTTTTCCTTCACAGATTTTAATCTGTTGTTTGTTTTAAAGAGCCTGCCTTTTGAGGAATATTGAGAGTTTTTAACTCCACTGTTTAATGGGCACCATCTATTTAATGAGAATTCTTTCGGATTCTCACAATGGGCACATGTCTCATAATTGATGAACCATCACCTTGATTTTTTGGGGACCACTGTAGTGACGTTAGTATGTTAATCGCTACCTCTCCCTTTTTTTAAGGTACCATGGCTGGTCATCTGTATGATCTTAAAGAGATTATCTCTTACGAGGAGATTCGCATCCAAGGACGCTTCCAAGGCCAGGAGTTTACTGATGCCTAATGCGACGTGGTGATGTGTCATTTCGATGATTACAACGGTCAATTGCTTCCTTGTCGTTCTGCCCTTTTGAAGATCGTCGTTAAGTCAATCTGGGAAGCTATACCCGGGCGCTTTGAGGTTATGCCGCTTCTAGCGCTCGATGATGCTAAGGATAAGGTACATTCAGTGTACTTGATGGGGTTGATCTCAAAAAGACGGAAAGATAATCTTGTCGCCATCTTGCACCGTGTCTTTCAGCAGAAAGCAATAGTATCGGCATATCAGAGGGTGGAGGACATTAGTGGTGACCCTAACTCTTGCATCCGAGAGAAGATGCATAAAAAGACGGTCAATGAAGCTGAAGGCGGACTGCTAAAACTTGCTTTTGAGTTTGAGAATCTGTGTCCGGAGTTTAGCGTCTTGCCGTTGTAGACCTCAGATAAGTATTAGTGTTTTTTTTCTTGTTTAGTCGTTCTTATCATCACTGTGTAATCTTTTCTGAAGTATGAATGATAAGCCCCCCCTTTTTTATATCTACACTTTCCTTTTCTTGATTGTCTTGATTTGGCGCGAAGTAGTTTATGTGCTCGTTTCAAGGTTTGTAGTTTATTCACTCGTTTCGGAGTCTCTAGTTTATGTACCCGTTTCGAAGTTTATAGTTTATTCATTCATTTCGGAGTTTCTAGTTTATGTACTCATTTCGGAGTATCTTTAGTTTACCTCCTTTGGGTTTACAGGCAAACTTGTCTTAACGTTGTATGTAGATAACCTCCATTCTTTTTACGACAGAGGTTCGTTAGGTTTGTGGTACTAGGGTTTTAGTCTGTGGTACCGTCGCGTTGGCCGATGTATCTCTCGATATGCAGTCTTTAAGCCGTTGTTCGAGTAGCCCTGTGACTGTCGTGTCTCTGATCCTTTCAGGGGCTGGATAAGACGTCTTAAAGTAATCTCCTTAGGTCATATTACCGTCGGAAAAGCAAGCGTTAGGAATTTTCCATGATACTTTTTACTTGAGGTTAAGCTCGATTTGGAGCCCCGATGAGTCATAACCGCACCTTTCTGGGGTAGGATGATCTCCAATGGCCTTTTGGGCTTTATATGAGTTGCCGTCAAGACCCGAAGCTAGGAATATGTCATCACCTCATTTTTTTGATTTGACGATGTCACGCTGATTCTTTTGCTGAAATAGGGTAGACATCTGTAGGACCTATATGCTGTATGTATTGCAATTGAAGTCCGGAGCTAGGAATATTCCATTGCTCCAGTTTCATTTGATAGCTGCGTTCGTCTCCTGCTGAAATGAAGGGAAACGCCGGGATAGTCTCTAGGTTGTATATGTACCATCAAGACTTAGAGCTATGATTTTTCCATTACTCCTTTTTTCTTCGACCTTTGGGTCTTTCTTTTTTGATGATGACGTTGCATCTGCATCCTGCTGGAATGAGAAGAAACGCCGGGATAGTCTCTAGGTTGTATATGTACCATCAAGCCTTGGAGCTAGGATTTTGCCATTACTCCCCCCTTTTTGCTTTGACACTTGGGTCTTTCTTTTTTGATGATGACGTTGCGTCTGCATCCTGCTGGAATGAGAAGCATGTCGAGTTGATAGTCTCTAGGCTGTAAATGTTACCGTCGAGATCTGGCACTCCCTTTGACGGAGCCTGGTGGGAAAATATGGTTCATTTTCTTTCATTTGTGCCCATGGATTGTATACAGGGGTCGGTGTGGACCTACCTGCAGGGCAGATGAAATTTTATTTTATTTTTATTTCCGCGATGCTCTATCTTTTCAGCTTTTTATATCACGAAAGTCGCGATTGCCCAATCATTTCGGCTTTTTATCGCGGTGCCCAATCATTTCGGCTGTTTTTGTTTTTACTCGTTGCTTTTTATTGCGAGTTTCCTTATCATTTCGGCTTTTTCACATGCATTTTTTTTGTGACTCGCTGAGTTTTATGATGAGTTAGGAACTTAAGATCTGATATCCATCTTGGTATCAGCATCGCTGCAACTGGAATATTGCCAGGAGCGAATCATCATTTGCCGTGAGAGGACTTGGAGTTTGACACCTATTTAAGCATCAATATCGCTACAACTGGAATGTTGCCAGGAGTGAATCGTCATTTTGCTTTGTCGATTTGAACAAAGATGGCTTAGCAAATAGGGTAAGGATCCTATCGACTAAGACTTTTTGACTTTATGAGCCGTAAGGGTCTCATAAAGGTATTTCTCCCCACAAGTCGAGAGGATTCGTAGGTGTATTTTCTCCTTAGGAGTCATGAGGATTCCTAAGTGTGTTTTCTCTTATAAGTCATAAGGATCTTACAAGAGTATTTTCTCCTTATAAATCGAGAGGAATTACAAGTGTCGTTCACCATATGGGGACATTTCTCGCCATTGGTAGAACTTGGTAAGGGAATATTTAATCGTGCCCGTGGATTGTATACAAGGGTCAATATTAGACCGCCTGTAGGGCAACTTGGGGGATATGACATCTTAAGAACGGGTTCAGATCCTTGTAGCTTAAGGCTTTTGAATCCCATGAGCCGTGTGGGACTCATAGGGGGAATTCTCTTTACGAGTCGTGAGGATCTCGCAAGTGTATTATTATTTTTTTTGTTTTTTTACGAGATTGCGCCCTTTCGGGTTTTCACAAGCTCGCCAGTAGTCCTGCTGTTTTTACTCATGGCGCCATTTTGGGTTTTCATCCGTGCCCATTTTTCTTGTGGACATACCGTTTTTTTTGTGAAACTTTCGAGAATAGTTTAGTCACATGTGCCCATCTGTTTACCAGTGGGACTTGGGGGTGGCTCCATTGCTGAGGTAGCTATGCAGCCGGTAGGACTTGAGTTGCAACCCTCGCCGTTGAGATTTCGATTGCAATATAGATTTCAAGGGAATACATTGCCGTATTAAGGGCGGTGCGCCCTGTTTGACGCGCTAGTTTTGAGAAATTTCGGTCTATTATCGCCATATTTGAGGCGATGTTTTAGTTTAGGGACATCACGGTTCGTTGTTAGTTTAGGGACATCGCGGTCCATTATCGTCATATTTAAGGCGGATAGTTAGTTTAAGGACTTCTCGGTCCGTTATTAGTTTAGGGACATTGCGGTCCATTATTAGTTTAGGGACATCGCTGTTTACCGCCGAAAGACGGACCGGGACATTGGGACGTCTGGCTTGAATTTTGGGGGCGGATGCTATTTGGATTATCCATCTACCTCTCCGAAGATACCAAGTTGATTTATGCCACCATATATCGAAGGTTTGGACAGACGCGACCGTTGTAGCAGACTTCATCAGATTCCCCCTAATTTTACGAGAGGTTTTTGATTGTGGGGGCGCTCTTCCATGCAGGCGCAAGCCCCTGCAGTTAATTACGTTACCGCATTGCGATAGCCACTTTCTCATGCTCTGGCAGTTCACTTCATGTCGTGAGTATATTTATTTGTTTTGGTTGCCCGTGGATTGTATACGGAGAATATTTTTATGTCGTCGCCTGTAGGGCGCGGATCAGTCCAAATCCGTATATTTTAGATTTGGATTTGTTTTATTTAAGGACCGTTAATCTAGTTTGAGATTAAGATCGACTTAAATATATGAGTGTTCCCTGATTAAAAATCAGGAAAAACTTCAAAAGAGGCATCACGTGCTCACACGTGACCAATGGTCACGTGTTGACACATGACGGTTAAAGCAGCAGCGCAAAAAAGCGCAGAGGAGAGAAGTCCTGCTTACACGTGACCAGGGGTCACGTGTCAACACGTGACCGGCTTTAAAAGCCTCACGGTTTACTAGAATTAAATTTTAAAAGATTATTTAAATCTTTCCAAAATAGAGAAGAATTATGGAGAACCATTGGATTAAAAATCCAAGGGTGACTAAAAATCACCAATTTATGGAAAAATCTTAAATAAGGAAAGATCTCCCTAAATCTCACCGAAATAACAAACGGAATATCTTTGGATTGAAAACACAACGGTGAATAAAATTCACTGGATGATCTAAAGGATCATAGTAATTATGAAAACAAATCAAATTTTTCAATGAGAGATTTACTAAACAAATTGATTCTTTTCCTCCTCCTATAAATAGGAGCCAAGAGGAGAATAGGAGGGATATAGAGAATTCTGGAGAGAAAACTTTGGAGAGAATTTTGGCATCTTGAAAATTTAGAAAGAAAACCCTAGGTAAGGAAAAGAAAGGGGATCAAAACTTCAGAAAAAAGAGAATTTAATTCTCAAAAATCTAAGAGTTTAACTCTTTTGCAAAGAATTTAGTTTCTTCCTCTGGTTGAGGATCTGCAAAGAGCACATCTCCCCATAAGTTGAGAATTTAATTCCCATCGGGTTGAGATCCTGCCATGCAGATCCAAAACTTAGAGGGGAAATCGAGTTTAGAGAATTTAATTCTCCCGAAGCTATAGGAATTTAATTCCTTCCAAAATAAAATTAGGGTTTAACCTTATATGAGAATTCAATTCTCCAAAATTTTAGGAATTTAATTCCTTCAAGATGGACAGAACTAGGGTTTAACCCTAATTGAGAATTTAATTCTCTCGAGCTCACAGGAATTTAATTCCTCTAAAAATGAAATTAGGGTTTCACCCTGTGCCAGAACTTAATTCTTTACATATATGGGAATTTAATTCCTCTAAAAAGAAAATTAGGGTTTAACCCTACATAAGAATTTAATTCTTTCATAAGAGTGGCACTAATCCCCCAAGAATCACAACTAGGGTTTAACCCTATGAAGAATTTAATTCTTAAAAAGATAAAGAGATATTCAAACATGCAAAGAACTAGGGTCACGTGTCCCCACGTGACCCCTATAAAGATCCACAGAAATAAGAAGGAAAGAGCTCGGAGGCAACACCTCACGTGCTCCACGTGACTCCCGAAACACAGAGAGAAAAAGTAAAAGAAATAAAGGCCTTGGGCGCTCTCACGTGTTCCCACGTGACCCCTTAGTAGACGATCTAACAATCAGTGCATGAATCCTCCTCACGTGTCAGCACGTGATGCTCCAAAGTAAAATGTAAAAAGTGTTTAACACTTAATTGCAGAACGAAGGAAAGGAGATCTGACCCCATCTTTGGGCGCCCTCACGTGTCCCCACGTGACCCTTTTTTTTAGTGTTTAAACACTAATTCAAGAGCTTCATTCCCAGTGTTTAACACTGATCATCTTTTAGTGTTTAACACTAACTTGAGAATTTTACTTCCAGTGTTTAACACTGATTATCTTCTAGTGATTAACACTAATTCGAGAATCCTATGTCCAGTGTTTAACACTGTTATTCTCTAGTGTTTAACACTAATCTGAGAGCTTCATCTCCAGTGCTTAACACTGCTGTTTCCTATTGTCTAACGCTACTTTTAGCCAACTTGGCTAATTTTCCAGAGGCAAAGCCTCCCCTTCGATTGAATCTTAAAATTGAGGAAATCAAAGATTAAAATATTTAGCATTGCTAAATAATGGGGGCTTGAACCCAAACAAATAGCCTAATGGTCCAACAAAGGGTCAATATGTCAAACTCAATTGTACTTAGCCCAAATTGGCCATAAGTCCTCAATTCAGACTTAACTGAGCCAATGTGCTCATAATATAATTAATTGGTCTTGGTTCCAAATTGGTCTACAGATCATTTAATCCATCTTGGTTCAAGGGTACATCTTTTCACTCCTTTGATATTCGTCGTTGTAATTCCTCAACGTCTTTAAAGAGGTGACGGGTCCCGACAACCATACATAACATTGGACTGTGGAGTCCTTAAATCCACGGACTATGAGGTCCTTAACCTTGACCGTGATGTCTTAAAACTAACATTGGACTGTGAAGTCCTTAAATCCACGGACTATGAGGTCCTTAACCTTGACCGTGATGTCTTAAAACTAACATTGGACTGTGGAGTCCTTAAATCCACAGACTATGAGGACCTTAACCTTGACCGTGATGTCTTAAAACTAACATTGGACTGTGGAGTCTTAAAATCCACGGACTATGAGGTCCTTAACCTTGACCGTGATGTCTTAAAACTAACAATGGACCACCATGTCCTTAAACTGGTAATCGACCGCAATGTCCCTAAACTAAACAATAAAGCCCAAATGCTCTTTTGTTGGATCTAAATGATCCCGTTAAGTTGATCTTAGTCTGAAATGAGACTAATGTATCCTTAACAAACGTTTAAGTTGATCTTAGTCTCAAATGAGGCTAACGTATCCTTAAACCCAAACTCCCAAACCCAAATCTAAGAAAGATACGGATTTGGACTAGTCCACGCCCTACGGGCGACAACATAACTTAGTCTCCGTATACAATCCACGGGCAACCGAACACAAAACAAACACCCACGACACGAAGTGACCATCTGGAGAAGGAGAAAGTTGTTACCGCGATGCGGTAGCGTAATTAACCGCAGAGGCTTGCGTCTGCAGGGAAGAGCGTCCCCACAATAAAAAAAACCCCCTCAAGCGAGTGGGAATCTGACGAAGTCTGCTACATTGGATGCACCCGTTTAAACCTTCGATACACGGTGCCATAAATCAACTTGGCATTCTCGGAGAGGTGGACGGATAGCACCAATTAGCATCTGCCCTGAAATTCAGGCAAGACTTTCGCCGCGTCTCTGCCGCGTCTTTCGGAGGGGAACAGATTCTGGCACGCCCGGTAGGACCATTTCCTCTTTCCACTCCACACTTCGTGTGTCGTGTTCGCGAACCTATCGCGGTTTGCTAATGGTTGCTCTTGGATTTCAAGGTACTAAGATTTGGCGTTTTGCTTGCTGCAGAAAGCAGAAAATCAATGGCGTCCACTCGTGCAAGATGTTCCAACTGCAACTGCAACCTACGCTCCACCTCACCTGGAGGTGTAGCTTATGGACCTCAAGCGGCGTCCCTGTTCACGATGCCCATGGAACAGGTCACTCAAGCCACCACGGGGCTGTTTTTCGGAACCATGCTTCCGCCGACAAGCTTCAGCACCCCAGTGCCCGTACCGGAAGCTCCCAAGAAGTCGGTCTTCGATCGGCTGACAGCTAATGCGGCCCCTCTCAACGGGTCGTCCAGTTCCAGCGCCTCGGTCTTCTCCAGATTGAGCCAAAGTTCAGATGGTTCCATGATGAAGCTTGCAGTCCCAGAGAAGGTTATTCCGAAGAGGGTAACCAACCCTACTCATGAAATCACCAAGGCGGATTCTCCGGCTAAGGGGTCGGTCTTTACAAGACTAACTGTCCCAACTCCTGCTCCTGCTACTCAAAGGACATCAGTCTTTAATAGGCTGACACCGGCAGCAGCCCCTCACCTGAACAGGGGGCAAGACAAGGCCATCCCCATCACCGAGCCAATTCCATCAGCGCGACATACTCGACGTCGCCACTGGCGCCGAGTGAGGAAGTCAGGGGACAACTCCCCTTCTGGGCTAACTCCACCAGCCCCGACGGCGGAAATTAATACTGCTGTTCCAACCGGGAACAGCTTTGAGCTGCTAAATAAGGTGCGTAGGAATTCTCCTACTGCCGTACTGAAAAAGTCTCCTCCTCCATTGGAGAATGTTGCGAAAGCCAAACCGGAGCAATCCCCTCAGCGGCTGTCCTCCAAGATCTACAAGGTTTGGCGGCAGGTCCGAAACTCAGTGGTGGATCAAGAATATTCTCGCCGGCAGAAGAAGCTAAAAGTCCAACAGGAAGAAAGCCATCCTGCCAAGTCACGGAAAGCTATTTGGGTGCCCACTGCTACGACCCCCTCAACTTCGACCACTCATGAGAAGAGAAGGCCGGAGAAGATCCCCGTGCCTGCGACAGAAGTCAAAGACACTGAACCCAAACACCCTAAGTCTGGGGGCATGGTGGTGCATACCATCTACATGGCATCTGGGAAGGAGGATAGCCGCGCCTCTACGGTCCACCGACCACTCACCCGATCCTTCACAAGAGCCCAGGAACAACAGGAGCAGAAGCTCCAGGAGATGCTAACTGCGATGGCCGCACTCACCGGACCAAAAGAAAGCCCGGAGGCGTCGTTAGAACAACGTCACGAGCACGAGACTGATGCTGAATTCCTTCAAAGAATGCTCGAGAAGAAAGACAAGGAGGCTGCGGACCAAGCGGCCAATATAAAGCAAATGGCTCTTCTGTTCCAAGACATGGTCGGGATGATGATACAGCCAGACCCTCCAGCTGAAGATCCTCCGATTATCCTCGAAGACGACAGAGGAGAAACATCAAATCCACCTCCAGCTCTGTCAACAGCCAAAGAGGAAACAATCTCTAAAGCTGCCCTGGATGACTATATTGCTCAACAAATATGAGTTCACCAGGAAAATGAAGCGGCCGGCCAAGTCGTCAAAACTGGGCGACCATATCCGGGCTGATATGACCAGATAAAGTACCCGCCGGGCTACACAATCCCGAAATTCCATGTCTACAAGGCGACAGGCAATCCCCATAAACCTGTCGCCCAGTTCAGGGCTCTTTATGGTAACACCGGCGGCGATGATAAGCTCTTGCTTCGCCAATTCGTTGGCAGTTTATCGGAGACGGCATTTGAGTGGTACTCCGAACTTCCAAATGACTCCGTCAAAACATTCGCTGAGATGGAGTTGCTATTCACTCAACGATTTGCGAGCGCCAGTGAACGCACCCCAATAACGGCGTTGATTAATGCAAGGGTAAAACCGGGCGAGACATGGGTTCAGTACGCAATCCGATGGAGGAATTTATGGTCGAAGTGCGAACAGCGCATCGAAGAAGCACAAGCGGTGGGCATGTTCGTGGGCACCTTAGACCCTCATGCAACTATTTCACAGTTCATGATGTTCTTCAAACCGACCACCTTCCAGGCTCTAATCGACAAGCTAGCCCAGATGGATCAGATGGGTCACAGACCGTCTCCCCGAAGCCGGAACCTCGGAATGACAAGGGTAAAGGGAAGGCGACCTTCGTCGCGAACACCCAACAACAGCCCAGTGCCCCAAAGCTAGCAGATCAACTGGAAGAGAGACGGCACTATTACAATGAGAAAATAAAGCGTCCTTACTCATTCCCACGGGACAAGACGAAGAGGCTATTCGAGCTGGCTATGTGCAACAGGCTTATCAATTTGCCGAATCCCAGGTGACCGCCGCAGCCCAACGAAGTGAATAACCCCAATTACTGCCCTTACCACCAAACGGTAAGCCATCCAATTGAAGATTTCTTCGTCTTTAAGGTATGGATCGAGGATCAGTCAATAAGGCAAGTTTGCGTTGTCTGAGAAATGGAAAGTAAGCCCACCACAACCTCACACTCTTAAGAAGATGGACACACCGGGGGCAACATGCTCTTTTGTTGAGGAAGCTCCATGGGAGGTGGCTCTTTCGGCCAAAACCAAAAGGATGCTGAATGATCTCCAGTCATGCCCGACGATCAGGTGAAAAAATCCGCTAGAACCCCAGATCATCGAAGGAATGCTGAAGCCGCGCCCAGCTCTAAAAATTGATGGTGATAGCCAAAGCGTTCACACCCAGTCGTCAAAATATTCAAAGAAGAAGAAGAAATCCAAGAAGCCCGTGAAGCCTAGCAACAAGCGCACGGACCTGCAAAAGCATATTGACGCGCTGGAAGAATATAACCAGAAGACGCGAACCCCAATCACGCTTCAAGAGTTCCTCGGCCACGTCCTTGAGGACGAAGATAATGGAGAAGACTCGTCGGATGGATCTGAGGATTACGTAGCAGGTTGCCATGTAATCTCTCACTCGTCTACAAAGGATAAAGAAGCTCCTTGCATAGTGATACTGGGGGCAG
Organism: Agapanthus africanus; assembly: GCA_030015575.1. NCBI lineage: Eukaryota > Viridiplantae > Streptophyta > Magnoliopsida > Asparagales > Amaryllidaceae > Agapanthus > Agapanthus africanus. The sequence continues at coordinate 645,783,446 of JASDDO010000014.1, read as the reverse complement.
GTCCCGAGCCGGAACTTCTATGGTCGTCAGACGAAATGATCGACGCCTTCCTGAATGAAATCCATCTGAAAAGTAAAGCCGATCAGGAGCGTGAGATGGCCATATTTGAAAGAGCCCAATGCCGGCGACTAGACGAAAGAGTCGAGACACTCCCGCCGAATCAAGGAACATCCGTCATGAATAAAAACAAGTTCAAGACGAGGAAAATGTTTGCTAAAGCCATATCAATGGGAATGAAGCTACCACCCTCTGAAGGAAACACTCCCGGTGAAGCAGAAACACAGCCTAGATACTGTTTATATCATCGAAAGATTTCGCACCCCACCGAAGAGTGCGACGCTTTTAAAAGATGGTGGCAGGGATATGTTGCTCACCGGCAACATTTTAAGCGGATGAAATGCAAAACTCGTCGGGAGCAGAGAAGTACGACCGAGGAGCACAAAAGAGACACCGGTAACTGTCGCATGGTCAACACTGGCGCATCGCAAATTCTCACTTTCGGAAGCGACTCTGACGAAGAAATGGCTCTTGGCCCCCTCTTTAAAGAATCCGCATTGGGAAAGGAGGAAGAACTGAAGGCCTGTAAAAACATCCAGCTGCGCAATCGCACGCTTCCAGAAAAGAATCTCGGATCCACGAGTAAAAAGGATAAGGGAAAAGAAAAGGTCTCCGAGGATATCACCATGGACGATCAAGTCATGAAAGAATTGACCGCCAAGGACTCACCAAAGAAGAATAAGGTAGACTATAACGTTCTGGCGCACTTGAGGAAATTGCCCTCGCAGCTCAGCATTCTCGACCCCCTCTTATTATCGAAAGAAGCAAGAGATTCATTAATCAAGGCACTGCAAGAGCCCGAGCAATTCCAAGCTTTCCTCGCCGAAGAAAAGATGAAGGACGAGCTGGAAGAAGTGCACACAGCCGATGTCACTTTCGGTGATGAAGACCTTCTCCTCAGGACGTGCGACCACAACCGTCCCCTATATGTCTCTGGATACTGACACGATATCAAGATAGGTAAAATCCTGGTCGATAATGGATCCTCCGTCAATCTCCTTAATGTACGGGTGTTGAAGGAAATCTGCATGAGCGTCCAGCATCTCGCTCGTGATAAAATCACCATCTCCGGTTTTGACTCCCAGTCATCGCGAACTCTCGGGTCTGTGATATTGACATTACGATTCGGGCTACTTGTCACGGATATTAAATTTCATGTCATTGATGCCAAGACATGCTATAACGCTTTGCTCGGCCGGCCTTGGTTACACAAGTACAACATCATCCCTTCTACACAACATCAGTGTATGAAATACTTTAAGGATGGTCTCGAGTATACCGTGACGGGAGAGTTGAACCCGTTCTCCGTGAACGAAGTCCGCAAGTACGAAGATGCAAAATACTTTTTGCCAGATTTCGAGGACATGGAGAGATATCACAAACCGGAGAACAAAGCTATCACCACCATTCCTGTCTTCGGGAGTGATACCGAAGAAGAAGAAGAAGAGATAGTTTATTATGGGCCCTCTCGACGCAACAATCCGGGACCGTCCGCTCCTATGTTGATCTTTGGCAGCGACTCAGAAGATGAGGTCCATGCTATATTCTCCGCTCGGCCACCAATACAAGCATTCGCTGGTGATAATCAGAGTTTGCAAATTACCATGATTCCGCGGGAGCACTACAAAGATCTCGACGCACTTGAACCTTATAGTGTGCAAGAGCTGCAGACATTTTATGTCCCTCTCAAGAGAAAGGGTGAAAAGGCGATCCTATTCTACCGGTCCACGGAAACAAGAGTGGAGAAAGAAATCTGGCACGGCGCGGATTCTACACTTGACAGGCTCCAGCCCATCCGTTTGCCCAGATATTACATGAACGGACTAAAAAGGCTCTTGAAGCGCCAAGAAGTACCTTTCAAACAGACCATTCGATAAGCTCGGTTCTACAACAGGATTTGGGACGTCCCTGAAACTCAGCACAAGCTGCCTAACGGGAGAATGGAAACGCTCGGGCTTGGATATGTGAAATCCGGGAGACGGGAACGAGTCCATGGTAGCTACGTCATATATGAATTCAACGAAGAAGAGGACGCCCTGTCAAAAAACGCTGACCCTGAACCAAAACGAAAGCCTGCGATCAAAATGCCGAGTCCGTCATTTGAAGAACGAATGGACAAGCTTATCAGGGAAGCGGGTAAAAAGGTTCGAAATGACCATAGTCACGAAATGGCCATCTACGAGAAAGCCAGGACGCAATGCCTTCTTCAGAAGGCTGCGAAAGACGAAAATGCTCCTCCCTATCAATCTGTTGTGCAAAAGGCCCGACGCAGAGGCAGAAACAAGTCAAAGAGCGGAAAAGGCGTTCGGCAGCAACAAAGTGGGACCAAGAAGCTACGCAATCGGGAATCGAGCAATCCGGATTCGTCCCTTATGAAGAAGATGAGTCGAGCGTACTCTTTTCCTCAGAACAAAACACGGAAGATACTTGATCTCGCTATAAAACATCAAATGATTATCCTCCCGGAGTCCAAGCACCCCGAGCAAACAGGCGAAGTCTCTCACCCGAACTATTTCTCCTATCATAGGGCAATAGGACATCCTCTCGAAGATTGCTTCACCTTCAAGAACTGGGTCGAAGATCAGTATCAGCTTGGCAAATTCGCTCTATCCAGCAGTTGGAGGGTAACACCGCCGAAGAAACATGAACCCAAATCCATGAGGATAGACCACATCGGTCTTGGAAGCGAGCTCGTACTTTCCATATGATAACGATATCAAAAGAAGAGCCCGAGGGTATGGATGACCTCCCTTGGTGCTTCGAAAACAATAATGACGAGATGATCGCAGAATTTCCACCGACGCCGAAAGAGCTGGAAGATGGAATACATACCACTGCAGATGAGCCCAAGAAAATTGACTTGGGGATGGCAAGTGACCCGCGACCGACATTCGTCAGTGAGTTGCTGTTTGAGGAAAGGATAGCTGCACTAAAAGACGTGCTTTTGCAGCATAAAGATTGCTTCGCCTGGAACTATTCCGAGATGCCAGGACTAAATCCAGAGATTGCTGTCCATAAACTGGTCATATCCCCGGACGTTAAGCCAGTCAAACAAGCGCCAAGGAGAATGCGGCTCAAGCTTGAGATGAGTATCAACGCCGAGGTCAAGAAGCTGATCGACTCTGGGTTCATCCAAGAGGTTCATTATCCTGACTGGATCGCCAACATCGTCCTGGTGATGAAGAAAAATGGGACAGTGCGCATATGTGTGGACTTTCGGGATCTCAATAAAGCCTGCCCGAAAGGCGACTTCCCAGTACCAGTCACTGAGCTGATGATAGATAATACGTCCACTCATGATGTTTTTTCCTTCATGGATGGCTCATCAGGATATAATCAGATAAAAATGCATCCCGAAGACCAGAAACATACCGCTTTCCGGACCCCTTCGGGCATATTCTGCTACAAGGTGATGCCCTTCGGTCTAGAGAATGCCGGTGCCACCTATCAGAGGGCCATGACGAAGATCTTCAATGACCTCATACATGAAATCGTCGAATGCTATATCGACGACCTTGTGGTTAAAAGCAAATCATACGAGGAACATCTCGAGCATCTGAAGATCGTATTTCAACGCCTTCGGCAATACAACTTGAAGATGAACCCTCTCAAATGCGCGTTCGGGGTATCCTCGGGTAAATTCCTAGGATTCATCGTCCGACACCGAGGTATCGAGATAGATCCGTCAAAGATCAAGGAAATTATGGAGATGCCCCCGTCAAGGACTCTCAAACAATTGCGGTCTCTCCAAGGGAAGCTCGCGTACATCCGGCGATTCATAGCCAATCTCTCTGGCAAGTACCGTCCTTACAGTCACCTGATGAAGAAGGGAACCCCGTTCGTCTGGGATCACAAATGCCAAGGCGCGCTAGACGAAATCAAGCAGTATCTGCAGAACCCGCCAGTGCTGGCCGCTCCGGTCAAGGGAAAGCCCCTTATTCTTTATACGACAGCCCTCGAAGGTTCCTTAGGCGCATTATGGGCACAAGAGAACGACCAAGGGAAAGAAAGAGCTCTCTACTATTTGAGTCGAGTTCTATTGGGGGCATAAAGCAATTACTCTCCCATCGAAAAACACTGCCTGGTGTTAATCTTCACGATAACGAAACTCCGGCATTATGCATTGGCGCATGAAGTCCGTCTCATATCGAAGTTGGACCCTCTCAAATATTTGATGTCGAAGGCCATATTGACGGGGCGACTCGCTAAATGGGCCTTGCTCTTGATGGAGTTCTCAATAACTTATCAGCCTCTTAAGGCAGTGAAAGGCCAAGCCATCGCCGACTTCCTCGCTGAGCATCCAATACCTGCCGATTCTCCTTTGAACTGCGAACTGCCAGACGAACATGCGTTTGATGCAATCAATGGTGGTGATACCCGATGGGAACTCTATTTTGATGGAGCATCTTCGGTGAAGAAACACAAACAGAACACCCCTATAATCAAATCAGGGGTAGGCCTTATCTTCGTGACCCCGCAAGGATGGATAATGCGCTTTGCTTTCTCCTTGACAGAGCCAAGGACGAACAATGAAGCTGAGTACGAAGCTTTGATAGCAGGCCTCGAGATCGCCATCGACATGGGAATTGAAAACCTCCTCATATACGGAGACTCCCAACTGGTCGTTAGTCAAGTGAACGGCGACTACCAGACATGCAAACCAGAGTTGGTAAAGTACGGCGAGAGGGTACAGCAACTGCTGACCCAAATACCTTCCTACACCTTGGAAAGTATACTGCGTGCGGAAAACAGCAAGGCGGACGCGTTAGCCAAGCTCGCTAAAGAATTGGCCGATGAGAACCTCGATGACGTAAGAATCGTGGTACAAAGCCATCGGGTCCTCGCACCGGCAGAAATATCTCCGGAATCGTCCGAAAAAAAAGGAGTGACTGAGCAAATGGCTATGCAAATAAAAGACCAAGAAAAGGCTGAGGATTGGAGAGAAGTCTTTATAGACTACATCAGATCCCGTCGAACGCCTGAAGATACGTCCTCAAAACATCAGCTCACGAAGCGAGCCCTATCTTTTGCCTTCGTCAATGATACTCTGTACAAGAGGTCATTTGATTCTCTATGGCTGAGATGCTTGGGACCTGAAGAGGTGAAGAGAGTCATCCAAGAAGTTCATGACGGACTATGCAGTTCTCACCAAGTAGGCCCAAAGATGAAGTTGAAGATTAAACGGATGGGTTATTATTGGCCCACGATGATCCAAGACTGCTTCGAGTATGCGAAACAATGTCACTCGTGCTAGATTCATGGGGACTTTATGTAAGTGCACGGCGGCGCCCCGGCCGTCAATCCGACCCCGGAATGCGGAAATGAAACTTTTACAAAACTTGTAAACCGGCACCACCGCGCACTTTAAATCCCGGATCGAGCCATTAACATAGTCCTAGCTAACTAGAGAAGGGGTAGAGAGATATACCGAGCGATCTGTGTCCTTCGGTCTTCTCGTCGTCGTCCCGATCTCCCCGCGGAATCTCCGGTCTTCATCTCCTCGTCGGAAGGGCACCACATCGCCGGGTTCTTTTACGGGCTCCCACCTCTGGACTGAGGCAACTCGGGCACGAAGTTGGCGAGCCGACGTGCCCAAGAAGTGCTGTAGAATATTGTGGAACTCTATATCTCATGGGGGTTGAGGAAGTTGCCATATTGGTGGAGGAAATGAACTATCAACTTTTTGGATGAACTTGGGAATTTTGCAAGCATCAAGAGAACAAAATAATCACTCTCCAAAAATTGTAACCACCCCACAAAAATTGTGGCCGGCCCCTTGCCTCCAAGGAATGGGAGAGTAGAAAAAGTCAAGGGGGGAAAGCCATCATTCAAGAAAGAGAGAGAAAGGTCATGATTAGAAGAAATGATCACCACCCAAAACCAACACTCCATCAACCATCATAACTCCATAAGTCAAGCAATGATGAACTAAAGAAGTCAAATGAAGGTACAATCATCATGGAGCAACAATATGCAAAGACCACCTTCCACAATGCCAATTTGCACATTTACAAATAAGCCCTCCTCCACCAATTTTCAGCCAAATGAAAGATACAAAGAAAAATGGCCGAAACGGAAAGCAAACTGGCAACTTCAGAAAACTAATCCTGTAATAAATTACAGAAAAACCCCGCGACTGTATATACATACCCGCATTTGTATTTCGACCGAATACAAATGCAATGAGAAAAAATCTACACTGTACAATACTAGGATCCGGCTTAAACCAAAGCCCGCTAATATTATCCGTCCGATCATAATCCGTGCAACACTGCACGTACATGATCGAACCCTGCCATATCTCCATACGGCCTCTACAGCGTTTCGCCCGAAACTTGAGAAAACGGTCTATGGGGGACTCTAAAGACTCGTCAACACTTTGGTTGTGGATTTAACCACTAGCACGTCAGAGGTATTAGCCATACGTAACGGGCTACCAGGTATTGACCAAAAGGGACGTCGATGAGCGAACTCATCCTGACACCCTACTGAGCCTGTCAGTGACAATATCTGTACAGTCCGGTCCGTTCGTCTATGAGTATCGCATGGCGGGCCTAAGGGGTTGGTAAAAGTCAGACCCCCAAAAGCGGTACAAGTCGTGTCGGAGTGTAGCCCAAAACACCCTGAGATATTACTGGAATACCTACCAGTAAATCTCCTGCCTTGGCCAAGGACTTCGTGTAATGGCTCTCCTAGACACAGCGCGACCTCACCCCCAATACCGGGAGAGACGAACCCCTGCAGATCCGCTCACTGCCTCCATGTGGCTCGGGACTGTACCCAACTAAAACCTGTTTGCACGTCTCCTTTGAGCGTGGTAGGGTAGTAATCAAAGTACAGTGGGAACTCACACGAGACAAATGACGATCTCAGGTCGATGAACTAACCTGTACACATGTCACCAGGGAACTGCTATCCGACGTCAGGTATAAGACCAACTAGCATGTTCCCGGCGAGTCATGTCTGGTGTACTCATAACCCAATGAGCACCTGTATACATCTTAGGTGAACCAACTGACACCAGTGGCTTGTGAGACCGGCCACCTCCCCTCGTCGGGGTCTCGACTGTATACACTAGTCTACTCTGGAGTATCGATGCCCTGTCTCGAAACTCCCACGACTAGGGACCTTTTAAGGATGTGCTTATAGACTACCAGTTCCCACGTATATGATCGCCCTCATACTGCTGGCAGTCAAGCAAGAATCCTAGGGGCTCTATCAACGCGCAATAGTGACCTGTAAGGTCACCTAAAGCAGTACACGATGATAAAGATAAACCAGATAGCATACTATCATCTTGAGTAAGACTGTCCTATCGGGATAAGTCCTCCATCAACCAGTGCAATCACGTGCCTGTGATCCAATAATTGACTCTGAGGGCACTATCTCCAAAAATCTCCCACTTGCACTCAAGGCTAATTATTGCGATGTCGCATACTCACAGCCCGTGTGATACCGAACACCCAACTCCTCTACTAATCAGTCTCACAAAACCCGTTTGCAAAACTATTGCGTTCGAGGAATAGCCTCAGTGAGTGGATCCGCCTTGATGTTTCTTTCTATGTCTCTCTTTATCTCAAGTCCGTGGAGAAAGCCATCTCCCAAAATGAACAATACCTGTCTTAGAATGTGTCTGGACGTCTGATGGGACCTAGTTCATAAATGAACTCCAAATCCAAACTTCTTAGACTGTATCGTCAACTGAACTTAATCAGTATCCTGCGTTATGCCTCCCTCAGTATCCCCCTAGACCACCTGTCCAAAATACTGCCCCCCGTCAGAAGGAAAACTATAACTCTGACAACCAATCTGTCATCCAGGTCACCTTGGAAGCCTGGAGTGATAACTGTCTCCTAAAAGAGACTGTTGTTATTATATCCCTAGAACATCCACTTATGTTCTAAAACTGCTTCCGACCGTTTCTCCAGGATTGGATCGATATCAACTTATTGCATCTACTGCAAAAACAACATCTGGTGTGGTACTCATGATCGACTCAATTGCCTAAGCAAGTGATCTGCCAATCATGCACATCCATCTCCCCTTTAGTCTGCAAGACACCTTTAGAGAGGGTGACTCCATCACCTGCAGGTACACCACCATGCCAGGAGTCGTCCATTCTAAATACTTTTAGAATGTTGTCTAAGTACCCAGATTGGGAAACTACCTAAATCTAGATCTAAAACCATAGATCCAGTAACCAGAATGTCTGATATAATATCAAAGTTATTTGTGGAGAAACCACTGTGTGACAACCAAAGTATAACCGATCGTAGTATAGGAACTTCACTTCCTATTTTGTGTATGTCATCCAAATACCAGAACATCACACCCTACTACCTTCTTAACAGATCTATCCCCTATTCTGATGAAGTCAAACCTATAACTGTCACGTCAGAAATAGATGATCTATCTCCGCTATATTTGCTTTAGTCTATAAATAGACATAAGCCGCTTGTCCACCAATGCTTCCGCTGCTCCCACTGACTACGATAACCCTCTGGCAGAGTCATATACACGTACACTTCTAAAGCTAATTTAGAGCGACGCTATACGCATCCTCCTGCCGGGTCTCGTAGCCTGGAACAACAGCAATGGCATGTCTGGGTAAACAAGAACCTCCCTGTCACCGTCCTTGAGGCTACCGGAGTACCTCTCGGGTGCCTGAGGTTATCCACCGTATCTGCGGAGTGGCCAATGGAATGTCAAACCAGATTGAATCTTTAGGTTCTTATCAAATTTTCAGTAATCGTTTGCGGTTCTGGAATCACTTCCAGTTCTACCATACTCCCACTACTGTTTTCTGAAAAAATCAATTTTTATTAAAACTGTGGCGAGTCTAGAACAATATCACTATTGATCTTCCAGATGGTAGAAAGTCAACCCTCGTCATAGCCTGGGTCAACCCACAAATGGCCATTACAGAAACGTGCCTCGAGTTATCCAGAGTCTGGTTTTAAGCATAAGCCGGACAACTCCCCGTACCTTAACAACGTCAAGATACGAACTGTTCTATATCCAATACAGAAACAGAGGCTCTGATTTAATTGAACCAGATTCAAATCATGCAGCTGTCTCCAGTGCATGTCAACTAAATGGATAGAGGCCGATCAGCATTTCTCAACTTAGGAGTGCTTCCAATTATGAGTAATCTGAAAGAGAAGCAAGTTCTCTTAATCATTACTATCAACTGAATACCCTACACAAGTATCTACATCTTCGATCACCTTGAAGAATCCCGATACTTGCAACACGTGGTTCTCTACTTTATTCATATACCTATAACTTCTCAAAACTCAGACCTTGCATTTCTACGAAATACATGTCTAAGAACTAGAGAAGTCACAAGTAAACAGAATACAGTCCGAGGACCAACCCCTCTGTCCTCATGGACACTGGACAACATACAATACTCTGTATAAGTCCCCTGAGTTGAATAACTCAAACCCTGTGCGTCGTAGGTTGAAAACTGTACTTATGGTCAAGAAGAATTACACCGCCGTTTAATGCTCTTTACCTAACCATCAACTGATATAGGTAAATGTCATGGACATAATTTCAAAAAGGTATATCTTACTCTATAAAAATAGACGTACAGATGTATCGATTTGAAATTGGTGCATAACAGCGGATATTCAAAACCATATATTTACCGTCCGGCAAGCAAGCCAGGTGACTTCCTCAAATATCACCAATTACAACGAATTCCGATATAGTGAGGATGATCACCTAATTCCCAATAACTTACTCCCACTCATCATCTGTAAAACCATACAGATGTGAGATTCATACCTGGTAAATACATACCCTGGAGCAAGTGTCTAATTGGGAAATCAGTTTTCTTTTAACAGTACACAGTGAAACTTAAACATTGAAATGTTTCGATGGGGTATCCTGGTATTCCTAGTAATGCCTCTTCCATCATCCAGATTCATAACTGTAACCGTATATTTCTTTGCCATCTTTCTAAATCCCTTTATATGTCTTTAGTCGTTACCTTTTGTACACCCTCTTAGGCTAAATGGTTTTCTTCCTTCCCTACCGTTCGGCACCAGCCTATGGTTTGGAAGAAGACTATCCAATAAGAGTAATGGGTGTACTGCCCTAATCCTAGGAGCACTCGCAACGCGAGAGAAGGTGAAGATAAAAGACACCTGAATAAACCTTATTCCTATTTCTCCTGAACCAGAATCCATCCCCGAACTGGAACAAGTTCCTTTCGAGTTCGTATATAACCATATGATGGAGTATCCAATAAACTGTGGATCTTCGTAGTGATACGGAGTGTCCTGGAGAAATACAAAGGTGAAGTGGGAGTGGTAATGAAATACTTGGTTTGGTCGTGAATAGCAGTCGCAATTTACTTTGCCCTCTTACTAATCCCTTGATATGTCTTTACTTAATACCTTCTGTACACCATCGTTATGCTAATTGGTTTTCTTTATTCCCTACCGTTCGGCACCAGCCTAAGGTTTGGAAGAAGACTATCCAATTTGCGTAATAGGTGTACTATCTCTTAAACCAAGGAGTACTCGCAACCTGAGAGAAGGTAAAAAGAAAAGACAACTGAATAGTCCTATTCGTTTTCTCCAGAACAAGAAACCATCCTCGAATAAATTCCTTCGAGTTCGTATATAACTATACGATGGTTTTGTCCAATGGAAGTGGACGTTCGTAGTAATACGGGGTGTCCTGGAGAAAAGGGTAAAAGTAGGAGTGGCAATGAGGTTTGCAACTCTGACAATCCAAAAGCCAGTGTTTAAGAAGGTTCGGTTAATTTTGGTCACTGAGTCATAGTCAAGGGTCGGGTCATGGTCGCTGCTAAAAAGAGAGAGAAAAGAAACACTCAGCGTGCACTCTAACCTAGATCAGAATGGTTACCAATTTATCTAATCAGGAAACCTCCCACTGTACCGTCAAATTCTCCTCCAAACCTGAAAGAAGAATTAGTCGGGATCGCCCGAGGAGTAAACCAACTCATCAGTGGGAATCGGGATCCAACTATCATCGCATGATAACATGACGGAATCCGCTCACGTTATCACACTCCAGAAGGTATGCGCATATCTGGCAAGTTTCAGTTTCTTTAGAAACTCCCGATGTGATTTTTACCCCATGCTTTTATGACCTTGACTTTGGCCAACAAATCATAAGTCACATGTCAAGTTCTACCCGTCATTCTCCAGGTTAATTTGAACCCACCCGTACCTACCCTTGACTTTGGCCAACAAGGCAGTACGACTGTCCCAAACCAACGCATCTATCTATGCTGCATATGAATACCCAACAGCTACCAAACACTGTGCCTTGACTTTGGCCAACAAACACAGCTTGAATACTATTGACTATCCATATGAAACGACGGAGGGCTACTAATGGTTTCTGGCGAAAACCTTTAACGTAATGAACTTGATATCGTTGAAGGAACCGGATAGCTTCTATAAAAATATAGCGGCGAAAACCTTTTCTAAAGAGGTCACTCCCGGTGAAGAGATCTCGGCTCTTTCCCCGTAGAATGAGGTGCAGGATATTCCAATTGAATACCACGATGCAAAGCAAAAGTAATCGGCTATAGTGAAGTTATTACCCTGACGCAAACTTCTGTCCAAGGGGTCACTCCCGGTGAAGGGATCTCGGCCCTTGCTGTTGGAGATAGTGCCCTCAGAGTCAATTATTGGATCGCAGGTACGTGATTGCAATGATTGCGGAGGACCTATACCGGTAGGACAGTCTTACTCGAGATGATAGTATGCTATCCGGTTTGCCTTTATCAGTCGTGTACAGGTTCAGGTGAATGATCACTGTTACACTTTGATAGAGCCCTTAGGATCTTGCTTTACTACCAACAGTATGATGGCGATCATATACGTGAGAGTTGGGTGGTTATAAGCATATCCTTAATTGTGGTCCCTAGTCGTGGGAGTTTCGAGACAGGGCATCGATACTCCGGAGTAGACTAGTGTATACAGTCGAGACCCCGACGAGGGGCGGTGGCCGGTCTCACAAGCCACTGGTGTCAGTTGGATCACCTAAGTTGTATACAGGTGCTCATTGGGTTATAAGTACACCGGACAAGACTCGCCGGGAACCTGCTAGTTGGTATTATACATATCGTCAGATAGCAGTTCCCTGGTGACATGTGTACAAGTTAGTTCATCGACCTGAGGTCGTCATTTGTCTCGTGTGAGTTCCCACTGTGCTTTGATTTCTACCCTACCACGGCTCAAAGGAGTCGTGCAAACAGGTAGTTTTTGGGTACAGTCCCGAGCCACATGGAGGCACGTGAGCGGATCGGCAGGGGATTCATCTCTCCCGGTATTGGGGGTGAGATCGTGCTGTGTCTAGGAGAGCCATTACACAAAGCCCACGGCCGTGGCAGGTGATTTACTGGTAGGTACTCCAGTAGTATCTCAGGGTGTTTTTAGGCTACACTCCGACACGACTTATACTGCTATTGGGGGTCTGACATTACTAGCCCCCTAGGCAGATATGCGATACTCATAGACGAACGGACCGGACTGTATATACATTGTCACTGTTAGGCTCAGTAGGGTTTCCGGATGAGTTCGCTCATCGGCCTCCCTTGAGGTCAGTCCATGGGCAGCCGTTACGCACAGCTAGTGCCGCTGACGGCTTGTGGTTAAACCCACTGCCAGGGTACTGACGAGTCATTAGAGTTTCCCACAGACAGTTTCCCAAGTTCGGGCGAAACGTTGTAGAGGCCGTATGGTTTTATGGCAGGGTTCGGAAAATGCACGTGCGTTTACGTACGTGTCGTATTTCGGGCAGATAATACTGGTGGGCTTTAGTTTAAGCCAGATCAGAGTATTATATTGAGTAGATCTAATATCTTTGTCTCAGTTGCATTTGTATTCGGTCGTAATACAAATGCGGGTGTATTTATACAGTTTCGGGGTTGTCCTGAAATTCGTTTCAGGATCGCTTTTGGAAGTTGCCAGTTTCCAGTTTCCAGTTTTTCTATCAGCCGTATTTAACATTCGGTTAAATACGGATTTATCTTTTCTTGAGATGAGTGTGGAAGTTTCTAGAGGCTTCTAGAAGGTGGTGACTAGGTTCATGCATCTTTGTGAATCATTAGTGCATTTAATGATGTTTGATGATTAGGGTTAATGATTCATCACTTGCATTAATGGTGTTCATACAAGGTGTTATGATAAGCTTCATTGTTGTGGTCACCGCCCTTGCTCACACACTCACCCCCTCCTCTATATATGGCCGGCCGTCCCTTGGTGGAGGATTATGGTTGTTGTTTTAAAAAGATGATAGTTTGTGGCGTATGGAAATTTCATAGCTTCTTTCATTCCATCACCCGATTCAAATGGCAACTTCATTAACCGTTCGTCCACGGCTTTAGACGAAGTGAGACAAAGTATTCTACTCATTCTCTACATCAATCTTGGTCATCTCTTTTAGCAAACTTGATGACCGAGTTGCCTCGAGTCAGAGGCGGGTGCCCGTTTAAAGATCCGTTGACGTGGTGCCACCTGGACGAGGAGATCGGAGATCGACGAGAACGGAGCAGCCGCAACAGAGCGTGGGATGATGGTTAAAGAATGAAGGACTCGGATCGTTCGGTATAACCTTTCTACCCTCTTTACAGTTTGTTAGTTTAGCAATTATGGCAGATCCGGGTTATAGTATACGATAGCGCCAGTTAAAAGTTTTTGTTCCGCATTTGGCGTCTGTTAGACGGCCGGGACGCTACCGTAGACTTACAGTGGTATCAGAGCCTCACCATTATGCTTTACTAACTTGTGCTAACGCATTTAAAACTTCGATCGGACCGAATATCAAAAACCACAATTTTCTGCACACGAGTTTCTGTCGATTTTTAAAAGGGTCTAAAAATTATTTTGCATATCACAGAAAATTGTGCAGGCTTTTTTAAGAATTCTGGTGAAATTTGGTCAACTGAAACTTCTAAAGCGCCGCGGAACCGCCGCGCAAACCCTAGTTTGGCCGCGGTTCCGCCGCCGTTTTGGAGCTACAGTAAACCATTTTTCTACAGTAGGTTCTTCTTGTAAAATTGTTGTTTTTGGTATATATCGTTTGGGCCCAGATTTTGTTACTGTACAGCAGATGTACGTGGGGCCCACTTCGTGATATTTAGTCGATCGAAATTTAAACATGTTAGTTTACAGTACTTACATTATATCTCCGACCGTGAATGTCATTTGATCGGTAAACCGCGTCTGATTGCTATAGTTCTTTTAGACGGGTTTGCGAACGTGACATTCGCGTTGATGTTCTGTGTTGTGCTGTGTTGTTCCGGATTTTTCGTGGTGGATAGCAGTGTGCAATGGTAGTACTGTTTGGATTTATTTGTACATTTGATATTGCGGGACGAGCGTCCAACATGTGGACTATCGTCACTGCCTGTTGTATAATATTCTTTTGGGGCACGACCGGGTTGAGGTCGATGTACCCGTTGTACATATTTTTCATTTCTGTACTAGGTTTTACCCCGCGACGGAGTGCACGGATAGCCGGGTTCTGGAGGGCAACGGGTCCGCATCTCATGGCTTTGAGAGGCAGAGGGGCCTCACTCTAAAATTGGCAGACTATTCGCTGCACTCGTAGGGGGTACAGGTTGACCCAAGAAGGGGTGCTCAAGCTACCGGATTCCGTGAAGTGCAGGGTGGTCCATTCACTTTGCTGTAGGGGGCTGCCTCGCTTCAGGTTTTAGCGGGTAACTTGCTGCACCCGTAGGGGTCTAAGTTTCATTACACAGGCTATCCACACGACCAGGGGAACATCGGGTTTCAGCAGCGGCTCTGTGAAACCCGGGGATCCCAGATTATCTGTATTGTTCTGTGATGCTTATTACTTTTCTGTAATGTTGCATACTATCACGCCTGGAGCGATTATTGTATATTGGTTTATATACTATTAGACGTTGTATATGTTTTGCACACGCGCTAGTTCAGTCCCCGCTCTGTCGTTAGTTAAGTAACCTAACGGGTGATGACGGGACCCAGTGACGAATGCGGATGGAATATACGTACATTTTATTTTCGTTCTTTTCTGGTGTGATTGATTGATGGGACTGCGTTGATTCTAATCAATGCAAAGGAAAACAAACCTGTTTGGATGTTGTTGGAACAAATTTAAAAAGTGTTATTACAAAGATGTTTCCTTTTGTTTTGCATAGTGATATTCGGTTGGAATATCCTGCACCTCATTCGACGGGGCAAGGGCCGATATCCCTTCACCGGGACTGACCCCTTGGGCAAAAGTTTGCGTCAGGGTAAAAACTTCACTATAGTCGATTACATGTTGCTTTGCATTGCGGTATTCAGTGGAATATCCTGCACCTTATTCCACGAGGAAAGAGCCGAGATCCTTTCACCGGGAGTGACCTCTTTAGCAAAGGTTTTCGCCACTATATTTTTATAAAAAGCTATCAGGTTCCTTCAGCGATATCAAGTTCGTTACGTTAAAGGTTTTTTACCAAAAACCAGCCGTAGCCCTCCGTCATTTCTTTTGGGTATTCAGTAGTATTCAAGCTATGCATTTTAGCCAAAGTTAAGGCATAGTGTTTGGTAGCTGCTGGTTATTCATTTGTTGCATAGATAGATGAGTTGGTTTGGGACAGTCGTTCTGCCGATTGGCCAAAGTCAGGGGCATGTGCGGGTGGGTTCAAATTGACAAGATAGTGACGGGTAGAACTTGGCATGTGACTTATGACATTTTGACCAAAGCCAAGGTCATAAGAGCATGGGGCAAAAATAATATCGGGAGTTTCTAAAGAAACTGAAACTTTCCAAGTATGCGCATACCTTCTGGAGTGTGATAACGTGAGTGGATAACGTCACGTTATCATGCGATGAGAGTTGGATCCCGATTCCCACTGATGAGTTGGTTTACTCTTCGGGTGATCCCGATTGATTTTTCTTTCAGGTTTGGAGGAGAATTTGACAGGACAGTGGGAGGTTTCCTGATTAGATAATATGATAACCATTCTGATCTAGGTTAGAGTGCACGCAGAGTGTTTCTTTTCTCTCTCTCTTTGGCAGCGACCTTTGACCGACCCTAGACTATGACTCAGTGACCAAGTTGACCGAACTTTCTTAAAATACTGGCTTTTGGATTGTCCGAGTTGCATAAGTCATTGCCGCTCCTTCTTTTACCCTTTGGATTTCTCAGAACATCCCGTATTACTACGGACATCCACTTCCATTGGATAGATCCATCGTATAGCTATATACGAACTCGAAGAGACTTCTTCAAGGATGGATCCAGGTTCAGGATAAATAGAATTGGTTTATTCGGTTGTCTTTTATTATCACCTTCTCTCAGGTTGCGAGGGCTCCTTGGTTTAGGAGAGTACACCTATTACGCTTATTGGATAGTCTTCTTCCAAACCATAGGCAGGTGCCGAAAGGTAGGGAATGAAGAAAACCAATTAGCCTAAGTAGGGTGTGCAGAAGGTAATATGTAAAGACAAAATAAAGGGATTAGAAAGAGGGCAAAGTAAATTGCGACTGTTATCATTCACGACCAAACCATGTACTTCATCGCCATTCCTGTTTCACCTTTAAAAGAATAAGGTATTATTCAGTTATCTTTTATCATCACCTTCTCTCAAGTTGCGAGCACTCCTTGGTTTAGGAGGGTACACCTATTATGCTTACTGGATAGTCTTCTTCCAAACCATAGGCTGGTGCCGAACGGTAGGGAAGGAAGAAAACCATTTAGCCTAACGATGGTGTACAGAAGGTAACGACTAAAAACAAATAAAGGGATTTGGAGAGATGGCAGTGAAATATACGGCTAAAGTCATGAATTTGATTATGGAAGAGGCATTGCTAGGAATACCAGGATACCTCTACGAAACATTTTTATGTTTCAGTGCATTGTTAAAAGAAAACTGTTTTCCCGATAAGATACTTACTCCAAGGGTATGTATTTACCAGGTTTCATTCTCATATCTGTATGGTTTTACAGATGATGAGTGGGAGTAAGTTATTAGGAATTAGGTGATTATCCTCATTATATCGGAATTCGTTGGAATTGGTGATATTTGAGGAAATCGCCAGGGTACAGTTTTCCACCTACGACGCACAGGTTTTGAGTTGTTCAACTCAGCGGACTTATACAGAGTATTGTATGTTGTCCAAGTGTCCATCAGGACAAAGGGGTAGGTCCTCGTACTATGTTTTGTTTACTTATGACTTCTTTAGTTTTTAGACAAGTGTTTCGTAGAAATACAAGGTCTAAGTTTTGAGAAGTTGTGGGTATAAGAATAAAGTAGAGAACCAGGTGTCACATGTATCGGGATTCTTCAAAGAAATCGAAGATGTAGATTCTTGTGATTGGTATTCAGATGATAGTAATGGTTTTGAGAAACTTGTTTCTCTTTCAGGTTACTCATAATTGGATGGATTCCTAAGTTGAGTAATGCTGATTAGGCTCTTTCCATTAAGTTGATATGCACTGGAGACAGTTGCATGATTAGAATCTGGTTCCAATTAAATGAGTGCCAAAGTTTCTATATTGGATATAGCATTTCATACCTTAAATGATGTTAAGGTACGGGGAGTTGTCCAGCTTATGCTTAAAACCAGACTCTGGATAACTCAGGGCACGTTTCTGTAATGGCTGTTTGTGGGTTGACCCTGGCTATGACGAGGGTTGATTTTCTACCATTTGGAAGATCAATAGTGATATTGTTCTTGACTCTCCACAGTTTTAGTAAAATGGATTTTTTCAGAAAACAGTAGTGGGAGTATGGTAGAACTGGAAGTGATTCCAGAACCGCGAACGATTACGGAAAATTTAATAGGACCTATATATTCAATCAGGTTTGACATTCCATCAGCCACTCCGTAGATATGGTGGGTAACCTCAGACACCCGAGAGGTACTCCGGTAGCCTCAAGGACGGTGACAGGGAGGTTCTAGCTTACCCAGACTTGACACTACTGTTGTTCCAGACTATGAGACCCGGCAGGAGGTTAAGTATAGCGTCATTCTAAACTAGCTTTAGAAGTGCACGTATATATTATTCTGCCAGAGGGTTGTTGTGGTCAGTGGGAGCATCGGAAGCATAGTGGGCAAGATGCTTATGTCTATTTATAGACTTGAGCAGTTATAGCGGAGATAGATCATCTAATTTTGATGTGACAGTCATAGGTTTGACTTCAATCAGAATAGGGGATGGATCTGTTAAGAAGGTAGTAGGGTATGATGTCATGGTATCTGGATGACATACACAGAGTAGGAAGTAAAATTCCTATACTACGATCGGTTGTACTGTGGTCGTCACACAGTTGTTTCTCCAGACAGGATATGGATATAATATCAGACATTCTGGTTTCTAGATCTATGGTTTTAGATCTGGATTTGGGTAGTTTCCCAATGTGGGTACTTTGATAGTATTCTAATGGTTTTTAGAATAGATGACTCCTGGCATGGTGGTGTACCTGCAGGTGATGGAGTCACCCTCTCTAAAGGTGTCTTACAGACTAAAGGGGAGAGGGATAGGCATGATTGGCAGATCACTTGCTTAGGCAATTGAGTCAATCATGAGATGTCAAGTACCACACCAGATGTTGTTTTTGCACTAGATGCAATAAGTTTGTATTAATCCAATCCTTGAGAAAAATAAGGAAGCAGTTTTAGAACATAAGTGCATGTTCTACGGATTTGATGACGGCAGCCTCCTTCGGGGGACGGTTATCATTCCAGGCTCCAAAGGTGACATGGATGACATAGAGATTGTCAGAGTTATAGTTTTCCCTCTGACGAGGGACAGTATTATGGACAGGTAGTCCAAGAGGATACTGTGGGAGGCATGGTACCGGATACTGATTAGGTTCAGTGATCGATACAGTTTAAGAAGTTTGGATTTGGAGTTCATTTATGAACTAGGTCCCATCAGATATCCAGACATATTCTAAGACATGTATTACTTAATTCGGGAGATGGCTTTCTCCGCGAACTTGAGATTAAGAGAGACATAGAAAGAAACATCTAGGCGGATCCACTCACTGAGGCTATTTCTCGAACACAATAGTTTTACAAACGGGCTTTGTGAAACTGATTAGTAGAGGAGTTGGATGTTCGATTTCACACGGGCTGTGAGTAGTCGACATCGCAATAATTAGCCTTAAGTGCAAGTGGGAGAGTGTTGGAGATAGTGCCCTCAGAGTCAATTTTTGGATCGCAGGTACGTGATTGCAATGATTGTGGAGGACCTATACCGGTAGGACAGTCTTACTCGAGATGATGGTATGCTATCTGGTTTGCCTTTATCAGTCATGTACAGGTTCAGGTGACTGATCACTGTTACACTTTGATAGAGCCCTTAGGATCTTGCTTTACTACCAACAGTATGATGGCGATCATATACGTGAGAGTTGGGTGGTTTATAAGCATATCCTTAATTGTGGTCCCTAGTCGTGGGAGTTTAGAGACAGGGCATCGATACTCCGGAGTAGACTAGTGTATACAGTCGAGACCCCGACGAGGGGCGGTGGCCGGTCTCACAAGCCACTGGTGTCAGTTGGATCAGCTAAGATGTATACAGGTGCTCATTGGGTTATGAGTACACCGGACAGGACTCGCCGGGAACCTGCTAGTTGGTATTATACATATCGTCAGATAGCAGTTCCCTGGTGACATGTGTACAGGTTAGTTCATCGACCTGAGGTCGTCATTTGTCTCATGTGAGTTCCCACTGTACTTTGATTTCTACCCTACCACTGCTCAAAGGAGTCGTGCAAACAGGTAGTTTTTGGGTACAGTCCCGAGCCACATGGAGGCACGTGAGCGGATCGGCAGGGGATTCGTCTCTCCCGGTATTGGGGGTGAGATCGTGCTGTGTCTAGGAGAGCCATTACACAAAGCCCACGGCCGTGGCAGGAGATTTACTGGTAGGTACTCCAGTAGTATCTCAGGGTGTTTTTAGGCTACACTCCGACACGACTTATACTGCCATTAGGGGTCTGACGTTACTAGCCCCGTAGGCAGATATGCGATACTCATAGACGAACGGACCGGACTGTATATACATTGTCACTGTTAGGCTCAGTAGGGTTTCCGGATGAGTTCGCTCATCGGCCTCCCTTGAGGTCAGTCCATGGGCAGCCGTTACGCACAGCTAGTGCCGCTGACGGCTTGTGGTTAAACCCACTGCCAGGGTACTGACGAGTCATTAGAGTTCCCCACAGACAGTTTCCCAAGTTCGGGCGAAACGTTGTAGAGGCCGTATGGTTTTATGACAGGGTTCGGAAAATGCACGTGCGTTTACGCACGTGTCGTATTTCGGGCAGATAATACTGGTGGGCTTTGGTTTAAGCCGGATCCGAGTATTATATTGAGTAGATATAATATCTTTGTCTCAGTTGCATTTGTATTCGGTCGTAATACAAATGCGAGTATATTTATACAGTTTCGGGGTTGTCCTGAAATTCGTTTCAGGATCGCTTTTGGAAGTTGCCAGTTTCTAGTTTCCAGTTTTTCTATCAGCCATATTTAACATTCGATTAAATACGGATTTATCTTTTCTTGAGATGAGTGTGGAAGTTTCTAGAGGCTTCTAGAAGGTGGTGACTAGGTTCATGCATCTTTGTGACTCATTAGTGCATTTAATGATGTTTGATGACTAGGGTTAATGATCCATCACTTGCATTAATGGTGTTCATACAAGGTGTTATGATAAGCTTCATTGTTGTGGTCACCCCCCCTTGCTCACACACTCACCCCCTCCTCTATATATGGCCGGCCACCCCTTGGTGGAGGATTATGGTTGTTGTTTTAAAAAGATGATAGTTTGTGGTGTATGGAAATTTCATAGCTTCTTTCATTCCATCACCCGATTCAAATAGAAACTTCATTAACCGTTCGTCCACGGCTTTGGACGAAGTGAGACAAAGTATTCTACTCATTCTCTACATCAATCTTGGTCATCTCTTTTAGCAAACTTGATGACCGAGTTGCCTCGAGTCAGAGGCGGGAGCCCATTTAAAGATCTGTTGACGTGGTGCCACCTGGACGAGGAGATCGGAGATCGACGAGAACGGAGCAGCCGCAACAGAGCATGGGATGATGGTTAAATAACGAAGGACTCGGATCGTTCGGTATAACCTTTCTACCCTCTTTACAGTTTGTTAGTTTAGCAATTATGGCAGATCCGGGTTATAGTATACGATAGCGCCAGTTAAAAGTTTTTGTTCCGCATTTGGCGTCTGTTAGACGGCCGGGACGCTACCGTAGACTTACACTTGCCTCGTCGACTGAGGTGCAGGATATTCCAACTGAATACCACTGTGCAAAACAAAAGAGAACGTCCTTGCAATAACAGCTTTTTAAAAATGTTCCAACAACATCAGAATAGGTTTGTTTAGCTTGCATTGATCCGAATCAACGCAGTCCCATCAGTTGATCACACCAATAAAGAACGAAAATAATGATGTACGTATATGCCATCCGCATTCGCCACTGGGTCCCGTCATTACCCGTTAGGTTACTTAACTAACGACAGAGCGGGGACTGGACTAGCGCGGATGCAAAACATATATAACATCTACTAGTATATATATCAATATATAATATTCGCTCAAGGCGTGATAAAATGCAACATCACAGAAATGTAATAAGCATCATAGAACAATACAGATATCTGGGATCCCCGGGTTTCATAGAGCCGCTACTAAAACCCGACGTTCCCCTGTCGTGTGGATAGCCTGTGCAATGAAATCCTAGACCCCTACGGGCGCGACAAGTTACCCGTCAAAACCTGAAGCGAGGCAGCCCCCTTCAGCAACGTGAATGGACCACCCAGCACTTCACAGAATCCGGTAACTTGGGCACCCCTCCTGGGTCAACCTGTACACCCTACGAGTGCGGCGAATAGCCCGCCAATTCTAGAGTGAGGCCCCCTCCATCTCAACGCCATGAGATGCAGGCCCGTTGCCCACGAGAACCCGGCTATCCGTGCACCCCACCTTGGGGTAATCCTAGTACAGAAAGTAAAATATACATACAGCGGGTACATCGACCTCACCCCGGTCGTGCCCTAAAAGAATAATATACAAACGGGCAGTGACGGCAGTCCACATGTCGGACGCTCGCCCCGTAATATCAAATGTACATAATAAACCAAACTGTACTAACATTGCATCCAGGCTATCCCCCACGACTAATCCGCAACATCACAACACAACACAGAACATCAACGTGAAGGTCACGTTCGCAAATCCGTCTAAAAGGGCTATAGCAGTTAGATAGGATTTACCGATCAAGTGACATTCACGGTCGCAGATATAATGTAAATACTGTGAACTAACATGTTTAAAATTTTCGATCGACTAAATTTTCCCAAGTGGGCCCCAAGCACAACTGTAGCACTCAAAGAAAATCTGGGCCCAAAAAGAATATTCCAGAAACCCCATTTTCAAACCAGAAGCCCACTGTAAAAATTTGATGCCATGAGCAGTCAAGATAGCGGCGGAACTGCGGCCAATGTGTGGGTTTGGCCGCGGTTCCGCGGTGGAACAATGACGTCACGCGACCAAATTTTCACAGAATGCTTATAATTCCCTGCACGTGTTTCTGCAATGTACTGAAAAAATTTCGAGCCAAAAATAAATCGAC
Organism: Agapanthus africanus; assembly: GCA_030015575.1. Classification (NCBI taxonomy): domain Eukaryota; kingdom Viridiplantae; phylum Streptophyta; class Magnoliopsida; order Asparagales; family Amaryllidaceae; genus Agapanthus; species Agapanthus africanus. The sequence continues at coordinate 645,760,770 of JASDDO010000014.1, read as the reverse complement.
AGAAAACTGATGCATGAAAAACGCGGTTTTTGGAAAATCCGATCGATCGAACTTATAAACATGTTAGAGCAAGCTAGACTAGGTTAATAGCGTAGCTCTGATACCAGTGTAAGTGCATGGCGGCGCCCTGGCCGTCAATCCGACGCCGGAATGCGGAAACGAAACTTTTACAAAACTTGTAAACCGGCACCACCGCGCACTTTAAATCCCGGATCGGGCCATTAACATAGTCCTAGCTAACTAGAGAAGGGGTAGAGAGATATACCGAGCGATCTGTGTCCTTCGGTCTTCTCGTCGTCGTCTCGATCTCCCCGCGGAATCTCCGATCTTCATCTCCTCGTCGGAAGAGCACCACATCGCCGGGTTCTTTTATGGGCTCCCACCTCTGGACTGAGGCAACTCGGGCACGAAGTTGGCGAGCCGACGTACCCAAGAAGTGCTGTAGAATAGTGTGGAACTCTATGTCTCATGGGGGTTGAAGAAGTTGCCATATTGGTGGAGGAAATGATTTATCAACTTTTTGGATGAACTTGGGAATTTTGCAAGCATCAAGAGAACAAAAAAATCACTCTCCAAAAATTGTGACCACCCCACAAAATTTGTGGCCGGCCCCTTGCCTCCAAGGAATGGGAGAGTAGAAAAAGTCAAGGGGGGAAAGCCATCATGCAAGAAAGAGAGAGAAAGGTCATGATTAGAAGAAATGATCACCACCCAAAATCAATACTCCATCAACCATCATAACTCCATAAGTCAAGCAATGATGAACTAAATAAGTCAAATGAAGGTACAATCATCATGGAGCAACAATATGCAAAGACCACCCTCCACAATGCCAATTTGCACATTTACAAATAAGCCATCCTCCACCAATTTTCAGCCAAATGAAAGATACAAAGAAAAATGGCCGAAACGGAAAGCAAACTGGCAACTTCAGAAAACTAATCCCGTAATAAATTACAGGAAAACCCCGCGACTGTATATACATACCCGCATTTGTATTTCGACCGAATACAAATGCAATGAGACAAAATCTACACTTTACAATACTAGGATCCGGCTTAAACCAAAGCCCGGTAGTATTATCCGTCCGATCATGATCTGTGCAATACTGCACGTACATGATCGAACCCTGCCATATCTCCATACGGCCTCTACAGCGTTTCGCCCGAAACTTGAGAAAACGGTCTGTGGGGGACTCTAAAAACTCGTCAACACTTTGGTTGTGGATTTAACCACTAGCACGTCAGAGGTATTAGCCATACGTAACGGGCTACCAGGTATTGACCAAAAGGGACGTCGATGAGCGAACTCATCCTGACACCCTACTGAGCCTGTCAGTGACAATATTCGTACAGTCCGGTCCGTTCGTCTATAAGTATCGCATGGCGGGCCTAAGGGGTTGGTAAAAGTCAGACCCCCAAAAGCGGTACAAGTCGTGTCGGAGTGTAGCCCAGAACACCCTGAGATATTACTGGAATACCTACCAGTAAATCTCCTGCCTTGGCCAAGGACTTCGTGTAATGGCTCTCCTAGACACAGCGCGACCTCACCCCCAATACCGGGAGAGACGAACCCCTGCAGATCCGCTCACTGCCTCCATGTGGCTCGGGACTGTACCCAACTAAAACCTGTTTGCACGTCTCCTTTGAGCGTGGTAGGGTAGTAATCAAAGTACAGTGAGAACTCACACGAGACAAATGACGATCTCAAGTCGATGAACTAACCTGTACACATGTCACCAGGGAACTGCTATCCGACGTCAGGTATAAGACCAACTAGCATGTTCCCGGCGAGTCCTGTCCGGTGTACTCATAACCTAATGAGCACCTGTATACATCTTAGGTGAATCAACTGACACCAGTGGCTTGTGGGACCGGCCACCGCCCCTCGTCGGGGTCTCGACTGTATACACTAGTCTACTCTGGAGTATCGATGCCCTGTCTCGAAACTCCCACGACTAGGGACCTTTTAAGGATGTGCTTATAGACTACCAGCTCCCACGTATATGATCGCCCTCATACTGCTGGCAGTCAAGCAAGAATCCTAGGGGCTCTATCAACGCGCAATAGTGACCTGTAAGGTCACCTAAAGCAGTACACGATGATAAAGATAAACCAGATAGCATACTATCATCTTGAGTAAGACTGTCCTATCGGGATAGGTCCTCCATCAACCAGTGCAATCACGTGCCTGTGATCCAATAATTGACTCTGAGGGCACTATCTCCAACACTTTATCCATCAACATCCAAATCCACTACATCCAACGGTGGCTAGCTGGCCGTTCGAAATGTGGGGAACTGACATAATCGGCCCCATCGAACCAGCATCGTCCAGGGGACATCGATTCATTTTGGCGACAACTGATTACTTCTCCAAATGGGTAGAAGCAGTACCGCTGAGAGAAGTGAAGACGGAGAATATCCTCCACTTCTTCAAGACGCACGTTATTTATCGGTTTGGAACTCCGCGACGGATCATCTCCGATAACGGGCCAGCCTACTGAAGTCACAAGATCAGACGCTTCGCACAACAGCATAACATAGACTGGAGATACTCCTCAGTTTATAATCCCCGAGCTAACGGTCTAGCTGAGGCTTTCAACAAGACCTTGACGAAGATCGTGAAAAAGACGGTGTCTCGAAATAAGAAAGACTGGCATGAAAGACTGCAAGAAGCTCTCTCGGCGTATCGAACTACGTTCAAGACGACCACGAACACAACGCCGTACGCGTTGGTATTCGGTAAAGAAGCGGTACTCCCTCTCGAGATAGAGTTACCCTCTCTACGAGTGGCAGTTCATTACGAGCTAACGGACGAAGAGAATGCTCACCTTCGGCTCGAGGAGCTCGATGCCCTCGATGAAACCCGGCTCATAGCGCAACAAAATCTGGAGGCTTATAAAGCGAAGATGACGCGCTCATATGAAAGATTGATTAGGCTAAGGACATTCCACCAAGGCGAACTCGTGCTAGTGGTCAAAAGTCCTATGATCCCCAATCGTGCTAAACGGGGGAAATTCGAGCCCAACTACGAAGGCCCATATATCATAGACAAAGTCTACCAGGGTGGAGCCTATCTACTCATGGACATGCATGGCGAAAGGCCCTTCAGGCCAATAAACGGCCGCTTCCTGAAGAAATACTATGCTTGACGAGTCATGGCATAGGTTAACGATAGATGACGACGACTATGTCCGCTCGCTATCTTCCTAAGCTCAAACTCTATAAGTAGTAACCGGCTTACTTTACAACGGACCGAAACGTTCTTAAACTAACAACGGACCGAAACGTCTCTAAACTAACAACGGGCCGAAACGTCCTTAAACTAACGACGGACCACTATATCCTAAAACTAGCTGTTGACCTAGATGTCAATAAACTACAGTGGATTGCGGCATCCCAAAACTGATACAAAAAAAAGGAAAAAAAACGGTACGTCCATAAGCAAAATGGGCACGGATGAAAACCCGAAAGGGCTCCGTGAGTAAAAACAGCAAGGCTATCGGCGAGTGTTTGTGAAAACCCAAAAAGGTGCAACCTCGTTATATAAAAAAAACGGTATGTCCATAAGCAAAATGGGCACGGATGAAAACCCGAAAGGGCTCCGTGAGTAAAAACAGCAGGGCTACCGGCCAGTGTTTGTGAAAACCCGAAAGGGCACAATCTCGTTAAAAAGACACTTGCAGGGTCCTCTCGACCTTGTGAGGAGAAACCACCTGCGTGAGATCCTTACGACTCACAAGGGAGCAACACACTTAGGGATCCCCACGATTCCTAAGGAGAAATTACACTTGCGAGATCCTCACGACTCATAAGAAGAACTCTCTTATGAGACCCTCACGGCTCATAAGATTTGAAAGTCTTAAGTTACAGAGACCTGAACCTGTTCTTAAGCAACCCCCACAGCCTTCGATATTGCCCTACAAGCGGTTCAATGCTGACCCTTGTATACAATCCACGGGCGCGAATAAACATTTCCCTAACAAAGTCTCATCCGCGACTAGGGATATGTCTACACGATGAACCCCCTTGTAAGCCCTCTCTGCTTATAAGGAGAAAACCCTCTTGTAAGATCCTTACGACTTACAGGAGAACATGCACTTAGGAATCCTCACGATTCCTAAGGAGAAAACACACCTACGAGATCCTCACGACTTGTAGGGAGAAATACCTTTGTGAGACCCTTACGGCTCATGAAGTCAGAAGCCTTAGTTGACAGAATCCTAACACTGTTTACTAAGCCACCTTTGTTCGACATCGACAGAGGCAAATGATGATTCGCTCCTGGCAATATTCCAGTTGTAGCGGTGCTGATGCCGAAATCGGTACCTAATCCCAAGCTTGCAGCAAAAAGGCAGCAAGCCACACACGCATACGAAATAGCCGAAATGATGGGGCAACTTGCAAATAAAATCAGCAAGTAAAAAAAAATATGCATGCAAAATAGCCGAAATGATTGGGCAACTTGCAATAAAAAGCAGCGAGTAAGAATAAAATAAATAGCCGAAATGATTGGGCACCGCGAAAAATAGCCGAAATGATGGGGCAATCGAGACCTTCGTAATATAAAAATCTGAAATGATAGAGCATCGCGGAAAGAAATAAAGTAGTATATATATATATATATATATATATATATATAATGAAATTTATGCCCTACAGGTGATATCACAGCAATCCCTGTATACAATCCAGGGGCGCAAACAAAGAAGGAATCACACTCCTCCTCCCCCAGGTTCACAGGTAGCCTGGAGATCATCTCAACATTCGTCTCAGCAGACACAACTTCAAGCAAAGCGGAACAGCGGCAACTCCCAGTTCCATGACTCGGCGGTGTACAGATGACCGAGAGTCAAGTCCCAACTCCGTGAAATGCGGATATAATCAACAAAATTCCTGGTTACGTGGAACGCGGTTAACGTCACTCCTGACCCTGTGGAAAACGTCCAGAGCGGATCCTGGTCCTCGCAGAGCACGGTAGTGAACCCGTGTGAAGCATCCAGAGTGGAGCCTGGTCCTCGCTGAACACGGCAGTGAACCCGTGGGAAGCATCCAGAGCAAAATTCCTGGTCAAGTGGAACGCGGATAACGTCACTTCTGACCCCGTGGAAAACGTCCAGAGCGGAGCCTAGTCCTCGCCGAACACGGCAGTGAACCTGTGGGAAGCATCTAGAGCAAAATTCTTGGTTACGTGGAACACGGATAACGTCACTTCTGACCCCGTGGAAAACGTCCAGAGCGGATCCTGGTCCACGCCGAACACGGCAGTGAACCCGTGGGAAGCATCCAGACTAAAATTCCTGGTCACGTGGAACACGGATAACGTCACTTCTGACTCAGTGGAAAACATCCAGAGCGGATCCTGGTCCTCGCAGAGCATGGCAGTGAACCCGTGTGAAGCATCCAAAGCGGATCCTGGTCCTCGCAGAGCACGGCAGTGAACCCGTGTGAAGCATCCAGAGCGGAGCCTAGTCCTCGCTGAACACGGCAGTGAACCCATGGGAAGCATCTAGAGCAAAATTCCTGGTTACGTGGAACGCGGATAACGTCACTTCTGACCCCGTGGAAAACGTCCAGAGCGGATCTTGGTCCTCGCAGAGCACGGCAGTGAACCCGTGTGAAGAATCCAGAGTGGAGCCTGGTCCTCGCCGAACACGGCAGTGAACCCGTGGGAAGCATCCAGAGCAAAATTCCTGGTCACGTGGAACGCGGATAACGTCACTTCTGACCCCGTGGAAAACGTCCAGAGTGGAACCTAGTTCTCGCCGAACACGGCAGTGAGCCCGTGGGAAGCATCTAGAGCAAAATTCCTGGTTACGTGGAACACGGATAACGTCACTTCTGACCCCGTGGAAAACGTCCAGAGCGGAGCCTGGTCCCCGCCGAACACGGCAGTGAACCTGTGGGAAGCATCCAGAGAAAAATTCCTGGTCACGTGGAACACGGATAACGTCACTTTTGACTCCGTGGAAAACGTCCAGAGCGGATCCTGTCTTCGCAGAACACGGCAGTGAACCCGTATGAAGCATCCAGAGCAAACATTGGACTGTGGAGTCCTTAAACCCACGGGCTATGATGTCCTTAACCTCGACCGTGATGTCTTAAAACTAACATCGGACTGTGGAGTCCTTAAATCCACGGACTATGATGTCCTTAACCTCGACCGTGATGTCTTAAAACTAACAATCAACCGTAACGATTTTTAAGCCAATTTCACCTTGGTTTAAGGGTACATCTCGTCATCCCTTTGATATTTGTCGTTGTAATTCCTCAACGTCTTCAAAGAGGTGACGGGTCCTGACAACCACACACTTCATGGACCGTGGAGTCCTTAAACCCACGGACTATGATGTCCTTAACCTCGACCGTGATGTCTTTAAACTAACAACGGACTGTGGAGTCCTTAAATCCACGGACTATGATGTCCTTAACCTCGACCGTAATTTCTTAAAACTAACAATGGACTGTGGCTTCCTTAAATCCACGGACTATGATGTCCTTAACCTCGACCGCGATGTCTTTAAACTACGGTACCCCGGAAAACATCCAAAGCAACCCCTGACCCCGTGAAATACGGATAAGGGCAACCGCACCCAGCACTTGCGGGTCCTCACGACCCGTAGGGAAGCAAATCCTCTTGTGAGATCCCACGACTTTCAAAGGAAAAACACGCTTAGGAATCCTTACGATTCTTAAGGAGAAATTACACCTATGGGATCCCCTCGACCTGTAGGGAGAAAAGCTCTTTATGAGACCCTTACGGCTCATAAAGTTCAAAAGTCTTAGGAGACAGATCTTAACCCTGAATCCTAAGCCATCATTGTCCTGCAAAGAGATCAAGATAGACTATCCGCAGAATACATTCAATAAAAAGAGACGCGCCATTGAGAAGAAAAAAATATGTCTTTTATTCATGAATCGAAATGGATATAAAGCACAATTCATGAGAGAACAAAAAATATATACTCTCATTCAGGAGTATGTACAAAAGAAGAAAAAAAAGGGATGTAGAATTCTTCAAGCCGGCGGACGATTTAGCAGCCTCACCAGCTCATCCTTCTTTCGCTGGGCCACGCCTTTGTGATTCAGTATCGCCAGAAGACGGGCCTCCGCCTGAGCCTGTTGGGCCTGATATGAGGCAAGCCGACCTTCGAGTTCCTTCTCGGTAGCCTTATGAGCCTCAACCCTTTCGCGAGTGAACACGGCAGCTTTATCGAGGGCCACCACCTTTTTGATAGACTCTTGAAGTACTCGCCAGAGTTCATACGCTTTGTTGGCTTTGTCTGTAAGGTTGTCTTGGAGCTCGTTCAGCGCCTTAGAGGCCAGCTCCCTCTCCAAGAATTTGCGGCCGAGTCTCTTCTCGCACGACACCATGTTCGTCGTGCACCGCTCTATCAGACCCCGCAAGTCCGCCTTTGCAGCCACAGCCTCCGAAGAAAGGCGGGAACACTCAAGTGTGTGCAAGCAAGCCTCCACCTGCCGACAGAACTCAACCCAGACTCGCACCACCGCTTCGCTATGGTAGGTGGCAAGAAAAGGAAGAGAACCGTTAGCTTCGGCAGCAAATGCTTCAGCTGTGATTGCGCTGCCAGCGCGAAGCTCCTCGATCAAAGACGACAGGGAGACAAGGCTTAACTTGGCCAAGCGTTCTGAGGCTCGCAAAGCATAAGGGCCGGGCGGCATGGCGATGCGCGACTCCAGCGCTGTGAAAGCTGGCAGGGCTGTTCAGATTTATAAAAGATCAGTGAAACTCTTAAGCAACGGAACAAGTGGGACCATATTAAGACTTCACTTACCCACGGTCATGCAAGAAGGAGCCGAAGGTTCCCCTGGCCCTTCGAGGACCTCAACCTTGTCATCAGCCTCCAAAACTGTAATGGACATCAATGTCATTCCGCAAAATAACAACGATGCTATAAAAAATGGCGAACGACACTAACCTTGCCCAGACGAGAGGACGATGCGTTGAGGAGATATCGCCTGCGGAGCGGCCATCTCCAGCAGACGCTGAAAGGATTGCCGGGGAGACAAATCGGCAATAGAAGCCGCCAGTCCGCGCAATTCTGAAAAAGACAAAAGTGTTCAGATAACAGAAAGATTACTAGTTTAAAATGCATAAGGTTACCTTCGACGCTCCTCCCATTCTGAGCTGGGGGGATAGCAGCTTCAACGGCCTCCGCCGTGACCTCGGGCTCCAACAAAGGGAGGGTGGTCCCGACTACCTCCATCCCAGCCTCTGGGCCGCCCTCAGGAAGAGCCGTTGGGACGGCGACCACCAAGGGTGCCTCTCCTAAAGGAGCGAGTGCTCCGGGATCAAGAATCACCACAGGAGGCTCTATCGTGAGAGGGACAGCGTCATCAACCCCCTCCATATCGAGCAATGTTTCATTGGGGGTGTCAACATGCTCTATCTTCAGCAAGCCCGTAGGAACCTCCCCCATCGCCGAAGTCTCTGCACAATTCACGCAAGAGTAAGGATACATATATACAAGTGCAAGCAATATGAAGTGCTGCAAAAAAAAAGTATAAGCACATACCAATGCGTAAGGAAGCCTTCGATATGGCTTCTTCAAGTCGATGCTCCTTCTCAAGGAGGTGTGCTCGCCGGGGTTCGAGGGTGGACTCGTGGCCGCCAGTCCACAAGGAAAGCGCGTCCGCAACATCCTCCAAAGCAGCCTGCTTCAGGGCCCTCTCTCCCCATTCCTCCAAAGGGACGATGAACCGCCGCCGGATCCACGAGGGGTCTTCATAGAAGATTACGGCAGGATAGGGCTTCTTCGGAACCCTTACGTTCTGAGATTCATCTTTAGAACGTCTTATAGCCTCAGCCAGTTGTGCGGCTTCCTCGGCAGCTGAACCCGGAAAAAGTAAACCGGCATCCGACTCTTGCACGATCGACGGTTCATCCTGAAGTAGGGGCTCGGACTCTACTAAAGAGTCGAGTAGGTTGGTAGCCACCTTCCTCCGCTGCTTATATCCAGAACCGACCGCCAAAGATGACCGTTTCCTCCCCCGTGGAGCCTTGGCACGACGCCGACCCACCTCATCTTCAACACCCCCGTCCTTACCACCCTCGCTTGGCGCCACAACTGAGGATGACACGGCCATTGTCGACGCCACGAGTGGTGGTGCTGCTACCGGAGCCCGATTAGCCCGCGACCGGGTGCCCAATGGCATACCAACTGTGGGAGTGAGGTCTACTCCCGACTCTCCCGGAATAAGCGCAGCACCGGTATCCCTCAGGGGAAAGCGGACCGGGGCGCGCGGTCGCAGCGTAGCTCTTGTGGCCGGAACCTGAGTAGGAGCACCATGCCCAAGGAGTACCCTTCTCTCCTCAACAATAATCGGGTTGACCCGATGAAGGTACCAGCCCGTAAACGATCCCACGCACCGGGGAAGGTGGTCAGCTTCAGGGATCATGAAGTGGGAGCCAGTGTTCAACCTTACAAAATGATGAGCGGCATCGCGAACGGCTTCAAGTGAAGGGACCGGCGTAACTATGAAAGCCTCGAAAGGGACGCCCTGGTCATATCCAAGCTGTCGGGCGAAGCGATGCGGGTTGTACCGCATGAAAAGGGCCGCACTATCCTGGCGAAATACCAGATAGCCTGGTCTGATTGCATACAAGTGCGTGGCCTCTCGGGGCCTCAAAGAAGGCACATTGTCTTTCGACTGGTCCCAGAGTTGCTGAGCGGGACCCGGAGGAGAAGATAAAACCCGGTCGGTGTTCATACCAGAACATTGCATTTTATACCGCCCATTCTTACGCTCGTTTGTTTATAGGCAGGTGCTTTTAATCAGTGTTTGCTACATATTTACAGGATACTGGTTCTCAGCTCTAGACAGTGAAATTCATAGAAAAGTACGTCAAATTCTGGATTACTGCCAACAACAGATAAAACACGGGTCTCCGCTCTCTATCCGTATGTTGCCACACACCAGTTTAAGGGACAAAATGGTAAATCGATGTCATTTTCGTGCACAAAGCTCAATGTCAACACAAGATCCAACATATCTACGCGGAGCTCGAGGAAATCTTGGCAAAAGATCCACATCACATCACCTTTTGATCTACTGAAATTCTGGAAGAAATGGGAAGAGTTTCTGAGAAAAAGTCATATACCACACTGAAGAGTACTAAAAACTAGGGAAAACCACCAAATTTCATGGCCTAACTCCTCTAAACGGCCGCGGTTCCGCGGCATAAGCGCGCTTAAGCCGCGAAACCGTGGCCATTTAGTCTCCTCTCGTTGTCGTTTTTCAGGGGTATGTTGGTATTTTCTTGTATGGGCAGATTCTTGCCCTAGGTTTCCAGTTCCCCTCCTATAAATACCCCAGAACTGAGCCAAACCAAGGGGTGAATTTCTTTAGCCTCTTTTAGTGTAGTTTTGTTCTTCTTCTTCTTCTTCTTCATCTTTCCTCCATGAAAATGTAGTGAGAGCATCGAGTGGATGTTAAATGAAGATGAGAGTTTTTGTATCATTCTTGTTTGTTTAGCTTCCCCTTGAGATTCTTGCTTTCTCTTGATCTTTCAACCTCTTCATTGAGCTTGAAAGTTTAAGGGTTTGTTATTGATCTCAAGGGGTGTATCTTCTTATGGAATTAGTGCTTCATCTCACATGAGTTCTTTACCCTTCTCTTGATCTTGCAACCTCTTGATTGAGCTTGCAAGTTTAAGGGTTGGCTATTGATCCCATGCTTGTCTTGAGTTCTAGTTTCTAGTTCTTTTTATTGCTTATTTCTTTCTTGCTTTTTATTACCTTGCTTTACTTTAATGCACTTAAATTCCATGCCCTTACTTACTTGTAATCTTTTCTTTTCTTTTGCTCTTTTTGGTTCTTTTGTGAATGGTTGTAATTATTGTTGTTGTTAAGAATCAATACGATATTGTAAGTTAACGTTTCTTTGCTCATTTCCTTTTCCCGTTATTTTCCATTGAACTCCGCCCAAACGATACGCAAGCGCTCCGTTAGGCACCCTACCCTAACAAGGTAACGGTGATTCCTAACCGCGACCGGTTGCGTTCGGTTTGGCCGGAGGCGAAAGCAAGAGACAAGAACGGAAGGACAAGGGTAAATAAGCCGGATTCCACGAATACCGTGCTTAAATCCCCTAATCCACGTTGTTGCCGATTGCTCTAGCTTCAATTGGTCAAGACTCGGCTCAAAGGTTTTGAGTACGGATTTCTTTAGCTTACAATTTCGTATCTTTTTCTTAACAACTTTATACTTGCATATAACACATAGGTTAGAATCGAACAAACATATACTCATTCCTTATTGACTCGTCTAAGACAAGAACGGACATACAACCATCTCCCTGTGGATCGACCCGTGCTCAACCGGCTAGCTGCATAGCGACACCGTCCTGATCGCGGTTATACTTTAGAATTTTGAACATCCGACATGCTTTTGGCGTGCGATCAAATGGCGCCGTTGCCGGGGAGACGGTAGCGTATTTTCTTTCTTGTTATTCGGGTTAATATTCTTTTTGTATATATTTATAATAAAAAAAATCTTTTTGTTTTTTTTTGATAATTTTTGTGAGCAAGTCTGCAGACTTTTGCGGATTTGCAAACGGCGATTGTGGGGAGCAAAGTGTACGTTCAAGGCTAAGGTGATTGCAAAGTACAGTGCCAAAGATCTGGGTAGTTTGACCCGCGCAAGCGAACCTTTCAAGCTTACCGGATTTGATTCAACGGGGGTTTCCTAACCCAAAAACTTAACGGTACGTACTTTACTAACACCTTCTTCTCAAATCCGACGCATCCAATATACTATTCTTTGCAGGATTCTTTGCAAGTTCGCTAGCAAACGCTAAAAATTGACTAACCCGTATTTGTTGCAGTGTCGTGCTTAAACTAAAAAACGATTGTTTGATTCTTTATAGAATTTTTTTTTGAATTGCGCATTGCATACATTAATACGGACTTAAGGGCAAGCGAACCCCACAATATACGGTAAAGGATTTCATCACCTTTTCCGTGGCCCACAAATCACGAACTTGAGCATAACGTTTACCTGCACAAATTTTAAAAGAAATTAGACTTTAAGCCTTAAGGACTTCGCGCTCATCAGGAGAAGTTAACCGTGTTTAGAATCTCGCTTAACGGTACATTGTTTACGGGGTGTCTAGGAAAGTGTTAACGGCGAAACCGCCAAAAGAGAAAGGGTTATTTAATTAAGGAACTTCGAGAAAGCGTTGGAAAACCTCCCCTTATCTCTGCACTTACCTGGCCTCGTGATCAGTGTATCTTGAGCCCGTTTCTCGACACAGTTTTACTTCGACAATCAAGTTCGGGAGCAGGTCTAGTTGACCTAGGTGAACCCTAGAACGATTAGGTGTGTGGTATTTTTGTGTCGTGATTGTTTTTGTCCAGATTCTTTTTGTGTGTATATTTCATTCTTTTGTTAATATCTAAAAAAAAAATTTTAAAAAAAATCACATTTTCCCCCCTACTTTTCTCTGCCTTTCTTTCTTTCTCTCTTCATATCATGGGTACCCCACCTCGTAAAACTCTTGCCGAACTTTGGTACCCACAACCAGACATTACTTCTTACTGTTCTTGCTTTGGCCGAACGTCAAACGATCCCTCCATGCCCAAAATCTCTTTGAAAGATCGGATAGACGCGTCTAGGACAAACACTTGCCTTCCGCAATCCACTTTGTATCAACCTTTTCAACCTCCCCCACCCTCTTATGTTGATACCCCTTTTGCAAGTCGTCCTTTATCCATCGCTGAACATATTGAACAATCCTGTAGCCGGTCTTTCACTCCTTTCACCACTACAGATTCTTGGGATCAACAATTCCATTCACCTTCTTATCCAAATGTTGATCCTGCTCCTGTCCAGCCATTCAATTCCTACCAGTCCTACCCGACTTTTGCACCTTCCCTAGACATTGCTTCTGAACCGCCATTTGGGAGTTTTTAGTATCCAAACAACTTTGAATCTTTTACTGAAACCCCTTCACAACCCATGTCTAGTCTGGAACAGTCTTTGGAAGACTTTAGGGTAGCGTCGTACCAACAGATGATGGATTTGAATGCGTCCATGGCCACCCTCATACAACCTACTGACCCGGTAGCTAGTTTTCAACTAGCTCCAAATTTTCCAATGTATGAAGAGGCGGTAGGACAGGTTGACAATTTGAGTGGAGAGAGTGAGTTGTACCCCCTTCCGAATCAAGCCTACTCGTTTCAACTTGCATCCCACAACTCCGGTTTTGAATGTCTATCTAATGTTCCAAACGATTCATTGATTAAAGATAGAACAGATAATGAGTTGTGTGACTTTGTAGTGTTTGATTTGCCCGATTGTGAAGGGTCCCTTTCGAGTGAAACCACACCCAATCCTTTTGACATCTACACCTCCACCCTGGAACCTGAATTGATTAATATCCATACTTTTGTTGAGGTGTCTGAGAATATTGATTTTCACTTGATTGAGGATATCGACGCTGGGAATATTTTGGATGATGAACCTGTAGATTTGGCAGAGTTTTTCTCTCCAATTCATCATCCCGAGTCATTAACTGTTTTTCCCGAACCCCATATGCGTCTTGATTTTGATGAAAATTGCATGGATAAGCTGAATTTTGAGGAAACTTTTGAGGATATTTTTGAGGATGAACCAGTTTTAATTGATGAGTCGGATTTTCCAATTCATCCTGTTCCTTTCATTGACTGGGTACACCCTCCTGAACCTTTAACCGATAATCTTCCTCAATCACCTACCTCCATCATTTCCATCGTTCTGACCTTGCATGAAACCGTATCACTTTCATTTCATATGTCTGGTTTACCGAGTTCGGCGTACCCATGGTTTCTCACGAATCTTGAGGGATTTGACCCCATTTCTCGATGGGTTAATAGATTAGCACAAACGCTTCTCACACATCAGTCATCACAAATTGTGCTAATCTATTCACTCCATTTCCACCCTCAAGTTCGTATTCCACTTCCTTCTCCCTTCCGCCATTCTTCTTCTCATATACCGAGACCGTATCCCGCTTCTATCTCCATACGGTCTCGCGTATTCTCCATTTCTTTCCTCTTCACCTTCTTTCACCAACCCGCATCTTACAGAGATAGAATTTTTGAATGGTTGGTGTTAACTTTTGGCCTTTGTAAGGCCTTGTATAGCTTGATACTATTCTCTTTCCCCCTAATCCTGAAGTTCAACGCTTAACAGTGGAAACACTGTTTTACTTAAGTTTGGGGGGGACTCCTTTTTGTATATATTTTTTGTTTTCCTTTTTGTTTTGTATATAATTTGTTTCTAGGGAGCGCCGACAATTTTGACCCTCTTGGTGTAGCCTGACAGTGAGGGCACTGTCAAGTTTAAGTTTGGGGGTGTGCTCGGTAAGCTTTCTTCCTTCGCATTCATTTGTATATTTTGCATTTGCATACCTTATTAAAAACCCACAAAAATTGAAAATTTTCCAAAAAATAAAAACTTTGTCGTCAAGTTAGCTAATAGGGTAACTTAGATTTTTATTCTGAAAGTTTAGTTGATATGTTAGAAATAACTAAATTCTAGACTTAGGAATTGAAAATCCTTAAAATAACCCTCATTCTGTCTAACTTTGGTATGTATACGTCTTTACAGTTTTTTGAGTTCAGTTCTAGAGTTAAGTCAAGATGAAGGGAAAGTATTGAAGCTTTACTGGAGGATAGGTCTGAAAAATAGTTTCTTTTCTTGAGTTCAAATTTAGAAAGTATATATCCTACAAACTGCACTTATACGCACCTTGAAACTTGGGATAGTAGAGGATACCTAGAAATACTCTTGCCTGAAAGCCTAGTATGAAAGAAAAAACGGTATTTAAAGCTAAACACCAAAAGTGCATATTGAAAAATATATCCGGTCTTGAAAAAGAAAAAGAAAAATAAAAAGAAAAAATAGAATAAAGTCAAGACCTGGAAACTGCTATTTACGCTTTAAAGTTCACACATTCAGTAATCGGTCGTTAGTGCCTCAAGAAGCATTAATAGTCGCATGAAAGGTGTGTGAGCAAATCCGTCCATCCTTAATGAAAAGAAGTAGTATTAGGTATTAGGGCAAGGGTATTATAGTTTGAATTGAATTCTTGAGTGTAGGGGTGCAAATATACACACACGTAGGGGTATACAATCGATGTTTGGATAAAAGATAGAAATAAAGAATAAGACTTGTGTTTTCTGTAAAGTTGATAAAAATCCCTGATTTGAGGCCGCACTTTAGAAGGAAAACTCAGGAGATCCAAGGTTAAATAGATAGGAGGTGTGAAAAATAAGGGTTGGATATTTCTAACTTAGGATGATAGAATTTCTAGCGTAAATACTAAATTGTAGGAGTAGAATCGATGTTAACTTATAACACTAGCTTGACGGGATTTTGTGGGTGTAATCCGCTGAAAACCCTCAGGAGACAACACTCCTCCTACTAGGGACACCTAGAGGTTTAACGGCTTGTTGCACGCGCTCAGTGCAATCGCGTTCCCTGCGAAAGTGCGGTTAGGATTTTATTTCTGTGAATAATTGGTTTTGCTCGGGACGAGCAAAAGTTAAGTTTGGGGGTATTTGTTCATACCAGAATATTGCATTTTATACCGCCCATTCTTACGCTCGTTTGTTTATAGGCAGGTGCTTTTAATCAGTGTTTGCTACATATTTACAGGATACTGGTTCTCAGCTCTAGACAGTGAAATTCATAGAAAAGTACGTCAAATTCCGGATTACTGCCAACAACAGATAAAACACGGGTCTCCGCTCTCTATCCGTATGTTGCCACGCACCAGTTTAAGGGACAAAATGGCAAATCGATGTCATTTTCGTGCACAAAGCTCAATGTCAACACAAGATCCAACATATCTACGCGGAGCTCGAGGAAATCTTGGCAAAAGATCCACATCACATCACCTTTTGATCTACTGAAATTCTGGAAGAAATGGGAAGAGTTTCTGAGAAAAAGTCATATACCACACTGAAGAGTACTAAAAACTAGTGAAAACCACCAAATTTCATGGCCTAACTCCTCTAAACGGCCGCGGTTCCGCGGCATAAGAGCGCTTAGGCCGCGGAACCGCGGCCATTTAGTCGCTTCTCATTGTCATTTTTCAGGGGCATGTTGGTATTTTCTTGTAGGGGCAGATTCTTGCCCTAGGTTTCCAGTTACCCTCCTATAAATACCCCAGAACTGAGCCAAACCAAGGGGTGAATTTCTTTAGCCTCTTTTAGTGTAGTTTTGTTGTTCTTCTTCTTCATCCTCCTCCATGAAAATGTAGTGAGAGCATCGAGTGGATGTTAAATGAAGATGAGAGTTTTTGTATCATTCTTGTTTGTTTAGCTTCCCCTTGAGATTCTTGCTTTCTCTTGATCTTTCAACCTCTTCATTGAGCTTGAAAGTTTAAGGGTTTGTTATTGATCTCAAGGGGTGTATCTTCTTATGGAATTAGTGCTTCATCTCACATGAGTTCTTTACCCTTCTCTTGATCTTGCAACCTCTTGATTGAGCTTGCAAGTTTAAGGGTTGGCTATTGATCCCATGCTTGTCTTGAGTTCTAGTTTCTAGTTCTTTTTATTGCTTATTTCTTTCTTGCTTTTTATTACCTTGCTTTACTTTAATGCACTTAAATTCCATGCCCTTACTTACTTGTAATCTTTTCTTTTCTTTTGCTCTTTTTGGTTCTTTTGTGAATGGTTGTAATTATTGTTGTTGTTAAGAATCAATACGATATTGTAAGTTAACGTTTCTTTGCTCATTTCCTTTTCCCGTTATTTTCCATTGAACTCCGCCCAAACGATACGCAAGCGCTCCGTTAGGCACCCTACCCTAACAACGTAACGGTGATTCCTAACTGCGACCGGTTGTGTTCGGTTTGGCCGGAGGCGAAAGCAAGAGACAAGAACGGAAGGACAAGGGTAAATAAGCCGGATTCCACGAATACCGTGCTTAAATCCCCTAATCCACGTTGTTGCCGATTGCTCTAGCTTCAATTGGTCAAGACTCGGCTCAAAGGTTTTGAGTACGGATTTCTTTAGCTTACAATTTCGTATCTTTTTCTTAACAACTTTATACTTGCATATAACACATAGGTTAGAATCGAACAAACATATACTCATTCTTTATTGACTCGTCTAAGACAAGAACGGACATACAACCATCTCCCTGTGGATCGACCCGTGCTCAACCGGCTAGCTGCATAGCGACACCGTCCTGATCGCGGTTATACTTTAGAACTTTGAACATCCGACATGCTTTTGGCGTGCGATCAGTCGGTAAATACCAATCCGCCGGCAGTAGCATAAGGAGCAATCAACGCCCGAATGGCCCCAAATTGAGTCGGGTCTGAGGCAGAAGCATTCACCAATTGCATAAGTCGCGGGAAGGTGTAGGCGTCATAAAATGCGGGCCTCTGATGCATAGCAAAAGCACCCAACACGTGCATTTCGATCCAAGACGTAAAATAATGGAGAGAAAATTTTACTACATCCACGCCAAGAGTAGAGGTATTAGCCGCAGCACCCAACCCGTGATAGAGATGCGCCAATGCTGGGATGCCGACGGCCAGACGTGTCCCCTCAGCAATACGATGAGCCGGATAGATAACCGAGACTCTCATGAAGCGGCAATGCATGGGGATAACGAACCAGCTAAGCCAGACGCTGAAGAAACCCACGAAAAATGTCTCCTCATCCATGCCGGGAGCTGCAATAGATTCGAAAGACACCGGCGACATAATAGGAATGTAATACTGTGGTAAATCCAATTCCTTGGTCGGTAGCTTCTTTGGACCCAACCCAAAGGGGTCAGTGATATTTGCGAACTTTGGAGCCGTCTTCGACAGGACATCCTCGTGAAGGAAGTAAGCAATGAAGATCTTAAAAGTAACGCCTTGCTCCTCAGATTCTGTGAACAGCCGGTCAAAGATGCCCAATGCCTTGATCAGACTTGGACGCTTGTGGCAGACGGCGTTCTCGCTAGACAGGCGTCGAGGATTGCGGGCTCGGTCTCAAAGACGTACTCATTGGGAGGCAGCAACTCCTCATAAAGTGTCCCCCGGATTGGCAGCCTCGAAATTTCATAAAATTCTTCTAAAGAGATCGAAACCTCTCGGTCCCCTAGAAGAAAAGTGTTGGTGGGGAGATTCCACTGGTTCAAGAACGCCTTAACCCACCAGACATGCGGGGATTGGTAGTGGAAGAACGACGTATATATCGCCTGGTAAAGCCCGACCTTCTGCAGCCGCGCGCGATGGGCAGAAAGGATGTAACGAGCCCATAGGAGGTAGCCCGTAGGGTGTCGAGGGGTGAGCCCTATCTGGTAGATTTTCCCCCATGGTTGGGCCTCACCATGGCAAATACGCCGTCCCAGAATATCTATAGCTGGGATCGGATGGTTCGGGATACCAGTTGTCGAAGGCTCGAGCCGCCCCATCGGAGTCCAATTCGGCATCTCCATGGCAAAGACCGTCCTTGGAGGGTCCATTGGCAGAAACGGAAAGGTGGGCTCCGTTGGTACTTCGCAAAGGAAACTTCGGCGCCCCCGGATAATATGACCGTACCAGGTCCCCCACAAAAGCAAGTTGGTGCAGTTCGGGTCATGAGCCTTGATCATCGCCATCACTTCCTCATCAGATGGTGACTGAGGAAAGGCGGCCTCCGAGCGAGTGAAAGGAAAGTACGGAAGTCATTGTACCTGGAATAAAATAAGGGGAAACTGTTAAAAGCAAAGCCAGCAGTGTATATATATATGATTATAAATATATATATATAAAGATAGTTGAAGGAAGCAACAGCGGGCTCATTTTTATGGGACCATTGGTTACAAAACACATGGGTCCCACAGAATCAAGATGACGGCTCGTTAATAATGAGGCCAAGCAATTATAATAAGACAAAAGGAAGATTCTCATTAAATAAGCAGTGGATTTCAAGTGACCCTACACATTCCCCTAAAAAGAAATCCATTTTGGACTCTGTGACAAATCAAACAGAATCAAAAGAATTAAATTCCCAGGAAGGGACATTGCAAACTTCTTCTTCTCGGTTGCGAAGGAGACAACTTAGGGCAAGGAAACCCCAAGAAGCCCCCATGGGAAGAACTTAGTTCCTCATAGGAATTAAATTCCTTTTTGAAAAAGGGAATTAAATTCCCAGAAATTTTTTGTTCCAAAGGCAGAGCTCCTTTATGATGGAATTAAATTCCATGGAAAAGACAACCGACACCATCATCTCCCTAAAGATTAGAGAAACCCTAAGAAATTACTGTTCGAAGATTAAATGATTTTCTGTTCTTGCTAAAGGACTTGAACAAAAATGGGTTCTTGTTAAAATAAGGGGGGAAACCCTTGGTATGGATTTAAAATCCAGAGAGTTGTATGTGTATGAAAGTTCTTCGATCATCCAAAGATCATTACCTAAGGAAAAGGAATCTTGCAATAGAGTTAAACTCTGGAAAATGCTTGAAGCAGAGAACTAAGCTCTGGAAAAGGAGAATTAAATTCTCAAAGGAAGAAAGTTATCAAAGGAGGAGGATGAAAAGTGGAGGCGCTTCTGAAGAGACCCCTGCATTTATAGGATGTGATGGAAAACGTTTCATCTACCCTACTCCCTAGACAGATCCAACGGTCACAAAAGTGACAGCGTTGCACTCACGTGCAGACATGTGAGAGCAACGCTGTGGGGGCATTTATTCCCTGATTAAACAACAGGAAAAACTTCAAAAGAGGCATCATGTGCTCACACGTGACCAATGGTCACGTGTTGACACGTGACGGTTAAAGCAGCAGCGCAAAAAAGCGCAGAGGAGAGAAGTCCATTCGGGGGTCACATGCTTACACGTGACCAGGGTTCACGTGTCAACACGTGACCGGCTTTAAAAGCCTCACGGTTTACTAGAATTAAATTTTAAAATATTATTTAAATCTTTCCAAAATAGAGAAGAATTATGGAGAACCGTTGGATTAAAAATCCAAGGGTGATTAAAAATCACCAATTTATGGAAAAATCTTAAACAAGGAAAGATCTCCCTAAATCTCACCGAAAAAACAAACGGAATATCTTTGGATTGAAAATCCAACGGTGAATAAAATTCACTGAATGATGTAAAGGATCATATTAATTATGAAAACAAATCAAATCTTTCAATGAGAGATTTACTAAACAAATTGATTCTTTTCCTCCTCCTATAAATAGGAGCCAAGAGGAGAATAGGAGGGATATAGAGAATTTTGGAGAGAAAACTTTGGAGAGAATTTTGGCATCTTGAAAATTCAGAAAGAAAACCCTAAGTGAGAAAAAGAAAGGGGATCAAAATTTCAGAAAAAAGAGAATTTAATTCTCAAAAATCTAAGAGTTTAACTCTTTTGCAAAGAATTTAGTTTCTTCCTCTGGTTGAGGATCTGCAAAGAGCACATCTCCCCATAAGTCGAGAATTTAATTCTCATCGGGTTGAGATCCTGCCATGCAGATCCAAAACTTAGAGGGGAAAGCGAATTTAGAGAATTTAATTCTCCTGAAGCTATAGGAATTTAATTCCTTCCAAAATAAAATTAGAGTTTAACCCTATATGAGAATTCAATTCTCCAAAATTATAGGAATTTAATTCCTTCAAGATGGACAGAACTAGGGTTTAACCCTAATTGAGAATTTAATTCTCTCGAGCTCACAAGAATTTAATTCCTCTAAAAATGAAATTAGGGTTTCACCCTGTGCCAGAACTTAATTCTTTACATATATGGGAATTTAATTCCTCTAAAAAGAAAATTAGGGTTTAACCCTACATAAGAATTTAATTCTTTCATAAGAGTGGCACTAATCCCCCCAGAATCACAATTAGGGTTTAACAATATGAAGAATTTAATTCTTAAAAAGATAAAGAGATCTTCAAACATGCAAAGAACCAGGGTCACGTGTCCCCACATGACCCCTATAAAGATCCACAGAAATAAGAAGGAAAGAGCTCGGAGGCAACGCCTCATGTGCTCCACGTGACTCCCGAAACACAGAGAGAGAAAGTAAAATAAATAAAGGCCTTGGGCGCTCTCGTGTGTTCCCACATGACCCCTTGGCAGACGCTCTAACAATCAGTGCATGAATTCTCCTCACGTGTCAGCACGTGATGCTCCAAAGTAAAATGTAAAAAGTGTTGAACACTTAATTGTAGAACGAAGAAAAGGAGATTTGGCCCCATCTTTGGGCGCCCTCACGTGTCCCCACGTGACCCTTTTTTTTAGTGTTTAAACACTAATTCAAGAGCTTCATTCCCAGTGTTTAACACTGATCATCTTTTAGTGTTTAACACTAACTTGAGAATCTTACTTCCAGTGTTTAACACTGATTATCTTCTAGTGTTTAACACTAATTCGAGAATCCTATGTCCAGTGTTTAACACTGTTATTCTCTAGTGTTTAACACTAATCTGAGAGCTTCATCTCCAGTGCTTAACACTGCTGTTTCCTATTGTCTAACACTACTTTTAGCCAACTTGGCTAAATTTCCAGAGGCAAAGCCTCCCCTTCGATTGAATCTTAAAATTGAGGAAATCGAAGATGAAAATGTTTAGCATTGCTAAATAATGGGGGCTTGAACCCAAACAAATAGCCTAATGGTCCAACAAAGGGTCAATATGTCAAACTCAATTGGACTTAGCCCAAATTGGACATAAGTCCTCAATTCAGACTTAACTGAGCCAATGTGCTCATAATATAATTAATTGGTCTTGGTTCCAAATTGGTCTACAGATCATTTAATCCATCTTGGTTCAAGGGTACATCTCTTCACTCTTTTGATATTCGTCGTTGTAATTCCTCAACGTCTTCAAAGAGGTGACGGGTCCCGACAACCATACATAACATTGGACTTTGGAGTCATTAAATCCACGGACTATGAGGTCCTTAACATTGACCATGATGTCTTAAAACTAACATTGGACTGTGGAGTCCTTAAATCCACGGACTATGAGGTCCTTAACCTTGACCGTGATGTCTTAAAACTAACATTGGACTATAGAGTCCTTAAATACATGGACTATGAGGTCCTTAACCTTGACTGTGATGTCTTAAAACTAACATTGGACTGTGGAGTCCTTAAATCCACGGACTATGAGGACCTTAACCTTGACCGTGATGTCTTAAAACTAACATTGGACCGTGGAATCCTTAAATCCACGGACTATGAGGTCCTTAACCTTGACCGTGATGTCTTAAAACTAACAATGGACCACCATGTCCTTAAACTGGTAATCGACCGCAATGTCCCTAAACTAAACAATAGAGCCCAAATGCTCTTTTGTTGGATCTAAACGATCCCGTTAAGTTGATCTTAGTCTGAAATGAGACTAACATATCCTTAACAAACGTTTAAGTTGATCTTAGTATCAAATGAGGCTAACATATCCTTAAACCCAAACCCCCAAACCCAAATCTAAGAAAGATACGGATTTGGACTAGTCCACGACCTACGGGCGACAACATAACTTAGTCTCCGTATACAATCCACGGGCAACCGAACACAAAACAAACACCCACGACACGAAGTGACCATCTGGAGAAGGAGAAAGTTGTTACCGCGATGCGGTAGCGTAATTAACTGCAGGGGCTTGCGCCTACAGGGAAGAGCGTCCCCACAATCAAAAACCCCTCAAGCGAGGGGGAATCTGACGAAGTCTGCTACATCGGACGTATCCGTTTAAACCTTCGATACACGGTGCCATAAATAAACTTGGCATTCTCGGAGAGGTGGACGGATAGCACCAATTAGCATCTGCCCCGAAATTCAGGCAAGACGTTCGCCGCGTCTCTGTCGCGTCTTTCGGAGGGGAACAATGAGCATTTGGGCTCAATTTATTTTAACTAAGGATACGTTAGTCTAATTTGAGACTAAGATTAACTTAGCAAAATTTCAAGGATTATTTTTATTTCAGATCCAACAATAGAGCAGTTGGGCTCAGTTGTAAGAAAACCTTAGAGACCTAGCCAATTTGGGCTTAGTCTGCTTAGTATTTTCCTTTTTATTCAAAAGTGCTAAGCACTCATTTGGGCTATGTTTGTTCAGTCTTTTTTCTTTTTATGTAAGAGTGCTAAGCGCTCATTTGAGCTCTAACGCTCATATGTATATCATGTGAAGCATTCAGTCATGGGCACTGCCCAACGGGTGTTGAACACTCTAGTTGTTTTGACTAATCATGAAGTGCTAAACACTTTTTATGGTGTCCATATGATGTGCACGTGCGGCGTTGGGCGCTGCCCAATCAGTGCTAAGCACTCAGCCATTTTGGCTGCATATGAAGTGCTAGGCATTTTTTATATGGCGCCCATGTGAGGTGCATGTGCGGCGCTGGGCGCTGCCCAATCGGTGTTAAGCATTCAGCCGTTTTGGTTGTATATGGAGTGTTAAGCACTTTTATTCAGCATCCATGTGTATTTCCCGTGAGGCGCTGGATTTTTGTTTTGGGCGTCCGCGTGTCTTTCACGTGAGGCACTGTTAAAAGGGCGTCCACATGGGAAGCACGTAAGGCGCTAATCTTTTTCCCTTTTTAGAGATTAAATATCTGTTAATGGCATTTTGACCATTAATGATCACCAAGATCTTTGTTTTTTGAAGATCTAGGATCGGGTTTTTTCCTTAAGAACTAAGTTCTTTTATAGGTTATTTTTCCTTTTGTTTTTTTCTTTTTGAAGCTAGTTCTTTTCTGAATCTTTGATTCTCAAAAACAAGATCTTCCTGATGAGAATTAAATTCTCAACTTGTGGGAGACTTGTATTGTGGATCTCTGATCCAGAGAAAGAACTAAGTTCTTTGAGAAGGGTTAAACTCTTAGATGTGATAGAGATATTTTGATCTCTTTTCTTTACCTAGGGTTTTGAGAAGGAAGGTCTTCTTCTTTGAGAATTGAATTCTCTGTTCTTTTTGAGAGCTCACTGTATTTTTGCAGAAGCTTATAGGGGTTTTTTCTATCTCTCTCTGTGTGTGTGAGACTTGAAGTCTCGGGTCCTTTATATAGTGAAAGCATATTGTTAATTGGTTTTGAGAAAATCACTCATTGAGAGATTCAAATTGATTTAATTGGTCTCAAAATTGACTTGGGGAATTTTACCCACCGTTGGATTTTGATCCAACGTTTCTCTGTTTAACAGAATATGTTGTTCTTTTTTTTAACAAGATTGAGAAAATATTTTCCCATATACAAAATTTATTCTGTAAAATGGTGATTATTTAATCACCATTGGATTTTCAATCCAAGAGTTCTCTGTTTTACAGAGAGCAATCTTTTTGTTTGGAAAGATGATCGCACGCTTTTGGCGTGTCGGATGTTCAAAGAATTTAAGTGTAACCGCGATCAGGACGGTGTCGCTATGCAGCTAGCCAGTGAGCACGGGTCGGTCCACAGGGAGATGGTGTTATCTTACCTTCTTGTCTTAGACGAGTCAATAAAGAATTGTATGTTTGTTTGTTCGATTCTAACCTATGTGTTTATCTGCAAGTATAAGGTTGTTAAGAAGAGATACGAAATTGTAAGCTAAGAAATCCGTACTCAAAACCTTTGAGCCGAGTCTTGACCAATTGAAGCTAAGCAATCGGCAACAACGTGGATTAGGGGATTTAAGCGCGGTATTCGTGGAATCCGGCTTATTTACCCTTGTCCTTCCGTTCTTGTCTCTTGCTTTCGCCTCCGGCCAAACCGAACGCAACCGGTCGCGGTTAGGAATCACCGTTACCTTGTCAGGGTAGGGTGCCTAACGGAGCGCTTGCGTATGGTTTGGGCGAAGTTCAAATGGAAAATAACGGGAAAAGGAATTGGTAAAGAAATGTTAACTTACAATATCATATGGATTCTTAACAACAACAATAATTACAACATTCACAAAATGAACAAAAGAGAACAAAAAGAAAAGAACAAAGAAAAGAAAAGATACAAGTAATTAAAGTACAAGGAATTTAAATGCATGAAATAAATTGCAAGTAATAAAAAGCGAGTAATAAAAAGCGAGTAAAAAGAACAAGGAACTAGGACTCAAGACAAGCATGTGATCAATAGCCAACCCTTAAACTTGCAAGCTCAATCAAGAGGTTGCAAGATCAAGGGAAGGGTAGAGAACGCATGTGAAATGAAGTGCTAGTCCCGTGAGAAAATACGACCCTTGAGATCAATAACTAACCCTTAACCATTCAAGCTCAATGAAGAGGTTGAATGAGCAAGAGAAAGCAAAAATCTCAAGGGGAAGAAGAAACACAAGAGAATGATACAAAACCCTCATCTTCATTGATCTCCACTCAAAAAGCTCTCACTACAATTTTCATGGAAAAAGAATGAAGAAGAAGAAGAAAAACTATACAAAAAACTACAAAAGAGTGGACACAAAATTGGACCCTTGGCTTAGCTCAAAACTGCTGTATTTATAGGCAGGGAAACTGAAATCTAGGGCAACCACCAGAACCCTGACGAAATGACCAAACTGCCCCTGAAATCTCGTGCTCTGAACTGTCTGTACGGCCGCGGATCCGCCGCCTATAGCCCCCTATGGCCGCGGATCCGCGCCCCTACTGTGGGTTTAGGGTGTGGGCTTTTCAGTACGGCCCTGGTCTGCTGTCCCCTGTTGTCTGGTACATGTATTTTCTGATAATATTTCCAGAATATCTTCAGAATTCCTAGTCCAAGATTGCTATCTTTTTCCCTTTTTGACTTCTATTTCCCTCGCGCTCCGTGCACCCATTGATTCTTGTGCAGCCCCTCTTGTGCTCTGTGCTTGTCCGAGACACGAATGACCGCTGTCATATGTCTTGTCCCAGGAACCGGTACGCAGCACCGGACGGATATGGATGACCGGAACCCGGCTTTTATCTGTTGTCAACAGATGTTCTGTATTTGGTGTAACTGTGGAGATTTTGTCCTGATTTGCAATATTTGTACTGGAAACCTGTATACTGTAAACATGTAACACACACGGATTAAAAGCACCTACCTATAAACACACGAGCGTAAGAATGGGCGGTATAAAATGCAATATTCTGATATGAACAAAAGACTGAGGGAATATATTCCCAAAAATAGAATTTTATTCTATTATTGGATCATTGATCCAATCGAGAGTATCTTTCTTATTTAGAAAGATATGGGAGATATTTTCTCCTAATAAAATTTGATTCTGCATTTTGATGATTTATCATCTCCGTTGAATTTTTGATTCAACGGCTCTATTTAACAGAGAATATCTCGACTTTTGTTAGGGAAATGTATATTTTAATTCTACTGATATGAACTTGGGCGCTGGCGCTCATGTGTTATGCACATGGGAACCACTTAAGAATTTAATTTTTATAATAGGTACTTATGTGCTTTGCACATTGGCGCCTGTGTATTTTTCACGTGAGGCACTAGATGCTGTTAAAAGCGGATGCCCATATGAGGAGCACGTGCGGTGCCATCTAAGAGTTTAACTCTTATGTAATAAATTTTTCTGTGCTTTGCACATTGGCACCCACGTGAGGAGCGCATGAGGCGCCACCATAGGATTTAATCTTATAAGATTGGCTCTGGCGCTGGCACCCTCGTGGAGTGAACGTGAGACGCTGCCTCATTAAATTCAATAGAACTAGTTCCCCCCACTGTTGTGCTTACGTGGCTCACACGTGAGTGCAACGGTGTCACCTTTTCTACCGTTCGATCTCCGTCCCTTCATGTCTTATAAATAAGGCCTTTGGCTCTTGAGATGACTGTCGTTCCATCATCTTCTTAAGTCTTCTTCTTCCTTGAGAATTTAATTCTCTCCTCAGAGCTTAGATCTCTGTTCCCAGAACTTCTCAAAGTTAAACTCTGTCAGACATTGGTAAGAATTATGACCACAATTTAACTCTTAAAGAAACTCTTAAAAGAATCTCTTCTCATTTTGGGTTTTTAACCCATTAACAGAGCTTTGCTTTTCTCTTGGAACGATCTCTTAGAGATCTTAAAAAACTTTTATTTGGATAGACTGTTGGTCTCAGAGATCTTAGGGTTTTACCATATTACTCTGATCTTTAAGGGTTTTCTGGAATTTAATTCCAATATATTTCCCATGGGGATTTCTGGGATTTAATCCCATTATTAGAGGAATTTAATTCCAGTTTGTTCTATAGAGCTTAGCTCTGAGAAAATTTCTTATGAAAATTCTTTTGGGAATTTTATTCCCTTTTCCTATTTTCTTTTAAGGGTTCTTCTTACAGATTTGAATCGGTTGTAGAACACATTCTTCAAGGCCATTAGGAGCCTTGAACTTTGTTGTTCAATGAGATTTTTCATTAAATGAAAATCCTTTTGGATTTTCATAATGGGTGCCTGCCTCATCATTGATGAGGCATCACCTTGATTTTGTGAGGGCCACTATTTTTCTTCTAGATTCTAATGATTTTGGTATTTTGATTGCTAACCCTTTACCGGTTTTTCTTTTCAGATACTATGGCTTCTTATCTGTATGATCTTGAAGAGATTATCTCTTATTTGGAAATTCGCATCTAAGGCCGCTGTTAAGGCCAGGAGTTTATTGATGCATAATGCGCTGAGGTGATGCGTCGCTTTGACGATTACAACAGTCGATTGCTCCACCGCCATTCTGCTCTTTTGAAGATTGTCGTTGGGCCGATTTGGAAAGTACTTCCTGAGCTTGATAAGGCTATTCCGCTCGAGGCACTTCATGATACTGAAGACAAGGTGCATTCAGTATATTTGATGTGCCTGATTTCAAAGAAGCGGAGAGATGATCTTGTTGCTGTTTTGCATCGCGTTTTCTAACAGAAGGCGATAATATCCGCGTACCAGAGAATGGATGACATCAGTGGGGATTCTGACGCTTGCATTCGTGAGAAAATGCATAAGAAGATGGTCAACGAAGCCTAAAGCACTTTACTCAAACTTGCTGACATCCCCCTTATGCAGCGGAGATGACTCCGGCGATGCTCGATGCAGCGGAGGACAAGATCGAGTGCTTTTATGAGGCATATTTGATTTCCCAGCCTCTGAAGGACTGTTCTGTTCAGTTGCTAAGTCAGATGCAGGCTCAGCGGGCCGTCATGTCCGCCTTCACTGATGGGCATGGCGCTGACCGATGGGGAGCGACCTTTCGCGAAGATCGCCACTTCGACATGGTAGAAAAGGCAGAGAGGGAGTTAGAGAATTTTGTTTATTGTTTTACTAATCCCTGTATCTCTGATCCCATATTTGGTAATCTTTTTTTTCTTTTTTTGTGGAATAAACAAATAAAAAATTTGTTGACTGCTAAACATTTCACCCCCAGCACATATCCATGTGTGCATCTTGCCTATGCATGTATACTTTGTATTTTCACCTTAGAAGTTTCTGATGCGTGCATCTAGACATAGGTGGGTACTGGACTGATGTGAACAAATTCTTCGCCTTTCCACCTTGCTCACGGTGGTATAACCGTGAGTGAAGTATAATATATGGCCGGTTTCGGGCTGGCATGTCATTTAGAATTTTGAAAGCGGATGGACACAAGCGTCGTCATCCATGATTAACTCAGGTCTTGATCCTTAAGAAACGTAATTCCGAGCCCCGAGGTCTATGAGTTGCGCCTTTCTGTTTCTTGATGCCTTAATTTAGCGCCAATTAGTTTATTCACTAGTCTCGGAGTCTTTAATTTATTTACTCATTTCGAACTTTGTAGTTTATTCACTCGTTTTGGAGTTTCTAGTTTATGTACTCATTTCGGAGTTTGTAGTTTATTCACTCATTTTGGAGTTTCTAGTTTATGTACTCATTTCGGAGTTTATAGTTTATTCACTCATTTCGGAGTCTCTAGTTTATGTACTCAATTCGGAGTTTGTAGTTTATTCACTCGTTTCGGAGTCTCTAATTTATTCACTCGTTTCGGAGTTTATAGTTTATTCACTCGTTTCGGAGTCTCTAGTTTATGTACTCGTATCGGAGTCTCTAGTTTATGTACTCGTATCGGAGTTTGTAGTTTATTCACTCGTTTTGGAGTCTCTATTTTATATACTCATTTCGGAGTTTGTAGTTTTCCTCCCTTGGGTTTATAGGCAAACTTGTCCTAACGTTATATGCAGATAACCCCTATTCTTTGCGATAGAGGTCCATTAGGTTTATGGTACTAGGGTTTTAGTCTGTGGTACCGTCGCGTTGGCTGATGTATTCCTCGATATGCAGTCTTTAAGCCGTTGTTCGAGTAGTCCCACGACTGTCGTGTCTCTGATCCCTTTGGGAGCTGGACAAGACGTCTTCAAGTAATCTTCTTAGGTCATATTACCGTCAGAAGAGCAAACGTTAGGAATTTGCCATGACGGTTTTTACTTGAGGTTGGGCTCAATTTGGAGCCCTAATGATCCATAACCACTATGCTCTGGTGTGTGATGATCTTCGATAGTCTTTTAGGCTTTATATGAGTTGCCGTCGAGACCCGAAGCTGGGGATATGCCGTCGCTTCATTTTTTTGTTTTGACGATGTTACGCCGATTCTTTGCTGAAGTAGGGTAGACATCTGTAGGACCTCCATGCTGTATGTATCTTAGTTGAAGTCCAGAGCTAGGAATATGTCATTGCTCCATTTTTGTTTCAACCCTTGGGTCTTTTGTTTACGTTGCGCCTACATCTTGCTGGAGTGTGAAGGAACGCCGGGATAGTCTCTAGGTTGCATATGAACCGTCAAGACTTGGAGCTAGGATTTTGCCGTGACTCCGTTTCTATTTGACCCTTGGGTCTTTGTTGACGTCGTGTCTGCACCCTGCTGGCATGAGGAGAACGTCGAGGTGATCTCTAGGCTTTGGATGTTGCCATTAAGATCTGAAGCTAGGATTTTGCCGTCACTTCATATTTATTTGATTGGTGTGTCTGCCACTACTGGAATGAGGAGGGAGGGGACACATGGATCTAGGAGCTAGGATTTTGCCATCACTCCTTTTTGATTTGGCTGTTTGGAGCCTTTGTTGACGTCGCATCTGCACCGAGAAGGAACGATGAGTTAAAGCTGGGATTTTGCCATTACTCATTTTTTGTTTGACCCTTGGGTCTTTAATGACATTGCGTCTACATCCTGCCAGCATGAGAGGCACGTCGAGCTGGAGTTAGGATTTTGTCGTCATTCCTTTTTGATTTGGCTCCTTGGAGCCTTTGTTGACATTGCGTATGCACCCTGCTGGCATGAGAAGCACGTCGAGCTAGAGTTAGGATTTTTCCATCACTCCTTTTTTGTTTGACCCTTGGGTCTTTGATGACTTGCGTCTACATCCTGCTGGCATAAGAAGCACGTCGAGCTGGAGTTAGGATTTTGTCGTCGCTCCTTTTTTATTTGGCTCCTCGGAGCCTTTATGACGTTGCGTATGCACCCTGCTGGCATGAGAAGCACGTCGAGCTGGAGTTAGTATTTTGCCATCACTCCTTTTTTGTTTGACCCTTGGGTCTTTGATGACGTTGCGTCTACATCCTGCTGGCATGAGAAGCACGTCGAGCTGGAGTTAGGATTTTGCCATTACTCCATTTTGATTTGGCTCCTTGGAGCTTTGTTGACGTCACGTCTGCGCCCTGTTGGAATGAGAAGAACGTCAAGCTGATCTCTAGGCTGTAGATGTTGCCGTCAAGATCTGGCTCTCCCTTTGACAGAGCCTGGTGGGAAAATATGGTTCCCTTTTCATTTGCGCCCATGGATTGTATACATGGGTCGGTATGGACTCACCCGCATGGCAGAGGAAAATATTTTTTTTAATATTTTTTTTACGATGCTCTATCTTTTCATCTTTTCATATCGTGAAAGTCGCGATCACCCAATCATTTTGGATATTTCATATGCATTTTTTTGCGACTCGCTGAGTTTTATCATGAGTTAGGAACTTGAGATCAGTTACCAATCTTGGCATCAGTATCGCTGCAACTGGAATATTGCCAGGAGCGAATCATCATTTGCCGTGAGAGGACTTGAAATTTGATACCTGTTTAGGCATCAGCATCACTACAACTGGATTGTTGCCAGGAGCGAATCATCATTTGCCTTTGTCAATTGAACAAAGACGGGTTAGTAGATAGGGTTAGGATCCTGTCGACTAAGGCTTTTTGACTTTATGACCCGTAAGGGTCTCATAAAGGTATTTCTCCCTATGAGTCGAGAGGATCTCGTAGGTGTATTTTCTTCTTAGGAGTCGTGAGGATTCCTAAGTGCGTTTTCTCTCGTAAGTCGTAAGGATCTTACAAGAGTGTTTTATCCTTGTAAGTCGAGAGGAATTACAAGTGTCGTTCATCATATGGGGACATTTCTCGCTATTGGTAGAACTTGGTAAGTGAATATTTATTTATGCCTGTGGATTGTATACAAGGGCCAATATGGACCGCCTGCAGGGCAACTTGGGGAATATGACGGCTTAAGAACAGGTTTAGATCCCGGTAACCCAAGATTTTTGAATTCTATAAGCTGTGAGGGTCTCATAGGGGGATTCTCCTTACGAGTAGTGAAGATCTCGCAAATGTAATTTCTCCTTAGGAATCATGTGGATTTCTAAGTGTGTTGCTCCTTTGTGATTCGTAAGGATCTCACACAGGTATTTTCTCCTCACAAGATCGAAAGGACCCTGCAAGTGTATTTTTTTATGAGATTCTGCCCTTCCGGGTTTTCACAAACTCGCCGATAGCTCTGCTGTTTTTACTCACGGCGCCCTTTCGGGTTTTCATCCGTTCTCATTTCGCTTGTGGACGTCCCGTTTTTTTAACGAAACTCTCGAAAGTAGCTTTGTCGTAGGTGACCTATCTGTTTGCCGATAGGATTTGAGAGTGGCTTCATTGCTAGAGTAGCTGTGTAGCCGGTAGGACTTGAGTTGCAATCCTCGCTGTCGAGACTTCGATTGCAATATGGATCTCAAGGGAGGATATCACCGTATTTCGGGTGATACGCCATGTTTGAGGCGACGCACTAATTTATGGACGTTTCGATCCATTATCGCCATATTTGAGGCGAATTTCTAGTTTAAGGACTCTTCGGTCCATTGTTAGTTTAGGGACATCTCGATAAGTTGTCAGTTTAGGGACATCTCGGTCCGATATCACCATGTTTGAGGCGGATATTTAGTTTAAGGACTTCTCAGTCCTATATCTCCATATTTGAGGCGAGGTTCTAGTTTAGGGACATCTCGGTTCGTCATCACCATTTTTGAGGCGACGGAGCTTTTGGATACTACTTTTAGGGTTCTGACTCAGGAAGATTGCGAGCGGACACAAGCGTCATCATCTATCATTGACCTAGGTCGTGACTCGTTATACGTAGTATTTTTTAAGGAATCAGCCGTTTATTGGCCGGAAGGGTCTTTCGCCATGCATATCCATGAGCAGGTAGGCTCTACCTTGGTAGACTTTGTCTATGATGTACGGGCCTTCATAGTTCGGCTCGAATTTCTCCCGTTTTGCATGATTGGGGATCATGGGTCTTTTGACGACTACCACGAGCTCGCCTTGGCGGAATGTTCATGGCCTGGTCAGTTTTTCGTATGACCGCGTCATCCTTGACTTATAAGCTTCCAGATTTTATTGTGTTATAAGGCGAGTTTCGTCGAAGGCATCAAGCTCCTCAAACTGAAGATGAGCGTTTTCTTCATCTGTCGGCTCATATTGAACCGCTACTCGCAGAGAAGGGAGTTCTACTTCCAGAGGAAGCACTGCTTCCGTGCCGAACACCAATGCATATGGTGTTGTATTCGTGGCCGTTTTGAATGTTGTTCTGTAAGCCCAGAGAGCTTCGTGCAGCTTTTCGTGCCAGTTTTTTTTTGTTTCTGGACACTGTTTTCTTTATAATCTTTGTCAAGGTCTTGTTGAAGGCTTCGGATAGACCGTTGGCACGAGGATTATAGACTGAAGAGTATCTCCACTCTATCTTATGCTGTTGCGCGAAGTGACTGATTTTATGGCTTCTATAAGATGGCCCGTTATCCGAGATAATTCGTCGTAGAGTGTCGAATCGATAGATGACATGTGTCCTGAAGAAATTGAGGATATTCTCCGTAGTGGTACTGCTTCTGCCCACTTAGAAAAGTAGTCGGTCGTTGTCAGTATGAACCGATGTCCTTTGGACGATGCTGGTTCAATGGAGCCAATTATATCGGTTTCCCATATTTCAAATGGCCAGCTAGCCACTGTTGGGTGTAGCGGATTTGAATGTTGGTGGATGAAGTCCCCATGAATTTGGCACGAGTGACACTGCTTCGTATATTCGATGCATTCCTGAATCATCGTGGACCAATAGTAACCCATTCTTTTGATCTCCAGCTTTATCTTTGGCCCAGCTTGGTGAGAACCGCAGAGTCCGTCGTGAGTTTCTTGCACGACTTTATTTTCTTCTTCCGACCCTAGGAATCTTAGCCACAGACAGTCGAACGATCTCTTATATAGAGTATCATTAACGAAGGCGAAGGACAAAGCTCGTTTCATGAGCTGATGTCTAGACGACGCATTTTTGGGCGTTCATTGAGATTTGAAGTAGTCTATGAAGACTTCCCTCCAATCGTTGACCTTTTCTTTGTCCCTTATTTGAAGGGTTACTTGTTCGGTCATTTCTTTTCCTTCGGATGGCTCTGTTAAGTCTCCCGAAGATATTTCTGTTGGCGCGAGGATCCTGCGGCTTTGCACGATGATCTTTACATCATCGAGGTCTTCATCGGCCAGTTCCTTAGCCAATTTGGCCAATGCATCTGCCTTGCTGTTTTATGCACGCGGTATACTCTTTAGGATGTAGGAGGGGATTTGTGTCAGTAGTTTCTGCACTCTTTCTCCATACTTTATCAGCTCTGGCTTGCATGTCTGATAGTCACCGTTTACTTGGCTAACGATCAGCTGGGAGTCTCCATATATGAGGAGGTCTTTGATTCCCATGTTGACAGCGATCTCGAGACCTTCTATCAAAACTTCATATTCATCTTCGTTATTAGTTCTTGGCTCCGTTAAGGAAAGGGCGTAACGCAATATCCCTCCTTGCGGGATCACGAAGATAAGGCCCACCCCGACTTTGATTATAGGGGTGTTTTGCTTTCGCCACTTCATGGAAGATGCTCCATCGAAGTAGAGTTCCAATTGGGAATCATTTTCTTCCTTCTCTTCTTCGATTGTGTCGAACGCATGTTCATACGGCAACTCGGAATTTAAGGGGGAGTTAGCTGGTATCGGATGCCCGGCGAGAAAGTCGGCAATGGCCTGGCCTTTCACTGCTTTGAGTGTAGATACGTTATCGAGAACTCCATCTGGAGGATGGCCCATTTGGCAAACCTTCTTGTTAGTATGGCCCTTGACATCAAATATTTGAGAGGATCCACCTTTGATATAAGGTGGACTTCATGTGCTAAGGCGTAATGTCAGAGCTTCATTATTGCGAAGATCAGTGCCAATGCTTTTCGATGGGGGAGTAGTTGTTTTCTGCCCCCGGTATAACTCGACTCAAATAGTACAGAGCTCTCTCCTTTCCCTGATCGTTCTCTTATGCCCATACCGCACCTAGAGAACCCTCAAGGGCTGTTGTATATAGGATAAGGGGGTTTTCTTTAACCAGAGTAGTCAATACCGGCGGATTTTGCAGGTATTGCTTGATTTCGTCTAGTGCATTTTGGCACTTTTGATCCCAGACGAACGGGGTCCCCTTCTTCATCAAATGACAGTAGGGACAGCATTTTCCTGAGAGGTTGGCTATGAACCGCTGGATATAAACGAGCTTTTCTTGAAGAGACCGCAGTTGTTTAAGAGTTCTTGGCGTGGGCATTTCCATAATCGCCTTGATCTTTGAGGGATCAATTTCAATACCCCGGTACCGTATGATGAATCCTAGGAATTTGCCTGAGGAGACTCCAAATGCGCATTTTAGAGAATTCATCTTCAGATTATACTTCCGAAGCCGTCGGAACATGATAAATTCTAGATTTTGGAAAGAAGTTTTATGTAGTAAAGTAACCGCAATCAATAACGGTGTCGCTAGTAGCTAGCCGCGATAAGTACGGGTCGTCCTCAGGGATGCGTGGAACTTTTAATCTTGTTTTAGATGAGTTGATGAAATTGGTTGTAGATCTACAATATACGGATGTAGAATCTATAAAGAAGAGGCTTGTAGGGTTCATAGAATTTAGTAGTAATGGATGATTAATTAAAGATGGCTCCTTTTATGTTTTAATAGATTTAAAACTAGATCGATAGTGATGAATATGGATTAGGGTTCTTTTGGAATAAACTAGGGTTTCCCCACTCTTAACCCGTATCCTTGCATTGATCTCTATTCATGTCTAGCCTTTACCAAAACAATTGTTAATCTAATATCAAATCGCGGTCGAGACTATCAATAAATTGGTAGCGCGTCCGATAAGAATGTTAACATTTATTTTGCTAAAGTTTATAAACTTTATAAGATGTAAAAGAAGTTAAGAGATTTTATCATCCATTGATCTACCATAATCCTATGAACCCTAGCAAGCTAGGAATTACTCAAGCATGGTTGAGATAGAAGAGAATATGAAGAAGGAGATCATGATGTAAATGCAGAAAGTAAAATGCAAATAATTAAACTAATGATCTACCTTTATTAATCAACGTTACAAGTACAAATCCTTCGAATTTAGATTACAAGAAGAAGTTGCTCTCTATCTCTGCCTCGTAGGAAGTAGATGTTCCGTCAATATTCCAGTCGAATCGCGGACATGTCATGGATCTCTTGTTCTTGACAGTGATTTGCTTCGTGTTAAAGGTGATGATTTTAACTTTAGCCCTCGATCCTTTATATAGCCCTCCTATCAGAAACCCTAGATCTCATAGATTTAGATATGCCATCAAGATCCAATTTCCAAAATCACAAATCCTACGGCCATTAATTGGCCACGGATCTGCTGCTATTTGTTGCTATTGGCCGTGCAACCGCGACTGTTTGGGGGGTTAGGGTTCCAAATTTCTGGAGCTTCTACATGTTGACACGTGGAGATTTTTTTCTATGTCTGGATTCTACAAATATTTTTCTGAGTCTCTGCCAATATTGATTCTACGATTTTATTGGCAGGTTTTTTATCCTGACATCTTGAATATCTCAATTTCCCGACCAGAGCTAAATCTGCACAATATCTCCATGAATAATGTTAGCAATATTTGTTATATTATAGATATAATCATAATCATTTTATATGGAAATAAATCTTTAAGAAATTTGATTAAGATTATTTAATATGATATGCATAATAAAAATATTCTATAAATATTATATGCATATATTTTCCATCATAATATTAATTATAATATATAAACATATGATAAAGAGTATTTTGCAGATAAACCCACATATGTTCTATATTTATAATAAACACCTTAAAATATTTAAGAAAAGTAAGGAAAATGTTATATCAAAGGTATATTTTCGACTGAACAGAACACTATTTTTAGGTGTTCCTAATATTCCTCATAAGATCTGCTTTTAACCACAAGGTCTTCGATGTAGCATTCAACAATCTCATCGATGAGATCATCGAAGATATTTTTCATGGCCCTTTGGTAGGTAGCACCAGCGTTCTTCAGACCGAAGGGCATTACCTTATAGCGGAATATGCCCAGCAGAGTCCGGAAGGCGGTATGCTTTTGATCTTGCGAATGCATTTTTATTTGATTGTATCCCGAAGACCCATCCATGAAGGAGAAGACCTCATGGTTAGACGTGTTATCGATCATCATCTCGGTAACAGGTACTGGGAATGTTGGATATAGTGCCCTCAAAGTCAATTATTGGATCGCAGGTACGTGATTGCAATGAATGAGGGAGGACCTATACCGGTAGGACAGTCTTACTCAAGATGATAGTATGCTATCTGGTTTGCCTTTATCAGTCGTGTACAGCTTTAGGTGACATGAT
Source organism: Agapanthus africanus (assembly GCA_030015575.1). NCBI lineage: Eukaryota > Viridiplantae > Streptophyta > Magnoliopsida > Asparagales > Amaryllidaceae > Agapanthus > Agapanthus africanus. The sequence goes on along the minus strand of JASDDO010000014.1, from coordinate 645,723,932 downwards.
CACTATTACACGTTGATAGAGCCCTTAGGATCCTGCTTGACTACCAACAGTATGATGGCGATCATATACATGAGAGTTGGGTAGTCTATACGCACATCCTTAAAAGTGGTCCCTAGTCGTGGGAGTTTCGAGACAGGGCATCGATACTCCGGAGTAGACTAGTGTATACAGTCGAGACCCCGACAAGGGGCGGTGGTCGATCTCACAAGCCACTGGTGTCAGTTGGATCACCTAAGATGTATACAGGTTCTCATTGGGTTATGAGTACACCGGACATGACTCACCGGGAACCTGCTAGTTGGTTTTATACCTAGCGTCAGATAGCAGTTCCCTGGTGACATGTGTATAGGTTAGTTCATCGACCTGAGGTCGTCATTTGTCTCGTGTGAGTTCCCACTGTACTTTGATTACTACCCTACCACGGCTCAAAGGAGTCGTGCAAATAGGTTTTAGTTGGGTACAGTTCCGAGCCACATGGAGGCAAGTGAGCGGATCGGCAGGGGATTCGTCTCTCCCGGTATTAGGGGTGAGATCGCGCTGTGTCTAGGAGAACCATTACACCAAGTCCTTGGCCAAGGCAGGTGAGAATTACTGGTAGACATTCCAGTAGTTTCTCAGGGTGTTCAGGGCTACTCTCCGACACGACTTATACCGCTATTGGGGGTCTGACGTTACCAGCCCCCTAGGCCTGATATGCGATGCTCATAGACGAACGGACCGGACTGTATGTATATTGTCACTGTTAGGCTCAGTAAGGTTCCAGGATGAGTTCGCTCATCAGCTTCCCTTTCGGTCAGTACATGGGCAGCCGTTACGCACAGCTAGTGCCGCTGACGTGCTTGTGGTTAAACCCACTGCCAGGGTACTGATGAGTCATTAGAGTCCCCCACAGATAGTTTCCTAATTTCGGGCGAAACGTTGTAGAGGCCGTATGGTTTTATGGCAGGGTTCGAAATTGCACGTGCACTTGTGCACGTGTCATATTTCGGACAGATAATACTGGTGGGCTTTGGTTTAAGCCGGAACCAAGTATTATATTTAGTCGGAATATTTTAGTCTCTCGTATTTGTATTCGGTCGGAATACGGATACAGGTATGTATATACAGGTGAGGGGTATTCTCGTAATCCGTTACGAGAATATTTTAGAAGATGCATTTCTTTTTGGATTAATCATTTTGGTTTAAATGATTATTAGTTTTGGAAAGGGTGACTCATTATAGATGACACATTTCTTCTAGCATGTTCATTAGTGACTCATGCTAATGAGTCACTAAGTGAGTCATGATAGAATTAATGTGTTTTGTTTTGGGTTTGGATATTTGAGGA